>OY728140.1:835253045-837753045 GCA_963277665.1 Viscum album
GTTTACCCACACCTGTTGTATATCTTTAATAGTAAAATCCATTCATCCATGTGGTCCATCATAGGTTTATCGCTCCCATCATCCCAGATGATGATAACATCCAGCCGATGACCCAGCTGACCGCTGATGCTTGCACATCATGGCCTCTAGTGTAATTCCCCAACCCTAGTAACCCATATTCGGTGCATTATTACATAACATTGGAATGATCACAAAAGACCGAGTCTCTAAATATCGATTAGTTTATTAGCCTTGGAAACACCATATACATTCATAAGTCTTACATTACATCATAATGTAAAAAATTACAACAACATAGTCTTCATAGTCCACACTCATATCCCCTTAGACTATCCCTCCATGTTAGTCATAAAATGCTTCTTCACTTCTTGGGAAAAAAACATAGGAAGGGGCGCGATCAGATGCTCATTAAGGATAACAATATAGTGGAAACTTATATAAATAAGCATAAACTTTAGAGGCAATGTATAACAAAAAAAGAATTTTAAACATGATCTTCAACATAATATGGAAAAATTAAAATAAAATAATTCCATTTACTTATTCACATGGATATTCTACTAGTATAATAATTACATGAAATATCAACAACCACTTTCATAATGAAGGAATGCATAATTCCAAATTATCATAACCACATAGTCAATGCGATGTGCCGAGACTACAGATAATATTTTATCATGGCCTTGTGCCATGACACTAGTTTGTCTCATGAGACCTGCCGATGCATTGAGGAGCTATAGAGGGCTCCACCCATCACTTATTAAGTCCTATACATTCCTAATATGAACAGGTTTAAGCATAACATAAACATTCGTATTAAAACTATCATACGAAATTCCAATACATTCTCCATAAACCGTGAATGGTATAAGAATAACACATAAACAGTCAAACATATCACAAAGCTTTCAATACAATATGTCAGTTTTGTATTATAATAAATCAACTTCAAATAAGCTTAAAATCCATCAACGGATGTTGATGTAGATGAGAACAAAAATATTTGATAGAAATATCTCTTTTTCATAAATCATTTAAAAGTCACATAATTATAAAAGGAAAAGTTTACATTGAAAATATTCTTAAAAGCTTGTAAGTGAAGCTTCAATGATTTTATAACGGCAGAAAATAGCCATGGCTTCCATATATGTTAAAAAAAGACATTCTTACCATAATTTTGTCAAAAAGGATAAAAATGACCTTGTTTGGAAAATAATAGAAAGATTCGTTTCTATCCATTTTATAAAAATTAGAACAAGGGTATAAATGAAATTAACCCATAATCTAGTAAACAGTAAAAATGTTTTGAAATACACTTTTCAAAAACATGGATGTGGATGATAAAGATGTCCTAGTAGATAATTAGGTATAAACAACCTTGAATAATGAAGAGATTTTAGAATTAACCATTGACATGTACTTTTCTTTGGTTGAGGGTAGTTTCAACTCATGTATAATGGTGAAATAATTGTTATTAAATTATACAGGTATCATATACATTAATATGATATCATATATGATCTTTTATCATTGTTTTGTTAATAATATCTTAGTATTATCATCGTTTTGTGTGTTAACTTACTCGTTTTATTTTATATTTTTTGTTTCATAAGACATGTTTGATATTGATAGGTTGTATACTATTCATATCATGAATTATATCAAGTCCTTAAACATTATTTTTAATCATAAAATGAAAATTAGTCTTGAATTCATATGATGGGGAATGTATCACATCGCGTTCATGGAGACGGTAGTCTGTACGTACGAACGAGAAACAATATCATTCTTGTGATATTAAAATAATATATAATTGGATAGTATATCATATATACTGAATAATTATAATGATATATTTATTATTTACTTTAATTAAACATCATTATAATACCAATCCAAATAATAATGTTTTGAATAACAATTACACCATGACATGGAGATGGTAAGCTGTACATACGCACGTATGCTGGCCTTTTATTCAATGGATGGATAGAATACTGAATACAGTTGTAACATATTTATAATAACATCATAGTATATAGAAGATACTGGATTTATAATTTTATAATATAAATAACAATGAAAGATGAAATGGAAGAAGAACGGAACTTGAATGAGGGTGGTGAAAACATTTCCTCTTCTTCGGGTTCTTCCTTTTTATTTGAACACTAGGGCTCCATAGGATGGATCTATGATAAACTAAGGCCTCTAGGTTGAAGTGAGGGAAGTTGAGAGAATGTTTGGGCAGGGTTTGACTGATCCAAAAGGCTTTTATGGTGTAAATTAGAGAAAGGGTGAGTGCCCTTTTATAAGATGTGTGAGGGGAACCATTAGAAAATCTAGAAATATTATTTTATAATAAATTCATATTCGGTTTGTAATGGATAAATAGTGGATTATTTAAAGGTTGCGGTAGGGATATGTTGAAAATCACTTAACCAATAGGGGTTAGATAGGCTTGGGTCACTATATTATATTTATCTTTTTTATTTAACTCTTAGTCAAATAGTTTTACATTTACCATGTCCCTTTATATATTTTTATATTATACAGTTTATAAACATACTATATACATCCATGAGAGACCCAAGTGGTCCATTAATGATAAAAATATCATTATATAAGTCCTTTGGACGATACTTTGATTTTTAGTAATATAATATCAATTATTAATATAATATTTGTTTTAAAAACTATTTTATGTCAATTTTGACACTATTTAATAATTGAATTTTGTTAAAGTCATTACTAGTTTATTAATTCGAAAGAAAATTCATATAAGTAATCCTAAGATGTCATATTAACCAATAAATTTTGTGGATGTCATAAAAACATTCAAATTATATTTATTTTATCATTTATAATACCAATTATTTGATTTGTTCATTAATAAGGAAAATACTGAATCATTACTGTGTCATAAATAAATTTAATTATTCAATGTCTAAAAATTATAAAAAAATTCCAATATGGACTTAATCTTTTTATCTTTATAATTTATTGTTGAAAATATAACATATATAACCCCTTATGAAAATTGTTTTTCTAAATGATATATGCTTATTTCATTTTTGTATTTATTTTAACGAAATAAATATAAAGTGTCATTATAACTTACATGTGGCTCCAGGGGTTTCCCAAATCGACCCAAGGATGCCCATGGTCGGACATATATCAACAAACAGTGTTAAGACACGTTTTAGGGTAAATTAATATTATTATAATATTATTTTTTACACTTATTTACTGGATTTACCCTTTAACCATGGTAAATAAAATATTTACTGAAGTAATTATTCAAACATTCTAAAAGTAAAAGTTACCTATTTAAAAAATATTGACCTCCTGATTCTAAATATGGAATCGATTTTTCTAAATTCTAGTCATAGAAGTAGTTGAAATAAATTTAAATTTAATTCCCTTTGTCAAAACAAAACTTGTATTTTTAACAAATAATAACTACTAAAAGATTGACACCTTCTTATGTCCAGTTTAAATGTGAAATTATGTCCAATGACCAACATTGGATTAAATGGTAAAAATATAACTTAATTATACTTTAAAATCACTCGAATTCATAATTTATCACTATTAATTATTTCTATTAAAAAAGTTGTTTTTAATTAAAATTTAGTAATTTTCACTATTCATCAAAATATGAAAGTTATCATAAAAGTACCAAAAAATCACCATAATCTAATATCAATATTACAAATCCAAAAATTAATTCCAAATTGAATAATAAAATTAAAAAAATTCCAAAAAGTGGGTATTACTACTCATAATCGCTACTTTGATTGGTTGTGGTCTATGTTAGAACATCGAAGTTGTGTTCAACACACGCTAGTGTATTATTCAAAGAGAAGCATACCGTGGAAGCGTGGGGTGTAACATTCTCCCCTTCATAAAGTAGTTATGTCCTTAAAATTTCTAGAATAATACTATGTAAAAATACTCGGGTTGTTCTTCATCATTAATTTCTCGGGTTCCCACGTTGCCTCTTCCATATTATGGTTTCTCTATAGATCTTTTACCAGATGATTCATCTAGTTTCTCAGCACTTGTTCTCTGGTATCAAGAATTGTGATGGTCTCTTTGCAATAAGATAGATCAGGTTCCAGTTCTACTTCCTCATAGGTGAGTACATGTGTTGGGTCAGGCATTATTTTTTCAATAGTGATACATGGAACACATCATGAACTTTGGAGAGACTTGGCGGCATTTCCAAATGGTAAGATACACCCCCAATTAGTTCTAAAAATATATAAATGCCCAATGTACATGGGACTCAATTTAACCTTATTACCGAAATGTATAACACCATTCCATGGAGATACCTTCAAGAAAACATGATCTCCTACATGAAATTCCAAATCCTTCTTTCAGTTATCAACATAGCTCTTCTACCTAATTTGAGCAGCTTTGATGTGGGTTTGGATTACCTTCACTGTTTCCATTGTTTCCTCAACATTATCTGGGCCTAAAAGTTTTCGTTCACCAACATCATCCCAAATGGTTGGTGTGCGACATCTCTTTCTATATAATGCTTAATATGGTTCCATCCAAATACTTGAATGGAAGCTATGTTTATATTGAAATTCCACCAGAGGTAAATATTGATCCCATATACCCTGAAAGTCATGTGATCAAGATCTCAACATGTATTTTATGGTATGAATAGTCCATTCTGATTTTCCATTAGTTTGGTTGTGGTATGTAGTGCTCAAACGAAGTTCAGTATCCAGGTATTTCTGAAGACTTTTCTAGAATCATGAAGTAAAACGGGGATCATGATCAGAAATAATCTATATGGATACTCCATGAAGTCTCACAACATCATTAATATATTGTCTTTCTAGACGTTCAAGTGTTATATCTTCTCTTATATCAAGAAAATGTGTTGATCTGGTAAGATGATCAACAATGACCCATATTTCATCATTCCTTCTAGGAGTCTTTGGTGTCCCCATGAAAAAGTCCATCGTAATATTATCCCATTTCCACTCAGGTATGGGAAGCGGTTGCATTACTCTTCCAGGCATTTGCCTTATAGCTTTCACTTGTTGACAAACCATACATCTTGACATAAAATCAGCAATCTCCCCCTTCATGTCGTCCCACCAAAAATGTTCCGTCAAATCTCTATACATTTTAGTGCTCCCAAAATGTATAGAAAACTAGAACTATGTGCATCATCCAGAAATTCAGTTTTTATATCAGTTATATTGGTAAAACAAAGACTCTTTACAAATGTCAAAATTCCTTCTCATACACAAATTCACTCAATCTCCCATCATTCACAGTATTAATCATCTTTTGAAATTCTTCATTATCGGTCTGAGAACTCTTAATCATTTCGAGTAAATATGGTTTGGAATCCATTTGAAAAATTATCCATGTTTCACATTCCATGGTTATTCCCATATCCAACATTACTAGATCCATGAAAATTGAATCCCTTTTAACTCTCATTTTGTTCAAAACTACATGATCCTTTCTGCTCAAAGAATCTACCATCTTATTTGCCTTCCCTGGGTGGTAGTGTATCGTGCATTCATAATCCTTGAGTAGTTTATGCCATCACCTTTGCCTCATTTTGAGTTCTTTCTGTGAGAAAATATATTTCAATCTATTGTGATCAGTATATATCTCACATTTTCTACATATAGATAATTTCCCCATATCCTCAAAGAAAAGATTAAATATGCTAACTCAAGATCATGAGTCAGATAGTTTTTCTCATGAATTTTCATCTGTCGTGATGAATTGTAAATGACCCTATCATTCTGCATAAGGACGCAACCAAGTCCTTTCATTGAAACATCACTATAAATAACAAATACATCATTCCCTAATGGTGGAGTCAATATAGGAGCATTGACTAATCTTCTATTAATTTCTTTAAAAAAAATTCACACTCTTTTGTACGAATAAATTTAACCCCTTTACATGTGAGCATCGTTAATGGGTTTGCCAATCTGGAAAAATTATGGACGAAATGCCGATAATAACCCGATAAACCAATAATACTGCGTACCTGAATCATACTCGCCGGTGCTGGCCATTCTTGGATTGCCATGGTCATGGAAGGATCAATGTAAATTCCATCCTTAGAGACAATATGGCCATGAAAATAAATCTCATGAATCCATAATTCACACTTGCTAAACCTCCCATATAATTCATGTCTTTTATGAGACTTCAGGATAATGCGCAAGTGATTTTCATGATCTTCGTAGCCTCTGGAGTATACCAAGATATCATCAATATATACCACTAAAAAATCATCAATATATTCCTTGAAAACATTGTTCATTAGATCCATGAATACAGAGGGTTCATTAGTCAATCCAAAAGGCATTACTATAAAATTGTAATGACTATACGTGGTTCGAAATGTTGTCTTTAGATTGCCTTCCTTCTTCACACACAACTGATGGTATCCAGATCAATGGTTAATCTTTGAAATGTATTGAGCTCCAAGCACTTGGTCAAATATATAATCAATGCTATGTAGGGGATACTTGTTCTTTGTTTTAATATCATTGATTTCCCTATAGTTGATACATAACCTCATAGATCCATTATTCTTATTAACAAAAAATACAGGGGCTCCCCATGAATAAACACTAGGGAGAATAAATCCCTTATTACTAAATTCCTCTAGTTGTTTCTTTAGTTCAACCAATTCCATAGTGGAAATTCCATAAGGGGTCTTTGATATATGCCTTGAAATAGGAGTTAAATCATTGGAAAACTCAATTTCTCGTTTTGGATGATGTTCAGGTAAATCTTTCGGAATCAAATCTATATATTCATTCAAAAATGGTACATCCTCTATTTTAACATTCCTTTCCTCACCCACAGTTATTTCATTCTCTTCCTCCCTGATAATCGAATTTTGTTAAGCTACTGGGGGTGGATATAGATAAGAATCAGGTGGTGATGATTCTTCTCTAAAGATAAGTATCAAAATATTTTACAAACCTTTCTCATTGAAGACAATTTGAAAACTTATAAGTGAGTCTTTAAAATGTTTTGAAAACCATTTCTTTTAAAATAATTTGAAAACATATAGTGAATGATTTAAATTTTTTAAAAATCATTTCTTTTTAAAATATTTTGAAAATATACAACGAAATCATGATATTGTTTTCAAAGCCATTTATGTGAATATAATTTTAAAACATATAATTAAATCATTAAAATGTTTTGAAAACCATTTATTTGAGAATAAATTGAAAACATATAAATAAGTCTTGATAATATTTTGAAAACCATTTTCCTTGAAAACCTAAAAATATTTATTGAAAAGGTATTAAAACCATTTTTCATGAAAATAAATTTAAAAAAAATTATTTTAAATATTAACCGCCAAGCATAAAAAGAAACCATCAAAGTACTGAAGGATGGTTAATCCATACATGACGTACTAGGTAAAAAGATCCTTCCATTGCATGGAGAAATGGTTCAAAAAAACTCCTCATATGGAAAGAGATAAAAATATTCCTTTGAGAACATTAGTAAAAGACAATAGGGAAAACATTTATTTTAATGATCATAAATGAATAGTTCAATATTCTTGGAAATCATATTTAGAATGAATCTTTCTGGAAGAACTTTGATTTCTAATCGAAGAGAAGGTAATGTCATGATTTCTTAGAAAACATTCTTAACAGTATTATATACCAAAGAGTATAAAATGGAAGAAATACCAGATTATATAATGAAAATATATAGGATAATAAAATTCATGAATTCTCTTGAGATATATATCATAATATTTTTTCATTGAAATCGTAAACATAAACAATCTCAAAAAGCAATGAGATTGTTTCAAGAAACTCTTATAACATGGTAACATGGGATCGTGATCTCCATGTAAGAAAAATAAAATTTAATGAATATTAAAATTTCATTTGAAGTAGAATATTCATGATATAACAAGTCAAATGGATGTATATACACCTTGAAAAATAATTTAGGTGTATGACAAAAACACAAGTCTCAAAAAATGAAAATGGAGACAAAACCATTTTACCGATTTGGTAACTTTTGAAACTTAAACCCCTTGAAATAAAGGTCATAAAATGTATATTTGAATACCAATAAATTTGGTTATAAGACACATATAATACAATCATGGTATGTACATATATCTTACTAAAGAAATTAGTGTCAAACATAGCATGTACCTCACAAAAATAAATAGTGAGATGAAATCCCCATACATTGTTCCTTGACTCTCGTAATACACATTCAAACCACCTATAAAATAAATATAAATATTTTATAGATATTTTATAAAACATTAATATTATATATAATAACATCTATTGTTTTATTATGACCATATATTACCCACTTGTTAAACATCCTATATTAAGTTTTCAGTTCGGGAAATATTTGATTTATGTTTCATGTGTATCATCGTTTGTTATATTGTCGTTCCTTATAAATATATAACTATTCAACAATGTGAACCATTATATAAATATAATTTATTGAAAATAAAATTTTATTATATTAATCTATATAATATATAAGTATGAAACATAATACACCGTTAATGGAGATGTTATGCCATTCTTATGCGTAGATGCTATTTCCATTTAATTTTACTTTACAGAGAAAGAAAGTAAAATACATATATATATTTATGTATGTATGTATGTTTGTATATATCATTATTAAATTGTTTTTTTCATATAATATATAACATATTTATTCACTAAATCTATCATTATTATATTCAATGTAGAGTGTGAATGACTCACTTCACTTTGAGGGGAAATATTCCACACTTCCTCAAATAAATTATCATATTAAAACCAAATATAATTAAAAAGATATTTGTTGTAAAATTAATAAATAATGTTAATGAAATAGTAAATATACTATATAACATATATAAATATATTTTACATCATAATATACAACATGATGGGCGATAAGAAAAATTGAACAATCATCATTTAGTGGGGCAGTAGTTCACTATACACATAAAAAATATGTTCGTAATCAATTAGATGGAGGCCTAAATAAGTATAGTTTAAAACCATAGAATAAAAAAATCCCAGTATATTTTGGAAAATTTTGTTGTTAAACAGTCATGATAAAAATGTTGTGGGGGTGTGAAAAAATATAATAAATCAAAGGACTTGAGAGAAGAGGTTCCCTCTTAATCAGGTAACTCCTTTTGGATTGTACCAAAAGGATTCTTTGGATTACCGTATTTCCAAGGTAAGGCTTATAGAATGATTCTAGGGATGTTGGAAAGTTTGTTGGTAATATATTGTCCAATCCTAAGAGTTTTTATATGTATGAGTATGTGGGAGAGTTGGTGGACTTTTATAGGGAAGGAAAATGACTCACATGGAATTTTTTTAAAACAAGTTAGGTGTACACATGTTCTTACCTAAACAATTTCATACCAAACATAAATAAATCAATAATATAAGGTTTATGGACGAAATAAGGCAATAAGATGAGTTTTGGACAAGTTTCTAGATAATTTTTTCCCTAATATTAATGGTTAGTCCCTAATTAATATTAATTTGACCATAATCAAGTGATTAATTTTAATAACTTTTACTAATGAATTTGGTAAAAAAAACATGAAATAATTAGAATCAAAATATAATAACGATTTCTATTTTTTATGTCAGTTTTTTGAAATTCCTATCATTGAATTAGGAAAATTAAGATTAATGTTAATTCTACAAATGAGACAAAATTATGGGGTTTTAATGTAAAAAGATGTTCAAAATTTTATTAAGTTATTATATTCAATTTCAAAGTGAAATTAATTTTAATGACTTAAATTATATTCATATCTGTTTATTTTATCAAATTTGATCTTTAAAAAAATTTAAAATATTATTTAACATAGATAATTATTTAAACGTAAATGTGTTTTTAACTAAAAAGCAACAATTTTTACTATTCATCAAAAAAAAAACAATGTTTCTTAGAAAATTCCCAAAAAAATATCCCTAGGTTAACGTTTACATTATAAATTAAAAAATTAATCTTATTTTATCAAATTCAATTTCTCAATGTTTCTAAATTAATTTTATTATTAAAATAATTTCATCCAAGAAAACAATATTATTAAACATAAAATTACTTTACCAAAAATAAAATCATCATTATCAATATGTTATATATATAAATAATATATGAAAATTAGTTATTATTATTCATATAACTATATTTAATGGATAGGTTAAATATCTCATTTAAATAATTATAACAATAAAATTATGCTTCGTAGATAAATATATATTGTGAGTTATGTATCCATAGTCATTGTTTCGTGGAGCGCAAGCCATGTCAGTTTTTCTTATAGAGCAGGATTAGTTAGAATTGTGTGTAGCATAAACCAAGTCTGTTCATGTTAAAGGAATGTTTGACATAGTGTTTTAATATATATATATATATATAACTATTTTTAGTGTCACATGTAATGTAAAATATCAAAAAGATGAATTATTTTGAAAAAAAACTAATTCACAAAATCATGGGGAGTTACATTCTACACTCTTTAAAATGAAATTGTCCCTTAAAATTTTTCAGGGTTATCAAAGGTTTAATACTTGATTGTTTTATTTATAACAACCCACATCATAAAAATAAATACAAAAACATCCCTTTAAAAGTAATATTAGGATCATAATAGTTACCCAAAGTAATATATAACTAGTTTTCCACATAAGAGAATATTGGTTTGAAGTGATGAATGGACATGGAGAAAAAATGTAAATATTTGTTTGTATTGATTGAGGTCAACATTCACATATCATTGAATGATAAAAGAAAACTTTAGGGACTAAAATTCAACAATCTGTGATTATTTATAAGGCTATCAGTTCAAAAAAATAAGGTATTAGGAAAACATTGTTTTGATCATTAGCATGTATTTGAGACATTATATTAATGAAAATAAATATATTTACATGATATATTTCTATAAAAAATCATTCTTTATTTTTTTCTTTTTCCAATTTCTAATTCATCCATTAATTCATGTAAAGGACATAAAAAATTAACTTTTTTGCAGAAAGTGATAAAATACACCTTTACCAGATCTCAAGTCCATAAAAGAGTGAAATGTATAACTATTTATCTATAAATATTAATAAAAAAATAATTATGTATTATAAATTAATATCTAAATACAAATTTAGCAATTATGTATCATTATAAATAAGTATTCATCATAAATAATTATACGTTAAACAGAACATCAAGTGGGCTAGTGGTAGGTGTGAAACCCTTATCATTCTTCAGTCATGGGTTCAAGACCCGCGGCCTATTCAGACATGATTGTTTTTTACAAGACATACATGGTTTCCTTTTATAAAACCATAATAATATAATTTTTATTACATTATAGACAAACTTGAAATAATGTTAATATCTAAATAGAATTTTGACCATGTTTTTCAATACAATCTCAACATATAAATACTCCATCTGAAGATTAACCTTAAATTTTCATGAATGGATAAACATATAATATTTCTAAAAGATGAAAATAAAAAAACAAAGAAACAAATTTCCATAAACATCTTAACATTGTCACTCCATATATAAGAAAGAAGATCTGGGTTGTCACATTCCAATCAAGTGAATATCCTCATCAAATATTTTCTTAAAAAATTGTAATAACCTTAATTACTATAAATTCTTCTGGAAAATGTGAATTCATCCTTATTCCATAGATTAATATATATATTATAGATATCCACAATGTTTTATGCTTAAACCATGATGACATAAACTACTTTTCTATAAATCCATAATTAGTTCCAAAGTAATTTTTACCATATAACTTACTTATTCATATCCTGCATATCATTATTCAAATAAACTTATCATAACATAATGAAAACATTAAAGGTTATATTTACACTAATAATGTGTTATTTATTGTCATCACTGTTACATTACATCACTTTTAATTTCCATTGGAACCATTTAATGTTTTTATGTAAATTCATAGTGAAATACATAAACGAAAGATTCATTTTATATTTAACCATTCACATAACATACTTCTTAAATACAAACACATAAAACTGTTATTATCCCAAATCTTCTTTATTCCATTAGTATGTCCTCCTCATCCTATTACAAAATACCTATTTCCATTCACATTTGATCTGTAGTCTCTTCATCATCAGTATTGTAACCATTAGTCATACCACCGTGTTGATCCACTTTAGGAGCATTCCTATTTGGATATTGAGTTTCATAATTACTATATATTCCACAAATTAAAATCTTAACCATGAATTATGTTATAGGAAATCCAATTTTCTCATCACTTTCATTAATCAGACTGTTCATTTTTCCCTTACACTCAATTGATTTGTTCCTTCTTTACCACAGTTTATACATATTCTCATTTCTCTAAGACTGTCACATAGTTATTTATTTTACACATTTATGACACAATAAAAACTACGTATTATTTCCTTCATGGTCTCATATACCTAAACTCTAAGAAAAAACCTTATTCTGTTCATTGGGGATTTCAAGGGTTGGTGACGGTATATGTTGTTAATCATGTTTCATGAAAACTAATTAGGCATGGACACAACATCACTCACTCCCTTGATCACCCCACTTGACTAATCGTTAGAAAATAGTCCATCACATTCAATTTTAATCCAATTCCTTCCAGTTATCACCATTGAATTAAACTAGAAGCATAGTATGAGCATTACTTATCATAGAATAAAATCACATGGTCATGATGACAATTACTTCTACGATGTATAAATCATGACAAATTTTTTAATCCACAACACCCTAGATTCATTCTAAGTTATTCATAGTCCACTTATATATAAATCATTCATTATGGTTTATGAAAATTTTCTATATTATCAAATCATATCCCTAGGACTATCAAACCAGATATGCAGCCAGGCCTGTTTTCATGTAGTAGATTACCCTGAGTCAAAACTTGAATATCATTGTGGAGTTGTTACCCCAAGGTACATCAATTCAAAGCCCTATCAACTTGTAGAATCAAGATAGGGATGTATTTCTAGGAAACCACTCACTCAATCCTTTACTAAAATTCGAGGAAATTTTATTAAAAGTTAAATAATCACTATAATCATCCTTAGATTTATCCCAAGACATATCCTTCTAAATTAACCTAGATATCTCAGTAAAATTTTCTTATCCTAGTTTCAAAATTTTGTCTAAACCATTACATTCACACCAACTGTAGGATCCCAAGATTAACATACATGGTTACTCATCATTTTAGTTGAATATTATGAGCATTACAAAAATACATACCTAAGGAGCATAATAGTTTAGTGTATTTAGAATCATAGTAACAAAATCATATATCCTAGTGAGAGATCGTCAATGTATCCAATAAATATCTCCACAATTATTAATTTTACCTAAAACATTCTTTATAACCTATTTAAATGAATCATAAGAAAAAATTGATATATGTAAGCCTAATTATGAGAATAAGGGGACGAAAGACTGATCATTAAAATTGAAGATCATACCATGCTTCTCAAAGATCTTATACCTGAATCATCACATAAATAATGGCATCTCACATGACATGAATCACAAGGATATAAATAACATAAGCATGCAAATCATAACATTAGAATAAAATAAGGAATTTTGGTAGACACATAGGTAAATTATATGATTTATATAGCATCCAAGGCATCAATTCGAAGACCATAATGGTATAATGGTTCACTCCCCATACTATCTGGGAAGTCAATGTTCACTCCCATGGACATCTTATTAGCATGATATCACTCGTCATACCATCTTGATAGTCATGGTTCACTCCCCTAGCCATTTTTGTAGTGTGGGTTCACTCATCAAACCCGCATGGTAGTGATGATTCAATATCATGTCCATATTAGTAGTCGAGTTTAATTTCCATGACCATCTTAGTCAATCTCATTATATATAAATCTTTAACCAATGTATTGGAGAGAGATATAGGTCCCAAAAATCTTATAGAGAAATAATACATACATGTTAAAAAAATGATAAAAAATTGTATCATAAACCATGAAATGAAATGAGTATTATAAACATGTAATCATAACATAAACATTGAAAAAATGCAGGTTTCGTAACAATTTCTTTAAAAGAACAACCTATTTAATCAAAATAGATTTCAAAATGATATAACTCATGAGAGAGAAACATTATTCATGAAGACCGTGACATTAATCATAACCCATTCATATTATTAATACGAATCGAAACTTTATACCATTTACTATAAAACAAGAGTAAAATCAATAGATGTAATCATAGATGTAAATTAATGTTAAAATATATTTAAAAACTGTTTCTTAAGGAAAATATAATTATTTCTTTGAAAAAATATTTTAATACATAAAACCATTTTAAAGTACATTTCTTATAAAATAAATTGAATACATATAAATAAGACTATAAATCATTTTGAAAAACATTATCCTTGAATCTTATAAAATATTTTTCAAAGTATATTAAAAATATTTAAATTTGATTTTTTTAAAACATATGAATAATGATTGAAAACACATTGAAATATTTTTTCCTTGAAAATACATTGAAAACATTTGAATAATTCTTGAAAATGTTGTGAAATCCATTTATTTTAAAATACTCTGAAAACATGAACAAAAATATTGAAAATGTTTTGAAAACCATTTCTTTAAAAATACATTTAAAACATATAAATTAGGCCTAAAATCATTTTGAAAACCATTTTCCATGAAAAATGTTTGAAAAACATTTTCCTTGAAAATATATAAAAGGAGTTTTAAAAAGTTTAAGAAAAAATTTTCCTTGAAAATATATTTTAAAAAAATTATTTTTAACATTAATATTTAAAATTTTAGTTAATTATTCATAGTTTTGTTAGAGGATAAATATATACAAGATGTATGAAAAGGAATGAGTGGTGAATATAGCATAGTAAGATGAAATCCACATACCATGTGACTTGACTATCGACGTACTCATTCAAAAAAATAGTAAATAAATATAAATTTGTTATAAATATTTTACATAACCATATTATTATATCTAATACCATATATGGTTTTTATTATGACCTTATATTATCTTATTTTGAACCATCCTATGTTAAGGTTTCACTTCGGAAATGTTCCCTTTGTTTTTCATATATGTCTTAATTTATTATATTTTTTGTCCTTATACATATATCATGATTCCACAATGAAAAACATAATGAAAATATCAATTATATACAATATATGTGTAGTATAATAATCTATATAATACCTAATTATGAAACATAATACACAATTTATGGAGATAGTAGACCTTATGTACGCATTAACGTTATTTCAATTTAGTTGTTGTGTTGAGAGAAAGAAACTAATATCTATATATGTATATATATATGTATATATATAATTGTTAAATAGTTATTATTCTATCATATATATCATATATATTCACTAAATATTTCATTAATACATTCTACATAGTGTGTGAATGAATCACATCGCATTGATGTGGAGGTAGCCCACACTTCCTCAAAAGAAATAAAAATAGTAACACCAAATACAAAGTTAAAAATATATGTGTTGTAAAAGAAATAAATAATATTATTGGAATTATAAATATAATATAAAATATATATTTTCATATTTTCTATCATAATGTTCACCATGATAGGAGGTAAGGAAAATTAAACAATCATCCTTTAGTAAGGTGGTAGTTTGTCATACACAGAAATAGTATGAACTTTATCCATTAGATGGAGGTGTGTATAAGTATAGGTTTAAACCGTAGAATAAAACTTACATTTATATTTATAACATATTTTTTCTAAAAAAATTAAAAAAAATGTCGAGGTTGGAAAACTAAAATAAAATAAAGGACTTGAGATACGACGCTACCTCTTAATTAGGCAACTCCTTTTGGTTTCTCACAAAAGGTTTCCTTAGATTTCAATATGACCAAGAGATTTATTCTAGGAATAAGGGGGGAATTTTATAATATTTATTGGGATGATTATAGAAAATCCTAATATGTTTGAGAGGTTTGAAGAAGTGGGAGAGATGGTGGCCTTTTACAGGGAAGGAAAAAGACTCACTTGGAATTTTTGAAAAGAAGTTAGCTGTACACATGTTATTATCTAATAAAAAGTCATAAAAAGACAAAATAAATCAATAATATAATGTTTTGTGAATATATATTGAATGAAAATGGGTTTTGGTCAATTTTATATATAATTTGGGAACCAATTATTAATGTTTAGTCCATAATTACGATTAATTTGACCTTAATCGATGGGATTAATGTTAATCACTTTCACTAATACTTTATTCCTAAAAATACTCATGATATAATTATAATATAAATATTATAACGATTGAAATTTTTTATTCTAGTTTATCTATATTCAATTCATAGAAGCAGGACAATTAATAATAATTCCAATCATACTGACAAGCCGAAATTTAGGGTTTTTAAAGTGAAATGTTGTTCAAAAGATTATTATGTTTTTTAATTCAATTTCAAATTGAAATTGATTATAATGACCTAAATTTTATTAAAAGGTTTATAATTTATCTAACGTGGACATAAAATAAATTTAAATTTTTTTCCCTCTGAATTTGGGGATGACCTCGTTGATTGTAGGTTCAAACATTCCGATCGGTTTCTAACGGGATTTTTCATAGAACCGGAAACATCCAATGATTCCGCATCCATTTTGAGATACTTTCCAAAGGTAGGCGCTCATTAGTTTGTGGACTGATGAGGCTTAGGAATTTTCTTTGGTTGAGAGGATGGGAGGTCAGACTCATCTCACCTTTTGAGGGGAATTATTGTCTACTCTGGGGCTCTCATTATAGATTTAAGTTATGTTCGTGAATCCTTATTAGATTACCAGGTATAAAATGATCTTTCCTTCAGATCTGACAATTAATGATTATATATTTAGGAAATTTAGGGAATCTTTTAAATGTATTCAGGTTCTTCATCGATAGAGAATCATCTGTATTTATTAGATATTCTTGGTCAATGGTATCCTTCGACACATTTATATAGAAGTATTTTGGTCATTATGATGACCATGCTGGTTTTAAAGCCACTCAGTGGGGGAACTTGATGTTTATTGTCATTCATAAGGACATGGATTATTTCAATGTTGGGATCGAACCCGCATATGGTCTACCTACGTATCATTTGTTTAGAAAAGGAATCAGAACCCGCGTAGTTCGAGTAAGGGAGTATGATGTTTATGCATTATTGATGGATCAAAGAAATATTTCATGATTACTTTTACACTCTATGCTCACGTGATTCATGCTCTATGTGAGAAACAAGAGGTATTGGTGAAACCAGACAATTGTGTGACGAAATTTGCAATGATGTGGGGATTATGTATGTATGATATCCCAACAATAGATGAGGACAATGATTTACTTCAGGGAAGTAAATCTCGGAACAAGGTACATAATGTTTTATGTACTTCATGGAGGTTTGGGAACTCTATCACGTGGCATAATCTTAAGGATGATGCCCCAATTAGGAGGGGTCCCATTAATTGGGTTTTACTCCTTAGAAAGAAGCCCATACCAAAAGTAAATTACGACTCGTTAAGAGGAATTAAGACTGGGGCATACTCCTGAGAAAGAATCTCAGGTTAAGGGACATTAAGAATGGGGATTACTCCTGAAATGGAGGCCCAAATTAATGAGGACTTGGGGCTTACTCTTATGGAGGATTCCCAAATTTTGTAACTTTAAGACTGGGGATTACTTTAGAGAAGGAATCCCATGTTATGTGAAATATGACTGGGGCTTATTCATGAAAAGGAGGCCCAAGCTAAGAATTATGACTGGGGTTTATTCTTGAAAAGGAGGCCCAAATTAGGGGACTTGGGGCTTACTTCTGAAAATGAGGCCGAGGTTAAAGGGTTTTGAAAATTAAGGGACTTGAGGCTTACTCCTATGATGGATGCCCATATTTGATAATTATGACTGGGGCTTATTCATGAAAAGAAGGCCTAGGTAAATGAATTCTCTCATCTTAAATTATGAGGTCGAATGGATGAAATATGAATCTTTAGTGACATAAAGATGTGTTAATCACTAGGTTTCGAGAGATATTCCACAAAATTCTTTTCAGATAAGGAAGTCAAATCAAGAAATCAAGCCATAAATGTATTTTAAGAGTGTCTTGAAGACTGAATCGTGAATAGGATAGGTGGAATGTCTTAAGAGAGGTGAAATGGGTAAGAAAGGGAACCCCAAAAGGAAGGGGCACTCATTTCCAAGAAGGTGCACATGTACTGAATTGGCGCGCATGTCCTGGCCGTGCAGGTATACCTGCGCGGCACAAGGGTACATGCGCGACGGTTAACCAGTAGGTTAATACTTGAGTGACTTTTTCATAAAGCCTTTAGATTCATCTTGAGGTTCTTCCATAAGAGTGGTGTGCATGTTTTATGGAAGGAGTTTGGCGGCGCGCAAGTGTGGCCATTTCCCTTAAGGGATGGCCACTCATGCGCGCAAGTGTGGATGAGTTTCAACACTTAGGCCTTCCTCCCCGTCTTTAGATCTTCCGTTCAAGGTAAGAAATTACCGTAGAAGTGTTTGAGAAGCTTTTAAAAAAGACTAGGGCACAGGGAGCTGAAATCTGAGTTTCTGGAAACAATTATTCTCGAAATGGGGGGCCCAGAAGGTCTATTTATAGGCTGGAGAAGACCATGATCAGTTATCACTTAGGGCGCGCAAGTGGACTTGCGCGACCATCGTAGAACTTGCGCGACCTTTTTGCAACATTCTTCTTATTCCTTCCTTTGTCAATTTTTTATATTTTGTCCAACGGTTGAAACAAATTGAGTTAAGATAATCCCCTTTCCAATCTTTAGATTTTGTGATGAAAGGGGCGTCTAAAAAATTCCCCCCTCAGAGTTGGATCCAAAAAGAAATACGGATTTGACTCTGAGGAAATCGAGAATAAAAAAGGAAATTGGGGCGCGCAGGGTATGGCGCACAAATGAGCTTCAGGCGTGCAGGGTAAGGCACGTAGGGATATGGCCTTTGATCGCACAGGGTATGGTGCGCAGTGTCCTGTCCGTATCTATAAATAGGGGGCTTCATTCCGCGCAAAGCAATCACCTTTTGTGGATTTCCTTCTCTCGGCGTGCAGGTTGGCTCTCAGCTTTTGCTCATCCGCAAAAGTGATTCTGCTGTTCTATGCTTCTATTTCTTGTGTCGCACTGCTCTTAAGGTATTTAGACTAGCACGAAGAAACCTGCGCGCCAAATACTTGTGTGACCTAAGGGGACTTGCGCGCCAACTATGGGACTTGCGCACCTGAATGACTTAGCCAATTTCTTCAAATCCTTCACAAAGTTTATGAAAAATTAACATACATTAAGAGTTAATTATTCAACTTTTGTGCAGATCAAATGGCTCCAAAAGGAATCAGAACTACTGATTAACTGGCGAACAAAAGAATTGATGAGATGATGTACATCGTTGGCCATGATTACTATTCTATCTATGAATGCACTCTTCCGGAATTGGCTAATCATATGAAGAAATATCATCATGATTTCCCACACAGAATCTATCTGCTCTATATGGCCATGGTCACTTGGAAGATGTTAATATTCCAGAGGAAATGAACTATCTCCCGCCTTCCTGGTTTCAGTCGTATACCAAATTTTCATCAGCGAATGTCTCAATCGCAGGAACATTTTCAAATGATGGGACAATGAAGAAAGCTTATATAATGCATCATAGCTTGTGTGCTTCAGTTCTGAATCTTCACAAGACTGAGCTGCAACCACATTGTTATCCTTCAATCTTTCGAAACTCTCGGATGGATCAATCCAAGGGATGGAAACAGAAATGAGAATTCCGTTCTGGAGGAGGGGTGAATCCAACTTGGATTTGGGCTTATTGGGTGCGACAAAATTGTGAAGAGTTTATCGAGGATCTAAAGGGAGCTGTAAATTATGATGTTGTCTCGGCTGGTCATACATATGTTTATAGGAATGATAATTTTTCACCGGAATTGCTTAGCCGCTGGAGCCCAAAAACTAATTAATTCCATCTAACCCAAGGAGAAGTAGGCATTAGTTTGTGGGAGGTCTACAAGATCTCCAAGGTTCCAATCCTGGGTGATATGTATGATGAATTCGTCACTCCAAAGGCAACAATGAATGATCCAGAGAAGACTCCAGTTTTGGTTCGAGAATTATTGAAGATTGATCATAAGCTCAAAATCATAAAGACTTCAAAGACTTATTGTAGAAGGGATATTCATCCAAAGGAATGGATGAATGTTTTTCTGAAGAAGAATAGGGAAAAGGGGCCCACCTGTACTTGGCCTACTGGCTGCCCTAGAGAAGATAAGAGAGGTATTCCTAGCACATTCTGGCCGACTCTAGGAGCAGGGGAGTTTGAGAAATGGGGGTATGAAGTGAATCATAAAATCCCGGAGAAGATCCGTCTGGCAGGCTTTTTAGCCATATGGATCAGTGTCTATCTTTTTTCAGTTAGAGATTTGAAGGGAGGTGTCATGCCGGGGACCTTCATTATCGCAGCCAAGTTAGCTGAGAAGAAGATGGTGGGGTTGGCTAACCCAGTTTTGGAAAAGATTCACAGGAGCTTACTCCATGTCTATATGGGCAAGTCTCCTTTCAGATTAGTGGGACCATTCCACGTTTTATGGGGATGGATCGCCACTCACTTCCGGACATATGCTGTTCAAAAAGGAATATAGATTCCCGGAAGTTCTTTCAGGCCATCTATTTAGGCCTTCTCTTGAATTTGTCCTTTGTACCTCAATGCTTATAATATTAGGCCAAGGCTTGGTATGCATAAGGAATTCCACTTCTATTTCTATGGAAATCCACCGATAGGGCGATTTTTTGACGATGGATCAGCCAACTTGGAACAGGGGTCTTATCTTCATGCCGGCAGAGACGGTGTATTGGCCACCAGAATTGATGGGGAAATTATATGTGAGGCCTATGCTCCATATCGATTTGCACGCCAATTCAAGTGTCTACAAACAACTATTGTATCTCCTCAAGTGCACATCAGATTAGAGAAGAATCCAATGGTTTCTCAGCAAAAATGGTTGCTAACGGCTATGGAAAGGACTGGGGCAGTCTTTGACTTACCAAATACTGAAGCGGTAAGTAATTTGACCGTATGGTATGCTGAAAATTGGATAGCATCATATCCTAAGGCCATATTGAATAAACCTGTTGACTGGGTTGGGAAGAAGAAGAGAACCATTGTGAAAGAAAAAATTAAGGTGGTAGGTGATTCTTTTACTCCTGAAGCTGGTTCACCGAGTTCTTCAACTGAGGCTAATTCATCAGATTCTTAGGAGATACAACATGTGCCAAAATGGCCCCGTGCCATATATAATCCCCCTGTCAGAACCAATAGAGCCACTCCATCAAATCCTAGTGAGTTACTTTTTTGAGATAATTCTAATTGCAAGTATCTTTATAGAGTAACAAGTTTTCATTCTCTCTTTAAAGTTGAAGGAGCTAGAAAAAAATTAAAATCCACGGTTGTAGGACCCTCTTCACAACCTTCTAGTACACCTGCATATCTATGACCAGAGGCCATCCAGGCATGGCCAGATGTATACTACGATACTGAAACTATCTAGATGGAGTTATGTGAAGGGTTACGTCTTCCTAGAATAGGGAATCTTCAGGCTCCATCGAATATTCACTTCAAAGATAACCCTAATGAAGTAAGAGCATATGTCAAAGTGTTGAAGGCATAAATATATTCCACCAATGATTCATTCCCAATCACTAATCGGGTGAAGGAAATGATAGATCACGATGCCACTGATGAGGAGTGGCATGAGTATGTGGCTCCTGAAGATGTAAGTTTTCATTCCTTATTTTCTTTGCAACTTGATTTCAGTCAAATCTTTGTTATTCAAGGGAATTTTTTTCTTCATCTTGCAACTTTTCAAAAATAATGAGGTTCCTTCTCCACAGTATAACCCTGGTGGTACTGCCATCGGGGCTGCTGCTGAATCTCCTCGTGAACCGGGAGAGATATCTCCAGGCCTGCAGGCCATGTATGAGGAGATTCACATGGCATTCCCCTCTCCTATCTAGGAACCTATAATAGTGACTGCTGATACTCCGAAAAATCCATGGAAGCAGAAACATCGGAGGATGAAGACCATAGATAAACGCTTCATTAGTAGTGGTAAGTTCTTCAGATAATCATGAGTCTTAAACCATAAAAATATTTCTCATTTTCCTTGGGATTTTAGGGGCATCTTCAATTTCCCCTTTGAGGGAAAGGACTTATCTTCCTTTGAGGACTATGGAGGGTGCTGTGGAACAATCACAGATTCAAGCTGACTTGGTTGCTCTTTCTGAAGAGCAAGCATATCTTCCCAGTATTCTTCCTGCTACTGTTGCAGGAAGAGAAGAACCTGTTTCTGGTAAGTCAGAAATGCTTCATAAAAATGATTGAATGAAACACTAAGTGACTTCCATTATGTGATACTTCAGGTTCAACTCCTGCATTAGAGCTTCTGGCTGCTGTTGCAACTGATGCTGTGATTTTATCCAAATATGTTGTCCAGTGTCAGGGGTTGGAGGATGTAAGTCGTCAAGAAGAGACATCAAATGCTCCCACTGGTGAGACTAACCAGGATTCTGAAATATAATTGGATGAAATGATGAATTGTGTCATGTCTTTCGATGAATTTTATGATCATGAAAAGTTTCCATGTGATTTAGAAGACCTTGGGCATGAATGTTATCTTTTTCCCAGTAAATTTTCTGATAATTTACACTTCAAATCATGACTAAAAATAATATGCAGTTCCATCCATAGAAACTGCTAAACTGCCAATTCCTGAAGAGGGTGTGGACATTGATGTCAACCCTACCATTGCAGAAACATTATCTCATGTAGAGATAAACCCAGTAAACCCTCCTAAGACCCATCTTGAAGATCCGGTTGAGACTAGGAATGATGGGGAGGAGTCTTCTCAGGTTGCTGATCTACCTTTGGGTAAGGGATAACAATATTAGTGATTGTACTTAATTTGAAAGACAATTGATTCTTTTGTTATCCTTTAAAGCTAACCAAATATTTCAGTTATTTATGCAGGACCATCAACTGTAGTGTCTAGATCTGGAGGGGAGGCCTCAGCCTCTGCCACAACGGGAATTGAAAGTGAAGAAGCATAGGTCAGGGGGAAGGAGAAGAACATGTCACTTCTTTATGTTCATTAATCCCGGATTGCATGCCCCCTTGTGATGATGATGTTGAATCAAACCCTGAGGTGCTTAAAGCGTTTAGCTTTTCACGACACATGGCGTGGAACAACATATGGAAAATCATATCTGAGGTGCCTTTATAAGAGCTATCATCAAATATCCTTTGATTGTCATCCCAGTTTTTTATGATAGGACTTGGCGGTTTTGGATATGAAAAGATCCATGCCGCGGTGAAACAGGTCATCTTCAGGAGGGATCAGGAGCAAAAGTGTCGTGATGATCTGACCAGGGTGAAACTATCAGTTAATATCGGCGAATTTGACACTGCGGTATCCCATGCTGAGGCTGATTGTGCTGCTAAGATGAAGGAGATAAAGAATAAAATCAAAGAAAAAGTCGTCCAGCAAGTGCAGCTCTAGCAACAGTTAGATGTTGTTACTGGGAAACATGATCAGCTCAATAATTCATTGGAGGGAGCTCAAACGAATGGTATAAAAGCCATTGCAGATGCCAAGAAATCACTCCATCATGCTGAGAAGAGTTAAGATGGTCGAGTTCATGAGCTTCAGTTAACTGCTGATGAAGCTTGGTATGATGTACATCAAGTGAAGACTTATGTTGAAAGTCTTTTATAATCTCCTGAAAAATAGAAGAGGCTCCAATCTGTGGATGTCCCTCTAATTCTTGTACATCAATGAAGAGTACTTTTAACTTCAATCATTTATGCTTTTATTCATTCGCTACCTGATTTAAATTTTTCCTAATCCAATAGGCCTAGTAAGCATAGTTTGATTTTTACTAGGATTAATATAAATAACCCTACAAACATTGAAAATCTTAATTGCTCAATATTACCTAAATCATACACAATGTGTGTTTAGTGAGCTGGAACTTGACTTTTATTCATATTTCCCTTGTCTTTTGTGGGATGTTTAAAGTCATGCTCATCAGATATAAGGAAACTAATATTTAAGGTCAAAATAGCTTTGACCGAATGAATTAGAATTGACTAAATTCTTTAACAATTTATTTGAAAACTTATTACCATACTCAATTATGAGGGAAAAATTATGTAAACTATGACTTAAGAATATTTTAATCTGAGAAATGATATGAAAAAGAGCTAAAAGTCATTAGAATATGTAGTTCCCAAGAATGAAGTTTCCATTATTTAACAAACACGTTAGGGGGTTGAATTAAGAAGGGCCACCTAAGGGCATTGGCTGCATAGTCAAATAATAGTAACTTTTTGATGACAATTCTGTTATGTGGAATGTTTATGCAAGGACACCTAAGGGCACGTGCTACATAGTCAGGCAAAAAAACTCTGAGAAATTTACCTTTATACTGCTAAAAGCTTGTGAAAGTTTATGGAGATTCAAATTTTCCAAAGTATAGAGTTTGATGTATGGAAAGATGTACATGAATATGGAGAAGATATTTCCAAACAAGATTATCGAAGAACATGATGGATATCACTTCTATGAAGTTCTGAACCAAATGTCGGGAAGAAGAATATAAACCATAGACTTGAATACATTCAGATCATGAAAAATTATATGGGACAAATATGTTATAGATGACTATTTTTGTGGATCCCTACATACTGTCATTTAAGACAAATAAGGAAAAAGAGGCTTTCTTTCCATGAATGAAGTTACCATTATTTAACAAACCCATTAGGGGGTTGAATTATGCAGGGCCACATAAGGGCATTGGATGCATAGTCAAATAATAGTATCTTTTGGCTGACAAGTCTATTAGGTAGACTATTTATGCAAGGCTGCCTAAGGGCACGTGCTGCATAGTCAAGAAAAAGAACTCTCAGAAATTTGACATTTTTGTGCTTAAAAGTCAAGAAAAGGGTTATGAAGATCTGAAAATATTTAAGGTTAGGATTATGAAACATAATGATGGGTATTGTCCAATGTATATAAAGATACACAGATCAATGATAACCATAATCATGTTGTGGCTGGGTCCTGAATTAAAATGATGGACTTCACTACGTATCCCATAAGGATGTGAATCAAGACATATGTAGTTCTTAAATTACATATTAATGTCGTGTGGGACAAAAGGATTAGAGATCTTAGTTTAGGGTCATAGAGCTTGTAATATTATAAGAAATACATGGTTTGTGTTTTCATGGGGACTTTTCAACGAAGGGACTGAAAGTGGAATTTGGGGTTAGGACCAAAGACTTGGGGATGGATTCGAGGGACACTCGAATGTTCCTATGTATCTCATAAGAATGGGAATCAAACCCATGTAGTTCTAGAAATACCCTTTGTACAAATTTGGTTCGTACATTTGAAGGATGAAAGGGGACATTGGTAAAATGATGGTTTAACCCAATATAAAAGGATTGGGCATTGCCATGTATACACATAGTCTTTGAAATGAAGCATGATTGAAAAATCAATGTAAATAATTATTCCCTCTCAGGTGAGGGTATCAAAGAATATTGTAGTTTATTTTCATACAGGAAAAAAGTGTTTTATAGTTTAACGTCATATAACAAGGATGAAAGTTAACCAATTTAAAGATATTGATTCTAGGGGCGGTTTCACGAATCAACATCGTATGAGATGGAGGTGAACCGATGTGAAGAGATTGGTTTTGGGCTTGAACCTGGGGAGGTGTCCTACGTACCCAGCCTGGAAGGCAAGGATCAAAGTATGCATAGTTCAATTAAAGAATGAATTAATGATCAAGTTGTTCTTGGGGACAACGACCTAAAAAATGATGTTGTTGGGATTTACACATGGTTAGTATCCTAGAGAGGCTGTTACGGTTGAATTTTCCACTAATCTCACGTGAGTCATACTCGGTGTGAGAAACAAGAGGTAGCGACAACCCTAACTATACACAGTTTAATGTCATGTAGGACATATTAAAGGATTTTTTGTACAGTTTAGCATCATGTATCTAGGACGATGGGGACAATACAGTTTAATTTCATGTTGTGAGGACAAAAGAGTACACCATTTAACGTCATTTTGGACGTAAGTGGCAATGGTTTAAGGTTGTATGCATGGACCATTGGTTATGTTGTTTAATGTCTTTCTGGACGTAATGAACTTTTATATAGTTTAACATCATATATCAATGACGATGAAGGGCGACATAGTTTAACATCATGTTGGACGAATTAGGGACTTTTTTTCACAGTTTAACGTTATGTTGGACGATTGCGCGAATAGTTTAAAGTCATATGCATGGACCTTGGATGGTGCAGTTTAACGTCTTGCTGGACGTAATGGACTTTCAAATAGTTTAGGGTCATATGCATGGACCTTTGATGAATAAGTTTAACGTCTTGCTGGATGGAGGTGTTGATTAAGGTCATACCGGACCATGATAATATATTTTGGGTTTATACAAAATACTTCATCAAAAATCTGGCATTGGTTGGAGTAGTGATGAGTTCTTCATCCATTGAGATTAAAGAATAAGCTCCATTAGAGTAGACCCTATGTATTGAGTAAGGTCCTTCCCATTTTGGCTCATGCTTGGGAGGTTTCTTTCCTGGTATCATTGGAGTTCTGAGAACTAATACCAATTCTCCCTTGGTGAATGAACGAAGACAAAGTTTTTTGTTAAAAGCTCGTGCTATTCGATTCTAATAGACTTCCAAGTGGTGAAAAGTGAAAAATATTTTCTCATCTAACTGTTCCAATTCTTTCAAACTCTTTTGAGATTTCTCATATGTTGATGACTGATCACAAATGGCTACTCTAAGCAAGGGTAATTGAACTTCAATTGGCAAGACTACTTCCGTTCCATATACCAATGAATATGGAGTTGACCGAGTTTCAGTGTGGATGGTAGTCTGATAAGCCCATAAAGCATGATAGAGTTTATTAGGCCATGACTTCTAATCTTTATCCAACATATTTTCCAGTATATTTGAAAGATTATTGTTGAATGATTCTATCTGGCCATTGACCGCTGCATGATACCGAGATGAATGGTTGGATTTGATGTTGTATTCATGATACAACTTTTTCATCTAGGATGAGCAGAAGTTGGTGTCATTGTCCATCAATATGGTATGAGGGACACCAAATCTGGTAATGATGTTAGACTTCATGAAGCTAGCAAGGCATTTAGAACTGAATTCCTTGAGAGGTATTGCTTCTGCCTATTTGGAAAAGAAATCAGTAGTAGTAAGAATGTACTTAAACTTCTTGGTCATAGCTGAAGGGTAAAGTCCCACCACATCCATTCCCCATGTGGAAAATGGCCATAAGTATTTAGCTGTATGAAGCAACTCTTGAGGTTGGTGAATGAAGTTGGAATGTACTTGGAAGGAATGATACTTCTTTGTGAAATCAGCACAATCTTGTATCATTGAAGGTCAAATGTATCCAAGCCTTCGAATTTGACCAAATAGTCTATGTCCAGACTTGTGGGCACCACAGACTCCTGCATTCACTTCTTTCATGACAGCCATTGTCTCTTCACCATCAATGTATCTGAAGAGAACTCCATCAAAACCTTGTATGTAGAGAATTTTCTCTATGTGATCTGGGCTATCATAAAGAGTAAAATTAACCACACGTCGCCGGATTTGTTCTTTCTTGGCTCTATCGGGTGGAAGTGTTCCATTTTGATGGTATTACCTGATAGGTGGCATCCATCCTGTAGTATGACCATATGGTTCATGAATGGGACTATTTTCATTAATTTCCTATGTTCTGATTCAATCATAAGGTGAAATTGGACGATGGTGGGCAATACAGATGGTTGTCTCGTCCCGATTTGGATCTGCCAGAGTTGTGGCTATATTCGCCAGTGCATCCGCATGAGCATTTTGTGATCTTGGGACAGAAGAAAATGTCATATCCGAAGGAAATTCAACCATTAACTCTCTGACATACTCATACAAATAGATTAGTTCATCTTTTCTGATGGCATAATCCCCATTGAGTTGTTTGATTACCAGGTCGGAATCACCTTTCACATTTAAGTGATTCAATTGTGCTTGAAGCGCTAATTCCAAGCCTACGATGAGAGCTTGGTATTTTTCTTCATTATTGGTACCACCTTCCCAAAAGAAAAATGAATAAGGTAACACTGTTGTTTCCGACGCTTTTTCTCAGGCGCGTGCATCCGTCTGTGGACGAGGACGCGCTACTTGATGCCCCGCATTCCCACATTCCAAAGGCGGGCGGCATTCATTCCTTGTTCAGGTACATCGGCTCCTTGATCGAAATGGGATGATGTGATGTCAGTTCTTCCTTCCGTGGATTCCTCCTCGGAGCACATCACCTTGTCCGGGTCTCCCTCATAGATTTAAGACGGGTTCGTGAAGCTCATTACTAGTTCCATATCTACATGGACGCCAGTTAATTATGATTCTTCCGTAAAGATGCTCCAAGGGGTCATGTTGGGGAAGAAGCCTTCAGTGGGGATAATGGTCACGTTGGGGCCTCGTCGACATGTCTGTCTTTGGTCCCTCATCAATGGGATTCTCGAGGGTGCGGAAGCCCGAGGCATCCAACATCGAACGTGGGGAATGTGTACCATCTGAGGTTTCCCTCAGCTTCCCATGTTTAACACGGGGTATGTCACGAGTTTAACATTTTGAGGAGACGGATCGGGTTGAAGGACCCCTAGGGGGAACACCGATGTCGGGGCCAACATGTGGGCGGCTTCACATATATCATGGAGTGGGATGGGGTGGCATGATCTCACCGGGATGTGGCAGCCCGAGTAAGGATCAGGATGGATGGTGGAGTGAGACATGGGGATTACGTTCTGAGACAACCCAAGAGGGGGGATACAGTTTAATGTCATGTGGTATGCGATACAATTTAACGTCCTGTGGGAAGGAATACATTTTAACATCATGTGGGATGCGGGGTTTGGTTATTACGCTATGAGGCGGCCCAAGGTGGTCAGGGAACCGACATGGAGAGGTCGGGAAGACCGGGTGGTGGGCTTGAACCTCGTGGAGGCTTCCTACGTACCGTGCGTTAGCACGGATCAAAGTCCACGTAGTTCGCTGGGATGGGGCTTACGCTCTAGGGCGGCCCATAAGAGGATGTCATGGTCGATGCACACTCAAATCCCACGTGAGGCATGCTCGGTGTGAGAAACAAGAGGCAGTAGGGACCAGACGATCATGTCATGAAGGGTGCGTCCGTGAGAAGCGGAATGGGGCTTACGCGTTGAGCGGCCCAAAGAGGAAACAGGGGCTTACGCGTGGTTAGAGGCCCTTGGTGCCGAGGCTTACTCCAGGGTGGAGGCCCATGGTGCGACAAAGTGCAGTGAGAAAAGAACTCCACTGGCCTTGGCAGGGGGGAAGTACGGAGATGCATGGGTGCAATCATCCGCAAGAAAGGCTAGGGGCTTACGCTCTGAGGCAGCCCTTCCCCTGCGGACAAACGCTGCTCCAATAAGGAGGATCTCATTCCATGTGATGAAGAGTCCATTCTCGTGGAGAAGAGTGGCGTAAAAAATGTCTGAGCTGGGGGGACCCTGCATGAGAAGCACGGGGTCGAACCACAGTTTAACGTCTTGTGTTAAGGACGAGGTGCTTAGAAGTTTAACGTCCTGCAGCTCAGACGAGGTGGGTTTTCTCTATACCCCTAGAGCTTACATGCCCAACGCTCTCTACCCCTTGTGGGAGGGAAGGCATCAGTAAGGCCATAGTGAAGGGGGGGTCATTGGGAGAACCACCGGGGGTCCACGTTAGCGTGGCTATGTGATGAAGCAATAGCTGTTAGCATGCCTATGAGAAGAAGCATAAAGCAAACAACACAACGGGAAACACGGCCCAAGGGACCTTGAGGTTACTTCGCACGAGCCTGGAAGGCCGTGCGGGAAAAAAACGCATGGCGCGCATGCCCAGCAGGGGAGACATCAGGTGTCGGTGCAGGGGGCAGCCAAGGGGCGTAAAGGTGAGGAGTCCTAGGCTTTGCGCGCAAAAGGGAAGGCTTCCGCGCAAAACTCCAGGACAACGCTCAATTGGAGTAAGGGAATCGCGCGCGGAGAGGGAACTACGCACAGGGTTTTGCATGCACGGCAGGTTATTGCGCGCACGAGACATGGATTGCATGCAAGGATGGAACCCTGGGAAGGGGGAAAATTCAATGAAGCCGGTGGAGTTGCGCGCAAAGGCGAACTCTGGGGAAAGGTTGAACAAAATGAGGGTTTTACCTGGAAGTCATCTTGCGCGTTGGGGGAGCCGAATTGCGTGCACGGGAGTCGCTTCATATTTGTCAACCCTCAAACCGTTCGGGGTCACCTTCTATTTATAGGCGACCTCCGGCGCAGAATCCAGGCGGCGTGGGAAATTCTTCACACCGAGCGCAGCCGACGCGCAAAAAATCGCCACGCAGAACCGGGGCGCGCAAAGATTGTGTGCCTCATCGGCACAATTCCATGAAACCTGGTGATTCTACGCACACAGAATAATTTTTCGCGCGGATCCTCCTTTATTTTGCGCACCACATCCCGGGCCTCTAGATCGGGCCTCTAATTCCGAATATGACTTCGCTTCGTCAATTCGAAACTTCCTCTAGGAGTTACGGTCTTTTTTCAGCATCAACAAATGCCCCCCCCCCTTGGAATTGGTTATGCGAGAGGTCACAACAATCGGATTCCAAGGGAAACGCCGAAACACTGAAATGCTAAGTCTCGTGATCAAGCTGCGCGTAAAATTCCGATGGTGCGCGCAAAACAACGGACACGCGCTGAATCCTCTTTCTGTGCGGCGGGGAACCCAGGCCTCACCTATATAAATGTGCACTGGGTCCCAAATCCGTACTTTCTCTTTTTCTGTGCGATAATCTTATCGCTCTCGTGCGCGAAATCGCTTCCGCGGCAGCGCGTAATAACGCACTGGCAGTGGGGAATTCCATCCGAAATTCGGCCGTGATCTCGTGCCTCTTCAGGCTTTTTTGCGCTCCACGTGCCGATTGCGCACTCATCTCCAAGATTCCGTGCAACTCATCCAGATTTCGCGTAGATCTCTCTGATTTTGCGCACTGCATACTGATTTCACCCAACTCACGAAAGATTCGAGATGGCTGCAACCCGAGTTGATGAAGGGGAAGCCGCTGCGTGTAAGACAAAAATGGCGGCAAAGGAGGAGATTTATGGCGCCAAGGTGATTGTCTCTAACAATCTGACCTTGTTCAACCTGCTGACTCCGGCCTAGAAGACATATCCCTTGTCGGACAACCTCCCGCTCAGGAATTTTGGCATCCTGGAGGAGGTTCCCCTGTCGGGCTTCGAAGTGGAAACACTGTGGTCTTGGGTGACTCGGGAGGATGAACTTCCTCGCTACAACATCACCAACAACGGCCATCCTACCAGGGAAACTAGACATATGGACGTTTATGTCCTGAACCCGAGGACTAGGACCATTACCGGGGACAAGTCTGTGGTAGTGGATTCTCCGGCCCTCTACGCGAGCACATTCCGTAAAAGCATCACGGATGACACGAAGGGCTGGCTGAGGGATTGCGACCTGTGGTCTGGGGGAAACTTCAACAGCAAATGGGCCTGGTCGTTCTGGTTTCTCCATACCTCTAAACAGTTCGAGGACGAACTGCGGTATATCGGACTGTTCGAGGCGGTATGGACATCTCAGTTCCATTTCCACCGCCAGCCTGAACTCAGACCAGAGCTATTCACCCAATGGTCTCCTGACACCGACACGTTCCACCTTCATCATGGGGAAGTCGGCATCAGTCTCTGGGATGCTCACGGCATCAGAGGTATCCCACTGGATGGTTACCAATATGACGAGTTCGTTCCTCCAACGACTACCTGGGGAGACAGGTCGCGGACGGCTATGCTGACGTGGAACCTGCTGGAGCTAGCCAAAGAGATGATGGGGGTCAAGGACTTCCTGAAGGACATCGCCTACAGGGGCTGGTTTAGACTGTTCTTTGAGAAGGATCCCGCCGTCAATATTCCGGGATGGGGAAAACAGTGCCCATCCGCGACTCAGAGGAGCATGGACGGGTCATACTGGAAGACCCTGGAGGCGGGGAAATACCAATCATGGGGCTACTGCGTCATTAAGGCCTGGGACATGAATGTCTGGTATGTCGGGTTCCTTTACTCCTTCATGAGCAGGTGGCTCCTGCCGGTGCGGGACGCGAGGATGGGCGTCCGTCCAGTGACTTTGGTGATGGCGGGCTCTATGGCCGCCAACAAACGGTTCAACATGGGCGTCCCAGTGTTGTAAAAGTTGTACACCATCCTGGGGCGCATCTCACGAGGGGGGTCGCCTCGAAAAGTATGTGTTTCCTTCCAGATCTTCCATGGATGTGTGGCAGATCATCTTGGCGGATATACATACCCAAACCCCGTCCGTCCTCCGATCAATGGCCTGCGACCGTCCTTGCTAAACATCGCAGGGGTGGCGCCACTGACGCTCAATGAGGATGGTGTGAGGATCCGCATTGGCAACCATGCCAACTTCAACTTTAGCCCATTCCCCACCCCAGTTGGCCAGCTGGTGGACAACGAGCGAGGCTCTCTGGAACAGCAGGAATACTTCCAGAGCATTCGAGGCGGGGTGCTCATGGCTCAGATCGATGGGAAGGTGATCTGCGAGCCTTACGTGCCATCCCGATTTTCCAGCCAGTTCGGGTGCCTCCAACGAATGCTGAAGAAAGTATTCATGGATGTCTGGAAAGAGAAGAATACATGCGTCCTGCGCCAGATGTGGTTGATGTTTACCACTTTCGGCTCTGGCGATGTCGTTACCCTCCCCCCCACCGGGGTCGATGCTGGCCTAGCAACCGAATATGCTGAACACTGGACCATTGCGTACCCTGAGGGGCTATTACGCAAGTGCGTCAGGAAACTCGAGGTTACTCGTGTGGAAACCGGGCGACGAGAAAGAAGGCACAGTGCCGTCAGAAGGGGAGGACCAAGGGCCTGTCAGGTAGAGAGGGATACGCTGGCCGGGACATCGGCAACAAGAACATCACATGGTGCTGCCATGTCCTTGTTACCCACAAGGGGGTCACATGAGGTGGTCATGGAACTGCCCGGGAATCAGATAAGATATTTGCTCGAACCTTCCCAAGACGCAATTCTCCCAGCACTGTGGTCGGCATGGATGACCCTACAACAATCGCTGAGCGTCGAAGCCATCTGGCAGAAGATAATGCAAAACGGGATCCAACTGCCAGAGGTCAGGCTCGTTCGAATTACCAACCGAGTAAACTTCCATCGGCGGCCTGATTATCTGACGGCCTTGGATGCATACGCACGCCAACAAGGGCTCTGTGCGGAGCCAACTTTCCTAGTGAAAGTGATGCTCGGCTAGGAGCATGATCCGGAGGCGATGTCGACGGGAGAAGGCGACAGTGACGAGAAGTTGGAGGGGGAGGAGGAAACCGTAGAGGAAGAAGGCGAGGGAGAAGACGAAGAAGAGGAGCCCGAAGGTGAGGGGTCACAAGGGGCAACCTAACAAGGGAGTCTCCGAGAGAGCAGCGAGATTTCCAACTCTAATCTAAACATAACCGAGATTCTCAAGGATTGTCTATGTCTTCATTCGTTTCCCACATTCAACCATTCTCCTTTCCATCTTCTAACTCACTTCCCCATCCTACTAAGGAGCTGTTGAGCATTGGATAGGCGTCCCCGCCAGAGGAGGGAGGAGGGGAACCAGTGGGACATTATGGGGATCCGACACCCATCATTGAATTAACAAGCGCAGAGGGGTCTCCCCTTACGGCGGATCCTACAGTGGCCGAAACACTGGGGACTGATGCTCTGGATTCCTGTAAGTCTCATGCTTCACTACTGGTGCTTTGTGTCAAAAGATCATGTCTGACCAGCGTATGCCCTGCGCAGTGATCTCAAAACTTGAGATATGTCAGGTTGCGGAGCCCGGGCCATCCGCGAGTGGACCAGCGGCGGACATACCACCTCGCTCGGATCATGCTCTCGGCACTGAGTCGGCCCCGACAATTGATGAACATGGGGCGGCGGACATCAGCGGCACTGTTCCTGAAACGAGGTCAGTAGCTTGTGGAGGCATCATTACTGCTGGGGTGAGAGAAGGTGGCCCGGACGTCGAGGATTCTATTCCTCATGAAGACATCCCTGGGGCGGATCCTGTTGTCGATTTGCTGGCGGCCTTCCCCATATACCGACCCTCTGACCCTGAGGAGATTGATTACTCAGACTCAGAGGTAGCCAAGGAAAGCCGGATGACACGACGCAAAGGGTGGAATTGTATCCAGCACTTCCTCAGGCATCCCCTGTCAGATTGGCTGAGGCGGATGGGATCACTTCAGACCTGGCTACGCTTCCTGTGCACTGGAGGGGCTGACGCTCAATGCCTTAATCTGACGGTCCGTGATTACATGGCCGAGAAGATACGCGAGAGTAGCCGGCACACCAAGATTTCCCAGTGCCGGGAAGGATTGGAGAGCGCTCAAGAACTACTGAGGGCGGAGCAGGAAGTCCTGCACCTCGATGGGCATGCGGCAGATAAAGAGGCCTTCATCGCAACATGCTCTGAGATCGTGGAGCAACTGAAGACCCACCTAGATGATGAGTAGGAACAATTGGTGGAGGCGAGTCACCAGATGACCACACTTCAAACCAAGAGGGTGCAGGCAGAAGCTAGGGCTGGCAAGCTACACTCTATGGTGGCCGACGAGGGGAGAGTCTTCAAAGAGAGAGAAGCGGTCCTGGAGGCTACCAGCCAAAGGGTAGCAGTGCTGGAAAGATCACTTCAGCACGCTGATCCCTAAGGGCTTTGTTTTTGCCATCTCATGAACTTTCATCTTGTACTGCTCATCGTCTCAATCCAATCTATGGCCAAATCCACTCATTTTTACCCTTGGTTTAATGCGCTCAACCATAGTTTCGAAACGAATAACAACTCATCCCTAGGCTCCTGTGGGTCGTGCCCAACGCAAGAAGCAGAAGATGCTCATATCATCATTTCGTTCAACTGTGGGGCATTGACCAAGCTTCAGGCGTCCAAAGTGGGCCTTGACATCTGAGGAGACCCCGGGCCAATTGATGTGTCGACTCCTCAATGTGCTTTAACACACATGAGGGGAAATGCCGGGGGCATTGAAATCCATCCGAACACAGGGGGGTGGAGGAGAAGGGTGAATCACGCTGCCCAAATTCAGAACCCAAGGGGGCACAACCATGGAGGATAACTGTCAACCGTGGTAGAAACACAGAATCCATATCATGTTGGCCTAGAATGGGGGGGGGGCAATAAATGAGGGCTGACCACTGACCATGTTCGCAACACGGGGCCTAACTCAAATATCATTGGTTAGTTTTCCGGAACATTGGACCAGGAAAATAGGCGGACCATAGGTCTGTCATCCATACTATTTGAGGGTCCCGTCAATCATGACCAGTCCTTTGGAACATTGGCCCAGGACAGTAGGCGGACCATATGTCGAGCATCCATACTGTTAGGGGGTCCCGTAAAACATGACCAGTCCTCTGGAACGTTGGCCCAGGACAGTAGGCGGACTATAGGTCGAGCATCCATACTGTTAGGGGGTCCCGTCAAACATGAAAGGAAATGAGGATCCGAATAAAGGGGGATGAAAAGCATGGATGTCGGAGTGGTGTCTTGTTCGAGCAGAGTCCAACACTACCGAAATTGCGCCACCATGGCGAAGGCGCATTAGGAGGACATACCGACCTGATTACGGGTCGTCCCAATTTCTAGGAAGGGCCTCTTTGGCGAGAGAATTGCCGCTTCCCATTATTATCATGGGGAATACCGAACCTGCTCGGGGTAGATGTCCTGATTACACCACTCCCCATGAAGTCGGGCCGAGGGGCCTACAAAAAGGAAGGATGGGGTTCAGTAATCCCTGGGGTTGGACGCAAGAAGAAATGTCTGGGCGGTCCTACGTATCTCATTAAGATGAAAATCAAGCCACACGTTGTTCTTGAAACACAATTTAACGTCATGTTGGACGGAATACAGTTTAACGTCATACGGGACGAAATATAGTTTAACGTCATGCGAGATGGAATATAGTTTAATGTCATGTGGGACGAAATACAGTTTAACGCCATGTTGGATGAAATACTGATCTTAGTTTTAGGTATTAGAGCTCGGACCGAGAGGATCTTAGTTTTAGGTCATAGAGCTCGGACCTTGAGGATCTTAGTTTTAGGTCATAGAACTCAGACCAAGAGGATCTTAGTTTTAGGTCTTAGAACTCAGACCAAGAGGATCTTAGTTTTAGGTCTCAGAGCTCGGACCATGAGGATATTAGTTTTAGGTCTTAGAGCTCGGACCATGAGGATCATAGTTTTAGGTCATAGAGCTCAGACCATGAGGATCTAGTTTTAGGTCTTAGAGCTCGGACCATGAGGATCTTAGTTTTAGGTCTTAGAGCTCGGACCATGAGGATATTAGTTTTAGGTCTTAGAGCTCGGACCATGGGGAAATGGGAGGAACGGACACATGGAAAGGTGGTTACAAATCCCGACGTGAATGAGGACCTAAACCCTACTTACCATGTGCTTTCCGTGGAAATGCTCGAGTCGAGGGACCGAACACGAAGGTAGGCTGGCTGGGCCCGCGGGGAAGTGCCCCAGGCACTCCTACGTATCTCATAAAGACGATAATCAAGCCATACGTAGTTCTGAAAGGTGACATGGTAAGATACCAGTGCCAATGGAAAAGGGGAGTGCGGGCGTGGCCCTTGCACTAATAGAATTGGAATTTGATAAATCTTGTTTGTCCTTTAAGGTGAGTGGTTTTATTTATTGTGAAGAGACAGGCCTAGAATGGTAGGTCGTGGTGTCGCCACAAGAATCAAGTCATGATAGGCATTGACAAATGGTATGGCACAAGATCAATACCCAACGTGATGTCATCTACAACGAGGTCATCACAATGCAGTGCCGTTTTTCGTCTTGCGACCATGACGATAATGTCACAGTTTAGGGTCGTGTGATAGGACCAGCAACACAGTTTAAGGTCCTATGTTTTGGACCAACAACATAGTTTAAGGTCATATGTTTTGGACCAAAAACAGAGTTTAAGGTCATATGGTTTGGACCAACAACACAGTTTAAGGTCATATGGTTTGGACCAACAACACAGTTTAAGGTCATATGCTTTGGACCAACAACACAGTTTAAGGTCATATGGTTTGGACCAACAACACCGTTTAAGGTCATATGGTTTGGACCAACAACACAGTTTAAGGTCCTATGGTTTGGACCGACAACACAGTTTAAGGTCATATGGTTTGGAATGACAACACAGTCTAAGGTCATATGGTTTGGACCAACAACACAGTTTATGGTTATATGGTTTGGACAACCCGAGAGAGGAGCCTCGGGCCAAAGGGGCCTACGAGGGTTCAACAATCAGGGAGGGGCAGGAGATGCTAGCTCCCAGCTATGATGGGCCCGAAAAACAATGTATGGGAGATTCCTCACTCCCCAAGGGGATGAGGGTCATGCCGCACGCAACCCGTAAAGAAGAGACCCAAGCACATACTCTAGCGCTCAGATCGCGGGAGCCCCGAGAGACATCGTTACATAGTTCGGTCCGTCTGATGTGCGGGGGTGTACTGAGGTTTAGTACAAGGAGTGTCGAGATTCTACCTTGACACAGTGGGGAGGAACATTACATGAACCATGCCACCAACATTCAGGGCCTGGGGAAGCCGGCGTGACAACTGAGGATTACTGCTGACCATGTTCGCAATGTAGCATCCTGTCGTGTCGGCCACGGGGACAAACAAATGAGCATCAACCGTTGAACATGTTCGCAACGCGGGATTTGTATCAATTTTTTTTCTGAAACCCTTGGGGGTGTTGGCCCATTATGGTAGGAGAGCCGTTGGGCGTTGTATCCAGGTCGTTCTTGGGGGTCCCTCTGGGTGTAAAGGATGACAGGGGCCCGAATGAAAGGGAACACGAATCATGGAAAGTGGATGGAACTTGCCTAAGTCGAATCTGGCACTCCATGTTCTAGAACAGAGTTCCTTGAGCACATCTTCAGACCACTGGAAAGGGTCAGAGGGCTCAGTCTGAGAGCGGCCAAAAGAGGGCGGACCCCTGGGAAAAAGAGGGGGTGTAATGCCAAACACCCTGGGAACCGGGAGATCGTGGGATCTCCTATGAGATGGGGATGGACATGAAATCTAAGTGTTCAGGCGGTCCTACGTATCCCATAAATATGGGAATCAAGCCACACGTAGTGCTTGAAAGCGTGCATCTTTAAATGTTATTGGTCAGAGGAGGGCTAAACCCTGAGGACAGGGTGCGTGTGGTGCAGCTATTGAAAACCCGACATGAATGGGGACATAATCTCACACCACGCCACGTGATCCTATGGTCGAGGTCCCAATGGCGAAACCGACGTGACAACGGACCTCAAGCTGGACCCAAGACCGAATGGTCTGGGCGTTCCTACGTATCCCATTAGGATGGGAATCAAGCTAGACGTAGTTCTGTAAATACAGTTTAACGTCATGTTGGATGAAATACGGATCATAGTTTAAGGTCTTAGAGTTGGGACCGAGAAGAAAGGGCGGAGTTTTGTAACTCCTGGGCTGGACCCAAGACGAAATGTCAGGGTGGTCCTACGTATCTCATTAGGATGATAATCAAGCCACACGTAGTTCTGGAAATATAGTTTAACGTCATGTTGGACGAGATATAGATCTTAGTTTTAGGTCTTAGAGCTCGGACCATGAAAAGGGCAGAACCAAAAGAGGATCTTAGTTTTAGGTCTTAGAGATCGGACCATGGAGCCCAGATGTAGGGAAAAGTGTAGTTTAAGGTCATGCTGGACCATAAAGTTTATGGTCATGCGGGACTATAAGGATAAATATGAATCTTAGTTTTAGGTCATAGAGCTTGGACTAAGAGGATCTTAGTTTTAGGTCTTAGAACTCAGACCATGATGATCTTAGTTTTAGGTCTTAGAACTCGGACAAAAGCACAATTAGGGTCGTACGGGACCATACAGTTTAAGGTCATGCATGACCATATAGTTTAAGGTCATGCAGGACCATACAGTTTAAGGTCATGCAGGACCATACAGTTTAAGGTCATGTAGGACCATACAGTTTAAGGTCATGGAGGACCATACAGTTTAAGGTCATGCAGGACCATACAGTTTAAGGTCATGCAGGACCATAAAGTTTAGGAAAAGTACTTCTTGAGGAACCTGGCGTTGGTGGGAGGAGTGATACGCTCACCATCCATAGTCACCAGGGAATACACACCATTGGGATAGACCTTGTGGACAATAAAAGGCCCCTCCCACTTGGGCATCAACTTGGGTGGTTTCCTGCCGGGAATCATTGGCGCTCTAAGAGCCAGCACCAAGTCACCTTGCAGGAAGGAGCGGAGGCAAATCTTCTTATCGAAATCTCGAGCCATCCTGCTCTGATTCCTTTCCATGTTATGTAAAGCGCGAAGACTACTTCCATCCAGGGCTTCCAATTCGGCTAGACGGATCTTGGCAACTATGTCCGGCGCTTTCTAGTCGTAGACCACTGTGCGTAATGAGGGCAGCTGGACCTCGATGGGAAGGATGCCCTCAGCTCCGTATAGTATAGAATACAGAGTCACCTGGGTAGAAATGTGATTCATCGTCCTATAAGCCCAGAGGGCGTTGGGGAGCTTCTCCTGCCAACTTTTCTTGATCTGACCAACCATTTTTTGCAGAATTTTAGAGAGGGTTTTGTTAAATGCCTCAATCTGTCCATTCGCCTGGGCATGATAGTGGGATGTGTGGTTAGAGAGAATGTTGTACTTGGCGTACAATCTCATCAACTCGGCCGCTCCGAAGTTGGTTCTGTTATCCATGAGGATAGCGTGAGTTATTCCAAACCAGTGAATGATATTGGAGCTCACGAAGTCGGCGATAGAACCAGGCTTGACTTCCCTAAGCGGGGATGCCTCTTCCCACTTTGAGAAGAGATCTGTGGCGGTTAAGATGAACTTGCACTGGCGGGCCGCCGCCGGCGGTTAAGGCCCTACGACATCCAACCCCCAGACTGAAAAGGGCCAAGAATACTTAGTAGTATGGAGTGTCTCAGGTGGCCGATGGAAAAAATTAGCATGAACTTGGCACGCATGACAACTCTTCGTGTACTCGATGTAGTTGTGGATCATAGAGGGCCAGAAGTATCCCAGTCTCCGAATCTGGTGGGACAACTTCGACCCGGCCTAATGGGCGCCACAGGAACCAGCGTACACTTCCTTCATGACCTTTGGGATCTCAAATACTTGAAGACAATGGAGGAGAACACCGTCAAACCCGCACCTATAAAGGAGCTGCTCACAGCTGGGACCGCTTAGAAGGGTGAACTACGCCGCGTGGCGTCAGATTCGTTCCCGCTCTACTCGATCCATCAGGAGATTGTCATGCCGGAGATATTCAACCAAGGGTGTCCTCTAGTCAGGAACTGTCTCGATCACCATGCCTGAAGCCCAGGGGGGTCCTAACGCGGGGGAACTAGCTGTTAGATGGTTCACTCGCAGGCCACCATCGTCCTCCGGGATAACAGGAGCAATGACTCTTCGGTGCGCCACGTGGATGATTAGGTCATCATATTCGGGCTCCGCGAGTGATGCGGCCATGCTGGCCAAAGCATCTGCTCGACTGTTCTGCGACTGGGGAATGTGAACGACATCTGGTCGGGATGGGCACTTATCCATTAGATGGAGGGTCCACTCCAGCAACAACATGAGTTCTGGCTTCCTCACAGCGTAGTCACCGTTAACCTTCTTGATGACTAGCTCATAGTCCCCTTTTACATACAGGTGGGGTACATTAACCTCCCAAGACAACTCGAGGCCGGTGATGAGTGCATGATATTCTGCCTCATTGTTGGTGCAGCCTTCTGACAACAATAAAGAATATGGAAGAACGGCTTGCACCGGGGTGATGAAGTCGATACCCAGGCCCACTATGTTAATCCTAGGATCATTGAGCCTTCTATTGGTAGGGCTTCGGGAAGTGGCATCAAAGTGCATCTTCCATCATGGGGTGGCATGATCGACTGAGAGGATTGCCTCCTTAAGAAAGCCCAAATCGAGTGGCTGGTCCGCAGTGGTTGGGAAGGCAGCTAAGAAGTCTGCCAACGCCTGTCCTTTGATGGCCTTCTAAGGTACGAACCTAATGTCGAACTACTGGAGGATCACTGCCCAGCGTGCCAATCGGCCGGTCAACATAGGCCGGCTCAGGATATATTTCAACCGGTCTATCCGAGAGACCAGCTATACCTCGTGGTGCTACAATTAGTGCCACAATTTCTGTATGGCGAATACGAGCGCCAGACAGCTCTTCTCAGTGGGGGAGTATCTAACTTCCGCGTCGAGGAGCATGCATCTGAGGTAGTAGAGGCTATTCTCTGTTCCCTCGTTGTTCTTATGGGAGAGAAGGGCGCTGAGGGATCGCTCCAGGGCGGTCATGTAAAGGACCAGCAGCTTTCCGAAAACGAGTGGAATCACGACCGGAGGTTGAAGAATATACTGTTTGATTTCCTCAAAAGCGGTCTGACACTCTTCACCCCACACATAGGCGGCGCCTTTCTTCATGAGTCGAGAAAAGGGCTTACACTTGCCGGCCAGATTTGCAATGAATCAGCGTATATAGGCTAAGTGGCCTTGGAGGCCTTGAAGCTCCCAAATATTACTCGGGGGAGGCATCTGACTGATGGCCTTGATCTTCTCGGGGTTGATCCCGATACCTCGATACCTAACGATGAAGCCAAGAAACTTTCCAGAGGTGACCCCGAAGTCACACTTCAATGAGTTCATCTTCAAGTGGCGAGAACGGAGCAAACCGAACACTTTTTCAAGTCCTTTGAGATGGTATCGGCACTGATGATATTTAACCACAAGGTTATCTACGTAGCACTCTACCAGCAACCTGAGGATCGGCTTGAATATGCGGTGCATAGCCCGTTGATAGGTGGCACCCACGTTCTTCCGGATGAAGGGCATAACACGATAGCAGAAAGTGCCCTGGGGGGACCTGAAGGCAGTGAACTATTCATCCTCGGGGGCCATCCAGATCTGGTTGTACCCGGAGTACACATCCCTGAAGGAGAGGGCTTGGAACCCGGCCGTTGCGTCGATCAATAGCTCTTTCATTGGAAGGGGAAATTCATCCGTCGGACAGTGGTGACTAAGATCAAGGAAGTCGATACAGACCCTGATCTGCCCGTTCATCTTCCTGACGGGCACAATGTTGGCTAGCCATCTGAGGTACTGGACTTCCTTGACGAAGTTTTCCTTAATGAGCTTATCAACTTCGGCCTCAACCATGGCACCATTAAAGGGGTTCATTTTTTTGGGAGTCTGCTTGAACACGCGATGGTTTTCTGGGAGGCCTAGGTGGTGGATAGCTACCTAGGGATCTAGTCCCAGCATCTCGTCATATCTCTAGGAAACAACGTCATGGTGCTGTCTGGGGAAGTCTATGTACTTTTTTCATTCCTCGGGAGGCATAGCGGCACTGACCAATGTCGGTATCAGGTCCGCCTCACTACCGAGGTTCACCTGTACTAGCTCACCGACCATGGAAGAGACTCCCTCCTAAAAGGCAGGAGGAGAATCTTCCATGTCTTCTTCTTCGATTGTGGAAGGATCGTCAATGGGGGAGCCTTTTCGGGGCTGCTCGACCCGGATGGGGAGCTAGCACCGGCATGGGCGGCAGAGGTCATCACGACAGGAGACTCATGCACCGTGGAGACCATAATGACGTAGGCGGTTGATCCAATCCCATCCGTCCTGCGGCCCAAGGGGCCCCACTTTACGACATCAAAGAAGTGGAGATGCATTTGCTTGATCCGACCGATCCTGGCTTGGCGAAACAGACACGTATGACGTACTTCCGTTGCCATGAGCCCAACGTCCCGATATCGTACGGGGGTAGGAGGCTCAGGGATCACCTGAACCTGGTTGGTGTAAGTGTACGAGGTGATTTCCCTCCGTCACTTAGACGCGGAAATATGGCTTCCTTTGGTACCCGAGACAACAAATCACTCTCCCATATCGGGGGTCGTGGCCTCCAACCGAAGGATTGGGAAGACATATGCGTCATCCAAACCTGCCCAGGGATCAATCGTGACAGGGTGGGGCTCAACCTCACCTATCAGGATTTTCTTGTCCTTGCTCTTGTAATAGTCAGCGTCCAGGTAACGAGCTTCACAAGAGGAAAACAGAGATGCATCTCCTTGGAGCACACCCACTCGACCCTTAAGGGAGTATGTGAGGCATTGATGGTATGATGAGGTAACCACTGCCTGAAGATGGAGCCACAGCCTTCCCATCAATGCGTTGTAGGCAGTGTCCTGAGAGACAACCATGAAATCAATATTGGAAATTAAGCCACCAAATTCGGTCTTCAGACAAATCTTGCCGAGTGGAGTTTGCTCGGTCCTGTCATACCCCTAGATTCTGAGGTCGGAGGGAGTTAAATCATCCTTAGACAACCCCAGTTTTCGCAGTGTCCGAGTTGGGATCATGTTAATCCCAGAACCCGTGTCGACAAGACAGCGACAGACTTCCACCCCATTGAACTGGACGGTGATGTACAGCGGGCGGATGTGCCCCTGTATGGGAGGGTCCTCATCTTCACTGGAGAATGAGATAACTTCCTAACATTCGGCGTCTTCAATCACCTTGGTGTTGAAGGCTTCTACGGCCGATACCTCCGTCTCACACTGGAGGGGGCTCCTTAGAGCCTCGGCGAGTGCCTCACACATTTGGGACGACAGGCGAAGGGCCTCAAGGATGGAAATCCTTTCCTGAATTCCGTCCAGATGCTTCAGGACATCATACTTTCACACCAAACACGAGATTCTTCTTACAAGAGGTCGCTCTACGATTGGGGGGCATGACGGGCCCTACTGGTGGGACTAGTGACTGACTGGTACTAGGCACGTCCCGCTATTCACCAGCTAAAGCCCTGGAGGTGGCTGTCATGCTAGGACTGGAAGGCCGTAGTCGGCCAATGGTAGGGCTAGGCTGGTTGCGACGCGGGAAAGGAAGTTCCGCCCGATCCAGTAACAAAAACGGTGGTGGAAGCGAACCTGTTGTCAACGGGTGAGGGAGCCACGAGTACTACTCTCTATACCGGGCCTGCTGCCTTGTCTCAGTAGCTTGCATGACCTGACTGGAGGTGACGACTACCGTTCCCCAGAGATTCACATAGCCACGGCTCTGCCGACGTTGGCGATGGCTAGGGACATTGGGGAGGTCCACCTGGCGCTCCTCGTCATTGGGAGCCACAAAGGGATTACCAACTATACGGTGTTAACTGAAGCGTACCTCGGGCTCTCGTGGAGGTCCACCTAGCGCTCCTCACCGTCGAGAGCCAAAAAGGGATTTACTAACTCTACGGTGTTAACCGAAGCATACCCAGGGCTCTCGGAGAGGTCCACCTGGCGCTCCTCACCATCGGGAGCCAAAAAGTGATTTACCAACTCTATGGTGTTAATCGAAGCGTACCCCGGGCTCTCGGGGAGGTCCACCTGGCGCTCCTCACCGTCATGAGCCAAAAAGGGATTTACCAACTCTACATTGTTCAATGAAGCGTACCCCTTGCTCTCACTAGAGGAGTCATCCACTACTGGATGGGGTCTCTGAGGGATCCCCATTTCCGGGGGCATGAAATCACCAAGCGTGCGAGAAGATGATGGAAATGGAAGGGCGCATTCTTTCTTCTTGTGACGCCTCCTGCACTTCTAGGAAGAAGTAGGCTGGGACGACGATGAAAAAGCTGCGCTCGCAGACCCTGAGGGCTCTGGCTGATCTAGGCGGGCACGAATGATGCCATGGGCACGGGCGACTGTCCTACAGGCCATCCAGTCATTATACTTCCGGGGCCCACAATCGGAAACCTGTTCCCACCCATCCCCGTTGTCAATAATGCCATCTGATCCCACGAAGACACCTACCACCCGTGACGGGGCTGGGCCCAACCTAACTATGATGTTGTCAATCTGGTCTTGGATCCAGTCCTTGACCACATATCATTGCTGGATGGTGTGTCCCAGGATCAGGTGATAAGGGAAGTAGTTAGGGTGACCCATGAGACACGCCTCTTCTGGCTTCCGACACTCAGGTAGTCGCACGATCCTCTACTCCAAGGCACTACATAAATAACCGGGGACCTGGGCCTCGCCAAACGAGTATGCCCGATTCCTCCTTTCCGGAAAGGGGACTCTTGGGGGATGACCATGGCCAGGGCCTAGTGGAGCAGGCTGAGGAGGCGGAGCTAGAATACCTTGTCTAGGTGGTGGTGGTGCGTTATGCGGAGGTGCCGGTCGATTCTAAGGCGGTCGCTACTAGGCCAGAGGTTGTGTCCGTGGGGGTGGACCCCTATGAGCATGTTGAGCTGGCCTCACTGGCAGCAACTCTAGCTATCCGGGGGCCTCTATCTGGGCCACAGCAGCGGGCTCTGCTCTGGCGGCTCTCCTTGCAGAGATTACAGGAGGCAGTGGGAGTGCCTAACCGGCTTGTTGCAGGGCTTCTTCGAGGCGCTGAGCCTTGTCCGAGAAGTCCCGGAACCCTCCAGGGTAATTCTTCATGATCAGGGAAGGAACCAACTCCTCCTTGAAGTTCCCTACACACATCGTCAGTAATTGCTCCTGAGTCAGTGGCATGACAAGGGAGTACGTGAGCCCCTTCCACCGAGCGACGAAGTCCGCAAGTCGCTCGTTGGGCCTTTTCTTGCACCTGAAGAGGTCTGCAAAGTTCGTCTTCCAGGTTGTGGAACTGAACTGGTATAGGAATTTCCGGCAAAGGTCCTCCCAGCTAGTCACTGATCCAACAGGGAGCTGGCTGTACCAGACGAATGCTGGTCCTTCTAGTGTTTAGACGAAGCACCGGAGCTTGGCAGCCTCCTACTGCGCCAGAGTCCCTAACATAGGCCCACACCTCGAGTTGAAGTGGGAAAAGTGTTGTGGCGGGTCTCCAGTACCATTAATGGAGGAAAAAGTGGGGTTCCCAAATCTCGGCGGGGCCGACATGTCATCCACCCATGCGTGGTATGGCTTGCCATCCGGTGGGATCGCCACCTTCCAAGTTTCCAGGGCCTCCAAGCAAGTGATGAGTACTTCCATCAGATCATCCGGATGCGGTTTCCTGTCCTGACGGGGATCTCTAACCACAAGCGCATTTCCAGGATCTTCGATACGATAGTCGTGCTCAGCGGCTCGCGGGGCAGCCAGCGGAGCGACTCTTGGAGCGGCGGGAGGAAACAGAGCAGGGTCCCCTAGGTTGTCTTTCCACTCGGGAGGGTTCAGTGAAACATATCGCGCCCTCTTTCCATGGGCTCCTAGGTGTCCCCTATTGGCGATCATGACACGGTCATGGTTTCCTAGGGGGATCTCAGCAAGGGGTAGATGCTCCTGCCCATGCTATCCTGGTCTAGGGTTGCCATAGTCAGGCCGCCGCTCTGCAATGCGTTCGGCCAGGAGCTCATCAACCATCCTCTTTTGCTCGGTTATCTGTTGGCGCAACGTGGCCTTCTTGGGACCTTCCTCTAACTTTTGCACTTAGGCATATGGGTCGGCGAGTTTGACAGACTCGACGGGCTCTTTACCCATGCCGATGTTTTGGCCCAGCACCAGTGCCTCTGTGGGTACAGGAAGACCTAGGAGGCTCCTCTGTTGGCGATTGGGCACTGGAAGGAATCATACCCCATGTAGTGGGCGCTGGAAGGAGTCATACCCGGAGCACAGCCGTCGCGATGAAGCTTTCGGCTTCCCAGATCGGTGGCACGGAATGAGCCCTCATGGCGAGCGGCACTACCACGGATTGATCCGCAGTGGCCATTGCCAGTGTCCGCAACCGGGAGATTCGATACAACTTGCCTGCTGGGCTGTCGGGGTTTCTATCCCAGTCGGGCACGTGGCTGCCCCTGCTCAACATGCGCGGGAATCTGGTAGCAAGAGTCACCAGTGGCTTGTGCCACAGTGGTTGCTGATGCTGGCGCCCTAGGACGATCATTCTCTCCCACTCACTCCCGACGCTGGTGTCGAGTCAGATGGGCCGGAACCCGTGGTGCGGTCATGAAGATTGCCTGCTCCTCAGCTCGGGGAGTCGGGCGGCGGTGTCAACGCGGCCTGGCGGGGGTTCTTGCCGTTAACCCCTGGGATGGATTGTCGATCTGGTGGACCCGAACATCCCCCACCTCAGTGGCGTAGGGGAGGGAAGTGTCAAAGAGCTCCAGGGATAGGCTCTCGAAGTAGTTGAACGTCGGTGTGGGGAGTGGTGGCTCCCTACGCGGCCCTTGAGGGCGGCGATGGTGGTGAGGCGCAACCACCTCTAGATCCAAGCGGGCCATACCCTTGTGTGGATGACCCCTTCCTCGTCATACCTACGAACCAGGTCATTTATCACCCTCCGATGGATGATTTCAAACAGGGAGAGGGGGCGCAAGCGCCCGGCAGCTACAACGGTCAAAGTTGGAGTGACCGTGGGATAGGTGGGACCGCGCGGGGTAGCCGCGTCGGTACTGCCCCTTCCCATGCGCCAGCGGGCAGGTGGTGATCGAGCTCCGAATGCGGTGAACTGATTCCTAGAAACAGGGAGATGAACACATTAGTATCAATAGGAATGGAGATCAATAACCAAGTCCCAATGTCATTCCGTCTTCCAGGTCGGCGAGGGGGATTCACGCTGACGACGTCGCAGAACAGAGTAGTAAACGTCCTAAAGGCCTCGCCCCCTGGCGGGTTCACATCCCGGTGAGGGTTACCCGGACCTGGTGACATTCTATTCTTCCGACTCCCTGATGGCTACCATTCCCCATGTTGAGGAGAATAGATTCACGTTGGGTTCACCGTTTTTATGGATTCGACGCCCCAACGGCTACCATTCCCTGTGTTGAGGAGAAGAGCTTCACGTCGGGATCACCATTTTTGTGGATCTGATGCCCCAATGGCTACCATTCCCCATGTTGAGGAGAAGAGATTCACATTGGGTTCACCATTTTTGTGAATCCGACACCCCAATGGCTACCATTCCCCGTGTTGAGGAGAAGAGCTTCACGTCTGGTTCACCATTTTTTTTTCCGACGCTTTCGCCGGGGCGCGCACATCCGTCTGTGGAGGAGGACGCGCTGCTTGTTGCCCCACATTCCTGCTTTCCAATGGCGAGTGGCATTCATTCCTTGTTCAGGTACGTCTACTCCTTGATCGAAACTGGATGATGGGATGTCGGTTCATCCTTTTGTGGATTCCTCCTCGGAGCTCATCACCTAGTCCGGGTCTCCCTCATAGATTTAAGACAGGTTCGTGAAGCTCATTCCCGGTGCCATATCTACATAGACACCATTTAATTACGCTGCTTCCGTCAAGATGATCCAAGTGGTCTTGTTGGGGCAGAAACCTTCGGTGAGGAGAATGGTCATGTTGGGGCGTCGTCGGCATGTCTGTCTTTGGTCCCTCATCACAGGGATTCTCGAGGGAACGGAAGCCTGAGGCATCCCACATCGAACGTGGGGAATGTGTACCATCTGAGGTTTTCCTCGGCTTCCCATGTTTGACATGGGGTATGTCATGAGTTTAACGTCTTGCAGAGATGGATCGGGTTGAAGGACCCCTAGGGGGGAACACCGATGTCGAGGCCAGCATGTGGGCGGCTTCCCATATATCATGCAGTGGGATGGGGTGGCATGATCTCACCGGGATGTGGTGACCCGGGTAAGGATCAGGATGGATGGTGGAGTGAGACATGGGTCTTACGTTCTGAGACGGCCCAAGAGGGGGATATAGTTTAATGTCATGCGGGACGCGATATAATTTCACGTCATGCGGGACGGAATACAGTTTAACGTCATGCGGGACAAGGGGTTTGGGGCTTATGCTCTGAGGCAGCCCAAGGTGGTCAGGGAGACGACATGTAGAGGTCGGGACGACCGGGTTGTGGGCTTGAACCTCATGGAGGCTTCCTACGTACTGTGCGTTAGCACAGATCAAAGTGCACGTAGTTCGCTGGAATGGGGCTTACGCTCTGGGGCGGCCCATAAGAGGATGTCATGGTCGATGCGCACTCTAAGCCCACGTGAGTCATGCTCGGTGTGAGAAAAAAGAGGCAATAGAGACCAGACGATCACATTGTGAAGTGTGTGCCCGAGAGAAGCGGAATGGGGCTTACGCGTTGAGTGGCCGAAAGAGGAAACATGGTCTTACATGTTGTTAGCGGCCCTTGGTGCGGGGGCTTACTCCAGGGTGGAGGCCCATGGTACGACAAAGTGCAGTGGGAAAAGGACTCCACTGGCCTTGGAAGGGGGGAAGTACAGAGATGCATGGGTGAAATCATCCGCAAGGAAGGCTATGGGCTTACGCTCTAAGGCAGCCCTTCCCCTGCGGACAAACGTCGCTCCGACAAGGAGGATCTCATTCCATGTGAGGAAGTCCATTCCCGTGGAGACGAGTGGCGTAAAAAATGTCCGAGCTGGGGGGACCCTGCGTGCGAAGCACGGGGTCAAACCATAGTTTAACGTCTTGTGTTAAGGACGAGGTACTTTGTAGTTTAACGTCATGCGGCTTGGACGAGGTGGGTTTTCACCACACCCCTAGGGCTTACATTCCCAACACTCTCTACCCCTTATGGGAGGGAAGGCATCGACAAGGCCATAGTGAAGGGGGGCCGCAGGGAGAACCACCGGGGGGTCCACATTAGCGTGGCTATGCGAAGAAGAAATAGATGTTAGCGTGCCTATGCAGAGAAGAATAAGGCAAAACAACGCAACGGGAAACACAGACCAAGGGACCTTGAGTTTACTTCGCACGATCCTGGAAGGCCGTGCGGGAAAACAACGCATGGCGTGCATGCCCGACAAGGGAGACATCAGGTGCCGATGTAGGGGGCAGCCAAGGGGCATCATGGTGAGGATTCCTAGGCTTTGCGTACAAACGGGAAGGCTTGCGCGCAAAACTACGGGACGTCGCGCAATTGGAGCAAAGGAATCTCGCGCGTAGAGGGAACTACGTGCAGGGTTTTTCGTGCACGGCAGGGTATTGTGCGCATGAGACACAGATTGCACGCAAGGCTGGAACCCTGGGAAGGGGGAAAATTCACTGAAGCCAGTGGAGTTGCGCGCAAAGGCGAACTCCGGGGCAAGGTTGCGCGAAATGAGGGTTTTACCTGGAAGTCATCTTCCGCGCGGGGGTAGCCGAATTGCGTTCACGATAGTTTCTTCGGATTCCACAACCCCCAAACCATTCGGGTTCACCTTCTATTTATAGGCGACCTCCGGCCCGGAATCCAGGCGGCACCCGAAATTCTTCGCGCCGAGCGCAGCCGGCGCGCAAAAAATCGCCGCGCAGAACCGGGGTGCGTAAAGATTGTGCACCTCATCGGCTCAATTCTGTGAAACCCAGTGATTCTACGAACGCAGAACAATTTTTCGCATGGATCCTCCTTTATTTCGCGCACCACATACCGGGCCTCCGGTTCGGGCCTCCGGATCAGGCCTTTGATTTCGATCATAACTTCGCTTCGTCATTTCGAAACTTCCTCCGGGAGTTACGGTCTTTTTTCGGCATCAACAACTTCCTTTTCTGGATAAATGACCACAATTCCTAAGCCAACTTTGTTGAAATTTTGATTTTCCATTTTCCTCCTTGTTGGACTTCTGGAAGAACCATCAAAATAAATTTCCCATGCTTGAGGACATTCTTGAATATATAATATTTCCTCATCAGGGATTTCAATATCTGAAGATGTGTCTTCCACTGAAGGGTTTTCAGCCAGGAAGTCATCCAGGGCTTGGCCCTTTATCACCTTTTGAGACACATATTGAATGTCGAATTTCTGCAAAATAACTTCCCACCTTTCTAGACGTCATGTAAGCATTGGACGACTAAGGATGAATTTGAGCGGGTTATTGAGAAATACCAATTGGACCTCGTGATGTTGCAGGTAGTGTCTCAACCTCTGAACTGTAATGATTAATGCCAGGTAGCACTTCTCAATACTTGAATACCGGGTTTCTGCTTCAAGCATAGTTTGACTGAGATAGTAGAGGCTGTTTTCATTCCCAGCATCATTCTTTTGAGCAAGTAAGGCACCCAATGATCTCTCTAGAACTATCACGTAGATGATAAGTTGTCTTCCTTCAAAAGGTGGAATGAGTACTGGTGGACTCAAGAGGTATTTCCGGAGAATATAGAATTCTTCTTGACATTCTTCAGTCCAATGGTAAGTGACTCCCTTCTTCTTAAATTTGGAGAAGGGTAAACTTTTGTCTGCCAAATTGCTGATGAAACGCCGAATATAGGCTATGCTTCCTTGAATTCCTCTTAGTTCATTCAAATTTCGAGGAGGTGACATACCAAGGATTGACTTGGTCTTCTCAAGATCGACTTCAATACCATGATGGTGCACAAAAAAGCTGAGAAATGATCCTGAGGTTACCCCAAAAGCACATTTTAAGGTGTTCATCTTCAAATTATGTTGTCAAAGCTTGCGGAATATGACTTCCAAATCAGCCAAGTGATTGGAACATTGTTTGGATTTAACGACCAAATATTGTACATATCATTCAAAAAACTTACCTAATAAGGGTTTGATGATACGGTGAATGGAAAGCTAATATGTTGCACCTGCATTCTTTAAGACAAAGGGCATTACCCGGTAGCAAAACACACCCTGAGGGGCTCTGAAGGATGTGGATTCAACATCTTCTGGGGCCATTCGGATCTGATTATATCCGGAATATATTTCCATGAAAGAAGATGCTTCATAGCCAGCTGTTGCATCAATTAAACGTTCTGTAATCGGACCTGGGAAATAATCCTTAGGACAATGCCGATTAAGATCTCTGAAATAAATGCAAACACTAATTGTTCAGTTATTCTTCTTTACAGGGACAATATTATCCAACCACTTGGGATATTGAACTTCTCTGATGATGTTATCTTTGATAATATTATCCACTTCAGCCTCAATTTTGGAAGCATAAGTTCAGTGTGTTCTTCTCGCGGCTTGTATAAATCCTCGATGTTCTTCTGGTAATCCCAAATGATGAGTAAAAACATCAAGATCAAGGCCGAGAATTTCTATATAGTTCCAAGAAAATACATATTTATTTCACTTTAGAAAAGAAATATACATATCTTTCTATTCAAGAGTCATGGCCGCAATGATTAAAGTGGGGCGTGGATCTTCTTTTGTACCCAGATTTATTTCTCTGAGTTCATCCACAGTGGTAGAGATACCCTCTTCAAATGCTGAAGGAGAATCTATGAGATCTTCCTCTTCTTCTTCATCATGTGTTATTTCTTCCATTTCTACTTGAATAGTAGATGATAAAGCAGAATTTTCATGATTAGAAGAGATGTCATAATTTTCACATCTTGAAGAAGAAGCTTCCATTTCCGACTCGATTGATGATTAAGGGTCTTCTTTGGTTAATAAAGAGGAGATGATGGATAGAGAATCGACATCATTGTTCACCTCCGATGTTTTTATAACTTCTTCTTGCCTAATTGGCGAAGTATAGAATTGTTGGATTTCATCATATGTAACGATGATGTCAACATTTGTGCTTTCATCACTTCTTGGTGGGTTACCAATTTTTCCCATGTTGTCTGGATCGATTGTCGTAATTGATATTATGGATCATTCCATTAGAGTATTTTGATTTGGGTCTATCTTGTCAATTTGACCGATAGACAACACATAATTTGTACTCACATGTGTAAATGGATTTAATGGAATCTTTTGCAAACCATATGGAGCATTAAATTTGGTAATCTTCTTTGTTGAGGATTTCTCCCTTCCCTTCATGTGATAGAATTCCTCCTCAATGTATTGGGACTCACAAGTCTCGAACGGAGCCTTATCACCATACAATGTCCCAACTTGACCATCAAAAAAATATTTGAGACATTGATGGTATGATGACGGTATAACCGCATGTCTATGTAGCCAGGGTCTTCAAAGCATGATGTTGAAGGATAAGACTTGATCAACAACCATGCAATCTGAATAGGATACAAGATCTACAAACTGAGTTCTGAGTGTAACTCCGCCCAATGGTTCTTGTTCATTTTTATCATATCCTTGTAACATAATTGTAGAAGGAGATAAATCAAATTCCATGAGGCCCAATCGACGAAGTGTACGAATGGTCATGAGGATGACTCATGAACCATTGTCAATGAAAGATCTTCGGACGTCTACGCCATTGACCTTTCCAGATAAGTACAAAGGTCTAATATGCCCTTGCACAACATCATATTCATCATTATCAGTAAAATATATTATTTCATGGAATTCTGTAGGATTATTCTCTATGTAATTTACTTCAGCTGCAGCAATTTCAGTTTCAAACTCCCGAGGACTTGACAAAGCCTCGATGAGTGCTTCCCGAAGAACTTTTGACAGATTCAAAGAATCCAGAATTGGTAACTTGGCTGGTACATGGGCCAAGTGTTTCAATACATCATACTTTTGATCCAGAGGTCTGCGTTTCCCAACATGAATATGTGGTAGAGCAGGTACCTTGGATGCAGATTCTTTGGAAGTTGATGCATCTTGTATTGTGATTAGAGTTGGCAATATTCCTGGTTTTGTACGATTAGACCGATTAGATCCATTTACATGCTGAGAAGAAGAATATGGAACCATTAATTGGTCTTCCAAAATAACTGTGCTAGGAATGAATTTTCTATTGGTAGAAGAATGTGCTTGTTCTTACTGAGCTCTCTAAAGGGCTCTACCACGAGTTTCTACTGCGTACACAGTTCTAGCATAGGTAGAATTGGAATAGTGGCTTCTAAAAGATCCACGTACTCCCCTGTATCCTGAGCCTCTGGAAAATCCTATGATTCCCCTGTTTGATACAGGGAATTCAGGCTCATCAAAATCGAAACTATGACTGGCATATGGATCTGTTAATTGAATCATATTAACAGAACTGAAGATTAACTCTTCGTCTGATGAAGACTCTTTCTGATTAGCCTGTTTAGGCTGTGACGTTTGGTGGGGTGGTGCCCGTGGCTTTGATGTAGATGGCATGAAGTTGGTTAGAGTCAAATACAACGTAGGCTTTGACCCAAACTCATCTTCTTCTGATTCATTTTCATTCATTGAATAATGTCGTTTCATTGAGGATTTTCCATCCGATGATGAGGATTTTTCCGTAACATTCATGGAAGAAGACGCAATCAGTTTCTTTAATTGTGTTCAAAAAATAGCATGTGTTTGGTTGATTGTCTTTCTGACCATCCAATCATCATACTTTTGTGCATTTTTTCTTTTGACTTCTTTCCATTCGCCTTCCACCTCTTGAACTGTAGCAGTAACACATGCTACCTGAGCTGAAAAACCTTTCATTTTGACTTGTCCTGAGTTAAACATCTTTTGCAGGAGGTCTTTGAAGACAAAACACTCCTGGATGGGATGCCCCAACATTTGATTAAAAGGGAAATAATTGGTACGGTCTTCATCTCCTTCCTTTTTTGGCCTCTTAGGCCTTGATAATTGAACTAGATTATTTTCCGGAGCCAAAATGAAGTAACCATAAACTTGTTTATTTCGGAAAGAGTATGTTTTTCTCTTTAGATCCTCAAATTGTTTTTGTCTTTGATCTCTTTGATCATCAGTACGAAACGACCATTGTTGTTGGTTGTCAAGAGGTGGAGCCCTTTGAGAAGGTGAAGGTTTTGAAGTTGAAACTGGTACAAGTGCTTGTTTAAGCATAACTGTAGCAGTTTCTGCTTTACCCATTCTCCTTCCTGGAGCTGATGTAATTACATGAGATTTAGCCTTAGCCTGTACAAGAGAATCTTCAATCTGCTGAGAGATTGAAGTAAGGTCTCCAAACCCCCCTGTGTATTTCACAAGGATCAATTGTGTGCATAATTTTTCATGCATATTTTCCACACAGATTGGAAAAACATTCTTTTGAGGGAGTGCTAAGCTTAGGGAATATGTTAATCCCCTCCAGCGAGAAATGAAATCTGAGACCCTTTCATTCTCTCTTTGCATAGAGTCTGTAAGATCGAAATCTATTGACTTTGGCAAAGTTGAGCTGAACTGAAGAAGGAAATTTTGGCAATGATCCTCTCATCAGGTAATTGACTAGGATTGCATGCTTGTATACGAGACAAATGCAGGTCCTTGCAAGGTCCGCACGAAGAATCTGATTTTTACTGCTTCTTGCTAATCCGGAGTTCCCATCATAGGATCAAAATAAGACACGTAACGTGTCAAATGTTGTTCAGGGTTTCCTAATCCATTGAAAATAGGGAATACAGGGTTTCCAAAACTGGATGGAGGAGAGATTGAATCTACCCATTCTTGGAAAAAATTCTTTTCCGGTTGAACCTGTGTACATTTCCCTTCCATAGTTTCTAACTGAGTAGTTAATGACTCAATGGTAGTTATTATCTTTTGAGAAACATCCGGTTGAACTTGGGCTCGGTAGGTGCAATGACTGGAGCTTGGACAAATGTGGTGGCTGGTGCTGCAAGTGACGGGAGCACTGCCAACTGTTGTTGCACTTGTCCCACAGGATTAGACCTGTGAGGGTGTACTGATAGAGGAGGATATTCTTGATCCATATCAGTAGCTGCAACAAATTCCCTTGGCTGTCTGACTCCAGCACGTTTAAGAAGAAGACTACCCTGAAGTAGTTCTGCATTCAACCTCCTTAATTACTTCATTTAATCCTCCTGTTGTGCAAACCATTTCTCTAGTGAGAGCGATTGGCCTTCTACAGAGGAAGGATATATAACCTGATTCTTTCCCCTCCCTTCTTTGGATCCTTTTCGGCGAGGGGGGGAGTGGGTTACTTAAAGGATTACCTAGGATCTGAGTAATCCTTTGATTTCATGTACGCAAACCTTCTTCATTTGTATCGGTGCATACATCTTCTTGAGGAGGAACCTCTTCATATGATTCCCTTGAGTGAGCCTCTTTTGGTGGATCAACAACAACATCATTGATGACATTGATTGATGCATAACGCATTGCATCCCTTCTATCAGCATTTCTATGATATTGTTTTCTTCCATGTCTTTTATGATACATTTCCTTTTTTTATTTGATTCCTCATGACCTTCTTGATGAACCATAATTTGTAGGGAATCTTCTGATAATTTGGCTCTTCATTCCTCTTGAGGCTTCTTTCCCAATCGAGAAAAGAACTACTTTCTTAGAGGATGGAATTGATGATTTGAAAAAGTCCCCAGTCCAGTGGACTGGGGCTGTTCCTATTGTTCCTGCTCAACTCCTCGAATATTATTTGTTGATTCCAAGGGATGGTTTAAAAGAGTCCTCAGCCAGGCAAGCTGGGGTGGATCTTGACATGTTAGGTATGAGACTTTCATAAAATCTCTCCTGATATTGAGAACCTTATTTTGGAAATTAGCTAGATGCATTAACCTGTATCCACTTTTATCACCTGGTTCAAAAGACCATTGGATGATTTCTGACACTTCTGTCACTTGATGATGTGCTTTATCCTTACGATAGGACTGTTCAATATTCTCGTTTTCTTAATGCATGAGAAATTCAACAACTTGTTCTCTGTATGCTTGATTTTGAAAGGAACTAGTTGAAGCATGTTCTAGGGCATGATTTTGATTACAAAAAAAACCCATTGACTTTGGATAGCCATGGGCAATGACATTGCATTAGACCATTTTTGGAGGGCTTTGCTGACTGGAGAGAACCATGAAATGTAGTACTCCATGAACACCCCATCCTCTGACATGAATACCAGATGGGGCATTGGAAATTAACTGACACATTCTACATAGTGCGCAAATGCCTGAACGTTGAAGAGCTCTCTGCTGCTTTTCAGCCTTCGGATATCGAGAGACTGATAGAGATGCCAAATCAATCTGACGTTGTAACCCTTCTATTATCTTATGAAGATTTTAATATTCATCATAGGATAATACTTTCTTCTTCAATGGACAAAGAGTTTTCCATATGTTGTGACAAATATCATGGATTCCATCTTCCGTCAACATCTTTGGAATGTCATACTGAGAGTCAGCCAGATGCCAAAACATTACTGGTACTTCACCTTTTTTCAGTTGTTTTCTCATGTTCAGCATTTCCTCCTTATATTTAAATGAAGATTCTTTTACCCAATTTGACAATAGCTGGTGCTTCCTTGTTTCTTCATCAGATTCAACAAGATTGGTAGAGATATCACTGATTAATCTAGAGGATGAGTGACTTAGGGGTGGTTCGGAGAATGACCTACACCCTGGTCTATCTTATGACTGAGAAAGTATTTCACCTGCTAGTGATGAAGCATCAGAAATGACTTGTTTCGCATTTGAAAATTCCTCAAGATAAGAGGGATTTCTTGGCACTACATTGTCCACTAGAGCATTTTCCAGACAATGTGCATCACTAATACGGAGAGGACTTTCGCAGCGAAATTCATTATCATGGGGAGGACCACCATGTTGGGTTACAGAAAAAGATGAGATCTCTTGCTCCTTGGTCTTCTGACCACACCGAGGGTTCCTGTGGCTCTCATCAGAAGATGAAACATCAATATATTCCGAATTTTCATGAATCAAGCCTTCATGAGGAAGTTTCTGTTGAAGACCTTCAGAATTAATGTTCCCAATATTGGGAAATGAGGGAGTGGAATCTTGAATTCCAACAGATTACTGTCTGAGGTCTTAAAGAACTCAAGCATCAAGCAAGGCCTTGTTACAGATTGGCTCTTGATCTCCTGATTGTGCTGGGTAGGTCATTTTATTAGAGGACTTATTACTTGACTTCGAAACCACTTGTTGATGAAAGTGGTTTCTCTGAGAAGGTGTATGTGCCTGATCAGGAAAGATGGTCAGGTTAGGCTAATGATCTACACTCAAATCAGGTGTATGTGCTAGACATGGTTGTCTGTATGATATGGGGGAGTATTCCCCACAACCCACTGGGACTGAAACAGATGTGGGTGTCTGTTCCGGAGTGAACTGTTGATGTGTCACTCCACTGGTAGGGATAAGTTTATGTGTCTTTCCATGAGATGCTGCTGAAGCTGTTATAATATCCTGGAAAGCATCCAGAATATAAGCAGGGATTTTCTTCTGCTCTTTCACCATTGATAAAATATTCTTGGTGACTTCAGATACCAGAATGGGGATATACGTTAATTCTGTGCTTGGAGTAGCTGTATGTGCCTACTCCTATCCTCCTTTTCCTATCAGTGAATCCTGACAGTACTCAAGTGTGGGGGACGAGAGTTGAGTCTGCCTCCTGTTTGTCGTCGGAGCATTCCGACTGAATTCTCTGAATTCTACCAAGCGAGACTATTGGTATGATTGATTAATACTAGCAGGTGTATGTGCCTGCTGATTTCACTTCGCCAAACTTGGTTGACGAGCTCCATCATACGTAGTCAGACAAGCCTTCTGACTAGGTGATGATATATAAACTGGTGTATGTTCCTGCCTATGGTATTCCGCTAGAATTTCCTGGTGGGATTGATGTGATGCTGCCAGACGAGTCTGCTAGACAGCGGAATTAAAATGGGCAGGTGTATGTGCCCGCTCTTTTCTTGCCACCAAGTTAGGTTAGTGGACTTTTCTGGAGATGGCAGAGATGAGAACCTGCTCACTGTTGACCGGATTCCGCCTCTGACAGTTCGTGTTGCCTTCTCGAGTTCGAGGAACCTAATCTAAATCCCTGGAGTTGGTACCCTCATCATGTTGAGGGCGTACTACCGCACGAGTCTGGTGGCTATTGTTGATAGGTTCCCTCAGGAAGGACTCCTGTTCATTGAATTATGGCACCGAGGGACCTGCTCATTTACCTCCCCATAATATGGGAGTGAACGATGATTGCATTCTGGGGATAACAACCTGAAACGGTTGGAGACTGTGGTCAGCACCGCCTGTTTCTTAATCACTAGTCATCGTTGTTTGGACGACTGATTTGAGTTGTTCACTTGGAGGGCTTGCCGGGAAGCCTCTAGAGTTGGGATGGTGTCGTGTTGACGGTACTTCTTAACCATCACATTTGATACCCATCGTTGAAGATGCTGAGTAGTTGATGTCATCCTTAGAGATGATGATGATCCAGCAGGAGTAGCAGCAGTGGCATTTTCAGCAGCAGTATTCACAGGTGTGAACATGAGAGCATCCATTCTGGAAATGCAGAATAACATGGAAAATATATCATGTTTGATATAATAGGAGTAATTATGATAAATTCAGCCACTACATCTTTTGGATGAGCACATATGTCAATGATATTTTTGTGTTGTCCCTCACATTGATTTTTAAATAGGGTCCTAACAAATAGGTAAAACATCATTCTAACTTGGTTAAGGATTCGCGCCGGGTTCACTATTTTTTTGTTTCCCTCGGAATTTGGGAATGACCTCGTTGATTGAAGGTTCAAACATTCTAATCATTTTCTAATGGATTTTTTTGTAGAACAGGAAACATCCAATGATTCCACAACTATTTGGACCTACATTCCAAAGGTAGGTGCTAATTAGTTTGTGGACTGATGAGGCTTAGAAATTTTCATTGGGCGAGAGGATGGGAGGTCGGACTCATCACACCTTTTTGAGGGAAATTATTGTCTACTCCGGGACTCTCTTTATAGATTTAATTTATGTTCGTGAATCCTTATTACATTACCAAGTATAAAATGAGCTTTCTTTCATATCAAACAATAAATGATTATATATTTAGGAAATTTAGAGAATCTTTTATATGTATTCGAGGTTCTCCCTCGATAGAGAATCATCTGTATTTATTTGAGATTATTGGTCAATGGTATCCTTCGACACATTTATATATAAGTATTTTGGTCATTATGATGACCATGCTGGTATTAATGCCACTCAGTGGGGCACTTGAAGTTTATTGTCATTCAGAAGGACATGGATTATTTCAGAGTTGGGATTGAACCCACAGATGGGATACCTATGTATCCTTTGTTTAGAAAAGGAATCAGAACCCACGTAGTTCGAGTAAGAGAGTATGATGTTTATGAATTATTGATGGCTCAATGAAAGAAGTCATGATTAATTTTGCACCCTAACCACATGTGAGTCACGCTTAGTGTGAGAAACAATAGGTATTGGTGAAACCAGGCAATTGTTCCACGAAAGATGCAATGATATGGGGATTATGTATGTATGACTACCCAAAAATAGACGAGGACTAAGATTTACTTCAGGGAAGTAAATCTTGGAACAAGGTCCATAATGGTTTATGTACTTCATAGAGATTTGGGTACTCTATCTTGGGGATTACTCCCGAGGAAGATTCCCAAATTAGGATGGGACTCATTATTGGGTTTTACTCCTGAGACAGAAGCCATATCAAAAGTAAACTAAGACTGGTTAAGAGTAATTAAGATTGGGGATTACTCTTGAAAAAGAATCCAAGGTTAAGGGACATTAAGACTAGGGCTTACTCTTGAAGAGGAGGCCCAAATTAATGAGTACTTGGGGCTTACTTTTAAAGGGGATTATCAAATTTGGGAACATTAATACTGGGGCATACTTCTTAGATGGAATCCCAGGTTAAGGGAATTATGACTGGGGATTATTCCTGAAAAGGAGGCCCAGGTTAAGAATTATGACTGGGGCTTATTCTTTAATAGGAGTCCCAAATTAGGGTACTTGTGGCATACTCTTGAAAAGGAGGCCCAGGTTAAAGGGTTTTGAAAATTAAGGGACTTGGGGTTACTCCTAAGAAGGATGCCCATATCTGAGAATTATGATTGGTGATTATTTCTGAAAAGGAGGCCTAGGTTAATGAATTATCTCATCTTAACGGATGATCTTGAATGAATGAAATATCAATATTTAGTGACATAAAGATGTGTAAATCACTAGGTTTTCAGAGATATTCCACAAAATTTCTTTCAAATATAGAAGTCAAATAAAAAAATCATGCAATAAATGGATTTGGAGAGTATCTTGAAGACTTAATCTTCAACAGGAGAGGTGGAATGGCTTAATAGGGGTGAAATGGGCAAGAAGGGCAACCAAAAAGGCAGGGGCGTGCATGTCCTGGCAGGCACACAGGTACTGCGTGGGGCGCGGAAGTACTGGTCGCGCAGGTATACCTGCGCGACACATGGGTACTTGCGCGATGGTTAACCAGTAGGGTAATAATTGAGAGACTCTTTGTTAGAGCCTTTAGAAACATCTTGAGGTTCTTCCAGAAGAGTGGCTTGCAAGTTTTATTGAAGGATTTAGGCAGCGTGCAACTGTGGCCATTTCCCTTAAGGGATGGCCACTCAAGTGCGCAAGTGTGGATGAGTTTCAACACTTAGTCCTTCCTCCCCCTCTTTAGATCATCCGTTCTAGGTAAGAAATTAACTTAGAAGTTTTTCAGAAGCATTGAAAAGAGACCAGGGTGTGGGGAGCTCCAATCTGAGTTTCTATAAAAAATTCTTCTCAAAATGGGGAGCCCACAGGGTCTATTTATAAGCTGTAGAAGACCCTGGGCGGTTATCACTTATGGCGCGCATGTGTACTTGCACGACCATTGCAGCGCACAAGTGTGCTTGAGCGACCATCGTAGAACTTGCGTGACCTTTATGCAACATTCTTCTTATTCCTTCCATTGTCAATTTTTGATATTTTGTCCCAAGGTTGAATCACTTTGAGTTATGATAATCCCCTTTTCCAATCTTTAGATTTTGTGAGGAAAGGATCATCTACAAAATTATAATTTAACATTAATAATTATCTAAAATAAGAAGAATTTTTTTACTAAGAAGTTATAATTTTTCATATTTATCAAAAAAATGATGTTTCTCATAATCATCAAAACATTACACCCTAAGATAATTTTGAAATTATAAATTCAGAAATGAATTATGTTTTATCAAATATAATTTCTAAATTCATAAAAAATTAATTTAATTATTAAAAGTGGTTCATATGAGAAAATGGTATTATTAATCATAACAGGAAGTTGACAAAAATCGTATCCTTCATTAACAACATGTTTTATCTATATAAATAACATTAAAAAATTAGTTAGAACTATTAATATAACTATCATTAATAGATAAGTTATAATTAACTCATTTAAATAATTATAACAATAAAATGATGTTTTGTAGAAAAATATTTGGAGTGTGTAACATAAGCCAAGTCAGTGTTGCGTGTAGTGCAAGCCCAGACAATATTTAATGTAGTGCAAGACATGTTGGTTTTGTGTATAGAACAAGATATGTTGTTGTCATGTGAAAGGAATGATTGAGTGATTGTTATATATATATATAACTATTTCTAGTATTACGTGAAATGAAAAATATCAAAATGATGAAATAATTTGGAGAAAAATATTTCTAAAAATATCAGGGTGTTACATAAAGGGTCTCCCATAGTTTACTGAAATAAATAGTTTGGACTTAAATATAAAAATAATACTAATAGAACAAATCCCAGGAATAGCTGATGTCACTATAAATGTGATTACTAAACTTTAACAATTTTAATAGAAAATCATGTGAGTCTATCAAAGGGGTCCTTAATATGAAACCCCTTGTCATACCCTTAGCTCTAACAGGGAATAATACAATAAACCATTCCAATTTAAAAATCCAAGAACCCATGAGACCTGGTTATGTACAATAAGAATTATGTATAAGAAAAATCACTAAACAACATGGTTGTGCACATATCATATTCCAATTGAATTAAATGCACTTCATAATGGGTTTTTTATTAAAAACCTTCCATCTCTGTTCAAAAAAAATTTATTCAATTTCATCACATAGAATCAACTGTGCATAAGGCATCAATTTCATGTATAAGTTGCATAGGAAGACTTGTCGGTAAGTAATGACATATGGAACTAAGTAAGAGTTCAAGGAAACGAATACTGGAATGGTGGAATATAAAATAAAAATTAACAATCAAAACACTATAGATGGTGCATCATATAAGGCATATTTAAAAGTCAAAAGAAGGTAATAATCAATGGATCCTACCTCAAGAGAAGAAGACCCCCCCAAATAATCCTCACTTGACTATTTCATTAGTGACAACTCAATGCAGGGGATTACTATCATCGAGCATATGAAAAATTGTATATACATAATGATACCAATCCCATATGAACATATCATAATATCTATGAATATGTACAGGGGGGTCCTTAGATATATGCTTATATATTCATACACTCAATTACACTTAAACCCATATCCTTTTTCGTATATATATACGTAAGCACACCTATCACAATTTATATATTTATATATTCACTTCCACGGGCGAATATACATATATTTGGGAAACATAAAAATATATACCTACCTATGTATATGCGGCAAGTCACCTTTGAAAGTGACAACCACAAACCAACACGATAAGGATCAACATACCGAATAAATGTAATATTAACTCAAAAACTACAAAATCCCAAAATATAAATTGAGAAACATTGAATATTCGAGGAAAACATACATAAAAAGAAGACAGGTTAACCAAAATTTACCAAAACATATTTCTATTAGAGAACGACACTAAAACATGCACAAATCCAACATGAGAGTCCCATCACACTCCCTATCATAAAAAAATCTAGATTAACCCTAACCTAGGGTTCTTCCAAGATACGTAGGGTGATGTGGAGGAGAATATATGCTGGAGAAAAGGATGGATATGGAACCGGATGCCTTAACAAAAGACATTGGAGAAGAATACAATGGAATAATCAGCGGAAATTATTGCATGAAGAGTAGAGTCTGAGGGAGTGTCTTGCCCAGCCAAGGAGAGACCTAGAGTTGGGGTATATGGTGATATAGAGGGGGGATGGAGATAGGTTTTATTTTTATTTTCGTTTAGTTTTAATTAATTTTATTTAATTTATTTATAAAAACCACACCACACGGTTTGGGTCGCACGGTTAGCCAAAATGTGTTCCAACCATGCAATGGATAGAGAACACATACTGCAAAAATGGAAATAATCATGTTGGATAGGCACACAGTTTGGTTAAACTATGTGACACCTATGTGAGACCTGCTATTCCACATATTTAGACTGCACAATTTTCTCCTGGGGGCCTTATAGTTTTAGACAAACTATTTGCCTCTGCAAGCTCTTCCCAGCCTGATGTTTCGAATCATGAAGCTCCCAAAACATAAAGAAGACCTGAGTAACCCCCAATAATTGAAAAAAAATCCATAAACAAATCATTTATGTTCTAAAACACTCTTTATTTCATTCCGAATCATGATTTTAAAATTATCATGTCTAGTAAACAAAAAGGTTTATAATTTCCTTGAAATGTCCCATGGTTCAAAACGAATTCCATTACAACCACTCCACCATAGAAATTATGGTCCAAATAATCCTATGGGAATAATTAAAACCACAAAAAACATAAAAGGATCTTAAAGTCTCATTCATGTTTCCGTATTACATTCCAATTTCCCAATGCACCATTATGAACATCTCGAGTATATGAAAATTAAGCAACAAAACCCCAATTAAACACTCATATTCCAAATAAAACACATGAAAATTGCTACTATGACCCCATTTAGTTAAAGACATGAGCATGTGGTCATCTCATTAAACATCTTGGAAAAGGTTCTTCTAACATTATGCTAAACACCATGAGGGGAAAATTATGATCCACCACACATTCACCATCAATATTTATTTCAACACATACCCATAGTGATTCAAAAATTCCGAAAACATGAGACAATATCTAATGAAGGTTTGATTCCCAACCGACATACCATAAAATTATCATTTTTTCCTTTCCATGAAAATATATTACCGACACCTAAATTCACCTCATCTTCCCTAACTAGGTCTTAAAGTTGTTCCTCACCTACCGCTTACGATAAGAGAGATGGATATCAAGTTGAACCATAACTGGTTGACTACACTTAAGGAACATGGTTTAAATAGATGTTTCATTTCAAAAGAAATACATGATGCATCTAGAATAAGGCACCACAAAACACAAAAAAATTAACTGATCGAAGGGAAAAATCCAAAATGACCACTTTTAAATGAAAGCAGTGGAAGAAAATTCAATCCACAACTGACTGACCACTCTTGAAAGAATAATCTTATATGGATGGTTTATTCCATGTGTAACACATAAAGCATTATAAACAATGCTATCTTGATATTTTCTCAGAGAACACTCACTAAAGATCATAACCAGCATCAACTGACATTTCTTTCTAAAATTATACATGATTATTCATGCTCCAAGATGAACACAAACAACTCTCGATCCGATATATTTGGATTGTTATGGTTAAACCACCCAATTTGAGACCAATTAAAACTAAGGTAGCCATGAAGTGAATAGCAAAAATACAAGGAGCTCATCCATTGAAAACCTAATTTGAAGATTATAATTGAGGAATCCTCAGAAGATTAATTTAAACAAAACAAGAACACATTATGACCCTGATGAGAAATCATCATATCAATAATGATAATAAAAAAAGTTAATATCTATGAGGTCATTTTATGAATTCTTAATAGGTAACCCAGGTGTCACTCAGGACTAACCAAGCCTTTAGGAACAAACATATTTTTGAAGAACAACTTCGATAATATAACAATTGAACAATCCCAATGGAATTTTAAAATATAATTGTGGGGAAAGCTTGATGAAATATCATTGTACTCATATGATACCAAGATAGGGGACATGGTCACATTAATTCCATGAGTAAATTAATGGGATTTAGATTTTTTCAATAAAGACATGAGACACTTTTATTATAATACAGATGAGGTGATTGGTAAGGTTTTGAACCTTTCCAAACCAATAATTCAAGTACAAGGACAGTTGAACCCCCATGGATCGACTTCTTTTAGATAAACCATAGCATCACATACTGATGAATGAAAAACCCAATCACAACACCTTCACCATATAAGAATTCCATGGTCACCCAACCACAACCACAAAGGTCTATCCTAGACCAATGGTGTCTTTATAGGTTGAGCACATAGGCAAAGGAAACATCATTTTGCTTTCTAGAATGAATAAAATAAAATGGATTAAAATACTAGATACATGAAATTTGGAGTGAGTCGAACTATTTTGAATGGGCCCACATGGTTATACTCATTTTGGTCGGAAGGAACCATTTAACCATAATTTATGAGGCGATCCCTACATTTGGAGTTAACATCATAGCAGTATTTATCAGAGATAAGGATATCATTTCATGGAACATGATCCATTAAACACTGACCTATGGTCCTAGAGGTTCCCAACATGATTTCAAAAAGTGTTAACCTGAAGCGTTTAAACAACTATCGTCTCTTGATCACTTGATTATATTTCGCACCATTTTGGACCCATTATGCTTCTCCAAGAGATGTTCCCACACATCAAGACATAAGTTGTGATGTTTAACAACTAAAAAAAATTTAAATCACTGGATTCTCCTTAAAACATCATCCTGAACATTCAATCGATCCATGACCTTTATCAAAAACCATGTAACTATACTCATGAGCTAACTAACATTCTTGTAATAATAACTAATGCTTAAAATTTTAACACTAAACTCAATAGTTCGACATACTATTTATCAATATGATGGGGGTTGCTTATATCAAACACACACCACACTGAGATTTCATGAGTGAAATACACATGATTGATTCTATCAATAGGCTCAACAAACATATATATTCAATTATCTGATAGTCTACACCATGTATTAACCCAATAGTCACATTACTCTTATGGTTGTAGAAAAATTTTTGGTCCTCCCGAGTCATACAAAACTAAAAGGGATAGAAAAAATGGTGACATGACCTAATAAGAAGTCGACCATTCCCATGGAATGTGTAGCTCGCATGATATGAGAATTTTAGAATACTCAATCATGGGTCAAGGTTTAAACAACAAACAACCAATAGTCAAAAATGTATTTTTTTTTTGAAAATAGGATTCCAAAACATTACTATAGCACATGAATAGTACAGTGTATGAGAAATTGCTCATAATCAACATGAAAGGGTTTTAAACATCTGAGGGTGATACCTACTTTGGCCTAGCCCCTATCTGATGAAAAAGGCATTGACTGAATGGAAGTTCACAACTATGATGGGTGGCATGGATTAAAGGCATGTCAATTAGATTCAACTGTGAAATGATCCTACAAAAACACTCATGATCCGTTTAGAAATAAATTTAAGAAAGAACTCAACTTCCATTACTTGAGGGAAGTGTCATAGAAAACATCTTGTGGTTTCATGTAATGTAATCATGCCAAAAATCAAGGATTTTTTAAATATATTATATTTAGTATTAAATAAAATGCAACACTAGTCACATAGAAAAATAGGCATGGTATATTAAAACACATTCCCAAGCAATATTATTTAGTTACATCACAATATAATTAGGAAATTGTCTTAAATAACCCATTTTAAACACAAACCATTTATTTATAAGGCCTCACACAAAATAGTTTAATCATATTTTAAGCTCTTAAATTGATTAAATGGTGTATTGTTCAACTGTAAATCAACCATATTATCACATGTAAACCTATATCGGTGACGTAGTCACTTTAAAAGACACACATTAAAAGGAATGTTTATACCACCATGGGGTTAGTAACTATGTAATATTGATGAAAAGGTGACCTAAGTGGGTCCCATTTAGCCATTTGGGTTATAAAATTAAACATGATCAATTACCTTTAGATTTTGAAAACAACCTTATATGTTCTATTTTACTGACAGCATGCCCCAACTAACCGACCTTGGTCTAGTGGTGATTACATAAAATTATCCACATAATTCATTAAGTTAAAATAATGGAGATGCAACCATTATAAATGAAACTAGGACATTTAAGGTCAAAATGGAACCATATTATCATATACAATATTCTCTAAATAAATTTCTCATAACATTGATCTTGTTTTTATGTGTTACCAACTAAAATTACAAAAATTCACATACACCTTAGAATTTTATGGTATCTCCCATCTAACAGATACGATTTTATCTATATTTAAATTGGGATTTAAAAGTTTCACATTAAAGAAAATTCTTTTATAATATAATAGGTGCATCTACTATGATTCAATTATATGCTTCAACTCATTCCAATTGACATTGTGCCTATACAAGTTACCAATTTTAAATTGGTTCCCAATTAACCTCATCCAATTCATTTAGGAATAATGAAAATTTTATCATATAAAATTATGTATACTAAAACCTTTGAATAATTAAGGTAAAATTACACTTCCTCTATTTCCACTGTCATCATTTACTAATTCATAAGGCTCTCATACTCCTCAAAAGATAGAAATTTACTCCACTTTTTAATCACAAGAAAAAATATTTATCCCATTTTATAAATAAAATAAGCATTGAAATTTAAAACAAGAACACTAATATGTTAATTAAACATGTAATATAAGAATGAAAGGCTAAAAAATTTTCTATGTAGGTAAAATAAAAGAATTTCACTAAAACCCCCTATCATGGAATTCAAAAAATAGGCAGATAAAACACAAGGAACATCAATAATTTCATGTAACCTAATAATGAAAGAACATGGAATAACCAATGTATTAAATGTGAATTCCTATAATCTACTAATGATACATGAAATTATTTACCCATTATCATATCAGGACTTGGTTAATTACTAAATATCAATAATCAAGAAGTAGCAAAAATTACTCCAATCAATTGAGGTCAAATAGAAAACAATTATAACAGAAACAATATGAAACAAAATCCCAGCCATGTCCACATAGAATTTTACCCATATGTGGGATGATAAGTCCTAGAAAAATCTATTTACATTTCTCCAACACATTCCTATTATCCTATTTACATGCCCAAAATAGTAATAAAAAGAAAAATGAGGTTTTAATACAATATTTTAATGTCCCAGCCCAATAGAAAATTACACCAATAGTCATACCAATCACCAAATGGCCTCAATCATCATTCCCATCTTCCAGAGGCTACCTACTAGAAGAGACGGTACATTTATGGTAAGATGGAGAGACTATATACAAAAGATCAGATTTTCACATCAATATAATAATAATAAAATAACAAACAATATTAGATAAGAATTATACAAGAAATGACTGAACAATAGATTATTAATATAATAATTGAGAAAAAGTTTCCAATGACAAATCACAAAAATGCATGTAGGAAGGATGATTTTTACATTATAAGAATTATAAATTAGAGTAGACAATACAATTTAATAAAAAAGTAATTTCCAAACTAATAGCTCTATTGTCATCTTTAATACTCACTCTATCCCCTGCACCATATTTATCCTAGTAATGTAAATCAATAAATAATCACAAGCCTAGCTCTTTTTTCTATCCATACCTATGATAATAATGTATAATCGGGTGCCAAATGGCACTCGAGTAACATGTGAGATAAAAATATTATTATTCCAGCTGAAATAGTGTCTAGGAAAATATATTTCATGAAAAAAAATCAATATGTGTTTTATCGTAAGTTGATGAAATAAATATATAAATAAATTATTGAAAAATTTAGACTAGGTTCTACTTCTACATTAATCCAATTAGGTGCCTCAACCAATGATGATGTGTCTGAAATGAAGGAACCTAAAATTGTAAAGTGTGTAAGGTAAAATTCTATAGGCTGGACTATCGCAAAGATTGTTCTTAAGCATGGAGGATAGTCCCCATATTTATAATACCAATGGTCATTTCCCATTTTCCAAAAATTCATTTTCCATTTCAATTTCATTTGAAAAATCATGTACAAAACATATTAAAACACCATGACTCTATCATTGATAATATTAGAATACATTCAATGTATTTATCAAGGGGCTCAACACATAACTAATCTAATGGTGCCCAGACATGGTAAAACCAAGACGAATTACCATGTCTCACTCCATGAATGGTGTGAAAAGTCACATAATAGCCTCCGATTCTATTCCTGGTATCCCATGTTGGGGCAGGAATCTCATTATAGGCATAGTTCCAACAAACATTACTTAATGACCAACCAAGGGGTCTACCCTAGAGAACTAGTGTCAGAATCCTTGTGGTAAATATAAATTTAATTCTTAGATAAACCATCCCTATCATAGCTGGTTTTTCCGATAACATGGTTACTATGCTTCAAAAATACTTATATAAAGGCTCAAGATTCCATCCTACAGTTATTTAAGAATGAACCCCATGATTCAACCTTAAATATAAAGAAAAATCACTAAAAATAATTTCATGTTTAATCATTTAAATAACCATGGAATATGGAAAAGTCAAATGGGCATTATGCCTAATCATAATCACAAAACTACAATACATTGCACAAATCATTTTCAATTAATGAGAGTTTACCTTATGAAGGGGTTTAATTATAAAAAATTCAATTTCTATTAAATAATTAATATTATTAAATTTAAAAGATTTAACTACAATAAATGTCATAATGTGAGAATAATTCATTGAGATGAAGTACAAGTAACATAGAATGACATATGGGTAAAAAACATCATATGGAAGTAATTAAGAGCTCAAAGAAATGAAAAAAATTCATTTTATGCAATAAAAATTAACAACACTAAAAATGTAGATGAAACGTGATATAAGGAATAATTTAAAGACATAAAAAGGGCATAGAAAAGGGAACCAACCTAAAGAGAATAAGATAATTATGAACACTTGGCACTTGATTCATTCATTAGTGCTTAATCAAATCTGATCCTTCCCATGTCTAATAATATTCACCATTTTATATGTATAAGACCACCTAGCCACTATATACCTATTAGAATGGCCACGAATATGTAAAAGGGTATCGTTACATTTATTTTTATATTTGAATACAATCATTTTCACTTAGAGATGTTTTAATTTTTCACATATATATGTAAGAACAACTATCCCCATTAATATATTTACTTATATGGGTTATTATATAAAAAACAAGGTAAATTACATATATATTCCTCCCTATACATACACAGTATGTAACTATTGAAAACAGAGACCCCAAACCAATGTACCAAGTTCTGACATACTAAATAACATTATTGATAACTCAGAAACAAAAAATTCACCAAATATAAATTTATAAATAAATATGATCAGAAGAAAACATACTTGAAATGTTGGAGGATAAACCAAAATGAACCAAACTGCATCACCTTCAATGGTAGACACTAAAACATACACAATATTGTCCCAAGAGTCCCATCACACACCCTAACATCATAAGAAGAAACAAAAATATAGATTATTTCTTACCTAGGGTTCAATTTACCTATATAGTGTAATGGGGATGGGAAAATACTACAATGAAAAGGAAGGATATGAAACTGGTGGCTTTACCTCAAGGTGACACAGAATAATCTGAAGGAAAAATTGTTGGAAATTATCAAAAAAAGAGAGGAGTCCATGGAGATTCCAAGTAATGGGGTTCATCAAGATATAGAGGGTGGAATGGGATATCAGATTTATTTTTCTTTTATTTTAATTTTAATAAATTTCATTTAATTTCCTTTAAAATATTAATCGATAGTCTGGGTCACACAGTTAGCTAAACAGTGTACCAAACTTCAAAGGAACATTATAAACACACTACCTAAATGACAATAAGAGTTCAGGATAGATGCACAGTTTGGTTAAATCGTGCACAACTTATGTGACACTTTTTTGTTTATAGATTTAGACTGCACAGTTTTTTGATGGGGAGAACACAAATTCTGGCCATCCATGCAACCATTCCATCTCTTCATAACATGAGGTTACATATACCTCCACTCCCAAAACATGATGGAACACTTGGGACACCCCCAACCCATTAAAAATTCTAGAAACGACACATTGAAGTGCTGACACTCATGTAATTCTATTCCAAATATCTGTTTTAAAACTAGCCCATGTAGTAAATGAAAATGTTCAAAAGTCCATTAAAATTTACCTTGTCTCAAACCATGGGTCATTATTTAATTAAATTAATCTCAGGCTCAACCATTATTTCATATAAATATATTTTTTAATGATTTATTTTTACCTTGATATTTGATGATTTTTTTTTAAAATTAATCTCTATCAATATTCTCATCCCACTTCCTAATTAAACACACAATGATGTGTCAAAATGAAATTAATTAGATAAATTAATTCTTTTATTGTTTATTTATGTTCACCATTCATCATCACTTATATCTCTCTCAATATATAGAAGCATATTCATAAAAAATTAATTTAATATATTTATGATAATAAAACTTATTATGTTTGTATGAAAATCTAAAACCATTAATTATTAGCATTAGTCATCCCCCATGGTTATTTGTGATAGAGGAGGTATAGAAGTAGGTCTAGAAAAACTTGCTCCAAAATTTCATTATCTCTTTATTGTGGATTTTTATTTTTCAACCACACCTATTGTGAATTTAACATCTCAGGAAACATCACTTTGTATCACAACTACATAAACTACTCTAATTTGGATGAATTTAACCAATTTCATTTTTTATGGATCATTTTATTTTACATTTTTTAACATGTGAGTAACCTAAATCCATGTTCAGTGATATATATTTGAAATATTAAATAGTAATACACAGAAAATTATCTAATTGAAATTAAATTTAAATATTAATATATAGCCTTGTTATATTAAAAATGTTTTTTTCTCCCAATGAATTGAAGAAATGGATCCACTCTAATGGGAGAGATCCAAAAAACATTAAAAGAAAATGAAGAAGGAAATAAAACCACACAAAAATATTAAATATCAACATCCACCATAACTATTAATGACCCTATTCCACATGATTTAATATATATACTTGTTAGTGAGAATATTTCAAAAGATAGAATGTACACAAAACAATCTGTAGACCAGACAAAACTAGACATGAGATTGGAAGGCTCATTATCTTTTCCAAATAGAATTCAATGTAATCTATTATCTCTTATTCATGTTAAACCCAATAAAATAAAACAACAAAATTATAATTTTTTTAAAATGAAAATGAAAAACTAGAATATAATAATGAAAAAGTGTATTGGTTTTTTATTCCAAAGATGTGTAATATTTTAATAATCCATTACTGGACAGTTTTGATATTATCCTCAATCAGTAATGGGATTATGTTTTTATTTTTGTAACCACAACCATATTTTTTCACATGTTTTCATCTTGTACATTCTTCTAGTTGTATTTATCTAGTGTATTACCACCCACATGATAGTGTATCATATCTTGTAATTTGGGGGTGGAAAATTAAAATATGGGTCCTCTTTTTATTTTCTGTTAACACATGAACAACCAATTGATTACGTATAGTTTTCTCTTTGGTGTGGCATCACTTACTGTTTGTTTGAATACTATAGAATCAAATTTAGACAAGATTTGTACCATAATCATATAATATCATTCTAAATAACCATATTTCCTCCTCTACACCTTCTTTTAAAAGGCACACTTCTCTTAACATATTTCTCTCTTCTTACACCAAAGACTGCAGTAATAGTACAGAATCTATAACCATGGTACAATTGATTTTATATTAAAAACGAGGATTAAATTAATAATAATGAAAAATATTCTAAAAAATACATCATCATCATTTATTTAATCCTTTAAATTGTTTTCTATATGTTAGGAATTGTTGAATTATCCTTTTAATTATACAATGGGTGTTAATTCTCCTTAAAAATCGTTATCTCTTCCATGGTGGATTATTCATCCTCTTAATCTTATTAATCATGGACTAAATTAATTGTGCTAAATCTATATCCAAAATATATTGGGAATAACCATTAATATTATTTTCAATTAAATAATAATAAAATTAGTCGAATGTAGAATAATTACCCACATGATCATTATCATAAAATTCTTATTTAATATAAAAATCATAAAGTATATTAATAGAGTGTGTGGTTGGAATTTTATCATAGTAATTCTACTCAAATAAAATTAAATCTGTTATAGTGTAATATTCATCATCTAGAGACTTCAATATGTTTTTAGGGTTTTCCTTATTGAATTATAGTGGTTTGGTTAGTATTTATTTCCTTAAAAACATTGTAGTAGCTATCCATTTTAGATATCCCTCTATTAATGACCTCTCAAATGGAATTATTTTTTTGGTTTTATCTATCTTGTAAGTCACATGAATCTAGTAGTGTAATGAATTAATGTTTTTCATCCACTTCATGGATAAAATCATAAATGTTTATGAATGATTGTACATGTATTCATAGCTCATAATGCTCATCCACTTAATTTGTTTATTGATTCATCACTATTTGAAGCATGAAAGATTGTATGGACACATTAGACTGCATCTATTTTATCCCTTTCCCGGTTAAAGTTCATTTTATTCTTCCTAAACATGTGATTAACTAATTGGTTCATAATAAATATGAGTTAATTGTTTATCATAATATCAAATTTATTTCTTGTAGTGTGTTGTGCTGTAGAAATGTTCTCAAAATAAAGGTGTTTTTCATTTAATTTATTTCTATTTGAAAAATAGTTCAAATAAAAATTAAACAATGTAGTAGACATTAATATATCATCAAGAAAACCCCATTAAAAACATTATATTGTGAACTGTGGACCTCATCAATCGGTCCCAACAAAAAAAATAATTTAGAAATATCAATATAAATTTAGTATAGTAAACCCTTGAAATAGTCTTATTATGAGTATTAACATTAATTTAATGAATTCTTTCATATTTATCATTATTTTTAATTTTAATTTTTAACGAATTAAAAAACTGTGAAAAATATAGTGTTTATTTAAAAATGAAATGAACAAACAATAAGAAAAATGAGAACATCAAGGGTAAAAGGAGTCTAATGATATGATCCTATGTATCCATTAATTTATATATCAAATTGAATAAAATTTGTTACTAACTATCCGAGTATACATAATATATAGCTTTATTATTGTAAATATTATAAATTTAATGAAATGGAAGTATGAAAACTTGAAAATATTTCATTCCTTCATTAATTCTTAGATTCTCTTGTGCTTGAGACCTCCACAACTCATCTCACGCAACTCATTCCACCATATGTGTTTTCTAGTGAACAAATTGTAAACTATGTGTTTAAATAAATAATGAAAACAAATGGGTTAGTTATATGAATAGAGAGTGAATGATTCCACCTCCCCATTCATATTTTTACAATTACGAAAATTCTTATAGATCATTTTATAATATTTTCATGTTGTCTTCACAAATCAACACTACACAAACTGAAAGTATAACATGAGTATAAATAAATGAGAAAACTCTATAATGATTTACTATCCAAATTTATAATCCTTTAATGGTACCAATATATATCCCATTTAATTATGTAACACATTCATAACACAGTCCTACCATACTTGAATAGAATAGAGAAACCCTTCATGTTAATATATAAGGGTTGAACTACACTGGTCTCTATGAGGAGTAGAGATTTAATCAATGGTGTCTTCATAATTTATTATAGGAATCCCATGAACTCCCACTTCTTTACATTGAACAATATAATTCCACATATAATAATATTTCATAATGGATTCATGTGACAAGATTACATGAGGTTCCTTGGATTCAATAATCTTATTTAATGATCCCCTAACTACACCCACATTCTCATTGATTCCAAATTTATTCATTCTTGAAAAATATATCAACAATTTATTCAATTTTATAAATTTGATAGATATAATATAATTTGAATATTTTCTCCCCACATCTCATATTGTATGGTTCACATGTTCACAAACAAAGAGATCAACTTCCTAATAAATGGATTCATAATTTTTTATGGTATTTCTATAAATTCTGTGCGCTTGGAAATAACTTGAGGTTATATTACATGGAAATATATCTTATTCATGTGATCAAGAATATTTTTTCTTTGAATAATAAATTGTTCATATTTGTGATGCAATTTTGTATAGAGAATGTAGTGTATGTTGATTCCTAGGATATTGGATTGCATTTTCTTTGATGGTTATAGAGGATACATCGTATTAGTGGAGAAAATTTCATAAAAAAAATAGAATCACAATTTGGGTTACACTATGAGGAATTCTAATTGTGCATTTGGATATAGATGGATTTTCATAGTGGATATATACTATGGTTCTCTATGCGGTTCATTTATATATAGTGACTTCCCTATAGAGTAATTATCAAGTGATATTTACAATTTTATATTTAATTAGACATGGAATTCAATTATTCTGACTTAAACAAAAGGTTTGAGAGATAGGAATAATCCTACTACCAACAAACTATAATAAAAATGAATAAATATTAAAAATGACTCATAAATAGGAAGCCTTACAAAGCTGTGTATACAAAGCACCTTCATGATCATTACAAACCAAACTGTCACAATAGACGGGAAGAACAAACGACCAACTAGAACTAACATCCGTGATCTCCCTTTTGGATAGAGCATCGGTATCCTGATTTGCTTCTCGATACACATGAGAACCATCAAGGAATAAGCATTCATCAAGACTCAGGTAGGAGATCCAAGTAGACATCATCCTCCAAGGAACTTTCTGAGATATATCCTTCAAAATCTGCCCCGCAACAGAAGAATCCGACTCCAACCAAACTCTACACCATCCATAACGCACCGCATACTTGATATCCTTGATCATAGCCCAATGTTCTACCTCAATCGGATAATCATAACTGAAATAATGAATGAAGAATCCCTTAACGAAGCCCTGATGCGTTCTGAAAACTCAACCACATCCAGCAGGACCTAGTGCATTGGAGGCCTCCCCGTCAACATTCACTTTCAACCTTTCAGAAATTGGTGGAATCCACCGAATGTACTTGACCATTATAAGACTCATGTCCCTTCCATGAACACCAAGAGATATCAAGAGAAAAAAGTCTGATACATCATTGTTCAAAGAGCCAGTTTGAATCAACTAAGAAAGCATGATGCTCCTATGTACCACCAGAACATCGTCCCGGAAGGAAGGCATCCCATTATTAAAGACAATATTGTTCTGAGATTTCCAGTTGAAAGAAAAAACCAAGACAATAGCATCAATAAACAAATATTTCACTTTATCACTGAAATAAAATTTAAGGGATGAACTGAGCAGTGAATCAAATGAGAAAAAATAAAGAAAGTAGTGGAATGAAGATTTCACATACTTCCAAAGGCGAGTATAAAATACACATTGTAAAAACAGATGTGAAATAGATTCATCATTCTTAATGCAAAAAGGACATATCGAAGCCAGATTAAATCCTTTGCGCTGCAGCATGCATTGAATAGGCAGTCTGTTTTTCCAAATTCTCCAGATCAACAGATAATCACTTGGTGGAATGTAGGGTTGGTGAAAGCATGTCAGCCATGATGGTATTCCAAAACTGACATCACATTGCGGATTATAAAAATCCCAACTGGAAAAGGATCCCTTGATAGCATGTTTCTAGAGTAGAGTGTCAGTATCAACATAATCATATTTTTTAATTTCCATACGAAGATTACTTGGAATGATATCAAAAGCATCAACATTTCCATTCAGTTCAAAGATCGACATGTTCCTCAGAGAAAGTAGGATGTTAACAGAATCCTTCATAGGACAGGACAACCAAGGAGTAGTCCAGCAATTGAGATGAGAACCAAGACATAGCATCCATATCGATAGAGATATGATATTTGAATAAGCAGTCCTTATTGAAGACCACACAAGGGATTTAATATAGAAACACATACTGTTTTGTAGTCTATAAACAAACCAATCAACCAGAAATTTTAGAGAGAAATCGGGTTTGGAGAGAAGCCTCCAAGGGAATTTTTCAAGGAGAGTATTATTAAATAATATGACATCTTTAATACCCATTCCTCCCATGTTCACTGGCTTGATACAGTTTTTCCAGGAAACAGTTACAAGTTTCCTCTGTTGAGTTGATCCAGTCCAAAGGAAGTTTTGTATCATTCCATTCAGTTCCTTAATAAGAGAAACTTTTTACACATCATTCCCATTGTATAATCCTAAGATAAATGTTTTAGTGATGTTTTATTTATAATCCAGGTTACTCACCCCCATTATATTCATACACATTTATTTCCATGCAATTTCTAATCACATGAATCTATTAAAACTACAAATTAATAATACCCCATTCAAAAAATAAAGAGAAAAAACTTTTAGTCCATATTAATTCACCTTTAATGGGATATTAATATTTTTACACAAAAAATACATAATTATGTTGATTCTAAATTAAACAAAAAATATTTCAATAAAATTGAAATTTTAATATTTATATAGTTAAAATTTTAAATTTATTTTTATTAAATTAAACATTATATAAAAAATTATAAAATTTATGAATTTGCAAACATACTACCATGATTATGTTAATAATATAAAGAGGTGTACAAAATGTATTATTTTCTTAAGGAAAATTATATCGTAATTTTGGAAATTTATGTTTGTTTTTTTTATTTTTGGTGTGTTTTAAATATTAAATTAGTATAATTTTATACCATAAATAATTTAAATAATTAATTAACCATTGAGAAAAACTGGTTGATTTGAGTTTCTAAAGAGTTATTTGATTGATGAGATATTTATTATTTTCTGATATTCAATTTGAATATTTAATAATCAATGATGAAATGTGGAACATGTGTCCACAAGTTCTCTCTAATGTCAAAATTACTAAATTGAGGTATTTTTATAAATTTTTTACATATTATTTAATTTCCATATTATTGAGAGTCCCGAGTCATGTTAAATGATCTAGAAATTATTTAAATTGTTTTTTTGGAACAAATTGATAGAAATGATTATATCATAATGAATAGGGGATTATTTATGAGCCCTTTTTATCCAGTGAAAAACGTTTTCATTGATCTTTCCATTTATCAATTTTAATCCATGAATTTGATTATAATTTTTGGACATATTACAATACATAAATTTCAATAGCTACCATAAACTTAGGTATATTTCATGAATATTATTCATGATATGTGTTACTAAAAGGATTTTCATGTAATCTCAGGGTAAAATTCCCTTGTTATGATAATTAAGAAGGGTGTGGTCATATGGTTCATGGTAGTGAAGACCACAAGTAAAATTTTAGTGTAATTATTTTCCCATTATTCTCTAGAAAAAATTTGTAAACTGTGAATATTAAGATAATAAACAATTAGGGTATATTAATGGAGTTAATGGGATAATAATTTATTATTTCTATGGAATTAACTCTTAATCACAACAATAGGGAGAGAATGGGAGTGATGTGTAACACAATTTGAAGGGAAGATAAACTGATGAAATTAACACTGATTTTTAATTCATTATCATTCATTATATTGTAAATAAAAACTCATATATAAGAATTCTTTTTTATATGATTAAAAATATTTCTATTAAAATCATACATGAAATTGAAAATAAAAAAAATTACAAAAATTTAATTTATTGAATTGAGATACATTTTACAAGAGGTAGTTGTAAAATTCATATGAGTACTCATAGGATATTTAATGGTTTTTGTAAAATAAAATGAATTTTTTTAATATTATTTATATAGGAAGCCTAATATGTCCAATGATAGGTTAATTTAAATATGTTTACAATATTTCGTAGAGATGTTTAATTAAAACGTGGAATCTGTATTTTCCCAATAGAGAATACGATAAGTGTGGGGGAGTGAATAAACACAAAACTTCATAATTTTTCAATTGAAATTCAATGATTATATCCCTATTAATTTTAATTTAAGTGGATATTTACTATATTTTAGTGTTTCAAATGTTATTTGAGCATAAATTTAAACAATCATAAATCATTGATGTTAATATTTAACCATTATTTACTAATTTAATGGTGATTTTCAAATCAGTATTCTTATTTTGTTATGTTAAATAGGTGAAATGTAAAAAAGTTGATTTCTAAAAGCAATGGAAATGTGGGTTGTGATGAAGAAATGGGGTATGTCCTAAATAATGACACATAGGAAATGAAATATGTTATATACATTGAACTGAAGAAACCATTCCTATCATAGGTAGTGAAATTAGAAAGTTACTACCCACATCACATCCTGATGCAATGTTGGACCTTGTCGTCAACTATGATAAAAATCACCCCATATGACTGGTAGATATCAACATATAAATATAAAGGAAATGAACCAAGAGAATAAAATCACCTCTTCTGATATCCCCATAAAGACAACAATAATTTATAGCACACCCTACAATTTCATTATATTATAACAGTTATTATGGTATGCTGTTTTATGTGGAGATGAATAGTTCCATTGAAGCATATCATTCCTTTTAATAGGGTTATATCAAAACATAAGGATTAGTAATGTAATTATATTGAGATTTATAACATCTTATCAGTAATATGATATAATAATCATAGAATATTAAATCAATATAGAAAGCATGTCATAGAAAATGATATATCGATATTGGTTGAAGAGGCACACTCAACGAGGGAGTTAAAGCATGTGACCAGAAATAATTATGTAGAGTGGCTAGATGGTAGAAATGATAATTTTTTCATAAATACAAATATGACAACTTGTATTATAAAACCTTGAAACTTTTCATAAGTACCACCAATTCATCACCATTATTCCAAAGAAAATTTATGTCACTCGACAAATATATAGATATATGTCCAGAAGATTCATGAATAACCAAATAATAATGTATGGTCCTTGGGAACCGATAGTAATGTATATCCTTCTGGTACCCATGCATTATCCTAAGGATAAAAGTCAATTCTTCATATAAATGTTCTAAAAATACAAGGAATTGGGTAAAATATATTTATTGATGTGGCCTTATTTGGAATCGGTTTTCCACATCTTTTAAATAAATTTTTATAATATTTTTATTATTTATGTTTTCAATTTTTACTGAATATTAACACATGGGTATTTTTATAATTTGAATATATTAAATACTAAATTATTATAAATAATTATGTATTTTTAGTCTTTAGAATAATTAATTAATGTCTTACATTAATTTTTTACTCTTACAATTTATTAATCAGTTTACTGTTTTAATGTGCATAACATATATTAATAGGAATTTTTTATTATCTAATCAGTTATCCCTTTTTATTTTTTGTTCAATAATGTAGATGTTTATTTAAAATTTTAACTTTTATATATTAATTCAGTAAAATAAATTAAATTTATTAATTTTTTCAATCTAATTATATGATTTTTTAACAATTTTTATCTTTTCAATGTAATTAAACAATTATTTTTATTTATTTACTTATTTAATACGTTTTTATAATTAATCATCATTTTTTTTCTTATTCTTTTATTAAATTTGAATATTAATTTAACTTCAATTTAGTCTTATATCATTAAATTATTTTATTTAGTTTGTTCTTAGTAATTACTAACTAATGTTGTAACGTATCCAGTAAACTGTAAGTTTTTAAATTATGACTGATAACATGGAATTATTAGGTATCTTAATAATGAATTTTAGTTAATGAGTTTCATTTTTTAATGTTTTAATTAATTTTTTAAATTAATTGTTTTTAGTTTATGTTTTTAATTTATTTATTTATTTTGCAGAAGAATGATGACATAGTTAATGTATTTGTTGTTTATTACTATTTGCACGTATTTCATGGTGGAACTATTTCCACTTGAAAATGTTTCATTTATGTGGCACTATTTCAATTAAAGTGTGGCATGTATCCGTCCATCGTTTCACTATCTCACTGCCATGTTGTGCCACCATTTCCCCTATAGTGGTAATGTTTCCACCTCCCGTAGTTCTACCTTATATCATGTATCACTAATTCTTCACTACAAATGCTCCTATCACGTGCCATTGTTTTCCCTTCACAATGGCACTGTTTCACCTTTACATAAACACTGGTCTTCCCTCATTCTCATCCACCGTAGTTCCTCCTAGAGTCATTGCCTTATCCAGATGAAGAATCAAATCACACAAAATTGATCCAACACAAATTTAAGAATCACTTTTTCAGTCTCAAACCATCCTCTAATCAAATCATGTCCAGATGTAGGATTCTACACACACCACTAGCATAGATTATTAGGTGAATTGCGTCCATTGGTGGTTGTGGTGTAGCCTGCGCCACAACGTCGCTGCCTACCCAGGGAAGAATTCCCACTACCAATCACCATCGTGAGTAAAGGAGGATGTGATCCTTTGAAGACCAGTAGTAGTGATGTAGCAATGCTACCAATGAAGTGATCTATTAGAAATGAATCAATATTGGAAACTGTCACATTTTAAAAGCTTTATGTTGTAGTTTTAGTTCGCTGCAGGCATTTTTGTCCTCTAAGAAGACTGGTGTCAGACCAAGGATGGTGTGAAGCCTGAGCCATGTCTCTTGAGGAGTCTCTAGAGAAGACTGAGTTCCGCCATGGGAATTTGAAGGAGGCATCCAAATTTGGAGGAAGAAGACCTAAAAAATAACGAATAATTAAAATAAATAAACAAACAAAAAATTAATATATTAATTAATAAAATAATATAAACAAATAAATAAATAACATATAATTATTAAAATATGCAACAATTATAATAACAAATAGTTAATAATAAAATTGAATCAATTAATAAAGTATTTAAAATAAACTATTTAATAATTAACTAATTTAATTAAAATAAATAAATTAAACTAAATACATTAATAAATTCAATAATTATAATTTGGCTTTGTGAATATAGTAATTGTAATTTTTATAATAAAAGTAATAAATAAAATTATGAAATTAATTTAATTAAATAATAATCTAATAAAAATATATAATAATAAATTATTAACAAAATTGATAATAGAAATATTAAATTATAAATATATTATTTAAATTAATAATTTTTAATAATAATATTTAACAATGGTAATAATAAAATAAATAAAATATTTTAATAAAATATTTACTAATCATTTAAATCAGAATGAAAACCAATTACACTATTATAAATTAGATTTGTTTATCAAATCTTAAACTTTGAATTTTTATCCTCGGTTTTTAGGTTCATGCGGGAAATGTAATCCCATAAAAGTCTATTCAATAAATTTTCCAGAAGTATGTTTTGAGGGAAAATCTAAAATGATGTATGATTCAATAAAAAATCATTTGTCTATCATGCGAAGGTGAGGTTCCAGCTGAAGTCGATCAAAGGTTGTGGTGACATGTAGCAGATAATAGGAAGTTTAGAAGAATGAAAATCAGTGGAGTATGGGGGTGGGGATTCGACAACTTCTCACACATCGAAGTAGAGCAGATCTGAGGAGCAGATTCTAGAGACCCGATAGGCAACTATGGATTTGAAGAAGTACGTGAGAAGAGAATCATTGGGGAGTTATTCCTCCATCGAGTTTTATATTAATGTAAACTATTAAAGAATGTTTTCAATCCCTATAATGAAAATTAGCATGATTGTTATCTAAATAATAGAGTTTGGGGAATATCTACATCTACTTGTTATCTTTAATCATCCTTTTTCACATATCACTTAAATGAATTCAGAATCGATCAATGAGATCAATTATGAATTCATTTAACCGCATTGTTCCACTATCATTTGATTTTATATTCCAATATTGTTTGGTGAGAATTATGATGGATTCATTTTCTCAGAAAATTAATTTAAAATAAAAAATTCAGAAATGATAACATATTTGGTCTCTTGTACTTTTAAAATATTAAACCAACAGTTGAACATTCATGGAGTGGCGGACTCCATGGTGGATCAATCTGTTTATATTATCTCTTGGAGAAAGAAGTAGTTCATTCTATTTATAGTGGTACTTTCCAACAAAATTTACGTAATTAGGAATCTTATTAAAACCAGTAGAATATATTTTCCCTAGTCATTTCTGTTGATTGTTCATTTCTGTATTTTTTTGCTGCTTTTTTCATTGGTTATGTGTCTTAGTTCATATAACATGTAGATCATCATAATTTAGTTATCTCTTAGCTATAACAAAACAAAAATTTAAAAAATATAAAAATTCTTCCCACTGTAGGAAATAGTGGGGAGTTTATAATGTTTATAAAGAAAAGTGGTTACCTTCCTTCTATGTGGGATTGACCTTAACTTATACTGGATAGTAGTTGTAGGAAAACATAAATTGTAAACATTCCCCCACTTTCAATGATAGTTGGGTATCATTTTTTAGTGCCATTATCATGGAAGGCACAAGCCAATAAATTTTTTGACAAGAAATTTTTTAAATAATCACATAAAAACACACAAAAATTGAAATTTTTTTAAAGTATTTTTAAATATAATCTATTATGTAAAATTCTATGTGTTACTGTATTCTTGTTATTAATGTACATTAAATTTCTATTACTTTTATTCATGTTAGTTCTACTATTTGTTGCATTGAACTGTTGGGCTGCATTCAATTGTTGTTAAACGTTTCCGGAGTATAAGAACCTATGGTGTTAGTCTAGAGCCTCAGAACCAAGAGATAGATAAACACCTCACTTCTCATCAGAAGAAAAACAGTTCTAAAATGGAATATCTAGATAATAGTGTTCCTGCACCTAATGAATTTCAAAACCAACCATATCACTTATAGAATGTGAGGCCTATGATGTGGGAGTTCCAACTCCCTCATGTGTCAAACAATCCTTCTCCAATCCAACATTCACATAGAGGCTGATACCATGAGCTGAAACAGTCTCAAATTTCATTGCTTCTTACATTTAATGGAATCTCTAATGAGGACACTTTTTCCTTTATTAGAGACATATACATTACTGTGCAATAATTACCAATTCTAGGTCTAACAAAAAATGAGTTTTGCCTATGTTTCATTCCCTTTTTCCTTAAAGGGAATCCTAGAAACTAGTTTTTGATAATAGATGAGATTTTTTAAAAAAAATTGGGACTAGGTGTACCAATCATTTGTTATAAAATTATATTCCCAAAGATTAAAAGTAAAACTAAGAAAAAAATCACTAGTTTTTATCAAGATGATAGAGGAGCCTTTCACGAGGATTGGGATAGATTCAAGGACCTTCATAGGCAGTTTTCCCATCAACAACTCACATCCCACCTTCTAATAGATACCTTCTATGAAGGGCTATCCTCCTCTATTCAGAACATAGTGGACCAAGCTACTGGGGGTTACTATAATGATAATATTGAAGAAGAACTATGAAATTTTTTCAATATCATTTCATTGAATTCACAATATAAAACTTCAACAAGAAAAATAGTCAATATAAATGTTATTGTTAACACCATTTTAATAAACGAAAATCCACAAAAAACTTGCAGAAATATCAAACAAACATCATTCTTTAATGAAACAGAATTCAAAAAAAATTTGTTAATAAATTATGTTGTCAAAAAACAAACAATAATTATGGGAATTATGTGTGTAGTGTATAATTTTTGGGCATTCTAAAAATGTATGTTCTAATTTTGATATGCCAGCTCAATAACAAGAAAAATCAAATTTTTTCAATTATGGTCCTAGGATGCCTCCTAAAGAAGATTGTTTCTCTAAAATTACAATCAAGGCAATACGAACCATCAAAACTTGTCCATGAATGATCAATGTTTTTTTAAGAAAACTGCTTACACTAATTATCAGAACCATCATGTAAAAAACATTCAAAACCAACAAATGGGTGAGTCCTTAAACTCACATGGTAACAATGATGGCCAAATGAATTCTATGCTGGATCTAATTTTTAATAAAATGATTTCTCAATAGGAATGATTCATGAATCAACTGAATAAACATTAAACCAAATATGAAACTGATAAAATAAAATATGATGTTAGAATGCAGAATATGGAAACAAATCATCGCCAAATAGTATGATTTTTTACTTATTGGGATAAAGTAAGATTTCCTAGTACAAATGATCTTAATCCTATGGATTTCATCATGGATTTATTCACAATAATTAGGATGAATTCTCAAACAATTTATGAAGAAGAACTTCTATAAGCCCAAAATAATGATCTTCATGATTCAAACAACAAAAAAAAGTTCATTCTAAATCTGTAAAATATTAAAAATCTACTAAAAGTGAAGAGAATATAAATTTATCACATGAAACTCATGCTGTAAATTCATTTAAAAATAAAAATAATAAAGGGAGAGAAAAATAAGCGGGGGGAAAATAGGGATATTCCTACTCTTCTTAGAATCATTGTCCCACCCATCCCATTTCTAGAAAAATATAAACCTTAAGTTAATAACAAGGTTGAACATCATCAATTCCTTGTTATTTTGTCCAACCATCAAGTGAACATTCCAGTCATTCAGGATTTAATTTAAATCCACTATTATTTGAAATCCATTACTATATTTTTTTCAAATAAAAAACCCTTGATTAATTTTCTACTTACTGATTCCTTGAATAGTGTAGTGATGTACTTCAGAAGAAAATCCCACCCAAAATAAAAGACGCAGGTAGCTTTGTCATCCCCTGCACCCTAGGAAATTTTGATAAGTTCAACTATCATTGCGACATAGGTTCGAGTATCAACCTTCTCCCATAATAACTATTTGAATAGTTGAGGCTGTATGATCTACAACCCACTACAGTCACACTCTAGTTAGCTGACCATTCATTCAATCATCCTATGGGTAGGGTAGATGATCTATTAGTTAAGGTATAGAATCTTCTTTATTATGCATATATTTTAGTTGTAGATATTTTCTATGATCAAGATGTTCCCATAATCTTGGGTAGGACCATCTTGGACACTTTTGGTGGTGTAATTGATGTGTCAAAAGGTCATAAAATCATTAAAATTGTAGAATAATAAGAAGATTTTAATGTGTTAAATAATGTTAAAGGACCCACATTACCTAAAAACTATTTAATGGTAGAGTCCTTAGAAGATAAAATTTCAAATAGAAATCATGAAGAATTGTCAAAACTATACTATGTTGAAGAAATTTTTTTGGAATCCAATATTATTAATTTTATTATGTCAGAAGATCAAAATTTTTCTCAAATAGGGAATTTGTAGAATTTTCCACATCTCGACAACTATCCATTTTATGTTATATGAGAGTCCTATATTTACGAACATAAGAGCTTTTTGAATGGAATTTAGGGTGTTTATATTAAAAAAACACTATGGATCACTTTGATGATGTTGAGGGAGAGCTATTGAGACAACTTGATGATTCAACCTTGATAAAACTGTTGAATTTTAATATGGAAAATCCGGACAGTGAGCTATCCACTTTGGATAGTAGCACTATAAAGTCTGAATCTGAGCTAGAAATTGGGAATCATTCATATTTTCATACTCCATATAAGATATATGTTAAATATATCGGTCCTCCTAATCCGAAGAGTCTTCCAATTTTTTTTTAAAAACCATTCGGGAACTGGAACCACTTCCTACACATTTGAAATATTATTTATTAGGTGACTTTTTCAGACTTGTTTTTATAATATTTGTTGATCTTATTGGAAATAGTAAATAGAGGATACTGTAGGTTCTTAAGAAATTCAAATATTCAATAGTATTTAAGATAGTTGACATCAAATTTATTATTCCTCCACTCTTCATGCATAAAATTCCTATGGAGCCAAATTATAAGCTTATAGTAGAGAGTGAAAGAAGATTAAATCCACACATGAAAGATGTTGTGAGATAAGAATTGATAAAACTCATGGGCACTAGTATCATATATCTCATCTCTGAGAGCACTTGTGTTAGCCCTGTCCAGGTTATCCCTAAGAAGCGGGGTTTCACTATTGTTAAAAATGAAAAAAATGAAAAATCAAAGTTAGAAAATCCAGAAAATGGAGAGCCTATATATATTATAGAAAGCATAATACAACCACTAGGAAGAACTATTTTAATAATATCATTCTGTGATAAAATTATTTATAGGCTTACTAAGAATGAAATTTTATATTTTTGGATCGGTATTCTTGTTACAACCAGATTCATGTTGATCTATAGAACCAGGATAAAACTACATTCACATGCCCCATTGGGAAATTTTCCTATAGGTGGAAGCCCTTTGGTTTGTGTGGAGCCCCAGCTACTGCTAAAATATGTATGATGGCTATTTGTTCAGACATGGTTGATATGATAATTGAGGTGTTCTTGGATTATTTCTCCCTTGTGGGAAACACTTTTGATACATGTTTATGAAATCATGACTTAGTTTTAGAGAGATGCATTGAAACCAACCCTATGCTTAACATGGAAAACTCTCAATTTATTGTCATAGAAGGTATTGTTTAAGGTCATAAAGTATAAAATTGAGGTCAATAATTTGATAATACGAAGATTGAATTCATTAATAAACATCCACATCTTAAAAATATAAAAGGTGTTATAAGTTTTTTAGGGAAAGATGATTTCTACAGGAGTTTTATCAATGAAATTTTAAAAATAACTAATACATTATGTTCTTTTCTTCATAAGAATTCACCTTTTAATTTTGATGAATGATTTTTGAAATATTTTAATCTACTTAAGGAAAAACTCACTACATCACCTATTATCTCTGAAACTGAATGATAATAAGCTTTTGATATATGTGCGATGCTAGTGGTATGGCTGTTGGAGTTTTCCTTGGATATATGAGCGATAAGAAGTTACATGTGGTTTATTATTCTATTAGGCTGCTAGATAAGGCCCAAATAAATTCCACCACCACAAAAAAGGAATTGTTAGCTATTGTGTTTTCTCTCGGGAAGCATAGACACAACCATTTAGGCTCAAAATTCATCATTTTCTCTGATCATTCTGCCTAGAAGTAATTTTATTATAAGAAATAAACCAAATCTAGAGTGATTAGATGGATTTTTTTTACAGGAATTTTATTTCATGTTTATGGATAAAAAGGGAGTTGAAATTTTATTTTCATACAATTTATCTTGGATTCTTCAAACTCAATTTGAAGATCCATGGGAGATCAATTCATCCATTCTTCTTAATAGATTATCACTATGTCAATCATGCAGTCTTTATGGTTTGTATATTTTGGTAATTTCCTAGAATCATGAGTATTTCCCAAATATCTGTCTAATTACAAAAGGAATAAATTTAATTTTGAGCTTATGTATTACCTTTGGGATGACCCTTTGTTGTATAGGAGATGTGTTGATGATATTATTATGATGTGTGTGCTTGAGGATGAAATGATTCATGTTTTAGATTGTTTTAACTCCTCACCTTGGGGAGGTCACCATGGTGGTGAAAGGAAAACTTAAAAGGTCCTTTAATATGGATTTTATTTGACCACCCTTCTTTAGGATGCTATGAGTTTTGTAGTTAATTGGGATATGTGCCAATGATTTGTAAATGTGGGTAGAAAGTAGAAGTTACCCCAAAAACTTATTATGAAGTTAGAGAATTTTGATTTATGTGGTTTATATTTCATGGGTATATTTACATCATCTCACGGGAATGGGTAAATACTTGTTGTAGGTCATAATGTGTCTATGTGGGATGAGGTAGTAGCACTGCTTTATAATCGAGTCAATAGTGTTTTCATGTTTGTTAAAAGGAATATTTTTTCACGATTAGGAGTCCCAAAATCACTCATTACTGATAACATAACACATTTTAAGAATAATAATTTTATGGAATTGATGGAAAACTATGGTTTTGAGCATAAGACTATAACTCTTTATAATCTATAGTCCAGTGGACAATTGAAAATTTCAATTAGAAAGAAGAAACAAATTCTTGAGAAAACTATGTCGCACATTTGAAAAGATTGGTATCTTAAACTGGATGTAGACTTCTGGGATTATAGAACTGATTTTAATACCCCAGTAGCTATGTCTCCATATAGGATTTTGGGGGGAAAATTCATTCATTTTTTATGGAGTTTCCACTCAAATTATACCACCTAGTTAAAGCCGTAAGTATTTATTTTAAGAGTGATAATGAGATAATACTACTTGATCTTAGTGATTTAGATGAGATAAAAGGGAGAGTTATGATAATTAAAAAATATATAATGATAAGTCGAAAATATTTCATTATTATATCATTCAATCCCAAGAGTTTAAACCTGGACAGAAGGTCCTTCACTTTAATACTAGACTAAAACTCATTCCAGAATAAAATTATGTCCATGTGGTCGGGACCATATACAATTGTTTGACTGTATAATAACGGAGCATTAGAGATTGTAGGTGAAGAAAATAATCCCATTCTGGTTAATGGGAAAATGGTTAAACTTTATTTTGAAGGACAACCAATGTGCTTAGATTCCTATACTGTGTTTAAAACTATCTATAAATGAATTATGGCTGATGAATTTAAAATTTGAGCTGCATGGTAGGCAACCCATGGTTTTTGTATTTTCATTTTCATTGTTTCATTTTTTACATTGAATAAAAAATGCTTATTGCAGTTCTCACATTGTGTTTTGCTGGATATGTGTACATTTTCTTCCTACTCTGGAATTTTTAGGATGTTGTTGATTGGTTTGAAAATGGAATGGAATTCCCATGAGGGAGGGTAATTGATAATATTTTTCAGGGATGTAATTCAATTTTTTCATATGTCCTTTCTTCTTTTGTACACATTAAAAAAATCAACGTTAACTCGAATTTTTTCTGTTGCATGTCACTATGTTTTAAAATAAATTGCATGCTTTTCCTTGCAGAAAATTAAAATTCATTTATACTTATATCATTCCAATACATAAAAATAAGATTGGTGGAACATGTATAAAACATGTAATTGTGGTTTTTTTAGATTGCATATGTGAGTGGTGTTTGGAAGGGTTGATTTCATTATTTATATTCCATCCAACTGAATTATATTTTCTGAACTTCCTCACACCCAATTCACATTTCACTTTATTGAGATTCATGCAACATTTAAGCTATTTTGAAAATCTTTATTACTATATTTAATGATAATGAATCTACTTGTTTTCGAACCTACTATATAATATCAATTTTAGAAAAAAAATATTCTTTGAAATTTAACTGATAAATTGTTCTTCTACACATTTGGAATTTAGCTTTGGGGACACAATCGGGTTTTATGTTTGGGGAGGGGTCAATTCATAAATGAGCTAAACTGTGCTTAATTTAAATCCCTTCACTTCTCATTACCACATAAAACTTATTGTAAAAAAGGGTAATTTTTTTTTAAAATTCAATCACAAATTATTATTCTTTAGGCTTCAATTTCATATTCAATTGAGTTTTACCTAATGATGATATATTCTTGGTAGTTATAATGATATTTGAATCTGAAATTGATAATGTTGAATGATTGGTGACTGATTGTGTTAGTGAATTAATGGATAATTGATTTAGGACCTACTATTGAGAGTGATATATGATACTTTTTTATGGAAATGAGATCATAACCCATGGAATTTTATGTTTGAACATGATCTTAGAAGAATCTATTTTTTATTAATTTTTAAAAGCAATCACCATAGTTATCCAAGATAAATAGTTTTTGAATATATCTTTTAAAATTAGTGTAATTCTGGCATTTGGGATAACACAGTGAATCTATGAGACCTTATATGATGGGTGAATTTTTGTTTACTGTAACCCCTATGTACACTTTGAATATGTGCATTGCACATCGCATAACACATGATACATGGCACGGGAAAAATAAAATAATGTATTTAGGGTAAAAATGGGTTCATTTTGGGAAGGGGAGTGGTGATTTTCAAGTGAAGAATGGTACAATTGTTTTATATGTGAGACATTTAAGTTGTATCATTAAGGTGATTCACAATAAGGACATTGTTTATTTTTGGATCCTCAGAGAGAGTCAATGTAAAAAAACATCCTCTAGTTATTTTTTAATTTACACAATTATGTAACATGTTGTCACTCATCAACTTAGTGGTTAATCTTTGATTAAAGTGAGTCACCAAGAATAATTATACATTAGGAATGACATCTCCATTGATAGATGATTTATTTCTCTTTTGATTACCCTTTGGGTATTTGTTCTAGGAAAATTTTGATTTGAAGATATATTTTGAAAATCCTAATCTCATTCCTTCAGTCCAATGTTTTAATTTTCATAAATATTACATTTTGAGCTAGGGAATATATACAAGACTTCTATTTTTCAAGTTTAATAAAACATGAGTTTGTCTGAGAAAAACCATTCTTGTATGTGGGGGAATTTGATGTGGCCTTATATTGACTCTGTTTGATAAAACATTTAAATTATTTTTTAATAATTTTATTATTTATTTTTACACTTTTTACTAAATAATAAAACATCGATACATTCATAATTTAAATATAATAACTAATAAATTATTATAATTATTTATTTAATTTTAATCATTAAAATAATTATTTAATCTCTTACAGTAATTTTATTGTCCTAGAATTTATTAATTAGTTTAGAGTTTTAATGTGCTTACAATATAATAATATGAAATTATTATAAATTAATTAGTTATTTCATTTTATATTCACTTAAATAATTTATTTTTTTACTTAACATTTCATATTTTATATGTTAATTTATTAAAATAACCTTATTTTATTAATCTTTTCTATCTAATTATTAGATTTCCTTTAACAATTTTTATATTTTCAATATAATTCAACCATTAATTTTATTTAAAAACATATTTAATATGTTTTTATAAATAATAATTGTATTTTTTTCAATTCAATTAATTAATCTAAATATTAATTTAACTTCTATTTATAATTATAACATTGCATAATTTTATTTAATTTGTTCTTAGTATTTAATATTTAATGTTATAACGTAGCCATTAAAATTTAAGTTTTTTAATTGAGATTTATACATTGAAATTATTGGTTATCATAATAAATTAATTTTTGTTTATGAGTTTCATTTCTTAATGATTTAATTAATTTTTTGTTTTAAATTAATTAATTATTTTTTTATTTAGTTTATGGTTTTAATTTTTTTATTTTTGTTGAAAATGAACAGTGGAATAATTAAACCATCTGTTGTCTCTTACTGTTTCACCTTTTTCACGGTGGCACCATTTCCTCTTGAAACCATTTCATTTGTATGGAACTATTTGAATTATGGTGCGACAATGATCCCTCCACCATTTCACTATCTCACCCCCTTGTTATGCCTCTCTTTCCCATGTAGTGGTACCATTTCTACCTCCCACCATTCAACCTTATTTCATGTCTCACCAATTCTACACTACAATGTCTCCTATCACATGCCACTCTTTTTTCCTTTACGGTGGCACCACATCACTATTCCATCGACATCGGTCTTCCCTCTTTCACTATTATAGATGCTCATACTATCCCTGTAAAATTAAGATGATTACTCGAATCGCACAAAATCAATCTAGAACAAATTGATCCAACACTTTTTCAGAATGGAACCATAAATTAATCAAATAAATTTCAGATCTAGGGTTTTACACACACTACAAACATATATTATTAAATGGATCATGACCACTGGTCGTTGTGGAGTATCCTAGGCCACCACGTCGCTAACTACCCTTGGAATAATTCCCTAAAAAAAACTCCATCATGAATATAGGAGGACCAGATTTGATGATGACCAGCACCGGTGCTATAGTAGGGTCACCTCTAAATAGATCTGTTAGCCATGAATCGACATCAGAAACTACCACTTTTAAAGAAGTTGCCTGCCACAACCATGATTCCCTAGAGGCATCACAATCTAATGAGAAGATTAGTGTCGGGCCAAGGATGAAGTGAATCATGAGCTACAACACAAGAGCAGTCAATGAAGAATATAAGCTGTCATCGTGGGATGTTAATGGAGGGAGATGAATTTGGATGAAAAATCCTAAAAATTAATAAATACATAAAATAAAATAAATAAACAAATAAAATAATAATTAGTAAAATAAATTAGACAAAAAAAATAACATATTATTATTATAATATTTAATAATTATAAAAACAGATAGTTTATAATAAAATTGTATCAATTATTAATTTATTTTAAACAACATATTTTATAATAAACAAATATAATTAAAATAAATAAATTTAAATAAATACTATAATAAATTAAATAGTTATAATTTATCTTCATAAATAAAGTAATTATAATTTATATAGAAAATTAATAAATAAATAAATTTAATTAATTAAATTAAATTATAATATAAAAAATATATATAATAAATATTGACTAATAAAATAAATAAAATAAATATTTAATTATAAACATAATATTTAAATTAATAATTATTAAATAATAATATTTACCGATGATAATAATAAAAAAAGTAAAATCATTTATTAAAATATTTACTAATAATCTAAATAGAACTGAAATCCAATAATACTATTTTAAATTAGATTTGTTTTTCTTATATTTAACTGGGTATTTTCACCCTTTGTTTTGCAGGTTTGGGAAGGAAGTGTAATCCATTCCAAATTCATTCAACGAAATTACCGTAAGTTAGTTATAAGTGAAAATCTAAAATGACATGTGATTCACGGAAAAATTCCATGTGTGTCATGCGAAGTTGAGGATCCAAAAAATGTCGGTGGAAGGATGCGTTGATGGGAAGTAGATGACATGAAGTTTAAAAGAATAAATAGTCGTGGTGTATGAGGGAGGTGATTCAACAACTTCTCACACATCAGAGAAGAGAAAATCTGAGGTGTATATTTTGGAGACCCGGCAGGCATCCTTTGAGTTGAAGGAGTACAGGAGAAGAGCATCATTTTGGAGTTGTTCCTCCTTCTTGTTTTATATTTTTGTACTCTATTGTATAATTTTGCGAGTTAATGTATTGAAAATGAACCCGATTCTTAGCTAAATCATAGAGTTTTGTGAATTTCTACTTCTACTGGTTACTTTAATCATTTTCTTCACATATCATTTAAATGTGCTCAGAACTAATCATAGAGACCAATTCTAAATTTATTCAACTAAATTGTTCCACTAGCATTCGATTTTCAATTCCACAATCATATGGTGAGAACGAATGTGGATTCATTTTCTAAAAATTTATTTCAAAATGAAAACTTAAGAACAAACAACATGGTTGTTCTATTTTACTTTTCAAAAATGAAACTCATAGTTTAACATTCATGGAGTGGTGTACTCCATGGTTGATCAATCTATTTGGCTCATCTCTTGGAGAGGGAACTAAGTCATTCTCTTTACAGTGGTCTGTTGCACCAACATTTAATTGTTTATGAATCCTATCAAAACTAGAAGAATAATTTTTCCCTAGACATTTCTCTTGATTGTTCATTTTATTATTTTTTTCATCATCAATTGATTTTGTTTATTTGTTCATTTCCCTTTTAGATCAAACTAGTTTATTTATGTTATATCTTTATTAGAACAAGAATATAAAAACAATATAATAATTTATCCCACTGCTATAAACAATGTGGTGTTTAAAAAGTTTACAATGAAAAGTGGTTACGTTCCTTCCCTATGGTTCGACAATACATTCCACTAGATAGTAGTAGTAGGAAAGCATAAATTTTAATATTTTACTAAATTTGAACGACTTTTTGGTATCATTTTTCACATATAATAATATTCATTTTAGATAGTGGTACTAAAACCCATGGTTTTGAAGGATTAATTAGGAATATAGATTAGTTGAGGAAGTTAGAGGATGTTCATTTATGCCAATAAAAATAGATGAAATTCAACATAATTTCTATTCCCTCATAGAGGTATTATCCGTTATTTATTGTTTTAATGATTCTATTATAATTCTACGGCATTTTACATTCATTATTTATTATAGTTTTGTGTTCATATTCTTCCCAATTATGATCTCCATCTTTCAAAAAGTTGAGAAATTAACTTGAGGGGTTAGTACTATAAGAAAGATAAATGTATCTTAAGTATTATTTTCATTCCATTATTCATCTATTTTTAAAAATATATAAATTATTAAGTATTATGAATTCAGGATTGGTGAAAATGGTCCTAAAATTAGTTTCTCTTATTTTTCATTATTAATATTATATCAATTTTACTTATTTTAACATATGTATTGGTTTATGGTGGAACTAGTATTTGGGTAAATATTTGGATGTGGTTTCTAAGTAGGGATCCTATAAAATTACTAATATTTGATAGAGGCATTTCACTCTCCAAATAGTAATAGGGAGTCATAGGTAATGCACTATGGTGTACATTTATAGTATTGTACTTATAAATAATCAAATTAGTGAGGATGCTTATGAAAAATATTTTCATCATAAAAATAGTGTTATAATAAGAATAATATTTTATATTTAGGGGATGATAATTTAGTTTGTTCCTATGAGAAACATCTTTTATTATGTTTTAATGTTTAATGTTGTCCGTTTTTGTATTGGGTCATTTATTTTCCAATTTTTAGGAATCTTTCATCTAAATGTTTATTATTTTTAGTTTTTAAAAGATATTTTGATCAAATTAATAAATTAGAATATAAAGTAGTTTCTATGAGTTATTATCCTTAAGATATTACCTTGTTCTACCACTATAGTGCATTCTTAGTGTATTACCAATAATATTGATTAGAGGTCATGATAAACTACATTATCAAGGTCTATTGTGATTCTTAATATCATAGTTTGGGTTTTGTATTAATGTAGAAAAAAGTCTTCCTATTTTGTTGATCCATATTTTTATGTCCTCATAAACATAATTACACTATAGATGATATTTATCTTACAACTATAGTACTAAATTTTATGCTATATAATAATTTGTTTGGAAAAATTCCCTTAAGGTTCCATTTCAATGTTTTTTGGGTGATTGTGTTTGTTGAAAAGTCATTTTACCATGAAGTGCAGTTTTAAGACCAAGAAGTATAAACTTCATGTACAACAAAGTAGAAAAGTTTTTATATATATATATCAAAGAAGATTTGAAGACTAGTGATGGAAAATAAGAAAAGAAAAAATTCATCATAGAAGAACTATGTGGACTACGAAACACGCTATGTGAACCGTATAGTGAAATCAGTTCACAGTAGGTTCATAGTTCGCAGAAGGCTCATCATTAATGGGAGGCTCATAATTTTTTTATAATTGAGGCTATGATTTAAGGATTCATAAAGGGTTTTTCATTTTCAAAATACAACGGTCTCTACAGAAGATTAATGTTCACTACGGACTGTATAACAGTTCTTGATGAAGGATACAATGCATCAACTTTTATGGTATTTTTTAGTTTCTAGTTTAATGAGAATTATATTACTATATAAAGGAACCTATAAATATCATTATAAGGAGAAAATTTCATTATAAAAGGTCATAAATCTGAGAATTATTCAGGAATATCTGATGTACTTCATGAGGAAGAACTCGGTGAAGGAGAAGAGTTCACAAGATAGGATTATATGAATGTTGAATTAGTTCACAAAACAGTTTAGAAAGAATCATTAGCCTGAAAAAGAAATGGGATATTGTAGTAGAGGCAATCTATGATTCATCATCGATTCGCAAAGTAGGTAAGGTCTGTGAAGAAAACGTCGATCGTGAAGCAATAGATCCATACAGTTAAATCCTTTTCTTAAAGGATTCAAGGGAGTATGAAGAGGATGAATGATTGGTTATAGTGGGTGTAAGTAAAATGGTGAAAGTAATAAAAACAATTCGAACATTATTTATGAAAATTAATACTAAAAAGAAAAGTTAATTTCACATACAAGGTGAAAATCAGAATTCATGTCACACATATATATAAATCTATTCTGAGGTTCTCACACATGTAGATATCTTCCACAAATACCCATTTAACAGTATAATTGTCATATCTAAATTTTCAATTAGAAGAAAGTAGATGATATGCTTCATCAAACTATATTTACTGAAGGTGTTTATTGACTAATACAATTAAGGTAGTGAATATAGGACATGGAATACCATTAATATGTTTCCAACGAAGATGTAATAGTTGTTTCTATAATAAATAGATGTATATTATAGTTTGATGGAAAGTTGAAGTGCTACATCTAGGTGTTTTCAATGATGTTATGGAGCATCCCTGAATGAATATTAACAGAGAATCTCTTTAGAAATGAGGATTTATTCATTATTGAAAATTATGGAAGCTACATGTCCCTAAACATTGAGTGGGTTATTTTTGTATTATTGAGAAAATGAATAGGAAGAAGGTGATCCATTCTACTGGCACTGATCCATTGAAAGTGAGTTTTGGAGTGACCCTCATGAATTTAGTGAGGTGACCCCAAACATTGTAAAGGTAGTGATCGTAGGAATAGAACAGATCTTACCTGATCCTTACAATTTGAATGTGACCCTTAGTTGATTTGGTACATTGGAGCATTATTGTTGTGGGCTTCTTGGATGTATCCCAGTAAGGGTTAATAAAGTTAAAATTTGTGCATTCTTCTATTTGATTTCATTCATTACATCCTAATAATCATCATCAGATAAATTTTGAAATGATAACAGAAATATGAAAGGTAATGAGAAAATGAAGTGACCCATATAATAATGATTCAATGATATAGTGGGGAAGAATAAATTTAAAAATAATATCCATACAATTATTCACCCCTCCGAATTTGGGAATCTAGCCCCCTTTTGGACCTAACAATTGGTATCAAATTGTTTTTTTCTTTTATCATATTAGATATCTCTTATCATATAGTACCATGGAAAAGGGAAAATTTGTAAATAATAAGAAAGTGTTTACTGGTTTTCCAAAGTGTGGAAGTGTCTATGAAAAGAGATTGATTAAATCTATGAAAAAATATTGTACAAAATAATGGATTGGATGAATCATACAATAAAAATATTTACTCATTAAATGATGCTGAAATAATGAGCAGAGAATTTGCTATTACATGTGAATATTGAACTTCTTATGATGATTTCATTTCCAGAATACATAATGTAGATATTTTCCAAAAAACAATGTAATGTATCTGAAAATGGATGATAAAAATATATCTAAATATATTTGTATCTAATTTCTGAAACGTGTTGTTAACCTACCTAAAGGTTTAAATAATATTATTATTGACGTGGTTACAGATCTGAAGGAGGATAATGATTCAAAATATATAAATCTGTGAATTTTTTTAACAATGATAGAAAAAATAAAAGCTGAGGACCAAGTAAAGAATCTTAAATCGGATGAAATTTTGTATCTCAAATCTAGAAATAATATTCTTGTGAAATAGATATCTACACTAGTTTAGGATAATCAAAGGCTATATTAGGAGAAATCTTGTTTTTCTATTAATGTTTATGAAGAAGAAATTATAATATAAGAGAAAAGTGACATGGTGGATAATCACACATGAGAATTGGAAGATGATATGAGTAGTGGGAATAATCTAAAGAGATAAGTTCACTATCAATATGAACCAAGAGTCATTAAGATTCTATAATTTAGAAAAGAGATATAATCAGTGAAGAAAGAATTATAGAAATATAATTACAAAGGAAATTACTAATTTAAGGATGCTTATCATTGGTTATTAGACAATCCTTCATAATGTAATGGTGAAATAAAGGGAAAGTATTATATTTTTAGTGCAGAAAACTGGGATTATTATTTTATCCCAAAGGCCTTGTAGTTTGGAAAAACATGGTATGTGATTTGATGAACACCCTAACATGAATGATAAGAAATGTTCTATGAAATGTTTTAGAAATAAGTAGAATAATGAAAGTTCTTTAGATTGATATAATATGGTATTTATGGGATGTAGTGATGACATATGTTATTTCTATGGAATGCAAGGTCACATTAATGTTTTTTTGAGGTTCTATAATATATTTCAATCATTCAGGATAAAAATATTTTTAAATATGAGAATAAGAAAAATATTTTTGTGAAATCGTAAAGAAAAGTCTCTACTAACAATGTATCCATAAAATGCAATTATTGTGGAAGATAATGATACACCATGATTATGTGTGAAGTATCCAGGGGGCTCAATTTCCTAATAATAAATCTTTTTGCATCAACATATCATATAAAAAATGAGTAAATGATGTATGTCTTCAATTGAAGATGTTTTATATGTGCTAATCATGGGAATTTGGTAAAGTGTTTCAAAAGGATGAGAGAAAGGACGTAAAATGAAATCATAAGGAGATCCAAAACTATGGATGGCTATAACGAAAAATTATATATTGGATGAAAAAATGATATGTTGAAAAATAGGTTTAGATAAACATGGAAATCACAAGGAGATCAACAAAAAGCATGTCAATCGCCTCCTCTGTTACACTCACAACAACTCCCTTGTAATGAATGTGAACAAACATTGAATAAAAAGGGAGGATATTCCCTGTTTTTTGATTAAGAATACCATAAATATAGTGTATGACTTAATCCCAATAATAAACATTAGTGTGGATCTCATAATTGATAAAAGAAAAATGAATAAATTATGACATGTAAAATTCACATGACATGACACATAGAGAGAGGTGACAATAAGAGAAAAACCCACCAATGGAGGAAGAAGAAAGAGAATATGATAGGTTTAAATATTCATTTTTTATGAAGGTGGTGCCTCAGTTAGAGACCAAGACACAATTTATTGAAAAAAGGGGCTACATTAGTCTGAAAGATGGAACTTTATTATAGTCTATCTCATAAAAAGAAAGAAGTTCACCTGGAAGATCGTCCTACCATGTAATATACTGGTTGAGTCCCTTAGTTCTTAGAGCATAAAAAACCACATTTTCTTCACGAATGGCATGGGTGATGACGTAGTTGATTTCCATGAGCGAGGCAAGACCAATCATCTAAAAGGTAGTGAGAGGTAATGCATGGTGCATCACCCCTTTCTAAATAGCCTGGACAATAGTAGTTGAATCACTATAAGTCCAAATATTCTTCCATCATTTTTGTTGGGCAATGTCAACTGCATATATCACACACAACATATCTGCTTCCATTGACGATGTTGTACCACAAACTCCAACGAAACAGCCATGAAACCACAAAAGTCTCTGAAGATGGAAATGCAACCTACCGGTCTCAGGTTTCCTTTGAAAGCGCCATCAAAATTCACATTGATACATCATTGAAGAAGAAAATTCCTTAATTCCTCAAAAGTCCTTCTAGGAGGCCTATAGAGCATAGAAATCCAAAGACGGTTTAGGATCTCAAAATCTCCAACACAGTTATCGCATAAATATTTCTATGTTGCGACAGCATCAAAAATGGCAACGTGAATTCACGTCCGACCTGAATTAATATTGGATGACCATGTATTATACAGAATATTATTTCTATCCTTCCAGATCATGTGGAGAAGCTCAGCCACAACGGCTAAAAAAAGATTCTTGATATGGTGAGAAGATTCAAAGATAACACAACGCTTCCATTGTGAGCTAATTGATTCAAGAAGTAACCATATGAAATCAATGATGTCAAAAAGATAATTCCAAATATATGATTTTGTAGCACATGAAAGATACATATGATTAGAAGCATCAATTTTTTGGTTTAAAAGGTGACATTTTGAGAAGATTTGTGTGCCAAAATATTGTAGAAAAACATTAGTGGGGACTCTGTTATGCACAAGAGGCCAAATACGGGTTAGTCTCAAGGTCTTAATCCATGGATTTTTAAATTATTATTACTAACTAAAACTCAAATAAGTGTCATGGAAGTTATGATTGTAAAAAATCATGGTATCAAGTACACCATTATGAGTACTCTCTCATATGAGGAAATCATCAGTGTTGGAATAGGGATAGTTTTCTATGATATTATAGATGTTATCATGGAGGTAAATGTTTTGATAGTTAATAAAATCATTTATAGAATAGTTGGTGTTCACAATATGCTCAATGGATGTTAACATGTCAATTAAATGTCCACAAGTCTTGTTATGAATCCAAAAATTCATGAAATAATTATAACTAACCATCCATCTAGAGTTTCTCATAATGTTGGTAACATTTTGTCTAATTGATGGTCAGATGGAAGAAGAGATATAATTTAAATTATCATTCTTATGTTTAGAGATAAATATTTTATGGAGAAAACCATTAGAGTTAGTGTTGTTGTGAATGAACCTCTATGAGAGTCTAGCCTTAAGGGAGTGATTAAAAAGATAAATATTTTAAATGCTTAGGACAACCTTATCTAAGGGCATAAAACAAGTGTTCCAATGAACAGTCACATGATTTCATTCAAGCCTGCTACCGGTCCAATATCTAAGAATAATCATTGTTTGTGTAATAAATTCTTTACCATATTTCCATAATATATGATGTTGTATGGGCAGTTAGAAAAAGCACAAAAAAGTTTAGTGATTTTCAAGAATGAATGAAAGGGTTGATCTGTCACGATCAACCAAAAACTTCTTCTTGATAATTCTAGAAGTTCACCTCTCCCAATGTGTTTCAATGATATTAACTGACGTTCATGTGTTTCTGGTTTTTAGGGGAGATACAATCCAAGGGTAATTTTCATCAAAAGGAGAAAAGTGGTGATCTTTTGTGATGTAGATTGTGAACTTATTTAAATAAGTTAATAGAAATTATTAATAAATATAGAAGAATTAATTGAATGGATTTAATTTTTTATGGATTATTGATATTTATAGATTTAATTGAGATCAATGGAATGTGATTATGTTATTAAATTTATTTATTGTTTCCTATATCAAGCTATGACTTAGTAGGCTTACCAGTTTTTTTAATGGATCATTGCAAAGCGTCTCTTGTGAATAACTGATGTAGGAGAAGAATAATGTATGTGAGTCTAAATATTAGGCCAAAAAACAATAATGTTTTCACACCATAGGGGGATAATTATATCTTTTAATTAGATGAAATATATCCATTGTATAAAAATATTGAAATTTCATTTTTTTGACATCAAGAATGTGGATTGGGGAGAAGAATAAATAATCATGTATTTTGTGACTATACAATTTTTTATAAGAACATTGTGTAATATGAATTTTTTGACAATACCAAGAAGCTGTGAGAGAATATTAAAATTGTTTCCAACAAGTGTTATACACATTCAAAAGAATAATTGATCATATGAAATTAGATGAAATATCTGTATTATGAAAAACATATCAATCTAGTGCTAGATGTTTTATGAAATATATTTTGAGACCAAGAGATTAGAATAGAGTTTTTGAGATAAATAATGTTCTTTATGGGATGAAAATAGAACCAAGATCATGTAAATAAATAATAGATTATTTTTTTAATAATATTAGTTATCAGTTTAGTGGATTTGATTACATATGCAGAATGGGATGCTTCAATATATGATGGGAAATAAATTTATGGTGGTGTATTCTATCTTAACATATCATTTATATCATGCCTATGAATGAATCAAGATTTCATTTAATTAACATTTTTATAATATTAATATATTTTGGACACTCAATCTTTCACATAGTTATTCTGGATGAAGTTACATATTGATGGTATGGTAGTGGATGTGAACTCTCTGATTGAAATCCATTACAATAATTCAATTGCTATAAATTTAAGAAAACAAATCCAATCCTTTACTCGAGAAAAAATAAAATTGAAATCAAGTATAATTTTATCAATTAGAATGTGGGTTAAGGGCTTATGATGTTGGATTATGTGCCTATAGAAATATAGGTAGCACACATTCTAATAAAGGCCTTACCCAGATAAGCATTTGAACATTGTTTACTAACTCTTACAGTTCAGTCGACTCCCTACACATGAAAAAGTTTAGATGTGGGACCCCCTCTCCCTAAGCATGATTTGATTTTCTCGGATATGATAATCTGTGTTCTTTACCATTTTTCAGACCACAATGAAGTAACCTTCTGATTCATTGAAAAAGAACTGGAAATATATTAATGAGGAAAATGTATTAATCAAGATAGCGGAGAATCAGAATCAGGATATGGGCATTAGTGGATTTGGGGGAGATTTAAATATAATCATTATATAGATGATAAATCAAAGGTTATATATCATGATAGATGTTTTCATGCTGAAAGTAGTTAATTGGTTTTTTAATGAAGTGATTCATTGATGCACTTTGCATGATACTATTGTTTCTCATGTAGAACATGGATCATATGGGATTAGAGTATGTGTGGAGTAAATAATCGATCCCTATATTAATCTAAAGATGTAAATTCTTGTAGAATATGGATGAAGCTTCAAGGATGTTTCAACACGAGATGTGTTTTCAACAATCCTAAATGGGGTGATTATTGGGAAAAGATCCCCTATGGTTCCATTTTAGTGTATTTGAGGGTTATTGTGTTCATTTAAAAATCCAAATGACCAATAATTAGTATGTTTGGTGATGTTAAAATATATGTTTATGGTGGTAAAATTTCTCTCTGCTTTCTAAATTTTTGGGCCTCATTATTGGGAGATTGTTTTTTTAGAAAAAGAGGATTTTTTATAATGGAGTTCTCATAAAGTAGTTTTCAGACAATGAGGTGGATTTTAATGATCAGGAAGCATGATGTTTTTCGGACCATATAGTACTGAATCAATGATATGTGGACCGTAAATGTGGTATGAAGAAAAGTAAAGGAAAATAAACAATGGAATAATTTCGTATAGTAGTGCTATCAGAACCACGTACAGAAATTAGTTCGTAGTAGGTTCATAGTTATCCTGAGAATTATCATTAGTAAGAGATTCATTGTTTGTGGAATTGAGGTAGTGATTTATGGAGATATAAAGGGTTTTAATTCATCTAATACAATGTCTATTGCAAAGGATTAAGGTTCTATGATGGATGTATAGTTTTTCATGGTGAAGTCTGTCTCAAATCAATGATTGGTGTATTTTTGATTAGTGGATATTGAGAGAATTATCTTCCTATATAAATTATCCTAATTATGACATTAAGAATAAAAAAATTATTATAAATGTTCATCTCTCCCGGATGATTTTAGGGAAGTCAAAAGTAGTTGGAAAGTAAGAATTTTGTGAAAGATAAGAGTTCATGAATATGGATTTTACTAAGGAGTTAGTGTTTTGTGAGTATAGTTCATGAATGAGTTTAATGGGGATCTAGAACTAGAAAAAGGAAAAGGGAATGCATAGTAGAGGCTATCCAAAATGAAGCATCCTTCTGTGAAGTAGTGGCAGTCCGTGATGAAAAAATCCACTATGAAGCAATCATATCACACGATTCAACATAGTTAATGTAGGATTCTAGTGAGTTAATGGAGGAAGAAAGTTTGTTTTTAGTTGGTAAAAAGATGTCATGAAGTGAATAAAATAGTTCACAAAAGCAATATATGAAAAATATTAGTATGTTGAAAAGTGTATTTCATCTATAAGTGGATAATAGGGCTTCATTGAACACTTATAGTTGAAACTATTTTGAGGTTCCCACACAAGGAGGTACATGCAAGGGTTACCCATTTAACAATATCATTTTTATATATCAATTCAGAATTGGAATAAGGTAGAGGGTCTGAATCACGACACATTATTTTCCTAAGGAGTTTATTCACTACTATATTTAAGGATATGAAAGGAAGACATGGCATATCTAGAATATTTTACCAAATAGATGCTAGTTGTTGTTTCAATAGTAAATAGAAGTATATTATAGTTAGATATAATGTAGAAGTGTTACATCTGGGAATTTTTATAGAATTGAAGGATGATCCCTAAAATAACTTAAACAAAAAATCTATCAACCAATGAGGATGTATTAATTATTGATAATGAAGGGACCTACATCTCAATAATATGTGTGTGGATCCTTTCTAGGGTAGTGAGAAAATAAAGTGGAAGACGATGATCCTTTCCACCTAAAGTGATACACCACGAAAGAGTTGGGGAGTGATCTTTGGGAATGTAGTGTGCTGACCCTAAGCAATGTAATGGATGTTGGGTTGGTCATAGAAGTGATATAGACCTAACGTTTTATTTTGTTATTGTTCCTTAGTTGATTTGGTTCATCATCACATTACCAGTATTTGCTCCTTGGACATAGACAAGTACGGGTGAACTAAGTAAAAATATTTGTGTGCTTTTGTTTTCATTCCTTTATTAAATTAAAGTAATCATCATTAGATAATTATGGAATGGTCAGGATAAATATAAATACAATAGTGAAAATTGAGTTACCCTTATAATAAAGAGGTCATGTTCTAGAGGGGTAAGAATAATTTAAAACTAACATCACTACCATGATTCACCCCTCCCTCACAGTAACTAAGACCCTTTGGGACCTGATATTATTTTATCCCTTGAATGGTTTTTTTATATCCATTAACCATAAGTTTTGGTAATCTATGTTCTTGATGATATATTTAAACATACATTAATTGTTTAGGGGGAGTTTATCCAGGATTATTATCTTAAAATAATATATACTATGAATAAAGGCATTATGGTATATGACATATTGTGTAGAAATAATATTAATAATATTTATTTTGAATATATTGATGAGTGGTAGATAATGGAAAATTTTTGGGTTATTTTTTGTACATGGTTGATGTTAGTTTTCGAGAATACATATATTTTATGATGACACATTCCTCAATGGTTCGACAGGTGGAAGGGTAACAATTGTGTAACCTCTAAGTAGTGGTATATAGAGACTATATAGTCAATGTGGATTCTAATAATATCTATATAGATTTTTAAGTATTGGAAATAGTTCACTTATATATAATGTCCCCTGGTAAGCCACAAGGCCTCATGAAATCCTCCCTATATGTCAGAGGATTCCGGCTAACATTCAAGACCTAGGGTGTGGATGTGGGGATACTTTTACCTCTAGTAAGAGTTTCGCACAATGGTGAATAGAATTAAATCATTGGAAACATTGTAATAAAATTAATTAGATAATGATAAATTGTTTCACATACAAATGTATGATAATTTCATGATAATATACAAAAAGTGAAATTCATGAGATACAATCCAACATACTTATACAACATGACATACAAATAGATAACATAAGACCCAAGCTATATCTAATAGCATAGTGAGCATAAGTATAGTCCTCTACTATCATACTATAACTAAGAATAAATATCAATAATATATAGTTGTACTATTCCCCTTATGTCTACCTATAACTATGAAGTCTATTTGAGTACCACTCGGTGGCCTGAGCAGGGTGTGATATCTACTCAGTAGGTCACCAATAATGGAATCTTGTACGATATATAAGGTTTATATAAAATAGAATTGTGAAGATATAATATGTGTAGTTACCTAGAACTAGAAGGGCTAAAGTTGGTGTCTGCTATAAATTTCATTAGCATGATTATATTGAAACAATCCCTAAAGAACCAAAGAGTTTAGTAGTATTGGAAAACCAGATATATTATAGAGACATTTATTACAGAAGAATACACTAATTTCCATATAAGTTATCCCTTATCCTAAATAAAAAAATTAAATAGAGGATAAATCAAATACATCTAGTAAATCCCTACATATCTTTCATAGTACACATCATGGATTAATTGGGTAAAAAAACAAGGGTGAGATCAAATTCTTAGTAGGTGTTTGTAAAGAGGATGAAGTAATGAACCAATGTGAATAACATAATATGGAAAGGTGAAAAAGTTTGTAAAAGTAAAAAAAGAGTAAAAATATCTTGAAAAATAATTTTAAAATCATTTTTGGAAGTATTTTAATAAAACATGGTTTTGGGAATAAAACTGGTTCTTTGAGTAAAGGGATAAACAAAGTAGGGTTTTAGTAAAAGCATTTTAAAAGAAATTGAGTACCAAAGAGTGGAAAAATGGTAATAACACGAGAAAATGGTCATGAATAACTATAGGATAATACAATTATTCATTGAAAATTATTTATTTAATTTCAAGAAATGTAAATACCATTGAAATATTATTATTACTACTTTTTAGGAAAATAATTATTAAACATTTCAAATGGTCACTTACCACTTTGATGTAATTTAAATAATAATAATCATGAAGGAAAAAATTTAAATGAATGTTATAATATAATGAGAGTAAATATATACTTGAAAAATCATGAAAATGGAAATATATACACCATATAAAATAAACTATGTGCATAAAAATAAATTATTCATAATGGAATATAAACTAACACAAAATATCTTACCCTACATTTTCGTTATGGTGAACATCCTTTAAATTGACGTGTAATTAATATGTATTAATTTTATAATTTAATGAGTAAAATTTTCATATTTATCATTAATTTAATCTCTCATAATACAATATTTTATAAAAATTCCTAAAAAATTATGGTCTCATAGGGCGTTTTGACCAAAATTCAATTTATGTGTCAAAAACAACATTGATGGGAATATTATGGTCAACTAGATCATTATATAACATCTCCAGAGTAATAAAAATGACATAATTTCCATATTTATAAATCAATAATATTTATCAAATCAATCATTAAATATTTTTATAAAAAATGAACATTTATTATAATCGTGGAAGAGGTAGGTTGTACGCACAAATCAGTAGCATTCCCTTTTTTCAATGATTGTTTATGAAATAAGGTAAGTAACTTTAAATTTTCTCAAATGATCATTATATCATAAATAAAAAAATTATTTAATCATGTATTATTATATATAGGAATATTTTGATGTAAAAATAATCACATCGTGTCATGGAGGTAGAGTCCACATGCCCAAGAATGAAGTTATCACTTTTTAATTTTGTGAAATGGTAATAAAGAAAATGATATATACTATATTTCTAGACATATAATTATGTAACTAATATCATATAGATTTTTTTAAATATGTGTTATTAAAATTATCCTTTATTCATTTCAGGCATAGTGTCAATGAATCATATATATTTGAGGGAGCAGTAGTCTGCACTTCCAAAAATAATGTTATCATTTTTAGAAAAAATGAAACGTATTAAGATATATGTTATAAAAGAGTTAAATAATATTAGATACATTATAAATATGATATATAAAATATATAAATAGATTTTTTATCTATATGGACTCTATGATATTTGGTAAATGAAAAAATTAATAATCATTGTTTTGTGAGGTAGTAGACTATTATACATGTAAATTGTATGCTTGTTGCCCATTAAATTTAGTTGTGTTTATGTTTTGATATAAAACTTATCATTAAAATATCCTATCATATTTAGGATAATATTGATTTATATAATAATATAATAATATGAGTTTAGTGAGTGGATAATGGACTTAAAATTATAGAGCTTTTGAAAAATGTTACCTCTAAATCGGGTAACTCCTTTTGGTTTACACCAAAAGGCTTCCATGTATTGACTTTATCCCAAATTATGGATTCGAGGAGGAAGGTACGGATGTTTGGGAATGATATGGGAATTTTTAGTAAGAGCCTATGTTGCTTGATATTTTTGAGGATGTGGGAGGAAAGAAGTCCTTTTATAAAGGAGGAGGAGTGGCACTCTTTTAATATTTTAAAAGAAAGGAACCCCACCCATGTTGTTTTATTGAAAGTAGATAAATAATGGTATAATTATGATCAAATTTATTGTAGGTTCAAAATATGGTTATCTAATGGATTTTGGAAATGTTTATAGGCCGTTTTGGGTATTAAGGTTATTGTTTAGTTCCTTATTAAGATTAATTTAACTTTAACCATCATAATGAATTTTACTAATTTTCACTAATATTTTTGGACAAAACTATGTTGACCTCATTAAAAATTATAAATAATTATGATTAAAAATATGGAATCTAATTTTCCAAATTACAATCACAGAGGTGTAATAAATTAAATTAAAAATAATATTATAGACGGTACAATAATGCAGGTTTCGAAGTAAACAATGTACTAAATGTTGATATGTTTTTATATTAATTTTCAAATTAAAGATTATTCCAATAAAATAAATTGATGTAATTTATTTATAAATTATATAATTAAACTTTATAACAATTAATATTTATTATTTGACCTTACAAATAAATTAGATGAAAAATCTATTTTGAATTAAATTTCCTGTATTCGTCCTCCTTGGGGGCTCATCATGTGGTTGAAAATGTGGATGATTATATCTCCAATGGGGTTTCCAAGTAGAAATATTTCAAGGATTTTTTCTTTAGGGGACCCTCTTTGGGTGTTAATGTTATTAACAGCATCCCTCCGATTCGGTTGGTGCAACGATTCTCAATGAGTTTGGACAATGATTCAGTGGTTGTTGTCTCGGAGAAGGAGATGCATAATGCTACAGAGTTTCAAAAACGTTCATTGGTGGATCGTTTCAGACTTGTGAACCCCTCTCTGGATATAGTTAGATGGTTTGTGGATTCATAGGGTCTCGAAAACCTAGTGGTGGTTTGAGAACTATCTAGGTATGAATATTTCATTCACCACATCAATAAATAAGACTTTGTGCATGCTTGGGTGTGGGAGGAATGACGTTTTGGGTCTCAATATTTCACCAACTCTTGTTAGTAATAGGAGTGCCACTATGAAAAATAGTAATTCATTGTAGTATTATGGATTAAACATTCAGGTCTTCCGCTTCTTTTCATACCCCTTCAATTCTGGTAGCAGTGGGAGACTCCATGGGGAGTTTTCTTTGCTCCAATTCAAATACTAATTTGTTGATGGACATGGAAAACCCCTATATTTCTATTGAGATGAATCTCTCTATGAATTTTCCCCCATGAAAAAATATAAATACTATTGAGGGGTTTATGTGATGTCATTTCATTGTGTTCTAAGCTCCACCTAGTCTTTGTTTGACTTGTCGCATTCAAGGTAATTAAGTGGAGTTTTGTAGGAAGGGGAAGACGAGACCATGGAGCCAGGGGTCTCTCATCCACAGAGATCCCTTCATGTGCCTCCGTCGTTTGGGGTACAGGTTGGTTCTAGTGGAAATATTGGATCTCAGGGTACCGAAGGTGCGTCGAGGACTCTAAGGGAACAACTATCGTCTTCTTCGGTGGTGGAGAAAATATTTAATGGTATAGACACATCTTTTGAATTTTAAAATGTTTTCAAACACACGGTTAAAATGTGTAACTCATTTTTAAGGGGGCCTAGTTGGGCTGCTTTTTTGGAGGATAATGTGTTGTTCAAGAAGTATATGTCAATAATTATTATCTCCCCACGGAATGCCTAAAAATTTTGTATGGCGGAGTTTTATTTGATGGTTGCAGCTTCCCTATTTTATAATTAAGTTATCCCGAGCATCCATAAGGAGTTATCCCCCATTTCTTCAGGTTTTCTTATTTATTTTGTCTTATCTCTAGAAATCCTAAACATAACATTTTTTTCCATACTGGAATTCTCTAAGGATATTTATGGAAAACCTTCATGGAGTGCTTTAATGGATTGAGTGGTGAGGTAAATCATCTCTTCCTATAGATCTCGACCACATTTGATGCTTGTTTCTATGCTTCAAGAGGATTGTGCTCCATTATCACCTCAAGAATCATTGGAAAATAAGGTTTACCAGTTATAAGAGTCGGATATCCCCTTGAAGAAAAATATTATAATAACAAATAAGTGTTTCAATTCATAATGTTCTTCCTGGAAGGTTACACACTTGATGTCCAATGAATTGTGTTACAAATGTTTGTTTATCCCTAGACCAGGTATAAATGGATGATGGTCCATGAAATCTGTCTTTTAATGCTTTAATTGATTATATAGAATGATCTAGGTATGGGAGTGCATGAAAAGTGAACCTTCTCGTCTATTGAGGCTCGGTGATTTAGTTATTATTCGGTTGTCATTCTTCAACATAAAAAAAATTACAAAAAAATTATTTTTGTAAAAAATATGGGTTTTGGATATCACTTGCACGAACACCTTGTGAATAATCAGATATAGATATGTCAGAAAATAACAATATGGGTGGGTTTGATACAATAAATAAGACAGTGTATTATAGTGATGATCAATATCAATAGTATTGAAATTCCTTTCTCAATCATTTATTCTAGTAGTGATGTGTATGAAAGAAGGAACCTTTGTGAGTGTGTGAAGTCCTTTGATTCAGTGGGTTTACCTTGGTTCATTGGTGGGTACTTCAATACGATTTTTGACAGCTTGGATAAGAGTGGTGAATCGGGGATCTTCAGTAATTGTATGCTTTATTTTAATAATCTCATTTCTAGTAAGGGACACTTAGACCTGGGCACTTGTGGGTTCAATTATACATGGTAAAAAAACCTCAGAGGTTGTAGCTGTATCTGGAGTCGACTTGATAAATACCAATCTAACATCAATGCGTAAGATTCCTTCTCTAATTTGTCTGTCTCTCATTTATCATCATCCCTTTTTGATCATGCCTCTCTCCTACTTGAGATTAAAAAATAGTTTCGGGATACTAATCCTTTCTTATATTCATAAAATTGGCACTACTTGAATGGTTCCATTAAAATGATGAAGAACTCTTGGGAGAATGTGGTTGATGGGAGGGATTGGGATCGACTCTCTAAGAGTCTATGTCGTCTCATGCCTCATAATGGTTGGTGGTTTCTTAATAATATAGTAGTGTGTATTTCTATAGAGTCCCTCTAGGATGACATTGATAGGTTGGAGGATGAACTAAAATAGAGATGGGTTGATGGTAGATTCATGGTGTTATGTGAAAAATGTGTTCTTCTGGATGAATGTTTGTGGGAGTTTGTAGAGTGCTATAAATAATGGTTTGGGGTCAGATTGATTAATGAGAGTAATCATAACGATGCTTTATTCCATGAAATTTTAAAGGAGAAGAATCATATTAAAATAAACATTAGCCTTGAGAATGGATTGTATTCTTCTGATGTTAATGTGGGAGGCAGTTTCGATTTGGAACACTTAGAACAACTTCTTCCAGGTGATCATCTATCTAGTTTTTGGAATGGTGTCTTTGTAGAGGAGTAGGAGATTTTCATGGTATGTATCCCTAATAGGATTGAAACTGATGATAATTACTCTCTAACATTTATCTCATCTAGTGATGAGGATTGGGATATAGTCCTAAACGTGCCTATGGATTTTTCTCCTGGACAATATTGATTTCTAGAAGATTTCTATGTGGCGTTGTGTTATTTTCTATGGATACATGTGACTGAGGCTCTGCAAGATTCATTTTCAGGAAGGATCCATCAATATGAGATCTTGGTCATCTAGAGTGATTATTTTACCAAAAGTCAACGATCCCTTCTCTATTGATCAGTATATACTAATCTTTTTATGTCATGAATCATACATGATTTTGGCATGTTTACATGCAAGGAGGTTGAAAAAGATGAACCTGAAGGTTATCTCTTAGTAACAACATAGTTTTATCAATGGTAATTAAATGGTGGAATATGATAATAAAAGGGTGATCGGTACTAACATTATTATTCAAGTTGACAAGGATAAATCCTACAAAAATCTATATTGGAGATTCATTATTTAGACCACAAGGAAACAAGGTTTTTTACAAATGGATTTGTGACCTCAACTTTCATTGTTACTCCTCTCCTTGGATAACCATATCTCTTATGGGGAACGATATTGGTTTTTTCATAAGGGTGTAGGGTTTGTAGAAAGGGTACCACCTGTCTCCCATTATCTTTATCATTTCCCAGGAGGACCTTTCATAGAATTTGTACAAATTCATGGAAGAAAAGAGGATCCTTCATTACCATTATCAAGATTAAGATTGTTCCTTTTCTCATCTTTTATTTTTTGATGACATTCTTATCATATTGAATGGATGAAGATCTTATCTACATATATTTATGAAATTAATGGTGGTTTGTGGTATTTAATGTGTAAAATGGATTAATTGAAGAAATAGCGGTGACTCTTTTTTTTATAATAAATGTTATAGGATGGCTTGAGAAATTCAATATATTATAAAAATTCAGCAGAAGTAGTTAATAATGATTTTCCTCCAGGATCCTATTTCTATTGGTCATGTTTAAAATATATTCTTTTTTAAAATAATTATCATAATTCTTGGGAGGTTCCTTAGTTGGAAAAATAGATTTTTTTCATTATTAGATGTGTTTCTCTAGTAAATATTGTTCTATCTTAAATTTGGATGCATGTTTTGTCCACCATCACTCCTACCAAAGTGATTATTCTTATGACAGAGAAGACAACGAACATATTTATATGGGATTTTTACTCCATAGGTAAGTATTATTGGGATTATAGGAATCATTTGGCAAAGATGATTGAGGAGGGAGGAGTTGGTCTTAGGGGCATGCCAGCTACCATGTAGTCCATGCTGGCCTGACTGGAATGGGATTGTATTGTGTGGGATTCTCTATATGCCAATCTTATCAGAATCAAATATGGAAAACATTGTGAGTATTGAGATAGCATGAAGCTTCCCATATTGGATAAAAGTGAGTCGAACCATATAAATATCCTTCCAAATTCCACTTGTTGGTTGGTCGGGAGAGGGGATATTAACTTGCAGAGAGATAATTGGGTTTGTAAGAAGTTGTTTTCCAAAACATTCTAGTGCCCGATATGACTGTTAAGAAGTATAGTTAGTATCATAGTGTACTTGAATTTATTTTGAGAAAGGATTAAATGTCCACATTCAATGACATCATGTCTATTGAGGAATATGGTTAGACCTTCGTTAAAAGGTTCAGATCAGGATATTTAAATGGCCATGAATATAATTGTTTTCTTCAGTCTGGTGGGGATCATGATTAAGGGTCCTCATTCTTATTGATGAAGGTGGTTCCCACAAAGAATAACTTCATGGTATGAAGGGATCAAAATCAATCTATCTCAAAAGAGGATAATATCCAAATGAAAGGGATCTCTATGGATTATCGTTTCTATTATTGTACTAACCCACATTCAAAGCAGTCTATCCATTTTTCTATTAAAAGGTAGTGGGATGTTAGTCCTTGGTCTTATATGAGTACGTTTGGATGCTTAAATAAATCTTTTATTTCCATACATGTTGTATTTTCTGGTTGTTTTTTGGGTTTAGAACATCAAGATATTGATTCCACGATTTGCAACATCTTTTCATGGCTTTATATTAAACACTATGGGTGCCAAGGTATAATGTGTGAACAGATTTGTATCCTCTGGATTCTCTTATACAGGTGAGAATTAATGTTCTAAATCATGATTTTTCTTTTCTAGTTAATGGTAGATATCACTCTTATCTCCATTCCAATTTCCTTAACAGGTCAATGGCCAATCCGAGTTCCCATGGATGTTGGGTAAAATGGAGGCCACCAGTGAATAACTTCAATCTTAATGTTTATTTTTCATATATGAATGGAATGATTCATGGGGATGGTATCCTATGTGATGAGAATGATTTCGTGCTATTTTCGTTTAGTAGATTTCATGGTCTGGATAGTTCTTTATGTGTAGATGTTAGAGCGGTACACACTGGTGTCATGCTTTGCAAATAGTTTCATGCTATTATTATCGAAGGTGGAATCAGATTCAAAGATCATGGTAAGATACTTACATAGAAAATTGTATCCTCCATAGAACTTGGTTTACCTAGTATGATGTTTCTCTTTGGAGACGAATCATGTATGTTCTATTTTACATGTTCAAAGAGAGTCCAACTTTACTATAGATGCCCTTTCTTAGGGGAGTAGTCTAGAGGAACCCTTGATTGTTTACTCTTGCAAGGGATTTATTCCTTGGTAATTTAGTAATTTTATCCAAGGGTATTCCCTTGTACTTAACCACTTCAAAACTCCATGATATCTTTTCTGGTTTGATTGAATTATTTCCTATATTTGAATAATAATTATCGATTTTTTATTTTTTTTCACTATTAATTAAAAATTAATCTGTATATAAAAATACTAAAACATTACCCATACCTAATTTTTATGTTTATATTATAAATATGATGTTTATTTTGACATTTTTAATTTATAAAAGGTTCAATATTTTTATTTACAATGGGTTCGCCATTAAATGACGATAATAAATCCTTAATAAAAATATAGGTTTTTATATATAATATTATGTTCATTTTTATCTTATGTCAGTCCAATATATTGGATAATTATCAAAAATATTAAATTGAAAATATAACAAATATATTTCATTAATATAATTCACTAATAGTAATCAATTTAACTTATTAAAATACAACGCCTTTCTGAACATAAAAATAATAATATTTTATCTCTATTCAATTTTTCTTATTTTAATTTCTAATTAATTGGTAACCTATTAATTAATTTTATATTTTTATACCATATATTTTCATATTTTTGTTAATACTATTCAAAATTTCTAGTTTACAGCTTATTGTATTGAATAATTATTTTTAAACAATATATTTTTGTTTGGTAGAACTCATTCTTGCATTTAACACAACCCATTAAAGAAACTCATTTTTGTGAACCACATAAGCTAAATTAGTATATTGTGAAATGATAGTTATATCATAAAAATTATTTATTTAAAATAGTAAATATATTTTAAATTCTTGGGGAATTATATTCTCTCACGTGATTGGTGTTGTGTGTCTTACATGATATCACATACAAGGTTCATACATTAGAATTTCAGGGTGTTACATTATCACCACATTAATTAAATTGCATCCTCACAACTTAAAAATGATCTTCGTAATATATTGTTTGATATTTCCTATGATTAATAACCCATATCAAGAGAAGGGTTTGTTATAAATCCTTTATAAAAGGGATAATGGGAATTACAAATGTCATGTGGACTAACATATAACTTAGTCTCTAATTTATAGAACATCTGTGGTAAGTAGTGATAAGTACTTGGATAAAAGGTATAAATACTAATAGGGTATATTGATGTAATAAAATAAAAACAATTGAATGATAAAGGGAATACCAAGGGAATATAATACATAAATCCATAATTATTATTATAGAATAGTATAAAAAAATATGGTTTTTGTAAAAAACAATTTTTATCAATTCCCTATTGTTGAGTAATTAGTTTACTACCTAAGAACACAATTAAATATAATTTCATGATACATTTAAATTTCATAACAATAGTTTGATATTTTTCTTGTTCATTGATAAAATTATAATTCAAACTGTAAAATCATGAAATGGGAATCTAAAAATTTAATTTGATCCCCAATGAAAGAAAAAATTTAAGAGTTTGTATGGCCCAATATAGAGTGAAAAGTCTAACTATTTGTCTCTAAATATTCTCCAAAGTCTATATGGTTAATATATTAATCTCTAAAACTAAAATGAAGCTATAATTGGTCATAAATAATATTTAGTAATCAATATTTTTATATAATTACACATTAACTACGATTTCGTAAAGAACAGTGGTAGGTGAAAACCCCATATCATACTTTAGTCATTGGTTCAAGACCTACGACCTTGTTGGACAAGATTAGTTGTCACCTAGAATACAGGTTTTCCTTCCCAAAATCATCATTAATATAACATCATTAATAAATCTAATGTACATCCTTGAAATTTAATTAGTACATAGAATCATAACTAAGGTTTTCATTACAAACATTTATTATAATGTATTATAATGTTATTTTACTAGTTGTACTATGTTATTACTAATCATATGAACCATAATGTTTATAAACACCATTAAATTTACATTTATATAAATGTAATGTAATTATTCCTCAAATAAAGTTTTCTACTATAACACTTGTTTATAAAATCAATAATATTACTTAGATGTCTTAGTATTCTAAATTCCAAAATACTACTGGTAAAATAATTCTGCAATTTAATTATTGAACCCCAAAATCTCTTCATCAAAATTGATCCTTCTTTAGTCTATGATTTAACAAAAATATCATTTATATGATTTCTGATTCCTGAGTTATTATCTTTAATCTAAAACACATTATTTTTAACCATTGTCATTTATTATCATTATCCATTCAAATTCATTGTAATCGTTTGTAAATAAAACATGGATTATCCTAAGAAAATGCCCTACATGTTTCAAACCAGGTGCCTAGTAAGGCATGTTGTTGTGTAACAGGATAACCCAAGTTATGCCTGAAAACCCTTTCATATTTGGTACTCTTAGTTACATATGAACTAAAACCACTTCCACAAGTCGTATACAGAAAAGAAAATATTTGTAAGAAGAAACTCATAATCAATACTTTACAAAAATATTATGGTGATCTTTTGTACTTTCCTAAATTTTAACCATAGTGTTACGTTCTTTAATATGTGTTTTCTGAAATCTACTTCCCAATGTTGCTACTAAACATCCTCTGATTCTAACCATAGCGACTCAGCCCAAAAATTCTCAGAGCCAATGTCTATTTTCAATTACATTGGAATTATTTTAGTAGTGTTGGAAAACTAGATATATATAGAATTATTTTATTATAAATGAATACACTAATTACAACATAAATTTTTTCCCTCTCCAAAATAAATAAATAACATCTAGGACTACACTAATCTATCTAGTAAATCCCAATATATCATTAATAATATGATTTATTGATTCATATAGAATGTAACATAATAAGGGAGAGCTGAAATTCATAGTAATGATAAGTAATGTTGATGTAATAATGACAAAATGAGAATAAATTAATATGGAAAGGTTAATAAATAGTAACACATGACATTAAAATAATTAGATACTGATAAATAAACATGGGATGGTAAGAAACTAATACACATTTTATTTAATAAATGATCAAAAAATGAAATATAACCATAAATATAGATGCATGATCTCATGGATGAATAATAACTAAATATAATTAAAGGAAATTCTTAATTATTGGATTCTATGTTTCTTATGTACATGTAACTGTTACTGTCAAGACCATTCATAATAAGGTTTACAAAATATATAGTAAAGACACATCTAAGGAAGCTGGCCAAATGAATAATCCAATGAGACTGCTTATCCAGCAAGCAGATATCTATAATCGGGCCTTACCGACATCATACCCGTCTAAGACATTCCCCATCTATCTAATACTCAATTAAAAAATGTTCCTTATCAAATATCATTATCGAGTAGAAAATACATATTTATCAATACCTACCCAAATAATCAAATAACATTCAATGTAAACACTATATGAAAAATGGTATAGGGTTTATGCAATGATCAGATCCATGAAAGATAATATAGATACATTGGGGAAATTCAACGTTAAATGATCATAGGAAATTAAATATTTTATGTGGACTAAAATGAATCAAGGAAGTGAATGTGAATACCATCCTTGGTTAAGTCAATCATAAACCATCCAGTGGAAGATTAATGATTGTATCAATACTACATACCCCAAGAAACATAAAATAAATCATTGTTTTCACTGAGGAATGGAAGAATTTTATATAGTAATTTAAAAAAAATCTTGGGGAAATTATCATTTTATTATGAAAATTATTTTGCAAAAAAATTTCTTTTAATATCAAATTTGAAAATATTTTATTTAGAAAGTTAATTTTAAAGAATAAAATTTAATATTCAAAAAAACTAAGGTGATTAAATCTAATTAATAAATACAAGGAAAAATGATCATTCATTTTCATGGTAATAGATTTGAAAGATGCCTTGTCCAGAGCGCAATAAGAAGATTCTATTGAAAATATTGTTGAATATCAAAAAGAGTAAAAATTTATATACTAAATAATTTTAAAATAATTTTTGGAAACATTTTATTAAAACATATTTTTTAGAAGATTACTGGTTCTCTGACTAAAGAATGAAATATTGTTGGGGTTTAATAAAAAAAATTAAAAGATTTTGAGTATAAAAGAGTGAAAGAATGGTAAAAATACACAAAAAATGTCATCAATAAACTAAGGATAATAAAACCATTTATTTTAAACATTCCAATGTTTCCCAGACCACATTGTAAATTTTTAAATCATACTCCTCATGAAGGAATAAAATTAAATTAAAGTTATAAAATCATTATAGTAGGTATATTCATGATATATCATTTAAAAGTGAAATATATATCATATAAATAAAAATAGGTTCATGAAAATAAAATATTCTCAATTGAATGTAAATTGAGACAAAATCCCTTACCTTTTAGATCATTTCATGTGAACGCCCATTTAATTATGTTGTAATAAAAGTTTGTTAATTTTTAATATAATTGATAACCTCTTTCTTGTTTATCATTACTTGTATCTTAATTATCACTATGTTTTATACAACATCTTAAACAATTAATTTTAATTCGGGAGTTTTAACGAAAATTCGGTTTATGTGTCAGAAAAAACATTGGTGGGTCAACTATATTAAATGGGTCATTATATAACATCTACAGAATATTAACCATGAAATAATTATCATATTTATACATTTACAATAATATTTTAATATATCATTAAATATTATTAGGAAAAACGAACCAATGTTAAAATCATTGGGATGGTTGGCCCTACGTATGCATAAGTAATATTACCATTTTTCAACAGACATTAAAGAAAGAAGGTAAGTAACTTAAATCATTAAATAAATTTAATAAAATCCTAAATAAAATATTATTTAATCTTAAATATTTATATATAAGATAATTCTAATGTAATAGGAATCACATCATGTCTAGGACGTTCTAGTCCACACGTCGATGAACGATGTTATCACCTTCTATGAGTGTGGATAGGTAATAAAGAATATAACATATATTAAATTTATAGAAATATAAATATGTCGTGAATATTAAATATTTATATTTTTCAAATATTTTGTTTTAAAATAATCCCTCATACATTCCCTGTATAATGTCAACCAATCACATCGCTTTGATGGGGCGTTAGTCCACACATCAACAAACGATCACATCATTTTTTACTCAAAATGGAAAGAATAAATTTATGTGTTTGAAAAAACTAAATAATATTAAATACATTATAAACATGATGCATAAAATATATAAATTTATTTTCCATCATAATTTATACTAGGAGATGAGGTAAAGGAAAAAATAAATAATCATCGTTTCCCGAGGCAATAGTCTGGTGAACACCTAAATAATATGTTCTTTACGCAAAAGATAAAAGTGTGTGTATGTGTATGTAAAAAAAATATCATAAAAACAGACTAGTATATTAATGATACATTAGTTTCTATATAAACAAGTAATAATAATAGTTTAGGGAGTGGATAATGGATAGAAATTTAAATAGATTTAGGAAAATGTTACATCTTAATCAGATAGCACCTTTTGGTTTTCACAAAAAAAATATATTTGGATTCATTTGTGACCGAATGAAAAATTATAGGATAAATGGAAAGATCTTTTGAGTGAATTTGGAAGGGTTATTCTAATACCATGTTTCTTGATATGTGTGAGGAAGTGGGAGGAAATGATGCATTTTATAATAGAGGAGTGGCTCTATTTTAATATTTAAAATGAAAATAACACCACCCATAAATGTTTATTGAAGTAGATAAATAATTGTATAATGTCGAGAAAATGGAGTATAGGTTCAAAATGTGGTCTTAAAATAATTTTAGACATGTGTATATGTAATTTTGGGCATTATGGTTATGGTTTAGAACCTTATTATGTTTAATTTAACCTTATTCATTGTAAATACTTTTAATTGTATTTAAAAATATTTTTTGTCAAAAATATGTCAAAATTAAGAGAAATTATAAACTATGGTGATTTAAAATATGGAATAAATTTTTTCAAATTCCAATCACATATGTTGAAATAATTAAACTAAATTTAATCCCATAGACTGGACGAGAATGTGGTTTTTAAAGTAAAAATGTCATTATGTTTGCAATGTTTTTATTGTCGATTTCATAATTAAATAAATTAAAATGAGATAAATTGTATTAATTGATAAAAAAATCATATAATAAATCATTATAATAAATTAAAAGTATAATTTAACTTTTAAACAAATTAGATGATGAATGAGTTTCAGATTACATTTTAGTAATTTTTATTATAATATTAAAATAAATCATCACAGAAAAATACAAAAACATTTCCATAACATAAAATTTATTTTATAATTTCCAATATGAATTATTTTTTGACATATTAATTTTTTAAAAGGGTCAAAAACAATTTTACAATGGGTTCACCATTAAAAGGGTGTAAAAGTTCCTTAATAAATGTAAAGGTGTTTATATATAATATTGAGATTATTATTATCTTATGTTTAGCGATTCTATTGGATAATTATAAAAAATATTTAATTGAATATATTTCATATAAATTTAACTTATATCATTCAATAATTATAAATAATTAAATTAATTATGACAAGATACCTTTGTGATCATAATAATATTAGTATTTCCTTCATATTCAATTGGTTTGTATTGTCATATATAATTAATAGGAAACTTATTAATTTATTTCATATTTTTTTATACCATATATTTTATTTTTTTTATTAATCTTCAAAATGGATTTTTATACATATTATATTAAATAATAATAATTCAATAATATATTATTGTTTCGTAATACTCGGTCTTGCTTGTAACGCAAGCCATTGAGGAAACTCATTTTTCCATACAACATATGCTAACTCAGTATCATGTGCATTGCTAGAGATATCATATATTGAATTTATTTTAAATAGTAAATATATTATATAGTCTTTGGGTATTATGTTCCCTCACACAATTTTTGTTGTGTTTCATACATCCTATCTGATATAAGTTTCTTAGTTTATAATTTTCACGTGTTACAAGAAGTGTTGAGAGTTAGTGTTAGTAGTAAACTCGTCAGCTTTGGGTCCTAAAAGAAACTGAGTTGATGCATCCTTCTTTGACCAATGTCAATATATCTCTGGATATATTTCACCATGTATATAACTATTCATTTTTATGTATGTATTTATACTATATATTTATAAAAATATATATATATATATACATATAAGAGTATCCAAGACACAATGCATAACTCAAAATCTGTGCATAATCCTAAGCATCTCATGTTATATATAAGGGAAATAATCAATGCATTCAATTATAGATACAGATTTCATTACAATTGTCAAGACAATGAGAAATGTTAAATTTTATTTTTTTGATTCTTTAGGGGATGGTGAAAAATCATGTACAAAATTCAATGAATGATGTGAGACATCATTCCCAACATCACATATCATGGGAATGTGAAGTGGCTTTTCCAATGCTCGCCTTAACTATATTGAAATGTCTATTATTCAAGGCCGAGAAATGAAAATAATAATCCATCATATATATAATGCTTTATCATATTACAAGATAAGTTTTCCATCTATTTATCATTTAATTTGCAATGTCCATAATCCAGTCATTATATTTTAGAAGGTGACATGGTTATACAATTCACTTCCATGTAATTAACTTAAGGCATTATAAAATAATTATCATGTTAATCGGACATAGTGGGTTGGTTTGTCACATAAGGAAAGTTCAAGGTCTTATGCATCTCATAAGAACACCTCCTTTGGTGGAAGTTGTCTACATGAAAATGAACTGACAATAACAAGGGTATAAGGGGAATTTTATGAAATACTAACAATGTAGATTAAATAATTTTTTTTAAGGGAACACAAGGAATGTTCGGTGTTGATTCATCATGGAACATGGTATACAATAATGAGATTTTGGGAGAAATAATAGACTAGATACATCTTGGATGCTGATGATTCATAATCCAATAACAACTTCATATTTATTCTAAAATGGAAGGAATCATATAAATAGAGAAATTCCCCATAAATAGGTAAGATTAACTCAAGTAGAAATAGAATTCATCATGGAGATATATATTATGAAATGAAGGAATAAGAATGAATAGCCTAAATGTATACTTCAAACAAGACAAAAGAAAAATAAGTCATATGCCAATCAATAGAGGTAGCTCAAATCCTACATTGAGGAGAAGAGGTTTCCCTAATGTATTGGGAAAGGATATTTTATTGTTGATTATAAATAAAATAAGAGTGTAAAACTTAAAGAATTATGGGGAAAATGGGAATTTAACCCATTTTTTTAAGGTTTCATGGTTTGGCAACACTATTTTCTAAACATTGTTCCTAATCTATGTCAGATAACTATATAAGTGGAACTAACTATGGGGGATAGGATCACAATTTATACAAATGGTACACTACCCACGAATCCACTATGCTAACCTACAACAAAAGAGATAGTCATGAGGCCTACCCTACATAGTTAGTTAACCATGCACCTACTCTTATAGGGATGAATGGTTGATAAAAATGGTAACTACTAACCATGCCCCGACCATGTGTCTCTTTTTCTTTCTCTAAAAACCCAATCTACATGTTTGAATATTCCAATATGCTCTTGAACCCTTCCTCGGACTCTTTGGAATAACTACTAGAGTAATGAAAGAGGATTAAAATGAATTTTAATGAATTTATACCCCTGTAAAAAACATGAAATTACAACCAATCATCCATAAAACCACTCATCACTATATATCCATTTTGTTGGTGGTAAAAAATAATCTGATAATAGTTTCATCCAGTTAGTGCATACGCCGACCTCTCTCGCCCAGGTATTGTCTAATGCATGATAGTTATTCAATAGCACCTTGATAGATATAATATTCTAAATAATTTTCCTATGTATATCAATGACTTATTCCCCTATATTATGTCATTATAAATGAAATTTCATAAATTTAAGAATTTAGATGAATTTTGAGCTAAATATAGAAAATACCCTAATTCTAGAATTTTAATAGTGTTTAATCACATTGGTACTTTGAGAATACCATCCTTAATACTGATATAAATTTAAAATTATTTTTTTGGAACCCTTGTATTATGCTGTTTAACTATTTTAATTTTTACAAGTTTTGAATCAATTGATTATAGTCCAAAACAATCACCCATTTTGGAAAATCAATTTTTGGGAAGAATTGATAATTCATCATTAAATGAGGTATAACTCATCCCACATGCATTAAAATTGTGAGATTATAGATGGAAACAATTTTGAACTCAATGTCTCATCCCTACATTAAATTCCATGTGTAAATTCATTAATTAAAATTTTCATGTGGCTTATTCAAGTGGAGTAAGATAAAGATAACATTCAACTAGAAAAATTACAGTTCATTAATCTGGATATAGATTTTTCTGTGCATTTCCTAATGACCATAAATTTTGAGATTTGATAATGAATTCAATTTCTAACAACAATCTATAGGAATTACGACCTATATTTATTAAATAAGAGGTCCAAATTAATGCCATATTGGTGGGAATGAAACTAGAAAATCATTTCCACTATAATTTCAAATATATTTTCATCTGAAAATAATTTCAATGGATGTTTGTATTGATGGTGGTATCTATTTAAGAAACTTTAGTTGTGTTAATAGTATTTATATTGATTATAATCAATCCATGAAGGTCTAAACTCATTTTGGACGTGGGAAGTGAAGAAGTAATTGAATTCCCCATGTTGAGTTTGAGTTTTTAATTATAATCAAAGACCTTTTGAATTATCTAGGAAACTTTATTCTTGATTGAAGGAGGTGTCTTTTTTATTTCGTTAATATCCATCTATTTTCCGATATTAATTATAATATTATAAATAAAAAATTCTTTTATTATAGTTTAATCATATTTGGGTGAGGTCTCCCCATTGATTACAATATGTTTAGTTTTTTTCGATTTCCCAGAGGTAGTTTGGTTGTCGAATCACATTCACAAGTAGAGAAAAACACATATTTAAGGTATCATTATATTTTCTAGGTAGTATAGGCATATACATTGTGGAATTGAGTTATACATGGGATAATTCAATTGGAAATGGTTTGTTTTCAATGATAATGTTTATGGATGAGGATCAAATCATGTCAGCTAATGTTATCTTAATCTTGACCATTTATGATTATTTTTATTATAATTTATAATTACTAATGTATATATATTATCATAACTAGATTATTTTTATTTGGCCATGTTTAAATCATTTAAAAATATATTTTTTTTTAAAAAAAGTTAAAAAAATTAACAAAATGAATGTTTGACAATATAATCTAGAACCTTCTTATAAGATATCCATGTGTTCATCGCTATATTTAATTTATCAATGGTAAATTAATCATTGGGGGTCACATGATTTAAAAACATATAATGCATTGTTTTAACTTTTCTAGTTATGTTTTGAATGATTTTTTAATTTGTTTCAAATTTTTTAATATTTTAAACACTAATTTAGAATCATTAAAAAATAGACTCTACTAGTGAATATTTATATTCCTAGCCTAGTTATCATCAATTTAAGGAGTCTATAAATGTTTTTTAAATATTAATCAAAATAAAATTATTTCCTTCCATAAGAATCTGATTTCATGATCAAACAAAATAATTTTATTCTTCAAAAAAATACATTTATGAGTCAAAAAGTAAGAAAACAAATGGAGAGACTTGACAATGCTTTAAAATAATATAATGGATTGAAATCTCAAATTATATTTAATAAATAAATAAAAAATTCCCACACTTTTTCATACCTAAGAAACATTTTTTTGATTGGGGAATTGAATTGGAATAATCTTTTATAAATTGAAAAGATGAAATTTTCACTGAATCACCTATTGATGAGTCATTATTAAATCAAAAGTCCTTCGAAATATATTGTGATGAATTTTTTTAAAATTAATTTTCATGTGCGAACCTAATTATATATATGGAATGTTCAGAACCCTTGTATAACTATTTGGATAAAGTGGAAGATAAACATTATCCATTTATTATTTTAAAACATTTGAAAAATCCTATGATGATTCCCAAATCCAATGAAAATATTTTCCACCCATTGAGAGTGCTGGAACCTAAGAATCCATTGGGAGAAGTCTTTAATATTTTTCCACCTTTTATATATTGTTTTCATAATAAAATATTACAATTTTAGCTCTATACAAATTTTACGATAATTACTTTTGAGAAGATGGATTTATCATAATAAGTAGAGGAAAAGTCTGATTTTGATGATGTAATGGTGTGTATGGATAAAAATTACCGAGTTATACGTGAACATAGTGGTACCAATCAATTATTCAATGAAGAAATAATTTTTAATTATAAACCTCATGATTATAAAAATATTGGAGTTAAATTTCAAAAAATAGTCCACGTTTTATGTGAGGGAACATCAAGGGACATTGTGTTTACATAATGTTCCCTGTAACACTATATCATTGGAACTAGAAATTAATAAGGGTTATCTTGATGAAATATATTTTTGGGAGATTATATAAGTTGTGTGAGATAAGGATGACTAGAGAAAATTAATTTTGGTGCTTTATGGGGAAGAAACTGCACTGACATTCAAATTGGGGATAATCTGAGGGAACATCCTAACTAGGGGAAGTAAAATATTATCACCCACTTGGGGGTTTTACCAAAACTATTTTACCAAATAATTATTTTTTTATTTTAGTTATTTCAATAAAATTATGATGTTTTTTTATTTTTTATTTAGGCACTGAAATTTAAATTTTTAGAAGGCTCTCTAAAGGCTATAAATGTTCAATAAAATGATGTTTGTGTCATTCCATACAAATTTTTTTGTCAGATATTATATTCTAGATTTTCACATCCCACATAAACTATAAATTTTTTTTGAATTTGAAAAAATATGTTTGGGGGAGGAACGTACTTGGTAAAAAAGTTTTTTGTTGTTTTGGATTTTGTGTATTTTTTGTACAATTATTGCATGATTAATTTTTTTTTCAACATTTAATCTTCTAAGTAAAATCTATTGATAATTGAAAATATTATTCAATTAAATAATTTTATTGTATTAATGGAACTAAAGATAAATGATTGCTGCAATATGTTCCTGTCTGGATTCAAATAATGAAAATTCATGAAAATAACTGGATGTCTAAATACAATTACATGAATATTGTATAATATTGAAAATACATTTCCAATAAGATATCTAAACCATTGATATATATTTTACACATACAAAAAACTTATTATGTGAACCAAATAATGATTATTTTAAAAAGAACATTCCATTTTCCTTTCAAAACATTTGTTCTTTAATGATTTTTTTGAATGATTGAAGATATTTTTTGTGGTTGAATTCCAAAATTTTTATGATAATACTATTAATTTTATCATGCACTATACATTAAACCTTTTTGATACCTTATTATACATGTATTTCCCATTAGATATCAACATCACATGCTAGTTTCCAAATCCATCCTACTCTTGAAGTACTTTTCTTGATTTTAGTACATATTAAGTGTGGGGGGGATTCTTTTTGATTTTCCACACTATGATGTGATCATTGGGGTTAAAAAAATATAAGTATTGAGATGAAAAAATTACTAATTTTTTTACTTTTTAATTCTTTCAAATAAGTGGGAGATATGATATTCCAATAAAAAATTAATGTTCCTTTCTCGAGCATTAAAAACGTTAATTGTGAAAATTTTAGAAGAAATAATTTAAATATTGATTCTAAATTTAATATGATTTGGATTGTTTGTGACTAATTGTTTTAGTTTTTTTTGGCTGATTTAGTGGTAATATGAAATATGAGAAGACCATTCTTGAGAGGAAACTAAAATTGGGCAAATTTTATTCAAATAATAGCCATTACATCACTTTCTACATTGTTATTTATGACATTTGAAAACCAACCAACTCTAAAACATAACATTAACCCTTTCTTATTAATCAATGTGGATATAATTCCTTGACTTGATTGAGTGGAGATATAAAAAATTTCCAAACATATAGTGACACTTTCAATGATTTTGGATCAGAAACATTTTTCTCAAAATCAAAATCATGCGATGAGAGGGAAATGGTGAGGTATGTATCCTTGTTCATGGAATAATTAAATAAACGTGAATAAAATAAATGGACATAGTGAAGAATTTGTAATTGAATATATTTAACACAAATAATATACTGGGTTACCTTATTTTGAGATGGAAATTTTCATTGGAATGTGTTTTAAATTTTTATTGGAAATTCACATTGAGTATTAAATTTTCTAAGAGTCCATGTGAAATTGGATGATTATTTTATAGAGATATTATTTTTAGTAATTTATGTATTTATTTTAATGATTTAATCCAAATAAAAATTCATTATATGTGAATTTTCCTCAGTTTTGGAATTTTGATGATATTTATGCAATATTTTGAAATAGCCTAATTCTATAATTTTAATTGATATTATCACTTTGGTTTTCTGGGGAAAACAACTGTAATAAAAATACAATTGTCGGAAATATATTTCTTATTAACCCTTGTATTTTGGGATGAGTCATTTTTTATGGTTAAAGTGTTGAATCAATCATATGGTTTCCCAAAAAATAGCCTTGTTGGAAAATCAATTTTCATACATAATATATAGTCATTATATAAATGATACACAACTCAGTGAACATTTGTCCAAATAGAGTAATTATAGATTAAAATAATAGAAGACTATATGTGATATCTCATAATAAAATATAGTGTTTAAATAATATCATTAATACGGTCATGTGGTGTGTGAAAATGGGGATGTTCAATAGACACTTCATCTGGAAAAAGGTCACTTCATTAATAAGTATATTAATTTTCTTAAACATATTAAAGTGGTTATATTTTTTTCGAATCAACAATGATTTCAATTTCGGAAAACTTTGTAGAATTCTTACATTTATGATTCATCTTGTAAGAGTGCCAAATTGGAGTCAATGTTTTTGGAAAATAAAATAGATGTAACTTTTTACACCCCCTTTAACTATATATTCTGTTATAGAATCCTTTTCAACAGATGGTTGTAATGATGTATAGTGATGTGCTGGAGAATATATTATTTATAAGTTGTTTTACAATTAATATAATCATTCCATGTATGGATAAAATCCAAGTCGAGATGGGAATCAAATATCCAATGTCATTTCACCACTTGAGTTTGGGGTTTTAATTGAAAATTTTCTATTATGAATTGTCTGAGAAATTATTTTTTGGATTGAATGAGGTCAATTTTATTCTTGTTTTCATTTTTTTCGTATTTTTTATACTTTTTTATATTATTTGGAATTTAAAATAAATGTCTTCTATTTTAATTTTTTTTGGTGTGGTCTCCCGATCGATCACATCAAGATCAATTTGTTAAAAATTATCAAAGGTATGTTAGAAATATATTCAAATTAATAAGAGGATAAACACTCATGTTTCAGGCCATCATTTAGTTTTTTGTCAAGGTAGGTGTGTACCTTGAGGTAATGAGTTATAAATTTGATAATTCAATTAGAAATAGTTTTCTTATAATTATAATGTGAGTATTTCAGGATCAAAGTTGTCTACTACTACTATCTTTAACATGTAAATTTATGTCAGGTTTTATTCTAATATCTAATAACTAATGTCAATTAATAATATTTATAATAATTTTTATTTAACATTTTTTTAATTCATCTAAAATCCAATTTTTTTTATCTTTTAAAAAAACAAATAATTAATGTGGCATTTTTACAACAGAATTTGTAACCTCCTTGTGAGACAAAGCAATGGTGACAACTGTACTAATTTTTTTAAAGGGAATTTATATATTGGGCTATCATTAATGAAAACCCAAAAATTTCTTTGACCTGATTTCTAGTGAGATTACATATGTTTTTTTTATTTTTTAAAATTTTCATGATTTTAACCACTAATTTTGAGTTTTTGAAAAACAATTTTCACAATAAATACACCTATGTCTAGAATTATTATAAAAGCATTAAAAAGTATCATAATGTCTAATGTTTTTAATCCAAATTACAAAAAAAATCATTCAACTCCAAAAAACTAATTTCATGATCCAAAAAAAGTATTTTGATCTTTGATAAAATACTATTACGATCTATAAGTAAGAAAACAAATATAAACACTTTAAATTTTTATTAAAATAATTTAATGAATTGAAAACATTAAAAGATTTTAAAAAATTCAAAATCTTGTCCCATCAAATTATTATATTGATTAATAATTTTCTGGTGAGTTGAAAAATAAATTAGAAATCACATTCATAAGTTCAAAGGATAAAATTATCACTTATTCACCAATTGACGAGTTTTTCAAAAATTAAGTATCCTTCTAAAATTATTGGGTTGAAATTGATGAAAATGAAATTAAATGTGAAAACTCTAAGTTTAAAATCTATAATTCAGAACCCACATATATATATGTTTACAATGAGTATTTTTAACTTGATACATTCATTTTTGAAGAGCATTTTGAGGAACATAATATACTTCCCACTTTCAATACAAATATTTTCTACATCTAGGTGAATATGGAAACTAATAAGACATAGATAAAACTCTAAATTTTTTAGCCACCTTCTATAGATTAGTTTTGTTATAACATTTTAAATGGATTTCAATGTAAAAAATTATGTTCCCACTACATCTGTGTTGATTGATCTTTCAGATAAAGAAGGGTCAAGGTTGATATTGAAGAAATAATTGTGTGTTTGGTTGAATAGTACATTTGTACAAATGAGGATGTTGATTCCAAGGAAATTTATAAAGAAGAAATAATATTTTAATCTGAACCAAATGTTAAATCACACCTTGGAATCAAAATTCAACAACTATTAGAGGGTTTTTAGGTGGAAAATACTTGGAAAGTTGTGTTTAAAATTTGTTACCTATTCCAAAATATCATTCGAACCACAAATTCCTTGAAGTGATCCAAATGAGTTCTGTTTTCTAGGATATTATACCTATTGGGTGATCTAAATAAGACTATAAAAATTTATTTTTGTTGTTCATGAGGAAGAAACCACACCCACCTTCAAATTGGGGATGATCTACTAGAAATTTATGAGAAGGGGAAGTGAGTTCATAGCACCGAATTAGGGGATCATACAAAGGTTCATTCCACTACTCATTCTCATTTATCTATTATTTCATTTATTTCAATAATAGTTTAATTATTGTTCCATATATTATGCTATGTTATATATTTTTGGAGGCTAGATCATGGAAAATACTACTCAATAAAAACACGGTTGTTTCAGTGCTTCCAATGGTTATCTTTAACGTATTATCATATTGATTTTAACTTCTCATACAATCCATTCATAATGAGTACATTTAAGAAAAATTATTGTGGGTTGAATATACATGGTTGATTATAATATTTAGTTTTTTTATTGATTTTGAGTGTTTAATTTTCAATTATTTTGAGTATTAATTTTTTTTGAAACATCTATTATTCAAATTAATTTCCTTTTTGAATTAAAATTTTATTTAATGGAATGCACTGAATTAATTCATTGAACAAAAAATCAATGATTTTTGAATTATATTTTATTCCAAATTCAAATTGTGAAAATTCATGAAAAGACCATACATATCTGAATTCCATTCCATGAAAGTTATCGAACGTGTAAAATCACAGGATTTTGAGGTCTCTATAACATATATAAATATTATTCAAATTCACCACAATTCTTAAGTGAACAAAATAATTACTTATTTATAATAAATCTCCATGCTTCTTTCAAAACTTATGAACATTAAAGAACATGTGTTGAAAGTGATTGATGCCATTTGTTTGTGATTGAATGCCCTATATTTTCGGAAAATCATTTTTATTATAACCATACTTATAAATTAATTTTTTTAGGATTACTAAGATTGTATTTCATGTTATATAGCATCATTACAAGTCATTTTTAATATCTATCACACTCTTGAAGTAATCGGTATGAATTTGGTATGGATTAAATGTGGGGTAGTTGCATTGTGATTTTAAACACTATGATATACGACTTTGGGTGTAAAAATATCTAAAACTGGAGAGAAAACATTCCAATTGAACATTGTGACCTTCTTGTGATTTCAAGAAAAATGGATATGTTCATTTATTGAGCGTCTAATGACAAATGTTGTCCCATTAAAAATCATGAAAAGTTGAATTTTTAAATTTTGAGAAGAAATTATTAGACCGTTGATACTGAATTAGAGATAATGTGGGATATCGATCAATAATATATTGATGTTTTATAGTAGATGATTTTATACCAAGAGTAAATATTATAATACAATTATAAAGTGGAAAAAAAATCTTACTAAGTTTCATAAAATAAGAGCAAAGTGTTATCATTCTACATCCAAATTTCTCTCATTTGAAAACCCACCAACCCTCAAGCCTTAGAATAACCCTTTATATCTACTCATGATGGATAAATCTATTTAAATTAATTGGATGTATATTTATAAAATTTTCAATCCTATGGTGACCCATTAATTTATTTTAATGATAAAAACGTTTTTCAATATCAAAATCATTTGATGAGAGGGAAAATTGTGGAGGTGGAATCCTTGTGCATGGGAGAAATTAAAAAATATGAATAAAACAAATGAAAATAATAAAGAATTTGGAATTGAAGATACTTAAGAGGAATGATAATTTTGGTTCCATTATTTTGATCTTTTAAATTTCATTAACATATGGTTTGAATTTTCAATTTTAATTTATTTTGAGTACTCACTTTTCTGGGAGTCGATGTGCTAAGTGTGGGAGAAATTATGAGATAATATTTTCAATATATAACATATTTATTTTAATTATCTATTCCACAACAATATGTCTTTTTTATTTCATATTTCATAAATATTTTAATTTTGATGCTTTTTTAGATAATAATTGAAAATAACATAACACATTATTTTTTATATTTTTCATCACATTGGTTTTTGAGAATAATTTTTTTAAAATTAATCCAATTATAGAAATTAATTTTTTAAGAAACTATGGATCATGGGATTAAATATTTTTAGTCGAGCCAAGTGTTGAATGAATTAATTTTTTTCCCAAAAAAATCCATCAGTTTTGAAAGCCCTTTTTCAGGCTGAATTGATACTCTTTCAGTAAATGATGAAAATCTCGATTCAAAAGTGTAAAAATGGTGTTTTTATAGATGTAAAATATATATGGCTCATTTTTTCATATCTTAATCAAATAACTAGTTTAAATTCACTCATATAGATAGTTATTTAGTATATTCATGTGGAGTATGTTGAAGAGACACTTCATTTAAAAAAATATCACTTCATTAATCTGGATATACATTTTATAAAATTTTTACAATTTACATTATTTTATGAGTTCTTACATGAAATTAAATTAAAAAATATATATTTGGAGTACTCTAGTTGAAATTTATCTTGGAAAAGGCCAAATTGGAGGCATCTTTTGAGGTACAAAAACAGAAGAGAACATTTTCTACCCCATTTTCCATTAAATTATCATCTCAACATAATTTAAATTTATTTTTAGATTTAAGGAGTTTTATTTTATGGTGACTAAAAGATAGATAATAGGTTTTACATTTATCTAAATCAAGAAATTAAGGTAAAAAATCTTTTTGGCGGTGGTTGGTGAAGATCCAATGACATTTACCCTCTTGAGTGTGTGGTTTTACCCATAAAACATTCTCCATTGAATTATCAAGGGAAATGTTTTATCTATTAATAGATGTATTTTTATTTATTAATAATAGTAAAAATTCTAGAATTTGGTATATTAAAAAATATTATAATGATTCAAAAAGTAATGAAATAAATGGAAACAATTGTGAATTATTTTAAATAACTGAAAGAAATTAACGATCAAAAATATATTGGAGAAATGGTAAATCATGTACCACCTACTTTTGATATTGATGAACCATTTTTTAGTGAGTTGAAAAATTAATTGTAATATCCTTTATTAAATTATATAGAATAATTTATCACAGATTCAACAATTGATGATTCATTACAAAAAAATTCATTAGAAAATTAATCGTATGACTTTTTTGAAAATTAAATTCCATTGGAAGAAAAAAAAAATTTAATTATATTTATGAAACCTCGTATAATTATTTGATATATTAAGAATAGGAACTTAATACATTCATTTTTTGAAGGTAATTTGGAGGTTCCTAATCTGCTTCCCACTTCTAATAAAATTTTCTCCACTCTCCAATAGTGCTAGAACCTAAAAGGAAATAAGATGAAATTTAAACTGTAATCTACCTATTCAAGAATATTTTTAGAATAACAAGTTAAATGTTTCTTCCTATATATATTTACTTCCCATTACTTTAATGTGGATTTATTTTTCATGGGAATATAATTTCATGGATTAGATTGAATAAAAAATGGTTTTTATCGTCGAATAGAACATTGGTATACATGAGTATGGTGGTACTGAGCCATTTTCTCAAATAGGAAATAATATTTCATGGTATAGTTGAAGATTAATCACATCCTAGAATTGAATTTCAATGACCATTAGATGTTTTTTAGGCAAAATATTAGGAATTTTTATTTATATTTTTCTCCGTCTTCCACTATAAAATTGGTCCCACAAATTCATTAAATGTAACCTAATTAAATATATTTTTTGGAGTTTATACAGGTTTATTGATCTAATGGATACATAAAAAAAATTATTTTGTTGGTTCATGAGGAAGAAACCACTCCCACATTCAAATTGGGGATGATATGATTGAAATTTCTAACTAGAGGTAGTGAAATTCTAACACCCACATTTGTTTTTCACATCTTTTGTCATTGATTGTAAATTATCATATAATATATTAAAAATTAATTTATTTTAAAAATATGTTAATGTGTGGGGGAATACATGGTAAATTAGGATTTTTTATGTTTTGTATTTTTTTGATTAATTATAAAATTTTGTTTGTTTCAAATTGTCTAAAACGTGTGAGCATTAAAAAAAATATTTTTTGAATTTATTTATTTTTCAATTAAATGAGTTGGATTTATTCATGTAATAAAAAAATAATTATTTAATAAATATGTTCTTTTTGGTATTCAAATTTAGAAAACTCATGAAATGACCATTGGAAATTTAATTCAATTCCATTGATGAAATACTAAAAATCACATTCCCATGAGGACTCCATAACATTTAGACTTATTCTTCACATTCACCCCAATAATTTAGTAAACCAAATAATTATTATTGTAGAAAGAACACGCAGTTTGTATTTCAAAACCTGTGAACTTTAAAGAAGTTTCATTCAAAATGATTGAGCTAATCTGTTTGTTATTAAAAGCACCCATTCTATGATAATCATTTTTATTATTGTATGCGGTATAAATTTTACCATTGATAGCCCATATTATCAATTTACTTTCTATTTTATAGCCACATTTCAATATATCATTCCTCTATATCCCTCTCTTGAAGTACATTGCATGATTTTAGTAAATCTTATGTATGGGGGAGATACATTGTAATTTTTTACACTATAATATTCTACATTGGGTGGGAAATAATTTATGGATGAATATAAAAAAATTATATCAAAATATTTTTAATTATTTATATTTCATGGAAAATGGAATTTTCCCCTTTTTGAGTTTCGAATGAAAAAAAGGTTTGCCTTTCATCAACTTTGACAAAAATAGAATTCTGAACTTTTGAGAAATTTTTTTGAACAATATTTTTTAAATTGTAGATGATGTGAGTATTACATGTTTGAAATTTTTATTTTTTTAAATAACTGTATTAATAGAATAAATATGAGATGAATATTCTTGTGTGAATACAAGAATCAAGAAAATTTTCTTCAAATTGGAGCCAAGTCATCTTTTTCTGCATGGTAAATTTTGACAATTGAAAATAAAACATCCCATAATACAAAAAATGAACTTGTATAATTCCCCATGATATGTATGGTTAATTGAACCAATTTGGTGTATATATATAAATTCATTAATACTATAGTGATCGTTGCATTTATTTGGATGACAAAATCATTATTCAATATCAAAATCGTGTGATGAGCAGGGAAAAGAGAGCTAGTCATCATGGATCATGGATGAATGAAATAAATGGGAATTAAATAATTGAACACGATGATGAATTTGGAATTTAATATATTAAAGATTAATTATATGTTAGGTTGCCTGATTTTGATCTTGTTATTTTAATTGATGCGTGTTTTGAGCTTTCATTATCAATTTATTTTGATTTCTCACATGTCTAAGAGTCCACGGAGTATGTATGGGATAATTTATATATATAATATTTTAAATAGTTTTCATATGTATAATAATTCTTTAATCCCCAAAAATATTTCATTATATGGGAAATTATATCAATTTTAAATTTTTAAAGATTTTTATCTAAATAGAGAAAATAACATAATTCTATAATTATTACTATTATTAATCAAACATGGATTTTCTCACAATGTTCATTAATAAAAATACACTTATTAATTATTTTTCAGAACTATTATATTATTTTATATATCATTGTTATCTAGGTAAAGTGTTTAATCAATCATTTGGTGACCCCAAAAAATCATTCATTTTGGAATAATCATTTTTCACATGAAATTGATACTCCTTCGGTAAATAAGCCAAAAATCACCCCAAAGGTGTCCCAAAAAGTAATTGTAGATGAAAATAATAAATTAATCTTTGCTCCATCTCTATATTAAATACTAGTTCAATTCATTTGTATTTTCAAGAGATGTGTGAATGTGGGGTTAGTTGGAATGACACTTCATATAGAGAAATTTCACTTAATTAATCAAGATATAAAATTTATTATACTTTTCCAGATGTTCCTAATGTTTTAGGGTATACATCAAGTTTTATATTTAATAAATATCTAAAATAACACCATTCTAAATTCTTTTGGTACCTGGGAAATTTTTGTGACGAAATTCAGGGAACAGAACTTGACATATCATTTACTACCCTTGCTGCAGCATCCGTCGCCAGTCGGAGAACTGTACAACAGAGAAGGGCCTGAACGTCAGTTGGCATGATCTACATATGACAACAATGAATCCAGTGGAGAAAACTTATGGAGATCATACTCCTGGTGCTGCTCTGGAGTCGATGTTGATGCGACCTCGAGGCATGGTCCTATGTATACTGTTGGAAGGTATGTAGATCCTAGAGGTTCCACCATGGGTTTCCTAGCCTCTCCAGACAAAGAACTGGACGTGGCCGCAGGCACAGGTTCTGAAGGTCCTACATCATCACCTGCCAAGGGGGGAGAGCGAGGTCTGCATACGAGTTATTCCTGCATGGTTTAGGTATTCGTAAAAGGTCCATAATGGCCTGAGAGGGGACCCTGAGGAATGAAATTTGGAATGCTACCTCCAAATCCTCTGTGAAATTGTCAGAATCCGAGCCTTGATCTCCGACTTCGCCTTCCTCCAACGGGATCCCTTCACCGGCCTCGTCCTCTCTAGAGGATTCTTCTGATTTTTCCGGTAGGGGGAAGCACACTTTCAGTTCGGCGGCCGAAAGTTGTGGGGGAACTTTCGGATCTAGAATCACCCTTACTCGGTCTATCATTGGACGCAGGACACCACTATAATGTACGTAGTCGCCCATATCAACTAGATATTGCTCTGCGTCCACTGAAGACACCGTGAAACCGGCCCAGACAGGGCCTATACCTGGTAAAACCATCCCGCGATGGTTCAGGAGATTATAAATCTCGAGCAGAACGAGGTGTTGCCCATTGACATCCCAAATGTCCCAGGCCTTCGGGAAGATGACATCCTATGGCATGTAAATATGATGAAGCTGCTTCCCTGTAGCCTGAGTGGGTATCCTGCGGAATCCCCTCGATGACGGCCCCTCTGGATGGCTCTGATCTTCCGGAATCATCGGGTCTACTACCGTCATCGGGTCTGCCACTACATCCGCATTCCCAGCCGGTGCAGGTCTCACCGCCATGGCAGCCCCACCGCCGCGAGAGGCCCTTGCTGCCCTCCGACCCCAACTCCGAGATAGGGGAGTCCCGCCGTCACCAACACTAATGGTTGGCTGCTTCAACATTTCCCTAGGATAATCCACCTCCCAACTGATGGAATACTCTTTCACTAGTTCGAAGGCGGCAGTGGATGGAGGAAATGAAATTCACACTTTCCAATCATCTTGTGTGCTCATGAGCCACAACTGCTCATTACACATGAGTGCTCCTCATGGAACACCTCCTAGTAGACCTACGGGGTGAGCCACTGTAGGCACCAGAACTGCCTCGCAAACTGATGCGGGGTGTACGACTCGTAGAGAGGCTCATGGTCCACCCGTGCCCCCAAAAATCATCCTCTAAAGGTCAGTAGATAAGCGGAATTCTCTTCTGTCCCCTTCCCGTCGTCGGTGAGTACCCCCATCGGCAATAGAAATATGTGTAAGTTATATTTTTCCACCTTCTACACCCGTTTCGGCACCATCAGAATGGTTAGTTTGAATGGGAATATCTCGGCCGCATTCAGAATGGAAGGATGGATGTTTGATCTCGGTGGTGAGATAGGGTTTGGGTATTCGTAAAACCCCCTGATGTGCAGCGCAATACACCCATACAGAAGGTGGAAGGTCCCACATATCCTCGCTGACTTCTTGACCTCGCTAACGTGCCATAGAATCATGTACAATCTAGTGAGCATCGGAATTTCCAGATTGACCCGCCTTCCCATGGACAACATAGATTCCATGATGAACGAGCTTGTCCACATCCCCATGTTGGTATCCCTCACCGGCAGGATCCAACCGTAGATAAGGGCCTCGATAAACGATGCCATCCTGACTATTGGCTGCTGTTCGGGGCTGACACTAAAACCCCAGGTCTTCCATTGGTTGTCCTCTAAGAGACACCAATACGAGTTCTCCATTCCCCGCTGAGACCCCTTCGGACAGGTTCGAGACCATGGAGGGAACTCATGATCCTCTAGGAAGTTCAGGAACTTCTTGAACCACATCTTAAAGTGCACATCTCTCACCGCCTCTTTATCCTCTCCGGAGACCAGTGCCATTAGTGCCAGCGCCATCCGCGACATCTTCTCTGGATCCTCCCATGTGCTCATGAAGGGGTGGAGCTCATCATACATGGCCCCCAAGATTGGGACTCCCGAGATCAGAAGAACATCCCACAGACTGATGCCAACCTCCCAATGGTGCAGGTGGAAGGTGTTGGTCCTAGACGACCATCTACTCAGCAGGTCGTACATCAGCTGTTTCAGTTGATAAATGTGGAATTTCAAGGCCCATGTCGCCTCATACAAACCCACTCCCCTAATATAGGCCCCAAAATCCTCGCATGAGGCACCTAACCAGTAGGCCCATGCCCAGTCGTTGGTGAAGTTACCGCCCTGGCACATGTCCCACTCATCCGACAACCCCTTTTCTGAATCCTACAAAGCCACCTACAGTATGGTGCGGTACATGGGAGGGGACGTCTTCGGTTTCATTGGCTCCCCGTCGATGTTGTTTAGATGGTTGTACAGACAATCAGCAGTGATGGGTGTGATGTCCTCCCACGTATGGCCATCAGCCACCCTAAACCATTGGTGTTGGCGTGGTGTGCTACAGACCCAGAAAGCTGGTGCATCCCTACTCACCTCAGGAATGAATACATCATCCCTCATCCCGAATCCATACAAGGAAATCTTCCTACACAACAGATAGTTCTTTTGGCTCTCTAATTTTAGGTCTATCAAAGAATTATGGGGAAGTTGACATCTTGAATTCTTGAGGATGAATACTTTGGAATCTAACATCAATGTGGTAGGTGTTGTTATTTATGTTCTTTCATGTTCTTTTCTAGAAATGATGAATGTTGATCATCCAATGAACATGATGATCCATGATTCGTGCGTTTATGAAGGAGGCTGGATTTTCATAGAGATTCACTATCTGGGATTCCAAAAATTCATTAAATGTACAAACGTCAATCCCAAATCTCCCACTTGATTTAAACCTCTAACGAGGTGGGACCAGGCCGAAATGAACAAAGATTGAGAACCTATGGTCAAGCGTTATTCATTTCCGCATTCTCGAAGTGGAGACAGTTCGATTCTGGGGCCTGAGAAAAGATTTGTGGTTACCAGAGGAGCCCTTTGGCGTAGATGGGTTAGAGAAGGGACCCCCAGATCAACTCTGGTAGTCCGTGGAATGGACTGACTCCACAGGCCGCATGAAGAGGAAGATGACCCACCCGTCAGTGCGGCACAATAGCGGGAGTCATGGTGCCAGGTTGGAGTCAGGGCCCTAGGTGGGGACGTAGTGCCAGCTGTGAGTCGCAGTGCCAAGAGTGAGTCACAACACTAGGCGGGTGCTGCCTAAAGGGTCTATCCTGCATCTGGGCCACCCAGACCTGCTGGACGCCACAGTTCGTAATCCACAGCAAGAGGAGGAGGCCTCGTGACATCCCACAGGGCTGAAATAGTTAGACGTGGATCAGATTCCTCATCCCAGTCGGGCGGCACACTACCGGTCCTCCCCCTGGCAGACCGGCCTATGGATGGCGGGCCCTACCCCAGCCCAGTAGGCCTGACCTATCCCACAACCTAGGGGGACTGAACCAAAGCCTGGAACAACAGACCTGTGCCGGCATGACGGTCCCACATCTAGTGACCATACATGCACTGAGTAGGCCGAACATGCGCCATTTGATCCAAACTAGACCAGGTCATCGAGAGACCCAGAGGGCTAGACCCATGGCCATACTGGGAATGTTCCAGCGAGGCCTATTGGGTTGGGCCCACTAGCCCAGCTGGAAAAGGCCAACCCCAACCCAAACCAGATTAGGTCGACTTCGTCTAAATAAACTGGGATTTATGGAACCCCTGAGCCATGTCAGGATGGACCCCTTCCCAATCGACCCCATGAATATTAAAACACTCTTATTTTACTAACAGGGCATCCAATTAACAGTATTTTACAGTTTCAGGACCCTCTTGAGGAGGTGAATATTTTTGCATGCTTGGTGGTGAATTTAATGGACGTGGAGATGTGATTAATTTATTGAGGACCTGATCTCCCAAACCCGCTACGTATGAAACCCTACAGATGGCTGAGACCTGAAGACAGCACGACGACGACCCTATGGGAAGAGGATCTATGTGACATGGCATGCCCATAGTTGGGGGAAGCTCTGTGTGACCTAGCAGACCCACGGTACGCAATAGGAGGAGTACCTCAGTTTGGACAAGGTAGGAAGCTGCTCCGTGTGACCCGATAGGCCCACTATGGGGAGAGCCTCTATGTGACCCATCATAACCATGTTACTCATCATGTATGGGTACCAAAATAGTCCAAGGTATGTTGGAAACAGTTCTATGTGACCTTGCAGGACCACTATACCCTGTAAAAGAAAAGTTCTCCAGATGATGAGGAGTTTGATGATATAACTGATGATTCTACTATCACTAACCTAGAATATAACTGATGTGAGCTGCAACTTTTACTTTGTGAAATGTGGTTGAGGTATTAATTGGTGGTATTACATATTTTTTATTTACATTCTTTTGTATTTATTCATTGATTACTAAGAGACCTTTAGGTGTCTTGGATTCCCTACTAAGTATTGTTATACTAACTCTTGCATGGGCTTCACCCACACATGTTGTGTCTGGTGGAGATGATCGATGTTTTAATAGAGGTTCTCTATGGGACATAATTGATGGATGTTATGATGGTGGACTTGGTAGCCTAGGTCATAGTGGGGCACAATAGGACTAAGCAGAAAGGACATACTAGATCGGCTTCCAGAAGCTTCACTACTCTCATGATCAGGTGGGATTTTTTGTGAATAGACATCAGAGATTCCTTTTGAAATTTGTAGATTTCAGTTTTTGTTGGGTTAGTTTCTGGCTCGCATACATTCCCTTGTACTTAGACTCAGCTTCATTTTAATGGTATACTTGTTTCCCCTTTCTGTGTATTGGGATGTGGTAAGTCATGTTTGTGTACCAATTTAAAGGTAATATCTTCCATTTTTTTGGGAATATACCCTTATGGTTCTAGTCACCAGCCTCTATCCTATGGAAGGTGGGCTTGGGGTAGTCACAGCATAGGCCCCAAGGGAAGGGTTGTGAAAAAGTTTTATTAGATGATGGTCTGTCCTACCACAAAAAACCGAGAGTCTCTGTTTTGTTTAGGGGAAATAATGTTAAGTGTTGTGAGTTTGACTTTTAGATTTGGTGTGTCTAGTGTTGGTGTGGGAACCAATATATCCATACACCAGGACCTTGAATTCTGATTTTCGACAAATTGAAAAAAAATTGGTTTCATAAGTGTATCCTTATGTTATTTTGAATAATAGTAATCTTACCAGGTATAACCTTCTAACCATTTTACATCTTGATATATGATCAGGATGCCTCCATGTGGATGACCAGTCAGGATACTAATACGCGGTCATGAGGATAGCCTGCCTAGAGATGAGGTTTATAATTATGTACCAGTGCTTGAGATGGCCACATTGGGTGATGCACTAGTGATACCACCACTCTATAGTCAGCATATACTACTGGAGGTTCCGACAGAGGATGCTGGTAGTAAAATTGCCTTGCATGTGTTTTATAGATAGAGACCTCCATGGTTTAGGGGAGGGATAGATCCTTTGGTTATAGAATACTGCCTAGTGGTTGTGATGCGAGTCTTATAATTGGTGAGGACACTGCCTAGACATATGGATATCTTGTTAGGGAGCCTTTTGTAGGGATATAAAATGATAACATGGAGCTTGACCGCCCAGACGCATGATGATGCGACCCATACCAAATAAGTGCTTCACATGTGGGGGATAGGGACACATGTCATGTTACTGATCAACCCATCATATTGTTGATAGTAAAATTTTCGAGGGGTTGCTGAGATAGTGGAAGCATTTCAGGTGAGGTGGTCTGCAGGGCAATGGACGTGGCAGGGGAGCTGGCCAAGCGGCATGCAGAGGGTGAACATTTGAGTTGTTTTTGTCACCACCCATATGTGGTCCACCCCCAACCTCAGGGAGTAGTCAATCATGGGAGAGCTCAACTCTTGGCAGTAGAGGATTTTGACCACGGTGCTCTAGAGATGATCTGAGTTACGATCTGTGTCTTCCCCACCCTAGATAATATTCTTATAGACACATGTGATAGTCAATACTTCCTTTCCATGAATCTCATTAGAATCATGGAGATTTTTTGGGAGTCGTTGGCTTAATAATTATGTCTAGAGACTCATATGGGAGATGATTAGACGATTAAACACTCATGCCGACAGTGTGGGCTTACTATAAGAGGTGAGAGCTTGAGATGAGAGCTCCTAGTAGCGATGTCGAGGCCTTATGATTTCATATTGGGTATAGACTAGTTATCCACATTCAATGCTCATATCGACTGTTTTAGGAATACAATGCATTGCGTTCCTAGAGATAGGACCATGTTTTCCTTCATCGGTGAGAAGGAAACCATTGCAGTGCATGACATACATTCTCAAAGGAGGGTGTAGCTGGATATTCACCAATTGGCCTATATGACCCTCAATGTAGTTGATGGGTGGAGTCTGAGCATTCCTATAGTGGTGGAAGAGTATGAGGATGTTTTTCTTGATGATGTTCTTGGACTACCTCCACAAAGAGAGGAAGATATTTTCATCAATCTATACCCTGGGATGACACAGATATCCACAATGGAATATCCAATGTCAACCTCAGAGATTCACGAGATGAGGATAAAACATGAGGACATATAAGACAAGGGGTTTGTAAGGTGTTCCTAAGGCCCAATATTTCACCATGGGAAGCCCTGATGCTTTTGTCCAAGAAGGAAGAAGGGAGCTTCAGTTTGTACATGGGATTTTGGCACATGAACCAGTTGACCATGAAGAACAAGTATCCACTACCAAGAATTGATGACCTCTTCGACCAGATGAAGGGAGAAATGTGATTCTAAAATATAAACCTCAGATCAAGATATCATCATCTTCGAGTATGTGATGTGGATTTACTAAAGACAAACTTCAGGTGCTGATATGACCACTAAAAGTTCATGATGATTCCTTTAAGGGTGACCAACATCCCAACAATGTTCAAGGGTTTTTGAATAGGATCTTCCAACCTTACCTTGACCAGTTCATTATGGAATTCATTGATGAAATCTTGGGGTACTCATCATCGTAGGAGGATAATTATACACCCCTATGTATAGTCATATATACACTTTAAGATTACTATCATTATAGAAATATCTCAAAATACTAGTTTTGGATTCGAGAGTTCACCTTTCTGGGACACATCATCTTTGAGGATGGAGTTGCAATAGATTCTGGGGAGATAGAGGCGGTTCTTTCTTGGTATCCATACATGAGTGTGACTGAGGATTGTATCTTCTTAGGGTTGGTCGGTTACTATCATAGGTTTTTACCGAACCATTAAAGATTGATGACACCCCTATCATCTTTGAAATGGAAGGGACAACACTTCATGGGGATGGAGAAATACAAGTATAGTTTATAAGAGCTAAGAAGGATAATAAATATTGCTGCCATCTCGAAAATACCAAATGAGGGTGTTGGGAAGGTAGTTTACTGTGCCGCATCCGAGAAAAGACTTGGTCATGTCCAGATATCAGAGAAAGATGTGATTGGCTACTACTAATGTTAGTTGAGGCAAAAAGTGAAGAACTACGTGACCCGTTACCAGGAATTAGTAGAAGTGGTATTTTCCTTGAAGATGTGGCAACACTACTTAATAGGTGAATGATTTATTGTTTATTCTTACCAAAAGAGTCTCAGGTTTATCATCTATCAAGAGGACATGAACTCTATATAACATTAATGGAATGATTTCCTCTAGGAATATGAATTTTAGATAGTTTATACTCTTAGAAAGTGGAACATGGTGACAGAAACACTCAATTAGAGGACCAGTTTTCAAATGGTGAGTGAGGAGATAGAGTAGTTAGCTGCGATGCAGATATCCTTTGGGGATGATGATGGAGAAGCTTACCATTATTTGATTATTGTTACTCACCCACTCATACAGCTAGTTAGGGAGGAATAGCTGGTGTATATTGATTGTGTGTCCTGACATGCACAGTTATACTCAGGATGGACTCCACATGGATTTTCGATTGATAAGAAGCACTACAAAATTTTAAGAGGGTGCATCGTAGTACTGGTGACATTGTAGGATGATGTATTTAGAGAGTTTCATACATCCCACTTGGAGGTATATCCTGAAGTGGTAAATATGTACCAAGACCTCCTACATTAGTACTAGTGGTTGGGGATGAAGAGAACAATGGCCAAGTTCTTTTCATGATGCCTTACATGTAACCATATGAAAGATGAGCATCAGGTTCTAGCTGGATTGACCCAAGAACGTGAGGAAACATAGTGGAAATGGGATGGTGTTTCGATGGACTTCGTGAAGGGGTTACCACATATGTGTAGAGGTCACTAATCTATTTGGGTGGTCATCGACTGACTCACCAAGTAAGATCACATCCTATCCATCTGGGAGTAGGGAGCAGTAATGGTCCATGGATTCCCTTACATACCGGTGATAGTGTGGATCCACGGGGTTAATTTTATGATCATCTCAGACTTTGATGCAAACATTACATTTCGGTTTAGGATGAGATTACAAGAGGCATTTGAGAGTCAACTATGATAGAGAACAACGTTTTATCCCTAGAAGGATGGTCAGACAGGGTGGACTATAAGACCTTAGAGGACAAGCTACAAGCTATCATCCTAGACATTGGTCATAGTTTGGAGGACCAACTGCAACTTGTATATTTCTCATACAAAAACAACTATCACTCTACCATCGACATTTCATTGTTTGAGGTCTTGTATTGGTGGCCTTGTAGATCACCCATATGCTAGACAGACCCAAGGAAGTCACTACACATGGGTCTGAAGTTGGTATGAGCTATCATAGAGAAGGTGTAGATTATCTAGGAGCAAATTAGGATTTCACATAGTAAGAAAAAGTGTTATGCCGACAGAATATGAAGACCCTTGGATTTTGAGGAGGGATATAATTTGTTCTTTAGGGTCTCACCTAGACAAGTATTACGAAGATTTGACTAGAAAAACAAGCTATCTGTGAGTTTCATAATACCTTTCCAGATCCTCAATAGAGTTGGCGAGGTGGCTTAACACCTAGCTCTTCACCAACAAATACACCTGGTGCATGATGTTTTCCACCCATCACATTTGAGGATGCACGTGGAAGATCAATAACACCTCATCGACTGGGGAGAGATGGACATTGATGGTGGGGAGACATCTGTAGATTTATCTATGGAGATAAGGGATCATTAAGAGTTGGTCCTATGTGGGTGGTTGATTCCTCTTATGCAAGTTCAAAGGTAGCAAGAGAATCACCAGGGGATCACATGGGAGTGAGAGGCTCAGATTCGTTCTCCATACCACCATCTATTTGATTAGTTTTGGTTTGGTAATTCGGGGACGTAAAAACCTATAGTGGGGAGAGTTTATCGTATCAGATATTCCATGTAATTTTTTTAATTAAATTTATTTATTCTGAGACCATGCGATCTGATGGAACATGAATCCGAATCCTGGAGATCTTGGTACATAATTTTGTTCTTTTTTAATGTACATTCAATAAATGAGTGAGAGTGGTTGTTTAACTTTTGAATCAGCGATCGAATCAAAACTCTGAGCACACCGTTGAACTCATAGCACTGGGATTCATCTAGAAATGGCTTATCGTAGGCCGAAAAAGGTTTAGTGGAATTTTCATTTATCATACATTTTGAGAAAAATTATAAAATAATTTTAATTAATAATTATATTTCTTTCTCAAAATTGAGTGGAAGACGGCGACACTACGATGCAACAACGAGCCGAATATGGGGCACATTAATTGAGGGGAAATAATGGATTATTTGGAACCACGATGCTATCATCTTAATGACCTATTAAATAAGGCTCACGAAATGTGGAAAATTTAACGAGCATTATTAATGGGATGAACGTCGATGTGATTTTGATTCCATTTTTTAATTCCAACATTCTAGAGTATAGGGGATTAACAAACATGGGGAAACATTTGAAGAACCACTAGAGAAATCCCTCTCCAAAGAATAATGATGAACGATGCACTAGGAGATCATCAATGACTACTACCTATATCAAATAACTGAGATACAAGTGGTGACGTTGACATCTTGAATCATTGAGAAATAATGCTTTATCATTGAATTTCAATGATGTATGTGTTGTTTTATTTTTATGTTATTCCTCGTTCATTTCTAGAAATGATGAATGTGGATCAAGCCTTGAACATTTTGATCCTCAATTTTTGTTTTTATGTAGGAGGGTTTATTTTCATGGGGATTATTATTAAGGATTCAAGCCTTACATGAAATGGTTGAACATCAATCCCCGATCGTCCCCTTGATTTAAACCTCTAACCCGGAGGTCTCAAGCTTACACGAAGAAGACCTGAGCACTTTTGCTAATGAATTCATGGTTGCTGCATTCTCCATGTTGTGGAAGTTCGATTCTGAGGATTCACTAGGTATGGAGGCAACCTGACGAAACCCTTTGACGCATACAGGTCAAAGAACGGACCAAAACGGAAACTCTGGTAGCCTGCGAGAGGGACCTCCTGTAGTTGCAGGAGTCACGGCTCCAGGAAGGCACCGTATGAAGGGGGTGGCCTACATCCATGCCACTCAGACCAGATATACACCATGGACCGTCGACCGTAGAAAGAGGTGGAGGCCCCGTGGTGTCTGTTTCGCGTAGACGACGAATCGTGGGAAAATCGTGCGCTACCCGACAGTTGATTAGAGAAGGGTGGATTCTGCTTAATCACTCATATCATGTGCACTGATTTTTCTCAAAATACCCAACGGTTCAATATCCAATGATACGTGGACCTTCATTCCAAATGTAGGCATTCACTGGGTGATTTGGGTATCGATGCTTAAGAACTCTCATTAGTCGAGACGATGGGATGTCGGGATAATCTCACCCTTTTGGGGGGAATTATTGACTATTTTGGGACTCTCATAAAGATTTAAGATGTATTCATATGTTTTTGAATCATTGGATTATACCCATGAATAGTATCAACAGATTACTCCTGGCTGGAAATGGTTAGCGGAACGCAAGGGTTCAAAATAATTTAGGCCCGAGGTTTACCATCCATCATGGAATTAATGACCCTGAGGATTCTGGACTTATTGAGACAACACTGGTTTGAAGCCCCATAACTGGTCACTCTATAGTTTATTGTCATCCAAGGGGAATTTAAAGACATGAGTGTTTGGATCGAACCCATGATGCAGGCTTCCTACGTATCCTTGTGAGAGGATTCACAATCCTCGTAGTCCGGTTTGGGATTTGGCTTACAGTTTCACATAGCACAAGATGTGGGTAAACTAACGTAATGGGGGTCGGAATGACGGATTGTTGGGCTTGAAACTCAGAGAGGCTTCCTATGTACCCCACCTAGGAGACAAGGATCAATGTTCACATAGTTCGGGAGTATTTTCTAACATCATGTGGGATGAAGGATGAACCAAGGTGAAGGGGGTTGGGATGACCGATTGCTGGGATTGAACCTCAAACAGGTTTCCTACGTATCCCCCCTGGGAGATAGGGATCAAAGACTTTGTAGCTTGAGAGTACAATTTAACTTCATGCAGGACGATTGATGAACCGACGTAAAGGGGGTCGGTGGGCATGAACCTCGTTGAGGCTTCCTACGTACCATGCCTTGACATGGATCAAAGTCTTCATTCTTCACAGGAGGCTAGGATCAGGGTCGGTGCTTACTCTAATCCCACATGATTCATGCTCAGTGTGAGAAATAAGAGGCAGTAGAGATATAACGATCAAGTCACGAAAGGTGAGTTCATGGGAAGCAGAGTGGGGCTTATGCATGGAGTGGCCCGAGAAGTCGGGGATTACTCCATAATGGAGGCCTGATGGTGACAGAGCCTAGAGGGAGAGGTAAATGGTGCCCCCGTGTCCATCTTCCCTCTTGGTTCTTGGCATCGGGGAAGTACGAAGGTTCATTGGTGCTACATCCCGAATGAAAGGCTAGGGGCTTACACCAAGGAGGTTGCTCATTCACTATCAGAAGAGGGGATAATTTCTCACTACTGGAGTTGAAGGGAAATGGATGTAGGGTCCCCTAATCTGGCGATTGGAGAGGCAGATAGGGGACTCTAGGCTCGTATCCTGCATTACCATGGGAATGTAAACCCAGGAAAGCTTTGGGAATCCGCTTAAGGGCCAGAGCCACCCCATTTCCCTCACATAGCATAGGTATGTAAACTCAAGGCAGTGTGCTGATGCACCTGAAGGATGCATCATATGGGTCTGGTGGCTTTAGTGGAGTCCTTGGCTCAGGGATGATGAATTGGCCAATGCGGGGGTTGTGAAGGATTGGTCCGATTTGGAAGGATTTTATCTGACTCAAGAAATGGGAACACCGAATTATTTGGTAGCCCACACCGGTGTATAAGGAGTGGCGCCCTTCGCGTGTGGGGGGGGGGGTTCTACGTGGTTGGAGAGTCTGTTCACATACATGGGCGGTACACGTACTGATAGGAACCCTACGTACCAGGGTGGTACGTGGCTTTGGGTTCAGCCCGCATACCAGGTTGGTCTGTGAGGGATTCCACGTGAGCAGTGGCGACCAAGGGTGATGACGGTCGGGGGTTCGTCGGTCAGGGCTTCACCCATGTAGGAGGGTGCTACGCGGTATATCGGATCAAAAAAGGGGAAAAAACTCCATAGTCAGTGTGGAGTGCATCCATAGAAGGGAATGGTTTGTTGTCTTCGTTTTTTGTTATTTTAAGTTTGCAGTTCACCAAATTGTTATGCATTTTCAGTTCCTTGTTAATTTGTTTCCATCTTCATACCTATTCTGGTTGGTGAATTGGAAATTCTCTATTTATGAAATCCTACGCTTCTACCTCCGAAATCCTTCCACCCGACTCTGATCAATCCATATCTTCTCCAACTCAATATTCTTCTATAGTGTGGGGAAAAAGATTTTTCTGTGGTCATGCGGAAATTTTTGTGGAGGACCATGACTTGAAACCCAGTTTACGGATGACTTGGTCAATCTGCAACTCACGGGGGGAATTGAACGCACCTTTCTCACGAACCAAACTAGTTTGGGGAGTGCTTTGCGGCCACGCAGGGCCCCGCCTCTATTCCAAGAAATACAACGTACGTGGTTTGGGCCGATTGAAGCGGCTCGTGGCTGGGACGGTTTATGTCGGTGGACCGGCCTGGTGCCCGTCCTACTTTGCGCCAGCGGAGGGTCCCCGCCTCTCATCCGCGAACGACTGCAGTCCACGGAGGGGGGTTGGCTTGCTGAACCAGCTATGTACCATCAACATTAGACCGGTATGAGGACCGGTTTGACTTTTGACAAACTTTTAGTATTATCCTTATTTATTTCCAATTCCTCGAAGTAAATTTGGTAGAATCCTCTCTTTATTTAGGGGGATTCTCATTCTCCTTTGAGGATTTTTCAGGACCCTAAAAATTCCCCCCATCAGAATGGGGTCCGATCGGAACGAAGAGGAGACTATTCTGATGTAGAGTGGTCCTGAAATGTGGATGGTTTTCAGTAGAGGGGTGGACCTGATATGGTACCACACTTATAAACACGGAGGACCCTACCCTTTTTCTTTTACTAGATCCCTCGCAAACAAGGAGATCTTACTTTTCATCTATGCGTGATTGCTCCTTCGCGAAACTCCTTGTCCACGAACCAACATACATTTCAATGAACAATTACCTGTTCACTCCTGCCTTCACCCACAAACCAACCTCCCAGCAGCGAACTAACACTATTAATTAATTAAAAAGTAAGTTACAATGGGTCTCCTAGGAAATTGATAAGCGGTTTTGATGGTCCTTGAACTGAATTATTACAAACATTGCATATTACTTATGTCTTCCAAAGATACACTTTTAAATCTATGATTGAGATTCTGTGGAGTAGCCTGGTTCACGGTTATCTGGCCAATGCTAGGCGGGCCATGACTTCTTTTGTGTAGGTTTGGTTCGTGGGATGCAGCCGTCGCGAACCATTTTTTGAGGCATGCTTGCGGACCTCGTCCTGGAGGCTCCATGACAGAGTCTTTTCCCATATACATGGTATTTTTGTCTATATTTTATTATTCCGGACTAACCATTTGCTGAGTTTTTATAATGAAAGGAGAAAATATAGTTCCTCCTCGACCTGCACCCAGGCATGCTGCTGAGCCTCTTCCAATTGGTCTAGAGAGACGTCAAACTATGATTTATATAGCTGAGATCCTCAAAGAGGACCCCAGCCATCCAATCATTCCCGACGATGGTGTTTTGAATGACTTACTCTCCCCTGGACATATGGGATATACGCTATCAAATCTTCTTCTGCTTTAGGGTTTTGGCCTTTAAGATGACATCTCTATCCCCGTATCTTCTCAGGTCATTTGTCCCCTTTCATGGAAGTGTTGCCGAAGTGTACTCAAGAGAACCATTCCCAGTAAGGAGAGATGATTTCTGATTCCAACCCAAAAGAAAATTTTATTTTATGAGTCGACATATGGACACAAAGAGACTGGAACACTCAATACTTCTCCAAAGAATATTTCATAAAGAGTTACCCCTAGTTGATCAACCTTGCCCAAGTGGATCCTGATGCAGGATGGATTCCCAGGTGGGATCTTCGGTCTTGTGGGATTATCTCAATTGACTGGGCCTGTGCCTTCTAGGTCCATTATCAATGCCATAAATTTCCCGAGTCACGGGAAGTGGTCAATCTGTAATCCGCAGTGTGGGCTTCCCAGTTTTCTGTTTACCCACCATCTTCGATCCTTCCTGACTTGCTCAGTCGCGGGTGTTCAAGCACCAACACTTTCCACCTTTCCCATGGTGAAGTTGGTATTAGATTACGGGACATATACCAACTGGGAGGGCAACCGATCACCGCCAAGATGTATGAAGAGTTTTTCCCACCCTTTATGCATGTGACGATTCCAAACATGTGCCTTCGTTGGTGAGGGATATGCTGGTTTTGGAGGAGCGTTCACTAGGTCACCCCTTGTGGGCCAGCTCTCCTATTCCCTATAGTACATGGATAGGGTTATTTCTAAAAACCACTGGTCCTATGGAAAAGATCAAGCACCCCAGGACTCATCCTTCTCAACAATAACGAACTATCCCAGGTTCCTACTGGGCAGTTCTGGAAGCAGGAGACTATCTTTCATGGGGTTATGAGGTGTGCCCTGGTGTGCTACCTATGCTCAGGTTGGCAGGTCTTTTCGCCATGTTTTTTATCAGGAGGCTATTCCCATCTCAGGATATCAACCTAGGTGTCAGACCATGCACCCTGATGATGGCAGCTGAGCTGGTAGGAGGCCGCCCGGTGAATCGAGCCATTCCCACATTGGCTCTCCTTTACGAATTACTAAGCCACATGCAAGAGGGTGGGTAACCCGATCCTCTGAGTGGGACATTTCAGTTCATATATTGATGGGTAGCGAATAATTTATGCTGTTATGAGTATCGTCGTAACACATTCATCCTGCTTCCTAACTTTCACCCGACCCTGATCGATGTAGCTGGGGTTTTCTTGATGTCCCTCAGCTCCGATGAAGTCTTCAAGATTCTGAGTGACTTCTACCAGTTTTATTTCACTCCCTACCCCACCCCTTCCAGTGTCGTGGTTGAAAACCGTAAGGGGGAGCCTAGAGGAGCGTTCTTACATGATTTCACTGCAGGACAGTTTTTTGTCTGTGCGGATTGATGGGGTTTCTCTGTGCGAGTTGTACGCCCCATATCGTTTTCCTAACCAGTTTGTATGTATGAAAATTCTAGTTTCCATTCCCCATCCTCAGGCCCGAGGACTTCACCCGTCCACTCTCCGTCAATGGTGGTTGATGTTGATGCGGGAGGGATCTAACACAAGAATTCCATTTCCTGGAATAGGAGCGGCTGTCGGCCTATCCTTGGATCATGAAAGAATGTGGATAAATCATTATCCCGACCCGATCTTGTGGAAGGATGTCTGGTAGGTTTCCAAATCATGAGTTAATGTGGCTACTGTTCCAATTTCACCTTCCTCATCAGCTCTAAGGGAAGAATGACTTATGGCTCATATATCAAAGCGACTTAGGGGAATTTCTTTTTCCAACCCCTCTACGGCCAAAGATCAGACGGAACCACGTTCTTGGATGTGGATGAGGATGACCCTGTGGCTTCTGGTCCCAGCGAGACAACTCATGAAGATTTTTCAGCTGATACCGGACTTAGAAAATTGATTCTTAAGACTGATACAAGGTTAGAAGCTTCGGACCATCAAGCTTCAGAACCATCTTCTAGCGTGTACATGTCTGCAATGGCTGTGATTCTAGAATTCATTCCGTGCTATCTAGTGAGGATACCAAACATCCTTGTGTCATGGCGGACCACCAAGCAGTGCAAAGGTGGGCCTAGTCCCGGATCTTTGATATTGTTGCTGAAACTCCTCTGATTGAGATGGAGACTAAAACTGAAGCCCTCAGACAATTTTTCCTAGGTTTGGGGTCAGGTGGATTTGGATATAGGATGTTTCATTTTCTAGGCTTCCAGGTCATCATAGCCCATGGGGAAGTTGCCTTTAGTGAACACAAACTTTCCCACCTCACTGCCTATCATTGCGGGACACGATCCTTTGAGGAATCCATGATGAAGCTCCATCGGCTGATAGCATAGAAGGAGAGCTCTCAAGATTAGGAGACCACACTTTCTACCGAGTTGCATGAATGCGAATCTTGAGCAGTGATGTTGAGGGATCATTTGACAAATTTGAGTGGTAACCATGAAGCAATCAGGAATGGGAAAAATGACATCCAAACCACTGTGAGACATACTCATTCACTGGACGATGTTGAGGATAGGGAGACGGCTGTTCTAGAGAAGAAATGTAACAACCTTTGTCTCACTATTGACGATCTGATGTAGAGAGCTATCCAAGCTCTTTTGTGATCATCAGAGCTATTTTTTATTCTTTTTTACCTATTTTGTTGCGGAAAAGGAGAGACTCCAGCTTGTGGACGTCCTCCCCTTTTTTTCCAAATTGAATATAATCTTTTGTTGATCTCCCATTTCTGTAAAATTTGATGTTTAACTGCTCAACTATTGCACAAATAACAACTCACTGAATTAGAATTAATAATAATTCCAAAAAATGATAAAAATAGAAACGAGATCTAATTTTTCCCTGGACCCTAGGATCCAACAAGCATAGTTTGAATGTTGCTCGGGTTTTGTAGAAAACCCCCACAAACTTTTTGTATTTTCTGTTAATACCCTTATTTTTTCTGGCCCCATTTTGTGTGAACTTAGTGGGTCTGGTTTGGCTTTTTCTTAGTTTTCCATTTTCTGGTTTTCAGCCAAACGGGCTTTGCAACTCTTTTTGTGAGAGGTTTTAAGTCCTGCCGACAAGACTATCTTTATTGATGTTTTAGGTTGAACATATTTGACCAGATATTGTGGCTTGAGGTCCTCGACGAGGTTTGGTTGATTAAAATATGTCTTAATACCCTTCATGCACATGGGGGGAACATTTTAGATTTGAATGCCATGCATAGCATGTCTCATGGAATGGGAGACGTATCAGCGTACAGAAGTAGGAACGAATTACCTAAGGCAGACTTGCCTTTGATAAACGGGCCATGTGTGATCCATATATAGTGCCTCTGAAGGCATGGTATGTATAGTCATGCAAAGCTATCCTTAAGTTGATGACTATCCATTTCCAGGGGCCCAAGGACTTCATGAAAGTCTGACTTATGAAAACAACCATGAGTTGCTTGGAGAATTATGAAAACCACCAGGGGTGGTTAGGAAAGGGTGTGGGTCATATAAAAGGGCTTGGGAACATCTTTACTAATCAGGAGTGTGGTCATGAGGCCACTTTCGTACACATTTAGTTAGCGTGAAGGATGGTTGGAGCATGACGCAGTTTAAAGTCATGCAGCTGGAACATTATTTAAAATGGAATAGTTTCTCTTGGTTCTCTGTAATCTCATCAGAGACATTCCACCATATTTAGGCAGGGTTGTGAAAGAGATTGGTAAAATACTTCTTAGAAGTTTTTCAAATCCCGGGATGGATATGGGGCTCAGAGGCGAAGAGGAATACGGAGAGAAGCATTACCTAAGGAAATTGTTCCTTTGTTAGATGGGCCAAGGGCTATAAATATGAAAGGCCGATTGGGGCATGGTATGCATAGTCATGCAATGGAGTCCTTAGGTCAATGATTGTATTAACCCGATAGCCGATCAACTTCATGGAAGTTGAGATTTGGGACCACCATGGGTGGCTTACATGGGTTCGACTCCTTCTGGGTATAGAGTGTGATTTATGAAGAGAGGGTGATTGAATATGGGAGAAATATCTAGGCCAAACTTCCTAGTAATGGTTGAATTCATTCCATCCCATGATGGTATGAGATTGTGGTTTTTGCAGGCCTAGCTCGTGCACTGAGGGACAAAGGAGAGCCTCTATTATTTACTGAACCCATGAGAGGTTCGACCGTGCATTTTAATGTCATCTGGTAAGGATGAAGGCATTTTATATTCCGTGCAGTTTAATGTAATGTGGTAAGGATGTCTTCTGTGCAGTTTAACATCATTCGGTAAAGATAGGGAGCATTTTTAAAGACACTATGTTGTTTAACGTTGTGTAGTGTGGACGAAGGAAATTTTAAATCCGTGAAAATGCTTGCAATTGGAGGCATTTATCTGGATTCTTAATGCTTGGTATTTGTAGTTTCATGCCAAGAAGAAAAGACATGTTCCATGCAGTTTTTATTGTCATCTAGTTAGGATGTAGTTGCAAATGCCACTCTTTATTAGAATTTATCTAGGATTGAATACCTCGGCATGTCCAAGACGTGGAGAGGGGTTAATGGTGTAAATCATGGTTCTGGGGATTCTCAGATTAAGAGAGATGATATGGGGGCTATGATGATGGTAAGTGTATGAGGATAAGAAGAGTTTCACCGATGGAAATCTTGCCTTTGGTAGATGGGCCAGGGGCTAAGAGCCACTGAGGGAATGATATGAATAGTCATGAAAAGGTGTCCACGAGTTGATAACTTTACACATCTGATGGCCATGAATGGTTATGAAGATCCGTGATTGACTGGGCCACGACGTCTGTCGTTGGGTGAGGAAATATATAGACATGTTGTGGATGTTCGTCCCTGGTTTTTGTTAAATCTTGAAGAGTTAACCATGCTTATTTATTTTGCACATGGGGTATACATTTAATCGAAGAATTTTAATATCGTGCAGAAAGGATGAAGTAATCTTAGTTTAACAGTCATCGATTTCAGACCATCGGTTGACTATTTCGACAATTACCTAGAAGGCAACTGAGTTAGGAGGATCTGTTATACATTGAACAAGTGTGGGGGAATGAGGGTGTAAACTGTAACTCTGGGGTTTCCTTGATCAGGTGGTATGGCATGGGGGCTCGGAGGCCGGTAAGCGTACGGGGCTAGGAAGAGTACCACCTGAGGAAATATTGCCTTTGGTAGATGGTCCAGGGGCTATAAATATGCAGACCCACTGAGGGCATGGAATGCATAGTCATGAAAAGGTCTCCACGGGTCGATAACATTCCACTTCGGATGGCCGTGAATGATTATGAAGATCCGCGATTGACCGGTACACGAAGTCTGTCATTGGATAAGGAAATATTAGGACATGTGAGGGATTTTCATCCCTTGTTGCTGTTAAAACATGAAGAGTTCACCACAACAATTTAACCTGCGCATGGGGTATACCTTTACTCCATGCAGTTTAATGTCATGCAAAAAGGACGAAGTACTCATAGTTTAATGGTTGTAGAGCTCAGACCATTGGGTGACTATTTCAACAATTCCCCAGATGGAAACTGACATAAGAGGATCTAGTATACTTTGAACATGTGTGAGGGAATGAGGGTGTAAACTGTAACTCTGGGGTTTCCCAAATCAGGAGGTATGGAATGGGGGCTTTGAGGCCGGTAACTGTACAGGGCTAGGAAGAGTACTGCCCGAGGAAATCATTCCTTTGGTAGATGGGCCAGAGGCTATCAATATGTAGAGACTCTAAGGGAATGGTATGCATAGTCATGAAAATCTATCAACGGTTCAATATCCTTCATCTTCTAATGGACATGGATGATTATGGAAATCCAAGATTGCTCACAGTACAGAGTTCAACATATGGGGATAATGGTGCCCAAGCATACATGAAACATCAATTCCACAATTTCTTGTCATGTCAAAGTAGCCCAGCCCTGGCTAGATGTTTGTAAATACAGATCATCATGTGAACCACGGGCAGAAACATTGGCTAACTGAGGAGGTATACCCTATCAACATTTGGATGTGAGAGGGGAATGATCATGGAAACCATTGCTCCATACATTTTTTGATCGGGATATATGACATGGGGGCTCTGAGGCCGGTATGAATATGGAACTAGGAAGAGTATCTCATGAGGAAATCATTCCTTTGGTATACGGGCTAGGGGCTATCAATATGCAGAGCCGCTGAGAGAATGGTATGCATAGTCATGCAAATGTGTCCATGGGTCGATAACATTCCACTTCCGATGACCATGAATGGTAATGAAGATATGCAATTATCTAGTTCATGGAGTCTGATGTATGGAGATTATGCATCCAAATGCGCAAGGAGTATTCCCATATTGTTTACCCATATATATTGGGTGGGTCGCAATGATGTATGTGCAGTTTAACATCATGTGGTGAGGATGACATCCGTGCAGTTTACCGTCATGCGGTGATGACAAAGGTGAACTCATGTGAAAAGGGGATTCTGTGCAGTTTAATGTCATGAGGTAAGGATGGGAGGTATATATACCTGTGTTTTCTTTTACCTGTGATTGGGCTAGGAGATAAGATCCCGACGTCGCTACATATCCTGTTAGGACATGAATCAAGACAGACATCGTTCTTTTTGGATTACTCCCCATGAAGATATGGTCCTTACATGGGGGAAGGGGGCACATTTATTTTTCTTATCCGTATAGTTTTAACGTCATGCGGCAAGGATGAGGAACACACCCCGTGTAGGTCTGTTCCTTACACGGGGGAAAAGACCGTAATTTTAGCTTCATTTGGGGATGGATGGGCCAGGATGGGGGATCCTGGCGTCATTACGTATCCTGCGAGGTTAGGAATCAAGCCATACGTAGTTCTTTAGAATATAATAAACACCGTCCAGGTCTGGTCCATACATGGGGAAAAGTGCTTTTTTAAATCTTTATTTGGGGGTTGATGGGCTAGGATGGGGGATCCTAGCTTCAATACGTATCCTACGAGGGTAGGAATCAAGTCTTACGGAGTACTCTAAAATGGGTACACCTCATGCAGGGTTGGTCCATTCATAGGGGGGGTGAGAGGGCATTTTTAATCCTTCTTATCCATGCAGTTTAATGTCATGGGGTAAGGATGAGGAATAAACTTCATGCAGGGTTGGTATACACAAGGGGAAAAGTGAATTTTTAAATTTATTTGGGGACGGATGGGCCAGGATGGGGGACCTTGGTGTCACTACGTATCCTACAAGGGCAGGAATCAAGACATACGTAGTTCTCTGAAAATACATGAAGTTTAACGTCGTGTGGTGAGGATGATGTACTCTTAGTTTAGGTTTATAGAGTTTGGACCGTTGGATCTTGGTTGTTTAACGTCCTCCAGCTCGGATGAAAACTTTTTTTGACTATACAAAATAATTCTTTAGAAATCTTGAATTTTTAGGAGCAGTAGTGAACTGCCTGTCCATCGAGATCAGGGAATATTCTCTATTGGAGTAGACCTTGTGTATAACATATGATCCCTCCCACATGGGCTCTAGATTTGGAGGCTTCTTTCCGGGAATCATTAGGGTTCGGAGGACCAACACAAATTCTTCTTCAAAGAAAGACTGAATAAGAACATTTTTATTGAAAGATCATGAGATCCGATTCTGATATACTTCTAGATGGTGGAATGTGTGCCACCACTTCTGATCCAGCTGTTCCAATTCACGTAGTTTTTTTTCTAATTTCTCATCATTGGATAACTGATTACAAATGGAAACACAAAGTGATGACAATTGGTGCTCAATGGGTAGGACCACTTCAGTTCCCTATACTAATGAGTACTGAGTATCACGAGTAGTGGTGAAGATTGTGGTTCGAGAAGCCCACAATGCATGATGAAGTTTATCCGGCCAATATTTCTTGTCTTTGTCCACCATTTTCTGGAGAATGATGGACAGGGTCTTGTTGAAAGCCTCTATTTGTCCGTTGGCCACTGCATGGTTGCGGGATTAGTGGTTAGCCTTGATACCATATTCTTGGTATAGTTTCTCCAATATTGCAGAGAAGAAATTGATGCCATTATTTGTCAGTATGGTATGAGGGACGCCAAATTTGGTGATGATATTGTTTTTCAAAAAGCTTAAAATGTTTCTTTCCCCGACTTCCTTTAGGGGCACAACTTCTTCCCATTTAGAAAAGAAGTCAGTTTCTGTGAGGATATACTTTAGTTGTTTGGACTTGGTGAGAGGATATGGTCCCACGATGTCCATTCCCCAGATAGAAAATGTCCAGGAGTACTTAGCCTGATGAAGTGACTCTGGGGGTCGGTGTATGAAGTTGGCATGAAATTGGAATGAGTGGCATTTTGTGGTAAAGTTCTCGCAATCTTGTTCCACGGTGGTCCAATAGTACCCAAGCCATCAAACCTTATGGAAAAGCTTATACCCTTACTGATGTGCTCCACATACTCTGGAATACACTTCAATCACGACGGCATCAGTTTCTGCTCCATCAATGCATCTGAGGAGGAGTCCATTGAGGCCTTGTTTTTAGAGGACCTCTTGCTGACCCATGCTTCCGTATAGGACAAAGTTGATTTCCCTTCTCTGTATTTTCTCTCGTTCAGCCCTGTCTGATGGAAGTTCTCCCCGTTGAAGGTAGTATGCAATGGGGGTCATCTAGCCGGTGGTAGGAGCGTATGTCTTGGGGAAAAGAGTTACCTAATTTATTTCTTCCATATTAGTTTGAACAAATAGCAGTACCATTCGACGACGAGAAATACTGATAAAGGATTCATCCTATTCCTGGTTAGCTAGGGTTGTGGTCACATTAGCTAATGCATCGGCCTAGGCATTCTGAGACCCGGGAATATAGGTCAATGATTGTTCTGTGGATAATTCTGCCATTAACCCTCAGATATGGTCAAATAGGGGAATCATATCCTCCTTTTTAATAGCATAGTCACCATTGGCTTGCTTGATGACTCGTTCCAAGTTTCATTTTACCCTCAGGTGTTGTACTTTCTCCTGGAGTGCGATCTTCAGGCCTGTGATGAGGGCTTGATATTCCGCCTCATTGCTCATACATCCTTCTGATAGGAGGAAGGAATATAGAAAGACTTCCTTTTCTGGGGACATGAGTATTATCCCCAAACCCACCTTCTTGAACATGGGATCCTCCATCCTTTTCCCTGTCGGGCTTTAGGATTTGCTGTCGAAGTACATTTCCCATGTTGGGAGATCCTCTTGAACTGAGAGTATGTTTTAATCAGGTAATTTGACATTCGGTACAGTGGTCCCTGTCGACAGATGACTTTCCATAAAATCTTTTAACTCCTAGAATTTGATGGCTTTTTGAAGCACAAACCAGATGTCAAACTATTGCTGGACGACTGCCCATCGGGATAGGTTCCCGGTCAACATCGGGTGGCTGAGATTGTACTTGAGCAGGTTACTATGCAAGACCAAATGGAATTCTTGATGCTGCAGATAATGTCTCAATTTTTTAACTATGAAGACCAAGGCCAAAAAAAAACTTCTCGATGTTTCAGTATCAAGTTTTAGCAACAATCATGGTTTGGCTGAGGTAATAGAGACTGTTTTCACTGCCGTCGTCATTTTTATATCTGAGAAAGTCTCCCAATGACTGCTCTAGGGCTGTCACGTATAGGATGAGAGGTCTTCCTTCAACCAGGGGAATTAGCACTGGTGGGATTAATAGGAACTTCCTCAAGATGTCAAACACCTCTTGGAAGTCATCTGTCCAATGGTATGTAACTCCCTACTTCATTAACCGATTGAAGGGAAAACATTTTCCTTCCAGGTTGGCTATGAACCATCTAATGTAGGGCAGGTGTCCTCGGAATCCTCTCAACATAGTGATATTGTGGGGTGGTAGTAAGCCAAGGATATCCTTTATCTTTTCATGGTCGACTTAAAATGCCATTATTTTGTACAACGAAGCCATGAAATTTCCCTGAGGTGATCCCGAAGGTGATTTTCAAGGTATTCATATTCAGGAAATGTATTGATGTTTGTTCAAGACAGTTTCAAGGTCAAACAAGTTATCTGAGCACTATCTTGATTTGACCACCAAGTCATTGATGTAGCATTCGCTGAATATCCCCAAGAATGGTTTAAACATATGATACATGGCACATTGATATGTGGCACCAGCATTCTTGAGACCAAAGGGAATGACCTGATAATAGAATACTCCTTGAGGGGCTCTAAAGGCAGGGGATTATTCATCATCTCAGGGCATCCAGATTTGATTATAACTCAAATAATCATCCATGAAGGAGAGAGCCTCATACCCAGCCATTGCGTCAATTAATAACTTGGTAATCCGGACTAGGAAATCATCTTTCAGAAAATGTCGACTGAGATATCTGAAATCTATACAGAAGTGGATTTTTCCGTTCTTGTTCTTGATGGGGTCAATGTTATCCAACAGGATGGGTTATTGGACCTCCCGAATGAATCCTTCTTTAATAATTATACAAACTTCAGCCTCTATTTTGGCAGTATGTGAGGGGTGCGTTCATTGGGCCACTTTTTTATAGCCCCAGTGGTCTTCTGGCATACCTAAGTGGTGGGTCGCCACTTCGAGATCATGTCCCGGCATTTTTTGTTCCATTCCAGGAAAAACATCCCGATGTTGCTTGAGAATGGTGGTATATACCTTGTGATATTCGGGAGACATGGTTGTACTAATGAAGGTGGGCCTCCGGTCTTCCTCAGTACCCATGTTTATTTTCCTGAGTTCATCCATAATGGTAGATATATCTTCCACAAATGCGGGAGGTGCATCATGGAGATCTTCCTCCTCCTCTTCCACCACATTCTCATCATCTTGATCCGATGGGTGGAGATTTCCTGGCACGAGTTCTTGGGGGTCCATAGGCGAGGCATTGTGGGCTTCCTCACTCAAGTATACACCCCAAAATTAAGGGTCAGCGGTTGCTTCAACATTTTTACGCTCAGCCATTGTATCTGAAGTCATGAGGAATGCTGAGTGTGTGTTCGGGCTTGATCCCCTTCTCTCAACATGGATGATGGGAAGTACATAGTCTCCATCAAGCTGAATGTGGGGGTCATTATGAACCATTTCCAGACCCTTTGGAGCAGGGATCCAGTCAATACCATCGAGCAAAGGCATATTTTTATTTTTCTCATAATACTACGCGTAAATGTAGTGTGACTCAGAGATATTGAAAGGGGCCTTGTCAGTGTGCAATGTCACACTTTTCCCATTTATATAATACTTGATACACTGGTGGTAGGATGAAGGAACAACCATGTGCTTATGGAGCCATGGTCTACCAAGCAGGGCATTGAATGTTGTGTTCTTCCGGACCACCTGGAATTTTGAGTAGGTGATATGGTTGCCAAAATGGGGTTTCATCTTGATTTTTCTTATTGGCTTCAGTTCACTCTTTTTGTAACTCAACAGAGTTGTGGGTGAGGGTATTTGGTCATCCATACTGCAGCCTAACTTACAGAGTGTTCATAGGGGAAGGAGGTTAACTCCAAAGCCATGGTCAATAATGAATTTGAAGATCTCAACTTCATTTAGTGTGTCGAACACATATAGTGGTTTGATATGTCCTTACCTGATGGAATCTTCATCCTGATCGGTGAAGGAAATCACCGCATTGCATCCAGTTGGGCCAGTCTCCATCTGGTAAATCTCAGCAGCAACTACCTCGGCATGAAACTCTTGGGGGCTGAGCAAGGCTTCAATAAACACCTCCCTAAGATCTGCTGACAAACTTAGGGAATCTAGGATTGAAACCTTGGCTGGTACTGATGCCAACTGCTTAAGGATATCATATTTTTTCTCCAACGGCAGATGCTTCTCTGCTGGTGGGAGCATTTTTGTAGGAATATTGGGAGCTGGAGCATGTGACGAGGAAGGACTGGCTACGTGGTTGGAGGTCGATGGTGTTCCCATGTGCTGGGGGCTCAGCCTGGCCTGTCTGTTTGTGCGCACTAAGCAGCTAGACACTTGTTCCTCCTCTAACGGGTACCACAGAATGATAGGGCCAGAGTGGCCTCTTGTGGAGGTGGAGGGATATTATTTCTCATGTTGAGTCCATTGAAGGGCTCTCCCACGGGTTTCTGTTATATTAACGGTTTGGGCCGGTGTAAAACCATAGGGTTGGTTTCGACCGCGGCTGCATCTCCCTTGGTATCCCCTACTTCTGTGATTCCTCCTCTTATCCCCTTGCATCAAGAAATTGGGTTTGTAACCATACCCTTCATCCAAGAATGATTCCATTAGACGGATGATGTAGATGGAACAAAAGATTAGGTCCTCATCCAGGGACAGGTCAACCTGGTCAGTTGTCCATGATGGTGCCGTTTGGGGGGTCTGTGCCCATGTGGCCATGTTTGAGGGCATAAAATCCAATAATGTCGGGTCTAACCTTGGACTTATTGCAGACTATTCCTCTTTTGATTGTCTCCTCCCTTTTTTATCACGCCTGAATGACTAGCTTGTGGACGGTTGCGAGGCCGATATTATCAGATGTGCGGCATTAGGGGATATTGGTGGCAACACCGGCAACTGTAATTGAGCTCGGAGTATGACCTGAGCTTGATTGACAGTCTTCGGAGTCATCCAACTATCAAATTTCTTCCCCCTCTTGCTGGTGACTTCGTGCCACCCCACCCATTTGTCAAAGTCGGTGGTATAAATATACGTAACATGTTGTGGGCGTGGTCCCAATTAAACCTTTTCATAGTCTACCATCATTTTTAGGAGTTCTTTGATGATGATTCAATCCTGGATAATGTTTCCTAACATTTGATGGTAGGGATAGTAATCTGGACTGTCATTGTGGCTGAATTCTTCGGGCTTCCTTTGCTATGGGAGGTGGAGCAAGTTGCAATTCATGGCAGCGGTGATGTAGTCAGGGACTCGGTCCTCTCGGAACGAGTATACATTCTGTATCCATTCCTCAAATTGGTTCCTATTCGATCCTCTCTGATCTTCCTTCTTGGGCAGAGGTGGCTATTGATATACTGGGGGACATTGACGATTTGGTGTGGGCCTAGGCAGGGGAGCAGTTGCAGGGGATGGCTTTAGCATGATAGAGTATGTTTTAGCTCTAACTGTTCATGTTGTAGGAGCTTGTGTGGCTATTCGGGACATCAGATTGGTCTGCTACAGGGAGTCTTTAATTCTATGAGCAATGGAAGAGAGATTGCGAAAGCCAGTGGTGCACTCTACCGGTATGAGTGGTGTTCGTAGATCATCTCTAAGGTTGTCGATGAATATGGACTACATCTCATCATGGGGAATTGGCTTATTCAGAAAGTAGGTCAGACCCTTCCTTATAGAAATGAAATCCAAGACCCCCTCGTTCTCCTTCTGTTTGAAATTTATGATGTAACTGACCATTTTCTTCGGCATCGTTGAGCAGATGTGGAACAAGAACTTCTGTCGAAGGTCTTCCCAGATTTTTATGGACTGAGCTGGAAGATTCATATACCATATGAAGGTTGATCCTTTCAAGGTCCGTACGAAGAATATGAGTTTCACTATTCTTGTTGTTCCGGAGTTCCCATCATAGGGTCACAATAAGACGCATAGTGCATCACTTGTTGTTCCGGATTGCCTGGACCATTGATAACAGGGAATACAGGGCTACCAAAATTAGATTGAGAAGTCATGTTTCTCTCCCAATCTGGGTAGGGCTTTCACTCTGGCTTTATTAGAGCACGTTGACCTTCCATTGCTTCCAATCGAGTAGTCAGTGTCTCGATGGTGTGGGAGAGTCCTTGGTTTACATTCGGTTGGGCCCGGTCTTGGGTGGTTGTAGCCTAAGGCATTGCCTGAGGATCCGGATTGGCCGACACCAAGGGTGCGTATTCCGTTTGTGACATCGTTGGACGGTTCATACGTACTCATTCTGGTTGCTTCCTAAGTAGAGGGATGTCTTGTTAATCGCCCAAATCCATGTTCAGGTAGTTGGACGGACCTGGCGCCTCATTGGGCGGGGGCCCTGACCGTGATTCGTCTGCCGGGGGAAACCTTGGTCCTTGAGGTGAACTTGCATGGAGTGCAATGTGTGGATCTTCTTGGGAAGCACTATCAATAAGACAATTCCTCTAGAGTAGCTCAGTGTTAAGCCGCCTCAATTATTTCATTTCATCCTCCCGTCGAGCGAATCTCTCTTGGAGCATAAGTGGCTCGTTTTTATTAAAAGAAGGTGGTGGGTTAAGGGTAACCGATCATTTATTCTTATCCTTGTTTGAATATCGTAGGGTAGGTGGTGGAGGGTTTTCAGGAAGGGAGGCTATATTTAGGGTGGCCCTCTGGTTCCGGGTGTGCACACCTGATGGTTCATTGTGATTCACAACATGACTGGAACCATCATCTCATGATCCATCCAGATTTGCATCATCTAGGGTGTCACCTGTGGGTTTAGCCTCTATGGTGTTGATGGATGCATATCGCGGGTTGGAGTAGATTACAATCTTCCAAATAGGAAGAGGATCCCCCTCACCTTTTACTGGTCCTCCCCTTCCTATCCGTGTATTTCTTTTGGACTCCTTGATGAAGGGTGACGTAGAGAGTTCCTTGATGTGACCTTACGGTATGCCTCCCTTTTAAAGGGGATGGTTATTGAAATGTTGGGATAGGGAAAGAACCTCCTATTCTGATTTTCCTTCATAGATGAGAACATTTTGATTCTTTTGGGGGAGGTTGTTGTTGAGGTGGTAATAATTCCCCCAACACTGAGGGATGGGCTGGCTCAAATCACCGGACATTGATTCTTTTCCCATTTTTATTGGTCTTATGGGGGAAATAGTTTTTAAAACATCCCCCAGCCCTGCAGGCTGGGGTTGACACTGCATTGAGGAAGTGGCTGCTACTATCTCTATTTTCCAGATCTTGTGTGCACCCATTTGGGGGTGAATGAGATTTGATGTCGAGTTCACTTGTAAATCAATCCCCTATAGGAAGCCAAGAAATTATTACTGATTGGCCTCTCTCAGGCGAGAGGCCAATTGTATGATTTAGGTGGCATGATTCAATTGTTCATGAATGTATCATTCCCATCAGGCCTGACGATTCTGGGACTTACTGAAGGCATGTATCTGTTGGGTGTGTCACCTTTCCCGAACAGGGAGACCACTCGATCATTGTCTTTTCATGATGATGTTTCAAGATAATATGCCAAACGGGTTCTTCTGTATCAGGAGCGGAGTGAAATGAAAAGCTCCATGTTCTCCCCCTCCTATGATATGGAATCCCATCGGGGCGTCGCCAATGAGGCGACACAGTTGGTGCAGTGCATGGAGGTAGGCTAACTCCATGTTTCCATTATGCCTCTCAGGTGGCTGTTTCCGCACTAGAGAAAGATCTTCTCGGGCAATGTGACTCAGGATGTCTCTTATTGTCTTGACGTGATCTACATACCCATTGTAGGGTAGGAAGATTGATTTCAGCTGGCGGAGGGTTATCAACATATTGGAGCGGTTTTCATGTGCACATTCTTCGGGAAAATTTCTGGGTATGTCAAATTTAGAGGTGGTCGTGCGCCAAAGAATAACTAGGATATCATCTCTGGCCAGTCATTTTCTTAGGTGCAACATGTCAGCATACTCCTCCGCTAGTGATTCCTCTACCTGGTCAGCCCAACAGAGATGCTCACCGATAGCGGGGTCAGAGGCCGTGGGGCTAGTAGGTGTTGAATTATCATATGGCCGATTCCGGGGTGGTTCAGAAGATGAATGCGACCCTGGACCGTCTCTTGATCGAAGAAGGGTGTCGTTGGCTACTAGCATGGAATCTTACATGCTTGATCCCATCCTGCTGAGTTCCTCGTCATATGAGGGAATATCTGTTCTTGATTCGGCATGGGAAGGACCTTCCTATTGATATGATATTTCACTGCGGGGTGGAACTTCGAAATGGCGTCCATGATGGTGAGGGCTACCATCACAGCTGCCGCAGGGAGAGAACCTGCAGGGTACACCTTATGGAGGGCCTTCATAATGTACCTCAACAAGGGGAGGTCTTTCTTATTGAATGGCATCTAGGTAGGGAGGTCCTCCTCTATCTGTGCCATAATGGCGAGTGCTACCATTACTGCTTGACGTCTCACTAGATAGAGGACTTTTGCAGTGCATACCTTGGGGAGGACCTCCAAGGTGTATCGCAGCGAGGGGAGGACCTTCTGGCTATGTAGCGTTGTTATAGAGAGGGCCTTCGCAACAACTGCCATCATGGTGAGGATGACCATCATGGTTTGACCTTCTATGTGTATCATAGGGAGGACCTTCAAGATACACTGTGGCAAGGTGATGAGTTGTTTATTTATTGGGGCCATCGCAGGGAGGACCTTCACAATGGTGGCCATGGTGGCGAGGACTACCATCACAGCTACCAAAATGGTGAGGACTACCATCATAGCTGCTTTAGGGAGAATGTTTGCAGGGTACACCCAGGGGAGGGACTTTAGAATGTACAACAATGAGGGGAAGGCCTTCCTGTTTCTGGACATCTCTACAGAGAGGTCCTCTCTTATCAGAGTGGCGAGGACTACCACCATGATCTGATGCCTAGATGTGGGAATTTTCATTGTAACTTAACCCCTGGGAAGGACCTTCAGGGCAGGACATAACAAGGGGAGGGACTTCTTGTCATGATGAGACGTCACTACATGGAAGGCATCCGCAGTTGCGACTATGATAGCGAGGACTACTATCATAATTTTTGGTCCCACTGCACGTAGAGTTTTTGTAGTGTATACACTGGGGAGGACCTTCAGGGTGGACCGTAGAAAGTGGAGGGTCTTCTTGCTGATCGATCTTCTAGTCACATGGAGGGCATCCGTGACTCGCATCAAAAGAGAAACACTCATGATCGATCGTTATATGCTCATGGGGGAGGCCCCCACGGGTGCTCTGGGGAGGACCTTCAGAGCTACTGGTAGCAACATTGTGTGGAGAACCTTCACAACTGCTACCGCCACTCCCATAATATGGTAATGGGTAGGTAGGGTTTCGAGCCTTCGATATCTTCTTAGAGGCCTTTTAAACCCTAGATTCCAGCAGAACAATGTCATGAACACCCTCTTAATTTTCCGGATGCCTTCGGTGCGTTCGGGGCACTTTCTTGCGGGCAGCGGAGACCTTCTGCTATTGATAATGGCCTTCACCTTTGGGTACCTTTCGGATTGGGCCCCGTGATGCTATCGGGATATTCCGAAGAACATATTGACTTTATGAATGGATATATTCCCGCACTGGACCATCCACCGTGTTGGACGGGTGTCCCCCAGTTGGAACGACTGAAGGTGGTCGGTCTGGTTTCCCTTGCATCATGAAATATGACTAACGACCCTCCTGGGTGGAAGCATGAATACATATATGCTTTGAGGTGGCTATATCACCTCTTAGATGAGTCGCTTAAATTGAGGAGATTGGCTCACGGGCCCGAGTTCTTGCCGTTTCTGCTGATGCAATTACATTTTTTCAAGTCTGCAAGATATGATCTGGGATCAATACCTTCCCCTTCATCATTTCCAGGATATGCAGAGATCCATCTTTGGCTGGAACGGGTATAAAGGCCACATCCAGTATAGGATTAGGAATATCCTCCTTCGATCCTCCAGTGGTCATCGGGTACTGAAAATTATCCCGTGTCGGGGTAGGTGAACAAATCTACCCCTATGCTGGGATATATCAGTTTGTCTCTCTGTTTGCTGCAACATCGGGATGGCAGACTTTAATTACATCCATAGGGAGTTGGCTCTGAACATGTTGGTTTCCACTGTATCGATTAAGTGGCCTTTGGTGGAAAGGAGACATTCCTACATATTAGTTTTCACCACATCTAGATGGAGGGCTTTGTTGATCGCCACCATATCGGGATGGTATGCGTCAAGAGAATCTTCCTGGAGCTGGCCATGCAGGTGCTGGGTCACCACCACGTCTGGTTGGTGGGTTTCACGACACTGGGCAGGGAGAAGTTCTGGCTAGGTAGGTTTTGTCATGTGTGAGCGAAAAAATAGATGGATCTTGGTGGGGATGCGCACCTACGCGTTTTATGCCACCATGTCGGGATGACATTCACTAGAGAAGCAAACAGGTGTATATGCCTGCTCGTGATACGTCTTCATGACTGGGAAGCAGAGCTCCTACTCAGGGACAAGGGTGATGACCAGTCCATGGTTATACATATTCTACACTCATAGGGTGATCCGAGGGGCCGGTGGTCAGGGAGAATTGAACTGGATCCTGGGGGAAAATCCTCCTTAACATGAGGATATTGAGTCGCAGCGTAATCGCGATGACATCTTCCGACGGGGGCCATAGAGAGGACCCCCCTTCAGTGGGGATGAAGTCCTCAACGTCGACCTCATCTTCCATCCAAAGATAAGGGTGGTGTGTGTTGTCTCGTTATGGGGATAGACTTTCGAAATGGTTTTAGATGGCAACAAGAGCCGTCTGGGTCTGCATTCACGGCCGCTGCTGGGAAGGCGACCAGTAAGTCTTGGCGGATTGGAAGGTGTGCATGGCTGCCTCCACCGTTGGGGGAGTACCGTTCAAGTGGTACTCTTGGATCAACGCATCCGAGACCCAATGTTGAACACATTGGGTAGGTGACAAGGTCATTCGTTGGTGAGGATTTATCACCATTTTGTTGTTTGAAGTACACACATGTGAGTTTCTATGTGATGCCAATGGATCAAAGTGAGTTCTGAGTGGTACCTGTAAAATATTTTTACAAATACAAACCGTAAACCCGTCAAAGTAGCATCTCATGATCCCATGCATAATTGATGACCTTTCTTGGTCCTTTTGTGGGTATAAGGGGTCACAGTGAGATATTAGGTTAAATCTGTCATGCTTGGTAAAAGATTCATGTCGGGATCACCATTTTTTTGTTTCTCAACGACGACGAATCAGGGGGAAAATGTGTGCTACCTTACAGTTGATTATAGATGGTTGGATTCTGCTTAATAACTCATAACAGGTGCACTTATTTAATCTATGAACACCCAATAGTTCCATATCCAGGGATACATCGACCTGCTTTCCAATGGCAGGCATTCGCTGGGTGATTTGTCCTACAATGCTTAAGAACTCACATTGGTTGAGAGGATGGGAATTCAGGCTCATCTCACTCTTTTGGGGGGAATTATTTCATATTTTGGGACTCTCTTATATATTTAAGACGTTTTCATGTGTTTGTGAATCTTTGTTTTATACCCAATCATAGTATCCATGGATTACTCCTTATTGGCAATTGTCACCTGAACGCAGGGGTTCAGAATCATTTAGGCTTGAGGTTTACCATCCCTCATGGAATTAATGGCACTATGGAGTCTAGACTCATTGAGAAGATACTGGATTAATTCCTCGTAACTGGGAACTCTTGAGTTTATTTTCATCCAAGGGGTAGATAACAACTTGAGTGTCGAGATCGAACCCGTGATACGTGCTTCCTACATATTCTTGTGAGAGGAATCAGAATGCTCATAGTTTAGTTTGGGATGGGGCTTACTCTCTAAGGGGGCCCAAGATGTGGGTAAACTGACATAAAGGGGGTCAGAATGACTGATTGTTGGGATTGAACCTCAGAGAGGAAACCTACATACCCCACCTAGGAGACAGGGATCAAAGTCCACGTAGTTCGAGAGTATAGTTTAATGTCATGCAGGATGAAGGATGAACCGACGTGAAGAGGATGAAACAACCAATTATTGGGCTTGAACCTCAGAGAGGATTCCTACGTAACCCATCTAGGAGACATAGATCAATGTCCATGTAGTTCGGGAGTATAGTTTAACTTCATACCGGACAAAGGATGAACCGACGTGAAGGGGTTCCGAATGGTCGGGTGGTGGGCATGAACATCATGGAGGCTTCCTACCTACCATGCCTTGACATGGATCAAAGTCCTCGTAGTTCAAATGAGGCTGGGTTTAGTGTTGATGCTTACTCTAAGCCCACGTGAGTCATGCTCGGTGTGAGAAACAAGAGGCAACATAGACTTGATGATCACATCGCAAAAGGTGTGTCCGTGGGAAGAGGAGCGGGGCATACACATGGAGCGGCCCGAGCAGTCGGGGCTTACTCCATTATGGAGGGCTGATGGTGGCAAAGCCCAGAAAGACAGGGAAAGGGTGCCCCCCGTGTCTGTCTCATCTCTTGGTTCATGGCATTGGGGAAGTAAGAAGGTGCATGGGTTCTACCTCCCGCAAGAAAGGCAAGGGGCTTACACCAAGGAGGCTGCCTGTTCACACACAGAAGAGGGGAGAAGTGCTCACCACCAGAGTTGAAGAAAAATGGAAGCGGGACCCCCCAATCTAGTGAGTTGATAGGCATAATCGGGACTCTAGGCTCAGACCCTGTATTATTGTGGGAATGTGAACCTAGGAACGCTTCGGGAATCCACTCAAGTGTCGGAGCAACCCCCTTTCCCTCGCTTACTGTGGGTATGTGAAGTCAAAGAATCACACTGATGTGCCTGAAGGTTGCATTATACAGGTCTGGTGGCTTTGGTGGAGGCCATTGCATTGGGCTGATGAATGGGCCAATGAGGGGGTTGTGAAGGATCAGGTCAGATTGGAAGGATTTTAACTGACTCAGGGAATGGGAACACCAACGGATTAGGTGGGCCACATGAGTGTATGAGGAGTGGCACCCTTCGCGTAGGGGGTGCTACGTAGTTGGAGAGGCTGTCTGTGTACCAAGGTGGTATGAGGACTGATAGGCACCCCGCATACCAGGGTGGTATGAGGCTTCGTGTTCAGCCCACGTACAAGGATGGTACGCGGGGAAGTCCTTGCGAAAAGAGATAGATAAGGGCGAAACTGGTTGGGGGTTCATCGGTCAGGGCTTCTCCCATGTAGGAGGGTGCTACGCGGTACGTCAGATCGAAAAAGGGGCATAAAATCCCAGGTCCGTGGGGAGTGCATCCGCGGAGGGGCCATGGTTTGAGGCCTTTATTTTGGTGATTTTATGTTCATAGTTCACCAAATTGTTATGCATTTTCGTTTCCTTTTTAATTCCTTTCCAGCTTCATACCTATTCTGGTTCGTGAATTGGAACCTTGCTGTTTGCGAAAACCTAAACTCCTTCCTCCAAAATCCTTCCACCCATATCTGATCTATCCCTCTATTCTCCCACTTGACCTCCTTTTATAGAGGGAGGAAAGATATGTATATGTGGGCATGCGACACCTTTTTTGGATCCACATGATAAGAAACCCAGTTTATGGATGACTTGGTCAATCCGCAACTCACGGGGGGAATTGAACGCACCTTCCTCGTGAACTGAACTAGTTCAGGGAGTGCTTAGATGCTGCACATGGCCCTGTATCTATTTTGCGAATGACGGTGTATACGGTACGATCGAGTTGAAGTGGTTCGTGGCTGGGGCGGTTTGTGTTGGTGGACCGGCCTGGCGCCCGTCCTGCATCATGGCCACAGAGGGTCCCCACCTCTGTTCCGCGAATGACAGCAGTCCGTGGAGGGGGAGCGGCTTGCTAAACTGGCTGCGTACCATCAAAATTGGACTAGTATGCGGACCGGTTTGTATTTTTCCAACCTTTGTGTATTCTCCTTATTTTTTCCCAATTCATAAAAGGAAATTGGGTATAATCCACTCTTTAATTAAGGGGATTCTCATTATCTTTTTCAGATTTTTCAGGACACTTCATCGTACCGCGGGGATGATGGAACATAGAGCAGCTCGGCTAATGCATCCCGTCCTGGTGGCGCACCGTTGTTCCACCCCATGGAAAACCGAACTAAAGCTGGAGGGTTGTGCCCCGTGCCCAGTAGGCCGTGCTCTCAGCCCAGCTGGCCGTACCCCCATCATAGAGGGTTACTCCCCCATCCATGCATGTTGAGCACACACCCAGTGGGTCGGAACCTCACCCAGTGGGCCAGGCTGGCACCCAGGTGGACAGACCCGCACCGAGTGGGCCAAACCTGCACCCATCTGGTCAGACCAATGCCGGCAGGCCAGACACGTGCCCTTTGGGTGGGCTGGACCCTCGGCCAAACCTGACCGGGTTTAGCGTGGGGTTTTGGGCCTCACCCACGGGATAGGAAGGGCTAGATCAATGCCGACCTGAACTAGGTTAGGTCATGCTTGTCTAATTAAACCGGGGTTTGTGGCACCTCTGCACAGTGTTGGTGGGGTCGGCCTGATCGAGTCAGACTGGACATCATCGCAAGAGGTCCCCTAATTACTAAAATGTATGTATCTTGCAAAAAATGTGTTCTATTGATGAGATGTTTGCAGAATTAGGAACATCCTGACGAGGAGGATCTTTTGGCATGCTTTGTGGTGAATTTAATGGATGATGAGATGTGAAGAATGGCTTGAGGAGCAGTTCTCCCTAGAGCGCTATGTAAGAAACTCTGTGGTTGGCTGAGACCCGATGACTTCTCGATGATAACCCAGTGGGAAGCGGTTTTATGTGACCCGACAGGCCCATGACGAGGAGTAGCTCTGTGAGACCCGACAGACCCACGATACTCGATAGAAGGAGTACCTCAGTTCAGCCAATGTGAGAAGTGAATCTTTGTGACCTGGGAGGCCCACAGTGGGGAGCGGATCTATGTGACCCATCAAACCAAATATACACATCAGGGATGAGTACCACAATAGTCCAAGGTTACCGGGAAGCGGCTATGTGTGTACTAGAATTCATACAATTCTCTATAGAGGAGGAGTTCTCAAAAAACTGAAGAGTTTGATGATATAACTGATGATGCTACTATCACTTCCCTAGACTATACCTATTATGAGCGGATTTATTTACTTGGTGTTATGTGGTTGAGTTCTAGCTTGGTGGTATTACCTCTACCGTATTCTAATTGTTGTGTTTTCCTTTGTGGATTAATAAGATACCATCGGGGTTCTTGGGGATCCAATGATAATTGGTGTACTCACCATTGCAATGGTATTGTTCGTACGTGTTTTGTTTAGTGGAAATGATCTACGTTTGGAAAGGGGTGCTTAGGGGGAGAGGACTGACGGATGCTACAAAGGTGGACATGGTAGCCTAACACTAATTTCCCCCAGAAGGACCATGCCGTTTAGAAATTATACTTTGGCTTCCAGTAGCTTCACAACTCTCATGATCAAGTGGTGTTTTCTACAGATTGAAATCAGAGTTCCTTTTTTTACTTTTCTATTTTCATTTCCTTGTTTGGTTTGTATTCTGGCCCACTTACTTTCACTTTTACTTTCACGCATATTTTTATTAGGGGTATACATGTTTTCTCTTTTAGTGTGTTGGGATGTGGTTGGGCATGCGTGTGTACGGTTAAAGGAAATGCCATCCCTTTTTTGTCATATGCATTTCCGGTGCTAGTCTCCAGCCACTGGCCTATGGAATACAGGCTTCAGATAGTCAAAGAACGGGCCCCAGGGGAAGGGACGTGATAGTCAATTCCCTGTATTAAAGGAAAATAAAAACATTAACATGAGATGAAGGGCTCAGACAAAGAAACATACTTCAATACAAAAAAACATAAACAAAAAATAACAACATTCCTTGAGAATAGGTTGGCCATGTTTTTCTGAATGAATTCTATTCATTTCGAGAAATGGGGTGCGGGTAATGAGAGAATTGATATGCATCAAATTGTTGTTTCCATGGTCCTTACTTTCCACCCTACATGTCATCCAACCTAAACCAAAATTGAGTGTGATAGGAGTTGAACCTTTTTATGTTACATTACATCAAGGTTATGTATATAATTTTTATCAATATTAGTAATATAAATATGTGTGTATATTTGTGTATTGTTGCATATTATATATTTAAATCACATTTATGTTTGTGTGTAATATTGCATTGAATGACTAAATTTATGATAATAATAAAAATATTTAAAAAATATAAATTTAATGACTATGAATAAAATTTAGTTACATATTAAATATGAAATACTATAAAATTTCAAATTAAAATTAAAATTAAAATTAATATAGATAAAATAAAATATAAATTTTATAATATATATATATATATCTTATGAAAATAAAATTTATAATTTATATATTTATATAAAAATATGTTTTTTATATTTAAAAATAATTTATACTATTAATATATATAAAAATATATATTTAATTAATTTATTATAAAAATAAAATTTTTATTTATCTAATGTATAATATATTTATTGTATATATATTGAGGTTTTTATTTTTTAAATATAATATATTTTTATAAAAGGTTGAGGTCGATGCCTTAATTTATAATTAATGAAAATACCACTTTCATGTCTGGGTTGAGGGAGACCCATTACATAGCCTGAAGGCCCAATGCGAAGTGGCCTAAATACAAGGTTTGAAAGCACTTTTTTGGCTCAAAGGGCCCCTCGGTGAACAATAATACTATAGTACCCATGCTGCTACAGTTCCGTTGCTGCTATAGTTCTGCTACCGTGCCTCTGCCGCTACTGTCCTATGGCTGCTACATTTTCGTCACTACTACAGTTCCGCCACTGCTACAGAACCCTACTACAATTCCGGAATTTTGTCCCTGCTTGGAGTTGATCATGGGTCTTTTGGATTCCAAGCAATACCTTGTACCACTTGGGTAAAAACTTGTTATCTTATAAGTAAAATATGGTTAAATAAATAAATTATTAATGTGTATGTTAATAATAATATTAAACATAAATTTAAAATATGTAATTTTATGACAATGAAATTTAATGTAATGAATAAAATTTAAAATATACTTATATATATAATTAAAAACAAATAAATATATAAAATATATACATTTAAATAATTATATAGTCTTCATTAAAATTTATATTAATATAACTTGGTGGATATATATTTATATATATAATGCATCACGGTGGTTTGACTGCATACATGCGAGGTAGCCAAATTATAAATTTATGATTTTTCCCGAATAACATTACAATAAGGGTTCTTATAACAGTAACCATATGTGGTTGAGTCCAAAGCGAGGAACAAAATAGGTGAGACCTAAGAATTAAAAACTAAATATGATTCCATACAAGGATTTGGAAGAATTACGATAATTGAGATAATCAAATTAACTTTTAATTTACCGAATAAGTGTTTAGGATCACATTCAGAGAGCTTTTTCTAAGATAGTAATATTTCACACCTAGATATATCAGTTAACATATGCTGAAATGTTTATCATGAACACTACTTGATTTTTGTCAACATAAATTTATCTATATACATTAAATATATATCCTTTTTATAAGATAATCAACAATTTTTGTGAATTATGTACCATATAAAAATGGAAAACAAATAGAATGTATTGGTCCTAACTCAATTTTTTTCCAATTAGATTAGGGTCCTCATTTGCAGTTCCTCAAATTGGGGTCATGAAAAAAGTATGAGATATATTTTTTTGATAATCTAATTCTTATTATATTTGATATATTTAGTTCAAATTAAGGATTCATTAATGTTATGATACCCCTACTCTTGACTCCTAACCCTAAGTACATTATTCTTTCATGAAAGACGAAATATTTCACATATATGATAGTAATAAATCATAAGAGCAATTCGTGATGATATAATTTTATAATAATATTTAATATAAATCCAGGTAATTCCTTTAATATCAAAGGAACACATTGAAATAACAACTTTAATTGAACAAAATTGGCTTGGAATCATAAAAAAGTGTTAAAATTCATGAAACATTGGAATAAAAGTAGAAAAACATGATAGAAAGAAAAAACTAGGGTAAAACTAAGGCCCCATAAAAATTATGGAGTTCTTGGAAATGAATCAGTAGTAAAGATTCATGATGTGAAATGTATTTCAAGTCATGTGATAGCCTAAAATCCTTCAATTTTGATTTTGTCGCAAAAATTCAATTCATGAACTAGATCATCACAACATGAATGAAAAAAATTAATCTCCTAGAAGAATAGATCTCTAGTTATTTATATCTTCAACTCAGTCAAGAAATAATTAGACACATTAGTTGAAACGTTTACTAAAACATCCACCAAGTGACGGTCTGTTCTCATCATGAACAATGACATCTCCATAGGTTGATGAATTGGATTATCTCTTATTGATTGTCTTGATATTCTTATAATCTCTTGGGTATTGTCTCCCAGTGGTCATTTCATGAAAGGTTGTTTCATAATGTTAAAGTTCTATAACTATAGAGTTTGGAAATATTTTCTCTATACAACAAGTCTTTCAATATAACTATAAAAATAAAAATAAAATAAAATAATCTCCACATTAAATATAGATAAAAATTAATGAATTAGGCCCAAAAGGTTATTATAAATTATATATATTAATTTCCCTCACACTTGAAAATTTTCTTATCATTAAGAAAAAAATCTGTAAAAAATCTCAAAAGAAACAATTTTTAACAGGAAACAATCATTAAAACCTTTAAAATAAATCTTTATATTAGTTGAAAGTTTTTAAGTCTCACACTTTATCCCGAAAAGGAAAATTATTCTTGCACAATTATCATGTTTTTCATTCAAATTACTCCTCTCATTGATTATAATTTCTAAAATATTCTTAAATGACCATTCTATGTTGTGATTTACATTACTATTATTTTTCCCTCATCACTCAAGGAAAAAATAAAACATGAGTTATTCTGATAATTTGAATACATGTTCCTTGATATAGTCATACATTGCTTCTATCGTCTACATTATTTAATGAAAAATAAAATCACTAATCATGAGAACATCATATTACGGGTCAGCTGATTTTGAGGATGGGGGTACGTGGGGAGATGATAAAAATCATGATAAAAACAGGGAAAAAATTAGAAAATCATCATCCATGATAATGATGAACAGTTTCATGAAAAAACTCTTATAAATAGTGATGTCTCCTTACACCCTAACTCTCAAATTTGGTCAATTAAAGTGATAGGAATTCCTAATTAAGATAGAATATTTCTATCCTTTCTCCTATTCTTTCTTTTTCAATTATTCTGAAATCATGTTCACTATTAATCACACATCCTCCACCAAACCCCATACAATCTATCACGATAATAATCAGTCTATTAGTAGTAATTTTTAACCATTTTAAAACACAAAACATGTTTTCTAAATAGTGTATAATCAAAAAATTACATCAAAAGTAATCATGAACCATGTCTCGAAGATCTGGTGAAGAAACGATTGTACATCTTCATATTAGTAAGCATCATATTTCATGATTATGTTTTAATTCCCCCAAAAATATTCAATTTAAAATAATATAATATTCTTAAGATTAGGGTAGGAAGGGATAAAATGATATTATGATGTTGTCAATGAAAATAAATTGATTCATGGAAACAATGAGTTAAGGAGTCATGATGTACAGGTAGGTCTTAGGGAAAAGGGATCAAAAATCAGAATTCCTAAAATATTTTAGAAATATATTTGTTTAGTCACATACATAATTAGATAGATAGGTAAGTTCTAATATTTTTTCATGTCATAAGTGCTTCCATGTAAATATTCTTAGAAATGAGAGGTAAAAATAAGGTCTAGAATCATCTTAGTAATGGGAATAAAAAAATAAAAAGATAAATCACTCATGTCATGGTTATTATGTAACAGGTTAATCAATGACCAATTCAAATAACATAGAATTATAAATTAAATTATCAATATGAAAATAATGCTAATTTTATTAACATAAATAAATAGTTACTTTTTAACATATCCATATAGAATCGCTTTTTATTTATATTTATGAAACAAATTTTAATATTAAAGAATGTTTCCAAAAAAAATTATATCTTGGACAATTGATAAGAATAAAAAATACAAGATGATTTTCAAAATCCACAAGTCTATCCCCAAAACCCATCAAACATAATATAAAGTACTATATATTCATTGTGAAATTTTTTTGGGAGATATCAAAATGATAATAGAATATTTTTTTTTAAAGGTATGGTTAATCAAGATCATACCCATATTAGTGTTGTTTTAATGAAAAAAATTGAATGATAAGGTGAACTACATACTTTATGAAAAAGGATCAGAAAAAAAGAGTACATGAACTGTGAAAGAAGTGATTCATCATTATATATCAATTTTGAAAAACATTAAATGACATTTGAGCATAAATTAGTTAGAAAATATAATCTCATAAATACATATAACAACAAAGTTCAATAAAAAAGTAATTACAAACACACAATCTTTTAGATATTTACCACATAAATTAAATGGTATAATTAGATTATGAAAAAAATCAATATAGTGGATAAAATATGGGTTTACTCCCATAAAGCACTATTTTTGTTTCATTATCCCTACTGATGAAAAAATATCACTCAAAATAGTCCATCAAAATAGTGGTGTGAGGCCTCTTATGGGAAATTTTTATAATATAATCCATATTTAATGACCTATTTGAATGATTCACCACCTCATAAATAGCCAGATGAAACCATTCATGTGGAAACCAAAACATCCTTATAGAATTCAGATGGATTTTGATAGGGGTCCTTAAAACATAATAGTTGGATAAGAGATCTCATGAGGGAGTCTGAAGAACATTCAAGATGGTACATCAACATTCATAGAGGAATCTTTGGAATACTAAATACTCATAAATTTTTTAACAAAGAATAAGGTAAATGTACTAAAATTAATGTTAGTGAAAAATGTGTATCCATTACATCATATGGAAGATCCAAAAAAAATTGAGGGTTTAAGAAAATATATAAGACAAATACAACCAAAGAAATGAAAAATATGAAGTATAAAAGGAATGAAATCTTTGATCAATATGGAAGGTCAGTTAAATTAGTGATGCATTACTCCCCAATGGATAATGTTTGGATGCTAAAATATGAATCAATGTAACTATTAGTTTAATTATCTTGATGTCAGTCAGCAGATCTAGAAATAGATGGTGTAGAATCATGAATATTCATCGGTGTCAAGTGTATGGTATCTTGAATATGAATGAGACCTCTCCTCTAGACTCTAAGGTATAAAATATACCCTTACCTCTTCCAAAATTCATTATGTGATACACCTTCTTTAATGCATGGTTAGATATCTTAGGAAGAATAGGGTTATGGTCTTCTAGAATTAATATGGTGAGGAATGGAACATACCTAGTAGCTCTAACTGTGGGAGGAAGATGAGATTTACTATAAGGATAAGAGACTAGTTTGGGTGAGAGTTGGAAGAGATTATATGAATTGAATGATTATGTACAAAATGATATTCCTCTAGAACTCTAAAATGCACTAGAAAACATTTTCATGGACTTAGATCAGGGTCCAAATATCCATCAGAATAGATTTGTCCAATAATGTATCGGATGTCATGGTTCTATAAAATACTGACGGAACCGATGTCGTTGGGTCTACAATATTTACCTGGAATAATACCCCAAATCCATATGTATCATGCCAATGAACTATATCCTATCATTAATATGTATCATACTAATGATTCTGGAAATTTTTTATAAGAAATCACATCATTTGTAGTAGCACCAGATCAATGAGCTAAATAATCCTAAGGTATGATAGTGGAAGCGGTGAATCCAAAACAGCCATGTTCATTGTGAGATGCATGACAAACCTACCTCTAATAAGAATCCCATGGGACTTCCAATATTACCGCTCAATGTATTACATTAATTTTTGGTCCTTTCTTTTATTTTCCCTATAATCGAGGCCAAAATAAAAAATTCAAGATCAATAACAATTATATGTGAGTCTCCCCTAGAAAAAAAAACATGTGCCTAGTATTTTTGGGAAAATCATCAATGGAACTTCACTCAGTTGTGATATTTTGGATCTGTTATCATAATAAATGTAGTATCCATCTCAAGAATTAATTTCCCAACTTTTGTTTATATCAAAAGTGTTAGAATGATGGATCACATAAGACTAGGTGGTTCTGTTGATGAAATAAATAGAATATAACCCATGGTTATCTCTAAAATCACCAAGAATAAGGACCCACTACTTATTTTTTATTCATAAAGATATGTGAATCACAACTGTCACGACCCATCCATGGGGTCTGTTTCGTGACTACCCCAAGCCCACCTTCCATAGGCCAGGGCTGGAAACTAGCAACAAAGGAGTAATTTCCGGTAAAAAGGGAAGTCATTTCCTTTATAAAAGTAAATAAACAACACCGAGTATGCAAGTGAAGTATGCACTAGGAGAAACTGAGTAAAAAAGTAAGTGTTGAAAAGTAAATGGGACAGTATACAAACCCAACTAAGAGTACAGTGCAACTGAAAAGAAAGTACAATAGTAGTAAAGTAAAGAAGAACCCACAGAGTTGTCCTCCGGGTACCCCACCTGAATGGTGGGTACTGATGGTCTCCTCTTCTCCTCGGGTCTAGTCGTCTGCCCCATGTACATTCCGCCAAGTGTTCAACCTCCGGGTAACATCCAGCTCCACAAGCCTTCACCCTAATCAGTGTTGTCTGTCGTCTACATCCAACACAACGTAGTGCGAGCATAGCCCGTGCAGGGGTGAGTATACGATACTCAGTAGGGACCCCGAGACCCCCGATGGTCTCCTAGAATCCACGAAGGATAAACCAAAAAATAAAGATACAAGCACAAAGTATCAACCAAATCTACTTAGGTATATGCCCATACATATACTTAAGTCATCAATCTCAGTTCGACTCCATCTTCCGAGCCCAAGCCCAATCCGGTCCACATAGGAAGGAAGTCAATCACATCAATGATAATGATTGAAAGACAAGAATCATTTCACATAGGTATACTACTCACGAAGAGGGGCGGAGATGATTAGATGTAGCCTCTGAATCATCTCCTCTACCGAACCCACGTAAGATCCTAGTACAGAAGTCGTCACTGCAGAACCAACGTAGGATCTAAGTACAATAACCATCATTGCCGATCCCACATAGGATTTAATTATAGTCGCCATCACTGCCTAACCCTTGGAGGATCCTTGTACAGTCACCCTCACTGTCGAACCCACGTAGGATCCATGTACAGTTGTCTTCGTCGTTGAACCCACAAAGGATCCCAGCACGGTAGTCGTCGCAGTCACATCCAGATCTTGGTTTCTCACACACATCGTAGTCGATTCTGGGAGGGTACACTCGTCGAGTAAAGGGGGTAGATACATAAACATTATCAAAGCCTTGTGTTGATGTATCCCAAATATTCTTCTCATAAAAAGAAAACCAACGTGACAGACGACGCGTTAATCAGACGCCCGATCTGAGAGATATTGTCTTTTCCGTTCGAGGGGCCAAGATAGAAATATGCTCGTTCCAAACCCGGTCGTTTACCAAAGTTATCCAAAACTCAATTATAGTATTTCAAAAGTATTGCCACATCAATAGGGTCCCATTTCCGCAGACGCCGTGTTGATCGGATGCGCAGTCTTTATGCTATTCATGTTTAAGTGAATAACGGGCCCGGCCTATTAAGCCCAGTGGGATGGCAGGTCCGGTCACCCATTTTTGGCGTGTCCAACTCAGTAGGGGTGTCCGAACAGCCCTAAAAAGTGCGCACCCCATCCTGAGGGGCGCGGTCTAGCCTGAAGAGGGCACTTCCCGGCTCGAAGTGGCGCGGCCAGGCCCGGTGCGGCGTGGCCCGACTCGGCCTGGCCCAGATGACTCATCTCGAAGGCCAATCAGTCCGACGGGGGGGGGGGGGGAGGGAGGGGGGTATCAGCCCAAACTGGCAGTGCGAAGCGGCGCCGCCCTCCCTAACTAGCTGGTAGGAGCCAGTCGGCCTTCTAGCGCAATCGGCCCGCACGGGCGGGCCGCGGCTCATCCAGTGTTGCGCCCTCTTCGCACCGCGGCTTTGCTCCACCTGGTTGGCCGACAGGCCGACCGGTCCTTCCGCCGAAGCGGCCCGGAAAGCAGTCTATGGTTCCTTCTGCACAGCCGGCACAACGACAACAGCTTCCTCCGCCGCGGCCTACCCTGGCTGCGGCTTCGCATTCCTTGTACGGCGCGACAGCGTCATGATTTCTTCCGCCACAGCCCTCTCATCCATGACACTCATTGCGTGTCGGACGGCGGCCATTGTGATGTCGGCCTCTTCCGTGTTCCGCCAAGGTTGCCGAATCTAATGAAAATAAACAAGTTCAAATGGAGTATCGTCGGGCTATGTTCGTTCTGCCCGCCCATTCAGTGTTAAGCTATAGCAATAGGCCGAGACAATCAAAGTTATACAATGATGAATGAGGCACAATTTAATTCCATTTAAAATTTAACATAATCCCCTACCTCGATAATTGACGTCGAACATCGGGCGTCGCGAAAGACGGCGTCACGGAAGACAACGTCACAGGGTGAGGATCCATAGACGACGTCAGAGAGCGCCCGATGTGGAAGCGGCGTCACCTCACTTATTACGGAGAAGAGAATGAAAAGTGCATCGCCCTTCTTCGTGGAACTGGTGTTATTCATCAAAGAAGATTTCGTTCTTCATCAGAGGGTCGTTGTTCTTATAAAAACTCAAGATCTCTCCCCAATTCTCCCTTTACACAACGAATACCCTCTAAAAATAAAATAATAGGCTAATTCTATTATTTTAATAACACATGCAATTAAAAATTAAAAATTCAAACCACTTTATTAATTAAATGAAGAGGTTGAATAAATGTGTTGGAAATTAATAAAGAGGTGGTGAGGAGGTGAAGATGTCTCATAAATATTGGGAGAGTTGTCAACATTAAACATGGGAGTTTAATGGGGTGTATGAGAGTTATGGGTAGTTTAAGGGTTTTGGCCACATGTGGGCCCCACCCCTCAAATATCCTCTCATTGGAGGTTATGTGGGTGTGGGCCCCACCTATAAATCCCTTTGGGAGGATATAACCACCATCCTTAAAAATATAATTGTGCTACACCAATTTATTTATTTTAAACTAATTTCCAAAAAAAGATAATTCTCAACCTGCTTAAAACGCAACTATGGTAAAGGAACCTTTAAGCAATTACCGGTCCTATGAGTTCATCGGTGCCCTCAGATTTCAATTCTGAGAACCAGTTCAAAAGATAGAAAAACCCACTCGTTCATTCACTGAATATACCCGAGCTAAACTTCATAAATTGACTCTGGGCACACCGGGACTTGGAATGAAGTGCCGCCAGAAGCCACCGAATCGTAAAATTACAAAGTATTTTAGAAATAATTTTCCTAGAAATTTCCATTTCTTTACATTACTACCACCTCAGGTATTTACATCCCCATAAAGCTATAACATAAACTAGGGAAACAAATGAGGGTACCGAGCATGCATCTAAGCCTCCCGCACCCATGTGCTCTCCTGTAGGTTCCCGTGCTGGCAACGATTGCTCACTAGAGGAATCGACCGTCCACGTAGGACCCACTTATTTCGATCCTCGATCTCCACTGGGAAATCCGTGAATTTTGTCCCATCATATATGTCTATCTCCCCATGATCAATGATATGGGTCGGGTTGTGCACGTATCTCATCAACTGAGATACGTGGAAGATGTCATGCACCTGGTGCAACTGAGGTGGAAGGGACAGGCGGTAAGCCACCCCACCTACTCTATTGAGGACCCAGAAAGGACCAATGAAGCGTAGAGATAACTTGCCTCCCCAGCCAAATCTCTGTAATCCACGTCGTGGTGAGACTCGTAAAAAAACATGGTCGCCATCCTGAAACTGCTGTGGCCTCTGTCTCCTATCAGTATAGGAATTCTGTCTGCTCTATGCAGTCCTCATATGCTTCTGGATGATCTGCACCTTCTTTGTCGTAGCCTGCACCATCTCTGGTCCGACAACCATGGACTCCCCTAGGTCAGTCCAGCACAGAGGTGATCTGTACGGTCAGCCATACAGTTCCTCGTATATGTGCCATCCCGATGGTGGAGTGGTAGTTGTTGTTGTACGCAAACACCACCAAGGGTATGCGGTCCTCCCAGCTGCGACCAAAGTCAAGGAAAGAAGCACAGAGCATGTCCTCGAGAGTATGAATCGTCCTCTCAGTCTGTCATTTTGTATGAGGATAGAAGGTGGTGCTAAGATATAACTGCATCCCAAAAGCCTCTTGTAATCCCTTCCAATGCCCGGAAGTAAAGAGAGTGTCTCAATCGGAAACGATAGATGATGGAACACCATGAAGCTGAACGATATCCTAAACATAGAGGCGTCCCAAGCTCTCTACTGAGCCCTGCTCTATGATCGGTAGGATGTTGGATGACTTGGTGAGCCGGTCTATGATCACCTAGATAGAGTAATGTCCCTAGGATATACGTGGAAGCCCCATCAGGAAATCTTGGGAGATCCCATCATAGTTCCACTCTGGGACCTCTAAGGGTTGTGCCAAGACTGCTGGTACCTGGTGCTCCGCCTTCATTTGCTGACAAGTGAGGCATCATGAAATGAAATCTGCTACAACATTCTTCATACCTGACCACTAGTGATGTCGTCTGAGGTCCTGATACATCTTCTCCACTCCAAGATGTACCGCTAGAGGGGAAGTGTTAAAATCCCTCAGCACTTCCTCTTGCATTCAAACTTGTACCATGGTACGTCCCCTGAAGAGGATGACGTGATCTCCTCCTTCAAAAAATCCATCAGGCGCCTGCCCTGTGGAAATCTGAGCATGTCACGTCTCACATTCAACATCCCCACACTATGCCTCTCTGAACTGCTGAAGGAGTGGAGGAGTGAATGTGAAATACAGAAGAAAGGCTGCTGCATCCCTATCGAGAAAGATATCTGCAATGCAGCTAGCTGCTCTGTCACCTCTCCTAGTATCTGAATGCCCAATCTCTTGCTGAGAGCATCAGCCAAAATTTTCACATTCCTAGGAGTATAGAAAATCTCAAATTCATAGTCCTAGAGGAACTCGATCCATCGATGTTGTCTCGGGTTTAGGTCCTTCTACAAGAAAATACACCTGAGACTCTAGTGGTCATAGTAGACTGTAAAGCGCTCTCACTTTAGATAGTGCATCCACATCTTCAAGGAGAAGCCCACTACTGCTACTCCAGGTCATGTGTAGTGTAGTTCTGCTCATGTTGCCTCAACTTCCATGAACCATAGGTGATCACTGCCCGCTCCTGCATCATTACAAACATGTGTCCGGTCCTTGATGCGTCGCAATAAACTATGTACCGTACACCCTCCTCTGGTAGCCTCAAGATGGGTGCACTGGTCAACCTTTGCTCAGCTCCTAAATGCTCTACTGGCATATATCTAACCAGAAGAAGGGTTTCCCCTACTTCGTCAAAGATGAAAGTGGTGATGCAACTCTGGAGAAGTCTGGCCCAAATCTCTAATAGTACCCAGCCAGACCTAGGAAACTCCGCACCTCCGTTACACTCCTGGGTGCCTCCCAAGAAAGTACTGCCTCGATCTTCAAAGGATACACTACAACTCTTGCCTTTGACATGACGTGCCCCATGAAGTGAACATATCGATTCTTGAACTTTAACTTCAAGAGCTTAACATAAAGTTGGTGCCCTCGGAGTGTGTCCAGTAAAACCTGCAAGTGGTAGGCATGCTCCGCCTCAGTAGTCGAATAAATCAATATGACGTCAATGAAGAATACAAGAAACTGATCGAGGTAAGGATGGAAGATCCTATTCACGAGACTCCTGAAAAATGTTGGAGCATTGTTTAGGCCGAAGGGAATAACCAAGAACTCATAGTGGAAATACCGAAACCTGAAGGTCATCTTCTGCACATCCTCGTCTCGAACTCTGAGCTGGTGATAGCCTGACCAGAGGTCTATCTTCGAGAACCATCGTGTTTCATTGAGCTGATCGAAGAGGTCGTTAAACCTCAGAAGTGGGTACTTGTTCCTTATGGTAACCTGATTCAGGTGACGGTAGTCTACACACAGTCGCAAGATCCCATCCACCTTCTGTGCGAAAAATATCAGAGAAGCCCAGGGTGAAACACTAGGTCAGATGAATCCTTTCCCCTGCAAGTCCTCCAGCTGTACCTGCAGCTCATGAAGCTCGGCGGGAGCCATCCGATATGCTGGAGTAGATATCGGTGTTGTCCTGGGGTACATGTCTATGTAGAAGTCTACCTTTCTTCGATGTGGTAGTTTTGGAACATCTTCAAGAAAAACGTCTGCATACTGATCCACCACAAAAAGAAATCTCAGACTCCGCACATCAACCTCTCTGAGGATGAGACTAGCCAACTGATGTGTGATCGGATACCTCATCCTCTGTGTATGTCCATACAGCACTACAAAAGCTTCCGTCTAATCGGTGAAGATGAACTTGGTCCCATCTGTGCGAATACACTTCTCTTCGTGTCTAATACATTCAATATCAGAATGGACTGTAGATAAACAGTCCATAGCCAAGATGACATCGCAAGGCCTCAACGCTGCTACCAAAAGATCCCAGCTGAAGCTCTCGCCTCCTTGAGTATTCTCACAATGTCAGAACTAGTGTGTAATCATTGAGTCTGCTCCCGTAAGAGTATCTAGACGTAAGGATCGATCCAATAGTTTCGTCGGAATCCCCGAGCTCTGAACAAGGGCAACATCGATAAAAGAATCCCTCACACACGTGTCTAAAAGAACTGCGGAAAGGGTGGAGTAGTCACTGATAGTACCTCGAATCATCTCAGGTGTGCTGTGGTCATTTGGCTCAACTTATAGGAGATGAGCCTGCCCCTTTATACCAGCTCGCAGTGGTCGGGGTGGTCCTCCTAGTTGTGGTGGTGGTAGAGCCTCGAAGCATCTCCCACCACCCACTACTCAGCCAGCTCCTCTGCCTCGTCCGCCAGCTCCACGCGGACCGCCATGGTCAAACCTCTACCTCTACCTGAGAGGTCCCTCATTTGTCTGTTACTGGTCTGCACGGCAGGTCGGGCCGTCACGAGCCATGTGGCCCTACCCAAAGCATCCATAGCACTGTGTTCCCCTTGTATGGATGGCTCTGATTCGTGTAACCCGCACATCCAAACCAATATCCCGAGGTCTCCCACCTGATGGGTTGGTCTACTTGGACCTCCGCAACATCTGTCTACTGCAGTCTGCAGAAGACTCTGATACATGATACCCTACAGTGGGTCTCGCTGCTGTCATCAGATCAACAAGAAATCTCTCCACACGAATGGCTCACTCTAGCACTCCTGCCTATGTCAGAATTCTATGGGAGATCATCTATGCTCTAATCTCATGCCTCAGTCCTTTCTCGAAGGTTCAAGACCAGAAGAAGGGTTCCCATACCATGTTTGTGGAGTTGCACGAGAGGTCGGTAAATCTTGCCGAATACTGGGCTACCATCATGCTGACCTACCACATATGTAGTAACTCCTAGATGCGCACCGCATGGAAGGTGGACGGAATAAACTCTGATCGAAAGAGGCTCTCGAATCCGTCCAATGTAGTTATGCCTCTTCGTGCACCTAGAGAATAAGGCTCCACCATCTACCTACGGTTGCGTGCAGGAGACTCGTGTCAAGAATCCCCATAAGCTCTGATGGTGTCCCTACCAATCTGAAGACTCTGACGATAGCCTCCAGCTGATCCTCGGCTGCCTGAGGGTCCGTCTCTCCACAGAACCTAGGTGGCCTCTATCAATGAAACTCGTGCAACGCACTCAGGCGGAATGCACTCTCTACTGCTAGGGATGGTGGCATTGGTGGATCAGCGGGTAGTGGTACCACTGGTACCTCCACTGTAATGGGGCCCTGCACCGAGGCCTCGTCGCTCGGTGGGCTGCCATCTCGCACATAACTAAGAACCCTTGCTGGCTGCCTTCGTTGGGCCATCCTGAAATGCAATAGGTGTGCCATGGTCAAACAGTATACCTGGTGAGCTGACACAAAGTTATCACAAAGAAAACTTTGAAACACACATTCAATCAGTGTTTTCGAGCACTGAGTCGAAAATAAGATGTCATGGCCCTATTGTATGGATACGTTGGCCACCACACCAACACTTCACTCCATGGACTGATAACCATGCTCAATACTCATAACACTATTTCTTTACAGATAAAAAATTATTAGAGTCTAGAGTTTTGCGGCACAACCTCCCTTTGACACCAATTTATCATGACCCGTCCTCGAGACCCGTGTCGTCACTACCCCAAGCCCGCATTCCTTAGGACAGGGGCTGGAGACTAGCACCAAATGCATAATTCCTGGTATAAAGGGAAGGCATTGCCTTTATAAAAGTAAACAAACAGAGTAGAGTATGCATGTGAAGTAAACACTAAGAAAAACCATGTACGATAGAAAGTGCTGAAAATTAAATCGGCCAATATACAAACCCAACTGAAAGTATAGTACAACTAAAAAGAAACTACAATAGAAGTAATGTAAAGTGGAAACCACTGAGTTGTCCTTCGGGTATCCCACCTAATGGGTGGGTAATGATGGTCTCCTCAATTCCTCAGGTCCGGTCTTCTACCCCATGTACATTCCGCTAAGTGGTCCACCTCTGGGTACCGTCCCGCTCAACTAGCCTCCTCCTCGATGAGTGATGTGCATCGTCTGCATCCAATACAACGTAGTGCGGGCATAGCCTGTGCAGGGGTGAGTATATGATTCTCCGTAGGGACCCCGAGACCCCCGAAGGTCTCCCAGAATCCAAGAAGTATAATCAACAATGGAAAGATACAAACATGAAGTATCAACCAGCTCTACTTAGGTATATTCCCATACATATACCTAAGTCATCAATCTCATTTTCGGCTCCAACTTCTGATCCCAAGCACAATTCAGTCCTCACAAGAAAGAATTCAATCCCATCAATGATAATGTTTGAAAGACAAGACATAGCTCACACATGTATACCACTCACGAAGAGGTGCAGAGATGATTTGATGTAGCCTCTGAATCATCTCTTCTGTCGAGCCCACGTAGGATCCTAGTATAGAAGTCAACGCTGCCGAACCCACGTAGGATCCATGTATAGTAACCATAGATGTCGAACCCACATAGGATTGAAGTATAGTATCTATCGCTACCGAACCCACAAAGGATCCAAGTACAGTCGCCCTCACTTTTGAACCCCCGTAGGATCCAAGTAAACTCATCTTTGTCGTCAAACCCATGGAGGATCCCAGCACGGTAGTCATCGCAGTTGCAGCCAACACTAGAGTTCTCGCACATAGCGTACTCGATTCCGGGAGGGTCTACTCATCGAGTAAATGTGGTTCGATACTCCAACTATCACGAAATCATGATTTGATGTATCCTGACGTTCTTTCCCATCAAAAGGAACCCAACGCAACATACGACACGTCAATCAGACGCCTGGTCTGAGAGATATTGGTTGTTCCGTTCTAGGGGCCCGGTTGGAAATATGCTCGTTCCAAACCCGGCCATTTAAAAATGTTTTCCAAAACTCACATAGAGTATCTCAAAAGGAAAAACTCATCGATAGGGTATCAGGGTCGTAGAGGGAGCATTGGTCGGACATGCGGTCATTATGTTATTCGTTTTTAAGTGAATAATTGGCCCGACCCATTAAGCCTAGTGGGCTGGCGGGTCGTGTCACCCAGTTTTGGCAGGTCCGACCCGATAGGGGTGTCAGACCGGCCCAAAGAAGTGCGCGACCTAGACTGAGGGCCACGGCTCGGCCTAAAGAGGGTGCAGCCCTGCCCAGCGTGGCCTGGCCGGGCTCTGCCCGGCCTGGAGCGGCCCGGCTCGGTGCAACTCGACTGGGTGCGGTTCGCATGGCTCGGCCAGCGGGCTAAGCGGTCATGAGGGGGAGGCGCCCACCTGCCCAAACCGGCAGCGCCAAGCGGCACCGCCCTCCAGCCGACTATCCTTATAGAGAAAGAGGTCCACACGGGTAGGCTGTAGCTCATCCGGCGCAGCACCCTCCTGGCATTGCGGCTTTGGTCCGCCCGGCCGGCCGACGGGCCGACCGGTCTTTCCTTCGAAGGGGCCCGCGAAGCGTGCCGCAGTTCCTTTCACACATCCGGCATGATAGCACTGGCTTCCTCCACGGCGGCCTACCCTGGTCGTGCATTCGCATTCCCGGTACGACGTGACAACGTCATGCTTCCTCCACCGTGGCCCGCTTGGCCGTGACTATCATTGCATGTGTGACAGCGGCCCTTTTGCCACTGATCTCTTCCACGTTCCGCCTCTGGTTGCTGATTTCAAAGAAAATAATCAAGATCAAAACAAATTCTCTTTGGTCCGTGTTCGTTCGGCCCACGCCCTCATTGTTAAGCGATAGTAATTGGTTGATACAATCAAATTTATACAATGACGAGTGGGGAACATTTTTAATCCATTTAAAATTGAACATAATCCCCTACCCTAATAACTGACGTCAAACATCGAGCATCACGGAAGACGACGTCACGGGGTGAGGATTCGTAGACGACATCGGAGTGCGCCCGAGGAGGAAGCGGCATCTCCTCACTTGTTGCGGAGAATAGAAATAAAAGTGCATCATCATTCTTCGTGGAACTAATGTTATTCATCAAAGAAGACGCCCTTCTTCGTCGGAGGGTCAGTGTTCATATAAAAACTCAATAGCTCTCCCCAATTCTCCCTTTACACAACGAATCCCCTAAAAAAATTAAAAATGGGATTATGCTATTATTTTATTAACACATGCAATTTAAAATTCAAAATTCAAACCACTTCATTAATTAATTGAAGAGGTTGAATAAATGTGTTGGCAATTTATAAAGATATGGAGAGGAGTTGAAGAGATATCATAAATATTGGGAGAGTTGTCAACATTATACAAGGGTGTTTAATGGGGTTTATGTGAGTTATGGGAAGTTCAAGGGTTTTGGCTACGTGTGGGCCCCACCCCCACAAATATCCTCTCATGGGAGGTTATGTGGTTCTGGGACCCACCTTTAACTCCCTTTGGGAGGATATAACCTCTATCCTTAAAAATATAATTGCCTAACACCAATTTTATTTATTTTAAACGAATTACACAAAAAATAATTCTCAACCTGCTTAAAACGCAACTACGGTATAGGTCCCCTTAAGAAATTACCAGTGCTGCGAGTTCATCGGTGTCCTCAGATTTCAATTTCGAGCACCGGTTTAAAAGATAGAAAAACCCGATCGTTTTTTCACTAAACGTACCCGAGCTAAACTCCAGAACTTGATTTCGGGCACACAGGGCCTCAGAATCAAGTGCCGTCAGATGCCACAATCTCATAAAATTCCAAAGTATTTAGGAAAAAATTCTCCTTGAAATTTCCAGGAATTTACAACATACAACTTGAAAGTGGATATGAAATCCAAAAACTACTCCTAAAAAATCACCTGGTGGATCTCAAAAATATGTTTTAGGTGAATCCTACCCATCGGATATGGAACTTCTTCATTAGACATAATATTTCTCATTACAAAATTCTAATGGTATTATTTCTCTTCATTGGTCCATCTTTTAAATGTTAATTTTTTTCTCATTATTTTTTGTTAGATTACTATAATCCGAGATAAACATGGGGATAATGTTCTCCCTTATTTGATGGATGGTGTAATGACCTGAAATTTTATAAATAAAATTAACATTGTGATTGAATTAATTTTTCCATTATTGTTATATAATGAACATGCACTTATTTGGTTTTATAATATATAATTGGATATAAAATACTTTTAATCGATATATTCACTGATAAAATAATTATTGAAAAGTGCTCATAGGATTTTTATAAATATTGAGTTATTTTAAATCCAATTGAAACAGAAAAAAATCAATTTCTATAACTAGTATAATAATGAAACACGATTCCCATTTATCAAAGTTTCTGATAGAGATAAAATAAATTGATTTTTTTCCTAGAAAAATTCCACGATGAGTCATAATAAATAAATCATTATGTTAACCATTTGTTGGAGAATTTCAAGCTCATCCAAATCAAATCCCAATCCATGTATGTTAAACCACCCAATGAAATTCTCACAATCACTCACCTTACATAGAAAATATATTCTTGTGTAATAAAAGGATATATATCAATACCCTAATAATATGAATATTTTTATTTTATATAATAATTTATATATTTACTTTTTATTATCATTATTATTTTTTATTTTGATGAGATAAAATGCAATTTGTATATTGTTGTAATATGTAATTTAAATTTAGGTATTATATATTTATGAAGAAATTAATTTTACAAATAAATAATATATTAATAAAAAATTTAAATTATATTTACTTATTATAAATTATTATATAATTTTTATGAAGTTAAATGTAATTTTTACAAGGGTTTGAAAAATATCATTGCCAAAACAACCGACATTTCTCAATAAATTTTCAATAATGTTTTGAAAATAAAAACTCTCATATAAAAGTATATTGATAAAATAAATATTATTTATGGAATTTTCATGATAAATGTATCCAATAGTGAATTTTTCATAATTTTTTGAGGTTGTTGAAATTTTTAGTAATAATTATAGACAATGTAAGTATATGATTTGTATTGATAATGACCCCAAAGTGACGTATTAAATGATATAAATGGTATCCATAGAAAAATATATGTTTTCCCTTTAAAATATTGTTTTATTGGTTTATTTTATAAAATTTATAATACCTCTATGAATATTTTAAAAAATATATTATATATTATGGTGGTAAAAAAATTCTCTATACACGGGAATCCCTTACAAATCATTAATGGTAATATTTTATTGATTTTAGAGCATGGAGATTTAAAATATACAAAAAAACTTATAATTGGAATAAATCATGGAATAAAATAATGATATGGTTTGTGATTTTTATTAATGTATTGATTATAGTCCAAAACCTTTGCTTTCGAAATAATAAAGAACTCCACACTCTTTTACTATATAAACTCACCAAAGACCCCAATAAACATTACTCAATATCCTTGTCTCACATTCTTACTCTTACCTACCCTCTCTATACGCCTCTAAAGTTTCCTCAAGCTCTAATGAAGTATAGTGACCCAGTATTTACTTACATGGATATTAGATCATTTGAGATGAATAATCGTTACATTGCAAAAATATATTCTCAGGGACCATAATAGTTTAGTGTCTTTAGAAACATGGAAACAAAACCTTTTATCCTAGAAAAATATCTTCAAAACATCCCATAAAGATATAAACTATTGACACTTCTACCTAAATAATTTATTCGTAACTTGGGGAAAGGAAACATAAGAAAAGGGGGAGATCAGATGCCTAATAAGGGTAAATAAATGAATTGTGTAAGCATAAAATAAACCAAATGGTATGGAACTTAAGCATAACATTTTTAGATCATGAACTGCATATTAGAGATCATAAAAATTATGGGAATTCATAAGACATGAATCATAAGGATATAATGAACATAATCCATGAAAGTATAACATAAGAATAAATCATGGAATTATTGAAAACATATAATTATATAAAAAACCATATGTCATGGAGGCCTTCCAGGGCCTTTGTTACATTTTTTGCATGGATTGATCACATGTGTACCTAATTCAGGTAATCGGTGTCCCCCTATATACCCTCTTGTTTTGGGCATGGTAAGTCCTCCCCTATACCCAGTTGTTTCATGCTAGGGATGTCCTCCCGTTTAACCTTTTATTTCGGGCATGGTATGTTCTCCCATATACCCTCATGTTTTGGGCTAGGGATGTCCTCATGTGTACCCTCTTGTTTTGGGAATTGGATTTCGTCTTATGTACCCTCTTGTTTTGGGCTCAAAATTCCCTCTCATGCTCCCTTTGTGCTCAGTAAACATTTATCATTACCGAATTAATTAGAGGGATAAATAGTTCCCACCCATCACAATGTAAAATCATACATACAAGTTCCACAATGTAATAAAACATAAATCATTACAAGATCCATAAAAAGAGATGGGTTTTCTAAAAAATATATCAAAACCCTAGGAATGAAATGGGTATCATAAAAATATAATCAGATCATAAAATAGATTAAATATATGGGTTTCATAATAATTTCATCTTAAAATATCCCAATAATGTAAACATGTTTCATATGTATTTAAACTGTGAAAGAGAAAAATATTTTATAAACGTATAACCAAAAATTGATAAATGGTTTTCATAAACATAAACTCCTGAATGAGAATCCTTTTTCAGGAACATATATCCCATGAAATAGAATGAAATTTAAATAATTATCTAATCACTTTAGGAATATTAATGGAAGAGTTGAATCATCCACCCATAAAGGAATGAGTAACACTAATAGATTTTATCTTAGATGTGGAATAAATTACAAATATATGTTAAAAATGATTCTTGAAGAAAATATATTTTCATTAGGAAAATATCTTCTTAAAAACATAAAACCATTCGAAACCCAATGTACATTAAAAATGTATAACAATATTGAATTTTTTTAAACATATTTCATTTAATATACTTTTAAATTATATTAATAAATAATTAAATTTTTTTCAAAACATTTATCTTGAAAACTTATGAAATCTACATAAAATCATTTTAAAACAATTTATCATTGAAAAAAATTGAAAAAATATACATAAATCCTGAAAAAATTTAAAAAATTTTAAAAAACTTATTCCTTGAAATTTATCATCAAGGATCACTTTAAATTATTTTTGAAAACATGGTTTCTGAAATACAAAAAATTTCTGATAAAAGAGAGAAATATATTAATATTTTCTAAAAAACATTACCATAATTATCATAAGTACCAAAGAGTGAAAAATGGTACTAATAAATGGATATATATTCAAATAATAAAGGATAATAAAACTCATGAGTGTTATCGAGAGATTGAACAAAATATTTCATCAAATTATTTATAATAATAAACTATCTTGAAAATCAATTAGATAGTTTCAATAAACTATTTCTACTTGGTAACCATGAACAATACTCCCAACATAAGAGAATGAAATTAAAGGAAACATAAAAATATAATTAATAGAAATATTTTCATGATATAAAATTTAAAATGAATTATATATACCTCATGAATAAATATTGGTGAAGAATATTGCATTTGTCTCAAATTTGGAAAATTGAGACAAAATAATTATACTGATTCAGTATCAATAGAAACATCGTCCCCATGAAATAAATATAATCAAATGGATATTTAAATTACCATATATTTATCAATATTAGGATTATAATACTTTCATGGGTAGAATAAATACCACCCAAATGGAATTGGTGTCGAATAAATCATGTATCTCACAGAAATAAAAAGTGAGGTGAAATTACCTTACCTAGTGTCTTAACTCTCTTTGGACCCGTAGAATAATATAGTATGATAAATATTATTTTATTATAAATATTTTATAGAATCATATTATTATATCTAATAACATATATGAATTCATTATGACCTTATACTTCCCACCTGTTAACAATCCATTGTTAAGGTTTTAATTCAGGTAATATTCGTTTTGTTCTTTTTATGTGTCTTAATTAGTCATATATTCAAATATTAACCTATATAATGATTTCTAGAATTTAAAATATTATATAAATATCATATATATAAATTTTATTTTATGATATTAATATATAGAATATATATTTATGAAATTTAATACACATTTCATGGAGGTCGTATGTCTTACGCACAGATGAATGTGGTTTCCATTTTTATTATCGAATTGAAAAAATAAATGAAAATAAAATATATGTATGTATTTATTTATATATATTATTATTACAGTATAATTATTATATCATATATATCATATAAGATCACTAAACACATCTTTAATATATTCTATTTTGTGTGTTAATTAATCACATCACATTGAGGGGGCGATAGGATACACTTTCTCAGACCAAATTGTTATATTTACACAAAATGGAAATAAAACTATTTATGTGCATTAAGAGGAAAATTGAATATTTAATAAATAATAAATATAATACATGACATATATAAATAGTTTTTTAATATTAATTTATATCATGAGAGGTGATAAAGGAAAAAATGAACAATCATCATTTAGTGAGGAAAAAGATTGTCATACAAGTAAATAGTTTGTTAGTTACCCATTAGATAGAGGTATGTGTATGTTTATGTGGAACCATTAGAATAAAAATATCATATTATATTGAATGTAATGGTTTTAATATACAAGCATGTAATAAAGAGATAGTATGGGTGGAGAAAGAAAATAATACTATGGATCGTGAGAAATGTTGTTACCTCTTAATTGGATATTTCCTTTTTTTTGTCTTCCAAAAGGCTTCCATGAAATGATTTCTGCAAAAGGAGAGGCTTCTATGAAGAATATATGGATTTTGGTAATTCTATTGTGTAGAAAATGTCATATACTAAGTGGTTTGATAGGTGTGTAGAAAAGGGAGAGATCATTCCTTTTTATAGTGGAATGGGAGTGGAACTCTTGTAAATTACAAAATATTTTCATTAATGGGAGGTATAACTTACCTAATGCTCCTCAAAAATGAAAAAAAAAATTTTAATGTGGAATAATGTTGTATATAAACCACCAACACACAAAAATATGTGATTTTTAATAATTTGGTTTTATAACTTCTATGATTCCCCAATTTAATCAATTGGGTTTTTATTAAAGCATCTTGTTTTAGAACATCATTAATTCTAACATTAAGAGTAACAAAGAAAAATTTATTAGAAAATACTGATAGTATGAATTATTAGTATTATATATAATTTATAAAATAAAAATCTAATCTATTTTTGAAATTAACTTTAAAACAGAAGATAGTGACGCACAGAAACACTACTTATACTCATACAGTGCTAAACCATGTTTTTATAATCTATGTGTAAATAGATTAATTAATAATTAACAATTGGTCCAATAAAATACCATATTTTATATTTAACAAAACATACATGTATATTTTTATAATATATTATTTTTATAAATTATTAATCTTTTAATTAAATGTTATATATTATAAAATAACATTAATGTGACTTTTGACATTGTTTACTTAATTTTAGTTTCAAAATATATGTAAAAAATTTAATTAAAATATTTTTTTTAAATATATGTAACATGATATATTTATATAAAAGAATAATTATAGACAATAATTCAATCAATTTACTTTACTTTTAACATTTACAGTATCATCTATTTCATTTATTTATTAACAAAATCATCATTATGTTTGTGTTTCCTAAGCATTTCATATAGCTAAAAAATTTATTAAAATTATTGATAAATTATTATTCTATAAATAATACATTTATATTTCATAATGTTATGTATAACCTAAAATATTATGTTCTTTTAAATATCTCTACATTTTATAAATTTTAATGTTAAGGAATGTTTTTTTGTCTTTTTCCTTAAAAATTTATATAGTGAAATTTCCTTTTATAATATCAAAATACCACATAAATATTGAAAAAATTTGGGATATGGTATAATTATTGGAATCCAGTTTTCTTTTGAAATGTTTCTAGGTAGTTTTGTTTCTTATGGTTAAGGTTTAGCTTTTAATTAAACTTAATATTACCTTAATCACTATAATTAATTTTAATCACTTTTACTAATATTTTTATTCAAAAATTAAGTTGATCTTACTAGACCAAAAATATTATACTTATTAAAGAAATTTGTGTTTTTTTCTAAATTAAAATCATATTGGTAGGAAAATTATGTTTAACGCTTACCTTGCAGACGGGGCAAGAAATCCTGTTTTTGAAATAAAACATCCAAAATATCAAAATGTTTTTTATAAAATTTCATTATTAAATGATTCTAATAGCCTAAATTCGATTAATATATATATATATATATATATATTTGATATATTTTCACATTAGAAACCAATTTATAATAAAAGTTACCATTAAAAATTATTTAATTGAAGAGGCATATTTTTTAAAAAATACATTATTATTCACTATTCATAAAAAATGAAGCTTCTCATAAAAACACCAAAAATACAGTATAAGATAATTTCGAAATTAATAATATAAAAATAAAGTTTATTTTGAAAAAAATATAAAAACATTTCAACATGTATTTTAAAAATAGGTGCGCCAATAAAAGGCAGTAAAAACTCGGTCTTCTGTGATATATAAGCTATACTATGTGTTCTATGTTGAGAAAACTAAAATCTATGTGGTGTGTAGTCCATGATTAACATTATATTGTGTATTACGCAAAAATTACATAGTTATTTAATATAAAATAAAATATATATTTTTTGTTTCATGAAAAGAAAAATCTCAAAATGATTAAATAAGTTTAAAAAATAATAATTCATAAAATATCAGGGTGGTACATTCTAACCCCACCCCCAAGAAATTAATTTTATCCTCAAAATACATCTCGTTTGTCAATGTATTAAACATGAAATTTTCATTCATAAAAACATACATCCTAAAAATTATTATTAAAACTTCCCTTAAAAGGGAATGTAGGAACCATAATGGTTACCAAATGTAACATATTACTGGGATTTCTTATAGGGAAATATATATGTGAAGTGAAAACATAGACATTGAATGAAAATATTCATATCATGTTCTAATATAAAGTGATAAAGAAAAATGAAAGTATAATGTTAACAATCAGAAATCCATAATTATACGTTGAAATAAGGGACCATCTGATAAATTCGAAATGGAATTACTAAAATAACATTTTTGGATTCAATATCATTTTTCGAAAGATGATAAATTTTACTAAAAAATTATACTTTCATGGTTTCAAGTCATCCTCTCCCTTTTTTATTCCTTGATCCACATCACCACTTTCTCTAAAATGGAAGGTGAATTTTTTATTCCCGAATGAGTAACAGATGAAGAGATTGATGATATGTCATCCCATATATCAACATTTATCAACAACACATTTTTTAACAGGATATCCAATATCAATAAATCCTTATGTGGTAAGATAATACATTATTCATAAAATCATTATCCAATGTTTAAATTAATCTTTCTATAAAATTTTAACATAATAACCCTTCTAAAAAATAAAAATTCAAAGCATTGGAAAGAATGTCATGAAATCAACTTAACATTTATTACACATATATCACAAATTACCACTTGGTTATCACATTACAAAAATGTGAATAAGCACATATTATATTCTATTGAAACATGGTAATATACATAATTACAATAAATCATTTGGGAAAAAATCAATGATTCCTTAGTACAATGATTAATACATACATTATTCAAATCATAGAAGTCATAAACTTCATCCTTGTTGACATAGAAAACATTGACAATAATTATTTATAGAATAATTTTTACCGTCAAATTTAATTATTCACATCAAACATATCATTATCCAATCATCATTATCTCAATGTCTTGAATTAATCAATGGTTACCATTCCTTAATCAAAATACAACTTTTCCATGCAATCATTTTCATATTTCGTCATCACTATCCAACATGTCACATTAAATATATAATGAAAACTTATACTAAAAATAATCAATTATTTCAAGATTTATATAACATAATCTTTGAAATCATAAACATAAATACTTCATTATTTCATAGTTATTATCAAATGACTTGTTAGGCCTCATAAACTTATTCATTATTTCCTATTTTCTAGAATATGAAATTTAGATCATGTCATAAGGTTCCTCAACCTAAATCTAATTATTCTTATTGTGTTTAATTCTAACAACACTAGAAGAATATAGCATACCTTTTACATTTAATTTCAGGTCTCCATATCTTTAAAAGTATAACCCATACTCATACAAAATTCTGAATTCTCTTTATGATATTTCCACATGGGAAATATACTCATATAATTCCGAAAAATTCCATAACTGAAACATTAATTTCAAACCACGTTCCTTTTTGTACTCTCCATTGAATAATCCCATAAGGAATAGTGTGATAATAAATTATTGTATTGGGATACCGTATAATCATAAAAAACACTTATAAGGTGCCTAAATCACTGTTCATACTTCATTAATATATGAAACCTTATGTTTATCTTAGATTATTCATATTCATCCTTAATTTAAAACATTCATGAGGTTTCATGAAGAGTTTTTAATTTATATTAATTATCCCCCATGAGGGTCATACCATGTGTCCATCTATTCCTGTTGTCGTGTACTAGATAACCCTGAGTTAGGATGAAGACATCTTGTCAATTTTGTTACCCATATGAACATTTTTTTCTAGACCCACATATATTTACATTATTCAAAAAGGTATATATTTATAGGAAACCACACACATTATACTTTATAGAAATTCCAAGACAACTTCCCAAAAATTTACTCATGCTTGTACTTATTTTTAGATACAACCATTGATATATCTTTAGAAACATACCCGGGGATCTCACTAATGTTATATCATCATAGTTTCCACAGGTAGAAATAACTTTATTTGATATCAATGATAAAGACCTAGGTTTAGCATACATGGGTATTACATTATTGTAGATGAATATTAGGTACATTACAAAAATACATGCTCATGGACCATAATATTTTAGTGTCTTTGGGAATCTCAGAAACAAGTTCTTCTATCCATAGTTTTATCATATACATCTACATTATAGATATACACCATTATTACTTCTACCTAAACCTTTCTTTATAACCAATGGAATGGAAACATAAGGAATAAATGGGATTAGTTTCTCAGTAAGGGTAAATAAAAGAAATTTCAATGCATAACAATAAAAAAATGGAATGGAACTCGAGCATAAACTATGAATATCATACTTTGTATATTACAAATTATAACAAATATTAGAATTTCACAATACATGAATCATAAGAAAATAATGATCATAATACTAGAAATTATAACATAGGAATACAACCTAGAATTTTGAAAAACATATAATAATCTAAAAACCAGATTTCAAGGTAGCCTTCCTAGTCCATTATAAAATCTAAGTCTTGGGTTAATCATTTGTGTACTTGGTTCGAGATTGGTATTCCCTCACATGTACAAATATTCTTTTGAGATTCTGATTTCCTCCCATTTACCATCTTCTTTCAAGCAATTAATGTCCTCCATTATACACTATTGTTTCAGACTTGGGATGTTCTCTCATATACCCCCTGGTTTTAGGTTTTGGATTTCCTCCCATGTACCCTATTATTTCGAGCTTGGGAAGTACTGCCTTGTACCATCTTGTTTGAGGCTTAGGATGCCCTCTAGTGTACCATTTGAGCTAATAAATAATTTATCAGTATCTAATTAATTTTAGGGAGATATATGTCCCACCCGTTACATTAAAAAAATCATACATACATGTGCCACAAGATAATAAATCATGTATCATACCGTAACCCATAAAAAGACATGAGTTTCTTAAACATCATATAATAACCAATTGAATTAAATACGTATCATAAAAATTTAATTGTTTCATAAAATAGGTAAAATATATGGGTTTTATAATTATTTAATCATAGAAAAAAATGATAAAGGATATGGGTTTCATAAGTATTTATCTCATGAATGATAAACAAGTTTGATAAATATATAACCTCTGAATGATAAACGGGTTTCATAAACATATAACATGGGAAAGACTAATGAGTTTTTTAATCATATATCCCATTAAAAAGAATGGGATTAAAAAAACTAAAAATCAAAAGAAATAATATTAATGTAATCATTGAATAATTATCCCAAAAAAGGCATGAGTGACATTTATAGATGTTATCTTAAATAGGGAATAATTTTTCAAGATATTTTGAAAGAAATTATTGTGGAAAATATCCTTTCATTACGAAACAATTAAATTTTAAAAAATAAAATTTTTTGAATACCATTTTCCATGAAAACATAAAAAATATAATTTAAAACGATTTTAATACTATTTATTTCCAAATACTTTGAAAACTTATAAAGAAATCTAAATTGTTTTTAAAATCCCGTTTTCTAAAACACATGAAAGAGCATGAAAACATTTTAAAACCAATTTTACTTAAAATAATTTGAAATCATATAAATAAACCATTAAAAAATTAATCACATTTTAATACTACCTTCAATTATATTTTGAAATCATTTTTTATAAACATGTTTGAAAACATGGTTTTTAAAATAAAACAGATTTTCGGAAGATAGAAATATGGTATGACTTTCATAAAGACATTTTCAATATTATCTTAAGTAGATAATAGTTTAAAATTATACTAATACATTGATATATATTTAATAAACATATTGTAATTAATCTCAATAGTGTTGTTTATATATGGACCATATGATTTAATCAAAGGAAGCATAATCATAAACAATCTGGAAAAGTGGTGATATTATTTCAGTAAACTATTAACAATTGTTAACATTGAATCATACTACCCAATTAATATAATGAAATTAAATAAATCTTAAACTATCATTAATATAAATATAGTCATTATATAACATTAAATAGGTATTATATACATCTCATGGATAAATATAGGTGAAAACATGGCATGTGTCTCCATGAAGGAAGTCTGTGACAAAAACATTTTACTGAATTAGTAACTATTAAAACATAGTCCCAATGAAATAAATAAAATAAAATAGGTAAGTAAATAATGATATATTTAAGTAAATGAATCATATAATATATCCCTGGGAGGTATACACACCACACAAAATGAATGGGTGTTGAATAAATCATGTATCTTAAAGATATAAAAAGTGAGATAAAATTCACTTACCTTGTATCTTGACACTCTTTTTATTCATACAATACTCCTATATAAAAATTGTTAGATTATTATATTTATTTTAAATAATCAAATTTTCATATATAATATGATATATGTCTTTATTAAGGACTTATATTACCTTCTTGTAAACAATCCTATATTAAGGTTTTACGTCGAGTAATATTCCTGTTGTTATTTGGTTGTGTCTTAATTTGTTATATGTTTGTCCAATATACATATATAATTATTTCAAAAATTTATTCCATGATATAAATATAATTTATATTATATATATTTTTATTCTATTTATCTATAGAATATATATATGTATTAAATAGAATACATCGTTCCTAGAGACGGTAATCAGTACGTACAAGTGAACATTGTTTCCATTTTTTATCAAATTAAAAGAAATATATAAATAAATTGACATATTAGTATTTATATTTTTATATATATAGTTATTATATTATAATTATTATATAATATAAATCATAATTTTTTAGTAAAAAATCCTTAATACAGTACATGTAGTGTGTGAATAAATCCCATCGCTTTGAGGGGGCAGTAGTCCATGCTTCCTCAAACGAAAATATCGTACTTAAAAAAACTAAAATGTAAAAAAAGGATTGTGTTGTAAAAGGAACACATATCATTAAACACATAATAAATATAATATATAACTTATATAAATAGAGTTTCCAACATAATATCCACAATGAGTGGAAGTAAAAGAAATAATGAACAATCATCCTTTTTGTGGAGATAGTTCACCGTACACATAAACAATATTTTCATTACCCATTAGATGGATGTGTGTGTATGTGGTGGTGGAAAAATTAGAAAAATATTCATAGTATATTTAAGAATATTTTTTTCTATACCATCACGAAATAAACAGAGTGGAAGGGTGAAAAAATAAAATAAATTAAATGAGCTAGAGATAAGTCATTACATATTAATCGTGTAACTCCTTTTAATTTGAGGAAAAAGGTTTACTTGGATTGATTTATACCTATATATAGGATTATAAAAGTATGGTTTGGATGTTGGTAAGTTTATTGGGAAGATATTAGCCAATCCACTATGGTTTGAGCGGTGTGAAGAAGAGGAAGAGTGCTTTACTTTTTATAGTGGAAGGGGAGAGGTATCTTGTAAATAATAAAAGGAATTAATTAATGGAATATATACCTTATCTAATGTGACAAAAAATGAAAAAAAAATCAATTTAAGGGGAATAAAGTTCTATAAAAACCTCCAACACAAAAAATATGTGAATTTTAATAATTTGGTTCCTTAACTTCTTAGATACTCCAATTTAATCATATTGGATTTTATTAAAGATTCATGTTTTGTAAATGATGTAATATGACCATTAAGACTAAAATAATGTGTAATTTATACGAAAATATAGAGCCACTAAATCATTAATATTATGTATAATTTATAAAATATAAATATCAAATGTTTTGGAAAATTAGTTTTAAAACAATTGTGTGTGACACGTAGAAACAATACTTAAACCCAACCCATGCTAAAAATTGTTTTCTCAATATATGTGAAAAAATGTTAATAATAAATGATCAATTGATCCATTAATAGAGTATATTTATTATATATTAAAACATAAAATTATTTCTTATTAACATTAAATATTTTAAACAAATATCATTTATTTTAATATAACATTTATGTCCCTTTTGTCATTGTTTCTTTAATTTTAATTTTAAAATTTCAAAACAATATTGGAATTAAAACAATATTCTGTTTACATAATATTTTTATTATATATTCAACTTAAAAAATAATTATAGACAATAATTCAATAAATATTATTCACTTTTAACATTTAATGTTTCATTTATTTTAGTCAATTATTAATAAAATAATCACGTTGTTGACATTTTTTAAGCATTTTAAGTAACTAAATCATCTCTAAAAACAAATGATAAAATATAATGATAAAAAGGACCCAATAATATTTTAAAATAATATGTATAACAAAAAATATTATGTTTTCTACATATCTAAAAGTTTTATATATTTTAATGGTTAGAAAAGTTCATTTTTTTACATTTTTCCATACTTAACCATTTATATAGGTCACATCCATTTAATAATATCAAAATAAACCATAAAATTAAAACAATGTGGGGGTCTGTTCAAATTATTTGCATCCACTATAATTTCAACATGTTTGTAGGTCATCTTGGTCCTTATGGTTAAGGTTCAAACCTTAATTAAATTAAGTCATACCTTATTCACTATGAAAAATAATAATCACTTTTAGTAATATTTTTGGTCAATAATTTTGTTTAACATATTAGACAAAAAATATTATACAGATTATAATTTTGTATGAACTTTTTTCAAAATTCAAATCATAGATGAGGGAAAATTATGTTAAATGCTAATCCCACATACATAGCGGGAAAGAGGGTTTTTAATGTAAAACTTTCAAATGTTCTATATGTGTTGATATATAACTTCAATATAAAAAACAATACAATGAGATATATTGAATTTATATATTTATAATTGATCTATTTTTTCTTTATAAACCAATTTAAAATATAAATTGTCACTATTAATTATTTAAAGTAAGAGGAATATTTTAACTACAATACAATAGTTTTAACAATTCATTAAAAAATTATGTTTCTCCAAAAATCCTAACTATTCATCATAATATAATTTTTAAATTAATAATTAAAAAATTAAATTTATTTTCATAAAATATATATATAATTGAAAAATATTATTTTTTAAATAGGTTTTCCATTAAAATACGGAAAACATTGGTCATGCATGTAATATAAGCTAATCTTGGTGTTCTGTGTAGAGAAAGATACAATTTATGTTGTGTTAAGTGCATGGTTAACTTGTTGTTACGTATAATATAAGATGGACAATGTGATTTGATTTAAGATTAATTTTTTTTTGGTGTTACATGAATTGAAAAATAACAAAAATATTAAATTAATTAAAAATTTATAATTCAAAAAATATCTAGCAGTTACACGATGCTCCTCCCTAGATTTGGAATCAACCTCTCAATGTATGAGAAGTCACACTCTCTTCTTTTAAATTCTAGAACCCTCTTTGTATTTAATATTTTCATTTTCTATTTACTATATTGTTGATAGAGATAATATTTTCACAATTTTTAATATGATTTTTAATGATTTAATCAAAACCAATTTAACAATTGGAATTTATTTTCATCAATTTTTTATTTTTGGTGTGTTTTGGGAGAAAATTAGATGATTTCTTAATAATGGAAATTTACCATATTTTTATTACTATGGTAATTTGGGCATAGTTTTTATTAAATTAATCAAATTTGAGTGATGATTTTTTTGGATTTTTTAATTTATGGTATACAATATTTTCTTCTTAGAGAAGAGCTGATTTGAACATCTAATATCCTCAAAAATCAATGAAGTTGGAAAACCTTCCATGCAGAAAATGTGGACCCCACATCTACAGGTGGAGTATAACTCATTCTACCAACCTCATATTAATGGGATTCCACTTGGATATGATATAGGATTCATCTGTAAATCTATACAGTAAATATCATGGTATTCTGAAATAAATATGGTAGACATTGAACGATATTCTTTGAATGAAGATTCCTGTAATTCTCATCCAGAAAAAGTCATGCTCATTAAATATTAAATAAAATCATCTATATGTGTCAAATTATGAAATTTTGAATCATGATTGGAAATTAAAATAGTGAATCCTATAATAGGGGACCTAGGGGTGATTCAAACATTTGGTGGACCAAATAGAAGACATTATTCAGAAGATATATTATAAAGAGGTAGCTTCTACAAAGATTTATTTTCTTCTTTTGTTTTTATTTTTTATTTTTTTAGCATCATATTTTTTTAAATATAATTTTAATTTATTTCTATACAAATACATTCTAATTAATGCATTGTTTTTATTTTTTTTCACACATCCATTACTCATATTTTTTTCCTTTCTTCTTTTTCTCTTCTTTTATTATTCTCATCTTACCACTATGAACTGTTATACTCATTATTAAAATTAACTGACCTAAAGTCTATTTTTTGAGAGTACTCTAGTTCATGAAACTGAGGCCATGATATTATCTTCTTTTAGTTAATTTTATGTAAAATTTATATTTGTTGTCTTCCAAAATATGGTTATCTAATGTTAAAATTATAAATATGTAACCATTTCCCCTAAATTGGGGAGGTGGATGGAGGGTCTGGTTGGTGATTTCAAACTAGACATTGCATTCATAACCTGGGTAGATTATAGTTTTCACACATATAAGGGAGTTAGATTACTATATAGATTTGATGTTTTTAAATGAATATTCTCCCTAAATATTATCTCATGATAACTTCCATTCTTCTCTAATTCCATTCCATTTAGAATTTCAAGGTAATTTATAATTTAATGTTAGTTTCATCTTATTTTTGAATTTCATTTATTTTCTTAAATTCCATTTATTTCGTAAAATAAAAAACAACAAAAAATAAATAGTTATTAGGTTAATTAGATTAAGTAGGTGAACAAACTGAGAAAACATTTCAACTAAGAGAACCCTGGTAAGCCATTTTGTTGCAATAGTAAGACATATAAATATACTTTTACTATGCCCTATGAAAGACATGCCTCAAAACTAGAATTTTTTCCAATTATCTAATTAGTTGTTTATTTATTTTTTCTATTTTTACATTCTATATATATTTTTAGTCATTTATAAAAATTCCAAATTTTTTTTTTCCAATGATGTTTTTAAGAAATAATATTTTCAATAAATGGAATAATTAATCACAGATGAAAGAAGACAAAACAAATAATACTCAAGATTGCCTCCAACAAATGGATGATTCTCTAATGATAATGGTATAGAACAAGGATAGTGGCATAGAAACATTGATCTCACCTTACAATTTAATGGACATAATCGAATAAATCCACACTGACTTAAACAGGTTTGATTCCAAGAAGTAAGTGTCGCTTGTTTCTCCCATTTTCATTGAAAAAACCCATGATGTTATAGTGAAACATGAGGAATATCAATATACCAACCATTTTGGAAACCATATCCATGATGAAAATGATTATCTAGTGTATAATCTGGAATATGAAGAAATACCCGGTGATCTTCGTGTGAGAGATCAATATGATTAAGATGAATTATGGATTATGTATGAGGTAAAACATGATCTACCCATTCTATAAATACAATAAGATCCATCACCACTCTACATGTATCTAGAAATGGAAGAGAAGAAAACTATACACATGGTATTATTTTATGAAAATATGGAAGATCTTGAATTCCATCCATCATCAATTGAGATCAAACTTGAAGAGTAACTTACCACTTAAGAAGTGATTAAACCATAAACAACTAATAGAGCTGATGATTCTTTGAACTCTTTCTTTTATTATTTTACTTAATAATATTTCATTATCACTCCTTGTTGTTTTTATTTTTCATATCTGGTCAATAATTTATTTTTCATAGAGAAGGGGATGGAATTGGACATGCACCTGTTGAGGAACAAATGTAACTATCTTCTATTAATAAACATGAATTTGGGGAGGACCATAATGAAAACCATGTAATTGAGATTATAAAAATCAATAAAGAGGCTAGTTATTATGAAAGTAATAAAAATTAATAAAAAATTTAAATTCTATAAGTGTAGAAATACCTACATACTTTCCCTTTTATTATTCAATTCATGCATCCCATGTTGAGGTCGCACTTTTTGAAAAGGAAAAGGTTGAAAAAATAGAATCCATGGAAGTGGATGTTATATATTTCAATAAACCTACAACATCTATGTTGTACCTCATTGAAAAGGTGGAATAATTAATGTAATCTATACATGAAGTTATACATAACAAGAACAATGAAGTTGATGTTGGGAAAATCCACATGTGGTGGTTTATATCAATGAATCCCCAAAAACCATCAGACTTTGGATAATAGCTCGTACTACTCTCTAGTGGTAGTAAAAATTTATTTCCCACATGTGGGATTTTACAAATATTTATCTTTACATTATTTCTATGAATTTATATTTCATTTTCATTTTTTTATTAGTCTTGCATGCACCCCACTCCCTCTTTTTTTAACTTAAATGAAATGATCATTTTCCTTAATTATATAATTTTCATTATGGGTTCATGAAATCACAATTAAAACCAAACATTAAATTGGAGAAATAAGAAAAAGTTTAATTTCAAAATGGACTTCACATTCATTTTTTTTTATTTGAAACACCCATCATTTTTTTAAGAAACCAATTTTGAGCATAAAATGGAAATTCTTGGCCCAAAAATAAATTCATACTTAAATTTACTTATTTAGGACACATGATATTGCTAGTAATACTATGATCACATGTTTTAGATTTTATTATTAGAAAGTTTGAATGATTAAAATGGGGAATTGATTGTTTAAATTGAAACATGGATATTGAAATGATGACTCATGATTTGATGGAATTGATTGATTCATGTAAATGAAAATTCAAAACAATTTTGCATGTTTTGAATTTATGAAATTCATGTGAATGTATTATTTATTTTTAATAATTCCTTCAGTGGTTATAAAAAATCTAATTATTATCCAAATAGGATTTCAATACAATGTACTTTCTATTTTATCTTAGGAAAATTTCACGAGTAAACTTGAGACATGTCACCTTCTAGAACATTCATTTGAACTTGTCAGAGTTATGACTGCAAAAAACCAAATTTAATAGGATTAATGTAACTTTTATGAATATAAAATCCTTAAAATAATACTTTTACATCAATCATTATTTATCCCATAGATTCTATGATGGACCTTTATAGTGATGAGACATTTTTCTAGCTAGTTTTATCCATTCCTACCATACGCTTGGTATTTCAATGATATTTTAATATAAATGTGTAGGGGTAGAGTGAATCATATTAAATGGGGGGATTTTTATTATAAATAAGAGGTTTGGGGTGATTATTGTGGGAATTGAATTTTTTTTTCAATTATTCATTATAATCTATTTATTACTCTCTTGAATAAAAAAAATTGAAATGAAAAAAAATGAACCAAAAAAGGGAAAATGGGTTTTGATTTTGGAATCAAGTCAGAATTACTAAATCTAAAAATATTTATCATACATGGTTAGGTAGTGGCTGTGAGGTTTATTATACAACACAAATATTGAAAAATAAAAAAACTGAAATGGTTCATTCCAAAAAGTAAACATAAATAAAAAAATAAAAAAAATATTCAAGAGTGGGAACAAATAATTCATTATTCTTAAACTAATCGTGATATTTTCTTTGCATTTTTATGGATGTGGGAGTTTCTACTTTGAAGGGGAAAATATTATTTCATTTTTCATATCATGCATTGAAATTAATCAACAAAACTCCTCCATGTGCCTTAATTTTTAAACATCAAATCCAACCGACCTTAAGCATCATATTCATTTAAAACTTTAATTAATAGTACAAATGATATTATGTGCCTTTTTTGTTTAGAAAGTGAGTAATGAATTTTTTTACTAGAAAATGAATAATGATCATTTTCTCATTATATGAACATAACACTACTTTAATTTTATCATTATTTATGAGAGAAAAGTATCCATTTTGTGGGAGATCATGACTTTTAATGTTTGATAAAAATAAATTAAGGATCCTGAATAGATGAAATGAGAAGATACATAAGTTTTAAAAGGGTAAATGTAAGATATATTACTTTATTTTTGTATGAAAATTGAAAAATTATATTGATATTTTATGTGGATTTTTTATAATATATTTTTCCATTTGTTTGTTTTATTGCTTTAGAATTTTAAAATTGGTAACATCGGTGTCTTATGAATTTATCATCGAGATTTTATAATTGGTTAAAATCATGGTTAATGTGTGGGAGAGTTTAGTGAGATAATATTTTCTTCATTTTTAAATAGTTTATAAATGATTTAATCCAAAAATAATCAATTTGAGTTTATATTCATCAAATAAGGATATTTGTTGTATTTTGGGATAAAATTAGAAAATTACTTAATTTTAGAATTCTAACCAATTTTAATTACCATATAATTTTAGGCATAGAATTTAACTATTATTAAAAATTGAGTGATTATTTTTTTAGAATTCATTTATTTGTTGGAAAAAATATTTTCTTATATGATAATTGATGATTCAAACATATAATGCCCGAAAAATCAATGAAGTTGTTAAACCTTTTAGAAGGACAGTGTGTTCCCCACCTATATATCTAATGGGAAACTTAGTCTACGCAATACCAATTAACTTCAATAAACTTGGATAGGAAATAGGAATCATAATATCCCTTCTCTAATACATTACATGGGGCTATGAAATAATTAAGGTGCCCATTGAATGATATACTTTGAAACACGATTTCTAGAATTCTTGGCTAGAGAAAGTAATACTCATTATAAATACAATAAACACCAAAAGATGTATCAAATTAATATTAAATTTTTTTTCTAGATAGAAAATTTATTTTTGAGAATCTTATATGAATATAACATTTATTCATCGAACATATAGTGGACCAAACTAGAGCGATCTTTTGGTAGACATATTTTGGAGGGGAAGCAACTACACAATTATTTTTATTTTTTTACGTTATTTATATTATAAATATAATTTTAAATTATTTTAATTTAAAAACATTATAATTCATTCATTGTTGTTGTTGTTTTATCTTATTCACCAGTATTTTTTTCCATTATTCTTCTTCATCGTTTCTTATTCTCATATAACCACCATGACAACTAATACACATTATTATGAGTAACTGACCAAGGGAATATCCCGAGGGAGTTATATGGTGCTGAACATGATGCCACGTTTTTATCTTATTTTACTTAATTATAAGGAAACAATATAGTGTGTGTAATCCTAACTATGTTTTTCTAAGGTTTAACTTCTTCATATGAAATCAATTTTCCTATATTGAGGTGGTTAATATATGTTTTTCATGGAGATTGAGAAGTATACTTTGAATTTATAACTGGGGTATGATTAATTGTAAAAACATATGATTGAGAATGATCAATAAGTATATTTTATGTTTTTGAATGAAGTTGTAACCTCAAAATTATCATGGGATATCTTTCTTTCTTATCTAATTCCATTATTTTTTTGAATTTCATAGTAATTTTCAACTAAATAATAGTTTATCTTATTTTTTAATTTAATTTATTCTTTTAAATTATATTTATTTAATAAAAAATACACCAAAAAATTATTAGTTCTTAGGGAAATTATATTAAGTAGGTGACCAAACTGAGAATACTCATCATGTGAGAGGACCCTGGTCAGCCATTGTGTTTCACTAGCAATATTCCATTTTTTCCTACACCCAATGAGAGGTGTACATAAGTTTCCTTAACATTATAAATACAGAAATACTATATCATTGTCTTCCTAAAAATGATATTTCATTTATCCAATATCGTTATATCATTTTCCTAGGTCTTTATTATGTTGAAAATTAATATTGAATCCCCTATTTCTCCTTTATACTCAAGAACATTATTTTTGAAATGCACTTTGTATTAAAATTAATAATGGTGGGACATAATATTCCACATCCCTCATACTATTTTACGATTTTCACATGAGATATTACCCCTTTAAAACTCATTAATCACTCTAATGAACCTTTATGTACCCCCATTATATTGTTGAAATTATATGGTGCTTTTTTCAGGCCAAATTTTAAATCTAGGAACCTCCTTGGGTCGTGACTATTATTTCTAAAATTTTTATGATTCATTATGTTATTTAATATACCTTATAAATTCCTTCTTTAACTTCCTAGTTATGGGAGACTACATTCTCTCTCGTCTACCCATTTTATGAATCTTTATGTACTATTCTTACGCTATTGAAATGTCAATGTTATTTTTCGTGCCAAACATTTGTGAGGTGTATACCCAAACCCATTTACACTCATGGGTATTCAAATAGATATTACTATAATTTATTTATTGGGTAATTCCATGTGTTTAACCAACAATCCACATTCTTCAGATTAAATGATATGAAATATGTTCTTATGTTATATTATCTACGTGGGAAACTTATGTATGTAAATGATTTGATTATGATGGGTGTACCCAGATAGCACTCCATTATATTGGGAAATATTTTAGACTCATGATATGCCTTTTATAGTTCAGAGGAGGTAATTATAAGAACATCATGTGATAATTTCAGGATGGTTAACTCTGAATTATGCTTATTATGTGAGGGTTCAAGTTGTTTTCAAAGTACCATGTCACCTTTTTATTGGTATTCTTCATCATGCCACCTTGTTCATGTTTATGATTATCACTAATTTCATTTCAATTTAAATTTATATTTTCTACCATTTAATAAAATATTCATGTTATTCTCTATTTATTCCATTACTGTGGTTTATATCTGACCACATTCTTATGAATGTCCTCAAGTTATCCCATTATGTTTCAAAAATAATGGACTATTATGATCATGTTATGAATGTTTTAAATAATTTAAATGTACCACCTATTAATATGTGGTCATGTAATGGACCTAATTACATAATGAATCTAGGATTCTAAATCTTATTGGTTGTATTATGTGTATTTCTATCAAATAAAGAATTTTTTTATTTGTAATAAAGTAAATGGATGTCATAGATTATTTGAGTGAGAAGCATATCCCGTGTTTGGGGAAGATGAATGGGAATTTGATTTAGGTGAAGGGGAATGGGTGGTCCATTTCTCATTCTATTTCTGAGAGGATTTATTGTGGCCCACTATAGGATTATTGGTTTAGCATAAGGGTGTGGCTGGTTGGTATCCTTCGTCATTTGAGCTATTAAAAAATAGAGTATAGAAAGGATTTCACCTAAAGGGTGAAAATAAAATTATTAGAAGAAATATGGCATGTATATATTTTGAAACATCCAAATCTTTCATATAATTAATTGGAATTAATTCATTGAATAATAGAGATGAGTGAAAAGAAAAATACCATTAATATTCATTTGGTAAATTATAAATACATTACATGAATAAGAATACAGTATTTAATTATCCAAGGTTATATACATTAAAATCCTACATCCATAAAAACTATTATATTCTAATGAAAAAATTTGTTTATACAAAGATAGTGCTTCTTTTATTTTCGATAAATAGAAATTTGAATATATTTTTGTGTGAATTATAATAATATAACATATCCTTCATGAAAAAGTCCTTGGTAAAGAATCAATTATTTTATATTAACATAGAATGATGGTTCCTCCAAATTAAATTTCTGATACTCAATTAGGGAAAACATTTATCACATTATATATTTCAAAAAATGGGGACATCAATTTTTCTAGAAATAATTTTAAAAATGAGTTAAATAATAGGACCATGACTCTAGGTGTGAAATTCATTAGAGTTAAAAATATGTAATTACAATGTTTTGTTTTCTAGTTATAAGCCATTACATTTTAATAATAATATATTCTTATTTATTATAGCTCATATAATTGTAATAACCTTCAATTTATTTCACTCTATGAATTCATGATTATTTTTTTGACCACCATGAAAAATTTATATTCCAATTATATTAGAAGGTAAAAAGCTTTTACACACACATTATAGAAGGGTGTTATACTAATGGGTGTTTTATAAGAATTGTGATATGCTTAAATTGAATCATCAGGATTCTAACTCCAGTACTTTATTATTTAATTATTCATCCTTTTGAGCCATTTCCTAATTTGTAAATTATAATTATCCACATTACCACTAGTTTGTGGGTTGTAGGGATTTTGGTGTTGTAGTGAACCCCATATTTCATAATATTACCTTTTATCTAACTATTATTAAATAGTGTTACCCAATCAGTAATGAATAATTGGTAAATTTTGAAGCTGGAAAATATATTATTCTCCAAAAATATCACCACAACATAGTATTTATTATAAATATTATCCTTATTCTCTAACCAGTTTGATACATAATCCATGAATAAAAAATATATACTTATTTCATAAATAAATAAGAAAATAACCCATGAAATATATTAATCTTACATCAAATACATCAACTTCAATAAAGGGATTCAAGGGTATTTAATGTCCTCTTCTAATAATTATTGTTCTTTGGTAATGTTAATATCTTTGTAAAAAGTATCTTGAGTCATGATTTTGTGTGGGATAGAAAATACATTTTGAAGTATCATAACAATAGTACGATTGAGCCCATGATATTCTCTAGTTAATGATATATGAAAAAATTTATAGATGATTTGAACTTCATCTTCTAGTATACAGTATAGAAACAAACCATCACTATCTTTCTTGGACATTAGTAGATAATCCCAGTAATATTTTAAAATGCCACTGAAAACATTCTACAATTTCTAATATAAAGGTATCAATAATGTATTATTGCAGAAAGATAATTTTCTAAATAAGAAATCTATAGTTGAGCATGTAAATCCATGTACAATAATGTTTCATCTAGAAATTCAACTAGTATTCTCAACTCTATCTATTTTCAATATTCAGAAATTGATTTCTGAAAAAATAATCATTAATAACATTCATTTTCACCTTTGAGACTTTTAATAAAATATAAAATTTTAGAAGTATTAAAATCCATAGTATTAACCAATTTTTTGGAATGCATTTTTAATAGATATATTAAAGGTGTATGATCTATATGTGAAATCTACTTTGAGGGAATACGATATTATATGAATGATTCAAAATAAAACAATACTAAAAGTATTTATTTTTCATTTATTATGTTGTTAACATTTATTTCATCAAGAGTGTGACTAGAAAATAAATGGGGTTAACATTATGGTTAACACATTTCCCTAGAACTACTCTAACACTGAATTCGATCACATCGTATATTAGCTAAATGTATTTTTTCCAATCCATAGATATGAGAATTTTGTATATTGGAATATATGTTTTCAAGGTAACAATGGATCAGTAACATTATTAATTGAATTTAAATGGAACATATTTGGCAAATATGTGTGGTGGTGGTTGATTTATCAGTGGAAATTCAATTTAAAACCAATGGTAAAACACTAAATATCCATGGATCCTCCTAATCACCTTCACAATAGTAAGATTTAGTAATTATTTAATAACATTGATCTAGGATTTCATAATTATTATGGAATGTTTTTTAATCTGGAATTAGTTAAATATTCCTATTTTCACATTAAATTTAATTTTTCTCCAACTGGATGTAAGACACATCTCTTCGCAACACTATAGTACAAGGTCAATATTATACAAACATACATGGATATATCATCCACACACATAGTAGTCATCCAGGAAAATTTATATAAACTCTTCAACCATATCAAGAAAATTATTTTTTATGCACCTTTATAATGTTTTCATTACATTACATTATTTTAAATACATCATGAATATAAGATATGGTTTCATATGGACATGTAAATGTTTTATTTGATAGATATTTGGGGTTTATGAGATTTTATTGAAACTCGAGTATCCTTATAAGAAATAATATAATTCGTTTTCAGATAATCTCTCCAACCTTTGATCTATGAGTGGTTGGGGGATTATATCATTCCATGTGGTTGTATTTATATTTCAAAAATAAAAAAAACTCAACATTCAGTAACGGTCTATTGTGTTATCAATTCATCATTATTGTTATTTAAAACTATTAAGCCTTTTTTTATTGAACCATTTAAAGAGAGATAACTTACTCACTATTATAGATGGTGAAAATGATTTTAGAATCAAGTGGATTCAAAACATACTTATTTACCATGATATTCAAGGGTGGGGGGAGTCACCTTTGGGGATGGAATCCTAGAATGGATCCTTCTTCCAAAAGAATTTAATCCTTGAAAAATAACTATTTTGATTACCTTCATATCATCTACACTCTATTCTATCATGTTATTCAACCTATTTGGGACTTTTAACAATTTTTACTCTTTTTATATAGTTAGTTTGGATATTATGATAATATTAAGTGTATCCTTAGTCTATAAAAATTAATATTAAATTAATTTTATTAGAGGCTTCAACCCTGATGTCGATGGAATTACGATTGAGGGTGTGAATTCTGCATAATATTTTCTAGTTAGGGATTTGATGTATCAAAACTCCTTGTAATAACCCTTATCCTCTTCATCATGGGACGTGATATCCCTCTAAGATACCATCTCATCTATAAAATCCATCTTGTTAGTTTCTTATACATATGATAAATACTATAGTGTTATCTCATTTTGAGTGACTTCTTCATCAAGGAAAACATGGATTGACATTTAAGTGAATCATCACCTTCTTTAAAAATCAATACCAAATCAAAAATTACATTATCAATACTGACTCGGAAGATAATTATACCATGATTTATGTTAATTTATTGTTTTTTAGTCATGATAAATGTTTTTACTATAATTAATGGAAAATCACTTTATTCCCCTATTTTAGTTATGAAAACATCTGTTGGGAAAATAAACATATTGACCATAACTGACATATCCTTTAGAAATCCCTGATGGTACATGAAAAATAAATTATTAATTTTCAATGCCACACATTTTGTTTTAAATCCCTTATGTATTATCCTTTGAAATATTCTCATAGTAATTAAATTAAATCATTCTCCAAGAACACATAATGCCTTCCCAAAATTTCTTGTTCCAATGGTGCATGGGATCGAGAAAATCATAAGGTCCCTCATCATCAGTAAACGTTTTATTGAAAACCCACAGAGAATTATTCATTCCGGATTATAAGTCCCATTTATTAAACTTTTTTATTATTAGGGATAAACTCGTTTTAGAATTTTTCATAAACTAAAATATGGGTAATTTCCCTGTAAATGGAAATAATGATGTAAATATTCATAAAAATATGAATAATTTTGTAATAAAACCCCATCGTCTTCCCTTTTTTCATCCTCTATAATAATGTAAGAGGGTTAAGTATAGTGTTAGCACCCCAAATGTATCGTTTTTTATGATTTTCTACTGTGTTTATTAATCATTTTCTATTTCACATACTTAGTTTTCATGATTTTGTTTGTGTTTTTTCTATGGATCTATGTATATATTTATTTTTCTCCATTACACATAGTGCATCATCTTTCTCAGGTTTCAATTCCTAAATATCATTTTATATATGTTATTTTTGTACAATTCTCTCTCATACACTTCTTAGGACCACTTCGGTAGCATACTCTTTTGAATGAATCTATGTATTACTATGTTGTGTACTCAGTAGTTGATCTGAGAAATTTCTATTTTCTATTGACATAATGATTTAGGTTTTAGAGGTAATTAAATTGATTATAAATTTCATTTTTACAAATGGATATTAAATGTCAACATTATAAACAAATAAATTTATAAAAAATTTTAAATTTTATTGTTGAGGATGTGATGATTTTTTCTTTCTTATTTGATTTTGATGCTAAAATTGATATTCTTGAAACATAGGGTGTGGATATTGTTGGTTTTTTTATGGTGATTTTTTTCAAGGATCTTGATGTTGATGTGGATAACCATGTGGTCCCTAAGTTCTTGGTTGATCTTCATCACTTCATTGTTGACTGAAACCTTGATCAGTTAGTTTCTTCTATTGTGATGTTCTTTTGGGGAAGTATGGTTGTTTGTACTACATTCATTGCGGATTGTTACTCACATATCTAATTTTAGAGATTATATTTATTTCAACCATGATCAATAGTCTTGATTGATTTATATCCTTCTATGTATCTCACATGATTTCACATCCATGATATGGGAATGTATAAGTTCTTATGGTTGGGGAAACTAAACTTTTTCCAACTTCTTGGTGGGAGCATCTAACTAGGTTAAAAATTATTTGGTTTTCATTACACGATTCATCTTGAACCAATGAAGTCCTTGATCATATTAACACTGTAAGTAATTATGTGATATTTCATAAAAGAGAGACATAACTACTTCTATTATTTTAAACAGAAGTCTACTATTATTGGAATCATCCACCAGGGTTCGTGTTGGGGGGTTATAGGTCATAGCAAATCATTTATATTAAATCCAAACATCAATCCCATGGAATGTGAATATTTATATCAACTCTTTAAATCAGTCTCACACATTCAAGGATGATTTTCCATCTACTTATGCAAAACTCTGAATATCTATTAACATATTCTAGGTTCATATAGGTTTTCATTATATGTATAGAAATTTATTGGCAATTTCATCCCTACTTTTAATGGATTCAGTAGGATAATTGTTTTAATAATAATTGTCTGTATCTCTTAATGATATGGGAAAACTGTTAGATAAATAAAATCTGACGATACAATGTGGTTTTTAATCATGTCACAGAACTCAGGGGAATTTGAAATATGTTCTTGTGGATCTTAACATTGAATACCATTGAATTAAGAAATTTTTTAGAACATATTGATTTGGAATGTTTTGTTTTTGAAAGTATATGTCTATGTATAGGGGAGAAAAATGTTGGTATTAGAACTATTTTCTGATGGAAATCCATAATCCAAAATTGTTTTCTCTGTTTGTATGGGTTGAAATAATTACTATTCAAAGAATACAAATTGTAAACCATACAGATTAGGATCATTAATATTGTTTCACTTGTCTATGGTGAAGATTGAAGATGAGGAAAATATTTGGGTCAAATATAAAATATTATTGTGGTTCCGAGATCTTCTAGTGAGACATGGTGGCTTATTTCATGCCCTAGTGGCCCAACATGGAAGAATCAACAAATCCATGTTCTAAAGTACTAAAATAATTAGAGGGGAAAAGTAACGAGGTAACCCTAGGCTCGTTCTGGTGGTCGACATTTGAACAGTCTCCACAGAAAGGGAACCAACATTTTATACTCCCACACTGTTAAACTATTTCAACAAATGGCTATAAATTTACATTTTATGATGTTTCCCAACTAATACTACAAAAATGGTTCGAAATACATTGGGAGTATGAGGTCGATTCTAGATGGATGTGATGGAAATAACTGATACCTAAGGATCAAAACCTAAAGTTGATACTTCACATAGATTTAGTACAGTTGGATTAATCAAGATAATTTAATAAACATTTAATATATTAAATAATGGTTCATGATAAATTTCATGGTTATTGTTCAAGATATATCCTTACATACAACCAATGAACATCTGGTAGTCTCAACATAATGTAGATCATGGGTCAAAAAATGATATTGGTCAAAATAATTAGATCTCCCATGATTAAAAAATAGTCCTCGACACAAATATAGTCATCAATCAAGATGTATTGGATCTAATATATGTGTGGGGGGTAGACCTTTTGGCAATATCTCATTTATATCCAATTAGATCAGGGTCCTCCATTGTAATTCCCCAGATCATATTCATGAAAATTTTATGATATAATATTTTCTCTTAATCTAATTTCATGACAATTAGATTACCCAAGAGAGGAATAAATATTCATTAAATTTCGTCTTCCCATAATATCATTGTATAAAACATAGTATTTTATACATTCATTGAAGAAACAAGATTTAAATTTTGTGATAATATGAAATCAGAAGCATGATTCATGTTGATATTAATTCACAATAACAATGAAGACATATTAAAATACATATATAAATATAAATGAAATAGAATGAAATAAAAATTGATTTTTTTTATATTTAGTTATGAATCAAAATTGAGAGTGGAAATACTAGAAACATTAGATAAATGTAGAGAAAATGAGCCAAAAAGATAAAAGTAATGTCCCCTCAAAACTTTGGAGTGATTGGAAATAAATAGGAAAGTAATATTTGAGGTTTGAATTTTATTTTCATTCTTGGATAGACTTACATACCTCAATTGGTTATTTTTCAATAATAATCTTGTTATGAAATTATTCTTTATATCATGAATGCAAATGTAAATCCCCATGTAGCTCGGAACTCTTGTAAATAACTACATCAACTCAACTAAAAAATCATTAGATGAACAGAAAAATAATTTCAAAAAATATTTCTTGTTGTGAACATCTATTCACATCATGAACTATTAAATCTCGCGAGGTTCACATTTCGGAATATCATTCACATCCTAAATGGATTTTACTATTATCTCTTTTGTCTTGTCTCTAAGAACTCACATCGTCAATGGTTGTTTTATAACATAAAACATCCACAACTGGTGATTTCTATGGAATTTAATCTATCCATAAAATATTTCTATCCTCCTAAAAAATTCAATAAATGTCATCAAATTTCAATTTAAATGGTAGGTAAAACATGATAAATATGAACCAAATTGTAAAAATGTATTTAGATTTATATTATATATGTATATTATAATAATATGATATAATATTGTCTTTATTAATATAACATTAAATAAGTAATAAAATATTAATGATTTTATTTATTTGTACAAGTAAATATGAGTAATTATATATATATATAAAGTTATTATATTTTTTATTTGTGAAATTTTCCATTCTTTTTACCATATTTTCCATTACATTGGTTGCCTTTGAATAATTGTTTTTAATTTTTGAACATTTTTTGACATTATTATAAAACTAGAACATTGACATAAACTCTCTAATTTAATGCCATTAATTATTTAAATCACATAATTCACTATATTTATACAATGTTGATTTTATTATTTTGTGTTTTTTTTGATTTAATTAATTCAAATGGACCATGTGTTGAGTCCAAATATATTGGGCTAAGAAAGAGAGTACACATACAATTTTTCTGGGATGGTAAAATTTATCCATATTCAGTAAATGAAACATAAAATTGTCTAAAAAACTAAAAATTGGATTATCCCAATGTCTAATGAAATTTAACATGATGTTTCATGTCTATGAAAAATATTTTTAAATTATTCGATCATTAATTAAGTCAGAGATATTATAAAAAAGAGAGAATCAAGTTGTAAAAGACTACTTACTTTCCATCATTGAAAATTAATTTCTTCTTCGAACTAGCATACAAAAATTATCTGTAAAAGAACACTGATATTCTTTGAATAGTAATGGAACATCTTGGTGTATAGTTTTTGGAAGATGGAGTTATTCCTTAAACCATTTTGTTCTTCTCCTTTATCGTGTACTTTATTCTTCTTTAAGAAAAATATATATATTGTTTCTTTATGTTATCTAAAGATACATGTTTTATAATCTTTTAGATATTAATAAATTTATATTGTTTTTATTATTTGGTTATTTTTTTTATTTTTTTAATTTTTTATATCATGTATAATAAAATAAGAATCAATAAAATAAAAATATTCAAGATTTCAGGAATAAATGATATTTTTTGATGATTTAAGTATATTAAGTTCTCCTCTCCAACTTTCTTTCTGATGTATATTCATTTAGTAATTTTTTGTTTCTTAAATATAGAGGCTAAAAATCCTAATAATTCATGTTTATTATGAAAATATCTGAAATAATGAGACAAATATATAAAACATTTCAATTTCATATTGTGCTTTCTAGAGGAGTGCAGATTATTAAATTGGTTGAAAATTGATTGATTTAAGAGAGTTATTTATGGATAACATTGTGTCACCAATTTAATCCTAAAAGGTATCTTATATTTAATTTATATATAATATTTTTTTATTAATGTTAGGTATTCTATTATCAAACCTACATTCATTTAGAGTGATAATGGTTGGGCATCAAGGGAAACTTAGTCAGGTTTATCATGATTTCTATTAATTGAATCATCCAATTCAATTTGATAGATTTAATTAGTTGTAAAAATTAAAACCCATATATTCACCTATACCTCTGTATTTTCAATATTTTGAGTCTTCGTAATAATTTAATAACCTATGGCTTTATAAAAAGATGTCTTGTGTTTCTTTTTATACTAAAAGACTTATAATGAAAAAAAGAATCAATTTTGAATCATCATGAAAGTGTGATGAAATTTAGAATATTTTTCTAGGGAAGCTGATTTGACCACTAATTTTCTCTTTACTTTTTATCTTTTTTTAAAATTCACTAAAAATGAAAAAAATTGTAATATGGGATTTTAGGATCACCCTCTATCTCTATTGAAACTATTTCTTAACTAGATAGCTAGGTGAAGGATGTTTAATGCTAAAAATATAGTGAGGAGTTTTTAGGGAGCTCCTTGTGAATTTAATGTAAGAAATAAAAAAATTCTTAAAATATATATATCCATTTAACTCACTAAGTTATCACACTACATTCATAAATTCTATCAACATGTTTCAATGGAAAAAAGGTTCCTTTACTCCCTCCAGCTTCTAATAATGAATTGGGAGAATTTTAATTAATATTTGATAATACTTCTTTACCCCAAACTTCTGAATTCCACTCTATTGACTAATTAGCATAACTACTTTTTTTAGTTATTCAACAGAAGGGAGCGGACATAAATTTTTAATCACCTATTTTTATCTATAATTGTCAAACAAACCTACTCAGTACCTATGATTTTATTTTAAAATATAAAAACAAATATTATTCATGGATAATGATGGAGATGGTATATAAAAAATTATTGAGTAATATATGAAATTGGATATTGATTAATGTACCTCTAGTAAGATTGAAATTCAACGAAAAGAAGATCTTGAGGGTATTTTGAGGATTATAATACCTCCATAATAATCATATGTTCATCAAATGGTGGAGGAACCTATAATAGATTATAGAGATAATTCCATATTAAGATACCCATTCCCAATGCATGTTTATTATCCACTAATTATAGGGAATGGATAAAATTTACATTATTTCAAGGCTCTATATTCTCAATGACTAAATAATGAAATTAGTATCTGACAAGTGTGGTGGTTCAAATCACATAAACCTAATCTAGCTTTGGATTAGTGTTAACACAAGAAGTATTTCTTGGATATATGAATTATTAATACCACACAACCTATAGTAATACACAAGGATTCTTTTCCTCCTTTATCATTTTCATGTTTCTATTATTTTCAAAAAAAATTCCATTATTACTTTATATATATACATTGTTAAAAGAGAATAACATGAGACACTAAAAATAATAATTATGTTGTAATTATATATCTTTCTTCTTTTAATTAACTTAAGAATTTATTTTATTCTATTTAATCAGGGATGATATGTATATGCGGGGATTAATATTATGATAGTTTTTCATATAAGCATAACTTTTAAAAAATATTGTTTTTTTCAATTTTTTGGAACATTGAGATTAAGTGGAATATCGAAATATATTATAAATAATTGAGTCACTTATGAAGGATTTTATTGGTCTTGGAAAAATGGATTCAAATGAGAGATGATATGAAATTTTTATTTTTTATTTTAAAAATGTTTTTAGAGATTAATTAATTTTTGAAACTCATGTCTTATTAGAAACAATAGAATTTTATTTTCCCATTTTAGGTGGTACTATAAAAAAATTATAAATTTTCATAATAGTTCCAAAAAATCCTAAGTGATATATTATTATTTTTTTTCTTCTGAAATTTGGGATTAACCTTTATTGAAGATATTCATATCTAAAAAATGTTTTAACCTGATTGTAGTAATTATTTATAACAATCCCTTGTTTATATTATCTTATAATTAACTATAAATTTTCTCTAATATAGCCATAATATCCATGAATTCCATTATATATTATCCATATTACGTAGTAATTTTCCATACTCAACATCACTATTGACTACATTGCCAAATTATTATTCCAAATGATTGTGGGGGTAATCGAGTTACTTATTGTATAATTTTGGGGATGAATTACCTTTTATTGGAATATGTGATGCAATTATTATTTTTAGTAAAGTCTATAATAAATTTATCTCAACATAAATTCATTTTTCCCTCTTGATTTTTTTTTGAAAAAATAGATAAAATTAAAGTAGAGAATAGGAATTTAATATTTTATCATAATCATTCGTATAAGTTACTTCCATAAATATAAATCAAATGTCATGGGTCATAGTTCTATTTTTATATATAAATTTTCTACATTCTCTGTGAAATATTTAAAAAATTCAAAAACAAGAGGAATAATATTTCATTTCACTTTAATTTCAATGACTTCTGGGACTAGTTTCTAAGATTGTAAATTTTTAATGTAATTCATTTAAGTTAATATTGGAGGGTGGAATACTCATTAATTTTTGAATGATGGTTTACACATTGTATTGTAAAAGAAACCCCCTTTTTTAAAACCTTGTGTTTTAAAAAATGAACCCACCAATCGAAATCCTTAATGAAAACTGTAAAAACACTCATGATTGGAATATGATTCATTATCGTTTATGTGTGTATGGTAGGATTTAATCAATCCAATTGCATGAATATCATGTTTTTGAGTTGAGCATAACTTTGTAAGTATTTCACATATTGGATATGAGTAATATAAATTCTATGTGAGGTATGTTTTGGAAATGTGGTCTCCCTAGAAACAATATAAAAAATATTTTTTTAAAACTAGATCATGTATATATTGAGTTATGAATAATGTTTTATTTCTATAATAGTTTTTATATTTCAGTCTCCACTATTTATTTGGTCATTTCAATAGAGAACATTTTATATGAAATGGTTATATAAATTCTAAGGCTATACAGTGAACCATGAAATACCAAGACATTAAGATTTAATATATATTATAGCCAATAAAAATTAAACTAAATGGAAATAGAATATTTTTGGATATCTGCTATTGGGGAGTCATAACCACTGATATGTCCTCTAATGACTGACTGAAAATTAAATTTTTTATTAAAGAAACACTTTAATGGAAAAATTGAGAAACCAAAGTTCAGACACTAAAATAAATAGATGACCCATTAAAGAACACCTTAATACGATTAGATTCGATCATCCTGCTTAGATTCCAAGAGATAGTACTAACCCGAGTATCGGGGTCATCCTTTAGAATATCCTCAAAATGATCTACCAGTTTTTTCCAAGCCTGAATGTACTCATCTTGGATGAGTTTCCCATCATTTAATCCCCTAATCAATATCAGATCTGGTTTTTCAAACTAGTTACTCTGATACTGATCGGTACCCACCCTTAAAGATCTTCCCATAATCCTTTTAGCTTCTTCTTCAGTAGCATTAATTGTTATAACCCTTTCCACCATTTCTTCTCCCAAGTGCATAAGCTTCTCCAGAGAAGGATCAGTCACAGAAACGGACTGTTGTGATTGGCCAGTATCAACCATTGAAGGGGAAAGAGAATCACTAATCATCATATTTTCTTTCTACTTCTTCGAAGATCTCGTTTCCCTTGGTCGTGGTAAATACGAATAGTCTTTTCTCTCTTTCTGATTTCCCCTCCAACTCTTACTACACCTCGGGCTTACTAGATCACCCTAGAATTCTACTCTAATATCAGATGATAATAGCTCAAATTCCCCCTCACTAGAATCTATCTCAGATGCTCTCTTATATGGTGAGGTCCTGACTAGATCAGTTTCAGCCTTCTGTTTTTGATTAACATGTGACATCCCTTCAAATCTATTTTCCAAAACAATTGCATCCCTCTTCCTACGTGGAAATTACCTAGATCCCATTGCATCACCTTACCACTAGGAGAGTCACCACCCTTTTTTCCATAGATTCCATAACCCTGGAAATAATTCCAATCCCTAAACTCATAGCCTAGATGTACGAAGTTGTCCTAGGGGACCTGGTTCCTTATTCTTCAACCATTTGAGAATACACCACATTCAAACCATTACCGGGTGTCACCTCATCCAGAGAATCTCCCTCTGCTGGTAGAGAATATTGCCTTCCACCACGATCCTCCCTCAAGAATCTGAACGAAGTGATTTCTTAAACCTAGTTGATCAATATGTAAGTAAATTCACTAAATCCAAGTCCATGGTAGTTGTTGGAATGTACATCTAGTAGGTCTACAAGGAAAAAAGTAATAAAAGATTATGAAACAAATTTTGTATAATGCTTTAATAGATATTGTGAGACTATGATATTTTATTACATTTTGTTTATAGCAAAATATTTTATTTATATTACTATCTTTTATCTCTTTAGTGGCTATGATGGAATTCTATAATCTGGAAATTGTCTATAAATGGTATTCAATGATATTGAGAGAAGCTCCTAGAATGTCACCCTCTAAGAATATCCCAAACCCTTGAATATTCTAGTTAATAGAAGTTTATAACATGGTGGGATCCACCATAGGGTCCAAGAGATTTCAGAGAATATAATATCATCATTAAATAAATAAATTCATATATTTTGAGAATATAATAATAAGAAGTGAATTTATTTATTAACGTGAATCAAAATATATTAAGTGAGTACATGGAAAAATATTTAATAAATAAATATTATTTTAGTATTATAGGTTCTCATAATATTTCTGTGAATGAATGACTGATGTAAATATCATTCTTTTATCACATGATATAATAATAATGTGTTATAACTCAGTGATCAAAATAAGAATGATATTTTTTACACAATCAGTTGTTTATAACATGTTGTTTATGGTTTATTTGGTAAAAAAATTCATTTGTTGGGGAGAAATTTCCAGGAATTTTGATCCTCACTATATATGTTAATGGAGGTTCATAATAGTGTCCCTATTCACCACATGAATTTGAATAGTAGACAAGCCTCCCTCCCACATACTAGAGAGAAATTATCTTGATTCAAGAAAAGAATTCAAGTAATCTACCATGGATTGAAGGATCGACAAATCAATGATCATATAGATGTTGATGGAATAACTAGATATATGTTATAGCACACAAAATATGAACATTGACACTACCATAGACATTTAGGGTGTGTTTTCATCATCTAGAGGGATCTGCCTTGGGTTACATTATGGAACAATCACCGGTGATGAAAGGTTATAGAGAGAATCTTCCAATCAACATAGGTAGTTATTTGACCTAGTGTATGTTCTTAAATAATTCATGTATGATCCCCAAAATCCACATCAGGCTATGTATCACTATTGATGACATAGTTACATTAATCCAATGATAATAAATTTGAAATCAGCGTCTTATCTTCATTAATTTCATGCTCTTGTACCTTCAACTGGTATCCAAGGAATCATGTGAAATTTTATGTAAATTAAAAGTGAATTTTATTTAAATCAAATAGGGAGTTTTTATAGTCCCATTACCATGGATAGTGATCCAATCCAATATCAGATGGTTGAGATATGTCCATCTAATGATAAAAAATCGAATCATATTCAATTTTTGTGTGTGAAATTTGGAGAACACACACACACATATATATATTTCTTGATCAAATTAGAGTAATTTTTTTTCTGATAAACATGAACTCAAAAAATAAATTCAATGTATGGAATACTTATTTACATTTGGGAGTTCATTCTCAAATATTGTGGAATGTTTATTATTATTTTTTAAACCCTTTATTTAAAGGCATTGTTAAATTTAAAAATGAAACAATATATCAAGGGGGTAGAATCCAATAGAGTAAATCAAAAATAAATAATTAAAATATAAGCAAGAGTCATCTAGGGTCAAAATAATCTAAAAAATAATTTAATTTTTTTGCTACATCACTTTTCCACCCCCACCCCCATCCACCTTCTCCACTAATTCAAACAATTATCCTCCCCCCTAAATGTTTTCTTATCACCGTCGTACCCCCTTATTCCATCCTTCTAGAACCCACAATAACATGAACATCGTCCACATAAATTATATCCACATTAGGTATCCAGGCTAGCCTCCCAACTATCAGTCCCCTTCTCCCATCTCATCTTACTTCTTTCTATTCAGACCTTGGGTTCACTACCACATGCGATGCCTCGATTTTCCTATGACTTCTCATTCATTGACCATATCCTAAACAAAAAACGAGTCCCCCCTCATGTCATGACTATCTTTCACAACCAAACTCCATAAAGCACCTCATTTTGACTCTACACAAACTACCTGCAACCTATTAGGGTTGGACAAATCCAACCCACATTGAGTCTTACAATTACAGACTCTCTTGAGATCATTTTTTTTAAAATGGAACAAATCCCAAATTCTGTGGTTCTTATACCTCTTAGGGACCATTAAATAAATAAATAATTTTTTTAAAAAAAATTAATATTAAATTTTTGTTCTGAGAAACATTAATTATTTGAATTAAAATTAAAATGAGTTATTTGAATTCATTTAATTGTCCTCTCTATATATTTATTACACATTTAATTTTTATTTCACATTTAATATATGTGTTAACTAATTTATAGCATCGATTTACAACTATATGAATAACTTTTAATTATTTAAATAAAATTTTATATTCAATTTATTATGTAATAATTATTTTATTTTTGAGTGTTTTTGCATCCTCGATATTCCTCATTATATTCCCAAGTTTTAGTATGTCTAAGAGATTTGAATTTCATTTTTAGTATCAATTTATGAGACCTCATCACCAATGTGATAATATTAAGGTAATATGAATAAAAATTAATGATGACATAAGTCATGTAAAGTGGAGGTAGTATTCCAGAAAACATGTAGATACATTGTATCAGGGACCAAGATTCTATATGAGTGAGATATGACTCAAGTATTTTAAATTACATTAATGGTTGATCCACTGAGTGCAAATGGAGCAACGAATTCTAATGTATCAATATCATTGATGTTATTTATTTAATTTACATATTATTTATTATTTTTTGAATCTGAAATTTTATAAAAATTAGAAAAAATAATTAAATAATAGTGAACAGATTAAATCAATTTAATATGTGATGAATTTTTCCCATTTTTTACATGGTGAAGTTATGATGCTGATTAAATAGTACATTCATATTTTATAGAAAATTACTTCTTCAACAAAAATAATATATAAACCACATCAAAGAAATATCAAGACACAAAACCTTATATCATTAGAAATCTAACAATAATAGGTGTACAGAGTGCTAGTCATCCCTAGTTGAGGGTTCCTTCTATGACTAGGACGTTTTTTTTAATGTTATGGGTTGAATTAACTATATATGATTGAAAAAATGTCCAGAGATAGATTGTTTCATCATTATAGAAAAATAGTTTGTAAATCATGTTTATGAATTATATAACATTGGACTTCACACATTATTTCAAGAATACATGATTTAATGTAGTTTCCCTATGAAAAGGATACCTTGTAACTCTAATTATTGTGGTGTATCTATATCATTCACTATTAAGAGAGGATTTAAGGTTATGTTTCCCTATAATAATCAATATGCTATGTATTGCCAATATAGTATTGAATAATACTAGGATTTGATAAAATAATGAAATACACTTAATGATTTAATTAATTAGTAATTTTTAATTAGTAATCAATGTATATCATACTAATATTTTTACTTTTATTTCTATATAAAATTTTATGTAACACAATAGATAAAATGTGATCCATATTAGACAAATAATATTTCTTTACTGAAATAATTTTATAAAATTAGTATATGTGCTTGTGAATAATATTACAACATTAAATGTTATTAGGTGTTCCTGAGTCCACATTAATTTGTCTGACTCCTCATAAATCTAGTTCGAATGAAAAATATTCTTATAGTATAATCATGGATCGAGAATTAAATATTTATATAATAATTCTACAAAAACATTCAATGATTTTAAAATATGACACAAGGACATGGATTGATATACCATGTTGTCTCATCTTCGAGAAAAATGTGAGGAGATAGTGAAATATGAAATCAAAGGGACAATGATAAAAAATATTACTTAAAAATCGATAGATATAACTCAAGGTGGTCCTCATGTACTCATGATTATTATGTATATTGAATTAATAGAACAATTGTGGTTCAGTTAAAATCTTGAAATTTTAATTCATATAACTCTCCCATACTTACAACATATTTCTTTATTTTTTGGAGAGTTATCAAATGAATAGTTTTGAGAAACATCATAGATATATTTTGGAAAATGATAACCTTGAAATGATAACATAATGAATTAATAATCTGTCATTCTTAAGGTAAGTGAAAATAAAGAGATGGGGAAAAGAATAATTTCATGTAAAGATCAAAAGGAACCATTACATTTTTTTTTAAAATGAAACCCAATAATTATAGGGAGATCATTGAATATAAGTTGAATTTATTTTCATGTGGAATTATAGGTCACCGGAAGAGAAGCTACAATGAATTGATGAATAATCAATCATGATAATATACTTTAGGTATATTCATAATTAAATGTAATATTTAATTTATACTACTTGGGTATTAAATAAAATATGTCCTTATATATTTGATTTAAAATAAATGGACTATGAAAGTCATTAAACATTAGTATAATTAAATGTGTGTCCTCCAAGTGGTTAAAAAAGAATGATACCAAATCAATGAAGAAAAATTCATGATTTTATTTCCAATTAGGTGGCTTTTAAGAAACTATATTTTATTATTAAATGATTCTAACTCATTTAAAAATTAATGTTACTCATTTTATTTAATATCAAAATATTTGTTACATAATACATGAATAATTGGAAAAGCAAGATGAATATAAAAAATAGTACTTTAATATCCATCTATGGAAATATAATCCATTATTTATAAAACTAAAATTAGTTTTCATGGAATTACATTGTTTTATATTTTGAATCATTGGAGCTAAAAACCATACATATTTTCAAAATATTTACTTACCTCTTTTAGTAAGAATAATATTTTTTAAATAAAGGTAACCAATACATAATTAGGGATTTTTAACTATAGAGAATGAACTATTACAATTTGTACGTTATAGGTGAATTCATTTACATCATGACATTTCTTTGAGAGTGATATAGAATGTAATTGTCAAGTATGAAAAATTATTGTTTAAAATATATGATTTCCTTAAGCCCATGTTCTAAATAATATATTGACCAATCAATCATTAATCATGAAATGTTCAATGTATTTATTCCTAAACTCATATTTCATTATAAAAATTAATGTAATGATGTTAGTTCTGATAATAGATGATGATTCTAGAATTCAATCATTAATTATCAACTTTTTATATGATGTTATTATTAAAAAAAAAATATTACACATTAAATTCATGATTAATGTAAAATAATAATAAAGAATATGATCCATATTCAATTTATATAATCAAATTATTTTCATGAAATTATTTATAAAAAGTAACATAATTCCATAACCATATTCCTTATATAACAAAACAATGGACATCATATTAATTATATAATGATATAAGTACATTAAGTCATAATTAAATGTGTTTAGATGCAATGATTTTGTATTAAATATAATGAAACTAATACCATTAAAAACACGAACATCATATATGTTAGTATTCTAAAGTTCATATATGATAATATATAAATGCATATATAGTAAAATTTATTTTCAATCGATGGAATATATTTCTACAAAAAATATTAACATCACTATTTGAGATACTGGGAGAAAGAATGACTTGGATTTTTTCAATTCCAATGACGAACAATCAGTTGGAATATATAAATATCTCTAAGAGCTTTTGGAGAATGAATATTCCAAGGACACATACTATACAAAAAGAATGAACCTATGTAAATGGGTTTCTATTCACCAAAAAATGGTGATATATTATTCCTTAATAATAATATATAAAACTAGTATGATGTAAATTATAACAATATTATATTTATAGGTTCAATAAAAATTCATAAATAGATTTCATGTTCTAAAGTACCAGTGAATAGTATTTTGAATGTTTAACATCTTCATATTATGGTGGTATTCAAGAGAAATGTTACATGGTTGGTATAAGAGTAGTACCAATAATGTATGATTAGTTTTACTATAAGGAACCGACCTTAAACATTTCATAATTTTGAGTTAAATAAAGAATTCACATTGAGATCTTTTCAGATTTCGAATATTACACAATTAGGCCATAACTATTATATATCAACTTGAATGTTACAAGTAGACACTACTACACTGTATCCATTTATTTCATAAAATATAAACTCTTAAAAAGAAATGTGTCCAGTTCCATGTTTTAGACATCATGACTTTTCATTAATCACATTTTTATCCCTATTCCACTTCATGTCCAATGAAAAACATTTCCAAAACATGGATGATAAAAAAGTTCAGTAAAGTATACTCAAAAAATAAAACTATTTCTTTTCAAAGAAACAATTAAACAATGAATACACTATCAGATGTAATACTTTTCATCTAGATGAAGTAGTAAACACTTTTCACTAAATAAAAGATCACTGCTTACTATTTTGAAAACAAATGATTACCACCCATAGAAGGAAAATAGAACTTATATAGGCAACTTAGAACATAAGAACACTGACATGGATGACCACATAGTTGAGTTACACATATATCACTAAATTGTATAGAGATACGAGTGACTTCCAAACCCAATGCATTAGCTGTTATAACATAACCACCCATCCTGGTTTATCACGACACCACCCATCATTTGGTTTATCACATAACCACCCGTCAATTGTCCAAGTACCATTATAAATTGTAACACATAAAACAATAATGAATTAATGATAACATTTGTACATAGCAATCAAAATATTTCATTTCAAGATATTTACATAATGAATGCATTATCAAAACAATTTTCAAATCCATTTAAAACATTTAATAATGATATTTTTTAATCATAGTGTCCCATAAAAATTTGAAAATTTTAAATAAATTATCATTTGAAAAAATTAATTTCCATATAAATAAATCGTAAAACCCAATTAGAAAACATTGACATTAATCAGAATATTTAGATGAATAAATCATCGAAACAATTAAAATTTTATTTTAGTTAAAGTGTTTTTAAAAAAATGAGAGAAGCTTCAATACAAATAATTAAGGAATAAAATCTAATCAGAAAATCATAATATCCCCAGAATAAATGGATTCATGATATTATTCCAAAGGAATTTATATACACTATATAAGAGTGAATAAGAGAATAACAACAATGAAGTTTCAATGGAATGTAAATTGAGACGAAATTTATAATAAAAACTATATCCTCGGATTAAGGATAAATAAAATTCATAATAATGTGTTAAAAATTTAAATACAGTCAATATTATTGGATATTTAGTGTAAAACAATCATAGAACATTCACACAGATTTTTTTAAAAGAAACACGAATGACTTTTATATTTAACACAATGAAGGAAAATAGGGTTAAACTTACTCTTATCAAGATCATGTCGATGATATGAGAATTTATCAATGGAGTGATTATGAACATCAAAAGTATGTCCACAAAAAGGGGAGTGGAAATTACAACATATATAAATGAATAGATATTCCACACATAATCATAGCAATCCATAATTAAGAATTATATGATTAACCCATGGAATGGAAATTGGGTTAAATAGATCTCTTACCAATTTGTTAACATACAAAAAATACACCACATGAAAAAAGTATCATTCAATGAAGATGAAAATACACATTAATTATAGTATATTATATAGATAATAAAATCACAGGTAGTACATACACCACCCAAAAATATATAGTAGAAAACATAGCACGAATCTCACGAGAATAAAAAGTGAGATAAAAACCCCTTACCACGTTGTAATCAATAAAGTCATATGAAAAAAAACTAATAAAAAAATTATGAATCACAGAATACCATTAATATTAAGAAAATAATCATAATATATATCAAACTTTTGTACAAAATACACCACATGAAATAAATAGTGGCGAAAAGTGGATATCTCACGGAATTAAAAGTGAGATAAGAACAATTACCTTGTGTCCAACTTGACCCATTCTTTATGTAATCTCTGGAATTATAGTATAATGTTAATTTATACGTTATTAAAAAACTTTTCATGTTTATTATTCCTTTTATATCACTTATTACCAAGTTATTGACATTATGTAATCATTTAGGCTAATAATGGTCGTTTTGTCGATATTCGGTACTTGAGTAAAAAAATATCTTTTTATAATTACATGTTGTTAATGTTGTCAAAATTACATTAACTCCAAGATAATATTAATTATTTAGATATCATATATATAATACATATCCATTATATATATTTATTTATAACAATAGTTAACATTTGTTGATAATAAATGAAATGCACCTTTTATGGAGACGATAAGTCGTACATACGCATGAACACTACTTTCATTTCTATTATGCATTATAATGGGATGAAAATTTAATGATACATAGTAATATTATAAATCAAGATAAATATCATATATAATTTTTTTAACTCTATCGTTTATATATTCCATGTATGGTATGAATGCGTAATATCACTTTTTGGGGGTAGTAGAACGCACATCCTCAATTGAAATCATCGTGATTAAACATATTGGAAATCATAATGGTGTGTTTGTAAAATAAAAAATCACATAAGAATAGAAAAAACATAAAAATAATAAATATCATATATAAATATAGTTCCATCATAATGGCCACAATGATAGGTGGTAGGAGAATATTGGATAACCATCGTTTCGTGAGGTAGTAGTTCATCGTCCGCAAAAACAATATGTTCATTACCAATTAGAGAAGGGTGTGTGGAACTATATTTAGAATCCCTATCTTATAAAAACTTAGTATATTTTGGGTACTGGTGATTTTATAAAATAAATTAATAAAAATGGTTTGTGGGTTTTGAGAAGTAAAATAAAAGATAATAACATAAAAGAAGACGTTACCTTTAAATCAGGTATCTCCATTTGTTTTGAACCAAAAGGTTTACTTTAGTGCCTTATGCCTAAGTTAAGGATTTTCAGATGTGTATAGGGATGTGGTGAGCATATTTATGTAGAGGTTGGATGAGAAAATGGTCATGAGAGGTTTGGGGAATGGGTAATAAGTGGTATCATTTTATAAGGGGGAGGAGGTGCTCGTTAAAAAAGTTTGAAAACAATTATTCTATTATTAACATAAATTTGGTTCAAAAGATCCAAAAATCATTAAAGTATAATATAAGATTACTAATATATTAAATTCAATATTAAAATAATAATTGTACATGTTATAATCTTATTTATTTAAATCATTCATTAATGAGGTAATGATTGTATCACTATTGTGTCCTATATAATTATTTTAATTTGATGTGTAAAAATTATAAACAAAATACCTTGTTGTAGGAAATATTTTTATCTTTAAAATTAATATTTATAGCTGAAGAGTTAACTTATATGACCATGGGGTAAATTTTTTTTTCGAAAACATATTTGTTTATGTCATTTTTGCCTTTACTTTAGGTTAATAAAAAAAAGTGTAATTATCACTCCCATGTGGCTCCACGTGGTAGCAAAAACAACCCAAGGATTCCCATGGTCGGAATTGAATCAACAAATTGGTTTATAATACATGTTAGGGTAATTTTATATTATTATAATAATATATTTTTACCCTTATTTACCCGATTTACAATTTAACCATGGTAAATAAAATATTTTCTAAAGTAAATATTCATAATGTATAATAATACAAGTTACTTTTTTTCAAATTTTGAAATTAAAATTCCAAATATAGAATTAATTTTTTCAAATTCAAATCACATAAGTGGTAGAAATTAATTTAAAATTAATTCCCACTGCCAAAACAAAAAACGTCTTTTTATAAAATAATAACTATCTAAAGATTGACACTTGTATATGTCCAATTTCAAAGAGAAATTTATTCCAATGACCTAAAATAGATTAAATGGTAAATGTATATTATAATTACACTTTAAAACAGTTTAAACATATAATTTTTACATATAAATGAATTATATTAAAAGATAGTTTTGAATTAAAATATAGTATTTTTCACTAATTCATTAAAAAAGAATTTTATCAGAAAAATACTAAAAATTTACGGAAAGTAAATTTTTATGTCCCGATTATAAATAATAATTATATTTTGTAAAATATAATAGATTAAAGTGACCAAAAATATATTTAATGAGGGTTCTCTATTAAACGATAGAAAATTGACCTTTTAATAATTATTTGAGTATTTATGCTTAATCTGATTCTATCTTATTTTAATCCTCTAAAATTTATTGGATAGATGTAAAAACATTTAACTAACACGTATATTCATATTTTAGTTAGTTATATACATTCACACCAATAAAATGACTAGGCGATAACTTCCATTTAAAATAATATTATATTACTATTTTTCAAAATTACCCAACATTGTGTGCAATGTAAGATTTCAAAGAAACCTGTTGTTCTGTATCGAGTATGCTATGTAACAAAACATCCATTTTAATATAAAATTAATATATTAATCAAAAAATTAAAAAAATATAAAAATACAATATTATTTATTTTCATGGTATGTTGCATCCTTCCCCCCTTTTGGAAATTGAATCCTCGCAATTTTAAAATTATGCATCGAAACATTATTAAATGTCTTACATTATAAAAAGAGTCAAAAATATCACATTAAATGAATTAAATAGAAGTAAAAAAGGTCACCCTTGGCATAAAATACTAGGATTCCATGAAAACATGGATATGGAGGAGAAAACAAACCATAAAGTTCTGATGGAGAGTGATAGAAAACCAGATTAGGCGAAAGTTAACCACCAGAAAATCAAAAACACATGATCGGTTAAACAGTATTTGATACCCCAGTAGGAAGTGCTAACATGAAATTTTTTTATTTTAAGTCACTTTTCCTAGTTTTTAGGAATTTATTTATGATCTTAATAAAAGACTAATGGAAACATACATACTTTTCATGAAAACTTTCATTCTTTATTAAATTTATAACACAAACTCATCTTTTCTACATATGATTAGTATCCAAATTGACTTTGTCACATTAAAAGCACTAGAATAAACTTCTAGAATATCACATAAACCACAAAATATGAACTATATATTTCCCCTGTCTTTAGACATCATCCATAACCAAATTGGTTAGTATGAGATCAAATAATACCAAAAAAAGATAATCATTTATAAAAATAAAAACAACTATTAATCTCCAAAATTATGAAAAAAGTACCCAATGATAATGAAATACCATTTAATATTAAATTTTCCTTATGTCTATTCAAAATAATTCAAACTAATATTGAATCCCAAATCACAAAAGTATTTAATCACATAGTCTTCTTTCATAAATCATAAAATTTATCTCCAAATAACATCATCCACTCATAATGACACATACTGATTTGTAATTAACCTAATCACATATTACATATGATTGGTTAATCATTTCCATAGATAATCTAAATCCATCTTATTCATGATATGTATAATCATCTTTCTAAAAAGAATTAGTCATTCAATCTAGGGGATTCACATAGTCTAGTGGTAGGTGATAAATCCCAGCACCACTTTGGTTGTGTGTTCAATTCTCACATCTTTGTCTGACATGACGAGTTGTCACATGGTCTATGTGTTTTACAATTTAAAATAACTATTTAATTTTATAACATTCCCAAAAATGAGATAAATTCATCAAAAGAAACCATAATTTATTTTAACAACAAAGGTTATATAATAACATTCATTTTGCATCCCAAAATGTAATAACTAGTTATTACCTATAAAATAAATATGACCCTTTCTAATATACTAACCATTATGGTTATGTTTCTTATACACAAATAACACCCTAACCTATAATGTTATCTAAACCGACCACTGAAACCAACTATAAGTACCTGGCATTAAACATTTCATAATCCATTATTAAATCAGGAATTCACATTGATGATCTTTTCAGGTTTAGTGTTTTAGAGAATTCATCCATAACTATAACATACAATCTTAAATATTATAAGTAGACACTACTACTCAGTATCCATTTTTTTCATTAAATATAAACTCTTAAAAAGATACATGTCCAGTTCAATGTTTTTGATATCATGACTTTTCCATGATCACATACTTGTCCCTATTCCACTTCATGTCATGTGAAAAACATTTCAAAAACATTGGATGAACAAAAACTCAGTATGGGATACAATAAGAAGAAAAACAATTTTCTTCCCAATACAACAAGTAAACCATGAATACCTAATAATTAGTAATACTTTTAACCTTTTTGTAGTATATATTACTCTTCACTTAATAAATGATCATTGCCTACAATTTTTATCCTAATGATTTACAAAAAACCCATAGAAATGATACATAACATATAATGGTAAAATTTTACATAAAAAAACTATGATGGAATAACCAGATAGAAAAATTCCTCACAAATCAGTAAATGGAATTTCCTTACGGACGACTTCCATACCCAATGCATTGGAGGTTATAACGTAACCACACATCCTTGATTATCACGGCACCACCCGTTTTTTGGTTTATCACGTAACCACCTGTCAAATGGTCAAGTACCATTATAAATTACTCCACATAAAACAAGCATTAAGGAAAGATATCATTTCCACATTGCAATCACAATATATCATTTCATGATATTGACATAATATTTTCTTTACCAATACTATTTTCAAAACCATTTAAAAAATTTATTAAAAAGATTTTGGAATCCAAGTGTCCCATGCCACATTGAAAATTTTAAATGAATTATCATTTGAAAACACTAATATCCATATAAATGAATACTAAAATCCATTTTTAAAACTTGGACCATAATGTGAATATTTAGAATAATAAATATTTAAAACATTCAAAATGATATTTTAGTTAATGTGTTTTTAACAAAATGAGAGACACTTTATTAAAAATATTTGAGGAATAAAATTTAATCCAAACTTTATTATATCATGCGAATAAATGGATTTATGATATAATATACCAAAGGATAGTATATACACAATATAAGAGTGAATTGGTGTATAACCACAATAATTTTTCAATGGAATGTAAATTGAGACGAAATCCCTTATAAAAATTGTATCCTTCGATTAAGGATAAATCAATTTAAAAATAATGCGTGAGAAATATAGATACAATAAATATGGTTGGATATTCAGTGTTAATAAATCAGAGAACATTCAGATATTTTTTTTGAAAACAACACAAATGAAATGGATGTTAACTCAATTAATGAAAATTGAGTTAAAATTAATCTTATCAAGTTCATATCGATGACTTGCGAATTTTTCAATGGATTGATTATGTGTATCTAATGTATATACAAAAAAACGGGAGTGTAAATTAGATCATAAATAAATAAATACGGATTCCACTCATAATCATAGCATGATATGATTAAGAATTATAAGATTAACCCAAGGAATTGAAATTGGGTTAAAAAGTCCCCTTAATGATTTGGTAACTAACGAAATATACACAAAATGAAATAAGGGTCATAAAATTTCGAATTAAATACCCATAAATTAAATTATATTATACAAGGAATACCATAAATGGAGTATACAAACCACACAAAAGTAAATAATGTCAAAATATAGCGCAATTCTCACAAGAATAAAATGTGAGATGAAAACCCTTACCATGTTGTAATCAATCGAGTCGTATGACCAAAAGACAATAAACACATATTTAATCACATAATACCATGAATAAAAATAGATTCATGATAATATATATCAAATGGTAGGACAGAATATACCACATGTAACAAATATGTGTTGAACAATGGAAATATCACGGAATTAAAAGTGACATATGAAACCCATTATCTCATGTCTGACATGACTAGTTCATTCCTTAATCTCATTAATAATAAGATACAGTTAATTTCTACTTTTATAAGAACCTTTTTTAAGTTTATTATTCTTTTCATATTTCTTATTACCATGTTATAAACATAATGTAATTGTTTAAGCTAATAATGGTTGTTTTGTCAATACTTGGTACTTGAGTTAAAAATGAACTTCTTATAATTAAAATATGGTCATGTGGTCAAAATTTAATTTTCACTAGAATTATATTCCTTATTAGATATCATATAAATATAGTAGAAATATTTATTTATAATAAAAAATAACATTTGTAGATAATAAATGAAATGCACCGTTCATGCAGATGGTAAGTCGTACGTACGCATGAACGCTACTTTCATTTCTTTTTCATATTTTAATGGGATGAAAACATAATAAAAAATAGTTATACTATAAATCCATAATAATATAATATATAAAATCAGTATCACCATCCTTTATATGTTCCACATATAGTATAAACGAGTCATATCACTTTTAGGGGGTGGTAGTCCGCACTTCCTCCAATAAAATTATCGTGTTTACACAATTTGGAATACATAAAGGTATGATTGTAAAATAAAAAATCAGATAAGAATATATAAAACATAAACATATTATATATCATATATAAATTCAGTTCCATCATAATGGCCATTATGAGTGGTGGTATGGGAAGATTTAACAATCATCGCTTCATGAGAAAATAGTTTATCGTCCACAGAAACATTATGTTCTTTACCCATTGGATGGGGGTGTGTGGATGTGTAGTTAAAATAAATCTCATAAAAACAACTTTTTATATTGAAGATACTATTTGTTTTATAAAATAAATTAATAAAAATATTTTAGATGGTTGGAGAAGTAACATAAAAGAAAATAACTTTATAGAAGAAGTTATTTTTAAACCGGGTATCTCCCTTTGGTTTGAACCAAAAGGTTTTCTTAAAGTGCCTTCTGCATAATTTAAGTCATCTAGGAGTAGTAGAGAGATGTGTAGAGATTATGTATGCAAAGGTTAGTTGAGCCAATGGGCTTAATAAGGGTGATGAATGGGTTAGAAGTGGTGTCCTTTTATAAGGAGGAGAAGGGGCTGTTTAAAAATGTTTGAAACAATTTTTTATTATAAACGTATCTTCAGTTTAGAAAGGTCCAAAAATAAATAAAGTAGAATATAATATGACTCATTTATGAAAAAAAAATTCAAATAAGAATTGGACTGGTTTTGGATTTTGATTTAGTATTTATAATATTATTTATTTAAATCATTCATTAATGACGTAAAGACTAAATCATTATTGTGTCATAAATAATTTTATTTATTTGATGTCTAAAAATTATAAAAAAAATACAATGATGTATAAAATTTTATATATTTAAATGGATTATTTACAGTTGTTGAGATAACTTATATAACCTCTTATAATAATTGATTTACTAAAAGATATTTGTTTATGTCATTTTTTCCTTTATGTTAATTAAAATAAAGTGTCATTATCACTTCCATGTTTCTCCATGGAGTCCAAAAAAGGACCCAAGGATTCTCATGGTAAAAAATATGTCAACTAATAGGATTATGACACTTGTTAGGGTAATTTTATATTATTAAAATATCATTTTTTTCCTTTATTTACCATATTTTTGTTTTATCCATGTTAAATAAAAATTATACTGATTTAAATATTCATTATGTATAAAGATAAAATTAATTATTTACACATTTTTTGTATTCGGATTCCAAAATATGGAATTAATTTTTTAAAATTAAAAACACCAATGTGTTATAAAATAATTTATAATTAATTTCCTCTGTCAAAAAAACGTGTTCTTAGGAAATAATATCAATCTCAATATTGACACTTGTTTATGGCCAATTTCAAATTGTAATTAGTTCCATTGACCATGATGGATTAAATAGAAAAAATATATTATAATTACACTATAAAACATATTAAAAAAATAATATTATATTATAAATAAATTGTATTAAAAGATTGTTTTGAATTAAAATACTATATTATTCACTTATTCATTAAAAAATGAATTTTATCAAAAAAATATTAAAAATAAACCCAAAGTAAATTTTCATGTCCCAATTCTAAAGAAAAATTTTATTTTTTCAAATATAGTATATAAAAGTGAACATAAATAGATTTAAAGAGAGTTCTCCTTCAAAAGGTTGTAAATTGACCCTTTAAGGAATATTTGGGTATTTATGCTTAAAATCGAATTCATTGTTATTTTTAACCTCTAAAATTTATCATATAAATGTAAAATAATTTAACAAACATTTATATTCATATTGTAGTTAGTTATGTCTATTCCCTCCAATTAAACATCTAGGAATTAACTGGAATTTAATATAATATTATATTATTATTTTTCAGTATGACCAACGTTGTGTGCAATGTAAGATTTCAAAGAAACTCATTGTTTCATATTGGGTGTAGTATCGGACATAAAATCAATTTTAAAATAAAAGTAATATTAAAATCCCAAATATTAAGAAATGTGAAATTTTAATATTCTTTATTTTCTTGGGATGTTACATACTTCCCACATTTTGGAAATTTCATGCTCACTATTTTAAAATTGGCTTAGAAACATCATCAAAATTATCATATCAGAAAAAGTGAAAATAAAACTATCACATTAAAAGAAATAACGAGAAGTATGAAATGTAACTGTAACACCCGAGACATTTATGTTATATAAACCATCAAAGGAATCTTTTTCTACACAACACTTGCTTGGCTTGCTTTGCACGCAATCGCGACCTTCCTCGATAGCTTGCGTCATACGCAATACAGAGTTTCATTAAACAACAATATGCTATTAAAACTAGCCGTTGTGAATAGTAATAACCACTTTTTAAAATTTTATAAATTTTATTTTTCAAAATGGACTTCATTTTTGGACTCAGAATATCGAAATTAGCCTAGGGTGAAATTTTGGTATTTTTCTGAAAACTTTCAATTTTTGATGAATAGTGAAACCACTAAGTGGTAGGTTAAAAACTGAATTTTGCATAAAACATAATTTTACCGCTTCTGTGAATGGAATTTCAAAAATCCGAGAGACATGGTTAATATCAAGGACTAAAATGTGGTTCAATGAGATGAAAATAATTTTTTGGTGAATAGTAAATTTTTACTATTTTTACCGCGGTTAATAGTAAATAGGGTAACTAAGGGTAAATATGATATCAATATTACCCTAACACATGTCCTAATTCTATTGGACAAGTTTAATTCGACCAAAAACAAACTTAGGAATAAAATATGACCATTTAGGCCCACTTGGATTAGATTAGGACATTTATTATTAATTTATTTAAAGAAGGGTTAAAATAGTTAAAATCAAAGTTTAATAAGTAAATCATTTTTTAATATGGGGTTATACATAAGATAAATTCGATTGTAAATATTCATTAGAAATCTAAAAAGAATTCCTACATGATGGTATTTTATTTGTAATTTTTAGACATCAAATAATTTAATTTATTTATGACACAAAGATGATGCAGTAATTATCTTATTAATGAAATATTGACAAAATTGATAATATAAATACCAAAATAAATGTAATTTGAGACTTTTTATGAATTCCACTAATTTTATAGGTTACTATGATATATTATTGTTGATTTAAGCAACTTGGTTCGAACATATAATTCTGTTATGACTTTCACAAAAATCATATATCAAATAGTGTCAAAATTGACACAAAATAGTTTTTAAGTCAAATATTATATTATTAATTGTTAGTTTATTCCTAAAAATCTAAGGATCGGCCAAATGACTTATATAAAGATATATATATTAATAATAAACAATTTGGGGTTCGTTTGGCATGTTATAGTAAGTGTATTAACCATATAGTGAAAGAAAACAAAAAAGACACGGTAAAAGTTAAATTAATTAACTTAGAGTTAAATCTAATTGAAAAGGTTAAAATAATATCCTAAACTTGTCTAAGTCCTATTGGTTGATAGGATTTCGACCCTTCCCCACTTTATCTTTGAAATAAGACCCTTTGGAACCTTTATAAACCGATTTTGACTTTAATATAAAATAATATTTTGGGATATTTCTAAGGTGCCCCTCTCCTCCCTTATAAAAGGGCACCTCCTCCCCCTCCTCCTCACACCAATTTGAGCACTCATGCTCGGCCAACCCCTGCCATTTTCTCCTCTCCACTTCCCTAGAATAATCCTAGAGGTCCTGGTCTTCTCCAAAGACCAATCTTAGTTCCTTAAGTGGAGGATTCAAAGAGGCGTTCCAAAGAAGAGGTAATATCCATTACCGATCTTTTCAATTTCTTTCTTCTTCAACTTCTTCTTCATTAGTTGTTTCATGATAAAGTAATAACATCAGTATTACTTACATACTGATATGTTATTATAAATATGAAACAACCCTAATTCACCTTCTATCCATCCTACGGAAAAATGAAATCACCGCGCGTGCGTACGTACGGAATACCGTCTCCACGCCGTGGCGTAATCTATTTTCCACCATCACCTTACAAGGATGGGTATAATGGTGTAATGAGTAACTATATATGATTATTATTAAGTAATATTGATACTGAAATAATATATATATATACTCCAATACAATTCCACGATCATAGGAACGATATCATCACTCGTGCGTACGTACGGAATACCGTCTCCACGATGTGATGCGACTCGTTCTACATGATCGTCATTTCATAATGATTATATAAATGAATTGAATGAATGAATATGGTATATACTACACTAATACCATTCTGGAAATGAATTATCTATAACCTAAAGATAAGAATAAGAATTTATTCGACAAAACACGCATAAGAACAAAAAGTTATAAAGACCCGAGTAACAAGTAACAATGAAATATTACTAACAAGAATCTAATAATATGACCATATATGATCTCATATCAATATGTATGATTCTGGAATAAGTCAATAACATTATTTAAACCATTATACAGGAGCTTCGGACACGAACAAAGCAAATCGGACCTAAGGTAAGGGAAATATCACAATCTCATTTTTATCCGAGATTGTTTATTCGTAACTATTTACTGGGGTGTATTTTATCATCCACATCCATGTTTCATCAAAATGTAATATTATTTCCATCCACCTACAATTGTATAAAACCATTTTTACCCTTCGGTGAGTTTTTAGTAATATGTATGAAAGGAATCTTTTGTTGTACGAGGTACTTTTTGACTTTTCCGACAAAAGTACGAAGAATGTTTTTTTAACTTATACGGCACGAACGGATTTCTACTGTTTTATAAAGCCTTATTTTCATGAAGCTTCCTCTAAAAGATTTCATGACTATTTTCAATAAAATCTCTTTCTTTTAAAATCGCATGATGTTTTGTAAAAAGAAATTGATTTTGAAGAAGAAAGGATATTTTCCTCAAGAATTCAATTCAAGTGTTTTATCAAAATTATTTTCCATCTAAGATAATAAAGGGTTCTGTTTCTATCCATATTTTTACATTGATTTGACTATGTTGTGATGGAATTATGTTTATGAATTCCTTTATCTTATATGAATTGATTTATGATGTCATGATGTTTCAAGAATCCCATTTTTGTTACATGTGTTATGCGATGATGTATGTTTTATGATTATGTGGCACACATAAGAAATGATTCATTATAAGATGGGTGGGACCTATATCTCCCTCCAATGCATTGGGTAATGATTTTATATCTCATGAGATAGACATGGCTGGAACGGAAGGTTATTTCGGTTCAGTGATACAGGACTGAAACGAGGAGTGAACTCGGTTCAGAAAGGGACTTTGTCCACTAAGATAGTCTTGGCAATGAGTCATGACTAACAAGAAATGATTTTCCATGATTATGTGTGCATGCCATAAAGTTTCAAGTTTTATGTTATGATTATGGGGATCTCATTTTCACTTCTATGATTTATTCCATGTTAAGATATTATGATCTCTTTTGCAGGTTTTGATTTTCAAAAAGATATGATATGATTTTTATTTCCATTATTTGCCCTTGCTGAGCATTTGAGCTCACCCTTTTATGTTTTCTTTTACCCAGGCCAGGAAGATGGATATTAAGTAGAATATGCTAAAAGGGACCCTATATATGATGAAATAAATGGGAGACACTGTAGAAGATTTATGAACCAGCTGTTTATGTTTCCCAGTTTCTAAAGACACTATACCTATACGGTCCTTTGTGGTTTTGTCATATGTTGTAATAAGTGTGCTTCAATTTTGAAGTATTAACAATGTATGTAAAGTGTGGGTCGTTATAGTTGGTATCAGAGGAAAGGTATAGTCAACCTTTGGAAACTAGGATGTGAAAGCCTTAGTAAGAACCCTAAGGATAAGTCTAAGCATAGAACACAATCTTAGAAATGGCCATGAATAAATTAGGATAAGACCATAAGCATGAAATTTTTTTTTCTTGAATTATGTGGTTTCCTATTATAATTAGTGTTGCTCATACTATTCTTCTTGGTTTTAGTCAATGGCTGGAACCCGAAGGAATCGTGTTAATGCGGAATGCGATGGGCAATGCAATGATTGTCCCCCTGAGAAACCAAACGATATGGGAGCAGGAATGAAAAATCTTGTAGCCATGCTCACACAACTTTCTCAAGCTATGAATCATGCAGGATTTCCAAACGAGCAAAGGAGGGAGCAACATTCTGTTGAATCCTTCATGAGGCAGCGTCCACCTTCTTTCAGCGGGTCTACTGATCCATTAGTTGCTGAACAATGGATTAGTACTACTGAAAATATATTTTCAGTTCTTCAATGTTCTGAGCATGATAAAGTCATCCTAGCAGTGTATCGTTTGGAAGGAGATGCGGATCAATGGTGGAATCTTGTTAAGAATACGAGGCAAAGGGATGAAATTGAGTCTATGGAATGGGACGAGTTCAAGAACATATTTTTCAATAAGTACTTCCCTCGTATTCTCCGAACAAAGATGGAGAAAGAGTTCCTTGAACTGAAGAAAAGGGATGATGAATCTGTTAGTACCTATGAAGCAAATTTTACAAGACTTGCAAGGTACGCTTCTGGTATTATTATCCAACCTGAGAGTAAGATCGATCGATTCTTTAGTGGCTTAAAACCAAGTCTTCGAAGGGATTTAGCCATACGGGACTTCAATAGCTACGAGGAAATCGTTCGATGTGCTCTCAAAGTCGAGATGGAGATTGGAGTAACCCATCAGTCACATGGGTTTGATAAGAAGAGGAAGATGGAATTCAAAGAAAAATATAAAGAGCACACAGAAAAGAAGATGATCTTTCCCTTATGCTCAAAGTGTGGAAAGAAACATGGAGGGAGTTGTCTTAAAGGGACAAGTAAATGTTTTAAATGTGGAAAGGAAGGTCATCGGGCATTTGAATGCCGTGATAATGGGAAGAAGATGTCTAATGATGCAAACAAAGGAAGGGATACACAGAATGAACCTACTACACTTCAATGTTTCAATTGCAAGGAGATGGGGCATTATGCCAATCAATGCCCAAATCCAAGGGTTGATGATGATGGTCGACGTCAACAAACTCTTAAGGCTAAAGACAAAGGAATGTCACATGCAATTTTCTATCAGCGATGTGGAGTACGATAACGATGTGGTGAAAGGTACACTTACCATCCACTCTAAAGTAGCAAATGTTTTATTTGATTCTGGATCCACCCACTCTTTTATTTCTAAAGAATTTTATAAGGGTATCACCGTATTACCTCAACAATTAGATGTTGAGTTAGCTGTGACAACACCTAATGGCACAACAGTCGCATCAGAAGTTTATAATTCTTCTCCGATCGAAGTTTGTGGGAAAGTGCTTCCTGCAAATCTTGTGATCCTTCCTTTAGTGGAATTTGATGTGATTCTTGGCATGGATTGGCTTTCTCTACATGGAGCTCATATCAATTGCCAAAGAAGGGAAGTCACATTTCATATTCCAGATCAACCTACGATCGTCTATCAATGCAAGGATGAACATAACCTTCCAGTGGAAATTTCTTCCATCTTATGGGTATTGATTCCACTAAATGAAGGTTATTTATCTCAAATAGTTGGTGAGAAACTCACGATTAAGAATATGCCCATTGTACGGGAGTTTGATGATGTCTTTCCGGAGGAATTACCGGGTCTTCCACCAAATCGTGAAGTTGAGTTTTCAATGGAACTCGTACCGGGTGCTTTGCCTATTTCAAAGACACCTTATAGAATGGCCCCAATTGAGTTGCAGGAATTGAAGAAGCAACTCCAAGAGAATCTTGATAAGGGATTCATACGCCCTAGTGCGTCACCTTGGGGAGCACCTGTTCTATTTGTTAAGAAGAAAGATAGATCAATGGGACTCTGCATTGATTATCGAGAACTTAACAAGATCACTATTAAGAACAAATATCCTCTCCCACGCATTGATGACTTATTTGACCAACTACGTGGAGCTCAATACTTTTCCAAGATTGATCTTCGTTCAGGGTATCATCAATTAAGGGTCAAAAGGGAGGATATACCAATGACGGCTTTCCGTACAAGGTATGGACACTATGAATTTATAGTGATGCCATTTGGTCTTACTAATGCCCCTGCTATCTTCATGGATCTAATGAATAGAGTCTTTAGAGACTATCTTGATCAATTTGTGGTAGTCTTTATAGACGATATTCTTGTCTATTCAAAGAGCAAGGAAGAGCATGAAGATCACTTGAGAATTATATTGAAGACCCTGAGAAAAGAGAAGCTTTATGCCAAATTTACCAAGTGTGAATTTTGGTTTCAAAAAGTTGCATTTTTGGGTCATATAATCTCAAAAGAGGGGATATCTGTGGATCCAGCAAAAAAAGAGGTTATCGAAAGATGGTCAAGACCAACAACAGTAACTGAGATCCGAAGTTTTCTTGGTTTGGGTGGTTATTATCGACGTTTTGTAAAAGATTTTTCACGATTATCTAATCCACTCACCAAGTTGACTCAGAAAGGAGTTAAGTTTGTCTGGACAGAGGAATGTGAAGAGAATTTCAAGGAGTTGAAAAGAAGGTTATCCAGTGCACCTGTGCTCACACTGCCTTGTAGTGGAGAATGGTTTTTGATCTACAGTGATGCATCCAAGAAGGGATTGGGGTGTGTTATTATGCAAAATGATATGGTGATAGCTTATGCCTCACGACAGTTGAAAATCCATGAGAAAAATTACCCAACCCATGATTTGGAGTTGGCTGCGGTAATCTTTGCATTAATGATTTGGAGGAATTACCTTTATGGTGAAAGGTGTGATATTTATACTGATCATAAACGTTTAAAGTATATTTTCACACAAAAGGAGTTGAATATGCGTCAAAGAAGATGGTTGGAGCTGATTAAGGATTATGACTGCTCAATCCATTACCACCCTGGGAAAGCAAACAAGGTGGCAGATGCATTAAGTCGACAAGACCATGCTAGTTTATCCATGATGAGGATCACAAAAGATCCAATATTTATGGATTTACAAAGGATGGATCTTGGAATTATAATGGAAGGGGAAAAATCTTATCTTTCTCAAATGAATGTTCAACCATCTATACATGTGAAGATTAAAGAGGCATAGAAAGAATATGTCGAGTTACAAAAGAAGGTGAGAAATGTTCCTGAAATCAACCTTGATTGTGATGGGATGATAAAGTTCAGGAATCGGGTTTGCGTTCCTCCCATCCCCGAATTAAAGAATGAGCTGCTGGATGAGGCTCATAGTTCGTCATTATCTATTCATCCTGGAAGCACGAAGATGTATAGGGACCTGAAAGAGTACTTCTGGTGGGATGGCATGAAAAGATATGTTGCTGAATATGTCTCTCGATGCTTGGTTTGTCAACAAGTTAAAGCTGAGAGACAGAAGTCTAAGGGGATGTTACAACCATTACCCATACCCGAATGGAAATGGGAAAACATCACTATGGACTTTGTCACAGGACTTCCTAAAACATCCAAAGGCAATAATGCTATCTGGGTCATAGTTGATCGTCTTACAAAGTCTGCACACTTCATTCCTATTAGAGAGGATTTCTCTCTAGATCAGCTTGCCAGGATATATGTAAAGGAAGTGGTAAGATTGCATGGAGTACCACTTTCTATTATATCTGATCGAGATCCGAGATTTACCTCGAAGTTCTGGAAAAGTCTTCAGCATACTCTGGATACAGAGTTGAGTTTCAGCACTGCTTATCATCCCCAGACAGACGTTCAGTCTGAGAGAACAATTCAAACCCTAGAAGATATGTTGAGAGCTTGCTCTATGGATTTCAAAGGAGGTTGGGATCAACACCTACCTTTGGTGGAATTTTCTTATAATAATAGCTTTCACTCCAGTATTCAGATGGCTCCTTATGAAGCTCTCTATGGAAAGAAATGCAGGACTCCAACTTGCTGGGATAAAGTTGGGGAAAGAAAGCTATTAGGACCTGATCTCGTTGATGAAATGGCAGAAAAGGTCAGATCTATTCAACAACACATAAGAGCAGCTCAGAGTCGACAGAAAAGTTATGCCGACAACCGAAGAAAAGACCTAGAGTTTGAAGTGGGTGATAAAGTGTTCTTACGAATATCTCCCTGGAAGAGGGTTATGAGATTTGGAAAGAAGGGGAAGTTGAGCCCTAGATATATCGGTCCTTTCGAAATACTGGATCGTGTTGGGAAGGTAGCTTACCGATTGGCGCTTCCACCGAATCTCTCTCAAGTTCACGATGTGTTCCATGTATCTCTCCTGAGAAAGTACATACCAGATCCTTCACATGTACTCAGCTCAGAAGTTGTACCGCTGGAGCAAGATCTTTCTTATGAAGAACAGCCAATAGAGATTCTGGATCGTAGCGAAAAAGTCCTACGAAACAAGACCACTCGCTTGGTGAAAGTTTTATGGAGGAACCACCAACTTGAAGAAGCTACATGGGAGCTTGAGGATATGATGAGGGAGAAGTATCCTCATTTGTTTGTTACAAAGTGACGAATTTCGAGGGCGAAATTCTTTTTAAGGGGGGTAGAATGTAACACCCTAGACTTTTATGTTATATAAACCATCAAAGGAATCTTTTTCTACACAACACTTGCTTGGCTTTCTTTGCACGCAATCGCGACCTTCCTCGATAGCTTGCGTCATACGCAATACCGAGTTTCACTAAACAACAATATGCTATTAAAACTAGCCATTATGAATAGTAATAATCACTTTTTAAAATTTTATAAATTTTATTTTTCAAAATGGACTTCATTTTTGGACTCAGAATATCGAAATTAGCCTAGGGTGAAATTTTGGTATTTTTCTGAAAACATTCAATTTTTGATGAATAGTGAAACCACTAAGTGGTAGGTTAAAAACTGAATTTTGCATAAAACTTAATTTTACCGCTTCTGTGAATGGAATTTCAAAAATCCGAGAGACACGGTTAATATCAAGGACTAAAATGTGGTTCAATGAGATGAAAATAATTTTTTGGTGAATAGTAACTTTTTACTATTTTTACCACGGTTAATAGTAAATAGGGTAACTAAGGGTAAATATGATATCAATATTACCCTAACACATGTCCTAATTCTATTGGACAAGTGTAATTCGACCAAAAACAAACTTAGGAATAAAATATGACCATTTAGGCCCACTTGGATTAGATTAGGACATTTATTATTAATTTATTTAAAGAAGGGTTAAAATAGTTAAAATCAAAGTTTAATAAGTAAATCATTTTTTAATATGGGGTTATACATAAGATAAATTCGATTGTAAATATTCATTAGAAATCTAAAAAGATTTCATACATGATGGTATTTTATTTGTAATTTTTAGACATCAAATAATTTAATTTATTTATGACACAAAGATGATGCAGTAATTATCTTATTAATGAAATATTGACAAAATTGATAATATAAATACCAAAATAAATGTATTTTGAGACTTTTTATGAATTCCACTAATTTTCTAGGTTACTATGATATATTATTGTTCATTTAATCAACTTGGTTTGAACATATAATTCTGTTATGACTTTCACAAAAATCATATATCAAATAGTGTCAAAATTGACACAAAATAGTTTTTAAATCAAATATTATATTATTAATTGTTATTTTATTCCTAAAAATCTAAGGTTCGGAAAAATGACTTATATAAAGATATATATATTAATAATAAACAATTTGGGGTTCGTTTGGCATGTTATAGTAAGTGTATTAACCATATAGTGAAAGAAAACAAAAAAGACACGGTAAAAGTTAAATTAATTAACTTAGAGTTAAATCTAATTGATAAGGTTAAAATAATACCCTAAACTTGTCTAAGTCCTATTGGTTGATAGGATTTCGACCCTTCCCCACTTTAGCTTCGAAATAAGACCCTTTGGAACCATTATAAACCGATTTTGTCTTTAATATAAAATAATATTTTGAGATATTCCTAAGGTGCCCCTCTCCTCCCTTATAAAAAGGCACCTCCTCCCCCTCCTCCTCACACCAATTTGAGCACTCAAGCTCGGCAAACCCCTGCCATTTTCTCCTCTACACTTCCCTAGAATAATCCTAGAGGTCCTGGTCTTCTCCAAAGACCAATCTTAGTTCCTTAAGTGGAGGATTCAAAGAGGCGTTCCAAAGAAGAGGTAATATCCATTACCGATCTTTTCAATTTCTTTCTTCTTCAACTTCTTCTTCTTTAGTTGTTTCATGATAAAGTAATAACATCAGTATTACTTACATACTTATATGTTATTATAAATATGAAACAACCCTAATTCACCTTCTATCCATCCTACGGAAAAATGAAATCACCGCGCGTGCGTACGTACGGAATACCGTCTCCACGCCGTGGTGTAATCTATTTTCCACCATCACCTTACAAGGATGGGTATAATGGTGTAATGAGTAACTATATATGATTATTATTAAGTAATATTGATACTGAAATAATATATATATATACTCCAATACAATTCCACGATCATAGGAACGATATCATCACTCGTGCGTACGTACGGAATACCGTCTCCACGATGTGATGCGACTCGTTCTACATGATCTTCATTTCATAATGATTATATAAATGAATTGAATGAATGAATATGGTATATACTACACTAATACCATTCTGGAAATGAATTATCTATAACCTAAAGATAAGAATAAGAATTTATTCGACAAAACACGCATAAGAACAAAAAGTTATAAAGTCCCGAGTAACAAGTAACAATGAAATATTACTAACAAGAAGCTAATAATATGACCATATATGATCTCATATCAATATGTATGATTCTGGAATAAGTCAATAACATTATTTAAACCATTATACAGGAGCTTCGGACACGAACAAAGCAAATCGGACCTAAGGTAAGGGAAATATCACAATCTCATTTTTATCCGAGATTGTTTATTCGTAAGTATTTACTGAGGTGTATTTTATCATCCACATCCATGTTTCATCAAAATGTAATATTATTTCCATCCACCTACAATTGTTTAAAACCATTTTTACCCTTCGGTGAGTTTTTAATAATATGTATGAAAGGAATCTTTTGTCGTACGAGGTACTTTTTGACTTTTCTGACAAAAGTACGAAGAATGTTTTTTTTAACTTATACGGCACGAACGGATTTCTACTATTTTATAAAGCCTTATTTTCATGAAGCTTACTCTAAAATATTTCATGACTATTTTCAATAAAATCTCTTTCTTTTAAAATCACATGATGTTTTGTAAAAAGAAATTGATTTTGAAGAAGAAAGGATATTTTCCTCAAGAATTCAATTCAAGTGTTTTATCAAAATTATTTTCCATCTAAGATAATAAAGGGTTCTGTTTCTATCCATATTTTTACATTGATTTGACTATGTTGTGATGGAATTATGTTTATGAATTCCTTTATCTTATATGAATTGATTTATGATGTCATGATGTTTCAAGAATCCCATTTTTGTTACATGTGTTATGCGATGATGTATGTTTTATGATTATGTGGCACACATAAGAAAGGATTCATTATAAGATGGGTGGGACCTATATCTCCCTCCAATGCATTGGGTAATGATTTTATATCTCATGAGATAGACATGGCTGGAACGGAAGGTTATTTCGGTTCAGTGATACATGACTGAAATGAGGAGTGAACTCGGTTCAGAAAGGGACTTTGTCCACTAAGATAGTCTTCACAATGAGTCATGACTAACAAGAAATGACTTTCCATGATTATGTGTGCATGCCATAAAGTTTCAAGTTTTATGTTATGATTATGGGGATCTCATTTTCACTTCTATGATTTATTCCATGTTAAGATATTATGATCTATTTTGCAGGTTTTGATTTTCAAAAAGATAGGATATGATTTTTATTTCCTTTATTTACCCTTGCTGAGCATTTGAGCTCACCCTTTTATGTTTTCTTTTACCCAGGTCAGGAAGATGGATATAAAGTAGAATATGCTAAAAGGGACCCTATATATGATGAAATATATGGGAGACACTGTAGAAGATTTATGAACCAGTTGTTTATGTATCCCAGTTTCTAAAGACACTATACCTATACGGTCCTTTGTGGTTTTGTCATATGTTGTAATAAGTGTGCTTCTATTTTGAAGTATTAACAATGTATGTAAAGTGTGGGTCGTTATATTAACCCGAGACAAAAAATAATAATATTCCATTAAAAATGGATATATAAGACAAAAAACCGTCAATTTCTGATGGAGAGTGATGGAAAACATGATTAAGAGAAAGGTAACTGACAGAAAATCACAAACTTGTGATGGGTTAAACAGTCATTTATTCCCCAATAGGAAATGTTAATACACAATTTTTTTATTTTATGTTACTTTTCATAATGTTAATGAATTTATTTATGATCATTACAAAAAACATAAGGGAACATACTTTCTTTTCATGATAACTTTCATTCTTTACTAAATTTCTACCCCAAACTCATCTTTTCTCCAAATGATGAGTATTAAAGTTGACTTGGTCCCATTAAAATCACTAGAATCAACTTCTAGAGTATGAAATAATCTACTAATGATGAAATATATATTTCCCATGTCTTAATACATTAAACAAAACCAAAATGGTTAGTACAAGATCAGATTATACCCAAAATGGATAATCCTTTGTAAAAAATAAAAACGACACATAATATCCAAAATTCAACAAAAAGTACCCAATGTTAAAAATGACCATTGAATATAAAATTTTCCTTAATATTATACAAAATAATCAAACTATGATTGAAACCGAAAACAGATATGGATTTAATCACATAGTCTTCCATGATAAATCTTAACATTTGTCTCTAAATAACATCGACTACACTTAAAGTTTCACACTAATGTGTAATCATCCGAATAACATTTTCTGTATTATAGGTTTATTATTACCATATATAAAAAAATCCAACTTATTCTTGATTCGTAAAATAATCTAACTACAAATAATTAGTCATCATAACCAGGGACATCTTGTAGTCCAGTGGTTGGCGATAAATCTCAGTCGTACTTTTGTTATGGGTTTGATTCATGCAGTTCGGTCCTATGCGACGAGTTTTCACAGGATATACGTGTATTCATTTTTCAAAAAACAATACAATTTTATATCATTCCAAAAATGAGGTAAATTTATCAAAAGTTGCCATAAAATATTTTAAACATAATTGTTATCTAATAAATTTCAATTTTTCACCCTAAAATGTAATAGTAATTTATCACCTCTGAAATAACTATGACACTTTCTAATATGATAACCATTATGGTAATGTCACTTATACTTAAATAACACCATAATATCTAAATTTATCTCAATCGACCATTGATACCAACTATAAGGAGCCAACCTTAAAATTTTCATAATCATGAGTTAAATCTAAAATTCACATTGAGGATATTTTCATGTTTAGAGTTATAGAGAATTAGTCCATAACTATTAAAAATCATCTTGAATATTACAAGTAGACACTACTATTTAGTATCCATTTTTTTAATATATAATCTCTTAAAAGGAAACATGTACACTTCTATGTTTTAGACATCATGAATTTTCCTTGATCACATACTTGTCCATATTCCTCTTCATATCCCATGAGAAACATTTCAAAAACATGGATGAGAAAAAAGATCAGTAAGGGATAGAAAAATAAGTAAAAATTTTATTTTTTCAAAACAACAAGTAAACCATGAATACCCTATCAGAAGTAATACTTTTCACCATTATGATGTAGTAAATACTCTTTACTGAATAAAATATCATTTCATACCATTTTGTAACCAAAATATTACCATTAATCCCATATAAACACCATATAATAGATAAAGGTTACTTGGGACATAAAAATACTTAGATGTAATAACCATACGGTTTACTTCAACACATATCACTAAAAGGTGTATTCATACGACCGACTTCCATACCCAATGCATTGGATGTTATATCGTAACCACCCATACTAGTTTTTCACGGAACCACCAATCATTTGGTTTATCACGTTGCCACCTAAAAAAATGTCCAAGTACCATTATAAATCATAACACATAAAACAAGCATGATGGAAAGATAATATTTGCACAATGTAATTACAGTATAAAATTTCAAGATATTGACGTAATCAATGCTTTACCAAAACCATTATCAATACCTTTAATAACATTTAATAATGTTACTTTTTAATCAAAGTGTCCCATACCACATTGATACTTTTAAATGAATTATCATTTTAAAAATTTAATCTCTATATAAATAAATCCTAAAAATCATTTTTAAAACATGGACATTAATGATACTTTTTAGAATAATATGTCTTTAAAACATTTAAAATGATATTTTAGTTTTAGATTGTTTTACAAAATGAGTTACACATGAATAAAAATAACTGAGGAATAAAATTTAATCAGATCATTAAAATATAATGAGAATAAATGGATTAATTATATAATATGAAATTGAATCATATACACCATATAATAGTGAATTGTTGCATAACAACAATGAAGTATCAATAGAATATAAGTTGAGATGAAATACCTTATAAAAGTTGTATCCTTATATTAAGGATAAATAAATTTCATAATAAAGTGTTAAAAATATAAATACAGTAAATATGATTGGATATTAAGTGTAAATCAATCAGAAAACCTTCACACATATTTTTGTAGAAACAAAACCAAGGCCTCAGATGTTTATCTCAATGAATGAAAATTGAGTTTAAATTACTCTTATAAACTTTATATAGATGACATGAGAATTATCCAATGGAGTGATTATGTGTATCAAAAGTATATCCACAAAAGGGGAGTGGAAAATAAAACATAAATAAATAAATAGTGATTCCACACATAATCATATAATGACATAATTATTAATTAGAAGATTAACTGAAGGAATGGAAATTTGGTTAAAATGATCCCTTACCGATTTGGTAACTTACCAAACATACACCACAAGAAATAAATATCATAAAATGAATATTTAAATACCTAATAATTAATGTATATTATTAAATAATAAATCATAAGATGTACATACACCATACAAAAGGAAATAGTGGAAAATATAACACGAATCTCATGAGAATACAAAGTGAAAAGAAAACCCCTTACCACGTAATCAATCGAGTCGTATAACCAATTGTTAATAACCACCAACTGAAACATATAATACCATGATTATAAATAGAACCAAGATAAAATATATATCAAATGGTATTACAAAATTCACCAAATTCAATAAACAATTGACGAATAGTATAAATCTCACTAATTTAAAATTGAGATTAGAAACCCATTACTTTATGTCCGACTTGAACCATTGTTCTTTAATCGTCTGAATAATAAGATAAAGTTAATTTATAAATTTTAAAGAAACTTTTTCAAGTTTAGTATTAATTTAATATCACTTATTACAATGTTATAAACAGTATGTAATCATTTATGTAAATAATGGTTGTTTTGTTGATATTTTTTACTTGCATAAAAAATGAACTTCTTATAAATACAAGTTGTTCATGGGGTCAAAATTCCATTTTATCTAGAATGTTATTCATTATTTAGATATCATATATATCATATATATCCAATATATAATTATTTATATATTTATAATATCACATAACATTTGGAGTTATGAAATAAAATGCATTATTAATGGAGACCGTAAGCAGTACGAATCGATGAACGCTCCTTTAATTTATATTCTATATTTTAATGGGATGGAAACATAATGATACATAGTTATATATTAAATACAGTATAATATCATATATAATTTTAGTAAGTCTATCCTTTATATGTTCCTTGTATGGTATGAACAAGTATTATAACTTTGAGGGGATGATAGTCCGCACTTCCTCAAATGAAATTATCATGTTTACCCATATTTTAAAGCATAAATTTATGTTTGCAAAATAAAAAATCATAGAAGAATGAATAAATAATAAATATAATAAATATAATATATGAATATAGTTCCATAATAATGGCCACCATGAGAGGTGTTACTAAAATATTGAACAATCATTGTTTCGTGAGGCAGTAATTCATCGTCCATAAAAATGGTATGTACTTTACCTATTTGATGGGAGTGTGTGGAAGAGCAGTAAAAATATTCCTAATAAAAAAACCTAGTATATTGAGTATACTGGTTTTGTTATAAACGAAATGAATAAAAAAAATTAGGGGGTTCAAGAAGTAAATTAAAAGCAAATAACTTTAAAGAAGATGTGACCTTAAAATCAGGTATCTCACTTAGATTTGAACCAAACGGTTTACATTAAGTGCCTTTTGCATAAGGTAAGGATTTTAAAAGGAAGAGTGGTATGAGGGAGATTATTTAGGTAAATTTTGTATGATACAATATTCTTGAGAGGTGTGAGGTATGGGTTTGTAGTGGTGTCCATTTATAAGGGTTGGCGGGGCTCCTTAGGAATGTTTGAATCAATTAATTTATTATAAACATATCATCGGTTTTCCAAAGGTCAAAAAATAATTAATGGAAAAAATTAGATGTATATTGTTCGAAATAAAATCATCCAATACAAATTGGATAGGTTTTGGATGTTGTTCTAGTATTTATAATATTTTTTATTTAAATAATTTATTTTTGAGGTAAAGACTACATCGTTATTGTAGCATAAATAATTTTATTTATTTGTTGTCTAAAATTTATAAAAAAATACCATGATGTAGAAAATTTTTATAAATAAAATTAATATTTATATACAGTGATATTACTTATATAACCCCAGGTAAAAATTAATTTAATAAAAGATATTTGTTTTGGACATTTTTTCCTTTAACTCATGTTTATTAAAATAATGTGTAATTATCACACTCAAGTGGCTCCATGGGGTCCCAAAAATGTCCCAAACCTGACCATGATCTGAAATTAATCACAAATAGGATTGGGACACATGTTAGGGTAATTTGAAATAGTTATAATAATATTTCTTACCCTTATATACCATATTTACCCTTTAACCATGGTAAACAAAATATTTATAGATGTACATATTCATAATCTATATAAATAAAACATACATATTTACACATTTTAGAAATACTAATTCCAAATTTCGAATTAATATTTTCAAATTCAAAACATATAAGTGGCAGAAATTAAATGAAAATTAATTCCCGCTTGCAAAACTAAAAGCGTGTTTTTATGAAATAATAATTATCAAAAGATTGACACATGTTTATGTCTAATTTAAAAGTTGAATTATTTCCCATGGAAAAAAATTTATTAAATGTTAAAAATATAGTCTAATTAAATTTTAAAACCAATTAAAATGATAATATATCAATATAAATAAATTAGATTAAAATGTAGTTTTGAATTAAAATACAGTATTTTTCACTTATTCATTAAAAAATGAATTTTATCGAAAAAATACAAAAATTTACCGAAAGTAAATTTTTATTTCTTAAATCTAAATCAGAAATTTATTTTTTCAAATAGAATATATAAAATTGTGAAAATTTATATTTAAAGAGTGTTCTCCATCAAAAGGAGGTAAATCGACCTGTTATGAATATTAGAGTATTTATGCTTAAATCTGATTCTTTAATATTTTAAGCCACTAATATTTATTGGATGAAAGTTAAAACATTTAATAAACATGTATATTAATATTTCAATTAGTTATGTCTATTATAGAAAATAAAATGTCTATGCATTAACTACCATTTAAAATAATATTATATTATTATTTTTCATTATGACCCAACGTTGTGTGCAACATAAGATTCAAAGGAAACACATTGTTGCATATCGGGTACACTATCGAACATAACATCCATTTTAAAATAAAATGAAAATTTAAATCACAAATATTAATATATATTAAAATTTCATATACAATATTTTCATGGGATGTTATATATACAATGTCATTATTCATAAATCCATTTGAATTTTTATTATCATAACTACTTTATATGATCATTTTATTTGGCTTTGGATGTAAATACCACATTTCTCAGATGACTTCTATATAATAAAACCAGAATGGTTTTGTGGCAGCTTAGAATGCCAATAAATGGTGAAAGATGGAGAAATAGTTTTTTGGATTGAATTAATCAATAAGATCATCATTTATTCATTTGGAGTAACTTTTTTGTATGTATATAAGTGGTTAATGTGAGAACCACTCCTTTCTATGTAAAATATATTCGATAACATATATTAAAAAATTGTTATTATTATAGTTAGTTATATTCAGAATTAATGGAATGCTCATGATATTGACATAAAATAGAAACCCTGGTATTATGGAATAAGACATATTGAGATAGTCCTAATGGGTTTCTTATAAATAATTAAAAGTATATTTACTAACAAGGTAATAGAAAATAATTGTTGGAATAATTCGAGAGGGAATTATTACCATTATCACATGGCAGAAATATCTCAAAAAAATACTTGTAATAGGCATAGAATTGGATTAATGTGGAAAGTTGAATTATATATGCTTTTATGATGGATCAACCACACATTTCATTCTATGTACAAGATATGATATTACCAATATATACATTATGGTAGGAATATATTAGTTGTATCCATAATAAATACAATGAATGAATTTAGAACTATCCATGTGTAGTTGAAACATACAAAGAATTTATACATGGTGCATTGAATGGAAATGACACTAATTATAAGAGGATATAAACTATTCTCCCATTATATCAACATGTTCTCATGTCATAGTCATGATAATGTAATGTGGAATAGATTTGTATTCAATTTTTTGTATCCATAACTATTGGATTCAATGTGAATTATGGATTTTGATGAAGTTGAAGAAGAAATGTAAAATATGAAATGATTTCTTCTAGTTCTTGGAATCACACCATGAATGTAATGTTTTATGAAAATTTAAATCATAATAATCCTGTTACTAGTATTAGATTAGATTTCACATTTTCACTGTGGAATAAATTTAATATTGTGTGGGAAATAATATCTCTATGAGTCATACTCATAGAGGTAATGTCATTGATTGAATAATAACAATCCAACCGAGATGTGGAAGGCCCAACGACTAAATCCATAAGTCAAGAGAAGGATGATGTTATCATGTTTGAGGTAATAATAACACCTACCAAGATGGATCTAGTGAATGTGAAAGTGTTGTAAATGTGGTTCCCTTACACTCATCATGAATATTAATTTTTTATTACAATACCATTTATATAGTGAGTAATTTATGATGTGAACATACATAACAGTGTTTATATTTCTAGTTCTACTATTCACTGGGTAATGTCAATATATTAATTGTTGTATTAGAATGTTATACATGTTCATAGGTTATAATGAGAACTTTGAGATACTATGAAATTAAAATAAAAAATATTTCTTATGTTTTATGATATGCCAATTGCTTGGACACAAAGGATAACTAACTATATAGTGTTCAGGTCTCAAAAACATTGATAATTCATCACATGAATTTCATACATGGTGAAAACAAGTAGGTCAGATCATGAGGACCAAACCAGTAATAGGAGTGCCATAAGTTTTGTGTTTTATTGATATTTCCTATATTTTAACACATTTAATGGTCTCTTGAATTAGTATTATTATCAATATATACCATTTTATTTCATATATTAATGCAATATGAGAATTAGGGCATTGATTTCATAGAAATATATTTTGTGATGGGTGAATCATCGACGATATGATATTGAATGAATTGTCCAGAAATATTTATTCACATTGGAAATATTTTTATATATTTGTTTTAGTTAATCAGGATGGTAGTAACTTCACTAGATGCATCAAAATCATAGAAGAAGGTATGTTGATTATGTAAGGTAAAAAATATAATCTAGGAATGAATAATGACACAAAGTGTGAAAAGTTCATTATGATTTATCAAGAGAGAGAGATTATATTACACAACACGTGTTTATAGGAATGGTTTCAATTTCTATTATTATTCCTTAACTTCATAAGGGACTTTAGGGTTTACTAGACTCTACATCTATTCTCTTATTTTTATTTACATATATTTCGATAAGGGCCAAGAGGGTCGCACATTAATCATATTCTAATGTCTGTAATATTCTAAATAATAATTGTTTAGAACATAATGGGCCAAACCACAAGGTCTAAGTGATATCTGAGAATATCATATATTCATGAAACAAATAAATTAATATTTTTAAATTTTCAAATAAATAGTATTGAAATTATTTATTAAATTTTTTCTCAAGATATTAAGTGGAAATATGGAAAAAATATTTGTTGAACGAATATTATTTTATTATTCACAGTTTGTTTAATAATTTTTTGAATGAATATGTTAAGTTAATTGATAAATTTTATCACATAATATATATTATTGTATTATACATAATGAAAATATAAATATCATTTATGACACAGTTATATGGTAATTACGAATTATTTATGGCTTATTTAGTGGGAAATAAATATTTGGGGGTCAATGTGAATTTTCTATGTGTTTTAAACCTATCTAAATAAGTGGTATGAGACACTCACTCATAGAACTATTCAACATGTGAATTTGGGATCTTATCTCTTCTCCCTCCTTTATCCTAGGGAGGGAAAATATTGATATAATAAATTTTTCTGATTACTAATTCACAGATCGAATTATTGATACATTTGGGATCACTATGATATAAGAGACATCATTGTAACTTTTCTATAGAACACAAAATTTAAATATTGATGCTAGCATAGACTTTTGGATCATGTTTGGATGATCTAGAGTGATCCGTCTTTGGTTCTTCTAGGAAACCATTATCATAAATGATCAGTTATTGAATGCATCTTAAATCGATTGAGGTAATTAATCAATTAAATTTTTTTTCATAAATATTTCAGGCATGATAATTAGTTTCTATGAGGTGATTAATATCATTAGATATTATATAGTTAATTAAATTTCAAAATAATGAATTTTAAATATCCAAACTATTTTATTTTTTTTGCATTCCCTAGTATCTTCATGTTGTAAAATTTTCCATGGTTTAATAAATGAAATTAAATTAGTTTGAATATAAGAAAATAAAAATATAATTAAAAATAATTTTGTTAAAGATAAATAATGTATTATATTTTCAAAATAATCTATATATTTTTATAATATAATTTAGGTGTGTATTTTTCATTGATATATTATTTTAGTGGAGTAATGAAATTTAGTGTGTAGGATTTCATGAGTGACAATTTTATTATTTGTTAGAATATATCCCATTTGAATTTTTATATTTGAAAAAATAAATATAGATATTGGTTGAATTTTGGGCCTCTATCATAAATTATAAACATTTCCCTGAATGGATTAATTTGACATTAGTATTCATTTTTAACATAACAATCACTTCCCAATGTGAACAATTTTTTTCCAGGATTTCAAGGTTTCTAGAATATATTTAAATTCAACTAGACCAAGTAATTAATATAATCATATTGGGACCATATAAATCATGTAAAATAAAAAAAATGGCCACCAGAATTTACCAACCATATATAAATGTGTCATAACATAGGATGAGAAAATAGAATGGATTCATTCATGTTTCTATTTAAATATAACAATAATATAAATATATTTTATAAAAGTAGGGAATGATTATATCATTAATGATGTCTCTATATGTGAGTATATATACCGTGATAAATAAGTAAAAGATAGATAACATTACCACAATGAAAATTACTCTCTTCTTTGAAAAAATAATAGAAAATTTTCTTTACATGAATCATAATCGTAATAAAAAAACATTTATACATCTTGGTGAATTTTTTTTCCAAAGTAATTGATTCCTTTAAAAAACACTTTTATTTTATTTCTCATTTAAATCTAAAAACAATTGTGATAAACCATTGGAGTGTCTTTTCATGTTATCTTAGGCACAATGTCTTTACGTTTTTAGATATTCATAAAATTTCAAGTCTTGTGTCCTTTTTCATCATTTTTCTAATTTTTCAACGTTTTATTTTATTGATAAAATAAGAATAAATATAAGATATATATTATTTATTTCATGAATAAAATATATTTTGTGATGATTTGAGTTAGTTTGTTTCCTTTCATTCCATTTTATTTTTATGTGTGTTCATTTAGATTATGTTGGTTGATTAAATATAGAGGCTAATATTCAAGATAATTAATTCTTCATGTGATAATATTTTAAATTAATATAATTTATTTAAAAAATATCAATTTCATCATATGTTTCCATGATGATATTGGATTATGAAATTTAATACAAATCTATCAACTCATGACTGTTGATGGTGAATAAATCTGGTTTATTAATTGAAGCATTAGTGGTATCCTTGAAGGAATTTGTGTATATTAATAGATTAAATTTTTATAATTAAATTGGTATGGATAATATTTTTCTTATTTGTTTTCAATTTCAATGATTTAGGTCGCTGATTTTTACATTTTCATAAAATTATATAATTTTAGACTTTTTCTAATTTTAGGAATTGTTACGAAAAATGATTCAATTCATTATTTTATAATTGATTTTAATCGTTTTTTATGAAATATTTAAATAATCCTATATTTTAATAATGATTTTTATTCTTTTCCAAATGTCAATTTTAAATTTGAAATGAACATGATTTTTCTAATGTATGGTTATGTATGTATTTTCCTTGTATTTTGTAAGAATTTTTAGGTATCTCATAGTAATTAATTTTTTAATATGGAATAAATTTAATTTTTATGAATTATATGATTTTATATGACTTATTAGAGTAATATTATGTCCTTTTTAATTTTTAAGACTTTGAAAATCATATTTCGTATGCATTTTACCCTATGTAAGAATTAGTTCATAAGACTTTTTAAGCAATATAAGACATTATGTTAGTCTGTAAGGCATTTTTAGTTTTCTTATATATATTTTTTTAATTAATATATAGATTTTATATATTACTACTTTGGAAAATTAATATATTATGATTTGGCCTACTATTAATAATTTTGAACTCTTACAACATTAAAGTCATGTTTAATAAAGACAACATATAAAATTCATCTTGGTGAAATTTTAAGAATCAATTGAGAAAAAGGTTTAAACAAGACGATAACATATTTTGATGCAAATAAACCTCTAGGTTTTTAATTTAAATATTCAATAAACTCTATGTATTTTCCATGCTATCTCATTTAAAAGAATATGAAGAGTTTGTTGATCAATGTTGATTTAAAGGTGATTAAATTATTAGAATGAATGATAATTTTCTAATACCACATCTATGGTTATAAAGTATTATTTATTTGAATGAAAATTTACAATGTTAAAATAATATGTTTTAATCATCTAAATGAATCAACCCATTTCGTGAAAGATATAAGAACTATATACCAAACGAGATAAGAGTGGGTCAGTTGGATAGTTTCAACAATTTTTCTACAATCTGGTTAGTTGAAAAAAAAGAGAGTTAGAAGAGGATGGGATTTGATATAGTCATTCATGGATAAAAAATAACACCAATATATTTTATTTTTAAAATAATTTTATGTTTGATTTCATGTACCATATACAATGCAGTGTTTAAAACATACATTATTATAAAATTAATATATTATTTTGTAAATAAAAATGCAATAACCTTGACATTGGTTTGTTGTTTACAAATATGAGTAATAAAATTATTATAGTAAATGAAGGAAAGATTTATTTCATAAAAATATATTTAGTAAACACTATTATATAAGCACTCAATTTTACATTAGATCATTTAATATTGAAGTATATTTCATCATAAAAATAATTTATGTTTGCAAATCATTTTTTTCAATGTAAATTAAGATAATAACTATAGATAAATGATATTAATTAAAATTATAGATCATATTTTTAATAAAATAAATTTACATTGACATAATAATGTTTCATATATAATTAATGAATATAAATTCATATTATGAATCAAAAAAATTAAAAAAAACAGTTTTATTGATTTTTTTCTACGATTTTATTATTAATTTATTACAATTATTGAAATAATATTTAATTAAATAAACATAATTAATGATATTATAAGGTTAAAATAATCTGATGATAAATTTTTGGGATTTTAATAAAATATATAATCACAATCCATTAATGATAAATATCATTTTTTCACAAATATTTATTTAATTAATTTTAATAAAAGTAAATTCAATTTCACTTTTAATTTTTTATCTACATTAATGAAATATAATTTTAATTTTAATAAACATAAACTAATTAATTCCCTAAGAATCAATGTTATACCAGATATTAGATTAAAATAATTTTTTTAAATAGAATTTTTTCAAAAAAATGTTTTTTAACTTATCTTATGCACATTAATTAAAATTAAATTTTTCTACTATAATAAATTGTGTAATCTGTAAATTAATCCATATTTTTTCACATAGTTTCGGTGTTTATTATATGGACAATTTCATTTTTAGACATATTTCATAGTAACCATTGTAAAATTTTATCACCATGATAAGAGGTAAAATGGTTTAAACAAGGTTAAAAGTAAGGGATTGAGTCTCAAAATCAATCAAAAAATAACTTATTTCATTTTTTGTGTAAATTTTTACCGTTATTGAATTTTCTTTAATGATATGGAAATTTTGTGAAACATTCCATTGATTATTACCTTTATATTATTTTTATTAAAGAATAGTTAAAAAACTTTACTATTTATAACATATTATGAAATCAATATATATATATATATATGTAGATAACAGTGATACCTTACAGAACCTATTCAAAAAACTATTTAATAATTAATTTTTTTTAATTATTGTAGTTTACCTATATTTTTTATAGATTTTCAAATTCCCTTGAATTTTTAGGCAATGTTTGTTCTGGTAGTAGATATATCAAGTAAATGATTTTAAAAACATTAAAAGTAATATGTATTTTCTCAATTATAGAATTACATATTTTTAATGAATAATTATAAGGTTTTATTTATGTGGTAAATATGTATATTAAAATTTCATTTTTATCATTATTCCCATAATGTCCATATTTTTCAATAGTCATATAAATGACCTTAAATAAAATTTAAGGATTAAAAATTGTTTTTAAATCATTATAAAAATTTGTATATAAAATTAATTGGATGAATAATTCTCAAAACTATAATTCATGGTACATTTATGTACAAATTTTAAATTTATAAAATATATTTATGACCCTTAAATATTGAAATATTGTGAAAATACCACTAATTATTCTATAAATGGGAACTCAACCAATCTTTCCAAATCCCAAGACATTTATAATTCTAAACAAAAAATATTTTGAAATACCACTATAAACATCCATTAATATGTCTTCAATCCCATTTATTGACCGTAAACCACTCCATCTTGGTACTTAAGCTTAATCGAAAGGAGGATAACAAAAGACAAGTTATATGTCATAACTGATTAATTTTATGTTAATTCCTTCTTCTACATCCATAAATTATATCATAAAAATTAATATAGAGAAACAAATATTTCTAAACAATAATAACCCATATTCTGTTTATTTTATAAATTTATTTTAACTCAATTTCTATCCAATGAGAAACTAAAGAATCGCTCATGAAAACGTATGGATTATCACCTCCTTGAAGCGACAAATTATTTTTATCATCGCCATCTCACATAGTTGGTTAGAAAGTTTGAATAAATTAATTTAGAAGTTTTTTATGAAATTATTATGATTATCGAAATACAATATTATAGTTACCTTATTACACTACCATCTGTTGAAAAATGATAATGTCATTCTTGCATATAAGTGGACTTTCAACTCTACAATGTGATGTAATTTATATTCTTGTCATTTTTATTTTATAATTATTAAATTATAATTAATTAATAAAAATTATAATTTTTACATGATTTCTAATTTTTATATTATGAACCTTTGACCCCTTAAACAATTTTCAACCTAAAAAAGTTGTTTTAAAATTATAAATTGAATTTCCTCAGAGCATAGGATTTAAAATTATCTAATTTGGTAACTAAATTACCGAACTATATACATGACATTTAATAAATAATTTTATTAGAATCATCATTAAAATTATTCTTAATAATGTATAAATACAATATAATTTTCTTATTTAGTATCTAGAAAACGTTCAAATCTAGACGGGACATATGATGAGGGATTTATCCTCTCAATTTTATTTCTCTAAGACTTATATTATCGTTACTACTTGTTTTGTTTTTTTGTTGTGTATAGACCTCCATATGGATTTATTTTTTCATTTGTTTAATTAATTTATGAGCTTTCCAAGAACCCATACGAAGGTAGAGGCTTGACTTAATGATGTTGATGCTTGGTAGAGGCCACTCTAAATACTGTTGATTTTGGTGACTTTTCATTTTAATTTTTTATTTTGATGTTATTTTTAGGGTTCAAACATACATTTGAAAGTGTCATTTCAAAATACCAAAAAAATGGATTAGAAGGTAATTAAATTAATGCGGTTTATAAATCATTTTCAAGATTCATTCTTTAATATTATTTTGATTCAAATGTTACCAAATATGTAAGGTATTATTATTTAAAACTTGTTATAGAATGTTTTAAACACTTTTTTTCCATATATATGTTTCTTTAAATATACCAAAAATGTTAATATTTAACTGATTTTTATGTCATTTTAAAACTATATTCTAAATTTCTTATAGTTCATTACATATATATATATATATATTTATCTTTTTCAGTATGGATTATGTTTTAAAAATTGATTATTTATTTTTTTAACTTATACATTTGAAATGGAATTTCCCACTATAATGAGCATTATTATTTAGAAAGATTACACTATATGTTTTTCATGGTTTTACAAATTAAATATTATTTCTTATTATTCTAGAAATTTTTTTTGTTTAATAGTTTTGTGAGAAAAAACAATAATCCCTATATTTACAAAAAAACCAAAAATTGTGTCTACATTTTCGTTAAAAATAATATTATATGATATATTATAAATAAAATGAAGGATTTTAAATATTTTTGGTATGATATGGTCCATGTGAATTGTTTTTTTATGATGGGTGATATTGATATTGATTATCATATCGGGTGGCCTTGATATATATATCTAATGAATTATGTAAAAAGACATAGTTAATAAGAATTATGTTACTCTTAAGGGATATAATAATATTATGAATAAACATTATTTCATTATAATAGTTTTTGGAAGGGTTTATAATGATTATTTCCCAAGTAACCCTTAAAACTAATCTCAGCATGAAAAGGATATTTTTATGGAAATTATATTATTTTATATGGACCAAAATGAGAACATGTTTTAGGAAGGTCAATATCCATTTTAGGGGTAAAAGGTATATTTTTCTAGAAAAAGTATTTCAAGGGTTATCAAGTTTTATATGGAATAATAATTATTATGATTTTTCATTCATCATTGTTATCAAATGATTTTTAACAAACTTTTTGAAATAAATCTGTTTTTATAAGTAAGTAAAAGAATATTTGAGTTGAAATTTTATTATGAAAAAATAAACATTTCTTATAGATTTTATACTTTTTCAAATAAACTAATGAGTTACTTTATTTTTTATATACATTTATGATATTATTATACTCAAAAAACGTTTTACAGTTATTTTTACATGGAATAATGATATAGGGTAACTATAGAAAGTATTTTCTTCTTGATGTGGGGGATTATTTTTAAATTCAGTAAAATATACTTAAATAAAAACAATGTTTAGATTTATGAATCATTTTTAAGTTCAAATTCATTGTATGTTACCAATTTTAAATGTATGGGATTGTCATTTATTATTTTTTCCTAATTATCTAATACATTAAAACTAAAAAGGAATTGGAATGTATAAAAGTTTAATTCATTTTTGTTAAATTCATAATTATGGATTGTTAAATTTATGTGTTATTTTTATTTCATCAGAGAAAATTTTTATAAATCATTAATGTTTAGGATGTTAATAATTACGAAAATCATAATATTTAACTATTTATTATATTATTTATTGTTATTTTATAAAATCACACTATCCTATTTGGTTTTAGTAAGTGGAATCAATAGTATGTATATATGTTAAAGGAGGCTTTTAAGGACCTTGTGGTAGTTTTCCTAACAAGTAACCAAACAAGATATGAGTAAAAGTTAAGAATATTGTGGTTATTACTAATGAGTTATCCAGATATATGACTCAAAACATGAACCTATGTTACATTCATGAAATAAATAATAAAATATAAAAATTATTTTCATGGAAATTTAGCGAATGAATATTGTAAAGGTAAAATGTCTGAACATCATATGTGTCTGTAATGTAATAAAACAAACCTAGATAAATGTGTTATTGAAACAACAATATATTTCCAATGATAATATTATAAGAATTATAGAAATTAATTTACTAGGATGAATGTCATGAAATAACATAATAAAATCATGTGATTAAATGTTTAGCATGGTTATATGAAGAAGATGGATAAAATTAAAATAACACATAAAAGGTATGGGTTATTTTTATAGTTTAATTATTTTTAACTGGAAAACATGACTTGATTTTGATTACTGTATATTAGTAAAAGATTAATATTTTTTTATATATTGAATAATATATTATGGAATAATATAATTATAATTAATTAAACTATTGTGATGAATGTTTAATGATTAATGTTTTAACATATTGAGTCAATAGTAAGGGTGTAGTGTTGATTACCATATTGGATTATAAATTTATGAATTACCATACGATTAAAGGAATTAATACCCCTTTGATTTTTTATGTGATTAGAGAATATTAAGACACATTTATTGAATTTTAGTTAATGTTTTATGTCTAACTAACACTTAAGTTTGACATGTACTTTTGTGATAAGATTATTTTAGGATGATTTCTTTAAAAAAAGTTATTTATAAGTTTAATGTATTGATAATATTTAAGGTTAATATGATATTTTACGTTGAGATAATTATAGTTAATTATGATAAAGAGTTAATAAATTTTTTGAACATATGTTTTATCATATAAATAACCCTGGGATTGAAAATTCAATTGGAGAATCATTGATTGATTTTATTTTCAATGTAGTAAACGATTTTAGTAACAGAATATGATTGTTGTAAATAGAAATATTATTAGATAAGACATGATTTTATTTGGTAAATAAATAATGAGTTATTTTTTGGAGTTATATATTGTTTTATTATTGGTTTTTTTGATTTAATTTATTTATTGAAAAAACAACATATTTTTTATTATATGATAAGGGAATATAACTTTTCAGTAGGTTACTTTTGTGTAATTGATGTTTTTAGGAATAATTTTTTAGAAGAATATTTGATTTAATATTTCCCACTTATTTAAAGAATATATTGATGATTTTTATATTTTTTCATTTTTTGAGTAACTTAATTTCAACTTTTGGTGTTATTGTTAAGGCTATCATGATTAGTGTAGTTTTTATTCATTTGGAAATTTTGTTAACGTATTCTACCCGTTTTTGTTCTTATTAATATCTAAATATTGGATGAATTAAATGTTATACTTTTTTATAGTATGATGTGACAGAAAATGATTTTAGATCATAAAAAATGAAAAATTATTTTTTAATATTTATTTCTTTGAGTAATAGGATATATTGAAATAGAATTAGTTTGAAGAAAAAATGATGGTTGAAATCCCACATATAAAGTTAAGATAAATAAACTATTAATGTTTTTTAAACTATATCTCGATGTTAGAATAAATTTCAAATATATTTATTGTAATGTAGAATATAACATTCAAATATAAATATATACATTTAGAAAATCTTCTTTAAGTATGAGTCTTGTAGAGGTACATTTATTTTATAAATAATAGGTTTCAAGGTCTTGACTAGGTAATAAAAGATCACTTTATAATCTAAAAAGTGATTTTGTTACAACGTTTTGAAAAATTAACATTGATAGAATAAAAATGAAATTATATGGATTCAATTTCATTATGAGGGGGAAAATTTATCAGCATTATATTTTTATTTAAAAGGAATAATATATTTCATTTTGTTTACCACACACAATACCATGTTTAAAATGGAAAGTGATAAACTATTAAAATGTTATTATTTTAATATAATGACTATTACCTCTAAACTGGATTGGAAAGTATGAATATGAGTAAACTAATAATTAATTAAATATTTAGGAGATTAAATTAATATAAATAAAATGATTAATTCAAATAAAATAATAAATCAATTTTAATATATGATCATATAATATTAAAGGATATATTCTTCTAAAAAAAGATTGATATAAAAAATTATTTTTTATAAAATTAAATAAAATTAACCATTGTGAATTATTTTAATGAAATTTACATTCATATATTAAAATAAATAAATTACCTGTCATCTGATTGTGGTTACTAGATAATGAATGAATATAATTAATTTTCAACTTTATAAATACATTTACCTAAAAAAAATTATTGATATTTATGTGAAGATATTATAACTAATTTATGATGCATTTCCAAATTTTATTTTATAAATTTTATATCAGTTTTTTAATTATAATAATAAAATAATCTTAATATACTTTTGTTTTAATTTTCTTAATAGATTAATTTTTTGATGAATAATGAAAAACATGTGTTTTGAAAAATGTGTCACATCATTACATCTAATTATATTTATTTCAGTGTTTATTTTGGTTTTTTATTTTTTATAAATTCAAATAATATTACTTTTATTAAATATAATTCAATATAGTCTATGATACTAAACATTATAATTTATTTTCATTATTATTTCTTTTTGATTAAACAAGGCATGTTTCTAAAAATGGTCTTTCATTGCTTTTTGGGAACTCATATTAATGCTTATTTTTAAAAATGATGGAAATTTCCTCCTACAAAATTGATTATATATTTGGTATCAATATATTGAAATATTATTATATGTTCAATTTAATTTTTATTTTTAAGGAATTGTATTTATTTTAAATATATATCACTATAATAATAAGTAAAATGGGTTAAATGAAGTTAAAAAAATGGGATAATGTCTCAACATCAATAAAAAATAATTCCTTTCATTGGAATAGTATATTTGGATGTGTATTGCATTATCTATAACAATATGGAAATTTTGTGTCACTTCCATTGATTATGACATTTATATTATTTTAGTTAATGATTAATTAAAAAATGTCACTCTCTCGCACTTATAATGTTGTTATGGTATTGATATAAATCAAAAATATATGGATGAATATAAATGGATATTTTAGTTAATTATAAGAAATATTTTCAATATTCATTTTATTTTTGTTTTTAGTGTAGATATAATTGCCTCGAACACTAACACAATAGTTGTGTAAAAAATAGAAAACTAAAGTAAATGATTTCAAAAACATTAAAAGTAATATTTTTTTGATGAATTATTGTGTTCTAGGAATTTATTTGATAATTATAATGGAATATCATTATTTAAAGGGTTTAGATTCTAATTCCACTATTATTTTGATCCCATTAATGTAAATATTTTTGAATAGTCTTGAAAATGACTTAATATGAAATTTACAAATTAATAATTCTTTTCTAATAATTATAAAATAAAAAATATCCTATATTTACTAAACTAAACAGAAATTTTTTTCCTATAATATACTTTTCGTTTTTATTATACTTTTAATTTATATAATTACATTTATGAACCTTACCGATTTATAATTTTGAATCATCCATTGATTTTTTCCTTTTAATTGAACTCACAAAAAGTTTTTAAGTAATAAATCATATTGGGTTTTATAAAAAACTATACCCAAATAATATTACATTTAAATTTCTCCAATATGTTTTTGTGACCATAAACCACTTCTTTTAAGTCCCTAATATCAATAAAAAGTGGAATATAAAAAATGTGTTATTCATATCCGATTTCGTTTAACATTAATCCTCCTTCAGCCACATTCAAACCTATCATAGTATTTTGTATATAGTAAAATTATAATGTAAAATATAATCATATTTTATTGTGTTTAAGTTGTAGCATTTTTATCTATTTTTTATACAATAATAAATGAATGAATTTCTCATTCATACATATAGATTACCATCACCACGAACAGTTGACTTTTATTTTTCAATACCTCCTCACTCTTTTAGTTATAAAAATATAATAATTTAATATATAAACTTTTTATGAAATTTTAATTATTCTATAATATATAATATATTAATTTCATTATTACCCTTCGGTCCATTAGGAAATGAAATTTTTTTTTGTGCTATCATGTGGAAAACCACCTCTATATAGAGTTGTGATTTGATTTTTTTCACACCATTATAAAATGTTTATAAAATTAAATTTGTGGAATACACATTAAAATTATCCCATTAGTATTATTATGTAAATGATCAAACCATTACCCCTTTTTCCTTGGACAACATATTGATGTTTTTTTGGATTATGAACTGAATGTCTTCAAAACATATGACCTAAACATAAATTATTTAGTGACTAAATTAGTCAAGGTAATAAAATATATAATATGAAAAATTATTCTAAAATTACCATTATATGGTTCTTAAGAAATTAAAAAAAACAATATTATTATTCGGGAGTTATAAAATGAATGATGTTGGATGGGATATTAGGTAAATGATTTCTCATCTTAATTTCCCGTATTTGAGACTGATGTCATTTTTCACCACTTGTTGGATTCTATTATGGTGTGATCTACTCAATGGATTCATTTATCAGTAATATACTGAAATTTATTTCGTTTAAAAATACTTTTGATTATTTATTCTTCATTGTTATTTTTGATTCTAATGTTACTAAAGTCGAAACGAATTTTTCATTATAACATTGATCAAAATGTTCTAAATTTTTTTCCTATATATCCATGTGTCTTATAAATATTCGAATGTCATTATAATACGAAAATAGGGTTTTATATTAACTTTTAATATTTCGTTGAAATTTTTTAATAGGTTGGAAAATGTTTTTTTTTATTTTTAAAATTTGATAATATTTAAATAGTGTGAGTTGATTTTTCAAATATTTCTAGCAAGAACGAAATTTCCAATTATCATGATAATTATTCCTAAAGACTATTATGATATAATATTTCAAGGGTTTTCAAATTAAATTCTATTTTTAATTCTTCTTCTTAATTTTCTATTTATTAGTTGTCAAAGAATGAATGTTTTATCATTATTTTTACATGAACCCATAAGTGTTTTTAAATATGTGTAAATCAAAATATACTATGAGAATGTATTTATGATATTAATGATTCTATGTGTTTTTCTGGGTTTATCCTTTTTAATTGTATATGATTATGGTTATGTGATAATACCACATGATCATGGGTTTTCCTAAGATAACCCTCCAATTAATTGGGTGAAGTGGTGTAGTTAATAGTAATTATGTTTCATTAAAGGTAAATGTTGAAATTAACCATAAGGGTTATTACTTTATAAGTTTTATTCTAGGTTCTATGTAAATTATGTATCAAGTCACCAACATTAATTTTCTATGCTTTCAAAATATATTTTTATGGAAACAATTTAACATGGAATGAAAATGATCATATTATATAATAATCTCTAAAAACCTTTTATGGGTGAAAGGTGTATTTTTTCAAGAAAATTTTTAAGGGTTATCTTGTTTTCTAAGAAACATTCACGATTATCATTAATATTTTTTATCGCTTATGAAATTTTATACTAAAATACTTTTGAAATTAATTTAATTTGACGATTAAGTAAATTTATATTTTATCTGAATTATTATTAAGGTGAAAATAATATTTTATTTTATATTTCACAGTTTGTTAAGGGATTAAAAATATACTTTTTTATATACATTTTTAAATTTTTTGTGGCCATAAAGAGTTAAAAAAACGTTAATTGTTTCTATGGATGAGTATAAACAAAATAAAGTTATATATTTCTGTTTTTGAAGCTCATATATTTTTTAATCAGAAAATAATTGAATTAAATGGAATTCTAAATCTAAGAATCTGGTTTTCTAATGATGTCTAATGAGTTGATGTATTAACCATGTAATATATGGGTTTGATATATAATATTTTTCCTAACTCAGTATAAGTATAGTCCTAAAAGATAATGGGAATGTAAGAAAATTCAATCCTTTAAAGAATCAAAATTATGGTTTTTTAAATTAATGAGTTGATAAATATACTCTCAGGCAGCTATGGATAATGGAGACATGAATACCAATCCAATCTAATATTTTGATTGTCTTTTTATATATTAATTTTTTTTCTAGAAACCATTATCTTTAATTAAATAAGTCATTTTATATCATGAATAAACATTGTTATAATATTTTTTAATGGTTATCCATTTTATAATGTAAAATCCATGATTTCAATATTTAAATTTTATTAGTGATATATTTCTATTGAGCATAGATATTTTAACTAATTTTATATATGTAGAATACTATTTTCTTCAATATAACATCCTTATTAGGAATATAAATCATACTAAGGACTACGTATAATATTCATGAAAATTAGGTGTACCTGTTGAGTTTTATTGAAGAATATTGAGAAAATAAATTAGGTAGTTTTTATTTAAATGAATAATAATGGAGTATCTAATAAGATAAAGATTTTATAATTTTAATATTTTAAAATATTATATCATACTTCATTCTATTCCAATATTCCTTTTACCTCAAAAAATCACATTCATTACAATTAAATTAAATTTTTTCTTGAGTTTTTTATTATTATTTTTATTAAAATTATAATATTTCCATTTTTTGGTCTAAAAAAATAGAAAAAAAATTTAACCAGTTTATAACATATTAATAAAACTATTAGAGAGACTACCACATGTATACTATATTTAAATCCTTATGGATAATATTTTCAATGGTATTTTATGAGAAAAATATAACAGTTAACCAGTTCCCTTACCAAGGAGGATTTCTGTGTTTATTTAATTCATTTCTGTATTTTTATAAATTAAAATCAAGGTTTATTTCCATTATGTCATAAATTTATTATACTTATAAATACCGAGATAGGGATATTATATTTCAACCACTTATAGATGTGATGCACAAAAAAATAAGAAAAAATATTTTTGAAAATTATGTCTCAATTAATGGTAAAAAACATTGAATGAATTCCCTTTATACTATTAATATGATAAAAACACTTATATAATATTCTAATTCAACGATGAGATTTGATATCAGTTCTGTTTTTTTCACCAAACTCAAAAATTCAAGTGACATACATATGAGGATCCACAAAACAACCTTTATTTATTTAGATAAATTTGTGTCAACATGAAGCCAAAATTTATAGATATATATCAAATAGTGATTATTTCATTTCTATTTTTTCATTAGAACAAGTTACCAATGAATTGTGTTTATACCCATAGTAAAAATTTATAAGATATTAGAATGAATAGAAAAATATTGGTGTAAACTATTATTTTATTTCTACAACTAGTGGAATTAAAAATGATTTTTTGGATTAAGAAAATCTTGGTAATAGTTTCTACGAATATTTGTATGCTTTTAAAAGATAAATTTGTAAGTTTTTCCTGATATCAAATAATTGGAAAAATTTTGATCTAATTATTTTATAAGTTACTTTATCTTAATAATAGGAGTTGCATATTTATTCTTATATGAGAAAATTTAGTTGATAAAACTCTAGTTGAACCTACGGATTTCATTTATAACAAGGCCAAATATTCTTAATAATTTAAAACAATATGTCATTTCATGTAAAATATCCCCATGACATTATAACATATAGTTCATGAATAAGTGAGATTGTGAGTCAACTATGTGAATATACCACTAGCATTAGGTAACTGATTTTATTAAATACTTCACCAAACTCACTCATAGCTGAAACATGTTTTAAAATTCATGTTCATTATAGAATCTTATATTCCTATAAATGGTTTAGAGATCAATTTCAAAAAATTATATAACTTTTTGAAAATGTCAATGTCATCTTCAAAAATTATATTTTATATAAAACCAATAAAGACCACTATAATCAAAAAAATAGACTGTGTATGGAATACTCAGTCAACAGATAAACTAATATTTCTCAAGCATCTAAAAATGTTCTAATGATAATAATGTAAACTTCAACAAAGACACATCAATGAGAAATCCAATAGTAAAGCTATAAAAAATTTCCAAACTGAACAACCTATCCAAAAATATAAAAACATACTTGAAAAAATTATGAGATAACAAACACATACGATGAATAATTTGATGAAAAAAATGTGAAAACTCAGGATAGGTGTTGGTGAAATAAAAACCATATTGGTGGATATGAAAACCCTGATCTTTTATTACACAATGAAACATAATTTATTATATAAACATAATTTGATACAACATATAATATTGAGTGTTCTAGTGTATTTTCGGCTTAGGATCATTACATAACAACATAAAACATGAAAAAACAATAACTTTATAGAAATATTCCTTTACATGACCACTACATTCCCTCGTACTTAGCACTGCATGGGATAATCTGAGGACATACATCAGAAAAGGGTGAGTTATAAATCCTAGTAAGGGAATAAACAGAGAAAATGAGGAATACAATAAATTATAGACAATTGGAATATAATTATATGACAATATAAGCATAAATATAATGGAATGATAAATCATGGTAATCCTAACATGGAAAAGTGTCAACAACACTTAACATGGAATTAGCATGAGCCAAGGATCATTGCACATGGAGCATTTGTAAATCCTTATTGCACATGAAACATGAATAAAACCTTGTTTCACTTGAATTAACATGAGTAAACACCCATTTAACATGAAATATAATGATACTATTCATAACCCAATGCATTAGAGCTCTATAAGGGCGCACCCTTCTTAAAAATTTCATTTCATGCATTAGTGTGCCACATAGATCATATAACATGAATTCATAAAACATAATAATTTACTCCATGATAAAGGAATGTGTAAATAATACATAAAACATTATAAAAATAATTAAATTTTCCTAAATGTGAATACCATTTATAGAGAAATGGGCATGGTATTCACTACACAATGACATTGGCTTGGAAAATCGGTGCAATTTCGGCAGCGAAACGGCATGACGTAAAAATTCATAAAAAAATTCGATGAGAGAGAAAGGGGTGTCTCATAATATTTACATTATGTGGATAAGAAGGGGGTCATATATATACATGTCCCAACAATTTTAATGGAATTTAGAGTCATGAGACAAAATAATTTCTTGAATGTAAAAGAGGAGAGAGAAATTACTTTCGAAATTTTGGCATTGTAATGGGTGTACATGAGAGGAATTTGAAGAGAGTTAAAGGGGTCTCCCATCATTCAAACATAAATAGAGTGGTATGGGGGAGGTGTGAAACTATACCCCCACATTTCTAATTTTAATTAAAAGGTCATAACAACATTATTAAAATTGGACAAAAATTAGAAAGGAAGAAACCCCCTTACTTGGAAATGTTCTTCCAAAGGATTGCGAGTGGATTGAGAGAGGATTATTGAAACATAAGGGCGCCTTTGAAGGATTATAGATAGATAATGGTAGAGTTTGGATGAACTCCAATGTATTTGAGTGAGTAGAATGTGGGATCTTGTGTGGCTTTATTTAGGAAAGGTGAGGGAATTCATTATTATTTAGGTTTGGGACACCTCACATTAAACTAATCCAAACCAAAAACATCCCCGTGGTGTTTGAACATGGTTTCTGGAAAAGGTAATTGAAAAAAATATTTTAAGAGGACAGAGTCCTAACTTCTTATAATAATGGGGTAGCTTATGTGGAGGGGAGTCACATTCCAAAGGAAAAAAATTTAAAAAGACAAGATGTTTAATAAGACATGAATGGTCCATTAATGCTTTGTAAAATAAGTCAAAAAAACCATAAACCACATTATTTTAATGGTAAAACATATATTGGACGAACATAAAGATTATAGTATTTTATTACATCACTATTTGGGTCATTATGATGTCATAAAACACATTATATATATAAACGATGTGAAATTTTTACCCAAAAATTTGACTCTCCCAGAAAATTTTGAAAAAATTCACCATTGGATAATTTCAATATCCTGACTCGAGAAGTAATATTTATTTTTTCTAAATAAATTTCAAAATATGTTAATTTTTACTTTTAAAATAAAAACGACATTTATCGAAAATTAATGGGTTTTCAAAAAATTGGCTTTCAAACATGAATAAAAATTACAATTGCATTCATAAAATTATAAGATAATTTATCATTAATATAAATTAATCTAATAATAATAATAATATTTTATTAAAATATTATTTAATTTAAAAATCCATTAATTCATTAATATAGATTTCTTAGTAGAATATTAACTAAAAATACTATTTGTGCTTTAAAAACCATCTACAAGGTAATAATAACAAAATGAAGGTATATTAATTATTATATACAAAAATAATTAACCTAACCATAGTGCTAATGTCTTGTTACATAACCCCTTATAACACCCGCATAAGACATAAGGGTATGGTGTGCGATGGTGACCGACTCTTGATGTGGCTCGGATAACATTGGTCGGGTGGTAATCTCTATCATCATCCATTTCTCTCATAGGAGGTCCCACTAGAGCTTAACATATTCAAGATCGGCTTGGGCTTGGTGAAGAGAGAAGCCCAATGATTCCACCTCCTTTATGAGATGTAACAAATGGGCTTCATATGGGGCATGTTTACTGGATGTGGCCTTCACTTCCGTTGTCTGTGTAAATTGTATTTGTTAAATCCCTATATTAATAGTAATCATGTGATCATTGTTTAATTACTAAATTAGCAACGATCAAAATTAATAAAATTAAACCAAATAAGTTGACATTTTATATAAATATTTTTCCATAAAGATACATTTAATTAGATCAAGAAGGCTTTCCACTAAATAATGTTTCGGTCGTTACAATCATCCCACCTTAAAAATTTCCACCCTTGACATTTTATTTTCCCGCACTAAAACAGATGTGGGTAACTTTGTTTCATCATATCCTCTGATTCCCACATCGATTGGTCAAAATTTTGGTTTTGCGACAACACCTTGAAGAGAGGAACTGTATTTTTTCGTAGTTCTTTTTCTATATGATATAATAACATCATTGGTTTCTCCTCATAAGAATTATAATATTCTAAATATACCACCTATTAAGAGAGTACATGTGAAGGGTCTAGAATGTACCTCCTAAAGAGGTATACATGAATAAATAATGTACTTTGGCCATGGTAGGTGGAAGTGCTAGTCGATATGTCACAACACCGACACAATCAAGAATCTTGAAAGGGTTGATGTACCTTGGACATAACATCCCATTCATTCTAAATCTGATAACCTTCTTCCATGGAGATATACGTTGAAATACCACGTATCCATCTATAAACTCAAGTTATTATCAACAGTTATCTACATAACTCTTCTGTCGACTATAGGCAGACTAGATAAGCTACTGAATGGTTTCAAGCTTCAACCCCATTTCTTTGACCATTTCTGGTCCAGGAAGCTTACACTCAGTGACCTAATCCCAACAAACCTGTGTTCTGCACCTTTTCCCATAAATGGATTCATATGGTTCCACTTGGATGCTCGAGTGGAAACTGTTATTATAAGTGAAATAAACCAGAGGAAAATATTGATTCCATCTTCTTTTAATGTACATTTAGAACACTCTCAACATGTCCTCAAGTGTTTCAATAGTCCGCTTGGATTGGCCATCATTTTGAGGATGATAGTGAAGGTTCCAGGAGTAACCGATGCTCGTGGGTGGATGTGCCCACATGAGTTTTTTTCATTTGCAATGATCAATCCGGGATTTATACGATGATAAACACCAGTCTCCATGGATTGATTCATAGAAATAGAAAAAGAAGAAGAATGGTCCTAGAACCAAAAAAGTGGATCGTATTAGGTTCATAATAATTTATTTAATTAATTCACTTGAAGTATCTTTTGGGTTTTATTTATTCATTGATATTGTTGATCACATTCTGATGTGATTCGTCATTGCATCGCCGAAGCTAAGGGTAGACTTCCTCTTGCGATGATACACACATGCACCACATATGTCTGGACATCGCCAAAGGTGTCTATGGGTTCTAGAGTAGAGAATCCATTACATGCATTTCGTACCTTAGATTTTCTTGATTCGATGAAGAGGATCTCTCTCGGTCTTGAGATTGTTCTTGGAGGAAGGAGTTCATTATCCTAGAGAAAAATCTCCAAAATTATTATGGACATCAATTCTCTTGTGAGAAAAGAGTTAGGGTTTTTAGGATATTTATAATCAGGTTAGAAGTTGTAGTGTTATGACAATAAATAAATTGGTTACGAGTTTTATTTATTTCACTGACTTATATTTTAAACCCCATGTCGAATAATTAATTCCTTGAAATGCACCCACACTTATTATAATAAATATCATTTAATAAAACAATATTATATCCACAAAATAACGAATTGAAGACTACACGGCATGTAATCATTAATACATGGAATGTACTTGATTTCTATAAAACTATATAGTGTGTAATCCTTAATACATGGCGTGTAATTGTTTTTCATTTCCTTTCCAAAATGAAAACTACACGGCATGAAATCATTAATACACAGCATGTACTTGTTTTCCATGAAAACTAAAGGGCGTGTAATCATTAATACATGATCTGTATATCTTGTTTTTCATTTCCTTATTCCCCAATCATTAAAATGATTCAGAATTCCTTGAATAATAAGTAAACCACGTTTAGGAATAATCATTATTCTACATGAGATACTTGGATACACTTAGTATGTGACCTTCTAGGCCCCTTCTCATTGGAATTCGATGGGCTTTCCTAAAGTCCAAGATTACTGTCTAGCAACGGATCAATGCGCCCAAGAGAAAGATGTTTCTGCCACAATTATGTGTCACCTCATATGAATGCTTACTGTGTAATTTAATCCCTTTGTCTCAATATCTCATCATGAAGGATTCATGACAGTTTCATAAACATATATTCTTTATCTGTATTTCATTGACTGAAAATGAATTTTTTTTAAAACTCCTCCAAATTCAAGGGGGACAAAAGTTGTACAATCCTAAGGCATCATTCCCTAAAATATCTACTTCCATAAATTTGTAAGGGAAAAATCCTTCCCCGATATATCCATTAAAAAATGTCATTCGTGATGCACCCAATGTAACCTACTTCCTGCCAACTCTCTTCATGATAGTTTTCATCAGAAAATATATCTGCGGGAGTGATGACATGAGTTAATGATAATATTTCAGTATAAGGACCATTACACATGCTCATAGAGAGCAATATTCGATGACACCAAGACATGAAAAATTGCTACTGGTGGGCCTGTTTTCATAATATACCATCATGGAGATTACCAAGTGCAAACTCCGTGAGAGAGCATCTTCACTTCTTATGAGTAGTCACACATGAAAGTATTTATACTATGTGTATTATCATATTATTTCATCCCTACGTAGAACATTATTTAAGAATATTATTATATCATTTCAAGGTTTTCATCATAGTGGGGATCTTCCAGGACCTTATTAATGCAATAGATATTCTAGGATATTATTATATTATAGTCATGAAGAACAATGAAAAATATATAATAAGAGTGCATTAATGTAATCAACGAACAAAACATTAGGTTCAGAGGAAACCAACCCTTACAAAATCAAACTTGGACTAGAGCCAAATGCCTATGTCTTTTAGTCCGCTAGACCTCACATGATGATCATGTTTCTGTTGAGTCAAGGCTTTATTCATGGGGACCACCACGTTGTCTTCTATTGAAATACTACTCATTGTAACTTCACCTATCTGAGATAAATCCCTCAAGAGATGATACTTTGGAAGTGCGTTCTTTGTCTGCTGATGTAACCTTGGCCCTTTTTCATGTGCCACCGTTGTAGTATTATCATAATAGAGTGTGATAGGATCTTTAAGGCTACGTACTACATCCAAATCTTGGACGAAACTTTGCATCCATACTATTTCTTTAGTTTTCTCAGAAGATGTGATATACTCGGACTCTGCTGTAGAATCTGTCACCACAATTTTCTTTGAGCTCTTCCAACTCACTGCACCTCCATTCAAACTGAAGATATATCCAGCCTACAACTTCAGGTCATCTTGATCAGTCTAGAAACTAGAATCTATATGTCCTCTGATGAATAGTTACTCATCTCCTCCATAAACCAGAAACATATATGCAGTACACCTCAGATACTTAAGGATAGTCTTGACTTCCATAAAATGGAGGTCTCCTTAATCAGCAAGATATATTCCTACCGCACATAATGAATAAGCAACATCTAGCCTTGTACATAGACTAAAATACATGACTGGCCCAATCAAGGATGCGTAAGGGATCCTTTACATTTTCATTATTTCCTCATGTGTCTAAGGACACAATTTCATGGAAATATAATTGCCATGTGACACTGGGAACAGTCCACTCTTGGATTGTTCCATACTGAATCTCTTCAGTATCTTGTCAATGTATGTACTTTGACGCAGGTCCAACATTCTCTTGGATCTATCACGATGGATCCTGATACCAAAAATATATGTTGCCTTGCCCAAGTCTTTCATAGAGAAGCATTTTTCTAACCATGCCTTAACTGGCTGTATGACATGTAATTCATTTCCAATTAGTTATATGTCATGAACATATACTATTAAGAAAACTACTGAACTTACAGTAATACTCTTGTAGACATTAGGATCACATTAATTCATAACAAATACAAATTACATTATAGCTTCATCAAAAGGAATTTTCCAGGACCTTAATGTTTTCTTTAAAACAGTAATGGATTTCTACATCTTTCATACCTAGTTGGAATCCTTTGGATTCACAAACCCTTCATGTTGTGACATGTAGTCATCTTTATAGAGTTTCCCATTAAGGAATTCTATTTTGACATCCATTTTCCAAATTTTAGTCATGGTAAGCTGCAATGGCCAATAGGATTCTGATGGATTTCAGAATTGTAACCAGTGAAATGGTTTTAGAATAGAAAATTTCGTGACGATGTCTAAAACCTTTTTCAACCAGTCATGCCTTATAGTTGCTGACATTCCCCTCCATGTCCAGTTTCTTCTTGAATACCCATTTATTACAAACAGGCTTTACATAAACTGGACGATCTACCCAAATCCAGAATTGGTTTTGGTACATGGAAACCATTTCAGAATTCATGGATTCTTGCCAATTGGCGAGTCCGTTCGTTCAACTGATTTATTTTTGGTAAAAGGATCATCATTATCTACCAATAATGTGTCACCGTCCTCGAAGACATGAAAACTTTATTGTTCTAGTTCTCTCACCTCTATCGTTCTCTTACACAGTTCTTCTGTCTCTGGAATAGATTGTTCTTCCATGGGGCACTGTGGAATCTGTTCTTGTACCAACTCTTATATATCTTGAGCCTCGACTTCATAGAAGTCAATCTCTCTCCCACTGTCTCTTTTGGAGACATGCTCCCTCTCAAGGAATATGGCGTGTCTTGCCACTATAACCTTTTTGTCTGAGGGGTTGTATAGGTAATATCCCCTCCTTTCCTTGTGATATCCTATAAATATACACATTATTCCTTGGGGTGCAAGTTTGTTACCTGAAGAGGCCTTAACAAATTCTTCGCTACCCCACACATGTAAATTCAATAACATGGATTTTTTTTAACTCCTTAACTCGTATGGAAGACCATTTATCAATTTAGTTAGTACATAGTCTAGTAGGTGTGATTCTGTTTTTAATGAATATACCAAAAAGGATAATGGAAGACCCGCATTACTCATCATTGTTCTCACCGTTTTCAACAGGGAGTGGTTCCTCCTATCACGTACTTCATTACACTAAGGAGTGCTAGGAGGAGTTAGTTAAGATATAATCCCAAACTCTTTTAAGAAATAAATGATATCCTAATAAGAAATTCTACACCTATGTCTGAGATGAGTTTTTTAATCTTCTTACCAAGCTGGTTCTCAACTTCATTATTGTATTATTTACACTGATCAACAGAATCTGACATATACCTCATTAATTAAATATATCCATATCTACTAAAATCATCAGTAAAAGTTATGATGTATGAGAACCCACCCCTTTCTTCAACTGTAAATGGTCCACACAAATCTATGTGAACTGATTATAGAATCCCTTAGGCCCTTTCACATTTCCTACTAAATGGGGCTTTGGTCATTTTTCCTTATAGAAATTCATGACATACACCATGTGGTTTTAGTTCAAAAAAATCTAAATACCCATCTTTATGTAATTTTCTCAAAAGTTTCTCATTGACATGACCTAGTCGGTGATGCCAAAGTTGGGTGTGGTATGATTTATGTGAATTAACATTGTTATTGATTTCCACTACTTATTTTGTACAGTCTAACACATAATGGCCATTATATAAATGATCCCTACCAAAAAATGTTATCTTTATAAAAGTAGCAACATCCACTTCAAAAGATGAAGATGAATCCATCCGTATCTAATTTGGATAATGAAATAATGTTTTTTTGGTAACAGAGGGTACATAATAACAACCTTTCAAAACCAAGAACATCCATGTAGGCTATGTGAGGTGGTAATCTTTGACAACTATAGTAGCAATTATGGCTCTGTTGGCTGATCGTAGATCCACCACACCTCGGTCAATCTTTTCGAATCTACATGGTTCTTGTATATGGATACTGATGTGAGCACCACAAGAAGTATCTAATACCCAATTGGTAGAAACAGATAGATTTTATTTGATTACAAACACATCTAAAGATTCCCCTTACATCCTTGGCTGGGTGTAGTTTTTCTTCTAGTGACCCTTCTTGGCACATTTGAAACAAACAGCCTCCTATTCTCTTGCCTCCTTTTTGAACTTCTTTTTCTTGGAAGGCATTGAAGATGAATTGGGCTTAAAGATCTTTACCTTTCATTCCATTTTATTCACCATGAGGACAGAAGGTTTTTCATGCTTCATATCATTGTCCACTTAGCGAATGAGGATAAGAAGATCATATAGAGACTTCTCAATGTTATTCATGTTAAAGTTCAGAACATAGTTGGAGAATCTCTGTGGGAGTGATGCAAGAATGTGATCGGTACCCAGTTCATTGGTGATTTTAAACCCTAGAACCTCTATGAACTGAATTTAGCCAATGATCTTGATTATTTTAGGACTAGCTGGGGAACCCTCTCCATGCTTTCTCTGAAATAGAGCCTTGGAGATCTTAAATGGTTCCTGTATTTCCCTCTCCTAGTATAAACCATGGAGGTGCTCGATCATGCTATAGGAATCCATGTCTTCATGAGACTTCTTGAGCTCACAATACATTGATGATATCATCAAAAATTGAACATCGAGTGTGTCATTCAAATGTTGATCATATACCAGTGAATCATCTTTACTCACCTATTGGGCAGGCGAATCAGGAAGTGAGGACTCCATCACGTAAAACATTTTTTCATGGCATAGGATAACCCGAAGGCGCCTAAACCATTACTAAAAGTTACTACTGGTTATGATATTGTATTTTTCTAGAATTGATCGTAGATAAAATGTGGTTGATGAGTTTTTCATATCGATTCTTCAAATTGAAAGAGAAGATTTATCATTACCCTTTGATTAGAATTTATGACAAATAATAAATTAATTTTTTAACTCTCCTATTATTTTATCAAGTCCCAATGGAACTCACCATTGAACCTGGAAAGTCTTGTTCCTTTGTCATTCTAGTGGAATAGAACCATATATCCCTTCATATAACCCCAAAAGGGTGGATAAATCTATTTGAAGGTATTTAGGTAGGTAGGTCTTTTCCAACTATGATCTTACAGTTCCTTGATCTATTGAGTGGACTCCCCAATCATGAAATACTCACTTAGACATCCTTATCACTTTCTACCATTTTACAACATGTCTATCAATGGATACTCCTCTTGATGTAAAATGTTTAAGTCAACATGAATCATTCATAAGATCTTCCTTTTTAAAAGTAATTGTCCCATCAAGGGTTGGTCAATCACATAGTTTTATTGAGTCTTTCCATTAATCAAGTAACAGAAAGATAGGTCTGACTTAATATGTTATTTGGGGGATTTTATTTTTTAGGCATAGTTAGGCTTTATCACATTCTCATTAATATTATGTGATGGTTTCTTAAGTGATTAACCACGTTCTGATAAAGTTTATGCATAGTCCGATTTTTAATTTATTCTATATTTTCATGATTGTTTATTTCATTAATTATGTGATCGTGACAACACATACATAATAAACAAACCATCCAATCAGATAGAAATAAAATAAGATGGCATGATCATGAGATTATATTGGTTAGCTTATCTAGAAGTTTTATAAGCTAACCAAGCCCTAGGAAAAATACCTTGAACAGATGGTTCGTTTTTTGCAGCCCCCACCTGTCCACCTTTGTATCTTCTTGGGTTAATTTCACCTCAACTTCAGGTTTTGAACCATCTCCTCTAGCTTGGGAGATCCTCCATTACATGGGGTTTATAGTAATGAAACCATGGGCATGAAATACCTACATTTTATTGGTAGAAGGCTCACATGCCAATGAATTTAAATTAAAAAAAATTAAATGAAACCAAAGACACATACAAAGGGTCTCTGGTCTAGCTCATGATCATCAATATCATGAAACGACAATTACGAAAATTTAGAATTCATATTCTTTTAATCTTTCTGTTATTTAAGATTAGTCACACTTGAAATTAATTAATTATGATATTATAATTAATCAATTATTTATCTTAAATTCCTTTCTGAATTTCCTTGAGATTCTTCTCATCCATATCCCTTGTACAAGTTTTTGTACTATTGGTGGAAACCTGGTGAAATTCCATTTCTGGAAATTACACGGCGCTTAGTTTATATTAACACTATATGTATTTATTTTCAAATATTATCCAAATTACAAGCCGGGGGCTTTGGAGAGTTTTATCTACTTTGGAAATTTCGGAGTGCACGGTGTGTACTTCCTTGTTATGCTGTTACCGGCCTGGAAGTCCCATGTACAAGGAACACGACTTCACCTTGTACACGGTTTCAGCTGGGCCGGATCACACTATAGGTCACATTGATTTATAATACATGTTGTGTGTTCTTGTTCTATGCACCATTCATTTCTGGTCAACATGGTGTAATAAAGCTCAGGTATACTCAATTCACATGGTGTGGTTTGGAAGACGTGTACCGGTTCGTTGAACATATGTACAAAGCATTTAGTTTTCATTACATTTCATGTATTATAGTCTTGTACAGACAGAAAGAGTGGCTCCTCTGGATGCGTTCCTTATTTTTATTTTAATCATAATTAAAATTAAAAGGTCTTTCTATGATGTGATTCGAGAAACGAAGGTTGAAGAATAGATCATGTTAATTTAGTTTAATAGAATGATATATTGCGAATTGCATCAAATATAAATTCATAAATTATCAACGAAAATTAAATAACTATAATCAACGTTGTAACCCCCCTCTGATACCAATTTAATGTTCCAGGCGAAGAGGATGCTTGTGGGTGGATGTGCCCACATGGATTTTTGTCATTGGCAATGATTATTCTGGGATCAATATGATCATAAACGCCAGTCTCAATAGATTATCTAACAGAAATAGACAAATAAGAAGAAAGGTCGCGAAACAAGAAAAGTGTATCATCACAGGTTGATTGTAACTAATTTAATTAATTGACAATGTAACACCCTAGGTAAATAAAGAATATGAAATTTTCATATTTATCCATATTTGTGAATAAAATATTAATATGACTGTAAAGGGGACTCTATGCTCGATGGCGTACCCAAAACGCAACAACGGGTTTCTTGGGAATCTTACGTTGCACTCTAATAATAAAATAATATTATTTTAAATGGAAGTTAACATGTAGCCGTTGTATTGGCGGGAATGGATATAAATAACTAAAATAATATTATATATTTTTTAAAATGTTTTTACATTTATCTAATAAAAGATAAAGGCTTAAAATACGGAAAGAATTCAATTTTAGGCATATATGCCCTAGTTTTCACTAAAGGTTCACTTATCACCTTTTGATGGAGAACCGTCATTAAATATAGTTTTTTTCCCTCTTATACATTCTATTGGACCAAATAAAACTCTTCTTTAGAATCATGACATCAAAATTTACTTTGTGTAAATTTTTGGTATCTTTCCGATAAAGTTCTTTTTTTAATGAATAGTGTAAAATGTTGTATTTTAATTCAAAACCTCTTTTTAATCTAATTTATTTATATGGTTAGATTATATTTTTAATTGGTTTTAATGTGAAATTAGAATATATTTTTACCATTAAATCCAATAGTGGTCGTTGGAATTAATTTCACTTTAAAATCGGACTTAAACTAGTGTCAATCTTTTCATACTTATTGTTTCATAAAAACACGCTATTTGTCATGACAACGGGATTTAATTATTAAATTAATTAATGTGACTTATATGTTTTGAATTTTGTAAAATATACTTCATTTTTGATTTCGGAATATCGAATATATCTTAGGGTGAATTATTGGGAATATTCTGAAAAACTTCAATTTTTGATAAATAGTGAAACCACTAAGTGGTACTTATAAAAACCGATTTTTCCGTTTAAATGAAATTTTGCAATCTTTGTGTTTTGAATTTCAAAAATCCGACATACATGGTTGTCATTAAGAAGTAAAATGTGGTTCAATGGGATAAAAATAATTTTTGGTGAATAGTAACTTATTAAGTTTTTAATCACCATTAGAGGTAATTAGTGCAATTTAAGGAAAAAATGATATTATAATAAAATGAAAATACCTAGAAACATGTCCTACCCTTATTGGATGTGTCATGGCCGACCACGACAAGCCATGGGTCAACTTGGGGACCCCATAGAGCCACTTTTGTTGGAAAATGACATTAATATCTTTTTATTTAATGTTAAAGTAAAAATGACACGCACATTAGATGTTTTACAAAAAAAAATTTTACATGGGGTTCTACAAGTCCGATATTTGACTATAAATATTCATTAGAAAGATAAAAGGATTTCCAACATTATAGTATTTTTGTTATAATTTTTAGACATTAAATAAATTATAATATTTATGACATCATGATCATGCAGCGATGACCTCATTATTTAACGATTTAAATAAAATGGAAAGATAATGTAATATCTAATACCTAAACATGTCCAAAACCTATTGGATGAGTGGATTTCGAACCCGTATCATATTATCCTAAAAATAAATCAATTTGGGACTTATTAAGTCCGAATACGATTTTAAAATAAAGTGACTTTTCTTTACATTCCAAGAGTGCCCCTCCTCTCCTCTCATAAAAGGCCCCCACCTCTACCTCCTTACCCACACTCCCAAAGCCTTTTTCTTGGCCAACCCCTGCCCATGTTTTCTATCCACTTACCTCTATTACTCCTTGAAGCCTCACTTTGGGCAGAAGTCTTCCCATGGAAGCCTTTGAGCTCAAACCAAATAGAGTTACCCGATTTTAAGGTAATGTGTTCACTTGAGTCCTTTTGTTTTATTTTGCCTCTCCAACCCACTAAACTCTTTTTATTCATTTGTGTTGTAACAAATACAGTATCTTCAATATACTAGGATGTTGTTATAATAATTATTCGATCTAAACTTACACATAACTACATGTAATGGTAAAAGAACAAACTATTTCCGTGGATGGAGAATTTCTACCTCACGAAACGATGATTGTTCAACACTCATATAACACCTTCAAAGGTGTCCATTAAGATGTCACTATATTTATATATGATATATAATATGTTTATGTTTTACTTAAGCTACTGTATTTTTCATTTTTGGATTACTTTTATGGCTTCCATTATGGATATACACGATATCTTCATTTTAGGTAGTGCGGACTACCGCCCCCTCAAAGTGATGTGATTCGTTAATGCCATACGCGGGACATATAAAGGATGGATTTAATGTTATTATATATGATGTTATACTGGAATTATAATATACCTATATATAATTATTATTTCTTTCCATTAATGTATGATATAGAAATGAAAGTAGCGTTCATGCGTACGTACGGCTTACCGTCTCCATGAACGGTGCATTTCATTTATTATTCCCAAATGTAATGTACTATTATAAGTACATGTATATAATGGATATAAATGATGAATTATACATCCAAATGATGAATATTTTTCTGGAATTAAAATATACATACCTCTCATTTAGTTTTAATTCCATTAATATGACAAAGAAATGAAAGTAGCGTTCATGCGTATGTACGGCTTACCGTCTCCAATGAACGGTGCATTTCATTTCTTAACTCTAAATGATTATTTAATATTCTAAATACATGTATATTCTGGATATATATGATATATATTCTATCCAAATCAGGAATTTCATTCTGGATATAAAGAACATTTGACCACACGAACAACATGTAATTGTAAGAAGTCCACTTTCGGCTTAAGAACCAAATATCGACAAAACAAATATTATTAACTTAAATGATTACATAATGTTTATAACATGAAAATAAGTGTTATAAAAGGAATAATGAACTATAGTAAGGTTCTTAATAAAGTCGAAATTAACTCAAGTTTATTATTCAGGACGTTAAAGAATGATCGACTCAAGTCGGACCCGAGGTAAGGGATCATACTCCTCTCTTTCTTTTTATGTATGATCTTTTATTTATTTCCTTTTAAGCTCATATTTATTGTGATTGGGATGTTATTTTATATTAATATTACTGTAATTTTTATGATCATATGATGACAGACCCTATTCTCTCTCATTAGTCCATTTTAGAAGATTTGAGTGGCGCCGTTAGGCTACCAAATTTCCGTAAGAGATTTAACCTCTCTTTTTTTATGTACTCTCCATTATGTCACTTCTTTTAAGATCCTATTTGTTATGTTGGGGGATGTTATTTTATATTACTCCTTCTGTAAACTTTATTTTAATATGATGAGAGACCCTATTTGATCTCATCAATCCATTTCTGTATGTTTTAAGTGGCGCCGTTAGGCTGTCGAGTTTTTGTAATGGATTTTTCATCTCACTTTTATTCTCGTGAGATTTATGCTACATTTTCCACAATTTCCTTTGAGTTCTGTATGTACTGACCATTATTATATACTTTTTTGTAGTATAATTTCATTTATGGGTATTCACATCTTCATTTTATGACCCTTCTTCCATGGGGTGCATGTTTCGAATGTTACCCAACTCGATAAGGGGACCTTTCACCCTCATCTTTTTAAAAGACTTCTTTTGTTATGTCTTTTAATTAACATACTATTATGTTGTTATATGTTCTTTTATATCCTTATTGATGTAAATTTTATGTCCAATTGATGAGATTCTCTTTTTATCTCCCATCAACTCATTTTGTGAATTTTGAAGTGATGCCGTTAGGCTGTCGAATTTTAACAAGGGAACTATTTAACCCAATTTTGATTTCATTGGGTTCAACATGTAGTTATTGAATATGTATTATTTTGAATATGTGTGAATGACCTTTTATTGTTTTACACTTAATATCCACTTATATTGGGTGTATTTATATTTTTCACACATAATTTTGAGATTGAATTATCCTTAATTTAAGGATACCTTCTTTATAAGGGAATTCATCACATTTGACATTTCTATTTAGACTTCTTTGTTGTTATTCACCAATTCACTATTATATGGTGTATATACTATCCTTTGGAATATTATATCATGAATCCATTTATTCTCATGATATTATAAAGTTCTGACTAGATGTTATTCCTCAATTATTTTATTCAAGTGTCTCAAATTTAGGTAGAACCCCTTTAACCAAAATATCTCTTTAAATGTTTTAATTATTTGTTCTTATTAATATCCATGTTTTCAAAGTGGTTTTAAGGATTTATTTATATGGATATTAATGGATTAATATTTTAAAAGCTTCAAGGTGGTATGGGACACTATGTTTAAAAAATCTGTTTATTAAATGTTTTAAATGGTTTTGGAAATGGTTTCTTTTTGAATGGATTCATTATTTCAATATACTAAAATGTTATATTGTGATTGAAATTAGCAAATGTTATGTTTCCTTTATGAATGTTTTATGAGATACGTTTATGTTATTTTTCTTGGTAATTGTTATGAAAACGGGTGGTTCCGTGATAAACTAAGGGCGGGTGAGCCCGATATAGCTCTCCAATGCATTGGGTAACGCGAAGGAGTGAAACGTTAAGGTTTTTCCGAAGAGATTTATGGAATATACTGTGATGGGTATTCCAAAACGTAACCAAGAGGGTTACTCCCTACGTAAGAATGTTATTAATGCCTCAAGTTACCTTTATGTCTTATGATTTCTATGATTTATTCATGGTTTGATGAGGTATGTTAAAGTGCCTATGTTTTATGGGTAAAGTATGATTTCATTTATATATATATATGAACTCGTGTTTCCTTTCCATATTTTTATAACCCTTACTGAGATTTTTATTCTCATCCCTAGTTTTTGAATGTTTTTCACAGGTCAAGGGAAATGTACATGTTGTGATGATAGTGTCAAGGATGTGTTGAAGAAAGAATCTGTGTTTTATTTTAAATATGTTTCCGTTGATGGGAAGAATGAATATTGTCTTTTATGTAACCACTTTGTTAAAATGTGGAATGTAATGCAAGTTTCATGATGTAATTCTATAAAACACTAAACCTGAAAAGATCCTAAATGTGTAATCTTGTAATAACTAAAGATTCAGTAAGGTTTAAGGCTGGGGCATTATAGTTGGTATCAAAGGTCGGTTTAGATAACATTAGAGGTTAGGGTATTCTCTATGCATAAGTGACATTACCATAATGGTTAGGATTTCAGAAAGAGCCCTATTTTTAGATAAAGTCAACGAGTAAGTATATCTTAGTGTTTACCTTCCTCATTAGTACATGATGGTTTTGTTGATATACTCACACTGACATTTCTGTTTTAGTGAATGGCTGGATCTCGCAGGCACCAAAGTGACAATTGGTTTGAAGGAAACTGTGGTGGTTCTCTGATTAAGATACTTGATGAAATGGGGTATTCAATGAGGAAACCCGTGGTTGTTCTAAACCAACTATCAAGGAGTCATGATCAACCAATTGAACCTTTGTATGTTCTATAATGCATCATGTACGAGATGACCAATCGATGTGGAAGTTCAGGTAATAATTAAAAAGGTAACCATTAGGGTTTATATGATCCTTACTTTTGAGGTAATTATGGGTTATTATATGTTATGATGGAAAATGAAAGGAATGAGATAAACTTGAGGGTAAAATATGATATGTTTATTTTTGATGATTTTATCTCTTTTTGGGGAATGATTTAAGAATTATATAGTTTTGGAAAAAGGACAACACGTAGACCGTGTGACAACCCGTCGCGTCGGACAATGCTGCCGGAATCGAACCCACAACCAAAGTGCGACTTGTATTTATTGCCTACCACTGGAGTACGTGAAGTCCCGGGTTAGTTTGACTGATTTTTTTTAGTTATATGATTTTATTAAATAAGAGTAATTTTATTTTGGGTTATTTATGAAAATGATTAACCTATCATGGAGGATATGTGATTAGGTTAATTACTTTTCAATACGAGACTTTAGGAGAAACTGATGTTGTTTGGAGATAAATGTTACGATTTAACTTGGAAGGCTATGTGACTAAATCCTTCAAATATTTGGGTTTCAATTTTATTTTGGTTTACATTGATGAATTTTATGGACAAATTGTTTATCGTATGGTCCTCGTTGAAATTTGGGTTTTGTTGGACAAATTTTGGAGATTAAGCTTAGATTTTCTTTTTAAAGGGTTATCCTTTTCTTGATTATCTAACCTTGTACTAACCTTTTTGGTTTTGTTTTTGGATAAAGCGTAAAGACATGGTATGTATATTGTTATCTTTTGTGGATTAGGTGATTCTATAGAAGTTTATTATAGTACACTTAATGCGAACAAGTCTCCCTAAATACTCGTCTTTTGGAAAAAATATGAGTTTGATTAAGGAATCTAGTAAAAGATGAAATTCAACATGATAAGTAATTATGTTTCCTTATGAATAAATTCCTCATTCAAAAGTAACTTAAAACAAAAAATTTGTCTATTAACTTTTCCTACTGGGGAATCAAATACCGTTTAACCCATCACAAGTTTGTGATTTTCTTATGGTTAACTTTCTCCTAGACATGTTTACTATCACTCTCCCTCAAGAACATGAACCTTTTCTTTTTCTTCCATGTCCATGTTTTTCTACATATGGGTTAACTCGGGTGACCTTTGTACTTATCTTCCTTTATTTTAAAGTGATTTTTTTACCGACTCTTGTTCCGATGTGGGACTTTCAATGATGTTTCCAAGCTCAATTTTAAAAATTGCGAGGATGCGATTCCCAAAAGGGGGGAAGGATGTAACACCCCAGGTAAATAAAGAATATGACATTTTCATATTTATCCATATTTGTGAATAAAATATTAATATTACTTTAAAGGGGACTCTATGCTCGATAGCGTACCCAACACGCAACAACGAGTTTCTCGGGAATCTTACGTTGCACTCTAATAATAAAATAATATAATTTTAAATGACAGTTAACATGTAGCCGTTATATTGGCGAGAATGGATAGAAATAACTAAAATATTATTATATATGTTTTTAAATGTTTTTACATTTATCCAATAAAAGATAAAGGCTTAAAATACAGAAAGATTCAATTTTAGGCGTATATGCCCTAGTTTTCACTAAAGGTTCATTTATCACCTTTTGACGACGAACCGTCATTTAATATAGTTTTGTTCACTCTTATACATTCTATTGGAACAAGTTAAACTCTTCTTTAGAATCGGGACATCAAAATTTACATTGTATAAATTTTTGGTATCTTTCCGATAAAGTTCTTTTTTTAATGAATAGTGTAAAATGTTGTATTTTAATTCAAAACCTCTTTTTAATCTAATTTATTTATATGATTAGATTATCTTTTTAATTGGTATTAAATTGAAATTAGAATATATTTTTTCAATTAAATCCAATAGTGGTCGTTGGAATTAATTTCACTTTAGAATCGGACTTAAACTAGTATCAATCTTTTGATACTTATTGTTTCATAAAAACACGTTATTTGTCATGACAGTGGGAATTAATTATTAAATTAATTAATTTGACTTATATGTTTTGAATTTTGTGAAATAGGCATCATTTTTTGAATTAGGAATATCAAATATAACTTAGGGTGAATTTTTGGGAATTTTCTGAAAAACTTCAATTTTAGATTAATAGTGAAACCACTAAGTGGTACTTATAAAAACTGATTTTTCCGTTTAAATGAAAATTTTCCATCTTTTTGTTTTGAATTTCAAAAATCCGACATACATGGTTGTCATTAAGAAGTAAAATGTGGTTCAATGGGATAAAAATATTTTTTTGGTGAATTGTAACTTATTAAGTTTTTAATCACGATTTGAGGTAATTAGTGCAATTTAAGGAAAAAAAGATATTATAATAAAATGAAAATAACAAGACACATGTCCTACCCTTATTGGATGTGTCATGGCCTACCAAGACAAGACATGGGTCAACTTGGGGACCACATGGAGCCACTTTGGTTGGAAAATGACATTAATATCTTTTTATTTAAATTTAAAGTAAAAATGACAAAGACATGAAATGTTTTACTAAAACAATTTTTACATGGGGTTATAGAAGTCCTATTTTTTACTATAAATATTAATTAGAAAGATAAAAAGATTTCATACATCATATTATTTGTGTTATAAATTTTAGACATCAAATAAATTAAAATATTTATGACATCATGATGATGCAACAATGACCTCATTATTTAACAATTTAAATAAAATGGAAAGATAATGTAATATCTAAGACCTACATATGTTCAAAACATATTGGATGAGTGGATTTATAACCCTTATCACCTTATCCTCAATATAAATCAATTTGGGACCTCTTAAGTTCGAATACAATTTTAAAATAAAGTGATTTTTCATTACTTTCCAAGAGTGCCCCTCCTCTCCTCTTATAAAAGGCCACCACCTCTACCTCCTTACCCACACTCCCAAAGCCTTTGGCTCGGCCAACCCCTGACCATTTTGTCTCTAAACTTCCCTATCTTACTCCTTGAAGCCTCACTTTGGGCAGAAGTCTTCCCAATGAAGCCTTTGAGCTCAAACCAAAGGGAGTTACCCGATTATAAGGTAATGTGTTCACTTGAGTCCTTTTGTTTTATTTTGCCTCTCCAACCCCCTAAACTCTTTTTATTCATTTATTTTGTAACAAATCCAGTATCTTCAATATACTAAGATGTTGTTATATTAAGTATTCCAGCTACACTTACACACACCTACATCTAATGGTTAAATAACATACTGTTTCCGTGGATGGAAAATTTCTGCCTCACGAAACAATGATTGTTCAACACTCATGTAACACATTAAAATGTGGCCATTAAGATGTCACTATATTTATATATGATATATAATATGTATATTTTTTACTTAAGATTCTGTATTTTTCATTTGTGGCTTACCTTTATGGCTTCCATTATGGGTATACGTGATATCTTCATTTTAGGAAGTGCGGACTACCACCCCCTCAAAGTGATGTGATTCGTTAATGCCATACGTGGGACGTATAAAGGATGGATTTAATGTTATTATATATTATGTTATACTTGAATTATAATATACCTATATATCATTATTATTTATTTCTATTAAAGTATGAGACAGAAATGAAAGTAGCGTTCATGCGTACGTACGGCTTACCGTCTCCATGAACGGTGCATTTCATTTCTTCTCCCCAAATGTAATGTACTATTATAAGTACATGTATAAAATGGATATATATGATAAATTATACATATAAATGGTGAATATAATTCTGGAATTAAAATTTACATACCTCTCATTTAGTTTTAATTCCATTAATATGACAATGAAATGAAAGTAGCGTTCATGCGTACGTACGACTTACCGTCTCCATGAACAGTGCATTTCATTTGTTACCTCTAAATGATTATGTAATATTATAAATACATGTATATTCTGGATATATATGATATATATTCTATCCAAATCAGGAATGTCATTCTTGATATAAATAACCTTTGACCACACGAAAAACATGTAATTGTAAGAAGTCCACTTTCGGCTTAAGAACCAAATATCGAAAAAACAAACATTATTAACTTAAATGATTACATAATGTTTATAACATGACAATAAGTGATATAAATGGAATAATGAACTAGAAAAAGGTTCTTAATAAATTGGAAATTGACTCAAGTTTATTATTCAGGACGTTAATGAATGATCGAGTCATGTTGGACCCGAGGTAAGGGATCATACTCCTCTCTTTCTTTTTAAGTACGCTCTTTTATGTCATTCCTTTTAAGCTCATATTTCTTGTGATTGGGATGTTCTTTTATATTAATATTACTGTAATTTTTATGATAATATGATGAGAGACCCTATTCTCTCTCATCAGTCAATTTTAGAAGTTTTGAGTTGCGTCGTTAGGCTGCCGAATTTCCGTAAGAGATTTAACCTCTCTCTTTTTTTTTAAGTACTCTCCATTATGTCACTTCTTTTAAGATCCTCTTTGTTATGTTGGGGAATGTTCTTTTATATTCCTACTTCTGTAAACATTATGTTAATATGATTAGAGACCCTATTTGATCTCATCAATCCATTTTTGTATGTTTTAAGTGTCACTGTTAGGATGTCGAATTTTTGTAAGGGATTTTTCATCTCACTTTTATTCTCGTGAGATTTATGCTACATTTGCAACAATTTCCTTCGAGTGGTGTATGTACTGACCATTATTATATACTTTCTGTATTATAATTTAATTTATGGGTATTCACATCTTCATTTTATGATCCTTCTTCCATGGGGTGTATGTTTCGAAAGTTTCCCAACTCGGTAAGGGGACCTTTCACCCTCCTCTTTTTAAAAGACATCTTTTGTTATGTCTTTTATTTCACATACTATTATGTTAGGATATGTTCTTTTATATCCTTATTGATGTAAATTTTATTTCCACGTGATGATATGCCCTTTTTATCTCTCATAAACTCATTTTCTGAATTTTGAAGTGATGCCGTTAGGCTGTCGAATTTTACCAAGGGAACTTTTTAACCCAATTTTGATTTCTTTGGGTTCAACATGTAGTTATTGAATATGTCATGTTTTGAATATGTTTGAATGACATTTTTTTGGTTTTACACTTAATATCCACTTATATTGGGTGTATTTATATTTGTCACAAATAATTTTGAGATTGAATTATCTTTAATTTAAGGATACCTTCTTTATAAGGAAATTCATCACGTTTGACATTTCTATTGAGACTTCTTTGTCGTTATGAACCAATTTACTATTATATGGTGTTTATACTATCCTTTGGAATATTATATCATGAATCCATTTATTCTCATGATATTATAAAGTTCTGACTAGATGTTATTCTTCAATTATTGTATTCAAGTGTCTCTAATTTTGTTAGAACCCCTTTAACCAAAATATCGCTTTAAATGTTTTAAATATGTGTTCTTATTAATATCTGTGTTTTCAAAGTGGTTTTAAGGATTTATTTATATGGATATTAATGGATTAAAATTTTAAAATCATCAAGGTGATATGAGACACTTTGATTCAAAAAACTTTTTATTAAATGTTTTAAATGGTTTTGGAAATGGTTTCTTTTTGAATTGATTCATTATTTAAATATACTAAAATGTTATATTGTGATTGAAATGTGGAAATGTTATGTTTCCTTTATTCATGTTTTATGTGATACGTTTATGTTATGGTTCTTGGGCATTGTTATGAAAACGGGTGGTTCCGTGATAAACTAAGGGCAGGTGAGCCCGATATAGCTCTCCAATGCATTCGGTAACGCGAAGGAGTGAAACGTTAAGGATTCTACGAAGAGATTTATGGAATATACTATGATGGGTATTCCAAGACGTAACCAAGAGTGTTACTACCTATGTAAGAATGTTATGAATGCCTCAAGTTACCTTTATGTCTTATGATTTCTATGATTTATTCATGGTTTGATGAGCTATGTTAAAGTGCCTATGTTTTATGGGTAAAGTATGATTTCATTCTTATGTATATATGAACTCATGTTTCCTTTTCCTTATTTTTATAACCCATACTCATCTTTTTATGCTCATCCCATGTTTTTGAAAAGTTTTTCACAGGTCTAGGGAAAGGTACATGATCTGATGACAGTGTCAAGTATGTGTCGAGAAAGAATCCATGTTTTATTTTAAATATGTTTCCATTGATGGGAAGAATTAATATTGTCTTTTATGTAACCACTTTTTTTAAATGTGGAATATAATGCAAGTTTCATGATCTAATTCTCTAAAACTCTAAACCTGAAAAGATCCTCAATGTGTAATCTTGTAATAACTCAAGATTAAGTAAAGTTTAAGGCTGGGGACTTATAAACAAGAATTACATTTTGGGTGTTATTTATTCGTTGATATTATTTATCATGGTCTGATGTGATTCAACATTGCATCGTAGAAGCCAAGGGTAGACCTCCTCTAGCGGTGATCCGCGCGTGCACCACGTATCTCTAGACATCGCCAAAGGTGTCTATAGGTGCTAGCATAGAGAAACCGTTTGTTGTGTTGCCTGCCTTAGATTGTCTTGATCTGATAAAGAGGATCTCTCTTGGTCATGAGAGTGATCTTGGGAGGAGGAGTTCTTTCAGGCTTGAGAGAATTCTCCAGAATTGTTGTACACAACGATTATCTTGTGTGAAAAGAGTTGGGGTTATAACGATGTTTATAATCAGGTTTGAGTTTGTAGAGTTAGGACAATAATTAAACACTGTATGCATTTTATTTATTTCATTTACTCTTATTGAAAACCCAAAGTCGAATAATTAAATCCTGGACATGCGCCCATGCTGATTGTAATAAATATCATTTAAAAAAATATTATATCCCCAAAATCCCGACTAGAAAACTACACGGTTTGTAATCATTAATACACAGTGTGTACTAGATTTCCATAAAACTACATATATTGTAATCATTAATACACAGACTGTACTTGTTTTTCATTTCCATTCAAAAATAAAAACTGCATGGCATGTAATCATTAATACATGATGTGTATATATTTTTTTTCATTTCCTTCTTCCTCAATCATTAAAACTATTTAGGCTTCCTTGAATAATTATTCAAGAACTTATGGGAATAATCTTTATTCTACTTGAGATACTCGGATACACTTCGTGTGTGACGCCCTAGGCCTCTTTATTGTTGGCATTGGTGGGTTTGCCTAACATCCAAGATTACTGTCTAGCAATGGGTCAAGGTACCCAAGAGAAAGAGGTTGATGCCGCATTGACGTGTCACCTCATACAAACACTTACTGTGTAATTTAATCCCTTTTTGTCAATATCTCATCAATCAGGTTTCATGGTAGTTTCATAAACCAATATGCTTGATCTATCATTCATTGACATCTAGAAATAAACTCGTTGTGACACCATGTCCATGAAATTTGTGCGACATTTCTATCATAATCAAATGGCCTAAGATATCTAATTCCATAAATATGGAAGGGTAAATCCTTCCTCGACTTATCTATTAACAACATTTCATTCATGATGCACCCAACATACCCTAATTCCCACCAACTCTCTTCGTGATAGTTTTCGTCAACATATCTAAGTGCGCGATTCATGACATGAGTTAATGATGATATTATTGTATAAGTACCATTACACATGCTCGTAGATAGCAATGTATGATCACACAAAGGCTTGTGGAATTTCTACTGGCATGTATGTCCTCATAATCTCACATCTTGGAGATTATCATGTATGAACTCCATGAGAGAGAGTCTCGTCTTCTTACAAGTAATCACACATGACAGTCTGAATACTATGTGTTCTATCATAGTATGTCATCCAGCAGTAGAACATTATTTACAAATATTGTTATAAAATTTCAAGTTTCTCATCATAGTGGGGATTTTCCATGACCTTATTAATGCAATAAATATTCCAGGACATTATTATATTATAGTCATGAAAAACAATGAAAAATATATAATAATAGTACATTCATGTAATCAAAGTACAAAACAGTTGGTTCTTAAGACACCGACACTTAAATATAGGCCTTACTAATGTTTAGTTCAATATTCAAAGCATGTTGAAAACTCTTTCAAAACATAGAGGTGAATCTTGGATCTCAATCAGACAAAACATATAGTGGTACTCCATGAAGCATTACCACTTCCCTGATGTAAACATGTTCCAGTTGATCCAATGAGAAATCCTCCTGAATTGAAATGAAGTGTACATCCTTTTTAATATGGTCCACAATGACCCAGATTGCATTATTGCCTTTGGATGTCTTTGGATGTCTGCTGACAAAGTCCATGGTGATGTTCTCCCATTTACATTCTGGTATGGGAAATTGTTGCATCATCCACTTCGACTTCTACCTCTCTTCCATCACATGCTAACACACCAAGCACTTTTATGCATATTCAGTTATCTACTTCTTCAAATTATCCCACAAATAATGCTCTCAGAGATCTCGATACATCTTTGTGTTTCCATAGTGAATAGAGAAATTTTAACTATGTGAATGTAATAACCCAAAATCTTATAAGATATATACTTTTTAATTTCATTCATATATTATGTTGTACGATACACCATGATTATCTTGTACTATATGCAACACCTTATTTGCTTGTAGTACACACAACATTATTCTTGGATCATGTTACAGACAATTTCAAGTTTGTTTGATTATTGTTATTCTACACAACATTGAGTGTGTGTGTGTATATATATATATATATATATTTTCAATGTATAAATTAAATATGGTTGGATTCTGTTATATGAAACAATGAAGGATTCTTTCACAACACACAACCCTGACTTTTCTTGCATTACACGCAATTGTGACCTTCCTCGATAGCGTGTGTTGTACGCAATACCGAGTTTTTACTAAACAACGATATATGGTTACAATATTATCATGAACTTGCCGTTATGAATAGTATTAACTAAATTTTGAATTATATAACATTATTATTCATCTTACTCATTTTCAAGATCAGGGTATGAGAATAAAATAAATTTTTCGGGTAAAATAAGTATTTTAAAAAAAATGCGGTTTTGCCGCATTTTGTTGGCGCACCCACCTTAAATAATTTTTTTGACATTTCTATAAGATCAATTTGACAAAATAATAATCTTATTTGGAATCAGGGTATAAAAATTTACATTTTATAAATATTTCATATTATTCTGATAACTTTCATATTTTAATGAATAGTAAAAACACGTAATATTTTACTTAAAAACGCCTTTTTTCTTCATAATAATTCATATGGTTAGATTATCTTTTTAATTGGTTTTTAGGTATAAATAGAATATATTTTTACCATTTAAAATAATTTATGTCATTAGCCTTGATTTTAAATTGAATTTGTAGGTTAAATAAATCCAATCTTTTGCAATGTTTTAAACAAAAACCTGTTTTCTTTCGACATTGGGAATAATTTTAATTTAATTTCATCAACATAGTTGTATTGAATTCGGAAAAATGGATTCCATATTTGGAATCAGTGGGTCCAAATTATATTAATAGACTAATTTTTATTTTTGGGATTTATTAATAGTAACTACCGTAAATTTTATTTACCATAGTAAAAGGTAAATTGGGTAATTAAGGGTAAATATAATATTATAAAATTATCCTAATACTTGTATTAATTCAATTGGATGATTATAATTAGTCCTAAGCCATATTTGGGTCGAAATGGAATCCATTAGAACCCACATAGAGGTGATTAAGACATTTAGTTTATTTTATTTAATGGAAAGTGAAATATGTCTCACTAAACCTTAATAAATAACGTATTTTTAATATAAGTTTATACAGAATATAAATTCGGTTATAAATACTAATTTTAAAGATAAATGTTTTTTCTTTGTCATGGTAATTTATTTGTAATTTTTAAGTGTTATTTAATCACCTTATTATCTTATACATTAATGATGCATAAATTACTTATTTAGTGAAAAATAAATAGTATAGTTTTTATTGAAATAGTAATACATATCAAAAGGGCCAAAAATCAACAAAAAACTTATTTGGAGTGTATATATAAACCCTAATCATCCCATGGACTAATTAGTGACCATCTGGATCCTTATATAAGCGATTATGACACTTATATTATTTTATTTTAAATGATGCCAAAGTTGTCACCTTCATAATTTAATAAATATAAAAATTTAAAAATTGTTATTTTAAGATGATAAATTCGAGTAAAAGTGTTATTGTGAAAGGTAATAGATGTATCATAATCATACGATTTTATTTTCAATTTTTATGCAACATATATGTATATTAAATAATTATACAAAAAATTTGTAGTAATTATTTTATTAAGAGATAAACCAAATAAATGGATTTACAAATAATAAAATAAATATTATATAAACTATTTAATGGTCTCAAATAATTTTCTAGATACATATGACATTTTATTAATCTATTAGAGCTTTTAGTTTGAACATTTATTCTGTATATATTTTATTTAAATTCAAATAAATGAATAGTGTCAAAATTGACACTATTGTTATTTTATAAAAATAACATATTATAAAACTGTTTAAAAATCACAAAAATATTTAAAAATTATAAAGATAAATTTATGTGGTCTAAAATGTTATATAGTATCCAAATATGGTTAATTCATAGCAAATAAGTAATTATTTGTTATAATTTAAAATTTAGATTGTTATTACCACAAATAAAATTAAATTGATTAAATAAGGATAAATCAAGTTGATAATGTTTAAAATAAATTCTTAACATGTATAAATTTTATTGGTTGATGATATTAAAACAATATATCATCTAATATTTGAATATGAGTCATCATTGGAGTTTTTTATGTGGGGTTATATTTATTATAAAATAATATTTTTAGGATTTCCAAAGGTGCCCCTCTCCTCCCTTATAAAAGAGCACGTCCTCCCTCTCCTCCTCACACCAATTTGAGTCTTCAATCTCGGAAATCCCTGACCATTTCACTTTCCCACTTCACTAGAAACATCTTGGTGGTCCTGGTCTTCTTAAAAGACCAATTTTAGTGCCCTAAGAGGAGGTCTCAAAGAGGCGCTTCAAAGAAGAGGTAATGTCTGTTACCGATTCTTTCAACAGTATTTCTTCATCTATTTATTCTTATTTAGTTTTTTAATTATTAATTAATAACATAATTATCCCTAATATACTGATATGTTATTATATGTATTAAATAAACCTATTTCACCATCTATCCATCATACGAAAATCGAAATCACCCCGCGTGCGTACGTACGAAATACCGTCTCCACACCGTGGTGTAATCTATTTTCCACCACCACCTTACATGGATGGGTATAATGGTATAAATAATGACTATATAATTTTTTTTAATTGATATTGATTATGAAATAGTATACATACACTCCAATACAATTCCATGGGAATGATATCATCGCTCGTATGTACGTACGGATTACCATCTCCACGACGCGATGAGATTCTTTTTCCATGTTAAAAATTAAAGAATGCTTATAAAGTATATATAATAAGTAATAATGAAATATATGACATTATAATGCTACTGTATTTATTTACATATATATTTATGTCATATAATTAATTCCATTCAATTCAATAAGGAAACGAAAACAGCGTCCATGCGTACGTACTGCCTACCGTCTCCATGAACGGTGTATTTATTTCCATTTATCGATCTATTATATAGATATGTATATTCTGAATATATATTATATATAAACCATGATATAAATTATGGATGTAATTAATCATGATCTAAGTAATCATATTAATAATTACAAGGTAAAACACGAACGACAAATGAAACGATTTTACCCAAAACACTACTTTAACATGAATTTACAAAAGAACATGTAATATAAAGTCATAAGTGAAGATTATATGATATAATAACAATGTATATGATTATATAATTAGTCAATTACATTATTTAAATCATTATAAAGGAATTTTGGATATGTACGAATCTTATCAGACCTAAGGTAAGCGATAATTTTTCAAATCTCATTTTTATATGAGATTTCTTATTCGTAAGTATTTACTGGGGTTATTTCTATCATCCATGTCCATGTTTTATAAAAGTTTTTTTTCATGTATGTTTAAAGCCCTTTTTACCCATTTTTTACTTTTACTACATGTTATGTAAGTAATATTTATTTTTCTTACGTTACGAGGTACTTTTTGACTTTTCTGGCAGAAGTACAAGAAGAATGTTGTTTTAACATATACGACACAAATAGATTTTTACGGTTTTATAATGCCTTATTTTCCTGAAACTTACTCCAAAGGATTTCATGACTATTTTCAACATAATCCTTTTCTTTTAAAATTGGATGATATTTTGTGAAAATAAAATGATTTTGAAGAAGAAATGATATTTTCCTCAAGAATTCATTTCAAATGTTTTATCAAAACCATTTTTCATCTAAGATGACATTATTTCATATGTTTCAAGTATAATGTCTCTATAATTTACATTTTTTCGATTTTCCTATTATGATATGATATCCATTTCTTTTATATGGATTATGTGATGATGCGATGATGTTTATGAAACCCATTTTATTTATTGGGTAATTATGAATGATGTATGTTAATTTTGTGGCACAAGTAAGAATGATTTCATTATTATATGGGTGGGACCTATATCTCCCTCCAATGCATTGGGTAAAGATCTATATCTAATGAGATAGACATGGCTAGAATGGCAGGTTAAACCGGTTCAGTAATAAAGGACTGGAATGAGGAGTGAACTCGATTCATAAAGGGAATTTGTCCACTAAGATGGTCTTGGCAGCAATTCCTTGGCTACTATGGAAATAATATCACGTGCTTAATGTTTTTACCCAATTACAATTTTTATTTACAAGCTATTTTATCATGATTGATTTTCTATTTTGATCTATGCCTTACGTAGTTCCATGTTATATGTCATTTCACAAGATTTATATGTTTAAACATTATGTATATGTTCTTATGTTCAAATGTATATGGTTTGTTTTATTTTCTTCATGATTACCCTTACTAAGCATTTGAGCTCACTCTTTTTATGTTTTCATTTCCCCAGGATATAAAGAAAGGATTTAGGTAAAAAAGGAGAAGATCTTTATGGGAAATGTTGAAGACCTTTCACAACGATTAGAAGATTACATTCCAAGTTTCCAAAGACACTAAACTATTATGGTCCTAGTGTGTCTATTTTTGTTATGTACTAAGTATTCTGCAAAAGTAATGTAATTTCAATGTATGTCAAGATTCGGGTCTCTACAGTTGGTATTAGATGAAAGGGTTAGTCAACCTTTGGAAACTAGGATGTGAAAACATTAGTGAGATCCCTAGTGATTTTTCTAAGTTATGTCTAGGGATGTCCATAAGGATAAGTATATGTATAGGATATGGTCCTAGAACTACGGTATCGATATTTGAATTTAACCTAAGATGTTAGATATTGAAGGTACAATAGAATGATATTCTTCATGAGAAACCAAATGAAACGGGATTTGGAAGTCCAAAAATTGTTATTATGCGTAATCAGCAATCTCATAATATGATCAATAATCTCAACTTTGGTAAGTTTACCGACTTAGATAATAAGATAAAGATGGAGTTTCATGATGATCATAGAGGGAAGAAAGTTTAATTTGTCTCTTGTAAATCATGTGGGAAGAGGAATCAGGGAGATTGTTTCGAAGGAACTGGAAGATGCATTGGGTGTGGACAAGAAGGACACAAAGCCAGTAAGTGCAAAGGAAAAGGTTCAGTTAACACCATGGATGAGGATAATGGTATTGATAGGACATCAATAATGGTTAAATGATTTAAATGTGGAATGTACATGCATTATGCAAACTAATTCCCTAAGGGATAGTCTCATGAAGAGAATCAGTACGTTCATATGGGTAGTATTTATGTTGATGATGATGAAGAGACTACAAATGATATGTGAGATGAAAGAATTGTTGAAGCTTGGTCAATGGTTTAAGAAGGTAGTGTAATGATTACATGTTTATCAAGTGTAATGTTGTATAAGTAATCTCATGGTACTATGGAATAAAGAGACATCTAAGCATTGTTACACTGTTATCTTTCATTATGTTTTGAAAGTGTATGATTAATGGTACCAGTAACCATGAAAGGTTATTAAAATATTTTTGGAAATTAGATGATTTGAGCACAATGAAGGGATAAAGAGAAATTAAATGTTTGATAGTACTCATGAGCTCATGACTGATATAAGGAGAAGGTTATATCATTGTTTGAGTATATAGAATTTTTGGATATTGGTATGTGGAAAGAGTAAACTTTTTACAACATTATTGTTTTCACTAAGATTCAATGGGTATTCTTTTTTGAATAGAATACATGTTTAAGGCCTTCGAATGATTGGAATATGACCAACAAGAAATATCTTATGATATATGGGGATCATCTATGGTATTAACATGCTTGTTATATGAAATCTCTGGTAATGATTTTCACTATAATATGACAATGGACTACAATATTATGAATAAGAATAAATATTGGAATGGATTATGTTGGAAATAAGTTAGTATTGTTTAAGGATAGAACCTTTTTCAATATTGTTGATGGGATGATATAATAATTTAGTTTTAGAAAAAGGACAACCTGCAGAATGGGCGACAACCCATCGCGTCGGACAAGGCTGTGGAAATCAAACCCACAACCGATGTGTGACAGGCCTTTATCACCTACCACTGGCCTACAGGAAGTCCCTGGTTAGTGGAAAGTAGTTTTATTTTATTAAGCAGTATGATAAATAAATTATAAGTCCATTTTTTGGAACCATGTACGATTAACCTCACCATAAGATGGACTTATAACTTTTGCTAACCTTTTGTTTGAAACAGATGGAATGACCCATCATTCTATCACGTGATCTACTAACTCTTCACGAATAACATATTCAACTTCATTTGTTTTAGATATGAAGTAGAAATTGTTCAATTCACAAACAACAATGAGATTGTACCAAAATCATGTAAGTATTTCTTTTTATTCATCAAATTTAGGGACATGATCTCGAAAACAAAATATTTTGTCCTAGTTCCCTTATATCAGATGAATCAGATGGTACCTTAGATCATCATAAATCTATGGGATTGTGATTGTTGGATTTTTCATAGCCATGTTCTCTACAACTCTCTATCAGAACATGATGGTTAGATTTCTCTTCTATATCCATATTTTCACCAATGTTCTTCTACGTGGAAATCCGATGACTAGTTAATTTGGGTAACCATTACATTTCAAACTTTAGTTTTTAAAGATAAGTTTTGGTATACCTTTATACGGTGTGGGTTTTAATTATAAAAACTTTCAAGTAGAAAACCATTTATAACCCCGACGAATTCCGAGGTAGAAAATCATTTTAAGGGGGGTAGAATGTAATAACCCGTGATTTTATAAGATATATTATTTTTAATTTCATTCATATATTATGTTGTACGATACACCAATATTATCTTGCGGTATACTCAAAACTATATTCGCTTGCAGAGTACGCAACATTATTCTTGGACCATGTTACACACAATTTCAAGATTTTTTGATATTTGTTATTCTACGCAACATTCTTTGTATATATATATATATATATATATATTCAATGTATAAATGAAAAATGGTTGGATTCTGTTATATGAATCAACGAAGGATTCTTGTACAACACGCAACTCTGACTTGTCTTGCACTACACACAATCGCGACCTTCCTCGATAGCGTGTATTGTATGCAATACCGGGTTTCACTAAACAACGATATATGGTTATAATATTATCACAAACTAGTTTTAATAAATAGTATTGACTAAATTTTTAATTTTATATCATTATTATTCAGCTTACTCATTTTCTAGAACATGGTATGAGAATAAAATAATTTTTTCTGGTAAAATAAATATTTTTCAAAAAAATGTAGTTTTGCCGCATTTTGATGGCGCACCTACCTTACAACTTGTTTTTGAAATGTCTATAAGTTAAATTTGACAAAATAAAATTCTTGTTTGAAAATAGGATAAAAAAATTTACTTTGGATAAAATTTTCATATTATTCTGACAACATTCATATTTTAATGAATAGTAAAAACACGCTATATTTTATTTAAAAACTTTTTTCATCGCAATAATTTATATGGTTAGATTATATTTTTAATTGGTTATAAAGTATAAATAGAATATTTTTTTAAAATTTAATATAATTTATTTCATAGACTTTATTTTACATTGAATTCGTAGGTTAAATAAATTCAATCTTTTGCAATGTTTTAAACAAATACCCGTTTTCTTTTGACAACGGGATTAATTTTAATTTAATTTCTGAAACATCTGTGTATTTAATTTTGAAAAATGGATTGCATATTTGGAATCAGTGGGTCCAAATTATATTAATAGACTACTTTTTATTTTTGGGCTTTATGAATATGAACAACGGTAAATTTTATTTACCATAGTAAAAGGTAAATTGGGTAATTATGGGTAAATATAATATTATAAAATTATCCTAATACTTGTATTAATACAATTAGATAATTCTAATTTGTCCTAAGTCATATTTGGGTCGAAATTGAATCCATTATACCCCACATGGAGGTGATTAAGACCTTTAGTTTATTTTATTTAAAGGAAAGTAAAATATGTCTCACTCAACTTTAATAATTAAAGTATTTTTAATATAAGTTTATACATAATATAAATTCGTTTATAAATATTAATTTAAAAGATAAAATGTTTTTCTTTTTTCATGGTAATTTATTTGTAATTTTTAAGATTTATTTAATTACCTTATTATCATATACATTAATGATGAATAAATTATTTATTTAGTGAAAAATCAATAATATAGTTTTTATTGAAATTTTAATACATATCAAAAGGCCCTAAATTCTGCTCAAAACTTATTATTAGTGTATATATAAACCCTAGTCATCCAACGGCCGAATTTTGGACCATTTGGATCCTTATTAAGGTGATTATGACATTTATATTACTCTCTATTAAATGATGCCAAAGTTGTCACCTTCATAATTTAATAAATATAACAATTTAAATATTGTGATTTTAAGATGATAAATTTGAGTAAAAGTTTAAATGTGAAATTAAATAGATTTATATTCATTATATGATTTTAGTTTTAATTTTTATGCAAAAATTAATTATATTAAATAATTAATAAATAATGTTGTAGTAATTTTTTTATTATGAGATAAACCAAATAAATGGTTTTAAAAATAATAAAATAAATATTATATGAACTATTAAATGTTCTCCACTAATTTTATAGACACATATTAAATTTTATGAGTCTATTAAAGATTTTATTTTGAACATATCTTCTTTATATATTTTATTTAAATTCAAATAAACGAATAGTGTCAAAATTGACACTATTGTTATTTTATAAAAATAACATATTATAAAATTGTTTAAAAATCAAAAACATATTTAAAAATTATATATTTAAATAAATATAGTCTAAAATGTCATAAATTATCCAATTATGGAAAATTTACAACAAATAAGTAGTAATTTGATATAATTTAATATTTAGAATGTTATTACTACAAATAAAATTAAACTGATTAAATAAGGATAAATGAAGTTGATAATGTTTAAAATAAATTCCTAACATGTCTAAATTTTATTGTTTGATGATATTACAACCCTATATCATCTAATATTTGAATATGAGTCATCTATGGAGTTTTTTATGTGGGGTTAGATTTATTATAAATTAATATTTTTAAGATTTCTAAAGGTGCCCCTCTCCTCCTTTATAAAAGGGCACCTCCTCCCTCCCCTCCTCACACCAATTTGAGCCTTCAAGGTCGTCCAAAACCTGCCCATTTCACGTCCCCACTTCAATAGAAACATCATATAGGTCCGGGTCTTCTTAAAAGTCCAATTTTAGTGCCATAAGAGGTGGTCTCAAAGAGGCGATCCAAAGAAGAGGTAATGTCCATTACCGATTCTTTCAACATTATTTCTTCTTCTAATTCTTCTTCTTTAGTTGTTTAATTGTGACCTAATAACATCAGTATCACTAATATACTGATATGTTATTAGAAGTATGAAACAACCCTATTTACCATCTATCCATCCTACGAAAAACGAAATCCCTGCGCATGCGTACGTACGGAATACCGTCTCCACTCCGTGGTGTAATCTATTTTACACTAGAACCTTACTTGGATGGGTATAATGGTGTAAAAAAGGACTATATAATATTATTTTAAAGAGATATTGATTCTTAAATAGTATACATACACTCCAATACAATTCCACGGGAATGATATCATCGCTCGTGCGTATGTACGGATTACCGTCTCCATGACGCGATAAGATTCATTTTCCATGTTAAAAATTCAAGAATGATTATAAAGTATATATAATAAGTAATAATGAAATTTATGAAATAATAATGATACTTTATTTATGTACATATATATTTATTTCATATAATTAATTCCATTCAATTCAATAAGGAAACGAAAACAGTGTCCATGCGTACGTACGACCTACCGTCTCCATGAACGGTGTATTTATTTCCATTTATCGATCTATTATATATATGTATATTCTGAATATATATTATATATAAATCAGGTTTTACATTCTGGATGTAAGTAATCATGATCTGAGTAATCATATGAATAATTAAAAGTTAAGACACGAACGACAAATGAAACGATTTTACCCAAAACACTACTTTAACACGAATTTTCAAAAGAACAGGTGATATAAAGTCATAAGTGAAACATATATGATATAATAACAATGAATATGATTATGTAATAAGTCAATGACATTATTTAAATCATTATACAAGAGGTTTGGATATGTATGAAGCATATCAACCTGAGGTAATGGATAATTTTTCAAATCTCATTTTTATCCGTGATTGCTTATTCGTAAGTATTTATTGGGGTTATTTCTATCATCCTTGTCCATGTTTTATAAAAGGTTTTTTTTATTTATGTTTAAAATCCATTTTACCCATTTTTTAATTTAACTACATGTTATGTAAGAAATCTTTCTTTTGTTTACGTTACGAGGTACTTTTTGACTTTTCCGGCAAAAGTACGGGTAGAATGTTTTTTTAACATATAAGGCACGAACATATTGTTACGGTTTTATCAAGACATATTTTCATGAAGCTTCCTCCAAAATATTTCATGAATATTTTCAACAAAATCCTTTTGTTTTAAAATTTTATGACATTTTATGAAAAGAAAATGATTTTAAACAAGAAAGGATATTTTCCTCAAGAATTCATTTCAAGTGTTTTATCAAAACCATTTTTCATCTAAGATGACATTATTTCATATGTTTCAAGTATAATGTCTCTATGATTTACATGGTTTCAATTTTCTTATTATAAAATGATATCCATTTATTTTATACTGATTATTTGATGATGGGATGATGTTTACAAAACCCATTTTATTTATTGGGTTATTATGAATGATGTATGTTTATTTTCTGGCACATGTAAGAATAATTTCATTATGAGATGGGTGGGACCTATATCTCCCTCCAATGAATTGGGTAAAGATCTATATCTCATGAGATAGACACGGCTGGAACGACAGGTTAAACCGGTTCAGTAATACAGGACTGGAACGAGGAGTGAACTCGATTTAGAAACATACTTTGTACACTAATATGGTCTTGACAACATGTCCTTGGCTACTATGTAAATCATATCATGTTCTTAATGTTTTTCCACAATTACAAGTTTTATTTACAAGCTATTTTATCATGATTGATGTTTTATTTTGATTTATGCCTTACGCACTTCCATGTTTTATATCATTCCACAATATTTCTATGTTTAAACATTATGTACATGTTTTAATGTTCAAATGTATATGGTTTCTTTTATTTTCTCCATGCTTACCCTTACTGAGAATTTGAGCTCACCCTTTTTATGTTATCTTTTCCCCAGGATAAAAAGAAAGGTTTTAGGTAAAAAAAGGGGAAGATCATTATGGGAGATGTTGAAGATCGTTCACCACGATTAGAAGATTATGTTCCAGGTTTCCAAAGACACTAAACTATTACGGTCCTTGTGTGTCTATTTTTGTTATGTGCTAATTATTCCACAAAATTAATGTAGTTTTCATGTATGTCAAGCATCGGGTCTCTACAGTGAATCATCGAAAAGTTCCTTCTTCGACTCTGGACATGATGGAACATATAGTATTTTCCCAAATCACAAAATTCCTTCTTTATTAACATTAATATCCAAGGATTTCCCTTTTAGGGTAGCTTCAACTCTTTTCATGAAATCCTACATCATCCTTTTGAGCATCATTTATCCTTTCAGAAAGTGATGGTTGAGAAATCAATTGTGAAATGATTGATGATATTCCATTCTTTATGATTCCCATATAAATCTTCATCAAATATATAAAGATTGGATCCTTTTAAATTCTCATCAAAACATAGGGGATTTTTTTTATACATAGTCTTGTCTATAAGACATAACCTGGGTTTTCTAATCACAATCCCAAAAATAACTAAACCTATCCTATGATACCAACTATGACAACTCTGAAATTTTATTACATAATTAAATATAATTTATTATATAAATGTCATTTGATACAACATAGAATACTGAGAGGTCCTGTATCTTTGGGGATTAAGATCTTTACATAATAAATTTAAAAAAAATGAAAAAAAATATCTTTATTGAAAACATACTTTACAGGACCACTACATTCCCTCATACATAGAATTTCTTAGGATAAACTGAGGACATGCATATGAAAACGGTGAGCTATAAATCATAGTAAGGAAATAAACAATGAGTAACATGAGGAATAAAATACATGTAAGAATGTTGGAATATCATTATATCACAATAGAATAATAAACATAAAGTCATGATAAATCATGGTAATCATGACATGGAAATGTGGAAACAACACTTAACCTAGAATTAGCATGAGCCCAGGCTCATTGCAAATGGAGCCTGAGTAAATTTTCATTGTACATGAAGAACGAGTAAAACCTCATTGAACATGAATTAGCATGACCAAACACCCATTTCACCTGACCTATCATGATACTATTCTTAACCTAATTCATTGTATTTCTATAAGGGAACACCCTTCATAAACATTTAATTTCATGAATTAGTGTGCCACATAGATCATAAAACATGATTCATAAAGCATTAGAATTTCTTCCACGATAATGGAATGATGAATTCATACAAGAGAATTTATAATAAATAATTAAATATGCATAAAATTGATTACTTTTGATAGATAAATGGGCATTATTTTCACTACACAATGACATTTCCTTGAAAATTTGGTGCAATTTTGGCAGCGTAACGGCTTGATGTAAGAATTCATAAAAAATATTTGATGATAGAGAAAGGGATGTATCATCAAATAAACATGAAATGGATAGTATTCAGGTCATAAAGATACATGTCCCAACAATTGTAATGGAATTTAGAGTCATGATACAAAATAATTTCTTGAATATAAAAGATAAGAGTGAAATTCTTTTCAGAATTTCGGCATATTAACAGGTGTACGTGGGACGCATTTAATGAGAGAGAAAGGGGTATACCATCATTAAAACATAATGTGGGAAGTATGGGGGAGATGAAAAACCATACCCCAACATTTATAATTGAAATTAAAAGGGCATACCAACATTAAGAAAACTATGAAAAAGGAGAAAGGAAGAAAAACCCTTCCTAGGAATAACGATTTAAAGGATTGAGAGAGGATTAAGAGAGGCTTATTGGGAACTAGGGGAACCCTGAGATGATTATAAATATAGGAGGACAGTGGTTGGATGAACTCCAAAGTCTTTGAGTGAGGAGGAAGTGGTATCATGGGTGGGATTATATAGGAAAGGTGAGGGAATTCTTTATTATTTAGGTTTGAGACACCTCCCATTAAACTAATCCAAAACACAAACCATCCCATGATTTTTGACAATGTTTTTATCTAAAAGGGGTGTGGAAGAAAAAAAATTATAAGGCCAATGTCGGAAGTTCTTAAAATAATGGGGTTGCTTATGTGGAGGTGAGACACACTCCCAAGGAAAACAATTAAAAAATACAAGATGTTTAATAAGTCATGAAGGGTCCATTAATGATTTGTAAAATAAGTCAAACAGACCCAAAACCACATTATTTTAATGGTAAATCATATATTGGTCAAACATAAAGCATATATTATTTTATTACATCACTATTGGGTAATTATGATGTCATAAAACACATTATATATTTAAATGGTATTTAAATTTTAAACAAACATTTGACTGTCTCAGAAAATTATAAACAAATTACAATTGGATAATTTCTACATCTTGATTCCAGAAATAATATTTATTTTAACTACATTATTTTCTAAATATGTTAATTTTCACTTTTAAAATAAAAACCTAAATTTATCGAAAGTTCACGGGGTTTGAAAAAAATGGCTTTCAAACCATAATTACAATTATAATTGTATTCATAAAATTATACGACCATTTATATTTAATAAAATTTTATTTAATAAAAATATTAATATTTTATGAAAATATTATTTAATTCAAAAATCAATTCATTAATAAAAATAGATTTTTTAGTTTAATATTAACCAAAATTACTATTTTTTCTTTAAAAACCATCTACAAGGTAACACCTACATAAGGCCGAACGGTATGGTGTGCAATGGTGACCGACTCTTGGGGTGGATTAGATAACATTACTCGGGTGGTAATCTCTACCAACTTCCTTTTCTCTCGTAGGAGGTCCCACTAGAGCTTAACATATTCCTACTCGTCTTGATCTTGGTTAATAGTGAAGCCCAATGATGCCACATCATTTCCGAGTTATGAAAAATGGGCTTCGTATGGGGCATGTCTGCTAGATGAGGCCATCACCTTCTTTGTCTAAGTTAAATGGATTTGTTAAATCCCAATATTTATACAAATCATGTGATCAATGTTCAACAACTATATTAGAAATAGTCACAATTCATAACATAAAACCAAAGAAGATGACATTTTATATAAATATTTTGCATAATGAGTCATTTAATTAGATCAAGAGGGATTTAAATAAATAAATGTGTGGGTTGTTACAGTGGTGGTATAACTTTACAAACTCAAGTTAATATCAAGGAAATATGGAAATAAAATTTTACTGTTATGAAACATAGAAGTGGTAGTATTTTAATAAAAACCCAAACTTATAATTAATTTTTTTTGTTCATCCAAAAAATTCACAAGAGACTTCGAATCCTTTTCCACTTGAAATAGAACCTTCTTGAAATTTGGAACTACTATTGAATTAAAAATCAATGTCAAATTTAGAGGAATTTATTGAGATAATTATTAATGATTGGAAATGGTTGATAGGGCCTTATTTTTCACCAAATAATTATCAGTATATTTAAAAATTCTAAAAATAACTATTTTGTTACCCTAGGAGTAACCCCCATAGAGAAATTAATTTTTGAGAATGGTTTTAAAAATATGTTTAAGAATATTATAGGAAAGACCAAGTCAAAATCCCTCTGATTGATTAAATGATATGGATTCTATGATACACCGGTTTTTTAAAGGAAATGTGTTATCCTAAGAAGAAATCTAGGGGAGGATATAAATTCAACTCAATAAAAAATGTTTCCTTCATAATTCAACACTATCATCTAATTAAATGTAAATAACTAAGGAATTATTTTGTTACCAATAACTTTAGGGGAGTGTGAATTCATGGATGTCATGATAGACTCATATTATTCAATAAATGTCATTTAGCATTATATATATTTATATTTATTGGTTGGTGAACTAAAATATTTTAAAATTGGAATCTGATATTGCTATTAAAGTGTGGAAAAACCTACAAATGATGTATGAGTTTTTTTTGTTTAGATAAGAGACATGATTTTTAATTCGGATTAATAGATTTTTGATATGCAAGTTGATAGTTTCAGTATGCATATGCCACTGATTTATGGGATACATTCATTTAAAATAGCTATGGTGATAACAATTGTTAACAATGGAACACTATTAGTTGAGTTAAAAGAAGATGAAGTTCACATTAATAATTTTCATTCCATAAAACACTCAATAAAAGATCATTTATCCTATTACGTGAACATTATTGGATAAGTTTTCACTTATTTATTTCCATATAATGCATATAATGATCCAATAATTGACGACCCAAATATATTAACCTTTGTATCCATTCAATATTGAGGTATATTATATTGAAAATTATATATAAAAATGAAAGTGTGAATATTTAAATTTTTCCATGTAAGCTCGCTAGAATTTAAGAACATTCTTATAGTTTCAATGAATTAATTAATTTTTGGAAACTATTTTACATTATTATTTTTGTCGTGTAATGAATGAAAAAATTTAAGTGACACATGTGATGATTTTGTTCAAATTTCTAAATTTAAGTATGAAATCTCTTATTTTACATCTTTATCTCAATATATAACTATTCTAGAAAATCAAACATATAAATAGACTCATAGAAAACTTATTTTGCCTATATTAAGTCAAAAATATTTTCATTTTGGTAATGTATTAGGGGAAAATTAAAAAATTTGAGTCAATCATACTAAATTCTATTAATGAAAATAAACACATTGGTCATGAATTGAAACTGAAACCTAAAAATATCCATTATTTGTTATTAGTTGATAATGATCAATTCACGATATTAATTGTAAATGGGGATTCAAAAATAATAGTTACTGCTCTTAGTACTTCTTAAAAAACAAAAAAGACATTATTACGGGCTTTAACTAATTTAACGGGAATTATTCAACTTTTTTTCCCACATAATACTACTTAATGAGAATGAATAACATATTATGAAATTTCAATAATGATTTAACCCATAACTTTTATAGTTTTTTAAAATGTAATTGGCTTCCTAGATGTGGGTTGATATCAATTTCCTATACTTTTATATATGATGGGTGAGTCCTATCAATTTTCTTCATAAAAAGAGTGGCATCACAATTTCGATGAATGAATTAAATGACATTCTCAATAGTAGGCATCAAACCTAATGAAGGTTGTTAATTTATTTTAAAAAAATCCAATGCATAAAATATACCCCTTTCCTCTTCAATTTCCTAAATAATTACTTGAATGAATAGTGAGACAGACCCGCTGTTGTTTTCCTGAGGGATTTTTTGGGAACATTCAAATTCCAATAGTAATACAAGGCCAAGAGAAAACCGATTTCATATATGATTTTGAAAATTTTAAAAATATGAGATCATCATTTGGATTGATTAATTCTCATTGAACCCTTCAAAAGTGTTTAATTATAACTTTTTATGAATTTGAATAATAATATATGGACGTTTTATAGATGTTTTTATAATTTATGGTTTTTCATTTTGGAAATCTATTAAAAGGTCTGTCTATTTTTCATAAAACATTAATGAATATAAATATTGTTCTCAGTTATGAAAATTTTAATTTCATAATATATTAATGAGTTTTTATTAGTCATACAGTTTATAAATATTGAATTATAATTGACCAATCGAAGGTTGAAGTCATTTCATTAATTTCATACCCAAAAAAGGTGATAGATGTGTGGTTTATTCTTAGAAATTCTAGTATTTATAAGATATTCATAGAATAGTTCAGACATATATATTTTCGTTTTTTATATTTATTAATAACGATTCATAAAATTTTATTTTATGATAATTTTAAACAAACAATCTTGGAGATAAAACAAAATAAATTATCCCCAACCATTTTCAACCAAATAAAATTGGGTAACCATTTGAATTGATGATTGGTGAATTTGCTTTTTTCACATGGGTATTTTTTAGTCAATGTTTGAAAATAAGTATCATGTGATAGATTATTCATCTAGGACATTAGATAAATACCAAAAAAACAACATAATAATTGAGAAGGATTTTTTTCAATTTATTCATTAGCTAACATTAGATATTATATATAAAGATATAAAGTTATTTTATTCTTTGACCATACATCAAATAGATATTTAATGAAGAATCATGAAGCCACCCCAAAAATATTTAGATTCATTGTATTTTTAAAAGTGTCTTACATTGAAATCAATGATAATAATAGATGTGAGAATATTATGGAAGAACATTTGAATATGTTACCTTATACATTCGATTAGAAACTTCATATCTATTCACCACTTAATGATACCTTTTCAGATGATGAATTTCAATTTTTAGGAGTGATATGCAATGCTTATTAGTTTTTATGAATTATATAATTTTTAATGAATTTCATAATTGATTTTATAAGGAATAATTGTTGAAACATTTGTGCAATGAATAAAATACGTTACGGGTGATCCTTAATTTTTCTATATTGGAAAATCTCAAATAATCGGAAGATATATCCATCATTCTAAATTTTAACCACATATGAATTTTCTCAATAATAGAAGTCATGGAGAAAATTTTAGACCCATAAACAAAATCAAGAAGAGTGGTTGAATTTTGTTTATATTGACCTCAATGTTTTAATGATCCCTTAACCATGCTTCTAATTATCTTAATAAGTATTATGTTTTATGTAAGAATTTTATATTCCGAGATAGGTAATGAAATGTATCCAATGTATGAGTCATCATTGAGGTTGACACACCGTCGAGGATGTGACACAATAAAGATCAACTCACTTCCATTGAAGGACTCACCGCTAGGATGTCGCACCATCAGAATGGAATTTTTAAAAAGTGTGAGACACTATCATCCCGATCTAACATCAGAGGAGTCCCCACTATAAGAATAAATCACAATCAACTGAGTCACCTCCATTGTATAAATTTATCAATGTACAAACTTTCGCACCACCAATTTGATATACATCTAGAATGAGTCACCTCTTACCTGAGACATTGTTAGTGTCACATTTCTAGGCTAAAACACCATTATAGAGCGACACCATTAAGAATACATACTTCTAGTATTGAGTCAATATTCGGGATTCAACTTCACTATTTATATAATTTATCTCTCTGAATGAAATATTTTCATAATGTCTAGTTTATAGAATTTAAGGGAATTTTTTTAATAATTTTCTCTTAAATGATCGATATAATGCATTGTTGTACGTGTCATACATGTTGTACGATGAAGCATAGGGGGTCAAGATATTCCTATTGTTATTTCTAATAATAGGGATGGGAACTCCCTCATGTAAAAAATAAAAAGTAAGAAACTAATGTGCTGAAAGGGTTTACACATAAATGATAGAACTGAACCATATTACAAAAACAAGAAAAACATACAAGACTACATCATTCTTTACTCTTGGTTGAGGAGGAAAATTCACATCATCACTTCCAATACTCTCCAGTAGTCAAGATATGAAGTTTCCACAATAATTTTTTTTCTCAAGTGTTCACATGAATATGACTCAAGCTCCACCAGAAATCAAAATCAAGAGTCGCGTGATGCACAACATAACAAATCAAGAATATCTATCCCTTCATACCTTTATTGATTAGTTTTCTTATTTTATTTTACTTTACGATCAATGTTTGTCATACTCTATTTTATTTATGTACACTATATTAAATATTAATCTAAAATATAAAAAGATATATTCATAAATATTATTACACATCCACTCCCTTGTATAACTATAGAAGAGAACCTTTGTGAGCGGTCATTTTTTTCTCCAATTAATAATATTGAAAGAGTCCATGTGTGGTATAGAGAGATGAATAATGTTAGAAAACTGATCTAGGTTGTGAAACAAACTGTTTATTTTTTATATAAAATTTCACAGTAGGTGATCACCAAGTGTATATGACTATGTCCCATCTTTACACTGAACCTATTGTATTCAAATCTTCACTTACATTTAAATTTTTTTATCTATTTTTAAAAATGAAAATTATTTTAAATTTAAATAAGATAATAATTTTATAGAAAACCTTAATTATTGATTTGTAATATTCTAAATATGTTGAATGAAATCAAATTATTATCTTATATTTATATTATTTTATCAAAGACCTATTCAATTTTATAATAAGTATTTTGAATGATTTAAACATATAAAAATATTTAAATTTTGTTATGTGGTCCATATTTATAGTAATTTGTAGAATTTATTCTAATCCATTTTAAACGATAAAATTGGGAACTCAATTCACCCTCCTCATGAGTTACTCACTCTGACCGATATTCTGTGTCGAAGGTTTATTTATTTGGTATTAAAATTTTCAAAGTATCATTATTAGTGATTTTAGTTTGACTTCAATGATTTTAATATTTGGTTATTTCAAAATATATTTATTTAAAAAAATTCTATTTAAGAATGTTATTCTACTAACAGACCCCAATTTTTCAATGGTAGCAATTATTCTCAATGGAATTAAAAAAAAATTGACCATTGAAATTATGGGACTTGAAATTTAGAATGAAATAAAATATAAATATGAACTACTATATAATTATAGATGTACTTGGGATGATTCTAATAAATTATCATATAATTATAATTGTAATACAATTAATAACCTTTACTATGCTTTAAGAGATGATGAATTTAATATAATATTTTCTTGCAAAACTATATATGAATTTTAGGATTCTTTATATATTTCTCATGAAGAAATATATATGCAATGAAGATAATTCTTAATAAATATACTATTATGTATGATAACTTTAAGATAACCCATGATGAACCAATTGATTACATTTAACTTATATTTAATGGATTTTTGAACATAATGATCTCACTTAAAAATATAGTATTTAATATGGAATAGATCATGAGGCTGTTAATATGAATATGTAAAATATATAGAGGAAGATATATCTCTATTAGAGAGTCATTTGATACCAGCAATCTACCTATAAAAGAGATTTTCAGAAAGCTGATGATGTTATAATAAGAGTTAATGGTAATCCTAGAAGATAATGAAGCCCCAAAGCTAAAATATGTAACCATTAATACTAAGGAATCTAATTAAAAAGAAGAAGTTAATGTTGCAAGTTCATGTGATAGTGAATATATACATGGTAGTGATGAGGACATTAATCATCATTCCAGGCAGTTTAATAAATTTTTTAGGATGAAATTTATTTCCTACAATCCATATTAAAGTTAAAAATTTGATTCTAAGGGAACCAGTATGAAGTATTGGAAGAAATATGAAAATGTGGATGTTATCTCTGAGTGTGGGAGTAAAGATCAAATCAATGATGTATATCCAAAGTTGGAGTATAATCATAGATACAATGGAAATCATAAAAGGTACAAGAAATTATTGAAAGCAACATTGAGTGCATCTGAATATAGTAACAATAATTCTAATTATACTCCTGAAGAGAAATTCGATATAGTCGATATGTGATTTATGAAAAAATTAAATTAGGTGCCTACTGTTTCTAATGTTTTACCGACAACACCATATGTACATATCTATGATGTTTATGAGAATGAAATAATTAGTGATGTTATGAATAAAGATGAATTTTTTTAATATTATAGTACGATTGAAGATACTTTTAATGATATTAAGGATACGTATGAAGTTCTTATGATACATCATGATTAATTTGAAAATATTTAAATAGATATTTCTAATGAAAACAAATATAATGGTCACCTATTTAAAGAGAATACAAAAAATAAACATGCAAATAATCAGTTGATGAAAGACCTTTAAAAATTCACTACTGGTAGAAAAACCGACACATTGATTTTGTGAAATAAAGTTTCACCTAAATATATTAAATTTTAAGGATATTAACTAGGAAAAAAGAGAGTAGCAATGAGTTCTTTTGTTCCTATGATATAAAAATATTTTTTCATGCTACATATTTTTCTAGACGACATAAAAAATTCATTATTTCAAAAATTATTCGGTCTATTTATAAAAGATTCAGAAAGGAATTTTCTGTTCCCAGAGAATTAATTATTAATATCTATTGACCAAAAAATGATATGGGTACCAAATTCATTTCTTAAAAAAATTTGTAGTAAAACTATCGGAAGACATCCTGTACAAGTCTATTGTACTTGAAAAGTTATCGTTCAAGACCTATGGTATGAGATTTTTCATGCTTCATGATCCATATAATGGTTGATGGTGGTCATGTAACCCATGGTGATAATGAAAAGGGAAAATCATCAGTCATGGACAAATCGATAACAATACTTCAGTTTTGATTTCTAAAGTGTTTAATGTTTATGGTTTGAAAAATAACTTGCATATTATTTCCCAATTGTGTGATGATGGCTTTTAGAAAATTCTTGAAAATGATGGATGTAATTTTTATGATTATAAAAGAGTTTTAATATATACCATATTAAGAAATTATAATGTTCTTTCTGTTGATTTAAATTCATCAATTTCTAAAAATGTTTCATACATTATTTATTTTCACAAGTAATCATAGATTGGTTATAGGAGACTAGGACACTACAATTCACACTCACATAGGAATCTTTCTATGAATGGTTTAGTTAGGTATCTACATAAGAATTATATCACAACTCACATAGTCTATAACCCCTATAAAAAAGGGAAACAACACAATGATTCATTTAAATTAAAGAATTATGTTTCAACTTTTCAACCTCTTTAGTTGTTTAATAAGGATTTATTTGAACTGTCTAGAATTTGAAGCCTAAATGGGAAGAACTATGTTTATATACTTTTAGATGAATTTTCTTGTTATACATGGGCGTTCTTTCTATCTATGAAAAGTAAGGTATGTTCATATCTAATAAATTATTTTATATCTATAGAAAAACTACGTGTACTTAGAATTATGGCTATAAGAAGTGACTATGGATCTGAGATTTAAAATCATGATTTTGAATTCATTTTCTCTGAAGATGGATATAGTCATAACTTCTTATCTCATAGGGCCCTATGAAAAATGGAGTTGTTTAGAGGATGAATAAAACTTTACATGAGATATCATTGACCATGTTAAATGAGTTTGACTTACCTATCTATTTTTGTGTAGAGGCTACCAACATGGACGAATACATCATAAATAGAGTTTTAATTAGATCAATTTCGAAGAATACCGCTAATGTGATTTGGAAAAATAAGAAAGTATAAGGTTAATTGTTTTAATATATTTTATACAATGTATTTATTATTAATTGTATGTATAATATTATAAAATATTCCTCCAAATGTAATGAATGAATTTTCCTTGGTTTTTTCATATACAGTAGAGCCTATCAATTTTTTATTAAAAGGAACAAATATGTGGAAGAATATATTCATGATAATATTTATGAAACATGTCCACATAATTCCAGGACCTTCCTATAAAATCATGATGCTGACTTATCAACATTGACCATAAATTCAAAACATTTTAATTTTTCCATCCTACCCAGAAAAATCATCCAGTTTTCGAGCGTTTCTAGAACATCCTGAACCCAAATATGTAGAACGTCATGAATTAACCAACCCTAAATTTCTTTATGGATGTTAAAACAATTTTTTACTTCCCCATAGATTATTTCGTATGATATCTTGATATAGTTACACAAAATATAACGTTTTTTGGAAATAAGGATAAACCACAAGAATTATTATCTCATCATGAACCTACGAACCTCAACGAAGGTATCAATGATTACTTTAGTTTGATGGATATAAAATATTAATTAAATAAATATTAACTATCCAATGAGTGGGAACTAGTAGATATACCCATGGTAATCATAACTATTGGAACAATATTGTGGTTCAAAAACAATTTAGATGAGTCAAGCATAATAATTAGAAAATAGTCTTGAATAATTTCCCAAGGTTATAGTCAAGAATAAGGAATAAACTATGAGGAATCCTTTTCACTATTTTGCCAAATTCAATCCCTTAGAATCTTTCACCCCTATGTACCACATTTAGATTTATAATTTTATCAAATTAATGTCAATAGTGTTTTCATAAATGGTTTTTTAGTTAGGGATGTTTTTGTTGAACAAACCCTTGGTTTTCAAAATCAATATTTTCTAAATCACGTTTTCAAATTAACTATTTTTTATATGGAATTAAACAATCCCTAAGAACATAATCTTATAGGATAAAAAATTTCCCTATTTCAAAAAGTTTTTCAAATGTTATACTTGATCTATGTTTTTTAATAAAATGAATATAAGAAGATTATTTAGTTGTACAAATCTATGTCCATGATATTACATTTGGATATTCAAGAAATTAAATTTGTAATTATTTTTCAAAATTGATACAAACTAAATTTGAAATGATTCTTACAGGTAAACACAAATTCGTTCTTGGAATTCAAATATTTCAAAATAAAGATGTAATTATTTTAAATTAAAGAAAATATACAAAATATATTTTAAAACATTTTCACATTATTGTACTATGTGTAGTGATAATCTTATGAGTACAACATATAAGTTATATCATAATGAAACAAGTAAACCAATATATGAAACTAGCTTTAATGGTATGATAGAAAGCCATATCTACTTGATTTCAGACCCTCCTGATATAATTATTATTGTGTGTATGTGTTCTCAATTTTAGGCTAACCCTAAAGAGACCCACATAAATGATTTTAAAATAACATTCAATAACTTCATGTATTCATGAAATTTAAGAATGTTTTACCCTGTGGGAGAAGGATTTTATCATCTAAGTTATTATGATGCTATTTTTTGTGGAAGTATTTTAGATAGAAAAAGAACCTGTGGAATATGTTACTTTTTGGACATGTATGTAGTTTCATTATCTAGTATGTAACAAAATTATGTTACATTATCTATTATGAATCTGAAAGCATAGTTATAGGATGATTTTTTTGCACAAATATTGTCATAGAATCACACTACACTAGACTATAGATATCAATTCCGGAACTTCCCCGTAAACTATGATAACACAAGTGAAATAATTGTTTTCAATAGCCATATATCTCATTCAAGGAAAAACAATTTTTATATAATACATCACTACTTAAGAGATCATTTTCTAAATGGTGATATAAATAATGAGATGATTAATATAAAACATCAGTTAGATGATATTTTTACAAATTCTATAAATTAAGATAGAATGGACTATATAAAACATGAAGTATAAATTATCAACATTGATTAAATTGTTTTTGGGATGACAAGACATTTTTATGAAAAACTGTATAACGACCCACCATATGGTCTAAAAAAATTTTAGTCTGTCACACCGTTGGATTTTTAAACCATTGGTTTCATTATTTTATAAAATTACATTCAAAATATTTGAATTAACAGGTTTTTGGTTTTAATGTTTATTAGATTATTATATTTGAGAAACACAATTTGAATCTTTTCCTTTAATATATTTCGATTTCAAGTATTATTTATTTTTTTGTTAAATACTTAAATATAAAATTATATAAATTTGATAGTTTTATAATTCCAATAAACAAATATTCTCATGCCCTTCCATTATCATAATCCAAGTGAAATACATTATCTCATTTCCTTCAAACCATCAATTATTCCATTATCCTGTAGTTGAGATTAACAGACAAAGACATATTATAAGAATGGATAATCCATTTGAGTAATCACCATCTATGTCACAACCTTCTAAAAAACAAAAGGGTGAATAGAGTGTTCTTACTACTATAGAACCACTTAACCCAAACCTATCATGAAAGGTTTTTTTAGCTGAAATTTTTTTAAGCAGATGGGTGAGTCTCACAGATATCATTGGTCCTCATTATACTTCACGATCATGTCAGTTTAGAGTGGTTATCATTGAATATTAAATTTTTATCTTAGATTGATACATTAATTTTTTCTAATAGATTGAGTTTGGTTTTAATTATGAAGAGGAGTATTAAATTCAATCAAGAATTAATGGTCACATAATATTATTTTCCATAAAATAGTGGGAAATAAATTTGGTTTCTCTATATTTAGGAGTTTGTGATTATTACCAAGGATATATTCCTAAATAATGTGATATTTTTTATAAGTATTATTTTCTAAAACAAACTAGAGATGTACTAATCAGAATACTAGTTGCTTCAGAGATGAATATAGAGTGAATATTTCTTTTCAATTTTATTCAGCACATGTTTCGTTCAATGAAATGTTACTTTTCCACCTTAATATTTCAGGATTTATATCAACTTTTCCTTATGAAATGTGGAAATATTATAAATATGCGTAGGTTTCATGATGTTTATATATATGATATGATCAATAATTATTCATGATTTTATTCCAAAATCTATCACATAATGATTCAAAATATTGTAAAGGAATATGGATGACTTACTAATGATGAAGAGTATATTATTTAATGAAGTTATTTTTCTATAACAAAATATAATTGTTCAATAATTATGATCTGTTGGAAACCATAGAATAAATAGTGGGTAACAAATAGTGATAATTTTTATATTAACATCAATCTTATTGGTCATCTGACTAGACGAAAAGACACCGTGTATCCTTTATTAGAGCCAAACAAGGTTATTTTGTATTCAAATGACGAATAAGATGTGGACTAATCATGTGAAGAATATGAATTCTTAGTTGATGAGGGAAGTGATCATTACATATCACTAAGATCTCCTCCTGTCACTTACGAAGCTACTAGCCCTCCTAGTAGACTTCGTAATTGAATAAAGATAGTGAAAATTGATGAATAAGAAATTGATGTACTTGTACAAGATATGTTAGAAATTTCTTTTATGTATGATGATGATGATAATGGTGATGATGGTGAAAAGGAAGAAGAAAATGTTGAGAATAAAAATGGAAATGATGATGTTGATGATGGTTATGAGTATAATTCCGATTCAAATAGTCCCAGTTACCATGTTGGAGTTTAGGTTGAAATTATTCTAAATCATGTTGTTTCTTTGGGTTCTTCTCAATATGAAGAAAGAACAAGTGTTGTTGAGATTTTGGATAGAACACCTAGATGATAAATTGATTAACTTGTTGATGGGGAGAAATACCCATATTTTGTAAGTCATTAATAAATCCCAACCATTGAATCCAATTTTACTACTGACGGTTAAAATTTTTCTATCTATTTTGTGGTAGAAAAGATGGCTATTATAGCTGCTATTGAGTATCATGTAGCAGAATAGATTCGAAAAAGATTTTTAGGAAGAATATTGAAATGAAAATCTTGATGATACTTCTATTGCTAGGATTTTGGGGATTGTAAGAAATTTTGTTATGTAGAACGAAGATGTTTGTATGGAAGAAGCATATGCATATACTAAATGGGAAACTAATAAATATAATGAAGATGAATAAAATGTTGAAACCCTTGTTATATTACATGTTGTGGTACCTATTCCTTTTGAAACTCTAATTGTTAAATATTCATATATTTGGGTCGATCCAATCGTATAGGAATGGGATAAATTCTTAGGTAATGAGGGCAGTTTACTATTGTTGGCGCCAAAATCATGCACGCAAAGAAGGGACAAAAAAGAAGCCATGCGTGTTGCCTCTCAAATCTATGGCATGAAGCACCCCCCGAGCATCGTAGCTGCCGCGAAGCACAAGAGTCAGTAACGCTCCGCGAACACCCTGACGTTCGCGAGCCCACCGCGAAGCACTGGAGGCGGGAACACTCCGCGAACGCCCTGACATTCGATATCCCACCGCGAAGCACCCGCCGCCCCTCCGCACCGTGTGAGCTCTACTTCGCAGAACCCCTTACCTATAAATACTGGGTTCCCCCAAAGACCAAGGTGAGGACGATCCGACCTTTGGGATTCTCAGATCCCGAATCGCAAAGCACCATTCGCCCCCCGGGAATCATGAGCTCTGCGAGGTACCTCTACTTCGCGAGATGCCTTCGCCCTATCTCGTCTTGAGCCCCTCTTCCGAGATGGATGCCCTTCACGAAGCCTAAGGGCATTCGCGGAGGAAGGGTATTCTCAAGGGAACTTGATCAGCCGCAGAGCATTTATGCTTCGCGAAACACCCATCCAGTACTGGGGATCCACATGCCAAGGTAGGGTCTCTATACATCCTGAAGCACACTGCTTCTCATCACCTTGCTTCGCGAGGCCCCTCTACTTCGTGAGGTAGTGCTCCACGATTACTATTCCACTTCGCGAAGCACCTCCCAGTCACACCCTTTTCCCATTCTAAGGACGAGGCACTCCACTTCGTGAAGCATACTCCTTTGCTTGGAAATTCCACCTCTCGTGTGATCCTCTAGGCTTGAATGATGTGATTTCAAAATCCCATCGGCAAAACCACCCATAGCGTTGCTTCGACTAATGCTTCTTCTCATAGGCATGCTAATGGCTATTTCATCTTCGCATAGCCACGCTATCGTGGACCCCTCGATGGTTCACTGCGTGACCCCCCTTTACCATGGCCTTGCCAGTACCTTCCCTCCCCCAAGGAACAGAGGGTACCAGTAATGTAAGTCCTAGGGGTGTGGAGTAAACCCACATCATCCAACCTGCAGGACGTTAAACATCCAATCACCTCATCCTCAACACATGACGTTAAACTGTGATCCGGCCCCGTGCCTCGCACGCAGGGCCCCCCCCAGCTCGGACTTTTTTTACACCACTTGTCTCCATTGAGACGGGGTCACCCCCTCTACAAGGGATGATATACTCCTTCTCGGTGTAAAGTATGTCCATGGGAGAAGGGAACCCCCCCAGTATAAGCCCCAAACCTCTCTTGCGAAAGGTAGCACCCATGCACCTATGCACTTCTCCACTGCCAAAGCCAGCAGAGGGCACGATAGGGAATGCGACACCTTCTATCGTTGGTCCCAAATCCCTCTCCCTCCACGCTTTGTAGAACCTAGGGCCTCGATCGTGGAGTATGTCCCAGCACCATGGGCCACCTAACGTGTAAGCCCCTCTTCTCTTCTCACGGACGCACACTTCGCGAGGTTATCATCAGGTCCTTGCTGCCTCTTGTTTCTCACACTGAGCATGACTCATGTGGTCTTAGAGTAAGCATCGTCCATGGAAATGCCCTCGTCCTGCATGACAATAAACTGTATGCCATCATCCTGCATGACGTTAAACTGTATGCCCTCGTCCTGCATGACGTTAAAATGTATGCCGCCGTCCACCATGACAATAAACTGTATGCCCTCATCCAGCATGATGTCAAACTGTATTCCCTCATCCAGCATGACATTAAACTGTATGCCATTGTCCATGAGGATGTTAAACTATATGCCCCATCCAGCATGTCATTAAACTATATGACCCGTCCAGCATGATGTTAAACTGTATGCCCCCATCCAGCACGATGTTAAACTGTATCCCCCGTCCGGCACGATGTTAAACTGCATATCCATTTGAACTACGAGGTCTTTGATCCATGTCACAGAATGGTACGTAGGAAGCCTCCACGAGTTTCAATCCCATCTGTGATTTCTTCACGACGAGTTCTAGCTTCATCCACCACGACGTTAAACTGCATACCAGTCCGATGGCAAGCCGTTGCGACCAACCCGAACTATGAGGATTTTGATCCATCTCAAGGCACAGTACGTAGGAAGCCTCCCTGAGGTTCAAGCCCATCTCCCCTCGAACCAAGGTCCTTTCTTTACGTCGGTTCACCGACAGCCACCACCATTCCCAAACTACTAGGTATTTGATCCATGTGAAGGCATGGAATGTATGAAGCCTCAATAGGTTCAAGCCCACCACTAGTGGACCCCCGGATTTACCTTCACGTCAGGTTCACCATTTCTGTTTCCGACGCTTTCTATGGGGCGCATGAATCCGTCAGTGGAGGACAAGTAGATGTGGCCCTGAATTCCTACTTTCCAAAGGCGGGCGGTATCCACTTCTTATTCAGGGACATCGTCTCCTTGATCGAAACCAGGATGATGGGATGTAGGTTCCTCCTTTTGTGGATTCCTCCTCAGAACTTGTCACCTAGTCCGGGTCTCCCTCATAGATTTAATACATTGTTCGTGAAACTCTTTCTAGTGCATGTTTCCATGGACGCCAGTTAATTACACTGCTTCTGTCAGGATGTTCCAAAGGGTCCGGTGAGGGCAGCAACCTTCAGTTAGGGGAGTAGTCACGTCGAGGCATCAGTAGCGTGTCTGTATGCTGGGGGAACTGAAATGTCTCTATTTTGTCCCTTTTCATGGGACTTCATGAGGGAATGGATGCCCGAGGCATCCCACATTGCGCGCGGGGAATCATATGCCCTAGGCATATATCTGAGGTTTTCCTCAGCTTCCTATGTTTGAAACAGGGTATGCCATAGGTTTAACGTCCAGTGGAGACGGTTACGCCTAGGGCATGCCATCCGAGGTTTTCCTTAGGCATATCATGTTTATCATGAGGTAGGTCACATGTTTAGCGTCCAGCGGAGACGGGTCAGCCTGAATGTGGTGAAGAGGAGCGGAATGGAATTATCATGCCGGGATATGACGGTCCGGGTGGAGATCAGGGTGGATGATGGATGGGTGGATGAAGCGGAGGGGGACTGAGATGGGATTATCGCAAGGGCGACAATGAGATTGGTATTGGGCCTTGAAAAGGCCTCCTACGTATCCCCATGGCAGTGAATCAATGTCCGCGTCGATCAGGATGGTGCCGACGAGCTGACGTGAAGGTGGACCTGGTCCCGATGGGTATCGTCAGCGAACCGACATGAATGTTGTCAGAATGATAGGGTTATGTGTTTGAACCTCATAGTTCAGAATGGTGTGTTGTTGAACCGACGTGCATGAGGAACTTGGTCCGGATGGTGCGGGGCTTAAACACTAGGTCGCCTAGGTGCTGGTGACCTGACGTGAAGAAGGTCAGAGTGACCAGCAGGTGGTGGGCTTGAACCTCTGGGAGGCTTCCTATGTACCATGCCTTGACATGGATCACAGACCATGTAGTTCAGGTTGGATGCCGGAAGGCCGACGTGAATGAGGAGGACCAAGGGGTCCTAGTGGTGGTGGTCTTGAACCTCGTGAGGCTTCCTACGTACCATGCCTTGACATGGATCAAAGGCCTCGTAGTTCGGGAATGGCAGTGGGTGTCGGTGAAACGACATAATGAAGGGACCTTGGTCCAATGGGAGATGGTTTTGAACCTCAGGGAGGCTTCCTATGTACCGTGCCTTGACATGGATCAAAGTCCTCGTAGTTCGGGTTGGTCACAACAGCTTGGCATCGGACAAGAATGCCATTTAATGTCGTGTGGGACGAAGGTATAACTCGATGTGAAGAAATGTTAGATGGGTTTGAACCTCGTAGAGGCTTCCTACGTACCGTGCCATGACCTGGATCAAAGAGCTTGTAGTTGAAATGGATGTGCAGTTTAATGTCATGCCGGATGGGGGCATACAGTTTAACATCCTGCTGGATGGGGGCATGCAGTTTAACATCTTGTTGGACAAGGGCATACAGTTTAATGTCATGCTGGATGAGGGCATACAGTTTAACGTCATGCTCGATGAGGGCATACAGTTTAACGTCATGCTGGATGAGGGCATACAGTTTAACGTCATGCTCGATGAGGGCATACAGATTAACATCATGATGGACGAGGGAATACAGTTTAACATCATGCTGGATGAGGGCATACAATTTAACGTCATGCTGGACGAGGGAATATAGTTTAACATCATGCTGTACATGGGAATTTCCATGGCCAATGCTTACTCTAAGCCCACGTGAGTCATGCTCGGTGTGAGAAACAATAGGCAGCAAGGACCTGACGATCACGTCGTGAAGGGTGTGTCCGTGAGAAGCGAAGAGGGGATTACGCATTAGGCGACCCATGGTGCTGGTACATACTCCCAGATGGATGCCCAAAGTGCTAAAAAGCACGAAGAGAGAGGGATTTGTGACCAACAATGGAAGGTGTCTCGTTCCCTATCGCTCCCTCCGCTGGCCTTGGCGGTGGAGAATTGCGGAGGTGCATGGGTGCTACCTTCCGAAAGAGATGTTTGGGGCTTATAATGGGGTGGTTTCCCTTCTCCCATGGACATACGCTACTCCGAGAAGCAGGATATCATCCTTTGTGGAGGGGGTGACCCCTTCTCTGTGGAGAAGAGTGGCATAAAAAATGTCCGAGCTAGGGGGACCCTATGTGCGAGGCACGAGGCCAGATCACATTTTAACGTCATGTGTTGAGGATGAGGTGCTTGGCAGTTTAACATCCTACCACTTGAACGAGGTGGGTTTACTCCACACCCCTAGGACATACATAACCGGTACCCTCCATTCCATGGGGAGGGAAGGTACTAGCAAGGACATGGTAAAGGGGGATCCTAGAGCGAACCATCAAGGATTCCACGTTAGCGTGGTTATGAGAAGATGAAATAGTAGTTAGCGTGCCTATGCGAAGAAGCATTAGACGAAGCAACACTATGGGTGGTGTTGCCTATGGGATTTTGAAATCACATCGTGCAAGCCTAGAGGGTCGCACGGGAAGAGGAATTCCCAAGCAAAGGAGTATGCTTCGCGAAGTGGAGTGCCTCAACCTTATCATGGGGAAAGGGTGTGACTGGAAGGTACTTCGCGAAGTGGAATAGAAATCATGGAGCACTACCTCGCGAAGTAGAGGGGCCTCACGAAGCAAGGTGCTGAGAAGCAGTGTGCTTCGTGATGTACAGTGACCCTACCATGGCATGTGTATCCATCGTACTGGATGGGTGTTTCGTAAAGCATAAATTCTCCGCAGCTTCCCGGGTTTCCTTTGGAATCCCCTTCCTCCGAGAATGCCCTTAGGCTTTTCGAAGGGCATCCCTCTCGGAAGAGGGGCTCAAGACGAGACATGGCGAAGGTGTCTCGCGAAGTAGAGGTACCTCGCAGAGCTCATGATTCCCGGGGGCGAATGGTGCTTCATGATTCGGGAGATGAGAAGCCAAAAGGTCGGATCGTCCTCCCACTGGTCTTAGGGGTAACCCAATATTTATAGTCAAGGGGCACCGCAAAGTAGAGCTCACACGGCATGAAGGGGCGGTGGGTGCTTTGCGGTGGGCTCGCGAATGTCAGGGCGTTTGCGGAGCTTTACCACCTCATGAGCTTCGCGGCGGGCTCGTGAACGTCAGGGCATTCGAGGAGTGTTACCACCTCCTGGGCTGTGTGGCTGGCTCGCGAACGTCAGGACGTTCGTGGAGCATTACCGCCTCCTGTGCTTCGCGGAGGCCGCGATTCTTGGGGGGTGCTTCGCGCCATATCTTCGCGGGGCAATGAGAGGGGATTTTTTTCTATCCCTTCTTTGAGTGAAAGATTTTGGCAACAAAATTTCCCCCCCCCCTTAGAATAGGATCCGTGGAGGGATGAAGGGTCGATGTCTGAGGGAAAATCACCAAAATTATCGGTGGTTCGCGATGTATCCTCGCGAAGGGGCCTGCTGAGCGGCGGGCGACCACCCTGTCCGGATGCACCGCGATGCTCTGTGCGGGCGGGACACATCGCGAAGCTCTGGGTTCGCTGCCTATAAATAGGGGGATGACCTCTATTTTGTCCTCTGGTGATACTTGTCTTCTTGCGCTCTCGAATTCGCGAAGCTCTGCGTACTCCGCATCAGCTCTTCGTGAATTGAGCTTCATGGAGAACCGCGGGTCTCTGACTGCACGACCGCACCAAGCAAACATCGGTTTACCGGCCTAGGCTAGACTCCACGACTTTGTTTGGTGACCGAAATTCACGAGGGATCTTTGCGAGCAAGCTTCACGATCCAGTTCGAAAAAAAATCCTTTTCCGAGCGCCGAAACCTAAATGGCCCATCGAGAGGCTGTAGTGGGGGTCCATGAAGACGTTGCCCGGACGAACGAGATGGCTAACTGTCTGGGTCTAGGAGAGATGGTCTGAAGCCACTTAGACCATAATTATTTTACAGAACTACTATCAGAGGGTCAGAAGAACAATCCGCAGTGCAAGAAACTGCCCTTGTATGGCTTTGGGCTGAGGGATGCCGTCTTCATCCCTGAGGCGAGTAGGGACGAACCAGCTTGCTGGTTCAGGAGCACGACATGTCAGTGCAAGTGGTTCAGGGCGGCTGATGGCCATGCATGATAGGATTTCACACCTGTCACCGTTGACTTTCTTTACAACCATGTGAACAATATTGACGGGAATACACTACAACCGGAGACGTCACCTCCTATGTACCGTACCATGCTAAAGGCAGCGTTGCAGGTTCCGAAGAAGGGGTGGTCTGATGAGTGGGACCTGTGCTAGGGCGCCAACTTCACCAATGACTGGGCATGGGCCTACTGGGTAGGCACCTCATGTGAGGAGTTCAGGGCTGAATGAGGAGAGTGGGTTTGTATGAGGCAACATGGGTCTCCAAATTCCACATTTACTAACCCAAACAGGTGATGCTGGTGCTGCTGAGCAGATGTTCGTCTAGAACCAATACTTTTCACCTGCACCATGGTGAGGTGGGAATCAGCCTGTGGGATGTCCACCAGAACTCGGGGGTTCCGATCTTGGGGGCCATGTATGATGAGTTCCTCCCCGTAATGATCATGTGGGAGGACACAGAGCAGATTCCATGACTGGCGTCGGCGTTGATGGCACTGGTCTCTAGAGAGGACATGGAAGCAGTGAGGGATATCCAGTTTATGATGTGGTTCGAGCGGTTCCTGAACTTCCCAGAGAATCGAGAGTTTCCTCTGAGGCCTCGAACATGTCCGATGGTGGCTCAACGGGGCAAGGAGCACTCGTACTGGCGGGACATGGAGGACAACCAATGGAAGACTTGGGTTTTCAGTGTCAGCACTGAATAGCAGCCGATAGTCAGGCTGGCAGTGTTCATCGTGGCCCTTATCTGCGGTTGGATTTTACTGGTGAGGGATACTAGCATGGGGGTGTGGCCTAGCTTGTTTGTCATGGCGTCGGTGCTGGCCATGGGGAAACATGTCAATCTGGAGATCCCAATGCTCACCAAGCTATACAGGATGATGCAGCACGTTAATGAGGGAAAGAAGCCATCAAGGATATGCGGGCCCTTCCACCTTCTGTATGTCTGGATTGTGGCGCACATCAGGGGGATTTATGAGTATCCAAACCCTATATCGCCACCGGGATCGAACATCCACCCCTCCATACTGAATGTGGTTAGGAGCTTCCCATTCAAACTAACCGTGTCGATGGTGCTGAACCAGGTGTGGTGGACAGATGAGTTTAACTTCCACCCATTTCCATGGCCGACGGGGATACTCACTAACGACGGTCAGGGGACGAAAGAGAACTAATCTTATCTCCTGGCCTTTCTAGGAGGAGTTTTGGTGGCATGAGTGGATCGTGAGCCACTCTGTGAACCGTACACACTGCATTGCATTGCGAGGCAGTTCTGGTGCCTCCAGCGGCTGACCCCATAGGTCTACTGGGAGGTGCGTCACGAGGATCACATGTGTGTGATGAGGCCACTATTGCTCATGTTCACACGGGAAGATGGGAAGATGCAAATTTCACTACCTCCATCCACCACCACATTCGGATTGGTGAGGGAGTATTCTATTACCTGGGAGGCTGCTTATTTGGGGGAGATGCTGAGGCAACCAACTATTCTGGTCGGTGACAGAGGGCCTCCTCTATCCCAAGGTCGGGGGCGTAGGGCAGTAAGGGCCTCTCGTGGTGGCGGGGTCGCCATGGCGGCGAGACCCACGCCGGCCAAGGGTGCAGCAGCAGCAGTGGATTCAGTGATCCCAGAAGAGCAGGGCCATCCGGAGGGGCGGCCGCTGAGGGGATTTCGTAGGATATCCAGTCAGGCTCTAGGGAAGCGAGTACATCATATCGACATGGAAGAGGATGAGGTCTATCTAGAGGCCTTGGACATTTGGGATGTCAACCGGCATTTCCTCAGCCCACCTGAGATATGGGCGCACTTAAATCGCCTTAGGATGGAGTTACTGTGCATAGGCCTAGTCCGGGCTGGTTTCACAGCGTCTCTGGCGGAGGCGGAGTGATACCTGGATGAGCTGGAGGACTACGTCCACTCCAGTGGTGTCCCACGTCCAATGACAGACTGGGTGAGGGTACTGCTGTATCGGACGGTCCCCCCACAGCTATCAGTCGCTGATCTGAGGGAGTGCTTCCCCCTGCCAGAAGAATTAGAGGGCTCCTCTCGAGAGGATGAGGCTGGTGGAGGGAGCCCCTTGGAGGAGGGTGAATTCAGAGACCAAGACTCAGATTCTGATGATTTCGTAGAGGCTCTTGAGGTAGAATTCTGAACTTCATTCATTACGGTCCGTTCTCGGGCCATCATGTATTTCTCAACGATGTTTGAACCCTACAGGAGAAACTTGTACGTAGGCCTCTCTCTCACCACTTGGCGGGTGAAGATGTAGGACCTTCAGAACCTATTCCTACGGCTGCGTCCAGTTCTGCGTCTGGTGGGGCCGGAGCACCCGATGTGGCTCCTCATGAATCTCTAGATCTTACAACAGTATATGTAGGGCCACGCCTCAGGGTCCCATCAGCATAGACTCAAGAGAAGCACCAGTAGATCGATCTCCATATGTTTCCTCTACTGGATTCATTGTTTTCACATATAGATTGTGCCAACTAATGATTGTGTCTCTCTCTTTCGTACAGTTCTTCGACTGGTGTGGCCTGTTGTGGCAAGGCTGGGTGGGATGTCTGGCGACATCACTCCTAGGGGCATGGCGGTGATGGTGTAGATAGTCCGCCCCATCTCCCTGAGCATCTATACACACGATCACCAAGTGGGCCACCAGAAGGGTCGTGCGTGAGGTTATTGTAGTGGAGTTTGATGACGAGGATCAATCAGCCAACCCAAGTCCCATCACGCCTGCTCCGGCGCCAGATGTTGTGCCTGATTTAACACCATATGCAGATCCTACCAAGGAATTCCTACGTGCATATCCCGCGTACGAGCCTTCCAATCACGCAGACTGGGACGAAACGACCTTCCGACGAGGAGGACAGCAGCATAGTCCACCATCGATCGTGGATGCTGATCACACGCTTCATCAAAGGCACCCCCAAACGCAATGGCAGAATGAAATGGATAGACTTCGCTCGTGGCTACGCGAACTGTGCGCTAGGGGAGTGGATTCCCAACGTCCTCATGTGCTCATCCGAGATCTCAGGGTTGAGAAAATATGGGAGTATGATCGCGGGCTCAGCGTGGGCTAGCAGCAGAGGAAGGTGACCAACCTCAAGAAGCTCCAGGAGTCTAAATGTGAGGTCCAACAGATGTTGACCCAGGAAGACGAGAACTCATTATCTCTTAATGAAAAATCTGAGCTGATCTCACAGTTGAAGGCCATGCTGACAGAGTCAGAAGAGCATATGAGGCAGGCTTCTGGAACGATTGCTGCCATTCAGGTTGGCGTAGAAAGGGCCCGAGCCAAGGTTGTCGAACTGCGCCCCGCCGCTGCTGAGGAGGAGCGGGAGTTGAGTCGGTGACAAAAAGTCTTTGACGCCACAAGTTGAAGGGTGGAGGAGCTACAACATTCTTTTGATGGGGTCAACCCATCCATGGGGGGAGTCGACCCCCGGGTATTGTAACAAATTACAACCCTTTTAATGGTACCTTCGCGCTTCAAATATTTTTCTGGAATACCGTAGCATGCACGATTTCCACTGTTTTCATCGGTTCATTACATCCATATAATGTTGGCGGGACGTTCGGAGACAATTCCCCAAGCTCATGTGGGTCAAGCCCGATGCGAGAAATAGGAGATAGTTGCCCTATCGTCTCTCCCAACATGGGAGTGGAATAAAAGTTTCAGGAATCCGGGGTTTGGATATCCAGTCCGGATTTCCTAAAGGTGGGAGAGGCCTTGCCGGAGAAGGAGGTTCATAGAACAGTCGAATTACCGTTTCTTTAGAGCTCTCTTTTGCAGGAATGGTGCAATGACAGGGGCGCTGAAATCAGTCCGAACAGATGGAAATGGGATATGTGGATCACCATACCCAAGATTCAGAACTCTACGGGGATGACGTGACAATAAAGGAAAATCATTAACCATGGAATAGAAACGATATCCTTACTGCGTTAGCCTGAAATGGGGATAACAAATGAGGGTCGACCTTTGACCATGTTCGAAACACGGGACCAAGTCACAAATTTTGTCGGTCAATCCTTCGGGACGTTGGCCCAGGATTGTAGGCGGACCCTAGGTCGAGCATCCATACTATTAGGGGGTCCTTCGAATCATGACCAGTGTTCCGGGACGTTGGCCCAGGACGGTAGGTGGGCCGATGTGGCATGAGACCAGACCGTTAGGGGGTCTCTTCAGACATGAAAGGGGATGAGGGTCCGAATAAGGGGCACCCAAAGCATGGAATATGGAGTGATGGTTTGTCCGAACAGAATCCAACACTCATGTAATTACACCACCATGGTGGGAGTATGATAAATTGGCGCATTGGCTTGATCATGGATCATTACTTCATTGGGACATGGCCTCTCTAGCGAGGGGTCCGGCCAGGGGGCCTAAAAGGGGAAGGACAGGTTTAATGATATCTATGGGCCGGACCAAAGGAAAAATACCAGGATGTCTCTACGTATCTCATGAGGATGGGAATCAAGCCACACGTAGTTCTAGAGCAGAGGCTCTGGTGCATCCCATGATTGACACGGGGCATCCCGAACTTGTTCAGGGTAGAACCACAGTTTAGTGTCATGCATTGAGGAAATATGGACTGCTGTAGTTTAACTTCATATGATATGACGTGGAATGAAAGGGAAGATCCCAGGGAGTGTGTCGTGCGATAGATATGAAACCGACGTGAATGAGGACATGGATTCCAAATCACACCATGTACCCCCAGAAGAAACACTTTAGGTCAATGGACCAAGAGTGAGGATTAGGCTGGGCCTGAAGTAGAGTGGTCGGGCGTTCCTACGTACCCCATGAGGATAGGAATCAATCCATACGTAGTTCTAGAGGAGAACAGATATGAATATTCCTATGGGCTGAACCCTAGGAAAAATACCAGGGTGTCTCTATGTATCCCATGAGGATGGGAATCAAGCCATACGTAGTTCTGGAAGCGTAGTTTAACTTCATGCAGGACGATAAGAAGCCTGGCCGTGTTGGTACACATCCTGCCAAATCTACTAAGCCCACGTGAATCATGCTCGGTGTGGGAAACAAGAAGTAGTGGTGGGAATTTCCCGACACCGAAAAAGGGCAGGTTCGGGTGAGGGGATTCTCGGTAAATACCATCCCCATGATACTAACACGCCAATGTGGCTCACTTAGATACGTGAAAAGATAGAGCTGAATATGTTGGAATTCCACTTGAACATTAGGAAGTGGAAATGTCTGAATCATGACACTCGAGATTTGTATCACAATGAAAGTGGTGTAATGATAGGGGATAACTGTTAACCATAGTGGAAACGCAACGTCCATATCGCGTTAGCCTATAATGGGGATAGACAAATGAGGGTTTACTGTTGACTATGTTCGAAACACGGGACCATGTCACAAATGTTGTCAGAGATCCTTAGGGACGATGGCCCAAAACGATTGGAGGGCAGCTTCCATAGAGAACCCTTAAGCCTAGTATCTATGTCGTCCGAGGGTCCTTTTGGATGTGGAAGAGGATTATGATCCAAATAACGAGCTCACGAAACATGGTCAGGGGACGGGGGGAATGTCCCCATGAAAATCCCACACTTAGGGCTCTTTGTCAAAACACATCTGAATACGACAACGAGACGTATTAGATAGAGGGGGAATAGTCCTTTCCAGTAGGGAGATATTAGTTTAGGGTCATAGAATTCGGACCATGAATGGGTAAGGGGGCAGGGGACACATGGCCAGATGGTTACAAAACACAACGTGAATGAGGACCTAATACACACTTACCATTTGTTCTCTGGGGAAATGCTCGAGTCGAGGGACTGAACATGAAAGTTAGGCTGGGCCTACGGGGAAGTACCCGAGCGCTCCTACGTATCTCATGAGGATGAGAATCAAGCCATACGCAGTTCTCAAAGGTGGCACGGTAAGGTACAAGTTCCAGGGGAAAAGGGGAAGTGCGGGCGTGGCCCTTGCACAAAAAGAAGAGGAATTTGATAAATCTTTTTTGTCCTTTAAGGTGAGTGTTTTTTTTAAGCGACATGCCTAGGGTAGCAGGCCCTGGTGTCGCCACAAGAATCAAGCCGTGATAGGCATTGAAAAATGGCATGGCACTTGGCCAATACCAAACGTGATGTCCTCTATAGTGAGGTCGTCACAATGTAGTGTTGTTTTACGTTGTGCGGCTAGGACGATAATGTCACAGTTTAGGGTTGTGTGATAGGACCGAGCATGCATTTTACCGTCATGCAGCGCAGATGTATCACAAACGAATCTAGGAGGGGAATGTGTATGCTGTCATGTGACACAACCGATGTGAATGAGGACGTATCCCACACCACGCCACGCAGTCTTGTAGTCAGGGTCCTAGAGATAGGACGCTGATCTCAAGATGGACCCAAAGACAGGAGGTCTGGGCATTCCAACGTATCCCATTAGGATGGGTATTGAGTTGAGAGGATCTTAGTTTATGGTCATAGAGCTCAGACCATTGATGGTGACAACTTCCCAAGTAAGCGCAGAAGTCAACCCCATCCCTAAGCCAACGTGAGTTAAACTCGGTGTGGGAATCAAGGGGGGGGGGATTCTTATCATAATATTTAGGGCGTCCATCAAAGGGGAGTCAGTAGAGAGCCCTGAAGGACACCTTTAACGCAGATTTATCCCCATAACGCGCAGATGCGCACTGAGGAGTAGTACCAAGAGCTTCGAAACTTTACTTGGACAAGATGATGTGAAGAAAAATGTGAATTGTGTACCCGACACATTGGGATTAATAGGGATTAGTCATGGCGATGGAGGATAATTGTTGACTGTGGCAGAAAACGGTATCCATATCGCGTTAGCATGAAGTGGGAACAAAAAATGAGCATCGACCACTGACCATCTTTGCAACACAAGATTTTATCGATTTGTTGTCCAAAACCCTCAGGGGCGTTGGCCCGTAATGGTAGGAGAGCCCTTAGGCATAGAATCCAGGCCATTCTTAGGGGTTCCTCCGGGTGTGGAATATGACAAAAGCCCTGATGAATGAATAGCAATGCCTGGGAGATGGGTGTGGACGTGTCCGAGTAAAGTTCGGCCTTCCGTGTAATAAAATGAAGTACCCTTAGGCACATTGTTGAACCATCAGAAACGGTCGACGAAACCTCTCGAGAATGAGAGGCGCATGGCGTGGTTATTACAAGACCGAGGTGAATGAGGTAATAATCTCTTACCACACCATATAATCCCCTTGTGGTGGAAGGGTAAACCAAGGGTCCATGTTTGGATGAAGATTCCCGAGAGATGGGGCTGGACCTGAAGCCTAGACATTTAGGTGATCCTAAAAATCCCACGAGGATGGGAATCAAGCCACACGTAGTTCTCTAGATGCAGTTTCACGTCATGTGAGATGAGGAGGGGAGTAATATATCTCCAAACAGGGGAGGTGTATGGTACAACGACTAAACTGACGTGAATGAGGACGTAATACCACACCACACCATACACTCTCGTAATAGAGGACATGGGCCGGGGGCCCGAAAAGGCCAAGGGGCTTGATTTTTAGGCATTGGTCTGGAAGGCCTGACCTGCTTGCAGTTTAACATATTGCGGTAAGGACGAGGGTCATGGGCCCAAGGAGGCCAAGGGGCCTGAGTTTGGGCATTGGTCAGGAATGCCTGACCTGCTTGCTGTTTAACGTCTTGCAGTAAGGACGAGGATAGAGATAACTATATCTCATTCGGAGAGGTGTACGGCACGGCGAGTAACCCGGCGTGAAAGAGGACATAATCTTACACCACGCCGTATGTCTTGACCCAAGGGGAAGATTTTGGCTCTTGGGATGGGCCAAGAGATGAAATGTCTGGGCATTCTCACGTATCCCATTAGGATGGTAATCAAGCCATACAGAGTTCTTGATGGCCATGCGGTTTAACGTCATGCTGGACAAAGGATGCATCTCATTTGGGGGTATGTATGGTACGGAAAGTAATCCAATGTGAATAAAGATGTAGTCCCACACTACACTGTACAATCCTATAGGAGAACCCGTGTCAACGAATGCCATGGGGCCTGAGGTCGAGTCATGGTCATGAAGGCCTAACAGGCTTGCAGTTTAACGTCTTGCAGTGAGGACGGGGGTCGTGGTCCCAAAAAGGCCAAGGGGCCTAAGGCTGAGCCTCGGTCATGAAGGCCTGACTGGCATGTAGTTTAACATCTTTTAGTGAGGACGGGGGGAGATCTTAGTTTAGGGTCATAAATCTCAGACCATTTTGCAGTTTATCATCTTGCAAGACGAAGATGCAATTTAAGGTCTTGTAGGACCCTTTTTCCCTAGGCAAAGTATCGCTTGAGGAACTTGGCATTGGTGGGAGGGGTTATGCGCACACCATTTGTGGTTTCCAAGGAGTATGCTCCATTGAGGTAAACCTTTTGGATGACGTAGGGTCCATCCCATTTGGGATCTAGCGTGGGTGGTTTCGTACCAAGGATCATTGGCGCTCGAAGGGCCAAAACCAGATCACCCGGCAGAAAAGAGAGAAGGAGAACCTTCTTGTTGAAGGACCCACTATCTTATTCTGTTCTCTTTCCAGATTGTGCAGGGCACAAAGCCTATTCACATCCAGTGCTCCCTATTCAGCTAGATGGATTTTGGCCACCTCATCTGGCGCTTGCTGGTCATAGACTGCAGTGTGTAACGATGGTAGCTGGATCTCAATGGGTAGGATGACCTCATCCCCATACACTAGGGAATATGGGGTCACCTGGGTGGAATTGCGATTCGTCATCCGATAAGCCCACATGGAGTTGGGGAGCTTGTCTTGCCAACTTTTCTTCTTCTGACCAACCATTTTCTGAAAAATTTTAGAGAGGGTTTTGTTGAATGCCTCGATCTTCCTGTTTGCCTCTGCACGATAGCGAGAGGTATGGTTCGAACAGATATTGTACTTGGCATAAAATTTTTTTTAGCTCAGCCGCTCCGAATTTTGTGCCATTATCGGGGAGGACATCATGAGGGACCCCAAAGTGGTGAATGATATTGGAGCTCACAAAGTTGGCGATGGAACAGGCCTTTACCTATTTATGTGGAACTACCTCTGCCCACTTGGAGAATTAATCTGTAGCAGTTAGGATGAACCTACACTGGTGATCTATCACTGGTGGATATGGTCCCACTATATCAAGTCCCCACACCGCAAATGGCCAAGAGTACCCGGTGTAGTGGGGGGGGGGGGGGGGGGGGTTCCGGCGGCTGATGCCGGAAGATGGAATGAACATGGCATGCGTGGCATCTCTTGGGAAACTCGATACAATCATGGATTATAGAGGGCCAGAATAACCCTAACCTCTAGATTTGATGGGACAGCTTTGGCCCATCTTGATGGGCACCACAGTAACCGTAGTGGACCTCTTGCAAAACCTGAGAAATCTCGACTCCTTGAATGCAACGGAGGAGAACTCCATCGAAGCTCTGCTTATAGAGGGTATGCTCAAGACTGGGGCCACTCGGGATGGTAAATTATAGCACTCGGCATTGGATTCACTCGTGCTCGGCCTGGTCATTTGGGAGGAAACCATATTGGATATACTCGACAAAAGGTGCCCTCCAGTCAGGTTTGGCTTCAACCACTGTGTCTGACGAACCTGGGTCCCCTGACGTAGAGGGCCCAGCGGTGAGATGACTTAGTTGCAGGCCGTCATTGTCCTCTTGGGTGACTAGGGAAATGACTCTTCGGTGTACCACATGTATGATCAAATCATCTTGATCGGGTTCCATAAGCAACGCAGCTAAGCCGGCAAAATTGTCAGCTTGACCATTCTGTGACCGAGGGACATGGGTGACCTCTGACCGAGAAGAAATTGGGCCATTAGGTGTCGGGTGCACTCCAGCAATGGAACAAGCTCCAGATTACTAATCACATAATCTCCATTGACCTTCTTGATTACCAGCTCAGAATATCCTTTCACATGTAGATGGGGCACATCGACCTCAAGGGCCAACTCAAGGATGGTGATGAGAGCCTGGTACTCTTCCTCGTTGTTGGTGCAGCCTTCTGACAATAGGAACGAGTATGTTAAGATGGCTTGTGCCATGGTGATGAAGATGATACCCATCCCTACTCTGTTGAGCTTAGGATCGTCGATCCTTCTACCGGTGGGGCACCGGGAGGCACCATCGAAGTGCATTTTCCAACATGAGACGGTACGATCAACTGAGAGGATCATCTCATCAGGAAAATCTTGGTCCAGGTATTGATCCACAGAGGTTGGATGGGAAGCAAAAAAGTCTTCCAATGCCTATCCCTTAATGGCCTCTTGAGGTATGAACCTGATATCAAAATGATGGAGAATCACCGCCCACCGTTCTAGTCGGCCAGTCAACATGGGGCGGTTCAGGATGTACATCAGTGGGTCTACCCGAGAGACCAATTGCAACTCATGGTGCTATAGGTAATACCGCAACTTCTGTATGGAAAAAATGAGCGCAAGGAAGCCCTTTTCAAGAGGGGAGTATTTGATCTCAGTATTGAGAAGCATGCGGCTGAGATAGTAGAGACTGTTCTCCAAACCCTCGTTATACTTCTGGGCGAGTAGTGCACCGAAGGATCATTCCAGGGTGGTCACGTAATGGACCTGCGGCTTCTCGGAGATGGGTGGAATCAAAACCAGAGGTTGGAGTATGTACTGCTTGATTTCCTCGAAGGCGGTCTGACACTCTTCATCCCATTCGTTGGCGGCGCCCTTCTTCATGAGCCAGGAAAAGGGCTTACACTTGCCGGCCAGATTCGCGATGAATCGGTGTATATAGGCTAAGTGGCCTTGGAGACCTTGACATTCCCGAATATTTCTCGGGGGAGACATTTGGATGATGGACTTGATCGTCTCTGGGTCAATCTCAATGCCCCGGTATCTAACAACAAAGCCAAGAAACTTCCCAGAGGTGACCCCGAAGGCATACTTTAACGGGTTCATCTTCAAGTGGAGAGAACGGAGGATACCAAACACATTCTCAAGTTCTTTGAGATGGTCCTGGCGCTAGAGAGATTTTACCACTAGGTCATCCATGTAGAATTCCACCATTTTCCCATGAATCAGCCTGAATATGCATTGCATGGCCCTTTGATAAGTGGAACCTGCATTTTTCAGGCCGAAGGTCATAACATAATTACAAAAGATACCTTGGGGAACCCTAAAGGCAGTTGAATCCTCGTCCTCAGGGGCCATCCGGATCTGGTTCTACCCAGAATACCCATACATGAATGAGAGGGTTTGAAACCCGTCCGTAGCATCAATTAATAACTCGTTCACCGGGAGGGGAAAGTCATCCTTTGGGCAGTGCTGATTGAGGTTGCAGAAATCGATGACGTCCCTGATATTCCCATTCTTCTTCCCAACTGGCACAATGTTGGAAAGCCACTTGGGGTACTGGACTTCCTTGATGATGATGGATTTGATAATCTTGTCAACATCGGCCTCAACCATAGCACCGTGAGAAGGGTGCATCTTCTGGGGGGCTTCTTAAACCCATGATGGTTTGACGGGAGGCCCTGGCGGTGAACGGATACCTAGGGATCTAGTCCTGGCATCTCGTTGTAACTCCAGGAAAAAACATCACGGTGTTGCTTGAGAAAGTATACGTACCTCTACTGCTCCTCATGGGACAAGGCTACACTGATCAATGTGGGTCTCGGATCTACCTCGCTACCAAGGCTCAGCTATACAAGTTCATCAATGGTGGTAGAGACGCCTTCCTGAAAGTCAGGGGGAGCATCCTCAAGATATTCCTCTCCACCCGTAGAGGTGTTTCCAACAATGGAAGATTCCTATGGGCTATCAAACCCTGACGGGTAGCTGGTGCCGACTTGGGAAGTAGTGGTCATCGTATCAGAAGACACACTCGCTACTGAGACCACAACAATGAAGGCAGTTGATCCTATCCCATCTGGCCTTCGGCCCAAGGGGCCACATTTAATGAAATCAAAGCAGTGGTGACGCGTCGACCTGAGTCGGTCGATTCTATCCCGGCGGAAGAGACACGTATGACGTACTGTCGTTGTCATAAGATTGACATTCTGGTACCGCATAGGGGTAAGAGGCTCCGGGATCACCTGATCCTAGTTGGTGTAGGAGTACAAGGTGATCTTATGTTGTTGCTTGGACATGGGAACACACCTTCCTTACATACCTGAAAAAACAAAACACTACCCAATGTCTGTGGTCATGGCCTCCAATCGATGGATCTAGAAGATGTAGGCCTCATCTAGGCCTGCCCATGGATCACCTGCGACCGGGGTGGGTTCATCCTCACTTACTAGGATTTTCTTATCATTTCTCTTGTAATAATCGGCATCCAGATAGATGGCTTCACAATAGGCCAAAAGAGATGCATCTTCTTGGAGAAAGCCTACTCAACCATTGAGGGATTATTTGAGGCATTGGTGATACGACGAAGGGATTGCTGTGTGAAGATGGAGCCATGGCCTACCCATCAATGCATTGTAGGCGGTGTCCTGAGAGACAACTATGAACTCAGTGGTGGCAATTAGGCCACCGAACTGGGTCTTCATGCGGATCTTGCCGACTGGGGATTGATTGGTCCTGTCGTATCCATGGATTCTGAGGTTGGAGGGCATCGAATCATCTTCAGACAGACCCAGCTTTCGCAGTGTCCGATTCAGGATTAGGTTTATCCCGGAACCCATGTCAACGAGGCAGTGGTGGACTTCCACGCCATTGAAGTGGCCAGTGATGTACAGTGGGAGAATATTCCCCTTTATAGGAGGGTTTTCATCTTCACCGGAGAAAGCGATAACTGCTTGGCATTCGGCGTTCTCAATTGTCTTAACGTGGAAGGCTTCCGCAACTGCTACCTCTGTCACAAACTGAAGGGGGCTCCTTAGGGCCTCTATAGGTGCCTCTCACATTTTAGATGATATGCAATGGGCCTCAAGGATAGAAAGCCTTGCTAGAATACCGGCCATGCGCTTCAAGACATCATACTTTCGTTCCAGGCGCGAGCCTCTGCTTACAGGATGTCGTTCTGCAGTTGGAGGCATAGCGGGTCCTTCTAGTTGAATCGGCGGTTGGCTAGTGTTTCTTACATCCTGCTATCTACTACTTGAAGCTCATAAAGTAGTCATCTGGTTAGGATCAGACAACGGAGATTGGCCTGTAGCCGGACAAGACTGACTGTGATACGGACGAGGCAGCTCTGCCTGATCTAGTAGCAAAAACGGCGGTGGAGGTAGAACTAAGGGCATCAGATGAGGTTGCATGTGTGGAGCTCTGTGTTGAGCCTACTGTCTGGTCTTAGTAGCGTGCACGACCTAGCTGAAAGTTATCGCTAACGTGCCTCAACGACCAGTGTGGTTGTGGTTCTGTGAGCGTTGACATTGGCTGGGGATGTTGGGGAGGCTCGCCTGGCGTTCCCCTTCGTCAGGAGTCATATAGGGCTTTACCAGATCCACAGTGATAACTGAAGCGTATCCCCGGCTGTCAATCGACGAGTCATCCACCACCGGGTGGATTCTAGGAGGAATCACCATTTTAGGGGGCATAAAGTCTCCATGTGTGTGGGATGACGATGGAAGTGGTGGAGCGCGTTGCTTCTTCTTGTGTCATCGCTGCTTACCCTTTTGGGAAGACGTCGGCTATGAAGACGATGCAAAGGTAGTGGATACTTCCACTGAAGGCTCCAACTCATTCAGTCGTGCCCGAATGATTCCATGGGCATGCACGATGGTTTTTCGAGCCATCCGGTCACCGCATTTCTGGGACCCATGGCTGAGAACCTGTTGCCACTCGCCTTCGCTGCCGCTACTGATCTCTGACCCTGCAAAGACACCCGCAACTTGTGTTTGTGCTGGGCCCAACCTAACTATGTTGTTGTCGACCTAGTCTTGAATCCATTCTTTAAACACATATAATTGCTTGAGGGTGTTCCTCGAAATCTGATGATAAAGACAGTAGTTGGGGTGATCCGTGAGGTTCGCCTCTGCCAGCCTTATGCACTCGGGTAGGCACACAATCCCTTGCTCTAGAGCACTTAGGAAGTAGCCATGGACCTGATATTCGTTGAACGAATAGGTCTGGTGCCTTCTTTACGGATTGGGGGACATGGGGGCCTAGCCCTGGAGAGGGGCCGGAGGGGCCTGGAAAGGAGGCGGTGCCTGATTGTCTCTCTTAGATGGTGGTGGCACATTGCATGGGGGAACCTGTCGATTATGAGGCAGTCACTGCTGGGTAGGAGCATGCGCTTGAGGTGTAGGACCACTACGGGGTTGGGGGACGGTGCCGCCAGTTGTAATTAAAATTTCCTGGGAGATTCTATTTGGGCCACCCCGGCGGGTTTGGTTCTGGCAGCCCTCCTGGCCGGGATCATAGGGGGCAGCAAACGTGCCTGACTAGCCTGTTACAGAGCCTCCTCGAGGTGCTGTTCCTTATCTGAGAAATCTCGGAACCCTCCAGGGTAGTTTTGGGTGATCAGGGAAGGAACCAACTCCGTGTTAACGTTCCCTGCACACATCGTCTGTAATTTCTCCTGATTCAGTGTCATGTCGAGGGAGTACGTAAGTCCCATCCACCGAGCGATGAAGTCCGCGACTCGCTCATCAGGCCTTTGTTTTCATTTTAAGAGGTATGTGATGCTGGTCTTTCACGTGGTGGACCTGAATTGGTATAGGAACTGCTGGTGGAGATCCTCCCATCCAGTCACCGATCCGATAGGGAGCTGGCTGAACCATATGAATGTGGATCCCTCTAATGTTTGTACAAATCATCATAGCATGGCAGCTTCTTGCTGGGCCAGAGTCCCCAGCATGGGGCCACACCTGGAGGAAAAGTGGGCCAAGTTATGTGGCGGGTCCCCCGTCCCATTGAAGGCCGAGAAAGTCGGGTTCCTAAAACCCAGCGGTGCAGGCATATCATCCTCCCATGCGGGATATGTCTTGCCATTCAGTGGGACCACCACCTATCGCATTTCCAACGCTTCGAGGCGGGAAATGAGTGCTGCTATAATATCATCCGAGTGGGGGTCTCTATCTTGACGGGGATCCCTAATCACAAGTGTGTTTCCATGTTCTTCGACATGGTAGATGGCTTCAGCAGCTCGTAGAGCGACTGGTGGAACGACCTGCGGGGCGGATGGGGGAACCCGGGCTAGATTCCTCAGATTTCCCCATCATTCAGGAGGGATTGGCGAGACGTATCATGCCCTATTACCGTAAGTTCCGACTTCTGCCCTGTCTGCAGAAGTAGCAATATCAGGGTTGCCCAGAAGCATCTCACCGGGGGGTGGATTGTTCCTTCCCCTGCTACCCCGGCTTGGGATTAACAACGTCGGGTCGCCGCTCTACAGTGCGCTCGACCAAGAGTTCGTCAACCAGCCTCTTCTGCTCAGCAAGTTGCTGGTTTAATGCTGCCTTCTCAGGATATTCGTCTGTCTTCTGTACAGAGGCGGACAGGTCGGAGTGCTTGGCAATTCTGACGTTCTCCTTACCCTTACCTGTGTTTTGACTGTGTAGCAGCGACTCGGTGGGTACAGGGAGGCCTAGAAGGTTCCTTTTCTAATGGGTAACCCTGCCTGATGGGTCCAGTAGGGGTGGTATTCCCTCGGGGGGAAAGACTCCATCAATAAATTCAAGCTCGTCTTCCTTTCCCACTATTTCAGCCATTTCGACCGCAAATCCTCTCGAGGGAATGTCCTCAATGTCGCATAACGAACCGGGATGTCGTTGGATAGGGCTGAAGAGGAGAGCGGCATAGTGTCCCTAGCCACATAATTTAACATGGTGGGTTTCTCCCCTGATGACCCTAAGGAGTACTTTGAAACTATTAATGCATTTCCGTTGGAGGGTGCTCTAACGGCCTAGTGACTCAGGGTGCTGGGCCATAGGGAGTGCGGCCAAATCGATCAGGAGGCATCGCTCGCCGATTTCATCAAAGTTCTCTTGACTCATGGGGTACATCACCCGCTCGTAACAAAGGCAGAAGTGTCTCGCCCATAGGGTTCGACATAAGCAGCCAACTTCCTCTAGGGTAAGGGACTCTGGTGTGAGAAAGTTTGGTGCTGCCGTCTGCCAGAACTTCTCCAGGAAGTGATCCTTTGTGAGAATTCTCCAGAAGCTCCTGGATTCAGACTCGGGGTCTGGCATTGTATTTCCCCACTCATCAACCAAGGGCAGCTGAGGGACCGGTAGGAGTACCGAGGCGGACCGCGGGGACAATAAACTTGGCGGCGGAGAATACGACGAATGAGCTGATTGGCCGCCGAATTCAGGGCCATCCTCTGAAGAGTGAGGTGACCTAACAATGATATCATGATACCATGGGCTGATAGCCACAACTTCTGGAACATGAGTTTCGCCCACCGTCGATGGATTACGCCATTGCTCCACCATCGTTGGTCCACAAAACAGCTCCATGCGATCTCTGGTAGAGGTAGAGGGCGATTCCGGTGACAACAGTGGTGATTGCGCAGTTGGGAACTACAAAATTTCCACAATTTCTTCCTCCTGGATGTACTTGTGGAGGGAGGCGTGAATCCGGTGGACCTCACATTCTGGGAGAAAGAGGCTAACGCGTCTGGTCCCTACCCCAGTCCTTGACATGGAGGAGTAGGGGGAAGGTTCCAACGCTGATTCACATTCCGCATCAGAGTCCGATAAACGGGTAGGTTTGATCTCCACCCGGGCCTTCCCAGGAATCTTCTTTTGGCGGCGACGATCTGCTCTCCATCCCCTAGATGTCTTTTCCAGACAAGGTTGATCCTCGACATGTGGTCTTGGGGAGGCGCTGACGCCATGGAGGAGAGGGCTCCCACTTGAGATAATCGGGGTGTGAGGGGAACAACGGAAAATGTTGAATGGTATATGGGGAGGGCTTCCATGGACAGTACCCACATGGGTGGAGAGAGGTTGACCTTCACTCCTCGAGTTTCCAGGGTGAGGAGGACCTTTTCCAGTTGCATAGAGGATGTAGGTAGGACCCCCATGTTGGAGAGGGACTGTATGGGCAGTTCCTCCACATCGATGATCAGGGGCAGGAGAATGGACTCCATACCCTGCATGGTGGGTGCAGGAGAGGTTTCCGTGACGAGCGTCACTACCACGGGGCAGGTGTTTCTTCGAGATGGGGGTAGCACGAGGCATGTATCCATGAAGAGCTTCGGTGGGGGGAGGCCCATGCTCCATGGAATAGTGGTATGGGGAGTCCCACCGTACGGGGTTACATTACCACGAATTGATTCGGGGTGATCAACACTCAGGCCTGTAACCCCGGGAGCCAACCCGACCTGCCCATGGGGCGGTTGGAGCCTTGGTCCTGGTTGGGTGAATGAATTCCCCTACTCAGTGTGTGCATGGACCCCATGCTGCACGTCGGCGGTGGCTCGGGCCACAGTAGCTATTGACGTCGATGCTCCTTGACGAGCTTCCTCAGCTCGGGCACGACGCTGACGCCGGGTTAGACGGGATCGTGCAGGTGGTGTATGGGCATATCCCACCTGCTCTTTTGGCGAAGCCGGTCAGTGGCGCTTATGAATCCGGGTGGGTGCCCTTTCCTAGAGCCCTTGACTTGGGACTCTGAGCAGGACGATCCGGACATCACCCGCCTCATCAGCGTAAGGCGATAAGTCATCGAGGTGTTTCGGGGATAGGATCCCGAAACGATTGAACGTTGGGATGGGGAGCAGGGGCTCTCCACACGGCCTTTGAGGGCGGCATTGACGGCGGGGCCTGGATTCCTCCAGGTCCAGGAAGGCCATATCCTGAGTTGGGATGACCAATTCGTCCTCGTCCCTGCGTACAAGGATGTTGATCACCCTTCGCTGGATGATCTCTGACAGGCAGAGAGGACGTGGGTGCCCCGTATTCACGGATGTAGAGGCCATCATGGCGGCAGCGGAGCCATGCGGGGTGGTTGTGCCGGTATTTCCCCTGCCTCAGCGTGGGAGAGTTTCCGGTGATCGTGTCTCCATAACAGCAACCTGGTTCCTGGGAACCTGAGGGATCAACTCATCAACACTGCGAGGAAAAAGATTGTCAACAAGTGCCCCCGCGTCATTCCATTCTCCACGTATGTAAGAAGGATCCATGCCAACATGTTGCAGAAAAGAATTCCCTACGTTCTATTTCCCCAACTTCCAGTGAGTTTCACTCCAGGCCCGCTATTTTCATGGCGGGACCCGGCGTCAGATATCTGGATTTGGTGACATGTTAATCTACTAGTGTCTCGAACACTACTAATCTTCACATTTAAGAGAATAACATCACGTCAGGTTCATTATTTCTGTTTCTGACTCTTTTGCTGGGGAGCACACATCCGTTAGCAGAGGACGCGTGGCTATGGCCACACATTCCCACTTTCCAATGGCAGGCGGCATATGCTCCTTATTCAGGTACGTCTTCTCCTTGATTGAAACCGGGATGATGGGATATCGATTCCTCCATCTGTGGATTCCTACTCAGAACTCGTCACCTCGTCCGGGTCTCCCACATAGATTTAATACGTTGTTTGTGAAACTCTTCCAAGTGCCATGTTTCCATGGACGCCGGTTAATTACATTGCTTCTGTCAGGACATTCCAAAGGGTTTGGCCAGGGAAGCAACCTTCAGTGGGGGGAGTAGTCACATCGAGGCATCAGTAGCGTGTTTGTATGCTGAGGGAACTGTAGTGTCTGTCTTTTTTCCCATGTCATGGGGCTTCTCAAGGGCGTGGATGCCCGAGGAATCCCACATCGAGTGCGGGGAATCATATTCCCTAGGCATATATCTAAGATTTTTTTCAGCTTCCTATGTTTCACACAGGGTATGCTGCAAGTTTAACGTTCAGTGGAGACGGTTACGCCAAGGGTGTTCCATTCGAGGTTTTCCTCAGGCATCTCATGTTTATCACGAGGTAGGCCGCAAGTTTATCATCCAGTAGAGACGGGTCGGCCGGAATGTGTTTAAGAGGAGAGGAATGGCATGATCTGTCCAGGATATGACAGTCCAGGTGAGGATCAGGGTGGATGATGGATGGGTGGATGAAGTGGAGGGGGACTGAGATGGGATTATCGCAAGGGCGACAATGATATTGGGCTTGAGCCTAAAAGAGGCCTCCTACGTATCCCCGTGGTAGGGAATCAAATTCCTCGTAGTTCATGATGGTGACGGCTAGCCGACATTAAGGTGGACCTGGGCCCGATGGGTATCGTCTACGAACCGACATGAATGTGGTCGGAATGACAGGGTGACGGGTTTGAACATCATAGTTCAGAATGGTGTGTCGGTGAACTGATGTGCATGAGGACCTTGGTATGGATGGTGTAGGGCTTACACACTAGGCCACCCAGGTGCTGGTGACCTAACATGAAGAAGGCCGGAGTGACCAGCAGGTGGTGGGCTTGAATCTCTAGGAGGCTTGCTACGTACCATGCCTTGACATGGATCAAAGAACACGTAGTTCAAGATGGACGTCGGAAGGCCGACGTGAATGACGAGGACCAGGGGGGTCCTAGTAGTGGTGGGCTTGGACATCATGAGGCTTCCTACGTATCATGCCTTAGCACGGATCAAAGACCACGTAGTTCAGGTTGGTCACAACGACTTTCCGTCGGACTGGAATTCAGTTTAACGTAATGCTGGACGAAGATGAACCCTGACCTGGATAAATGACGAGAGGTGGGCTTGAACCTCATGGAGTCTTCCTACATCCCATTCCATGACATGGATCAAAGACCCCGTAGTTCAGAGGGATTCGTCGGCGAACCGATGTGAAGGTGAACCCGGGGGTCCACTAGTGGTGGGCTTGGACCTCGTGAGGCTTCCTACGTACCGTGCCTTGACATGGATCAAAGACCTCGTTGTTCGGGAATGGCGGTGGGTGTCGGAGAACCGACTTAATGAAAGGAACTTGGTCTGATGGGAGATGGGCTTGAAACTCTGGGAGGCTTCCTACGTACCGTGCCTTGACATGGATCAAAGTTCTCATAGCTTGGGTTGGTCACAATGGCTTTCCGTCAGACTGGTATGCAGTTTAACGTCGTGCGGGACGAAGGTAGAACTCAACGTGAAGAAATGACGGATGGACATGAACCTCATGGAGGCTTCCTATGTATCATGCCGTGAAATGGATCAAAGAACTTGTAGTTCAAATGGTTGTGCAGTTTAACGTCATGTCGGACGAGGGCATACAGTTTAACGTTATGATGGAAGGGGGCATACAGATTAACGTTCTGTTGGATGAGGGAATACAGTTTAACATCCTGCTGGACTAGGGCATATAGTTTAACGTCATGATAGACTAGGGAATATAGTTTAATGTCATGATGGATGAGGGCAGACAGTTTAACATCATGCTGGACGAGGGCATGCATTTTAACTTCATGCTGGACGAGGGAATACAGTTTAAAGTCATGATGGACGAGGGAATATAGTTTAACGTCATGCTGGACGAGGGAAAATAGTTTAATGTCATGCTTGATGAGGGCATACAGTTTAACATCATGCTGGACGAGGATATTTCCATGGCTGATGCTTACTCTAAGCCCACGTGATTCATGCTCGGTGTGAGAAACAAGATGCAGCAAGGACCTGATGATCACGTCGCGAAGGGTGCGTCCGTGATATGCGAAGTGGGTCTTATGTGTTAGGCAGCCCATGGTGCTGGGACATACTCTAGGATGGAGGCCCGAAGTGCTACAATGCATGGTGGGAGAGGGATTTGGGTCCAACGATGGAAGGTGCCTCGTACCCTATCTCGCCCTCCGCTTGCCTTGACAGTGGAGAAGTACGGAGGTGCATGGGTGATACCTTCCACAAGAGAGGTTTGGGGCTTATACTGGGGTGGTTTCCCTTCTCCCATGGACATAAACTACTCCGAGAAGGAGGATATCATCCCTTGTGGAGGGGGTGACCCCGTCTCTGTGGAGACGACTGGCATAAAAAATGTCTGATATAGGGGGACCCTGCGTGCGAGGCACGGGGCCGGATCACAGTTTAACGTCATGTGTTGAGGACGAGGTGCTTGGCAGTTTAACAACCTGTAGCTTGGGAGAGGTGGGTTTACTACACACCCCTAGGACGTACAAAACCGATACCCTCTGTTCCTTTGGGGAGGGAAGGTACTGGCAAGACCATGGTAAAGGGGGGTCGCGGAGCAAACCATCGAGGGGTCCACGTTAGCATGGCTATGCGAGGAAGCAATAACCATTAGCATGCCTATGCGAAGAAGCATTAGGCGAAGAAACACTATGGGTGGTGTTGCCCATGGGATTTTGAAATCAGACCGTGCATGACTGGAGGGTCTCACGAGAAGAGGAATTGCTAAGAAAAGGAGTATGCTTCGCGAAGTGGAGTGCCTCGGCCTTTGAATGGGGAAAGGTTGTGACTGGGAGGTGCTTTGCTAAGTGGAATAGTAATCACAGAGCACTACCTCACGAAGCAGAGGGGCCTTGCGAAGCAAAGTGCTGCGAAGCAGTGTGGTTCGCGATGTACAGTGACCCTACATTGGCATGTGGATCCCTAGTACTGGATGGGTGTTTCGCGAAGAATAAACTCTCCGCGGCTGCCCGAGTTCCCTTGGGAATCCCCTTCCTCCACGAATTCCCTAAGTATTTGCGAAGGGCATCCCTATTGGAAGAGGGGCTCAATACAAGATAGGGTGAAGGCATCTCGTGATGTAGAGGTACCTCGCAGAGCTCATGATTCTCGGGGGCGAAAGGTGCTTCGCGAATCGGGAGCTGAGAAGCCGAATGGTCGGATCATCCTCCCCTTGGGATCTGGGGGAACCCAGTATTTATAGGCAAGGGGCGCTGCGATGTAGAGATCACGTGGCGCGAAAGGGCGGCGGGTGCTTTGCGGAGGGTTCGCGAACGTCAGGGCGTTCGCGGAGCGTTACCACCTCTTGTGCTTCGCGGCGGGCTCGCGAACGTCAGGGCGTCCGTGCAGTGTTACCGCTTCCTGGGCTGCGCGGTGGGCTCGCAAAAATCAGGGCATTCATGGACCGTTACCACCTCCTGTGCTTCGCAGTGTCCACGATGCTCGGGGGATTCTTCATGCCATAACGTCACGAGGCAACACGCGGGGCTTCTTTTCCGTCCCTTCTTTGCGTGCAAGATTTTGGCGCCAACAACCATAAAATGGTGAACCCTCAAATCCAGAAGAAAAGGGACGTGATGGATCACTAGTATCCTAGGTTGATGTTGATGGACAATTAGAAAAAATTTATTCTCTAATAGAACCTTCCCATTCACCTGATGTATGTTTTGTTTCAGTATATGTATTCATAATATGTTTCCTAAATTCTATTAGACATTAAATTATGACAAGTTTTACAAAGTTGATGAAGTTTCAATCACCTCTCTATAAAAAGTTGAGTGAAAATGATTCCCAGTTTCTTTTTTAGTAGTTTATCAAAAAAATTCACCTAAATATGTGGCATCATATCCAAGACACATATATTGCACATAAGAGGATTAGTTATGAGATGGAATCGGTAAATTCTAGGATTGAATTTTTAAAGTCTATTTTTACTGCCTCTTTAAATAGAATTATAAAAAGTATTGTGAATGTATGTGTAGATACTTCTACCTCCACTATTACATATAAAGTGGGTGATCATCAAAATAAAATTCTATTGAGAGAAGAATTTAAAATTACATACAAAGTGAAAATTACTATGTCTATAAAATAATATCTCTCAATGACTTATAACATGGATTCAACGGTTGAAATTATCAATTTTTTATTAGATAATTGACGGATTCCACCAGTTTCACATGCCTTTGAGAACAAAGTTAGAAAATTGGAGGAAATAACCATAGTTCCAAATCAGTTTATGGGGGAGACATGGTATTTCATTAGTTCCATGGATGGAGATATACAAATTATAATGGACTTAATCAATCTTATAAAGGCCTTTCTTCATGTGCATGGTACTGCATTTTTTGTTCAAGAAGACATTCTAGTTAAACCTCATAAATCCTTCAAACATAGAGTTTCAAGGGATCCTCTTCCACCTATATTATCCAAGTTCCAAACATTACCCCTTCATACTTACCAAGGTATGAGAAAACTCAGACCAATTGTTTTTATAGAGAAATGAACTCCTTGAGGTATAACTAAAATACCAACTAGTGTTTCATCTAAATTTTCTAGAGCACATTCAGACCTAAATCCAGCTATTGTATCATAATAGGAGACAAAAAAGGACAAATGAAAAACTCTTATGGATTCTTCAGCCTATCCTTGACCATATTGTTAGATTAAACATTCTTGTTTTGATGATAACGTATTTGGTAAAACATTTTGAATAGACATTTTGGATATCTTTAATAGTAATATATAATGTTTTTTTAATTCAATTCATCTTTGCTAATTTTGGTTATTTTTTTGAATTTTTTGTAATCCCAAAAGGGACAGAATGAGAAATTTTTATAATTTATTTGTTATTTATTTATGATTATTATAGTTATCGTTCATTTTTTATATTTTTTCTATTTCATTTCCTTGATTCCACACTAATATAAATTCATGATATTTTTTATTATCTTTACTATAATGATTGTGACCATATATTTGATGTCATGAATTGTTTAAATTTTAGTCCATGATTTTTCATCATTTAATAGTGGGAGAGTGTTGTTACCCTTATTTTAAGGATCACCAAATCAATCTTCTCATTGTATTAAAATGTTTCATGTTTCCTATAATAATCATATAATTTGAGACAAATGATTAAAGTTTTACTATGTACGAGTCACTGATGAGGTTGAGACACCATTGAAAATTTGAAACAATTACGATTGATTCAATGTTAAAAAAGGATTATCAATCAGGATGGCATACCATTAGATTGGAATTATAGATATGTTTTACCACAGTGAGTCTGACCTACCATCAGACGAGTCACCACCAGAGGGATAAATTCTTGTCTGCTGAGTCAAAAACCAATGCAGGAATATATCTAAGTAATAATTTCACTCCATCATCTTGACATGATGAAAAAATGAGACACCACCAAAAAGAGGCACATCCCGTTTCACACCACCAAACATAGACACTACTATAGAGAGAAACAATTATAAACACATACCGCCTGTTTTCAGTCACTATTCAAGACTTACCATAACTATTTATATACTTTACATATTTGAATTAAATATTTCCCTAATGAATATTTTATTTAATTTAATGAAAACCATATTTTAATTATTCTATCTTAAATGATCGATAGAATGCATTGATGTATGTTTCAGGCATACAGTGCGAGGAAGAAGAGAGGATCAAGATATTTATATTGTTTTTGCTAATAAAATGGAATCATAATTACTCATGAAAAAAATAAGATGTAATAAACTGATGTTTTGAATGTATTTACAAGTATGTAATAGAGATGAACCATATTTAATGATCAACAAGAACCTGAACAAATACATCATGTACTGTAAGCAACCATGGAAACAGAATCACATTATAACTTTCAATGCCTTCCTATGTCAAGATGTAAAGTGTCATGGGTTCATAAGAACCCAAATTGTGATCCACTTCCTATCAGAATCAAGAGTCATGGGTTTCAGTACAAAATGATGGGATCATCTCTAACCCTTTATACTCTTATTTTTCAGTTTTCTTATTGTATTTTTTATTAAGAGTAGTGTGTTCTATACGCTGGTTTATATAAAAAAATGTATGCTACGATAAACCAGAAGATATAAATATATACATAGGTAATTATATCCTTAACTACTTTTACACCTTTTCTACCATGTATGACTATAGAAGAGGTCATGTGTGACATGTCATTTTTCATCTATGATAGATAATGGTGGAAGATGTCATGTGTGTTATGGGCAGTTTTATACAATTATAAAACTAGATTGCATAGTTCTAGATCATTATCCAATTAAAAATCAATAAAAAACTACCTTCATCTCCCATATGGTATATTTTTGTACATAAGGATTCTTTTTTTGTTAAAAAATTCCCTCGATACATTCTATGGAGTCTTGGAAATTTACATGTCAGATCTAAATGTAATTCAATTCGACGTATTTCACATTGAGTTCACATTTAATAAATTAGATACTGAAATCTATAATTAAAATATAGGAAATTTTTTAACTTGATTTATTTAAAATAATTTTTATTTTAAAATATCAAAATGAAATTTTATGGTAGAGAAAAGAAAGTTCATAGGCCCTAAAATTTTTATAGAAGAAATTGAGGCTGAGAATTCAACGTTGAAAAAAATAAATATTTCTTTACCCAGCTGCTATGAACTAGGTTAAATAATTACAAAGAAATTATTTATTATATATAAGTCATATTATAAATATTATAAAAAATAACATCCATTAATTAACCTTCTAAAGAAGGAAAATATTTTTGTATGTGAGGAATAATAGAGGAAAACATTTGTAATAATTACGTAGAGCCATATAAGAACAGAAACAATCATACCATTAACATAATAAGAGGACTATGATGTTTTTTTAGGATTCAGACCAAAAAATATGATCAATTTTCTCCCAAATTAATGCATAATGGTAACACACAAAATTTTTATATGTAATCATTATATTCGAAAGCATGCATGAAACACAAGACAAAGCATTGAATTGATTGTGATAAATTGAGAAATTAATATAAATTTACTTTTTAAACTAATTTCAATATAAAATATATAATTAAATTAATTCAATAATGATATTAACATACATTGGTCACAACAACGAATTTTTTCAACAAATTTTGTTACCAGAAAGACCTTGTTTTACTAATAAAAAATATATTATTTATATTATGATTTAATATGATACATACTACCTAACCATTAGGATAGAGGGTATTAATCAGATAAACTAACATTAGAAAATATATAATTTAAATACATTTTTTGGTTATATATTAATTATAAAAAATATTAAAAATTATTTAAAATAAAATGAAATGTTTTCGGAGGAACTACATTTTCTTAAAAGACTGTTTAGTCAGGCTTAGCACACATAATTTAAATGTTAATATTATAAGTAATAAAATAATAATATGTAAAAATAAACATAATTATTGAAATACTAATAAAAACACATTGGAATAATATGTTGTGTTATTTTTCTGACAAGATTCATTTTTAGATGAATAATGAAAAATAATAGTTTTTAACTGAATATTTACTTTCATATAAATAATTTTAAATGATATATTATATTTTTAATTCTTTTAAATACAATATAGTAAACTTATACATATATTAATCTATTCAGTTAATATAGATAATTATAATTTTTACATTTTTATTTAAAAATTTCTAAAATCATTGAACATTTTAACATTAAATATCATCTTTTTTATCATGGTCACGAGATTAAAATTTAATTGACATTTTTTCACTTCTATGAATTTAATTTAGAAAAATGGATTAAATATTTAGAATCATCATAATTTATAATTTTCAATATGGTCAACATAATTTCTTACTTGAATGAATATAGGAAATTTTGAAAATTATTTATTACAATTAAGGAAAAATGGATTCAATTAGATTTAAAATAAAAACTTAATTTTTTATATTTCATATAAACATTCCCAAAAACTATTTTATTTAAATTTTTAACCATTATACATATAGGATTAATTAATAATATATTGTAGACCCTTTTAACATATTATGAATTAGGTAATAATGAATTCCTATAAACAATAAGAAGTGTGTCCTCTCCCCCAACTTACAAAATGCCACCCCCTCTCCTCGCATTTTCAAACCTCTCAATCCAATTACATCGTCAAAAACTAAACAAATCACACAAAAAGATATATAAAAAATCCTAGATTCCTTATTATTGGATAAAATAAATATTTTTAATGATTTTTTGTAAACCTTAGGAGGATTCCTAATGTAGTTATTGTGTTCATAAACAAGTTTCTTTATTTAATTTCCTTCTCCACCACCTTCATTTTTTATTATACAATGATTACACAATAACATATTTATATTCCATATGACTATAAATTGTTATATTATGTGTATAAACTAAAAAAAACACACAATTACAAAACATTCATTACGAATTCATCATTCATGTGTATGGTGGGATACAACCTCGCAAACAATGTCTTTCATTTTGTCATTACCAACTATCAATGTTGGGAATAATGAACAATCTAAATTTTAAATGTGATAATTACAAAATAGTTAAAAATTTATGTTCTTTATATCAGATAAATAATTATCCATTAAATTTAGTAGAATATATGACAACTTTGATCGCGTGTACAATGGACTACCGCATCGTGAAACAATGTTATTCGACTTTTTGTAATGCATCACATTGAAGGAGATAATGTTATTGTTAATGAATATATGTGATATACATGAAATAATTATGATATTAATGAAGTATTTAACATTATATTATGGTTTTATATATATATATATATATCATTTTACACATTTCTATTTCAATAACATAAATAAGATAACAAAGTTCATCTACATGTGGACTACTGCCTTCACCAAGAAATGTTCCTATCTTTTCATAACCACACCACATGGATTAAATATATACTCATATAATATAGCATTGATTTTGTTAAAATCATTCTACAAATATAAAAAAAATACTTACATCGTTTTCATAATGATCAATGAGAAATGGAAATATTACTCTTTCTTAGTAAGACATATCGTCTCCATGATCACAACATACTTCATTTTTAATAACCATTATTCATGATTTTTTTTAAATGTAATATTTATTTAAAAAATAAGATATTTGTGTAGTTATTCATAATTTGGATATGTTATAACTATATAATATGTTCAAGAATTATATCTTTCATGATGATTCAAGAATAAGAAAAAATTGAAATTAACACCTCAAATAATGAAAATAAAGGTTGATTATTAACAAACAGTTTAATAATGTCATAAATAATAATATATGACATCATAAATATTAATATGGTTATTGAATAAATTAATATTGTCGTTAAACCCCTTATAGTAGATTTTAAAAATCCTTCAGCTAAGTGAATGCATGAGTTGAGGGATTTATTTCTTAAATTCCTTTCATTAAATCATTTTGTATTGTTATGGACATAATTTCATTTATATAGAGTATATACATCCCCATTAAAATTTATTTTCTTGATTAAAGAATAATTAATATTATTTTATGTTTAAATTTAATTTTTTTATCTAAGATGATTTGCATTATAAGCTACCAAGTGGTAACAGATTTCTAAACATAATTTTTGTTCATCGAGGTAAATATTTTAATCATTGATTATGTCACTATATGATTATGAATTAGTGAATTTTTATAGTAATATATTTTATTTCCATGTTATTTAGTTTTATTTAAATATAATTCAAATAATCAATTGATTGACTAATTCTCAATCCACTATTCTTATCATTGAATGATTATATATAACAATGTCATTTTCATCAAGATTTTTTATTCCTAAATTATAGTTATATGAATTAATTGTATAATTTTTTAATAACCCCTTTCATTTTATTATCCTATGGTCATTAATGAACTATTTTCAAAAAATAGAACTACTTTCTACTCTTTGGTACATCATATGTTTTATATAATGTTTTTAATCAAATATGACTTCATTTCCCTAATCATTCATATATATGTTTTCTTCTAAAACCACATTTCAAAAATTATTTTCAAAAATGTTTCTAAAATTTTCAAAATTATTTAACAGAAAATGTTAATTTTTTTTATATATACAATATTTTTTCAAAGTAATGATTTTTTATTTTTAGAACAATGAATATTTTTCTTTAACTAAAAATGAGAATGGAATCTTTTTATCATTTTATGAATAAGGAACATTACTAATATTTTTATCGTGAAAATTTAATTTTGTTTTTTTACATTAACAGGATCTAAGGAATGTCACACCTTCATTATAAGCATTTCTGTGATGTTTCCTTTTCATTTTTAATAAAATCAATTTAATGAAATGGTTTTTAAATGATATTTTGAAATAAAAGGATTTCAAAAATATTTTTCCAAAATGAAAATGATAAGTATTCTAAAAAAATTATTTTAGAGACCTTTTTATGGTATTTAAATTTATAAGTTACAAAAAAATTTAATTCATACATTAATAGGTATATGTTTTATTGATACAATCATTATTATTACTTTTCATGGTTTATGAATATATTTAATATATAAATTATTGATATTCACTTCCTTGAATCATTTTTTATTCAATAACATTTATTGAAATTTCTATTTTGTTATGATCATTAGACATTAATTTAAAAAAAAATATCCATGTTAACTACAATGTATACTTTTATTTAATAAACCATATATAATTTATACATAATGTGTTCTCTATTGAAATTAATAGGTTTATCTATTGAAATATCCGATAATTTTTATTCTTTATTCAATTCAGATATTTACTAAAAAACATGGTATTTAAATGAATCTATAATTAAATATTTGATAAATAATTGGGAAGGTATTGGATGGGTGGGGTTCAACTATAGTTATCCCATATATGCATTAGTTGTCACAAGGTATGAATCATTTGGAGATCCTTGATTAAGATGGTGTTTAGATAGTATGTTTTTAAGCATTTTGTGAATTAACATGATGGTAATAGGATCATGAACCTTGGAAGCAAGGAATCCAATAATTAATCATTTCCTTAATTCAGTATTTAGTTATTACTACCAATGAAATTTTTACAATAAAATTATATCTGGATATATTTCATTATAAATTTTTGATTAAATCATATATTTTCTCATTTATTCACCTTTCTATATTGATTAATAATTAATAATTCACAGAACAATTTTATTTAAACATATTTTCTCAGTTATTAACCATTCTATATTGATTATTGTTCCTGATATTTTCCCATTGATATGATCTCTAGGTAAATATATTTCTCATTTTAATGATTAAATGGAATTTCATTGTTGTTACTATATTTACATGTTTATTTTTCTTAATAATTATTTAATTCATACACATTATTTAACCCTTACTAAGAATTTTATCTCACCCTTATTTTTTTATTATTGAAGATTCAATAATGTGTACATTGAATGATATGAAAGTATATTATAGTGGGAACAACGATATTCTTGAAAACTATTATGTTTTAGTTTTTTTATTTAAAAAAAAATTATATGAAATAAGTTTGTATATATTTTACCATGATTACTAATGTATTCATTTCATTAGACATTGATTACATATTTAGTATACTAATGTGGTGATAGTAGGCACCAAAATTGGTCTGGTATGGTTAAGGTTACTATAGTCGGTTTCGAAGGATGTTTAATATAAACCAAAGGAACTAGTTTTTGGAAGAAATGGATTATGGAACACAACACAATTGTAGAATTTTTGGATTTTTATCAAATAACATAACAATGTTTTTTATGTTAGATATTATGTTGTTTTTTCCAAAATACATTCATGTTTGGATAATACAAGTGTATTTGGTTCTATAAATGATGTAACATGGGGTGATAACATAGTAAAGGGTGCATTGGGATTGACCATATCATCACCTGGTGAATGACTGTAGGCTGTATTGCATTCCAATTTTGATATTCTTGGTGGATATTCATTGGATAATTCACATTTTATTTACAAACAATTATGATGGATTTAAATAGATAATGATAATTAATGACCTATATAAAAAATATTTTGACATATATTGATGATAATGGTTCTTGATTATGACATATTATAAAAGATATTATAGTTAAACAGTATACCAAAGTAAAATATTTGTTGAAATAAAATAAATGAAGTATTTGTGTTGATTTATTTTACAATGGGTATATTTTTATCACAATTATGAAACATGTACGGTGTGTGTAAAATTTAATATAAATATATGACATAATTAACTGAAGTGTTATTAATACTAGAACAGGATTATGAGAATAAGTTTGATCATAATTTCAATGACTAAAACACTATTTTTTGGTTTTTTTGATTATTGTATACTATAATTAATGAAATTAAAATAATTTTTATAACATTTTAGTGAATATGTTCTTTTAAAAATAACTCCACTACATTGTATAGATAAAATTTTATAGGTAATAATAAATTTTTTTGTATTATGATTCTTAATTACATAAAAATATTAGACATTTAATATTATTAAACATTTTAAGAAAATGGTTCTTATAAAAAAATATTAAAAAAATATTTAAATATTTAACTCCTTCCATGGATGTCCATCATATTTTTTTGGGAACATTATAAGAATTATGTTAATATATTTTATAAAAGATAAAAATTATATGTTCGGTGAAAACCAATCATGTATTGAAAGGTTATAGGGGTTGAACCAATGACTAAAGGATTATAAGGGATATTGAATACCACTGGTATACATGATGTTCAATTTATTATTTCATTTTCTTGTAAAATTATTTATAATAATAATAATAATTATAAATAATCATCATAAATCAGTATTGTTAAATTTTTAGTATAGAGACTAATTTATTATATTGAATAACATGTTCTAGGAATATTAATTTGGGTAAATATTTAATGAAATATGGGAATAAATTTCACACTTTATAGATCTTATAATCTGATAAATTTGAATTTTAGTGCTTTTGAAAAAAAAATTCTTTATATTTAATTCATGGAATATGAAATGAATAGGAAATATATCAAAAAATAATCAAAGGATGAAAGTGTTCTTAATAAATTAAATAATATCATTTCATTATATTTCCTTATATAACTCTATAGTAATGTAATTCTTAATGATTTTTAAAATAATATTCAAATAAAAAACATTACCCTATGACATTCAAATACGATGAATAAGATAGTCTTTTAGATCATTGCAGATTTATGTTTTCGAGTCCCCTAACATACCATTGACTATTCAAATTATTCTTATCTAGGACCACTCTCACTATTTATGATTATTTATACCTTTTCTCCATGTGTATGTCTACAATTTTTTATGGTTTTATTCTACCTAAAAGCCTAGTTATGTATTATTGTATATGATTTTTGTACTTCCCCTTTAGACTTATTAAGAAGATATTTTATTAAATATTTTTTATATGGGGTTTCCACAATGGTATTTACAAATTTCAAAGCCTATATTTTTGATATTGAGTTTGAATTTTGAAGATATAACTTATTTATGGTTGGGAGAATGTAATACAAAAAAATTTAAAATATAAAAATTATATTCAGTAGAATTCATGACACACAACACAAATAATTGAATGTAATATAACTACATCAATATTTATGAAATATTTAATAATTTATAATGATTATATATATTATACATATTTTAAACCATGAAACACTATGATTATCTTCTGTTACAAGAAACTACATTTTTATACATATTGCACTATAGAAAATATTGAGTTTACCAAAGAATAATATACTAACAATATTAATTTTTAATATGATTGTTACCATCTAGCCATTTAAAATGGTGGGTATGAATAAGAATGAAAAAAAACTAAAATATCAATTTGACACACTTTTTATGTTTAAAATTAATTAATTAATAATAATTATTATTATTTGAAATAAAAACATATGATTTCAGAAAAACTAAATTTTTATAAAATACGGACTAGTCATGCTTGGCAGAAAAAATTGAAATAATTTTTTTATCAATATTAGATACCTAATATGAACAAAAAAACACAATTTTTTATTGTAATTCTAAAATTATATTTGGATTAATTATTTGTATATTTCATTTAATTTTTATTTTTTGACGAATAGTATAAATCACTAGATTTTAATTGAAAATTTACTTTTATTATAAATAATTCTAAAAAATAAATTATATTTTGAGAAAGTTTAAAAGTTAATTTAGTGAAATTATATATTTGTTAATCAATTATATATCATTTTATCATTTTTCAGATTAATATTTTATATAAAAACATTATATACTATTGAAAATTTTCAAATTAAAAAGTATCTTTCTATCAAATATACAAAATAAATTTTAATTCAAAATTTTCCACTTTTGGGAATCGAGTTTATAAAAATGGATTCCATAATTTTTTTTAAAAAATATTTATAATTTCTAATATTTTGAACATAATTTTTTATGAAAATGAATAGTGAAAACCTTATAAATTATTTACCTTAATTACAAAAAAAAATTGATTTTTATGTGGTTAAATTAAAATATTATGTTTAATATAATTTATATACTTTTCCAAAAACCATTTTATAATAATATTTCCAAAAAGAAATATATTTTTCTTTATTATTTAATTTTGGAAATTTTTTCTTTATTAAAAATGTGAGAGAACTCAATTCTTTTAAAACATACCAAGTGTGTTCTCTCCCACACCTTTAAATGGGTATCCCGTATCCTAACTTCTTCCCACCTATGAATAAACGGGATCATCCAAACCCTACCCAAATCACATAAAAAATTCCCTATACTCATCATAAAAACCATATTTTGGTCATAATTCAAATATTTCATGAATTTGGTTGAAAACTATGTAGGATACCTGAAGGAGTGGTAATGTTCTTTAATAAGCGCAATTTTATTATTTCATTATCCAACTCTTTCAATTTCAACAATATAATCATTATATATTATAAGTAGTATCATCCATATATTAATGGGTTTTTATGTCAACTTTATAGTATAAAAAATTGAAAAATTCCATCAGATGGTTTATGATATCATTGTCCATGTTTACTTTAGACTACCTCCTCATGAACTGATGACATACATTTTTTCAACACCACCTCTCAAGGGTGGGAATGATGAAGTATAAAACTGTTATTATTGATATTTATAAAATATTTATACCTTTTATTAATTATATAATATATATTTTATTTACCTTCCATTAAATTATATATATGATATTTTCCCCCATGTGTATGGAGGGCTACCGCCTCACAAAGAGATGTGATTTCTCTTTCAAAATCCCTTCACATGGATTGTGATAAATATAATACAAATGTTTATATGTAATATAAATGAAATGATAGTCATATTCAGTACACACATATATAATTATTTATAGATTATATATATATATATTACATTTTTTGTATGTTCATTCCACTCACTTAAAGGTGATAACATCATTCGTGTACGTGGGGACTACCTCCTTCACGATGTGACGTGACACTCTTTTCATTACCAGGCCAGATGAATGAAATATTTAATTATATAATATTTTATTAATTATATTATTATGTATCTATTAAATTAACAATCTGTATTCCTTTTTTCTATAAGGATTAGTTGGAAATTCAAACGCTACTCATTCATATGTGTGTAAAACTACATATCTGATCACAACATTATTTATTTTTCATTACCATAATTCATCATTAGTATTAAAATTAAAATTATAATTATAATATTATAATAATAAATAATTATAATTTGGTAGAAGATTTAACTATATAATATGTGACGGAATCATATGTTATATGGAGAAAAATTCAAGAGAAAACAGTTCAATTGTCCCCCAAAACAATGAAGATAATGAAATAATATTAACAATAAGTTATTTTTTTTATAAAAGTTACATAAGATATCATAAATCTTAATATGGTATTTTATTAAGTTATAAACATGCTAATACACATTATACATGATGTAAAATCTGTTTCGACTACGGTTAATCAAGAAGCAAGGGATTTCATCTCAATTTCATTACATTTAGTCATTTTGTAATGTAATGCAACAAATTTATTTTACTTGGTGTATATAAATCCCATTTGACATATAATATCATGAATAAATAAATATTAACTCTATTATATGTTTAAATTATAATTTTTTTTATTTCAGGAGATTTGAATTAAATGTTATAGTGTGGTATGTGATATCTTACCTCAATTTTTTCTCATTGGGTACAAATACAACATTGATGATTATGTAACTATATAATTATTTTTATAATTAATTTTGATTATATTATTTCTTAATAATACTTAATTTATGTGGAAATATATATAATTATCATAAATTATTCATTTACTAATTCTCACATCAATGTTAGGATCATTGTTATTATTTCTTTCACAATCTAATTCCTATTAAGATTATTTATACAAAAATCGGAGGTTATGAAAATTATTTTATCATTTTGTAATTGACCCTTTAATTTTCATAACCACTGGTAAATGAAGTGATATTTTCATGTAATTGTACAACTTTTATAATCTTTGGTAATTACAATGTTTTATAATTTTTAATAATAATATATAACTTTATTTATAACTTTTGTCTAAAATATGTTTTAATACAATACCATGTTTTCTAAAAATGAATTGAATAATGTATTTAAAAAGTCAAAAATTATATATCAATTTATTTAATATACTAATTAAAAAAAGTAAAAAAATTAAAGGAAACATAGTCCATTTTAAAAAAATCATATCTTGGCATTTCCAAAAATATGAATGGAATTTTCGTATCGTTTTCTAAATTTGGAACACTCTAAATAATTTTATAGTGAAAAAAATATATTATTTTGTTATATAATGGAATTTATGGAATTATGTTTCATAATTAAAATCATTAATTTAATTCTTACATTGTGATTTTATGAGGATATTTTTACGGAATGTGGTTTTGATTGTGATTTTCAAGGAAAATACTTTTCAAAATTCCATTCAAAATGAATATGATATTTTAATAAATAATTATCTTGAATATATTTCTAATATATATATTAATCAATGAAAAAAACATTATTATTGCTTCCTGGGATTATGTTTTAATTAAACCATCCTTATTATTATTTTTTATGGATTATTATCATTTATATTAAGAAATGTATTGACATTCCCATCCAACATACTTATTTGTTGTCAATGACATTCATTGAAATTTTCACATTCATGTGATAATTAGAACTAAAATTTACACTAAATATACACATGATTTATCATTAATATATTTATTAACTAAGACATATATCATTTCTACATTTGGTGCTTTACATTGAATTTTATTTTTTATGGGGAAATATTTACAAAATAATATTGATTACTCGATAATGATATTTTATAAGGCACATTTTTTTGAATTATGTATATTATTAAATATTTAAATAATTATTTAGACATGAATGGAAAGGGTGGGGTATAATTATTGATATCCCCTAGAAGAATTGGTAGGCTTATGTGATGAATAAGTTGGCTAACCTTAGTAATGTGGGATTTTACATAGTATGTTTTAATATGTCTAATGAAAGATCTTAATGGTATAGGTATAATGTACATGGGTAACGCAGTGTCCAATAATTTAATATTACATTCATTCATAAATTATCTACTTCTATCTAATAGGTTTCCACTATGAAATTATATTGGGATTCATTTCATTATTAGTTGTTAACTCAATGACATTACTATTCTGTTATTTATCATTCAAATATTTATTATTCATTTTGTATTCATGTAGTAAACTTATTTAAATTTTATGAATTTTAAATTATTTAATTTGAAATATTAGTTATTCTCATGGGTATTGTCACATTAATATTAACTATTGAGGCACTTATCCCCATTTTATTGACAATATTGAATTTTTATTCTGTTATTACTGATTAATTTTGATTATTCTTATTATTTCATGAATTATTTTAATGTACATAACCCTTACTGAGCATTTGTGCCCACCCTTAATTTGTTTCCCTTAAAAATAATTCCTTAAACTATTCCAAGAATGATTTGATAGTATATCCTAGAGAGAGTAATGATACATTAAAAATAATAATTTTTAATTTGCTAATTCAAAATTAATGTAACATCAAGTATATATTCATATTACCAAGGCTAATAAACTATTTCATAATTTCGAATGTGATTCCTTTTATATTAGGCCAATGCAACAATTTTAGGTTCCAGATCTGGGATGCTGAGTTCGGGGTCACTACAATAACAAGGACACCACTCAAATAAATGATCATAAAATAGTGACAGATTTTTTTATTATTGTTTCACTTGAATGTTTTCACTCAATTATTTTAGAATGTAATGTAATTAATTCTATAAATCACCCATCTCTAATCTAGATTAAAAATAAAATATCTTAAAATAAAAGGTAGGTATGATATATTACCCTCCAAAAATAATTTCACATATAGATAAAGGAAAATAATGGCTATAAAAACATAGTTTTATAATAATTCAGCATAAATTACCAAAAAATTAAATCAAAAATACATATATAAATAACTAATATTGATACCATACATGTTGAGAAACAATATTAACCCAAAAAGGTACCCTAGTATGCTATATAGGTGAACTATTTTTCACATAAAAGGTACACTACGTCATTTATATTCATAAATTCTATAATATTAAATATAAATATGAATACCATGTGATAAATTAACTATATTGTTGGATAATAATTAGATATCATTTGATAATGGGATTTAATTCCATGTAATATGAATACACTATGCTTACATTATGGCATACTATTACATGTTGAGGCTACTTTGGACCATATATAACGAGAAGATATTTTTTTGTTATTTTTTCGACAATAATTTTTAATGATTCAAATAATTATTCTAAATAAGTTAATATAAAATAATTTAATAAAAGAAATTATAAAATAATTGAAATTTAATAATAATATTTTTTTAGGTGTTATATTTGATCTATGGGGAACCAACATCATGGGATCATTTTTTCCCATTTATATTTTGTTATATTCAATTATGAATTGAATATATTTCTAAATAGATTTTATACCAAGAAAGTAGACATATTAGTCATGAGTAGTTAAAAATATTTCAAGATCACTTTTGTAGGTTTTTAGTATCTTATAAAATATTTATAGATGAGCTGACACCTTCCCATAATGAATGAATCAATATTCTCAAAACGTGGTATGAAATACAATATAGGACCTCTAGTTCCTACCAGCAATAGATTAATGCATAGGATGTGGTATAAAACATATAAATTCATAAAATTATAAACATATTTAGAAAACCAAACTATAGTACAAGATTGAGAAATTATAGGATGCACCATGTGAATATAGAATTTCGTTCGAAGCCCCACAAGCACATCCCATTATGAAACCATTTTCTAGAATTTTTTTCAATTTAATATTTAACTACATCATAAAATCTAAGAGAATGCAATGAAAATTAACATGGAATTTATTAAAATTATAAGGATATATGTTGCACAAAATTTTATAATTTGATATGTTGAAGATAAAATCCTATGAGAAAAATATGTAATATATAGAAAGAACCATGTTTTTCCAAGATAGGATGATTATAAAAAATGATAATAAAATATATAAAAAAGTGTTGTTGTTCTCATATGTGATGAAATCAATTACTTGTAATCTCCATTATATATATATTGGACAGTTTATAATGGTAAAAAAACATATCTTGTTCATTTTTATTGTCTGATTATAATCCAAAATAACTCTAAATGTTAATAGAAATTTATATATATTTGTCAATATTATTTTAAAAAAGAAAAAATAATGGATTCATCACTTTTTTCTATAGAATTTAATATGACCCACCTTCATATATCATTCATTAAAATTGATTTAAATTCATATATTAAAATAACCATCAATTTAGAACCTCATGATAAAATAAATTATAAGTATAATATATTATAATTAGAGAGGATTGGAAATAAAAACCCGTATGTAGATAAATGTACTATTATTTTTGTCTATTTAAGCTCTAAAAAATAAATTTAATTACAATATGGTTTTTAAAATTCATTTCACTTTACTGAAATTTAAATTAAAATGTTTCATTGGGTCCTATGGAAATATTTTTATTAGAACAAATAAAATAATGTTTAATATAAAAGAACATAGTCAAATAAAACCTATGACATGAAGAAACAATAATTTTTCACGTAATCTTAGTTAACCCATGATCTGTGATTTATTAAGAAATTTTTGAGCCTCCCTAATTGAAATTTTTATATCTCAATTGTGTTGGATAAATGAAATTATATCATAAATAATCTATAAATATTACTAAATCAAAATTTCATATTTTTTTTTTCTGTGAGTCATTATATAATAGTTACAGTGACTAGAGAGTCATCTATGAAAGTGTTTCATTTATTAAACAACTAATAAAATAAGCCTTAATGGTACATATTATCTAGTTTTGGTTTATCTATGTGTTTAGTTGTAACCATATAATAACAGATCTATATATTCATTGATGTTTAAATTTCAATACGTTCTTACTGAAAAAGGATGTCAAAATTTAGGGAATTATAAAAATTGTTTAATAAGTGGAAGATAATATATTTCCATTTCATATACTAATTATATTGGATTATTGAAAATTATCTCTAGATGCGACAGATTTCATAAAGATCCATTTATTAAAATAAAATTTATAATAAAATTTATTGTTCGAAGAATCCTTAAATGGGAAAAGCATCTTTATAGTTACAAGAACACTTGAGAATATGATGAATGTTTTTTTTATATCATTGGTTGTGATTAAGGGAAAAATTTCATATTATTTATTCATTTATAGGATTTTAAAGGATATTTATTTATTTAATTATTAATAACTTAAATATATGATAATAAATGAATATGGAAGTAACCTATTTGAATACCTAGTGACAAACCCCAAATCTTATTATTTTTTTCTTATAAATTAATATTTCATGTACATATTTTGGCAAATGTAGCGAATTCATTTTAAAAAAATAGTTATGTTTGATAGAATATAAAATAAGCAACACTAGGATTAAATGAACCATGATACACTATTAAAATTTCATTATTTAAACAAGGTAGTTATAATATAGAAATTAAATTGGTAGGTTTCAATAGGAATAAACATATTATGAAATATATAAAATGGTCTTAATAAATACTTTTTTTGTCTACAAGGATAGATTCTCTAAGAGGGGGGTGAATCAGGGTATGAAAGATTAAAACAACTATCCCTTTGTTCTTGTTCTATTATTCGACAAAACTATCTTCTCTCTCTCCTTCCCATTGTAGAGTATGAACAAATAATAAGTCATGCACGTGACACTACAATTTAATTTGCTTCACCCTCACTGGGTAACATACAAGGAGTATACACTGGTAATTTTTCGATGTAAAAATTCATTTAAAATCTCACAAATGTTTAATTGTTTTAAGGAGACTCACTAGCCATTATTGTTTATAACCGTTCACAATTTTTGAACTCACTACACCCTCCACTAATGTGATCTAATTGATTCATCATAAGATCCACTCACAGTTTCTAGACCTGTAGTTCACTTCATTATCACTAATGAATATGTCCTTAGTTAAAGAAATATTCTATCTTAATGCCCATATTAGATACACTGATGAATACCACTTTTCCATTGATCACATGGAAACAACCTTTGGAAATACTGTCACAATTCACCCATCTACGTGAAGATCCCATTTTTACAAAGCTCAATCACGCCTTCGTGAAGTCCCTACTTCTTCGCAAAGAACACACCATCATAGTGCTTAGTCCATCACAGTGTTCAAGCTGTCAAAAAGTGTCTTCTTCCATTAAGCTCACTGTGCTAGAACAGAAAAGTCATATTTTGCACAACTAGATTAGCTGTCGTGAAGCTCATCCCTTTCATGAAGCACCATTCTTCCCTAAACATCCATACCAATTCGAGAGCTACAAGTTTTTCATGAAAAAACAACATACTATTTTCAAGGGGGTAGATGCCTATTTATAGGGGATTCAACCGACTCGATAACCTTTTGCATGAAGTCATCTCCACATCATCTAAAATAGAAAAGATTCGAAATTTCTATGGAATGTCCCTCTATATCGCAAAGAACCATAAAAATTCATTGATTTCAGATCTCATCATAATCACCAAGCATTCCGTCAATTACATTTTACTAATTCCACAATGATCCCTCGTAATACAGTTCACCTCTGCTATTTGAGATGGTATTCGGAATCACAGAGCCCATTGTCATAATTCTTCATTTTTTTTTGAAATATAGTTCATGGATACCAACTTCATTAAACTCATGTCTTTTATATTTTTTGATTATATATTCAAAGAAATCAACTTTTAATGATGCTCAACAAATCCCAAATTTTAGACCCCAAAAATTTGGTAAACACGTGAAAACGAAACCACCTTGTATCTGTTATTTTTTATATCCTCCAGATCATTAATTCCTTTTTCATGGTTCATTGTCAATATTGATTGTCAACAACTTCTCTAAAACTCTAAAATTCACCATGAAAACCTACTTTTACAACAAACACAACCTATACAAAAATTATGAATGTTACGTTGAGGTATTTTTTCAAAGAAAAAACATGTTTATTGATTAATTCATATAAAGTAATGTTTAATATTTTATTAACTATATTTTAATCATTTTCATCTTAAATAAAATTAATTATGTTTTCTTAAAAACATTATAAATAATTTTATCAAATTATAGAAAAATTATTTTATAAAATTAAATTTTTTTATATATCATAATATAAATATTTCAATTGTGTGATGTTTGTGATTCTTTAAAAAGGTTATGTTTTCTAGTGAATGGTAAAAAATAATTTTTATTGATGAAATCATTTTTATTACATTAATTTGAAACAAACCATTTAGTTTTAATTTTTATTTAATATGAAATTTGTTTTTTATATAATTAATAATACATTTATGTTTATTTGAATCAATTTTATGGTACAAACTGTTAAATAAGTATACTTTTAAATAATTTGTGTGAAAAACTTCTTTTCATTTCATTTTTCATATTAATGATAAATTATCTTCATGGAATTATTGAAATTCTATATTAATGAATTGATACCATATTTGGAATCAATAGTTCAAAATTTATTAAATAGGTCACCTTCATTTGGGGTTAATATGAAAATTTTCATTATTAATTTTTTGTTAACAAAATAAAGAATAAATTAGATAAATGATAGTCAAAAATTATCTAAGAATGATAATAACGTGACTTACCAATTGCATTAATTTTATTTTATGAGTCATTTTAGCCGATATACATCCTATATAAGGTTATATGGTCTATTTTTTATATATGAATGAGATTGTGTCCTTTATAATAGTTCATGAAATTAATAGTACAAAATTCCACTCTTTTTTTTAATAACTTTATTATTATTGATATAAGAACTACTAGAGGAAGGTTTCAGTTATAAAAAACCATTTTAATGATAAATGATTAAACATAATCATGGAAAATAATTTTTAATTAATTTTTAAGAGATAATTATATTAAATTATTACATCACAATGACATATTAATTAATTATTTAATGAAAAAATAAAGTAATTTACATTAAAATATTTAAATGTGTTATATTTGAATGATTTTTTTAACCAAAAAATTTGTTAGATAAAAATGTCTTTTATATTGGGTTTTATGAATTCTTTTAAATTCCATTGTTATGATGAACTAATTAATGTAAAACTAAATGTATATTTTAAAATTTACAGCACTAATGTTTTATGAGAATAATATTTTTTTAAATAATTTAGAATTATTTACAAAATAGATTCAGAAAATTGAATGTGATATGGGCAATTAGATCAACCATGTTCCATTTATTGGTCATTTCACAAATTATCATTATGTTATTCACCCTTAGAGGGTTAGAAATTATAATAGTACAGTAGTTGTCAAAAGGCATAATAGTGGTTAAAACTAAAATATAAGGTTGAAAAAATATACATAACATATATAAATTTTATTGTATAAAATTATTTAGAGTTATATTCCAATTAAAATAGAATTGTATAATATTTTTATCCATTTTCACCTCAGAAATTATATATTCTATGTTTATGTTTTATGAAATTCAAAAATATTTTTGCACGTCATTTATAAAGGGGATCCTCGTCCATTACATCATTAAATCACATTAAGCAATCAATATGGAACAATTTTATCTACTATCTATTTTAAAAAACAAATTAACGTTATTAATGTTATTTATCTTCCAAAATATTCACCATAGGCTTCTTTATAAGTTATCTAAAATGAGTCCACCAATAAAAGTGGTAATCATATTTACTGAATAATTCAGACTTATTTCTTCTTATACTTTATCTACACGTGTTTTACCCATCATAAAATAAGAAATCCTATATTATAAATATATATTTATATTATTTTCATAATTTTACAACCAAATTCCATCACTTCTTCATCCTAAGAAATAATTTCTCGTATAAAGGTATGACATGTCATCAGCACATAGTGGTGTAATTAAATTTTCATCAAAAATTTACATAGATGACTATAAATTTAGAACTAATGATCATATATATGATATTTATGAAATAAAATCTTTTATAAGAATAAATATTATTTTTCATATTTCATTTTACCCATCTATTAATTAGTAAAAGAAGCATATATGCATATGTATGGCCTACCATATCCATTAATGACATAATTCATTTTTCTATACCTACCTATATGGATGAATCAAGAAATATATACACTCAATATGTATGATATTTATATCATAATTAATAATATTTATATGATATAACCATAATTAAACTATTTGTACTAGAACTAGTGAATAAAAATATATATAAAATTGATGTATATTCCTCCAATAACAATAATTTTACAAATAATAGTTAACAAATAAGTCATTTTTGATTATAATTGAGTGGTAAGATATATATATTAATACAGTAGAGGGATAAATTTCTATAAAATATTGAATTATAATATTTTAGGTTCAAACTGATATGATGGAATTCAAAAATTATGTATGGTTTTATTTCACAAATTGTTCATTATTAAAGAATGTTTATTTTTAAGTCTCCGGTGAGGAAGATTTCTATTCCAATAAAATTTTTCAAAAATTTATTTCGAAATTGTTTTTATAATTAAACAATTATTTCATAAAGTCATTTTAACCCATATTTTATTTTATATATAATGTATTAAAAGAAATATTCCTATCATATTTTGAATGAGGTATGTCTTCACTATTCTTACATAAGTGTAAAATGATTTTTTTTTACATATATGGTAGGAAATATTTTTACCACCACCAAGACTTATCAATGAAATGATGATTTTTTTACACATTTAAATGATTATTTCCATATAAAAGATTTTATTATTTTAAGCATATCTTCTAATTTTTTAAAATGTGATTCTCAATAGAGAACGAGTATTTTCATTAAATTTTGTTGTTAAATTTTTATAATATATTCATATATTTGAACAATATTTGTTGAATATTTTTATATTAATATTGTAAGTTCATAATATAATTTTTATGTATAGTTTATTATAATTTTCCCCTGGGAAAAATAATGATATTAAATATTATTTTTCATATAACATAAATCATTATTAATTTTTATGGTATGCTAATTTAGATTCATTATTTCTTATTAGGAAGAATCCATTGGTATTAGTAACTGATGGATAAGGCCTTCCATAACACATTACTACATTGGTTGGTCTCATGAGATAAAATATATTTTTTGAATCTTTACCCATTTAATGTTTATATGTATTGTAAAAATGCCTCAATGATATATTTTAAAGGTATATAATTATGTATTTGATCATTATAAATTTATTTATTGATGTACATGTGATTATTTAATTTATTATACATGGATATGATTATATCATAACAAATTATTTATATGTAATTAGATGATCATCATTCATTATATCTATATTTTTCAAGAATTTTTAGACTCTCCTTTATACTTTCCATTAATGATAATATGTGGTGGCCCATTTCTTATGTTTCCCACCACCAGGATGATATGACTTTTTGTTAATAATATATATGGAAATTCTAAATAATATAATGGTGATATTGTGGAATATAATATGTTTTATTTCAAATTTTCAAATATAATGGTTAATTATTGTATGTACCTAGTTTTTAATAACAAAAAACTATTTTTTCCTTTCAAATGTGATTTCTCATATATTATGCCAAGATAATAAATAAAAAGCTGATTATGGACATCTATATACAGTTTTCATTATAGTTGGTAATAGAGAAAACATTTTAGAAACTATAGGGAACTATATTTTAAAAAGTATATATTTTAGAAACGTAACCATATAATTTACTTTAAGAATATTCACAAAGAAACCAAGATTATGATTTTGAGATTATTAACAAATAATATTTCAATATATGTTAACTATTTCACTAGTTTTAAGATTATACATAATTTTTTATAATGTTATGATATAATATTATATGTTAAATTATTTTAAAATAAAAAATGGTGGATGAAATTGAAACCATATGTTTTTACATATTCCATGTAATGACTTCCCACAAAGATGTGATAGAAAAGAATGATATGGAACAACATATAGAGACAAATAAATTATTACTATATTTTGGAAAAGATTAATTTTTTATGACTAATAAAAATGTCCATATAGAGTATCCTAATGTTCTAATGTTTCATGTAAAAATGTCAAACTAGTACATGTATCAGTAACCTCTATAACTCCTGGGGACTACAAATACATTTATAGAAGAGAAATGGATAATGTTATTATCAAATTTATTTCCCATATTCGAATGTATTGAAAGGGATAAGGTTTCCTTATTATTCTATATTCTCTTACGGGATACCGATAAAATGGGAGTCATTGATTAAAATAGGTATGGGTGAGGAGGAAATAACGAGCAAGGAATTGGAGGACATAATGAAATAATTTTTGGAAAAATATTTTCCTCAAGAACAATGAGTGGATATGGAGAGAAAAATCATAATCTTGTGAGAAATGAAATTGAAAAGTGGTAATATGTATGAAGTAAACATTACATTGTTAGAAATTAATACTACATAATATGAATTCAATCTAAATATTATGATTGATGATTTCATTGGAGGGTTAAATCCATTACATCGAAGGAAACAGTTCTCCTAAACCTTTTCGTCATAAAAGGAAATAATCTATTATGGAATTAAATAAGTAAAATAATTCTCCAAGGTTCATGATTATGATGGAAAAAATAAAGGAAAAATATTTATAGAAAATATTATAAGTGGAAATATAGGAAACAAATTCTCTAAAAATGTGCTTCTTGTGAAAGGAAACATCAAGGTAATTGTATAATAGTACATGAGTTCATTTCAATAATATAGATAAGGGTCTCCAGACTCATTATTAGAAGGTAATGAAATAATCAACCAATGTTTATAAAAATTAATTTCATAGGCATCATGGTAATTTCCCCCGAAAAGACCAATAGAGAAATGATAAGATTCAATGATCACAATAGTTTAGGATGATGTTCCTCATGATGTGGTTGAATGTACATTAATAATTTAATTAATAATTGATACTTCAATATATCATTTTTTGATATTTTCAATCCTTTATATCATACATATTTTAATGAGAATTAGATATTTCACAAGAACATTAATTAAGGAGTTATCTATCATTGCTTCTAATGTATGTCTCACCTTGTAAAGAATGTGCTAGTTACTTTTAATTATGATCCATTATCATCCACTATTTTCTTACATTATTATAATACAAATGGACTATTTTGATATAATCCTTATTATGGAAAAGATTTAAAAACATTATAAAAATTTTATTGACATCATATGGATGTTCTGATTAATAATGGAAATGTAGAATACTGTATTTTTTAAAAGGAAGCCTCATGGTCCAATTAATGTCTTCATCCAACCCTATAGCTTTTAAAAATGAAATTATTTGGGAGGATATGAATTTACACAATCTAGATAAAAGTTGTAATCAAAAAATTGATTCTATAAGGATCCACTATATAATGATTTTGAGAAATCAATTGATTAAAACCTAGATGCAAGACCAATATCAAAGACTCTATATAAAATGTAAACTATGTAATTAGTAGAATTAAATAATGAACTTGAGGATTTCGGTATAAAATGGTTTACACACCTTATAATTTTACCAATGGAAGACCGCGTTCTTTTGATTAAAAATAAATAGAGATCGATTATGTTGTTCAATAATTATAATGAAGTAAATTCTATTAAGATACTAAAAATTATTCATCTACCTCACACTCAATATTCAATAATCTTCATAATGAAAATTATTTTTCAAATTTTGATCTTCATTATCAGTATCTTATATTTCGAGTATAAAAGTATGATATTTTTTTTGAAATAATATAAAATTATGTATAGACATTGTGGTTTTAAAATAATTAATTTCTGATTGTATAATGAACCCTATATTTTTTACCTAATGAATATAACATTAAATGAGTACCATGAAGCATTCATTATGGTATTTATTTATGATATCATTGTAAACCCTAAGAGATATGTATACCAAGTAAATTAGTTGAAAATATTTATTGATTCTTATATATGACAGAGTATTAGGAAAATTCATAAATTTGTTGTTATGGATTCATAAATTTTCATTTCATGATCGTATTTTCCGAAAGTATGGAATCTCAATAGATCCTATAAAGAAAAATTCAGTCCAGAAATGTCCTAAACCAATTAATATATCTATTTTATGTAGTATCATTTGTTTTAAGGATACTATAATTGATTTTTTCAAATAATTCTCTATTAAATAACCTATTAAATACGATTTCTTGTGAAGGGGTTAAAATAAATTGGATAAAGAAATGTGAATAATATACTATATATTTCAAGAGGAGATCAGTGAATTCTCTAATCATGACTCTATCATTAAGAAATGGTGGATTTTTTATTATTGTGATGTATCAAGGAATGAACATGGGTTCATTCATATGTAAAATGATAGTGATATTTTCATTTCATTATTTTAGTTTAAGGCTATTGAACAAAACTATCTAACTCCCAATATTGAGTTTTTAGATTTAAAAAATAATTTGAATATATGGATACAAAATAATTATAGATAAAAATATGAGATATATGTATATCATAATAGTATTATATACATATTTTCATAGAAAAATATCAACATGAGACAAATAATATGAATTGAGTTGCTTAATAATTTTAACTTCTCCGCATACTACCACCTAGGGAGAAAAAATAAGGTAGTGGATTCATTAAGCAAGAATGGTAATAGAGTAATAGAAAATATAAGGAATGGGATGTATCATTTTTTAAGGGAATTATTAAATATGTTAATTATTAAATATGGGGACACATAACTCATATTTTAATGGTTTCCAAATCATCATTATTAGAAAATATATAAATTTCTCGGTATAATGATGAGATTTTTTAAAAAAAATAGTATTGTAAATGTGGTGAAACTATATGAATTATAATATGTATATGGTGTTAGTAAATTTGGAAATAGGGTATATTTTTCACATAAAACTAGATAAATATGTAATTAGTAGATGATATACTTGGCTAAAATTACATTAAACATCCAAGAAGCACCAAAATATAAATATATTTTACAATATATTTATTATCAGATAACATGAAGCGGGAAATTTTTGATTTATGGGTTATGATGTTTGGTTTATCAATAGTTAATGGATGAGTGAAAACATCATAGAGGATTCATTCAACCACTTATTTTTCAAATATCTAAAAATGATGAAATTACAATGGTATTTATCACTGGATTAACAAAGACTACCCAAAATAACAATACAATATGGGTTATTATTGATCACCTTACCAAAAACTACACCCTCCCTCACTTTAAGAGAAGATTTACCTTTTGAGTAACATGAATTACTGTTTACAAATGAGTTAGAATGAAAAAATTGCAATCGTATTTGAATTGTGTTTGATTGTGTTCCAAAATTTAAACAAAAAATATATAAAACAAATTACAAGTCTCTTGTTACAAATCATCATCTGAGAACTTCTTATCATCATGAAACTAATTCATAGAATATAAGGAATATAAAAAATTAGGATTTTTTTAGTTAATTATCAATAGATATAATTAGAATGTATGACCATTGTAAAACATATATTGAATTATCTGATAACAATACTATTAATTCATATTTTGAAAAGGAATCATATAAAGCATTATTTGAATATAGATATCAAAATATTAAATAAAATAATTTCATAGGTTAAAGGATGCTTGTAGCCCAAAACATGGGGATAAAAGAACATAAAAGATATAGACTATTGAAATCCGTAATAAATAATCAAATAGAATGCAATAGATCTATGCTTAAAACTGATCAAAATATTTTAAATTTGAAGTGGAATTACATGTTTTCCTGAAAATTTCGTCATGGAAGGGTGTTATAATATTTTGTATGAGATCAAAAATGAGTCACATTTATATCATAAATTTTTATATCAAAAAATGTATTGGATTAATGGATTACTGATTTGGATTTCCACCCAACCATTCTAAAGTATATGATGTATTCTTTATCTCTTTGTAAAGTAAGAACATGCCAATCCCAACATATATGCACACTTATGATGAAATATCATTAGAACATGATCTATCTTAATGTGGAGAGACTATTTATATTTTAGAAACAATGGAAAAAAATATTCCAGAATTAATTAAATCATATAGTATTCATATGTTGGAGAAATCAAAATATAGAAGAGGTGATGATAGATCATTATGAAATTAATGTGGAGAAGTACCCAAATCTATCTAGGATGTGAGTTTCTATAAATTTTGAAGGATATATTTTTTGGAAGTGGGAAGAACGTAATAACACATGATTTTGGGAAATTTTTATTTTTAAGTAAAATTTCCTTGATAATATTTGGTACATTCAAGCCAAAGATTCTATAAAAATCTATGATCGAATGCATTTATAACATGCAACACCAAGAATAACGAATTTATGATACAGTATTAAAATATTATTATTTTAACATAACCATTATAACGTACACATTAAATAGGTACTTGTTCCTATGACCAATCATCTTATGAAATATATATAATTTTGTTAATAAAAACAAATTTATTGATTACATCGTATGCAATAAATACACCAATTTAATTAAATTAATTTTATACATTTTCTTCAAAAATGATTTTTTTACTAATTATTAGACAATAATATAAATAATTTTCTCAAATATTAGAAAGAAATTTAATAAGATGATATTCATTTTTTATATCAGAATATAATTTTTTTTATATTCTGAATATTTGGGATTTTTTATGAAATATTAGATTTTCTAGTGAGTAGTGAATATTTATACATTTTATTGAAAAATATTCTCTTATTACATGATTATTGAAGTAATTTTTTTTAAATATACTATATCTAATAATAGTTATCATATATTATTAATATTACAATTTATTTCAATTGAATCATTTTATTGTTCAAATTGTTTAAAAAAAATTATACTCAAAATAAAATTTTATTGAAAAACTTGTTTGTTTTCCTTTTTCATTAATAAAAAATTAATTAATATAAAATATTGAATTTTAATATATAATTGTGGATATAAAATATAGAATATGGAGGTCAATTTTTTGTAAATATGTATTTTTAATTTACATCAACATGAATAGTAACTGTGAGTGATTTTTTTCCATGAAAAAAGATAAATCATGTAATTAATGGTAATCAGTAATATGAAAAGAACAATAAAATGACCCTAACACCTTCCTGAATTTTATAGAATGTGTCAATTTCATTTATATGAATCATTTTTCAGTTATATAGAATTTTTTTCTAATTGAATGTGATTGTGACCAATTTAATATTTTTTTTAAGGAAAAGTAAAAAATGATACAGTATTGTTTTTAGTATCTATATAATTTTTAATCATGTAGTTAATAAAGGATATTTTTTGTATAAATAAAATATTAATATTTAAAATTTTAATATTCATCATGGTAATTTATATTTTATTTTTGATGAAAATATAAATACCGTAAATTCTTTCACAGAACAAATGTATAATTTATTTAATTAATGAAAAATGAAATAAATTATATTAATTGTAATTTATATGAGTTTTTGTGTAATATTTTTATATATTATAAGGTTTTTTTCAGGACTAGGTGATGATATGGAATGTGATTCCAATGCCTGGTGTTCTCATAATAATTATTTGTAATATAATAAATATCTTTAATAGCACACACACTCTATTTTCCTAAAAAAGTTGAATATCATCTAAAATAGAACCTCGATTAAAATTCTGATTGTACCATTGAAATCAAAACCTGAGGATTTCCCTAGGTTTGATTTAACATTTATCGTCGCGACTCGATTGTTGGAAACACATCTTAAACACAAAACTGAATAAAATAAATTTAATAAAATTATTTTATTTCATTTGGCTGACTTACTTGATGATTATTCTTTTAATAGTCTATTATTTCAGAATTCCAGGTTTATCGAAACAACCATGGAACCTAAATTGGTTCATTGGAGAGATCGTCGGAGAATCCTCTTAGGAAAACAATGATAGATAAAATATCGATATACCTCATATTCTACAGATCTTGCCGAGGATGACAATGACATATCATTATTCATTAGTGATCGAATAGGATCGTGTTTTGGAATGCGATTTAATTTTTTATTCACTGGTCCTCTATTTTTATGATGAACGTGGATCAATCAACAAATGGAATGATTCAAAAATAATGTATATTGAGTGATGGGATTAATTTTAGGTGTTTTAAAAAATAATTATCACTGTGATTAATTTTTTTTTCATTTTTCTTTCTAATGAAAAAGATTCAAAATAATCCCGAATATTGATCGAGGCTCGTTCCTCTTGATTAATTAAAATTTTTCTCCACTAATTCACTTCTCATTGGGGAAATTCTTCATTTGGTCTATGGTTCGACAAATCTCGATCAATAGATTGTTGTGCAACTATTTCAGGGCTCAACAATATGAAATAATATATTTGGGATTCACAATATATGATAGAGGTTAGATGCGAGAGACATATGGATTTGGATAATGAATGATTCTATACTTTTTTTCTTGGCATTCTTCTATGTTGAATGAAGAACAATCAGTAGATCCTTCTTTGATTGGATTATACACCAGAATCTATTTCTTGATTGATATAGATAATTGACTAAGAAAAAGCTAGGCAACCAACATTATTGGATTGAAATTCCATGATGACAACATTGAATACCCGATCTGGAGAAAGAAAGAGGGTTTTTGGAAAACCTGACCACACACAACCTATAATCCATGGATATATGTCGTGTAGCCCCTCTGAACGAATTCACATGTACCTAAGAGGGTACATGAACACCTATTGGAATACATGGGTTTTCTTCCTAGTATGTAATCCTACACTTTACAAGACCTAGAACATGTAAATGGTCTACCCTGTGTACAGGTACATGACCATGGTTACACAGTCTGACACCAAGTACTGGCACATGATAAGAGTAAATGGATGAGACCCAGTGTACAGGGACACAATGGGTATCCACATTACACCATTTATAGTATTATATAATATATGAGCATGTCTTGATGTCACAGTTAGATTTCATGGGATGAACTTGGGGTCATGGGACAAAAAATGTAACTACTTTACCTGTTGTGCTCTTTTTTTACATGGCATAGATATTTTTCCACCTTATCTTGGAAATGTGGTTTAATGGTTTTTTAAACTTATCCTTTCTGTGAAATTTTCTATGAATCATTTCCTACTCCTAGGAAAGTGATCCCTTCAGTGATAACTCTATAATATTTTTTAAGGAATCCCCCCGAGAGGCCCAGAGTGGGATCCTCTATTCATCTTCATACCCTATGTAGAGTTGTGGGTATTGAAATGACCCATCCAACCAGGAACTAATAATCAACTAAGAGTGTTAATCCCAATTTAGTTTAATGTATCACCACATGGACCTGGCTATGATCCTCGTCTGTGTATCACATTCTCCTAAGACTATCGGTGTGATCCTTATCATGATGTGACTCGATGAGTAGTACCTCGTTATAGGATGTCATACGTGATATCACACTCGAGATTGTGTTATCCGATATGCGTTCATCAATGAATTATATAGTTAGAATCCTTGTGTTTATATATTATGGGGGTGACTTATCTGTATATCGGGTGTGTTTGTGGAGTATATCTGGATATTTGTTTTCCGTGTATTGTAGATATATACCTATGTAGATATTATTGTATTTCCATTGCCATATGTTTTTAAGATTCAGGGTATGCTATATAGTATTGTAATACTCTCCCTTTCACATGATTTTCCTACACGTGTCATATACTTTATATATGAATGACCTTTTTATGACATCCTTGGTGGACCAAGACCATTCAATACTTTGTGTGACGAGATAGACCGAGGTGTGTTCCTACATCTTTTATAAAACATTACTAGTAAACTTACTTTTGGGTTGGACTTATATTATAGACTCATTGTGGTGGTAATGTATATGGCCATGTTTACATTATATTAATTCATGTAGTACTATGGTTGTGTGATATAGATATATGATGGCATAGGTTATTTTGATGTTTTTACTTTTGTTAAATTTGTCATTTTTGAGATATATTCGTGTGTATAGGTATATAAAAAATGAATCCCTTGTAAGTGATATACCTATTAGGTGAAAGCCAACAACCCATATCCTATTGTTGGTGGGCATTGTGTGTGGCAGCATGGGCCATACAAGGATTGGTTGTGAAAGAGTGGTACCAGATGGGGTAAGCTCTATTTTATGACTAAGAGACAATGGGTGGGTTTCGGGAAATATTATTAACTATTTTGAGTCAATCATTTGGGTTAGGGACTCCAGTTTTGGTATGGTGGTGATATATCTGTACACCAAGAATTTGATCACATAATTTTTGGTTGGATTCATGAGAACCGTGGTAGGAGAGAAAACAATGGAACATGAATCATATATGAATCAGTGGTGGTTTCCATTTCTTTCTTAAGTCATCTCTCCAGATATACTCATTGATTTTGGTACATGTTTTTTTTCAAGATGTTGATGTGTTGTATGCCATCTAAGATTCAGTATCCTAATCAAGAGGACAATACCTCAGTGATGAAGCTTTGATTTAGGGACCAATTCCCAACTCTTGGGGGTGTACATTCCATTCCACCGCCTATTGATATGAACGTACTACCCATAGTACCAATGGATTAAGTGTGGAGGTTGAGTGTGCTTCATGATTTCTAGAGAAAGAGACCCCTTAGGTTTTGAGGTGAGCCTGGCCCATAGGCAGCTATAGACTAGCTTGAGGTATGACCTGATTTTATATGTTTTAGGTTGCCTAATTTTCAAATGGTGGTCCCCGTAGTGAAATTTATTATCGGCATAAAAGAGAGATATTAGGTGTAAGGAACTGACCCCAGATTCCCAGAGCTGGTGCCTTATTTGATTGCATTGGAATATTAATAAGGAATATTCACCCAAAATGAAAAAGTTGTTTAGTATTATTTGGAAACAGGATACATACATAATTTTAACATTATATATTTTAAATAAACAAAAAAAATCCTTAGACAACTTCCACAACTCCAAGGTTATTTTAGCAAGTATTTCATAACAAATCTCTTCAGGTCCTATGAAAATGAAACATAAGAAAGGGGTGAGCTCAAACACCCAATAATGGGTAGGTAATACAAGGTTATAAAACAAAAAAATTAGACATGGAGAATAATTGAAAACACATACCTTAAAAAATACAACTTGAACATCATTTGGTAATAATATGATCTGAGTAAATAATGCCATAAAAATCATAATCATCGGTATTCTGCTAGTCGAATAACCACATAAACTTTCAATTACTATGTTTATAATGCGGTAACTTCATATTTCGTACATCATAACCATACCATCCTGAACTCATTCCAAGAAAATAACATCAATTCATTCCTCAAATGAGTGGGGATAATCATAAAAAACACATACATTCATATTGAAACTATCATATAAAATGTATCTAACTTTCCTCAATCATAAAACATGAAACACTAAACATTCCGTGAAATATGGTGAATGGTTTTTGGATATATAATCCACAATAAATTCATTCATAATCCATTAAATTTAATATGGTTTATGAGATCACAAATTATTAAACCCAATAATACATATGAATTAACTAGAGTGTTGTGTTAGATGAAAATACTCTTATAAAATCAATAAGCAATTCTTGAGATAAATACAATTTTTTTTAAAAGAAGAGTTATTTTGGAAAAATATTTATATAAAACTAGAATTCAAGTAAGACAGTATGTTAGGGAAAAATATGTTTCTTTAGAAGGGTAACGGTTTCAAAAAATCAGATGATAGTGTACCCTTGAAAATATATATGAATTTGAGTAATTCCCGTGAATCAGGATTATATTTTTGAAACAGTTTTGAATGTTTCTTTTAAAACACGTAACTATCCATAAAAACTGAAGGATTATAGTTGGTGTAAATATATATAAAACTCACACAAAATTTATAAAGGGTGAAGAATAATACATAAGAGTTTCATTGAGGTAATTAGACAATGAATGTAACCCGAATGAAAATTGATGTTCGGTTAGAAAAACCCTTACCTTAATTTCAAATGTGTTCCCCTCGTGAACTTATGGTCATTAAATATAAAATTGGACTCATTAATAACCTTATTTAGAACCTATTAGACATTTATTTAGTATAGTATAATTCTTTTAAGTTCATTTATGATCTTATTGATATGTTATTATATTGAATTCCATCATTCCAGAGTGTTTTCATTCTTGATTTTCACAAACTATTCACTTGTTTTTAAGTAATGATGTTCATGTGGAATGGATGTAAATATCTAGAATTGATATTACATATTATTTATGAACATATATTATTGTAATGGTCATTTCTATAATTTTTTTACTTGTAATGAGTATAAATAATTAGATGAAATATTTATGATATTCACGTAGAACGTTTTAGCTGTATTTGATTTTTAGGAACTAGTTTGGTCATCCGATTTAATAATATTTTAGTTTTTTTGTTTATAAATATTATTTATGTTACAATAAATATAATATATCCTGGTTTAAACATAAATTTTTTTTCATTACCAGTAAAAAAAGTAATTGAAGAATGAAACTTCTTTATCTAAAAAGTTTATAAATTAGAACCTCATGGACGTTGATTTTGTTTATAAAAATAAAAGGGAGGGAGTAAGAATATTGATGATGTTTCTTCCATTAATATGATATAAATATATTATATATATGATACTAGAGTTAGCATCATCTTTTAGACAGAGTATGTGAGGAGAGAAAATGTAAATAAATGAACATGATAATAAAAGAAAATTGAGGGATCCCTTATAATTATTCTGCATCATAACGGCATCGTTAAAAATTTTATAAAATGAATTTATCATAAAAAATTGTATCTCATCATATGGATATACACAGGACATTAATGGTAATACTTAACATCAATCCCTAATATATGAGAATGTAAATTCAAGGAGAAAACATAAAAGAAATGATGATGAAAAGAAGAGGGTGAAAGATTCCCTTACCTTGTAGAGTAACTCTTGAACATGATGGTTTGGATCTTGGGAGACTAAGGACACCTTTGGTGGATTCCTAGTATGTAAGAACACCAGATCTTCTAGGATGAACTAATTGTAATGATGAAATGGAATGGATGAGTGTGTATTTATAGTAAAAGAGAGATAATTTTTTTCATTTAAAAAGACACCTCATTAGTGGTTTTTGAAAAACCATGGGCATTCCTAAGGTATTATCTCAGGGGTTTAGACACTTGGGACACCTCATGTCAATTTTTTACTAAAAAAAAGTTGACCAACCTTTTATTATTTCATCATGATGTAATTAAGTTACCAAAAACTCAAAATTATATTTATACTACTAATGAAAAATTATAGTATTTTCGAAAAAACCCAAAAATTTTCCCCTACCATATTTCGAAGTGTAGAATTCAAAAATATACTCAATTTTTCAAAAATAATTTTATAAATATAATTTATTTATTTATTAAATAAATTCATAGTTATTTCTAAAAATAACAACATTAACGTATAATTTTTTTTATATTATATTGATAATTTAATTAAATCTCATTATCTTATTACATTAAAAAAATAAAAAAATATCATTATTTACTATTCATAAGGGTCATATTACTTTTCATATTACTATTCATAAGTGTATGATACTATTCACCTAAAAATCAGTTTTGTTTTATCAGACTGCAAATGACTTACTGGTCACAACTCTATTTGACAGGTTTTTTAAATTCAAAACATAGTAGAGGTAAATTTGTATTTAATGTCTATCTTATAATATAAATTCAATATTTAATTTTAAAACCTTTGGGTGTTACGTTCTCCCCTCCTTACAAAAATTACATATCCAAAATTTACAAAATGTTTCCTAAAATGAATCGGGTATGTATTAAAAATAAGCTCCTCATGCCCCCTTGTTTCTTCATCCATCTTATGGTTCCTCCAAAGAACCTTTACCTGAAGAGTCATCCCATTTATCAATACTTTTATCAGGTATCAAGAATATTGATAGGCTATTCACAATAAGAGAGATCAGGCTCAAGTTATCCTTCTTCATTTGTGAGTACATGTGTTGGGTCTGTCATGTATTTTCATAACATTGACATGTGGGATACATTTTAAACATTGGAGAGACTTGGCAGCATTGACAAACAGTAATCTACAACTCCAATTCAGTCCAGAATTTCAAAAGGTCTTATGTACCTGCGTCTTAATTTTTCCTTCGAAGTAAATCATATAATTACCATCCATTGAGATACCTTTAAGAAAAAGTGGTCTATTTATTGAAATTCCAAGTCCTTTCTTTAGTTATCAGTATAGATATTTTACCTACTCTGAGCTATTTTGATATGGGTTTAGATAGTCTTCAACTTTTCTGTTGTTTCCTCAAAATGTTCTGGGCCTACGATATTTCTTTCACCAACCTAATCATAAAATGATGGTGTAGGACATCTCATTCCATACAATGCTTCACATGGTTCCATTAGTATAAATTAATGGAACCTATTATTATAAAAAATTTCTACAATAGGGAAAAAAATCCCACATGCCTTGAAAATCAACTGAACATGTCCTCAACTGTCTTCCATAGTTTTAATATTCTATTCTAATTGTCTGTCTGTTTGTGGTTGGTAGGCATTACTCAAACAAAGATCAGTATCTAGGTCCTTCTAATGACTCTTCAAGAATCATAATGAAAAACGGGGATCCGAATCAGAATCAATTGACGAGGGTACTCCATGAAGTGATACAAATTTATTAATATATAGTATTGATAAATGATCAAGTGGTAAATCATCTCTTTTAGAAACAAAATGTGCTGATTTGGAAAGACGGTCAAAAATGACCCAAATCAGATCATTCATTCTTATAATATTTTGTAGTCCCATGACAAAGTACATTATAATCTCATTCCATTTCAATATAGGAATTAGAAGGGGTTTCATGACTCCTCTATAACGTTGTCTTCTAGCCTTAAACTGGTGAAAAACAGAACATCCCAACACGTAATCAGAAATCCCCCCATCATTTTCTCCCACGAAAAATTTTCCATTAGATTTGTAAAAAAATTTGTGATACCAGGGTGTATAGAGAAATTAGATCTATGAGATTCATCCAATAGTTCCTTCTTAAGATCAGGAATAGCAGGAACACAAATCCTCTTTTCGAATTTTGAAATTCCACCTTTATAAGCGATGTGAGTCAACTTCCCATCATTTATAGCTTTAATTTTATTTTAAAACATCTCATCATTATCCTGAGATCATTTTATCATTTCCAATAAAGAAGGTTTCACAAACATTTGAAAATGTAGTGATGTGTTACCTTACTTGATAATTTCCATATCTATCTTTACTAAATCTGTGAACATTGGATTCCTTTCAACTAGCATCTTGTTCTGAATTACATGTTTCTTTCTACTCAAACCTTCTACTACATTATTTCCCTTCCCCGGGTGGTAGTGTATTGTGCAATCATAGTGTTTGATTAGCTAAATACATCACCTTTGTCTCATGATTATTTCATTCTATGAGAATATATATTTCAAACTCTTATGATCAGTATATATCTCATAATTTCTTCCATAGAGATAATGTATCCAAATAACCAGAGCAACGATTACCGCTGAAAACTCAAGATCATGGAATGGATAGTTATTTCAGGAATTTTTTGCTTCCTAGATTCATAGTACATCACTCAATAATTATACATATGGACAAAACCTAGATCTTTATTTTATGTGTCACAATATATAACAAACCCATCATTACCCGATGGTTGGGTTTAAATCAGAACATTAACTAACCTCCTCCTCAATTCATTATAACATTCTTTACATTTCTAGGTCCAGATAATCTTAACCCCTTTTTGGGTATGATTGGACTTTGGATTAGCTAAATGGGAAAATTTATGAATGAAACGCCGATAATAACATGTTAAAACAATAATTCTACGTACCTCAGTTATGTTCGTTGGAGTAGGACATTCTTGAAAAAACATTGTCTTCGCATGATCAACAAATATTCCATCATTAGAGACAATGTTTCCTAGAAAGGAAACTGATTGGTTCCAAAAATCTCACTTTCTAAACATCCCATATAATTCATTTCTTCTCAGAGTCTTCAAAATAGTGTGCAAGTGATTTTTACAATATTCATAGAATTTAGATTATACTAGTATATCCTCAGGAAAAACCACCATAATGTCATAAAGATATTCCTTGAATATTATATTCATCAGATCCATTAAAACAGATGATGCATTAGTTAGTCCAAAAAGAATTACTATAAACTCGTAATGCTCATACCTAGTTCGGAATGTTGTTTTGGGAATGTATTCCTTCCTCACAAGTAATTGATGATATCCAAATCAAAGACCAATATTCAAAAAATATTGGTCTCCATTAAATAATTCAAATAAATATTCAATTCCTACCGGAGGATATTTAATCATTATTGTAACAACATTGATTTCCCATTAATCAATTAACAACCTCAATGACCTGTCATTATTTTTAAGAAAAATAATAGGGGATCCCCATGGAGAAATTCTAGTGTGGATAAATATTTTATCACATAATTCCTCTAGTTGTTTGTTTAGCCCCACTGACTCTATAGTGGCCATACTACAGGGGATCTTTGATATGGTCCATGAACTAGGAATTAAGTCAATGGAGTACAAAATATTTCATATGGATGATGTATAGGTAAATCCTTTATAAAGACATCAATATATTCATGCACAAAAGGTAACTCTTCTATTTGAACATTTTTTTCTCACCCATGGTTATTGCAATCCCTTCCTCCCCAATAATTTAATTTAGTAGAAAAACTACGGGTGGATCTAGATAATAGTAATAAGGTGATGTTTCATCCCTAAAGAGAGGGTATTCCACCCCATTCTCAAAATATTGTAACTTTTTCCTTCTTGCAATAGATTTTGGCATCACAGTTTGATAGCCAATTCATGCCGAGAATTATATCAAATCTAGTGATTGGTATGATGATAAGGTCTGCAACTAAAGCAAGTTTATGTGTCATGAGGCGGACTAATTGTCATGCATTTTTTGCAATGATTCATCTACTAGGGGTTTTAACTAATAACTCATTTATTAATTCAAATTGACATGTCTAATTTTCATGGACAACTGAGAAGATATAAATGAATGAGATGATCTAGAATCAAATCAATCATTGGTTATGTTTTATGAAATTATCAACGTACCTGCCACCAATTCATTAGGGACTGCAATATTATATGTTGGGATCATATAAGATTGTCACTATTCCCTTGGAATTTTCTATTTAATGTTTCATTGATGCTTTAGGAAATTATTTGAATATTGTCCCATATCCCTACTATTATATCCTTGAATATTGGAAGCTTCCTAATTTCCCTTATAATATAGAGTTAGGTGGCCTTTTTTCCTCATTTTTAATAGACTCCCATTCCCTTTAGTAATGTTTCGGGGTGTTTCTTCCCACAATTGTCACTATTTGGAAATCAAACCCTTCCATTTTTTCATGTTTCCTTATTTCCCTTTCCATATTATTAAATATCCATCCTCTTCTTTTGATTTTCTATAAAGTCATAAGACATAGAGAATTTATTTTCTATATTTATATAACAAGAAACTATTACATCATATGATGAGAAACTCTGGGAGACCGGAGCTTTCTGGAGTAATGGCTTTAGGCCATCAATGAGTAGATAAATTCTTCCCCTTGGATTTTGTATGTAGTCCACAACTTGTCATGGTAACATTGTGATGTTCGATTCATATTTTGTAACATTATAAATATCCTTTTGATTCATATTCAGAAAATGCATTTCCATATCCACCATCTATTCATTATGAAAGTATTTTTTAGGGATATTTCTTTAATGACCCTATATTCCATCACTTATATCTCTTCCTCCTCCTTTGTGTTTTTGAATAATGACCACCACTATTCTGCATCTCCTGATAGATGATAAACTTCCACGATGACCTTCTCTGATTGATACATCCCAAAGAGAGAAATATCATCTCTAGGGAACATATCCAATGTTCAACAACAAATGGGTTTGTAGTACAATTGAATGATTGAGGCTGTTGTCACATAATGCAATGTAACATAGCTCCTCCACGCGGTGGATCCAAATGCTCAATATAGGTAATGTTATTATTCATAATCTAAGTATGTTATTCCAGTAATTTTATATGTTTCTCAGCACCCATCATATCACCAGATCCAACATCGTTATCATAAAATGGAGGGAAATCACAACAGGGAACATGTGCATTCCTGTGGTTTCCATTCCTTCCACTAGGCACCATTTCTAGATAATGGAATATACTATATTAGGTAATTAATCATAATATATATAATTAATTGAAAAAAATACATAGAAAAAATTTAAATACTATGCATGCTTAATCCCTTTATAAAAAATGGGTTTTTAGGGGAAAATACATTTAAATCCTTTATAATGTCTTGTAAAAAAATTTGAATTATCCTATGAACATCCCCCGTGAGTTTCGTAACCAGAAGTGCAACAAGGACTTTTTTCATGCACCTGGATAACATAGGTCAAGCCTGAAACTCTATGTTGGAGCTTTCACTTCTAGGTACATCTATAACATAGTGGCCTCTACCTGCTCATATCTTGTCAGTGATGTATTGCTTGAAATATCCACATAATCTATTTGTTAACAAAATAACAGGACATTGTTTTATGTTTATCCTCAAAGACTATCTTAGGGACTCATTCTTAATATACTTTTTCAAATTATAGTTTCCATGTTTTGTACTTAACATCCTCAGATACAAACTGTAATGACCCGACCTAAATTGCCTAGAGATGGTGCCTTATTTGATTACATTGAAATATTAACAAGGAATAAGAATCCTAAGGTACCATGTATTTTAATATTATCGGAAGAAATAAACATAAATAATTTCAACAAGACATCATAAAATGAAACAGAACATAGAAACTATTTAGACAACTTCCATAATGACTAGGTTATTTCATCAATACATTCATAACAAAACAATTCACATCTTGAGAAAATGAAACATAAGAATGGGGTGATCCCCAACGACCAGTCAAGGGTAAGTAATAAAGCATAAGATAATTTAAGAATTATACATGGTGAATAATTGGAACCACATGACTTTATAAAATTAAACTTGAACATCATATGGTAGGAATATGATCTAAGAAAATAATGCCATAATAAATCTTAATCATGGGTATTATACTAGTAGAATAACCACACGTACATACAATATCCTGAAGTCGGTGGATTATTTCATTACATTGGTATATTAATAAGGAATAATCATCCTAAAGGCCCATGTAGTTTATTATTATTTGAAACAATATACATATATATGTTCTATATTACATCATGAAAAGAAACAAAAGATAGCATATCCTTAGAAAAATTCTATAACCCCTATATTATTTCATCTTGACATTCCAATCCAAACTCTTCATGTCCTAATAAAATGAATCATATGAAATGGGTGAGATCAAGCGCTCTTTAAAAAGTATGTAATACAGCTGAAGATAACATAAAAATAATACAGGGTGATTAATTGAAAACACATCCCTTTAAAAAAATAAATTTAAACATCATATGGAAGGAATATGATATGAGTAAATAATCCAATAAAAATCATAATAATTGGTATTTTACTAGTTTAATAACCACATAAAATTTCAATTACATTCTTCAAAATTATGGAACATCATATACCAGACATCATAACCATATTGTCCAGGCCTCATTCCAGGACAATAAATAATCATTTTGTCAAGGCCTTGTGCCATGACCATAGTTTGTCTCATGAAACCTAACAATGAATAGAGGGGTTATAGTGGGAGCCACCTATAAAATTATAAGTCCAATTCATTCGCCATATAAGTGGGGATAAGAATTGAAATCATATAGATTCATATTTAATGAATCATATGAAATGTATTTAACATTCCCCAATCATTAAACATAAAACACTTACCATTCTGAGTAATATGGAGAATGGATTTAGGATATATCATCCACAATATATTTAGTCATAAATGATTCAATTAAAAATAGTAAATTACATCATAAATTATTAATACCAATACTACATAGTAATCAACACAAGTATCGAATCAGGCGAAAATACTCTTATAAAATCATTAAGAAAATAACGAAATAAAAACATTTTTATTTGAAAAGAAGAGTTATTTTGGAAAAATGTTTTTATAAAACCAGAAGTCAATTAAGATATTATTTAATATAAAAAATCAGTGTTTTCAAAAGGGTAATGGTTTCCAATGAATATTATATAGTTCCCTTTACAATATATTAGAATTTGAGAAATTCCTTTGAATCGGGTATGTATTTTGGAAACAGTTTTGAAAGTTTATTTTAAAAAATATACCTATCCATAAAATAGAGAAGGATTCTAGTTGGTGTACATATATATAATAATAAATTTATGTAGGATTTCATAATAATAAATAACAATTTCATTGAGGTAATTATACAATGAATATATCCTGAATGAATATGGATGTTTTGGTGGGAAAAACTCTTAACTAGAGTCCGAATTTGTTCCCATATTGAACTTAATGTCCAGGAATATAAAATAAGACTCATTAATTACTTAATTCATAACCTATTATTCATGTATTTAGTTAATAATAATTCTTTTTTATTTCCTTTATGTTGTTATTCATATGTAATTATATTTAATTCCTTCATTCCAGAGTGTTTTCTTTCTTGATTTTCGTAATCAGTTCACCAATTTTTATGCAATGAAGATCATGTGGAATGGTTGTAAATGTCATTAATTGAAATTAAATATTATTTATGAATACAAAAAATTATTAATGTTAATTTTTATCATTTGGTTACATGGAAATGTATAAATCGTTAGATGAAATATTTATGACATTCGCATATATTGTTTTATCTGTATTTTGATTTTTAGGAATTAGTTTGGTCATATGATTCAATAATATGTGTGTTTTCTCGTTTATGAATATTAAATAGTTTTAAATAAATATGTTATACTATCTTTCAACCATCAGAATGGTTTTGTGACCAGTAAATAAAATTATATATTGAAGAAAGAAACTTCGTTGTCCACAAATGCTATAAATTGGAACCTCCTGGATGTTGATTTCGAATAAAAAATAAGAGGGAGTGAGTAAGAATATTGATGATTGTTCTTCCATTTACAAGATATAATTTAATTATATTGATGGTACTGAAAATATCATGGTCATTTGGAAAGAGGAGGTTATTAGAGTAAATTGAAGGAAATGAATATGAGAATAAAAGAAAACAGAGAGATCCATTATGAAAATTTGGCAACATTACAGCGTTGCATAAAAATTGATAAAATTATTTGATGATAAAAAAAGGGTATCTCATATAATTAACATAAAAATTATAGTAAGAGGAATATAGAATATCAAGACCCTATATATTATATTGGAAATTCAAAGAAATGACATAAAAGAAGTCTTGACAAAAAGCTGAGGGTGAAATGTTCCCTTACCTAGTAGTGTAACTAATAGATCATGAAGGTTTGGACCTTTGGGTTTTATAGACACCATGGGGGGACTCATAGGGAGTAAAAACCTCTAGAGATTCTAGGATGATGTGTTTGGAATGAAAAAAATTGATTTTATGAGTGGGTATTTATAGTAAAAGAGTGATAATTATATAATATTTTTTTAAAAGACACCTCATTAGTGGTTTTTGGAAAACCATGGGCTTTCCCATGGTATTTGACCATGGTTTTAGATACTTGGGACACATCATGTCGTTTTTACTATAGAAAATTCTACCGGCCTTTTATTATGTCATCATGATGTATTTAAATTACCGAAAACTAAATAGGGTATTTTTACTATTCACAAAAAATTCATGTATTTTAGAAAAATTACAAATATTCACACCTACAATTTCATGATGTGTAGAAATAAAAAATGAACAGCATTTAAAAAAAATTCTAAGTACCATTAATTTAATTTCTAAATAAAATCATAGTTAATTAATAAAATAACAATTTTAAGGTATTATTAGTTTTATATCACATTGAAAAATTAATTAAGATCTCATTGTCTTATAACCTTATGAAAATAAAATAATATCATTATTTACTATTCATAATGGTCATTACTATTCATAAAAATATTCATATGAGTATGTTACTATTCACCATAAAATCATGTTTGTTCTATCAGACTCCAAATGACATATTGGTCACAAATCTAAATAATAGTTTTTCAAAATTCAAAACACAGTAGAAGAAAAGTTGTGTTTAATTGATAGATTATAAAATGAATTTAATATTTATTTTCAAAACAATGGGGTGTTACAACAGGTTTTAGTTAACTTTTCTTATAATGGGGAGATACTATCATTAATAGAGTTAGAGTGCCTTTTCAAAGAGAAGTTATCACTATATATTATTATGGATTTACATATCTAGAAGATTCTACTACTCTATCAAGGGATCATGCTAGTGGATGAGTATTCATCAAGGTTTAACATCCTCTATATTTACTCGATGAATATGGTTTGATATCTACTTTTAGGGATCAGAACATTGAGTGAGGTATTCATAGAGTTTTATGAGTTGTATTTATTTCCCTATGAATTCTTGATGATGTTGGGTGTATAGAGTGTGATTGATTGGTTGAGAGTTTCTTGGCTAAGGCTTTACATCTTATAGTTCTCAGCAGTTGAAATGTAGGACCAGAAGCATTAGTAATAGGTATCTATCATCATTCCTAGTGTCCCAGATGTGAGATACATTTCTAAAGGTCTCATGATATATAATATACAGTACAAGTATCACATATTGGGACAAGAAAAACCAAAGCGATGTGTTGTCACTCGTTTAATGGATGGTTACATCTCTCTCATAATTGCTCGATCTACCATATATCTAACAGATAAATTGTGCCTGAGCTATTGAGGTATCAATAGAAAGATAAAAAGGAAGGACTATAAGAAGGTAGATGTGAAAAATGTAATAGGAGAACACCAGAAGGTGGTCGACACTTTGACATGTTACCACAAACAACCTGGGGGGGTCTACACCATGCTTAGTGAGATATAGTACATGAGAGAGGACCACTATAGGTGGTTGATTCATATAACCCAGGGTTGGAAGGAATGATTTGATGTATGATCTATGTCATTAATAATGTAGTGAAATTTTGGATAGATAAAATTTCTATTTATTTATATCTCTCCATACATCTTCTTTGAGACATAGAGATTACGGTTGAACTATTGATTTGACCCCTATTATTAGAGACAGATACTATAGTTAATTCAGTGATAATGCACATGACCCTATAGTGTGTCATTAATTCTAGAGACAATAGTTTAGTTTGGGATAAATTTGTTGTATTTTTGAGGTCTAATGACATCATTATTGGTATTCATTAGTTATGTACAATGGATTCCCAAATTGACAATTTTATGTGAAGTGTATGGTGTGTCCATCATGATGGAACTAGGTTTTATTTTTCTTGTTAAAAGGAAGCCGAGGTTTTACAGGATGGGATCAGGAATAAATGGGTGTAAATGATTACTCATAATTTTTCTACAATGGCCATTAAATCAGTTTATATTATGATTTTCTATATTCATATAGTGGTGGCAGAGTACGAGAGTATCTTCCTCAACGATCATCAAATTTTACCTCCCCATTGGAAGATAGATGTATGTATTGACTGAATCCCCATGGCATCAATAATATCATTTCTTACATATGATGTAGATATCACAAATCATCAAAAGATGAGGATAAATTTAGATGAAATTTTGAGGAATGCCTCTGTTTGACCCAGAGTTTAAACCCTCTGTATCACAAAAACAAATTCAAAGAAGGAAGTCATGACCATGAGGTTGTGTGTGGAATACTAGTGCTTGAATCGGATGACCATGAGGTAAATGTATCATATAAAATTTATTATGAACTATATGATCATTATAGATTGGTTTGATGGTTCTCACAGGTTGAAGATGGATCAGGACATCATCTGATACAAGTACATGATGAGAATATATCAAAGACAATAGTGAGATATATCTACAACCAATATGAGTACTTTGTGACACCCTTTAACGTGATTAATGACCGACAATGTTCTTGGATATCATGAGTTGAATCTTTCATCATTGCATAGATGGGTTTATAATGGTCTTAAATAATGATATCCTTGTGTACTCAACCTTCAAGGAGGGGCACATGAGACACTTAAGGAGAGTTCTAGAGATACTCAGAGAGAACCAACAAAATAGAATGATGTCAAAATTATGGTTCAATATTCTATCCATCCACTTTATGGGATACGTTCTCTCAATGGATGGATTAATAGTTAACTCATCCAAGTTCAATGCAGAAATAGATTGGGATCCACCTATGAGCATGAAATAGGTTCAAGGAATTCTTGGGTTGGAAAGCTATTACCGAAGATTCATACCTAATTTCTATACGATCTCAGTCCCCATGTAATAATTTATTCAATGAGGACATCCTTTCATGGGGAAAGATAATATCTAGAAATATTTTTATTAGTTAAGGAAGTGATTGATGGGTGATTTAATAATGATATTGTTTGAGAATAGTGTTTAGTATATAGTGTTATTCAATAGATCAGGAACCAAATGTTGTTGTGTTTTAATGCAGAGGAAAGAGTAAATGCATGTGGTTTATTCCAATTAAGACCAAATTATTACAATATGAAACCCAAGATAATTATTAATTAGTGGTTTTCTTTTCTTTGATCATGTGGTGAAACTACCTTATAAAAGATCTATTTATAATCAAATCCAATTACATGATTCTCTTGTATATCATCTGTGATATGGATATTAGAATGAGGAAGAGGTGATAGATAAGATACACTATGATTATGACTGGGAAATTTTTTACACACATGGGAAGGGGAAAATGGTAGAAGATTATCTGTATATAATAACTTGTTTGCATTAGCTCACCGAGGATTTAGAGCATTTTTCTTCATTGTATTTATCCATTGTTGATGGATATAGAGTAGATTACCTCACGTCGATGGTTTTCACCCCTCCACTCATATAGAGAGTAAATGTGGAATATAATGGGATACTGACTATGAGACCCTATGTGCTCAGATATCCATATGGTATTCTCTTGATGGATATTAAAAAGGTGGTGAACACTTTGTTCTTTCATAGAAAACATAGGGGTACTATTGACCCTGCAGGAGGAGGTTCTGAGATAGATTCACACAAATCCATTGGATGTACATACATCTGAATAACAAATGCACAATCATATATGAAATCACTTTTGGTGGACATATATAAATAATGGAGTTACAAAGTTCTCCTCTCGATGCCAACGTTTTCAGAAAGAAAACGTTGGGAAACAAATTCCAACGGGTTCAGCTGAACCCCTTGAGGTTCTAGAGTGGATGTTTGATGGGATATCTATGGGATTTGTTATTAGGTTAACGAAAAATTATAGGGGATAGAATTCCATATGGGTGATTTTATACTGACTCTCCACTTCATAAGACATCATAGAAATTCCACACTAGAGTTCAATAGAGAGATTGTGATGCCTCCATGTACATGTTAAAATTGAATTCTATGTAGTTCCATCGACAATTGTTCCTGATCAGTATTCCCTCTATTAATAGAAGTTCTGGAAGGGATAATAGGAGGTGTTTTTTACCCCGTTATGCATGAGAAAAAAATTTCACCCACAAACTAATAGAAAGACTAAGAAAACCACTTAGATTCTAAAGGATAAGCTGTGAGATATCATTTTTGAATTTGGCATGGTTGGGATGATCACATACCATTAGTGATAATAGATACTATTCCACGATCAATATGGAAACATTTTGGAATTTTTTGGGTGACTCTAAAGGTCACCACATATTTGGAATGACCTAGGAGAGTCAGCAATAATGATCCCAATGTTAGTGTGACTTCCGACATAGAAGGTGAAGATCATCCAGAATATGATAAAGAGGATATAGATCCATCATAAGTCTTATGATGATAGTATATGGTAGACTTTTAGTTTTATGAAGGTGGGTTTGTGTTCTTACAGGTTTTACCTCAATATGAAGTATGTATATTTAGCCCGGAGAACAAGTTCTATCCAAGGTTTATAGCCCCTTTGCTGATACAGAGAAGAGTTTGAGAGGTGTCATAATGATAACTTCAATATCCACTATTATATCATGTACACGAAATCTACCATGTGTCATAGCTGAGGATGTAGGTGGATGATTCATCATATGTTATCAACTAAGGAGATCTAGACATTGATGATGGTGCCACCATTTCATTGTACCCAGCAAAGATAGATGATCAGTTGGAGATAATACTTAATGGATGATTTATTCCATTAGTGGGTGTTTAGATGATGAATTGGAATCGTTATTAGAAGAACATGAGAGTGGGAGGCTCATATTCGTGTTCTATACCAAAATTTTTTGATTGGCCATTATTTTGGATTTTTGAAACATAAATCCACAATATAAGGATAATGTAATGTATCATATTTTCCATGTATTATTTTTAAATATTATTTTGATTACATTCAAAACCATGACCTGAGATGATGTGAAATATCACGTCCTAGTGTTCCTGAAATAAATGTTTAAAATATATTAAATATATTAAATAGAATAACCATGTAGTTTTCATGAAAAATAGAAATATCTTCTAAAAAGTATCCAATATCAGAAATCTGAGGGAACTTTTGAACTCAAAACATATGTATTTCCCTAGTCTCTTCCTTATTTCAGTCAGTGGGGTTATTTTTACATAAGTATACACGAGCATGGAAATGAATATAATTATTTGAATAAAATTATTTTATTTTGTCTGGTTGATGTAGAAATGGAATATTATTTAAATATGATATTATTTCATAATTATATGGCTATATTCATTTCCCTATATCCTCTACAGAAACATTGTAGATAACCTTGGAGAATCCACTTAACCCATGCCATTCTTCGGATTCGATGGATCATTCCAATGATGACAATGATGCATCATTGTTCATCAGTAATCGAATACAATTATTGTTTGGAATGTGATTTAATTTTTATATTTCTCATTATTTATTCCTACATAAAACATGAATCAATCTATGAAGGTATTTATTCAAATATCATACATATTTTGGGATGGGATTATATGTGGGGTTTTAATTAGACAAGTGACATTGAGATTTGATTTCTTCATTTCTCTTTATAAAGGAAATGGACTTAGATCACTATGAACATTGATCTAGGTCCATTCCAATTGATTAATTTTTTATTTTCTCCCCCATTCATCATACTTCGAGTGAATTCTTCGGTTGGCACGTGGCATAAAAAATCTTGACCATTTTATTGATGTGCACCAATTTCCTGGAGCAGTAATCCAGAATCATAGATCTGGGATCAAAATGACATGTAGGAGGCGTGACTATGGATGAATATCTATTTAGAGGAAGGATAATTCATGATTTATGGTTAGTCATCATTTTTCAGTATAGAATGTAGAATAACCAATAGTTCAATTTACCAAATATATTGGAAACAATAATTCCTTTTTTTGCGTGATATAGAGTCTTGGTCATGTTGATCCTTATCTACTAGTGTATCAGGTTTTACATGAGTTAGAGTTTCCTAATGAGTATTTTTTTACTCACCCTAGAATGAGATTTTCCCACACATTCCATATATTATGTAGATGATCAATATTATGGACAGACTAAGGTATGATTCTATGGAATTTAGAATGTATTCTTAATAACTTTACTTTCGGGTTGTACTTCTGTTGATATCTCTTTCTAGGGGGATTTCATTTGGACCTGTTTAAAATCATTTACATCCAATAATACTCTAGTTTTAGTATATATATGTTTTCATGCATTGGATGTTTAATTGTTTATTCATTATAAGATTTTGTGGGTTTGTAAATGTGTGAGTGTGGATAGGTACTTGGGAAATTCCACCCATGTTATTTATATTCCAACTCTATCATAGTCATTATCCCCTAGCTTAATGGAGTTGGGCAAGGGGATTCACAGAATAGTCCCTATAGGGATGAGTCCTGACATTAACATATTTCAATGTTGTACAATAGGAAAAACCTAATGTGAACCATAAATTTTATAGATACACATAAAATATTAAAGTTGTTTGGATTCAATTTATTTGAATTTATATTCATAAATTATGTTGTTAAATTCCAAAATATTTGAATAGTTCCAAAATTTTCATTATTGATATTTAAAAAATTGATCTTTAATTAAATGATTTAAAAATCAGAATACTTATATATTTAAAAAAATGAATGGGATATGTTTAATTTAATCTAACATGGTCAATTTATGGGCCTTTTATGATTTTGTTGTACCATTACCGACCCACATATGGTAGAAAATGTTAATATTATGGTAGTTTCCAAATGCATTAAAGGCTTTTTAAAAATTATCAGATTAAAAAAATATCGATAACATGTCAAAATTTATGCGATTACAGAATTTAGAATCATATTTACCTTATCATAAAATTAAATTATTTTCTATTTATCTGATTAAGATAAATAATTTATATTAATTTAATAGTTTAAGTCATTCCAAAAGTGATTTTCACATCAATTATAAAAAGGAACCTACTCCCTTACTTCATTACACCACATTGGGACATCTATATCAACAAAAACGTTATAATTAAAAATAATATAATCCTAATACATTTTCTTGATATTTGAACCCTTCCAAAATATCATCTATATATTCTTTAATAAGATATATATAGTTTTTCCCTTGAAGGAGATGTAATTGTCTTCACCGAATCATTAAATTTAAATTATTCTTTTACATCACTTCAAGTGGTGAAAAAATATTAATGTAATAAAAATGTAATATTAGAAATAATGTGGTTTTATTATGATTTTTTTAGTTTCATATTATATCTATTATCTATCCAATGAAAATAGGAATTATTGCCTATGTGTATATACGGCTTATCGTCCCCACGTAGTTGTGTTATTAATTTTTATCATGATAATACATGGAAATTCATAAATATGGAACTAATGAGTTTTATTATTTTTATGAAATAAATATGATTATTAAAATAAACGATATTATTCAACTTTTTTACCTACCGTCATTCAAAAAGAGAAAAAATAGTTTATGTGGATGTACAACCCACCATCTCCATGAATAATGTAATTCACTATTTTATCTCTATCTTTGTGGATAAATATATGTATATATATATATATTATAGGTATATATTATATTTATATTATAAATAATTTTTTTGAGCATATTGTTCCATGATAATATTTTAAGTCATTGACCTACCGAATAAAATTATACATGGAAAACGAAGGAACATGCACCCAGAACAACAATTTAAAAAATAATTTTTAATAAATGGGTGATAAAAGATTTTATAAAAATGGTATGATATATATATATATATATAATGTAGGGCTTTATATAATATATACATATATATAATAAATATATATCTATTATATAGGGGGGTTATAACACATATTAAGGACATCAAATAAGAGGTAAGGGTTTGTTTCATATTCACATCATTAATCGTGATTATCATATTTAAGTATCATCTAATAATGATTTATCTTAGATGTCAAAGTAATCTTATAATATATTCAGAAATGATTTTAAAATTCTAAAATGATAGTGTAATTAAATTTTTAATCATTTATTAGATTTTTAAAAATTACTACAATGAATCTTTTTTCATTTTCTTAATGAGGTATTATTTGAGATTTCTTACAAAATTGTGAAATAATTTTTTTTATGTAATAGAAAATTAATGGATATTTCCATTGATATTAAATGAAAATTATTCCATGGTTCCATTAAAATATTATAAGGTTATTTAAAAATATAATTATTTATTTATTAAATGTAATGTTTTTGGAATTTATTATGTGATTTTTAAAATGAAATATTTATTTTCAAAAAGAAATTTTCTTGTGATGTTTTTATGGTATTTTATTCTATTTAAGGATCAGTTTATTATTATAATTTTTAGGATACACTATAATAATACAATAAAAATATTTATTTTTTTGGGTTATGATTATTTATTACCATAGATTTTATTTGCATTCCATATGATAATTCATCAAATATGGATAGTTATTGATTATTAATTCATATTGATTTAGTTATACAATATATTCTTATGAAGAATTCATTATAATTATTATGTGATGGGTAGGGAATGGTATAGCCCCTAGAGGCATCAATAGGTGTCATTGGAAAAACTAGATAGGGTTTTGGATAAGTCTTTACACACTTTTTTTCAAATTATTTGTCTACAACATTGATGTTATGTTTTCAATGTCCAACTATATGAATTAAATCATTAAGAATTATGTTATTGATTTCCTTATGATAATTTGAATCATTATTAATGTATGAGGATTTTAGAGTCACTAAATTTTCCATGTATGACATGAAAGTATATTAAGAAATAATATTGGAGTTAAGAGTTTAGACAACACGATATTTCATGTATTAGTGAGCCAGTAATTAATTTTATAAAAATTTGAAATACATATATTCCGTGCACGTTTATTTTTTTAGAAATAATTGAATATTTCATAACTAGATTCTCTGATTGAAGAGTTTATAAAATGGTTGAATCTAAAAAATTAGGTATGCCCTATTCATAACCAAAGGTCTGTCATCGTCACACAAATAGTTAAGGAAGGCATTAGTGGGTGTTTGTAATTAAAATAATAAATAAATTATTATTTTGTTTAATTTAATAAAATAATTAAATCCTCAATATATACGATATCATAAAAATTCTCTAGGGTTGTCCCTATGATCCTACTGTTAAATGATGTGATAATTGATGAATGACATTGGTATATCAATAAATAATAATTATTAGTCAATAGATTGAGGTATATCGACATATAGAAGATGTGTTAGATTATCAATGTCACCAAAGAGTGCACTATTTTACAATGATCAATCAGAAATTTAGGCATTTCTGGAAAATTGTATTTTCTCCAATTGAATTAATTATTGAAAATAACTTTTATTAATTGGTATTTTATTTTCAATTTATCATCCCATCACCTAATCCCAATTATTGAAATTAAATTAATTAGTTAAATTTATCATCCGTTAAATTAAATAGACGATGCTGATACCAACTTGTATTATCATTCAGAGTAAAAAATTTGATAATTATGACATCACATTTATTCATATACCATTTCCCAAACCATTCTTCACAGTCATCATCATCGAACAACATGTTCATGATTTGACTATTGGTTGGTGGAATCCAGAGTAATCGAACCCCTTAATTTGTAGTTGATGTTTGTATAATGACTATAAAAGAGTGTTGAGGTTGAATCAAAGGGGATTATAGGTATTGGTGATGGTTTAATTGAATTTAGATTAAAAAAACTGATGTTAACTCCATGGTTATAGATGAGAGAATCCATTAGGGGATTGGGTGGAAAGAATATAGACCATAGTGATTGACCGAGCACAATTGATCCTATATTTGAGACCTCCCTATGTGATTGGAGGAGGAAATGCTGTTGTCGAAAACACGAAAATTACATGATAATATTTCTGTAGATTATGTGAATATCCCAACAAAAAATATAATATTATGAATACATTGTTTGTATTAACTCAACTATAGTTTCTTGGGATTCAGGAAAAATATTAGAATCACATACCATGTGGTTGGGCCATACATCATCTTACCCTCCCTGAGTAGCTAGGTCACGTTACAGTAGCACATACCTAAGACACCAGGTAAGAGGACACACCATGTACTCTGTGATAATGTTGGAATGTTATGATACCCATGCATGGGTAGGTACATTTCCCAGTATATGGAATTGATTCATAGATATGGGAATGATCATGTATATTGAAAGATACATGAAATAGACCGATAGATACAAGCTTGAAAAGGAGAACATGTGGAAGCCCATCTTGGCAGAGACACACTATATGTAACTCATACACAGTATTTATGGTGACATAGCCTATGATCCATGTCCAGAGGAGAATAATTCTTGGAATCATAGTGGGAGAACATGTCTTGTAGACACCATATATTCCTTGTACTCCACTTTTTATAAAAATATACATGTCATGTATATTTTTATTGAAATAAGTTATTTTCCTCAGACTACCATATATGGAATGTTTTCCATGTTGAATGTGATGTTTCACCTCATTGATGCTATTGATATATTATTCAAGTTGTTTAATGAATGATGATTATTTAGTATATGCTCGAAGATGTCAATAATTGTGAAAGATCATCAGATAGACTCCATGTATAGATGGTACTCTTCTATTCAGACTGTGAGTCCTCTATCTATGGGGATGATACTCCTTTATCGCAATAGCTTGTGGGGCCCCACAATATTTATTCCTAAAATAGAAGGAATTACCCTATGGATAATATGTGTCCTCTCTTTATAAGAACAATGCTCTCATATTGAACTACGAAACATTTACACCATACTCATTGTTCTAGAGAGAGACATTACTCACATATTCATGATGTGGGTCCTATATATATATATATGGATGTAATTACTATGTCATACCAAGGAACATGTCCCACATTATCATTATTTTAAAAAGAGACAGTAATCAAATATTTTTGGATTAGGTCGTCTATGTCTGGGTAAGATATTACCCCATGAAAACATGGATAAAGTCCACCATACACATTATTCGAGTTAAAGAATACACTCAAATATTCAATTAATGGGTCCTCCAACTATATTAATTGTACTCCCTTGTCATACTAGGGAATGGGTCACCCAAAAATGTTATTAAAAAAAGATACAAACATTATACATCAGTATGGTTTCTGTCTCTACTTAGTGGAACCCCTTTATTATGTCTTGGCATTGGTCATAATTCATTGGGAAATTTTACTACCTTCGGTCTTTTAGCATTGAGATGGTTGGGGACCCCCTCATGTATTATTTTGAAGGACACATGTGTTATTAGGCATCAAGTATTGGAAACAAATCTATATGAAGACTCATTTTCAAAGGCTATTTTATGATATGGAGTCCCACTTTATCTCTCACTAGGTGTTATTTTATGATCATATATATCCATGTTGTTGGGTATCATTTCCCTCCTACTTTGGGTCAAGTTGAAAACATCAATCGAGGATTTTGTATCTCACTTTTTAGTTATAAAGAATCCTTCTATGTTTGTATGTAATCCATGATACATGGAATTTTCCCACACATGTCATGTCTTTTGTAAATGACAGATAGATCAGTGGTTATTCTAGAAGAGTATGTTGATAATCCAGATAATTGAACATGTGTTGTGCTTGGGAAAAGGATAATAGATACATTCCCTCTCATATATTTTTTATGTTGTTCATTTTCATAATGGGAACAAAATTCTGTGGTGGTGTACATTTTTTAATCATTATTTTGGAATACATTTTCTTATACATATATATTCCCTAGATATTAGCATAATCATGGTTTTTACTCTTCATGTTTTTTATTTAATTATTCCTTTATACATATGCATGGATGTAGTTGGGTAAATTCATAAATGTGACGTATAAAATGCTACCCATTATACTTATTCCTTATGGATTATTTTTCTATTCCATGGACTATGGAGGTGGGATTAAAGTTATAATGACTGGGTATTCCACCAGCTGAGTAGGTCCCGAAGGGTCGGTGAACCTCATATAATTCTCAACTACTATGAATTAGATGATGAGAATAATGATAAATTTTGGAAGGTCTTATAAATTCATAGGGATCAGTATATTTAAAGTAATCTTTTTATTTTTTATTTAGGGATCTATGAGGTTCAATTTTATCAACATGTCAATTCCATGTATGATTAGTTTTTTTGCCAATGACTATAAATGCAGTGATTACATATGTTCCACCCTAGTGAATTTCATATGTGAGGTGTTTCATTGAATAAAAGGCTACTATTAGAGGTTTATGGAAGACGAATCTTGGATTTAAATCCCATTGACAGCTATGACATGGAATAGAAACCTATTTACCTGGAATAAATATTGCCAGGGAGACATAGAATTGTTGAGGGTAAGGGTGACTAGTTCTCCTATTTCGTCACAACCAGAAGTGTTTAAGGAGTACATAGAGTTTTATGATACCTCTATAGTTGGGAAAAAATACCTTTTTTGCAACAAAGTAATTGATTTCATATTGGTTGAAAATGTTATGACATGACATGTAGATATATGTACTTCGAGACCTAGAATTGGTGGCATTAGTGTTCGCTTTGTGGGTGTGGATGCACTATGATAGTTGATAGAACATTTGTTTCTCATAATATCAATGTACCAGGAATGTATTCATGTAGATAGATAAAAATTTGGGATCACGTTACTTGTTAGATTTCATTATATACAATTACATTTAGACAACCAAGACCCTTGGGAAGGGTAACATAGATAAAAATTCCCTCATTAGGGAGTCTCATTATCATCAGGTGGAGGAGGCTTCTGTGTTGTTAGCTTTATTATAGGTGGTCCTGGTGGTGGATAAGGTTTCAATTTGTCTTAGGATTATGGTGTCCTCCCCTCTCATTCCCTTAGATGTGATGGATGACTAGTTGGGTTACATCATCTATGAGGAACTATATGAAAAAATTCCCTCATGTGATTCACCATATTCATTTTATGAAATAGGGTATCATTTCATATTTTCATTGGATAAATGGTGGTTTCCATCACATTTTGATAGGAGATAATGGGGGAGTTTAAAAAATCTACTTTGGATATATATGTAGTTGTAGGTAATATGTACACATACCTTCAACGGATGTTTTTGTGGAATGAATTGAGGTGGAATGTGTTTTCATTCTTATCTCGGGAGATCACATGTAAGTTGGAGAAGGCTGATCCCCAATTTGGGGATTGTATATTGCATCCCCGTGAGATTAGAGAGTGGGAATGGAAGAAATATTAGTGAGATTTTTGGTGGGGATGATGTAGATATAGAGAGAACATGATTCCACCTGATTGATACTTCATCAACATACCATGTATGTGCACTTCATTTTCTACTGGGGATAAGAGTTTAGAGGAGATTTTGTGGTAGTTGTACAAGTGGAAGATCATCCAATATCATATTCATTCATCAATGATTGTATAAAACCATGATCTATGGTTTATTTTCTATTTGTGGAAAGATATCTAGGAGGAATTTAGGACCCAGTCGAGGATGGGTATATCTTTTAACCCCCATATGTATAAGAAGACTAAAAACACTACATGAGTATTAGAGGATATCCAATGTAATTTCTTATGAGACATATGTTACAGTTGCGTGCTAATTTATAATTTTTGGAGATTTCTTATAATAAAGAAACCACTATACTTTTCGTATGGAACTTTTTGAGGTCATGTATAAGAGACCCTATAGTTTAAACTTATAAATGAAATTGACAAGTGAGACATCTCTTGTTAGAGAAACTATAGTGTGGGTGAAAATGGAGAAGTTTCATGTGATCCATGAGAGGATAAGGAGAAGAGAGAACAAACAATAATATTGTGATGATTGATTTCATAGCCCTGGATGTTCAAATAGTAAGATCATGTTTTCTGAAGAGTCTCCTCATGAAGAGTATTTAGGAGATTAAACATGGGAGGAATGATATCTCCAAGGTTTATTGGGCCATTTTATATCCAGAAGAGGCATAGAGAGGTTTCTTATAACCAAATATTACCCCACAATTGGACAAGGTTTTGGATGACTTATCCATATCACAATTGTAGAGATACATGCATTATCTTAAACACAATATTTACTAACATGATAAAGACATCAATGAAGGATCTATCATTGTGGATCAACCAGTGGTGACTGAGGATTAATAGGTGAATACCCAACATGTGTACAGTATTTATTTTGTTTGGGTGTTCTGGTAGCATGGGAATAGGTAGTATGGATCCAAGGAGTGGGACATTACGATTCAGTCTTTGTATCCCCTCTTTCTTGTTTAGGATTTTCTCTTCATGGGAGAAAATATTAGATGACAGAATAAATTTTATTCACTATTTTTTAGTTGTAAAAAATTAAAATATAAAACAAAATATTTTTATATATAGGAGATGAAAAGATGGGATATTATGTAAAAATGTTACCATAAAATTAGTTCCATAAAAATATTTAATATATTTCTCACAAAAGAAATTTTTTAAATATATATTATAATTTATTGGGATTTGAGTATTAGATTTAAAATAGGAGACCATAGTTGAATCATAAGTGAGATGTTTGTCACAGGTGTGACCAATGTTTTTTAGACACTAAACACCCAGTTGATGAATCCCATATCAAAAACATGAACATAGAATAAATAATTTTATTTTTTTTACTTATTACATGAACTAGTTTAATATTATATAAATACACTTTTATAAAAATAATAAATGATTAGTTGTTTAAATCATTGGAGAATTTAGATGAGATCTAATGACCGACATTGTAGAATTGACATTGAACAATGATCAATGGTAAGATTGAGGTGGATAAAGAGACATTGAATGAAATAGAACATCCTCATTAGAAGAAAAAGCATTGATAACAAATTATTTATTGTAAATTGAGGTAGGGATTTTAAATTGAAGTTGCAATCCTCGAAAAAATTTCTCATTTTGGATTTTAATCTTCTTCTTTTATGTTGTGATCTATCAAGCCTTCACTACTAAAAAAATTATGGTAAGGTAAATTATTTGTAACACCCCGAGCTTCCATGATACGCTTCTCATTCAATAATGCAATAGCTTTCATTGTACGCAACATCGAGTTCTAAAACACCGCGACTAATCAATATATCCGTTATGAATATTAATAACCACCTTCTAAAATTATAGAAATTTTATATTTCAAAATGGACTTTATTTTTGGATTCGGAATATCGAAATTATCCTATGATGAATTTTTGGTATTTTTCTGAGAACTTCTAATTTTTTATGAATAGTGATAAATACTTAATACAAGTTTTTTAATCAAAATAATTTATTGTGATAAATTATACTATTTAGTGGTTTTAAAGTATAATTAGAATATATTTTTACCATTTTATCCAATGGTGGTCATTAGAATTAATTTAACATTGAAATTGGACATAAACAATTGCCAATCTTTTGATATAAATTGTTCCTTAAAACATGCTATTTGTTGTGACAGCGGGAATTAATTATAAAATTAATTAATGCAACTTATATGTTTGTAATTTTTTAAAATAGACATCATTTTTGAATTCGGAATATCAATTATAGCTTAGGGTGAAATTTTGGCCTTATTCTGAAAAACTTCAATTTTTGATGAATAGTAAAACCACTAAGTGGTTGTTAAAAACTGATTTTTCGTTAAAATGAAATATTACCACTTCTGTGATTTGATTTTAAAAAATCCGACATACATGGTTGTCATTAAGAAGTAAAATGTGGTTCAATGAGATTAAAATAATTTTTTTGGTGAATAGTAACTTTTAAGTTCTTAATCGCGAATAGAGGTAATTAGTGTAGTTTAAGGTAAAAATAATGTTTTAATAATATGATATGAGCTTGACACATGTCCTACTCCTATTGGATGAGTGATGGCCGACCAAGAAAACCCATGGGTCAACTTGGGGACCCCATGGAGCCACTTTAGTTAGAAAATGACATAAATACCTTTTATTTAATGTTAATGTAAAAAATGACACAAACATGAGTTGTTTTACTAAAACAGTTTTTAAGTGGGGTTACACAAGTCAAAATTTTGATTATAAGTATTCATTAGAAGTCTAAAAAGATTTCCTACATCATAGTATTTTCTTTATAATTTTTAGACATTAAATAAATTAAATTATTTATGACATCATTATGATGCAGCGATGACCTCATTATTTAACGATTTTAAATAAAATGAGAAGATAATGAAAAATACAAGGCATACACTTGTCCAAAGCCTATTGGATGATCAGATTTCTAAACCTTATCACCTTAGCCTAGAATTATATAAGTTTGGGACCTTTAGAATCCGAAACGAATTGTGAAATAATGTAACATTTCAATCTCTCCAAAAGTGCCCCTCCTCTCCACTTATAAAAGGCCCCCACCTCTCCCACCTCATTTACACTTTAAAGCCATTTGGCTCGGCCAAACTCTGCCCAAATACTCTCCCAACTTCCCCCTCTTACTCCTAGAAGCCTCACATTGGGCAGAACTCTTCCCAAGGAAGCCTTTGGCTCAAATCAAAAAGAGTTACCCGATTTTGAGGTAATGTCTTCTCTAATGTTGTTTTGTTTTATTTTTCTTCTCCAACCCCCTAAACTCTTTTTATTAATTTCTTTTTTAACAAAACCAGTATCCTAAATATACTAGGATGTTCTTATAAGAAGTATTTGAGCTACACTTACACACACCTACATCTAATGGTTAAAGAACATACGGTTTCTATGGATGGCGAATTTCTGCCTCACGAAACGATGATTGTTCAACACTCATATAACACCTTCAAAGGTGGCCATTAAGATGTCACTATTTTTATATATGATATATAATATGTTTATGTTTTACTTATGCTTCTGTATTTCTCATTTATGACATACTTTAGGATTTCCATTATGGGTAAAACGCGATAATTTCATTTTAGGAAGTGCGGATTACCGCCCCCTCAAAGTGATGTGAATCATTAATGTCATATGTGGGATGTATAAAGGATGGATTAAATGGTATTGTACACTATATTATACTGAATTATATTATAAATTTATATCATTATGATTTAATTCCATTAAATACGAAATAGAAATGAAAGTAGCGTTCATGCGTACGTACGGCTTACCATCTCCATGAACGGTGCATTTCATTTCTTACCTCTAAATTTTACGTGACATTATGAATGAATGTATATACTGTATATATATGATATATATGACATCTAAATAATGAATATAATTCTGGATATAATGGATATTCTACCACATGAACAACTTGTAATTATAAGAAGTTTATTGTTGACTCAAGTACCAAAGATCGACAAAACGAACGTTATTAACTTAAATAATTACATAATGTTCATAACATTATAATAAGTGATATAAAAAGGATAATGAAATTGAAAATGGTTCTTAATAAGGTAGATATTAACTCTAGTTTATTATTCATGGAGCTAAAGAACGGTTGAGTCAAGTCAGACACGAGGTAAGGGAATTTCTTAACCCAATTTCCAATCTCTGGGTTAATCTCCTACTTTCAAATTATATCATGATATTATTATGTACTATATTGTATTTGTACTTTATTTATGTGTACATATAGTGAATACACATAACAGATCTATTTAATTTTAAAAAATGATCTTTTAAGGACTTCGTCTCAATCTCCTTTCATTGAGGCATACTTTGTTTTATACACAAATTTCTTTTATACGGTGTATAAACCCCTTTGACTTTTACGTTTATTCAATAGGAATCTTTTTTATACGAAGCATTTTACTAAACGACAAAAAGGGAATGTTTTTCTTTCCGTACTTATGCGGCGACAACGACTTCTCCGCCGCCGTGACCATTATTTGAGTTTCGGCTTCCTCTACAAGCCATCATTTTTTTAATGAAAAATAAATACATAGTTTTAACTTTCTTTAATTTTGGTATTGAAAATGGTTTTGAAAGTGTTTTTATTATATCAATGTGTTGTATTGATATCTTTTGATTGAAATGTGGAAATGTTATGTTTCCTTTATGCATGTTTTATGTGATACGATTATGTTATGGTTTATGATATGTTTAAACCTATTCATATGAGGAATGTATTGGACATAATAAGTGACGGGTGGAGCTCGCTATAGCTCCTCGATGCATCGGTAGGTCTCATGAGACAACTAGAAGTGGAATTGGCCGAGGCCCTTTCCCAATTTGATTTATGGTTTTGGCCGAGGCCTTAATCATTTTAGACGTCTTGGCCGAGGCCTTGACAAAATGTTTCAGAATGTCTGGCATTATACATTCCCTCATTATGAAAGTGGTTATTGATATTGCATGTGATTATTCGACCAGTAGAATATCCATGTGAAGAAGTGAATGGCATTATCTAATTTTACTTTTTCCATATTATGTTGATGTTCAAGTTTAAAAGGCTTTTGTTTTAGTTATGCATTGCCTTAAATTTTTATGTTTATTTATGAAAGCTTCCGCAATATTGTTATCCTTACTGAGCATCTGAGCTCACCCCTTTCAATGTTTTAATATTTTCCAGGATGTGAAGAAGTATTTTATGAATGACCTGTAGGGATAGTCAGAAAAGGGTATGAGTGTGGACTATGAAGACATTGTTATTAGTTTTTCACTTTATGATGTAATGTAGCATTTATGAATGTATCTAGTGTTTCCAAGGCTACTAAACTAATCGGTCTTTCGATACTTGATCTTTTGTGATCATACCAATGTTACGAACTAATGCACCGACTCTGGGTAGCTGGGGTCGGGGCATTACAGTTGGTATCAGAGGCAGTTTAGTACTAACCTTGGAAGCTAGATTTAGATAAACTCTGATTAGCGCACATAGCCCGAAGATAGACTTTGAGGATTAGTATAGAAGAACTTCCTAGAATTTTGGTATTGTAGAGATGTTGTGAGTATTCCGAGCAATACATCCCTGTCTGGATACGAGCAGGTAGAGGCGGCTCTGGCACAGATGTACCTAGGGGTAAAACCCGAAAACACCGCTTTGAGCTAGACTCGAACGGGAACTGGTGCACGACAACGGGCCTTGATGCACTCTTGGTTACGACAATCCCGGGGGATTTGCTTAGGATAATTCTCATTTTCTTTACAAACCATTATTTAGGGTTTATGAGTATATACTTTTTCAAAGAAAACATGCTTATGATTATGGATTATATCCATAAACCGTTCAATTTACATTAATTATTTTAAAAGTATGGAATTATTCATTATAATTCATAAACTAACCTAGTTTATGTCATTTTATAGAAATGGTTCCCAGTAGAAGGAATGTGAACTCCAGCAATACGTATGATCCAAAGAGTAAGAAGGATCATATCTTTCACGGTATTAAGCCAACATTTCGAAGGGAAATAGTCTCCCATGTGTTCTCAACATATGAAGAAATAGTATCATGTGTTAATAAGATAAGTAAAGAATTCTCTGAGTCCTATGGCTTTGAAGCGAAGAAAGAGACGAAAGGGATGGAAGAGAGAATGATGGATAAAGGGATGAGGGGAAAGAAGAATTTTCCAATATGTGGTAATTGTGGGAAGAAACATCATGGAACTTGCCTAAAGGGAATGGGAGTTTGTTATAAGTGTAGAGAAAAAGGACACAAAGTGCATGACTACAAGGGTAAGAAAATGGTTTCAAATGTACAATGCTTCTTCTGCAAGGATTAGGGACACTAAGCAAACCAATGTCCAAATAATCAGAGTATGCCCCAAATGATGTTATTGGATAATAATCAAGTTATGATACTACCACAGATGAGGAGTAATGATTAGAGTTCTTATGTTGTTATTAATGAATTTTGTAATTTGAGTGTTGTATCAACGATGTACTGGTTATAATAATTATGGAGTATATAAGGATTTTACTGCAATACTATTTCATCAAGGACATGAGATTGTGTGGAACCAAGAAAAGTGACTCCACAGTAGGTTAAATTTTTGGAAAATATATGGTTGAGAGAAAGATAAACCATAATACGGTTCTGATACCGAGATAGTGATTTTGGAATAAGACGTGATTGATTTAGATAAATAATATTGGATATTCTTAACTTCCTTGAAACTGATTGATGATTTGTATACATTTTTGGATAGGAGGAGTATATCTAGTATTCTATAAGGAATAAGGGATAATGGTAATTCAGTATGTTTAAAATGAATACATGATGAAGGTGTTCATTTGTTGTTACATGGAAAAAAGGATCTTCATTATGTTTACCTTCCTTATAAAATTTGGACTGTGAGTTGGACAGAAGTATTTTGGATAACTATAAAGGTTGGAATGGATTAAGTTGATCTTTGGATAGTATTGTTTAAGGTTAAAACATTTCTGAAGATTATTTTTGGAATATTATAGTTTTAGGAAAAGGACAACCTGTAGGGTGGGGCATAACCCGTCGCGTCGGACAAAGCTGCAGGAATCGAACCCACAACCATAGTGCGACATGCCTTTATTTCCTACCACTAGCCTACAGGAAGTCCCTGGTTATTACAAAATAATTTTACTAATCTAAATGGTATGTGTTAACATTTGGAACCTTATACAATTAGGATAAGTATAATATTTTTGAGTTCTATAATCATTTTGAGTGAAAGGTGAGTTGAAGGTTGAAACTCTAATTTTCAAGCATAAATATATATATACCTATCTGTTATTCAATGAATAAATTAATTCTTAAACATTAGTAAAGGGATATTAAAACAAAAAAATGTGTTACCCTAATACCTTATGTCATGTTGAACTGATGATATTTTAAATCAACATAGATTGAAGGCTTTGAGGCCCTCAATTTGACAGTTGATTGTGATTGATGACCTCAATCACTCCCTACAAATATTTACGTTTTTCCTCCAATTATATGTCTCTAATTGCCACCAATGTTCTCCTTATCGAGATCATAATTTGGTGGTGACTTTCTTATTTCCATTTTCCTTTTATTAAGGATAAATTTTATTAACCTCATTTCCGATGTGGGTTTTCCGCAAAGGTATTTTCTATTTTCAACCTTTTATTTTCAAAGAAAATTTTCAAATTGCGAGGACGCAATTTTTTGAAGGAGGGGAGAATGTAACACCCCGAGCTTCCATGATACGCTTCTCATTCAATAATGCAATAGCTTGCATTGTACGCAACATCGAGTTCTAAAACACCGCGACTAATCAATGTATCTGTTATGAATAGTAATAACCACCTTTTAAAATTATAGAAATTTTATATTTCAAAATGGACTTCATTTTTGGATTCGGAATATCGAAATTAGCCTATGTTGAATTTTTGTTATTTTTCTGAGAACTTCTAATTTTTTTATGAATAGTGATAAATACTTAAAACAAGTTTTTTAATCAAAATAATTTATTGTGATAAATTATATTATTTAGTGGTTTTAAAGTATAATTAGAATATATTTTTACCATTCTATTCAATGGTGGTCATTAGAATTAATTTAACATTGAAATTGGACATAAACAATTGCCAATCTTTTGATATAAATTGTTTCTTAAAACACGCAATTTGTTGTGACAGCGGGAATTAATTATAAAATAAATTTATGCAACTTATATGTTTGTAATTTTGTGAAATAGACATCATTTTTGAATTCTGAATATCAATTATAGCTTAGGGTGAAATTTTGGCCTTATTCTGAAAAACTTCAATTTTGATGAATAGTGAAACCACTAAGTGGTTGTTAAAAACTGATTTTTCGTTAAAATGAAATATTACCACTTATGTGATTTGATTTTAAAAAATCCGACATACATGGTTGTCATTAAGAAGTAAAATGTGGTTCAATGAGATTAAAATAATTTTTTTGGTGAATAGTAACTTTTAAGTTCTTAATCGCGATTAGAGGTAATTAGTGTAGTTTAAGGAAAAAATAATGTTTTAATAATATGATATGAGTTTGAAAATTGTCCTACTCCTATTGGATGAGTCATGGCCGACCAAGAAAACCCATGGGTAATCTTGGGGACCCCATGGAGCCACTTTAGTTGGAAAATGACATAAATACCTTTTATTTAATGTTAATGTAAAAAATGACACAAACATGAGTTGTTTTACTAAAACAGTTTTTAAGTGGGGTTACACAAGTCCAAATTTTGATTATAAATATTAATTAGAAATCTAAAATGATTTCCTACATCATAGTATTTTTTTTATAATTTTTAGACATTAAATAAATTAAATTATTTATGACATCATTATGATGCAGCGATGACCTCATTATTTAACGATTTTAAATAAAATGAGAAGATAATGCAAACTCCAAGGCTTACACTTGTAAAAAGCCTATTGGATGAGAAGATTTCGAAACCTTATCACCTTACTCTCGAATTATATAAGTGTGGGACCTTTAGAATCCCAAAATCATTGTGAAATAATGTAACATTTCAATCATTCCAAAAGTGCCCCTCCTCTCCACTTATAAAAGGCCCCCACCTCTCCCACCTCATTTACACTTTAAAGCCATTTGGATCGGCCAAACTCTGCCCAAATACTCTCCCAACTTCCCCCTATTACTCCTAGAAGCCTCACATTGGGCATAACTCTTCCCAAGTAAGCCTTTGGCTCAAATCAAAAAGAGTTACCCGATTTTGAGGTAATGTCTTCTCTAATGTTGTTTTGTTTTATTTTTCTTCTCCAACCCCCTAAACTCTTTTTATTAATTTCTTTTGTAACAGCACCAGTATCCTCAATATACTAGGATGTTTTTATAAGAAGTATTCGAGCTACACTTACACACACCTACACTTAATGGTTAAAGAACATACGGTTTCTGTGGATGGTGAATTTCTGCCTCACGAAACGATGATTGTTCAACACTCATATAACACCTTCAAAGGTGGCCATTAAGAAGTCAATATTTTTATATATGATATATAATATGTTTATGTTTTACTTATGCTTCTGTATTTCTCATTTATGACATACTTTATGATTTCCATTATGGATAAAACGCGATAATTTCATTTTAGGAAGTGCGGATTACCGCCCCCTCAAAGTGATGTGAATCGTTAATGTCATATGTGGGATGTATAAAGGATGAAGTACATGGTATTATACACGATATTATAATGAATTATATTATAAATTTATATCATTATGATTTCATTCCATTAAATACTAAATAGAAATGAAAGTAGCGTTCATGCGTACGTACGACTTACCGTCTCCATGAACGGTGCATTTCATTTCTTACCTCTAAATGTTACGTGACATTATGAATGAATGTATATACTGTATATATATGATATATATGACATCTAAATAATGAATATAATTCTGGATATAATGGATATTCTACCACATGAACAACTTGTAATTATAAGAAGTTTATCGTTGACTCAAGTACCAAAGATCGACAAAACGACCGTTATTAACTTAAATAATTACATAATGTTCATAACATTATAATAAGTGATATAAAAAGGATAATGAAATTGAAAATGGTTCTTAATAAGGTAGATATTAACTCTAGTTTATTATTCAGGAGGCTAAAGAACGGTTGAGTCAAGTCAGACACGAGGTAAGGGAATTTCTTAACCCAATTTCCAATCTCTGGGTTAATCTCCTACTTTCAAATTATGTCATGATATTATTATGTACTATATTTTATTTGTACTTTCTTTATGTGTACATATAGTGAATACACATAACAGATCTATTTTATTTTAAAAAATGATCTTTTAAGGACTTCGTCTCAATCTCCTTTCATTGAGGCATACTTTGTTTTATACACAAATTTCATTTATACGGTGTATAAACCCCTTTGACTTTTACGTTTATTCAAAAGGAATCTTTTTTATACGAAGCATTTTACTAAATGAAAAAAGGGAATTTTGTTCTTTCCGTACTTATGTGGAGACAACGACTTCTCCGCCGCTGTGACCATTATTTGAGTTTCGGCTTCCTCTACAACCCATCATTTTTTTAATGAAAAATAAATACAAAGTTTTAACTTTCTTTTATTTTTGTATTGAAAATGGTTTTGAAAGTGTTTTTATTATATCAATGTGTTGTATTGATATCTTGTGATTGAAATGTGGAAATGTTATGTTTCCTTTATGCATGTTTTATGTGATACGATTATGTTATGGCTTATGATATGTTTAAACCTATTCATACGAGGAATGTATTGGACATAATAAGTGACGGGTGGAGCTCGCTATAGCTCCTCGATGCATCGGTAGGTCTCATGAGACAACTAGACGTGGAATTGGCCGAGGCCCTTTCCCAATTTGATTTATGGTTTTGGCCGAGGCCTTAATCATTTTAGACATCTTGGCCGAGGCCTTGACAAAATGTTTCAGAATGTCCGGCATTAAAAATTCCCTCATTATGAAAGTGGTTATTGATATTTCATGTGATTATTCGACCAGTAGAATATCCATGTGAAGAAGTGAATGGCATTATCTCATTTTATATTTGTCATATTATGTTGATGTTCACGTTTAAAAGGCTTTTGTTTTAGTTATACATTGCCTTAAATTTTTATGTTTATTTATGAAAGCTTCCGCAATATTGTTATCCTTACTGAGCATCTGAGCTCACCCCTTTCAATGTTTTAATATTTTCCAGGATGTGAAGAAGTATTTTATGAATGACCTGTAGGGATAGTCAGAAGAGGATATGATTGTGGACTATGAAGACTTTGTTATTAATTTTTCACTTTATGATGTAATGTAGCATTTATGAATGTATCTAGTGTTTCCAAGGCTACTAAACTAATCGGCCTTTCGAGACATGATCTTTTTTGATCATTCCAATGTTACGAACTAATGCACCGACTCTGGGTAGCTGGGGTCGGGGCGTTACATTATTTATTTTATTTTACCTTATATGTAATGAAGCATACTATTCTAATCCCTAGATCTATTATAATTTCCAAAGAACACTTTGAAAATTAAGACATCACCTTTTTATTTTTTTGACTTTCCACCACCCATTGATTACATTCATCATCAATAGACAATGTGGTCATAATTAGAAATTTTCCAGGTGGAATCAACCATGATCAAATTCAGTAATTTTGAGTAGCTATGTTAAGAATTTCTAAATCATAGTTTAGAATATGAATTAGAGAGGATTGAGGGTGAGAGTGATGGTTTAATAGATAATGGATACAAAGAATATATGGGAGTAGCACGGGTGGATATGGGAGAAGATGTTAGGGGTTAGGGTGGATGAAATCCTACAATCTCAAATTTATATAGAACGAGTGGTCCCATACCTATGGACCCAGTTACAATGAATGTGATAAAAATGTTGATGAAAACAACATAATGACACAAGAGTCATTCCTTGAATTATTCAAAGACACTAAAAAATCGTAGGTGTATATTATGATGAATACATTATGTCTAGTCATCCAGCTATGTTGGCCAAGGTTTTGGGAAGAAGATAATGATGAAAAACCATGTGTCTAGGATTTTTTCTTATTTCCCTCCCTGGTTATATAGGATTAGTACTAGTTCAACAATAACATGAGCACATGCGGGAGGACAACCCGTTTACTCTGGCAGTACATAGGAATACACTCATACCCATCCAAAACCAGGTACATGACCATGTAGAGGGCACAACTTGATATACAATGTTAGGACTAGGTACACTGCCAGGTACATGAAAAAACATGATGGACATGGGAATGAATAGAATAATAGGGGTAGGCCTCGAGTGGCTGAGACAAGAATTGTAGGCCTCACAATTTCCATGTTTGATAAAATTGACATCCAACCATGTCATGAGGATTATAATACTATCATGGATGGAAACACCACACTGCATGGGGACCCCACACATGTTGTGTAATCCATTTTTAGAAACTTCTAAATATCATATATAATTCATCAGTATTAATATTTTTGTTCGTTATTTTTGTATCCTATGTGTTTTTCGACCTAGAAAAAGATATTATTGTTGGCAGTTAATTATGAGACATGATGGGTGATTTTCGGTGCATAATGCTTCATTTGGGAGGTTCAAGATGATGGTTGTGATCAACTAGTATCTTAAGAGAGATTCCATGTATAAATAGTACTCCTCTATTTAGTCAATAAATCCATTTTCTATTGGGATAATACTATCCAATCACACAAGTGTGCAAGACCTCAATAATTGTTGTTACAAGTAGATAGGTTACCCTTCTATTTCGAAATCCCCCCCCCCTCTACAAGGATGGTACTCACAAAACAAATTGGGGAATATGTCCCCTATACTCATTATTCTAGGTATATAAAGTACTACCCTATTTAATGAATGAGTTTTTTATAAATAGGGAAGGTACTCCTCTATAACACTAGAGTGGGGGTCCCCATAATCATTATTCCATTTTGACAGAATACTCCACCATTCAGGATTAGTGTCTTCTATCTATGGGAATACCACAATTATATCACACAATGTAACATGTACTCATACTCATTAATCATGGTAGAGATGAAAGTACACAATTATGGGTTCATGTAATCTATCTATTGGGATAGTACTCCCCTATCACACCAGTGAACGTGTCCCTCATACTCATTTATTGAGATAGAGATTTTACTCTAATGAAAAGGTGTAGGGAATCAATATATTTAGTCTAATACCCCTAACATTGTATGATATGGGTACTCATTTATTTAATTTATACACTCCCTAAAACAATGGAGCATTGTTGAGGTGTGAACCATCCTCATTACCTATTTGGAAAATATTGTTAGATGATAGGAATCTAAGATGGAAAACAATGATATTGTAGGACCTATTGTCTTGGACTGATATATATGATGGATATCCCATTTCTCTTTCATATTGGTTTATTATTTGATCATATATGTCTATGATGGTGGGTCTGGTGTCACTCTTACTTTTAGTAAATATGACTACTTCTATCATGTGTTATAATTATATCTCTATTAAATTATTGGATATCCTACTGAGAATGTATATACGTATACTTCCATGGGATTTGAATTTAAGTTTCATGTCTTATGAAATGTTAGATAGATCTGTGGTGAGTACAAAGTAGAATAAGGATACTTTTCTCCATCAACAGAGTGTTGAGGTCAGGGCTTGGTGATATGTGGGGATGCACTCTCAGCTATTTTCTATTCTAATTGATTTCATGATGGGACTTATTTTCGGTCCAGGATTGTAACTTTAACTTTCCAATTTTGATATTTCTATTCCACTCTTTAATATTCCCTAGATAATACTATATTCATGGTGGTTAATATACATTTAAAAATATTTCTTAATTACAGTAAACATCTTAATAATGATGGTTGGGTTCTTTCAAACATGTACCTTAGGAAAAGGCCTCCTATTTTATTTATTACATCATAGTTCTGGTCTCTAGACCATGGAACATGGAGGTGGTCATTGGGATTTTTGCAATATGGTCTTCCTCCTGCCATGTGCGCCACAATGGGTCAGGTTATTGTTAATTTAGAGTTCATTTGATTGTTTATATTACATTATATTATCATAACATATTATTGAAATAATCTTAATTCCATTTTATCTGAACCTATAAAAATCCCTTAAATTATCATCTAATCACACCCCTTTATTATATTTCTTTTCTCCATCATGTTATGACATGTTTTATGATTGATATGTAGGGTCATGTAGAAGAGAATAATGGTGATCTCGACGAATTTACGTTGTTGAATTTTTAGTTTTCAAATGTAACGTTTCATTATAGTATGTATCATGTCTTCGAATACTAATATTCTATTTCATCATTTGGAATTGTATTTTTTGTACCTTATTCGATTGTAATAAATAAACCACCGATTTTTGGCTACTAGAGTTTGGTTCATTATGACAATAATTTATGGTTTTAAATGATTTTATCATATACAAAAAAATTTGATCATTGACAAAACTAATTTGTTATGTTCATTTATTTACATAACCAATCTCTCTGAAAGATAATCATAGTTTTAAATTAAAATTCTTGAAGATATAAATAACTATAATTTGAAATTTTATAAGGGAATGATACATAAAATTTTTTCACCATTGAAGATCATATATATATATTCTCTTTTTCATAGGTGTTAAGTGATGTGTAAAATATTAAAATTTTACAAATATAAATTAATTTTAATATACTAAATGGTAAGAATCTAATATGATAAGGAATATGAAGTTATAATTAATATATTTTAAAGATTATACTCTTCGATAATATTCTCTACTAATGAATCAATACCCTTGAGTGGACTGTTTGGATTCCATCGATGGAGTAAATCATGGCACTGAATCATAGAATGACAATGGGTACACTATAGAAATAATAACTTTCATTATATAAGATCAATATCTATTTACCACCATGTCAGTGATCATTCCTACCTGAGAACATGATAATTATTTGAGCTTCATGGAAAATCTAAAATATTATTAAACATCATATTGAATGAAGTTATTTAATGTAGTAATTTGTCCATCATTATAGAGCTATTATTCCCAAGATAATTTTATTATTTTTTATATCTATTATTCTCCTCTATATATACAACAACTGAACAATTGTGGTTAGTCCATGGGTAAGTCTCTTCCACACCTATATTGAATTTCAATTTTTAATTGTCTACACACTTTTGTTTGATCTTATTAAAATGAGTTTATTATAAAATATAATTCAATATTTTCATTCATTATTGTGTTTTTTTATAATCCATTCTTTATTTTCCATTTTTAAGAAAGATTCCCTTGGGAACATCTTCACCAGCTATACAATGGAGGGATCAAGAGAATAATATAGGATTTATTCAGGATTCCTTCCTACCAGGTTATGCAAGACTATAAATTGAAGTGTTCATTTCACTCTACTGTATAAATATAAATTATTATTAAGGTGTAATTGGTTATGGTATCTACTAATTAGTTAATGATAATGAGAGGCCAATTTTAATTAATTTTTAATTACAAGGGTTTTGAATGAAATTTTGAGAAGATGAAACTATTTTGAAAATTAATTTTTGTACCCTTTTTATTTCATTCTCAAACATACATTATTTTTACTTTTCTTCAACACACATTGAACCCATTCATACAAAAAGAAAATGAAAAAAAACCTCCCTTCTACCATGAGACAACCCGAGGCTCAAAATTACTAAATTATAATTGAGTTCAATTTTTTTTTCTATAGTGCTATTTGTTACCATTATATCATCATTGATGTAATAAAATGTTTCAAAATAGGAATTTATTGATAAAATTTATTCTAATGATTTTATTTTAATCTAATTTTTTACTCTAGGGGACTTATTCTATATGTTATGTTTGAAATTAATTACATTATTTTTATTCATATGATATATTGAAACAAAATTATATTGTTAGCCTCATAAGATGATTTTTATGGATTGGAATATTTTAATAATTGTGGTTTTTAGAATTGGATATTAGGAAATTTATAGTTATAATATAGATTATTATTTTATGTAAGTAAATTTATGAAATACAGGGATCTAAAGCTCCTTTATTATCTTTTTATACTTTTTAGTGGATATTATTTATTCAAATATTTACTATATAACTATATCTTATTCTGTTATCATTTGAAACCTACATTCATGATATATTTGATAGTAAACCACTCCCATCGCCGTATATATCTAATTTAGTGTTATATATTTTGATGTATTGTAGTTTATGTATGGTTAATGGTATAAATATTCATTATGGATAAACCTTAGATTATATGTCAGATGAGAGTCATAGGATGGTTGGTATTGAGACTTGTGGTATCAAAGTCAGTGTGAGATGATGTTAAATGGGCCCTATTGATGCCAATTTTTACTATACCGTGATATATATTTATCTATATTACGTGACATTGGGATAATTCATGGCATGTGATAATAAATTAATTTATATATGGTGTATTTTACAATCTGTATGTTATTATGATTGTTATATTTAGTTATAATTATTTTTATTTAAAATAATATCAATATATGAAAAATAATTAGTGTATTGTTCATATATAATTCATACAAATTCTACACATTTATCTCTAAAATTTATGAATAAAATATTAATTGAATTCTTATATAATATAAAGGGTATTTGTTTCCAATTTAGAGCTATCAAACATATATTACCACTAAAAATGAATCCTTGTTTTGAAATATTCATTTTTTAACTTAGTAATAAGGAAAAATAAGTGGTATTGAAAATTTGGAAAAATATTAATAAATTAAAACCTTCCCCACCAACTCAAAATTAATTTTTTTTTCTCTTAGTGCAAAAAATTTGAATAACTAAATATATAAGGTCCTTTCCTTAAATATTAAATAATCATGAGTCTCAACTATGAAATTTTGTCCATTCACATTGAGGACCTTTTTAGGTTTAGAGGCTTAGAAAATGTGGCCATAAATCTGACAATAAAATTGAAAAAATTAAAACTAGACACTTATAAATTATAACCATTTTTCCAAAATATAAAACATATAAAATTACGAATGATTTCTCTTTTGAAAATTATTGATGAATTTTATAATAACATCTTCCAATCCCTTACTCCTCCGTAAGTCATGTAAAAAATATTACAAATTTTCTGTGGGTCGTATAAAATTCCAGTAATGGTATAAAATTATCAAATCATTAGTCCACTAAATAGAATTAAATCAAATGAAGACATTATCATAAAGTAATTTTTCCCTTAGGAAGTATTAAATTTGTTCTATTTAAATCAATATCATTACATATTATTTTTTAAATCACAAAATTACCACAAAACCATATAAATCATTGAATATAGTTGAGGTATCATGAGACAATACTAAAAATTTCACAATTGTAAATGGAATAATAATAAAATATTCTTCCATAATTATCACTCTTACAAATTGAATATCCCTAAATCTAACATCTATAACCAATGTGATGAAGGAAAATCATTTACCCACCAAATATTGGTTTTTAAATTTTACCACCAATCATTGGTTTATCATGTAACCACCTATCAAATTTTCATGTACCATTATAAAATCATAGAACAGAAAATATTGGAATTTTTAACTTGTCACTCGTAGTCTTTCATTATCAATCCTAATAAAAAATTCCATATAATTTAAATAACCAATCCAATTTCAAACACCATTTTCAATATGAAAAATAAACAAAAATGAAATGATGGATTATCATTTATGAAACATGTAATCATGTAAACTAATATAGAATTAAATAATAGTCACGTTGGCGCAAAATTCGTTGTCTACATGTATGTAATGAATAGAACATTCCTTTTTTAATTTAAAAAAATGTTCAACATAATATATGTAAAAAATATCCTTTTAAAACCATTGAATGAAATTAAAAATAATAATATATTTCCTTTATAATAATTTATATACATATAACTAAATATATAAAATATTAACAAGAATATAGTCCATGATAACATGATCTTGAAATTAAATCATTAAATATTCAACGTGTCCCATACAACATTGAATATTTAAATCATAATCCCTATGAAAGAACTATGTTTTAACATAACATTAAATTATAGGAGAAGAAGTAAATTCTTGATATTAACTATTAAATTTGTTTTTTAAACTCCTCATAATAGAATGTGGGTGTGTAACATCAAAATATTCCTCAATGAAAGGTGATTGAGACGAAATCCATTACTTTAATTATGACTTTTTAAGTGTGACATTATATAATTTATTTCTAAAATTCTGGTAATTTCATAAATATTTACAAAACACCTGCTTGTTTATAAATAATTCTATTTTACATATTATACTTGTAATCAAAAAAATATGTTTATTTCTTTTATTAGTGATTTTTTTACCATATAGATTTATTATGACAAAAATGTAATTGGTTGGTCAAATATGAAAAAGGGGTCATAATTAACATGTCTACATAATAATAATAATTAAATAATTATCATATTTATAGAAAAATTATAAATTTAAAACCAAACATGAAATATTGTTATGAAAATTGAAGCAACATTGTAGTCATGAAGAAAATAGTCCGTATATATGGATTGGTAACTTTCAATTTCTCAATGATCATTTTGAAAAGAAAGTGGATATAATTTATCCTTCCAAAATGACCATTACATAAAAAATTAAATTATATTTAAGGATACATATTTATTTACATAATTATTTTCATATAAAATTAATCGCATTGTGTCGAGGAGAATTTAGTCTTCACGTCCACAAACGACATTGTCACTTTTTTAGTTTGTGAAATAGTAATAAAGAAAATTATATATAATATTTCTAGAAATTTAATTATGTCACAAATATAATATAGATGTTATTTATTACTCATATATTTATTAATTCACTCATTAATAAATTTCATGTAATGTGTGAACATATCACATTGCTTTGATGATGTGGTGGTCCACATATCCCCAAATTATGTTCATGCATTCCAAAAAATTGAAAAGCATAGAGGACTGTGTATATAAAAATTCTAGAAGTGTGAATAAATAATAAATATAATATATATATCATATAAATATATTTTTTACATCATAATTCACACCCAAGATAGCTAGTAATGTAAAAACAAACAACATCATTTTGTGATGTTGTATTTTTTCATACACACGGGCAATAACTCTGTTAACCTTTTGATGAAAGTGTGTATATGTCCTGGTATACCACTTAACGTTAGAAACTAAATGAATATTTATTATAATTATGTTTTTAAATAGTCAAGGAATATGAATAATTGAATGGGTGGAGACAAAAATAATCCATAAATGGACGTTAATGAATGTTACCTCTTTTTGGGATAAATATTTTTTGTTGGCACCAAAGGGATTCCATTGCGGGCATTTTTCCAAAAGTGACACCTCTAGGTTCTACAAAGATTTCTTGGGAGATTATTTTAATTGGTGTTTTATGATCCATAGGTAATGATATTTATGGATAAATCAGTGTGGTTTAGTCACTTTTTGTAGCGGATGTTGAGGACAAACTTAACATATCTTACAATAATTGTTTTCTCCCAACGTTTTTACCGACAAATATGCTTCAAAAACACATGAAAATCTATTAAAAATATATTTATATTGATATATAGAAATTATATGGGTTTCTAATATGTATAGTTAAAATTTTACACCTTATGATCAATGATTATTCATTATGTAATTTTGTTTTTACAGTAACAATTGTAATTAATTTAAATTTCATTTACTAATATTTATCCAAAAACTATGATGGAATTAATAAATATTTTAAATTTTTTTTATTAAAATTTTAGAATAAAATTTTTAAAATTACAAAAAATTATATTATATATGTTATATTAAAATTAATCTATTAGAGAGGAGTACAATTCATGTTTTTATAGTGAATATGATAAAATGTTTGATATGTTTGTTTATAAAATTTCAATATGAAAAATATTTCAATTACCTAAATTGGTATACATGATTTAAAATTAATCCAATTATACATTAATAAAAATTAAAAAATAGAGAATAACTATTAAAATAAATTACATGAAAATGATGCTTTTAATTTAAAATCACTTTTTTCACTACTTGACACAATATTAAACATCTCAAAATAGTCCATAAAAATCAGAAACAGTAATTTTAATATTATACATTCAGAAATGATTTAAATTTTCTAATATAAAATTATTTGTGTGTAAAAAAATAATTTTAAAATTGGTGATCCATTAAATGTTGATAATACTACATTATAGAAAAAAATAAATCTTTTAAGTGTAAAAACTGGATTTATTTTTATATAATGCCTTTAAATATTATGGATGAATCTAAAAACAATTTATAAACATGTTTCAATGTAATATAGTTACTTTTATTAATTCTTAATGATAAAATAGGTAGTTGATAATAGAAATATTTAAAAAAGTATATATTAATAATATAATATTTTTTTATATAACTCAGTCTTATGTGAAAAACATTATTTTAAAGAAACTCACAAGTTTTTGTGATATATGATTTTGGATATAGAGTCCCTTTTATTATAAATTTAATTTATAATTAATAAATATTATTAAATATGAAAACAACATATTCTATCATCAGGTGGGCTATTACAAAATCCATATTACCATGATCCGTAATAATATATTCAATTATGTAAAAGAAAAAAAGAAAAAATATATAATTTGAAACAACCCAGTGGTATAAAAAACTAAAAAAACAAGTTCATCTAACAATAATATATAATAAAATAACTTGTAAATATAACTTATATTATTTCCAATATTATTTATATTGGAATTCATTTGAACTCGCTAGTATTTTTCCAAGGGGCGATTGAGATATATAATGATATTGATTTCATATATTTTATAAAAATTAACGAGTTTCATTAAATCTGTATATATTCAATGGTATAGTGGCTATATAATACGTATCTGAATAAATCTCAAATAAACATAATTATTTTAATGTCTAAACAAATTCTTCTAATATAATTATTTCTCATTGTAAAAAAGTTATCAAATAATGATTCAACCAAATGTGTCTTTTGAATAATAAAAATGATTTAAATATTACCTAACCCTTTGATATAATATTTAAAATATTTCTTATAGAGCTAATTTCATTACATCTTATCCTTAGAATTGAATAATAACCTAAATTACATGAGGATGCAATTTGTCAAATTAGATATTTTCTTACAAAAACTATGATCCATCGACATAAAATACTAAAAGAGTTGATATGAAATTTTAATATATAGAAGTCATGTCATCTACTAATGTATTTTGTTTTTAAATATTTCATTTAATTTATCAATATAAATCTAATTTTATCTTTAACATGGTAATTCAATTTTTATGTTATGTGTTAAAATAAATAAAATACCTTAATTTAGATTAAAATTAATCGTAGAATTATAATGAATATTTCTTCTTCTATAAATGTATATATTGAATAATATTTTTAGGATAATAATTTGTCTCTTAATTATAATTTCTCATTGTAAATATGTTAATGAATAATTTTTCTAAATTATCATAACATGATATTAATTTTTGGGGATCCAACACCCTTAATGGATATGTTTCTCAAATATTATAATATTAAATTTTCATTAATTTTGAATCATTCAATTATTTATCATTATTAGGTTTCTTATTTTATATATTATTATGTTTTTTATAAATATGTATATCTAAAATTAATTTTTTTCATTTTATTTTTATATAAATAATTATCTGAACCACTAGTGAATGATTTAAAAAACACCCATTATATATCACATTTTTCATTAAAATATTTCAATTAATAAAAAATTTAATTGAAAAATTATATTAATCATTCCAATAATACTAAATAAAATATTTACTCTATGATATTACCCAAAAAAAATAATCCAATAATTTAGGATTATAACTTAATGTTATATCAATTGGTATATGGTTTTCAATTTTTTCTCCATGATTTTCCACCCAATTAACAATTTTAATTTTTTTTATTCAACCAATGATCCCATGATCTAGTAATTTTAAATTTTATATTTATTATGTATCATGAAATGATATTTTTCATGTAACTCTAGTGTATAATGATATGAGATGTAGAGGGATAAATTAAATATCATTGGAATTTAAATTGAAATAGAAATGGACAATAATGATAACAATATTCATTAAAATCAATTTATTCATATTATTTTAATTAAGACACTATATTTATTAAGATTCTTGAGAAGTCATACTAAGGTCACCATCATCTAGTAATCTATATTAATTGGATTATCTCACTCTTATTGTTATAACTATGTATGGCTCTATATGAAATCAAATGCGACTCACCATATGTCATAGGTGTACAAACAATAATGTTACTCTATTATCAACCATTAGTATACAATAATCTTTGTTTATCATTATACACCATTAATATTAAATGAATGATCATCTATAACTGAATATTAGGGTAAAAAAATTGAGTTATTATGATATGATAAAAATAAAAAAACATTATGAAATAACATAGGGGACACAAAAATATCATCCAAAACATAAATTAATGCCCTTAAATTGGTATAATCATATAAAATAGATAAGAATAGATTATTCAAATTGATTCCATTACAAATCCCAGATCCTCCATAATTCATTCTAACAAAAATAAGTCCATCTACTCAAGACTGAAACCTATAAAACATGTACATCTACTTATATATCAGATATATTTTATTTGTATCCCCCAATTTTCACGCTTGGGATGAGAGAAAATATCATATTTGTATTCTACTAACAGTTCCGATAATATATTCAAAAATATTTAATTTTATGTATCAGAAATTAAATAATGTTGTCACATATAGTATTGACATAATGAAGTAAGTTCATTATGTGATAAAAAAGAAACAATTAAACTCGTATATACCAATTTATCCATTACTTTGGAATAATTTATTTAATGCTCTCTTTAGTTTTTATGAACCATATTATCATACATGGCCTCATATGTTGGGTTACCATGATGAAAAAGGAATAAAATTTTATTTTTTAATTGAAAGATCATATCATAAGTGGTTTTTAATACAAAGAAAACAAAAATACATGGGTATCTGTTAGTATCCCAACATAGATATCCCCTTGAATCTCATAGATTATCTTTTTTAGTGGCGGATCTAAACATAATGATACCATAGAATACGTATACATTTAAGTGACGTGTTATTGTATAAAAGAACCCAAAAATATCAAAATCTCAAAAAGTATTATCAAAACCCCATATTTATGTTTGATCATATATCATTAAATTTTATAATAATTGATAAATGTTTCAGAGAAAACTAAAATTTCATCATTATACTAGTCTATCCCACCTCCTTACACCCCATATCCTGAATCATAAATCAAATTTTATTTTCTCAGATATCGAAATCTTCATCATATATACAATACTCAAACATCAATACAGAAAAACTCAATTGACCAATACATTTACAAATTAATGTACTAAAACATGAATAAATGTTCAAAAACACAATGTAATTCAAGTAAAATGGAACATTTATATTTCTCATAACAATATTTTTCAATAATTATAAGGTTAACTAATTTATATATATTCTAAGGTTGTAATGAAATATATATAATATAATGAAATAAATCACATGAAAAAGAGCCAAATCATACCTTCCATCTCATATATACCCATCTTGTTACTAATTTGTTACACTTATTGGTCAATCGCCTAGAATAACCCATAAAATTATTCTCTCGGGTAAAATAATCTTTAAACTGATTCCTCAAATTCCACCTAGGTAGAATATTCATTGTTTCCCATCAATCCACCTAATCGTTTCACCAAATTTCAATATCATTTACACTACTAATCATACTTTCAAATTTTTTTTAATGATAAGTGAATTTCGTTCTCTTATAAAACATATAAGGAACCCCCAATGAAAGACCATCATCAATCATAAAAAAATACCCTAATTAAAAGTCACCAAAGTATTGGAATCCCATTACTTTGAAGTCATAACCAACTATTCTTATAAACAATACACTAAATATTTCTAATATACAAATTTTATTGATCCTATTACATAACTATCCAAAACCCTAAAAAATAAGAATATTAAAATCCCTACTAAAACATTTTCATTTCCCAATAAGATCACATCCTAGGATTTTACTAGTTTACTATAATACAAATGAAAAATTTGGGTTTAACCATATATAAATAATAGTATTACACATTTATAAATTGTCACAATGGTTCTAAAATTCAATAATCCTAGAGAAGGACTCACATTCTTGTCCTATGAATATATACCGAATCAAACATCTATATCATGATATTTTTAGTACCATTTTCTATTCACCACAATCAAACTCCCAAAAAAACATTCAAGATCACATAATAAAAAATATATATAGATTAATATATATGTTACCACCTACCTTGTACTCATTAATGTTTCATATTATAATATTTCTAGTTGATATGGTTATATAGAAATTTATTTTTTCTAATCAACTATGAGATAGATAAATAAACACATTAAATGTTTGTTATTAACATATCTTAACTCATTAATGAAAAAATATACTATGGAATATTAATTTAGGTAATATACAGATAACTATGTTTATTTGAAGAGAAAATGTAAAATGGAATAATAAGAGGGGGATTTTCCCAAAATTATTGTGAATAACCAATATAATGGGTGTGAGAGGAATAAAAAAACCTAATAAAAATAATTAATTTAATATTTATAATATAAAAAATAAATTGTAACCAGGTACCAGGTGGATGGAAATTAGTAATTAGGTGGACATCGAGTTCCTTCCTCACCCTAAGATGTCTTAAATAGGTATTTATTACAGTTCTAGAAGTCACCTGATGTCATATAGTTCATTCATGTAAAATATAAACCAACCATTAATCATTCACTAGGTCATATAATATTACATTAAAATATATAAACATATATAAAAATTTTACCATGATAAAATGAATTCTCAAAAAATATAATATAAAAATATAATTATAAATCATCTCATAGAAAAGATATATGGGGGATTAAGATTATATTGTTCAACTGATCTCCAAAATGTTGGTCATTATAGCATCCCAAAAATATGATTTTTCACCCCAAAAAGAATATTTTAATATCTGAACTACATATTTTCATATTTTTATATGATTCTATAACACATTTTTTTATTCCAAACCAGAAATACCGACGTTTTCCATAGAAAAGGTCTACTCATCCTATCCAATTTAATAAAATATATTTCTCTAATATATAACACAAACCTACCGATTCATAATTGACCTTGAGAAAAACCAATTACATTTTACAATATCCCTTTACACATTGAAATTTATGTTCATTCATTTCCCACACTGATATTCTCAAAAAAAATCATGATCATATACACAACGACATCATATATTTATCCAAGTCCCAATGTATTAATTAAGAAAAAATTATAAAATTTATTAATTAACCAAACCTATAAATTATAAAAAACTAGGATATCAATTAATAAAACAATCCAAAATTCATTTAGTGTACCAATGTAATGAACATATTAGTATGAAAATACTTTTTATTTTAGTTATAATCATACTATTAATAAAATTATATACTAATTTATTTAAAAAATGCATTATAACCTCATGAACACCACAGATAAATACAAAAAATTTATATTTACTTATGAAACATATGAAATTGGACATCATATAGGATGATATCATAATAAATATATAAATCATTCAATTATTAGTTTCTTTTAAGAATACAACCCCAATAACTCGATGTTAATGATTTTAAATGAATAATACGATGATCTCATTCAGTGGATTCTTATTTTGATCATCTTATTAAATATTACATGATCTCCAAAAAAACCCAAAGAAAACTACACAAGAATATTAATTGAAAACCTTTCAATACCTATCCAATGATTCTTTATCTATTGTCTTTCACACTAATCACTGTTTTTTTTCTTTTATGATCACCAAATAAGCTATGTCTCTAAATTCCCCATCTGATTATCAAAAATGAAAAACCATTATCTATTAAATGTACTAACAATAGATGACTGACCTACATATATATTAGATGTAAAATAAACCCCACACCACCCAAGTATCAGTTTCATATTATATTCCCCTAAAATGTCACTAAAATTCTTATATGATAATTGTTATACACTCAATTTGTAAAATTTTACTTACATACTAATGATTTACCTTGAAAATGAAACTCAATTATTGAGTTTCCCAAATTCCATAATTATATAACCTCTTATTATCGCATTAAATTCTTATTATAACTCACTATACTCTTACCACACATGATTCAAGATAATATTATATATTGAAATTCCACACTACCATTGACTGAAATTATCAATGTTATATCATCCCAAACCTCAATCCTTGATGAAACGATTCTCAAACCCAATGATTCCAATCATTACCTCATTATAGTAGTCATATTTCATGTTATTGAATCTAAAACCACCAATAAGTGTACGAATAATGTTTTTGAAAAATTTAATCTCACTATTAATAAAGAACTAGTTTACCATGATACATACCAATCCAGCTATCCCATCAGTGTTTCTCATGTTTATTAAAAATTTTCACATTCCAAATCTTAAGAAATAAGGATATTGATTTTTTATTAAAAAATTAATAATTTGTAGTTAGAATCTATTTTTATTTCAATTCCAACTATACTCTTAGGTTTACTCAAACCATAAAATATTAAATGTATTAACCAATATACCATTCGAAATATAACTCTTTAGAAGAGGTTGATATTTTTGAAAGTATATAGTATCACCCATCATTGTTAATTTATCCTATAATTCAAAAGTACACCCAACCATATACTATTTATAATATTGAAAAATTTAAGTTAAATCTTAATTGTTCTTTTCAATCATTAATCATAATAAATTAATTAACCAAGTCTGGGAATACATTCATTTTCCACCCTATTAAAAAACTCATCTCATGCATTAAATTTTTTTATTTCCTAATTGCAAATCCATCATAACTATCCAATTATCAACACATGACTACATTCCGGTAAACCCATCATAAAAAATAAACCACATAAATGTCTTGATGTAGCCGAGATAATTCCCCCAAAAACCCAATAAGTAATCACATATCATTAATGTGTCATTGAAATTTCCAAATCACCAAATGAATCTCCCCTTATTTATTTATATACTATCACGTATACATTTCATGTTGAACTATGAAAACTCATATTTGTTTATTTAATTTTAGAACAAAAAAACTTACTATAAAATAACCATTGAATAGATATCGATAATGAATATTCTAAATACCCATGCCCAAAATATTACAAAGATAAATATCTTGAAAATTGTAGGATTACACCCCTATATCAGTAATCAAAGCATCAAATCGATATTTTTTTTCAAAATATACGCATTTTCTCATAAACCAAATATGTACTTTATTCTCAGACATACTAAGGAACCAGAAATTCATTCCACCACCTTCTACAATGAATTCTAATATACTATTACATCCCATTACAACTAAAAAATAATTTATATAAATCTAGTAAAAAATACGTCCTAATGAAATTAATTCCTAAACACAGACACACTAGGTTAAAACATATCACATGCACTTAGAGCATATCATAATAGAATCAATAAAATAAAAAACAGAAATCTAGTTCATCATTTTTAGTTAATGAACATATCATGAATTTGATATTAAATAAATGAAGGATGAATATATTATTAACAATTAATTAACTACAGCTAGTTTTATAAAAAATATTTTCTAATTAATTTTTTTCATTTACAAAAAAATAAATTTTGATACAATTTTCATTCCATGTACCATATTATACTCATATGAAATCATTTACCTGTTAAGAACCAACCATTAAAATTATTATTTATGTGAACATATCATATTACACCAACGTAAAAGATTAAAAAAATGATAATATTACAATATACATTAATAAATAACTCAACTGTAACAAAAAACAATCATACATCACTGGTAACTTAGTAATTCACATGATATGTTTTTTTTAATCAACCTAAATAGTGTCTATATGAATTAATATTAGCTACTATATCCAATTATCATATTTGAAATAGTATGTAAAATGAAATAAGGCTCTAATAAAAATGTAAATTCCCCATCATTACTCAATGGAATAGTAATTAATATCGGTGACACTAAGTGAAAAAAAATGTATCCTTATATTATAGTGAAAATTTACCATTATAAATAGTATGTTTTTCAACCATAGGCAGGAAATAATCTGTATATTAAAATTTGAAATTTCATGATATAATATAAAAATAAACTATAATGAAATATCACATTATAAGATTCGACATACAGCAAAAATCTATGCCTAAAAATAAAATCACATGACAAAATAGATAGGTTCCTATAAAGATCTAAAAAATCATGGATCATCAATTGGTATAATGATATTGAATATGAATTTGGAAAGGAAGTATTATAGGGACATACTAAAATACTATAATCCTCCACTTAGTTCTATCAGTAATCTTAGTCATGCTACTTATGTTTTATTCATTATATAAATTTTCTTAGGCTGTAATATTCAACATGTGATTTACAAATCTTCATTGGAAGCCATATTGGGTGTGATAATGAACCTATTTAAAACCCCAATAGTAGTTAAACTAATATATATTTAATTATATTAGTATAATTATATGAAAATAAATAAATTATTAATAGTAAAAATTTGCAAAAGGATGTTGGAATGTCACATGACAAATAGGACACCATGGAGCCTGACCCAACATGCTTAGAAATCATCAAAAATAATTTATTTTATTGTCTTGGGAGAACTGATGACCTATATATCCTATTAAAACTCCCATATTTAAACATTAATAGCAAATGAACAAAATAACAATTATATGAATATAAAATCTACGTAAATATTTTACACAAAGTTACCATTAAAATCTATGAACACCAAATAAAAACTAAAATAGTGGAACCATTTTTTATATAGGATGAGGATATGGGAAGTGGATCCAATCATAATGATCCATAAAATCATTAATCATCTTTGATGGGGATTATGAGATTGTGAGACCTCCGAATTTCCTAAATGTACAACCCAATATAAGTGTTCCCACAATATAATTTTTCATCCTGTCATGTCAACCATAATCTGTAACGTGAAATTTTTATTCATATAATAAATTGTATCTCTCTATAAGTTTCATGTTTATTTCTTTCTTATCTTGGAATATATGTCAACCATAGATAGTTTGTGGGGAGCATAATAGATGATGTCCTAGTTTCTAAAAGGACCCTTACTTAGTGTCTCATTCAATATCGATATACAGGATCACAACCACATGATTATAAATCCACTTTATATTGAGAAACTATAGAAATGAAACAAATTAAACCACCATGAGTTTCTTGTTACCTTTGAATAAAATGTTAATGTTGAGTGAGTAGAAGCATGGATCCATTATGTACCTCTATCCACTACATGTATATATTGAAAATTAAACCTCTAGTTATCTCAAAAAGAACCTACATTACCTAAGAGAATAACTCGATGATTATATTGAAGAGACTTTACTCACCATACCATTTATAAAATAAGTTTATTTTACAAAATAAAATCATTAATAATTATATCTTACTTAATAGAAAACATATTCATTTTGTATATACCTTTATAGATATGTAATAATTTATAAAAACCCTAATCCATCACCAATTTTATTATAAAATAACATATAAATCATATTCTATTCAGTAACCCACAGCACACACACATCACTAGATACTGGTAAGACATATCTAACCACGTTCCTAGTGATTATACTTCTTGATCTATAGCTAATACCAAAACATTCACCAATCAATTAGATAAATTTATCACCACGGGACATCCTCAACCTTCACCTAGGTACTATAGTCACCCATTATATTAAATCAATCAATGTAATTACTTTGGGTTTTAAATCACGATTTCAATCCTTTTATATTCAATAAATTACTCATTTATAATGGATATTTTATTCTTTTAGTCACCATTAAATGATGACCTTGTATTTTTTCCATCGTAAAATATTATACAACTCACTCAATATATTAGACAACCTCAAAAGGAATCTCTAACAACTAAAAGTATGAACCTAGCCAAGAAATATTCAGGGATTTAAATATAAATACAAGATATATTTTTCACAAAATATAACATAACTGGCCACATCTATAGTATATATCATCATTTAATAAATAATAGACCCCCCATATTTTCCCATGGGAACCCATCCATTGATATTTACATGTTACAGAAACCCTTAAGTCATGTTTGGGATCATATACATGCAATTTATCTACATACCAAAGTTGTGTACTCATACGAAAAAAACTCACCATAACTAGAATAGGAAACCCATTATTTACATAAGAGAATCTATCCCATAGAAATTTCTAGTTATAATAACATTTATTTCATTTTTTTATTTACTATTACTCACAATCTCATGAACGAATACAACATCCAATATAAAAATAAGATATATAAATTAATATATGATGGATATATTATTGGGAACTTATCAGAGTAACCTCAACCAATATATTATCTTGATTCACGTTTTTATGAAGGATACATTAAATGAAGTCCCCACATGGATATTAGAGAAAACAATTTAGGATAAATGAAATAATGTGATAAATATGAGGTACTATTTTATCCTCACCCATATAATCAGAATCCTATTAATATATAGTCAATTTTAAAATGGAACGATTACACAATGCCATTAATGTGAAAATAATGAGAGAGAGTGGAAAAAAACAAGGTTAGATGTCCCCCTATGTCTTGTATCTCAATGAAAAAAAATAAATCACTTAAAAAACATTAATAAATTAAATATTTAAATAATAAACACCACTTATGGAAATCACGAATCCTTTGAATGACAATTGGGTACTGAGAACCCATCCATATTCTATTCTACCCATGAAAATCACATGAGGTACATTGTACAGTTCTATCAGGTACCTTGTGTCATATTCTATATTTGTGTGCAAGATCCCATTAAAATTTTCATAGTAATAAATGATTTTATAATTACCGTAAAACCTGAAAATAAAGTGAAGGCATCACAAAAATTTATTGAAGGCGTAATAAATCAAATATAAAACATATATTTTAATATACCACATGATGTAGATTAAAAATATAATATATTTTCAAAATTACACTGACCCGCAATGAAACGTGGAACACCATGAACATTTATTTTAAACAATAGGATGTTGTATAAATATCTTACAACACCTTGATTCTAGAAAATTGAGATACTATACAAAACCTCATTATTTAAATGATACCTTTATAAAATTTTCATTAAATTTAAGTGTGTGAATATGAGAAAACACATTATGAAATACATTTATAATAGCATTCATCAATAAAAATTTAGTGATAAATTATTAAATATAGGATCTTAATTTTTAGTAAGTTCATTTTTTCTTTCAAAAGGAATTACATTCAAACAAAATTCTGATTGCATTTCATAAATGTGAATTTTGAATAATTTTTATATGTTTTATATATTTTTTTCTATAAAAAAATTACAAATTTTGAGGAGAAAAATAAAAAATTAATTAGGATAAAAATTTCGAATTTTTTTGAAATGATTAATTGTCCTATTAATATAGAAAAAATCTGATTTTCTAGTAATATCATTTATTTTAATTAAATCATATACTCTAAAAGTAACATTATATTTTATATTTTCTATCAATGTGACATATTATCCACTATACTCATAATTATCTATTAATATCCATGTGAATTGGAAATATTAATGATTTTTATATAACTTTATTTTTTTCACAAATAGTCTTTTAAAAAAAAGGTATTTCAATTAATTAAATAAATTTATATTAAAATTTAATTCATTCACTTCTAGAAATTAAATACAGAAAAATAGATACCATATTATCAATAAATTTTTCCAGTTTGGTAAATTTAAATAGTGATAAATATTTATCACCTTGGTATGGGTAAAATATAAAAAACATGGCTAAACCCTAGAGATAAGGTCTCAAAAATCCAACCAAGAGTTCAAAATAATTTTTTATACAGATAAAATTAAACATTCAACTTCTAAAATTATAATATATGGATTTATTGTGCCATTTACCATTTATAATGTAATTTATATTGTTTTAGTTAATTTAATCTTTGAATTATCTGTCTATTAAAATTAATGATTTATTTCATAATTTTAAAAATAGGATTAGTTTAGTAATAAATGATTATATGAAATAAGACTCCAAAAATATTCATGGTAATTCATATATAATTTCTAGTGATTTAATTATTACTATATAATCTAATACAATACGAAGATGATATTTTTTATATTCAGGGAAATATAAAATAAATGATTTTTATAATAATAAAAGTAATAAAATTTTATTAAATTTTTTCCTTCGATTAATTTTATAGATAAATATAACATATTATGGATGTTTGATTGGTGTATATTTGAATTTCAACACTATCGTGGAGACATTAATGTCAAAGAAAATGAATAGTTCTAAAAATTAAAATAATTAAATTTTAAAAAATATAATATTTAACAAAATTATTTAAAAATCATCAAAATATTGAAAGTGGATTCAAAGGATGAGAAAAAGACTAAAATTTAATCCCTTTTTCCATTAATAAGAAACTATATATTTATTAAGTGAACTTATTACCCATTAATATTGAAAAATATATTACTGCATTTATGGTTAAAATAGATTAATGAAGTTATAAAAATAATTTAATGAGGTTTTTAAACCAAAACATTGATTCTATAAATACAAAAAACCCAGTTTAAATTTTATTTCTAATGAGAATTTACACTATTTCCTATTTACTATAAAATATATATCCATTTGAAATAATTTTTCTTAATAATGACATAATTATACTTTAATATTTATATTAATACTATGTGTATTCTTTCAATCCCCTATAACGATAATCACCTTATAACTTTTATTTACACCACAATAATGTCAAAAACCTGGATTCCATTAAAGTTGTTGAAAAACTGATGGGAGACATGGTCTCAATAATATATCTTCAAATCCCAGAGGCTTCCAACTAGCAACGACGGGTTCAGTGTTTTATTTGGGAGACTAATCCCTCATCACCAGATTGTACTACAATTAAATATTAAAAACATACATATTAAAGAAGTAGTAAAAAAAAGAAAATAGATACACAAACTAAATAGAAATATATAAACAAGGTAAAAAAAGTCACACATATATATGATGATACATGTAATTTCAAATCGTCCAAAATATTTTAAATGTTGTACAATACAATACATCTATCTGTAATAGCAAAAAGACAAAAATTTCAATCTCTAAATAGAATCATGAGGCTCATCTCAGTCCCATGCCCCCTTCTCTTAAGAAATGTTTAATATAAATCCTTGAACAATGGGTAATTTCCCCTGTCACTACCTACATCCAAAAAGTCAGCCCAGGTACTCAATGACAACCTAAAATGGATGTGAGATACAATATAATAATTTATCCACCCTATGATCTATATATTTATTGTCTATTCAATATAAAGAGATACATAGTGTGTAGCTAAATAGGTATTTTGTAAATGAAATTAATGATTCCTTTGAAATGTAACCACTAAAACAACAATACTAAATATCCTATCAAAGAACCCACCAAAACATATGTCATGATACTATATAATGAAGATACATGTAAAAGTGATTATGAACCATGACCTATCCATACAAACTATAGAACCATAATAACTAGGACCATACATTTCAATTTTATGTTTCAGAATATCCAAGGATGATCCATTCAACCAATCATTTTATATTTCTCATGGATGTACCTAAATATTCAAATTGGCAGACCACGATGGTCGGGATCTACTACATAGATGACAATAGAATCCTCATCGAGTCCTAGGAGCATCTCGATGTAAACTCGTTTAGACACTTGTTGGACTCCTAATATCATTTCTACTAAACATGTACTTTACGAGTCCATGAAATCCAATTCCAAGTGGTATAAAGGCCCAATGAATACCAAATAACAAGACCAAATGAGCATACTCCATCCTAGTGGTGCCCTACCATGTTCAAGAACCAAAAAGAATCATCCAATGAATATACATTATCAATCACCAATTAATATCATTTATCTTTCCTACAATATGATTCCACCCACTCATATAACCATTAACATCAGTGAACACACAATGAGTATACCGACTCATTCAACTCTAATTCATGGGTACATGAATCTAATGAGTATACCCAATCATTTATATAACTCATAATCATATCCATTTTGGCATTAAAAATTCTACATAAATAATTTAATCAGAGCCATAAATATGAAAGGGCATAAATCATATCATATTCATCCAATTTGATTCAATTCATTTATTCGTAAGATTAATAAAAAATATCAAGAATCAACTCACCCCATGGGTTATTCTATAAGGAATAAATAAATATATTTTACATGGAACACCCCATGTGAGGAATCATATTGGGGAACAACCTCATCATCGACAACATGGGTCATTGGGGCATCCCATTTAGGTAATATTCCATATCATTCAATTTATCATTAAATTTTTGGGTTGCACAGGAAATTACGGTAGGAGCGACAATGGTAGATAGCTTAACAAATCACCAAACCAATGGGAAATTATGTAGACCACAAACCATCGATTATTAGTAGAGTTATTATCATGTATGATAATATGATTTGAATTAGATCAGGAAAAAATGACGAGTATACAATGAACCTGAAATTAGTTAAAAAAATTTCATTAAATTGCATCCTTGATACCCACAGAAACAATGAATGGATTAAAGGGAATCGAGTACTCACTGATACTGATCAAATGAGATGTCTGATGGTTGAATTAAAGATAAAAAATATAGTGTTCCTCTAATACAAGAACAATATTGAAAGTGAGATTCAAAAATAATCATTTTATATGTGGGAGAGAAAATAGACATTTAGGTTAAATATATAAATTAATTTAATAATAAAAATTTAAATAAGCAAAATTAATGGGGTATCACGGTTTGTGTGAACAGCTTGACAAACTGCGCACCAACCATGCATGGTTGTCTATAACAAAAGGTATATCACAATGTTTTATTTCATAGTTTTACTAACCTTGAGGAATACATGATAAACACCTATGTTAATATTTCAGAGGTTACATCGTGTGTTTTCTTCATCGTGCGACCCCCTCCATCTCTCTTTCAATACTTCACAAGGATTATCAGACCATGCATCCTACACCGTAAATTTTTCACTAAAATTTAAATAGGATTATTTCACACCTAGAAATTTGTTCTAAACACCAATCAATCCCCATACATCTTTAATAAAGACATGACCTCAAAGGGTATTCACAATAGGCAACATATAAACATTTAAACTGAGAATGAAGGGATCCGTACCTCGTACAAAAACCTATCTTCATAAAAACAAATTAATTCATCTAGATATATCAGAATCCTACCCAATTATATAAAAAAATTTATATTTATGATTAAGAGATAGTGAATTTTCCAAAATACCATTCCATGTGTCCTTAAGAAATGAACTAATGGATGCCTACTAAAGAATTTGTAATTGTCTTACCAGACCTGTTTGAATTTTTTAACTTATTATAACTCATATATATATATATATATAAGTTTTTAATAATTGAACATTAAATTTACTAACATAAATATTCTAAAATTTTATTTTTAATTGGTATTGACCAATATCCACATGCATTCTATCAAATGTGAAATAATGTATCACTCCAATGTACATATGGGCAACCCATCGACATAATGATACAATTTATTTTACACCCCCATCATTCTTTTATAGCTATTATAATACTTATATATTTTTTTATGATATTTTAGACATAATTATTCTTTTTGAATTGACATATATTGTCAACCTTCATACATACCAATCCATTGGATAACCTTAACGTCACACGTGGGTATGTGTTGACAACCACCTCCACAAATCGATGTCCTTCACTTTCCATTTAAAATTTTAGTTTATTTTAGTAATTATAATTTAATAAATTAATAATATTTATATGGTATGATAAGTATTTTTGATATGTTAATTATTATTTATGATTCATTTATTCCATCTGTTAGGAAGTGAAAACAACATTCATGATTACATATGTCATATTGCCTCCATTAATAATGCAGTTTATTTTTTGAATATTCCTTTTTTAGATGAATATATATATAATGAAAATATATGATATATATATAATATCATTATTTACATCATGGATCCATGATCTATGTATAAAGATATGAATAACAGAACTAAAATTTCCATAAATAATAATAATAAAAATCCACAAACTATGATTTTAATATGGAGTTCTTCATAATCTAACAATTAAATATTATTATGGGATCATATATTATTTCATAAGTATATAAATTAATCTTCAATAGAAATAAAATATATTTGAATTAAATATATAGTTATTTAAATCAAATTCTATGAAATTAAAATTCGAAGTAAGGGATTTTCATGACACTTTTATTTCAGAGATATGTCATATTCATCACTTATTTATTTTAAAGAGTTTATATGTTTCTCGTAAATATATTTTACAATTATTAAATAAAATAAATTTGTTTTTAATTACCATTTATGTTTATCACTTTAATTTGGATTTTATATGGGGAATACCATGGAAGTAATAGATTTATGTATCAATTTCACTTTAAGTGGGATTGATCATGGTTGAATTACCATTTAATGAAATTATATGATACAATACATATCAATCACATTTTTTTTTCAAATTCTAACTATATTCAACTCTCGTTCGAAAATAATTTTTCTTCTATATCCATTTCATTTATAAATCTTTTGTAGATTGATTAAAATATTCTCCAATGATTATCAAAACATAAATTAATATTTATTTTCATTTTCAGAATTGGTTTAAATTAAATCTTCTTTCCTTTATTCAAATGAAGCGCCATTGAATTTTTATGAAAAATAATCAAGGAATAAGTATTTAACATAAATAGGATGAATGGAAATTAATAAAATCATTACAACTCAATGAAATGAATATTACTTTAAATATTTTTAGGGTTATTTTAAAGTTAATCTTTTGAATAATATTTTCGAAATTTTCATTTTAAATAAGTTACATTAAAATGAAAAGTGTATTTTCCTCCATAAATATTAAATGAGTTATTTTAATAGAATTTTCATCTTTTATAAATTCATTTTATGTTATATATGTTTCACTAAGATATTATTCTGTGAAATAAAAATTAATCATTCCCTTTTTGACTTTTAATGATGAGATGTTTAAAAAAAATTCTTTTACAAGGTATTATGTTATTATTAGAAGATAAATGTTTTCCTAATACCTAGTTTTAAACATTAATTAATTATAATTATATGACAGTATGGTCCATTATTGTCCTTTAATTCATTATTAAATGATTTATAACTCTGTGGATAAATTTATTATATGTGAACCTGGTCTCGTAATCTCAATTTTATGTGTAGACCTATTTTTAATGTCCATGTGATTATGCATGGTCTATGTTTTGATCTTTACAATATTTTTCATGAATTTTTTTTTCATGTCCATATTATTATGTGTGGACCTAGTCTTATGTACTTATTTTAATACAATAGACTCATTTTGTGTACCTAACATTATGATAGAATCTATTTTAACTTATAATTGATCATAATGTTATATGATTATGTATTTTTCACATTCTCATGACTATTTTATGGACTCATGGATAATAACATATTAATGAGGATTCCACACTCTTTGGAAAATATAATTTTATCAGTATAATATTTTCTTCCATGACCCTGGTTTGTGATATATCATAGATTAGGTATGAACAATGTAAATATTTTTCATATTCTAAAACCCTTAATAATATATTATTCTCATTTTTCACAATTTATTTATATCTCAATTATTTACCCATATGGATAATCTAATCTCAGCCTTTTTTATATATTCATTTTAATAGGATATGAAGAAACGTTTCACGTATAAAGTGTCAATGAAGGGGCGTAGCTTTGATGATGTAATTTTGATAGGATATAGAACATTTATAAAATACTGTTTTATGTATCAATGTTCACCAAGTCACTAAAATTATTTAGTATTGACATAGAAAAATATTCTATATATTAAATAATCATATATTAAGATGTTTTATTTATTGATATTTTTTTTTCTGTTATACCAAATTATGAACTCTATGCCGTAGTGGTTTTTCACATTTTTTCTAATGTTGTCTCCTTAGTGGATCCCTCTATGGAAGCATTCCCATCACCCGTGGCCTTTATCCCCGGTGCTACACCTCACTTCTATGGTCCTTCATCCTTGAGGGAGTCCCCTTACCCCTTCTCAAATCTTTGCGGTCTGACACAGTCCTTCAAAGAAGTTCGTTGCAGCCCCAATAGTGGTCCTCTTTAGGCCTGATTCACAGAGATCTGGTTGGTTTCTCCATCGGTGTTGTAGAATGGGTCAAGGGTTTCATTGGAGGTAATTGATTCGGTATTTGATGTATCCTCTTCTGGCCTAAGGCGGAATCTCATAGATCACTTTGGTTCTACGATCCCACCCCTGCTAACCATCAAGCGGATCTTTTAATGTTGGGGCCTCCCTGCTCTGGCCCACATTTCCGCTATTTATAGAAACTATATCTGCCTGGTTCTCACATCAGAAGACAAATTCATCCATGCATAGTGTCGAGACCCTCACATATGGGTCCACTAGCGCTTCATCATGGCCTGATGGTTTATGGAGGTGCACACGTGGAAAGTGAGTCTACATGCCATGTTCTGGATCAACCTCCTAGATCTTCTGCTACCCTTCCAGAATGACGCCTTCCTTAAGGCTATCAGAAATTCCATGAGAGGATTTATCTGTGTAAATGACCGCACCTGCAAGGGTGAATAACAATAAGTGGCATATATCTATGTAGATTGTGATTTATCACTTCCCATTACAGAGAATACATCCATGATGGTGAAGGACTCATTCACTATGATCAGGAAGTAGTCTACTCAGTGATTCCCTGGTACTGTTATGTTTGTCAACTCTAGGTTCATGCATTGCATAACTGCTAGAAATAATGCATTGACTCTCATCATCAAACTTCTCATAGAGCCTCAGGATGCGGTCGCCCAAGGGGCCTCTTACTGGCCAGGGAATTGCAGTGCCTGGAGATTTCCCCTCATCTTCTGCAAGATCATTCCTGATTCTACTAGTCCTAGGCGGTTTGATTTATTTTTTAGGATATTTTATTGATCCCCTAGCCCCAGATGGGGTGCCACCTATAAGAGCTCATGTTATTTACCCTTTCCTGGTTATTGTTCTTATTAGAAATCGAGTACCTTCCATAGGGATCCCCGATTGGGTAACTAGTCTCAGTAGACCCGCTTAGTGGATTTCAAATTGTGCACTATTAGAGCAGTTTTCACGATCCTTAGTTGGGACCCTGGGGACTCCCATGTTAACTATTTTGTAGAGTCACCCCAGGCCCTTGCACTAGATCTCAACCTCTAACTGGGAGATCCATAGAGGGCAGTTCAAGCATGATAGTTATTATGTCTAAGAGTACAAAGCATGGCCATAGAGTCATCCCACTCACCAGTATTTGGGGGCCTTCTAACTGTTCCCTGTCAAGCGCAGTCAGAGGGAAGAACCTCAAATCCTCTTCCGATTTCCAATATCTAACTCAAGAGTCATATAATTAGAGCCCATGGATTTCTACAAGATTCAAGTTTAATCAAATTTAGTCCAAGGATATTTCCTCCTCCTGTTTCAAAGAGTCCAAAAATCCTTGGGCCAAATCGGGTCTCTCATTTACACAATGATACCCATACTCATTTGGAATTCTAGTGAATTTGGTCCACTGGTTAAAATAGACTTCATCAAATCAAAAATGAGGAAGTACAAGGTGAAAATTTTTTCCATCATTGATCACAAATAGAAATTTGAGAAAATTTATGATTTCACCTAAAAAATGGTGATACATGCATCCATGCATGCTGACCCCATCAACAAGCACATAAGGGTTTTTTTGGAACAGGGATACGTCAGTAGTCTTGGTTTCATCTAGGGATCAATATATCATGACAAGGGTTACACAAGGCATGAAAATTAGTTTCGTGTATTTTTTATATGATAGTTCCGACACCCAAATGTGGGAGGATCATTGGAATGAGATCAATGTGTTTGATCTAGGGGACATGACATAGATCATTGGGGGAGTCTCCAATGTGGTTTCAAATCCAACAGAGAATAATGAGTGAGGGGACATCTCTCAGATTGCTTGTTTAGAAATTGTCTAGTTAATGGCTTGAAAAGACTTATTGGACAAGGATTATTCCGGTTACTATTTCCCTTAGTGGAATAACCAACATGGTATCATCACTACTAGAGTCATTTGGTTTGATTTATTTCCAATATCCACACCATATCAGTGTTTCCAAATTCCATGGTCAGTTATTCTATCCAGAGAATTTCTGACCATTCCCCACTCCTACTCTCCTTGTCTCCAAAAGAAGACACTCAAGAATGACTTCGGCTTAAGAGCCATTGGAGTATTGAAACAGGTTCTCAGCATAAGGATAGGGAGATGTGGGGGGAAGTGACCCAAGGGAACTCTTGGGTGTCCATCCACAATAAGGTGAGGAGGGTAAAACAATGGCTCTAATTTTGGGTGAGGGACTTTCCTCACAGTGACCAGAATATAGAAGATCTAAAAAGGGAAGTGAAGCAATAGGAATATAGCATGGAGGAGGATTAGGAAGACACTATTTTTTATGAGCTATGTGACAAGAAGAATGGTTTTTCCGACGTGGTCGTTGCCCAAGAACACATGGAAATGGATATATCAGAAGGAAAATATCTTTGTAAAGGTGACAAAAAAATGTCTTAATTTAACACATTCATACATGAGACGTGGTGTCCTATAAAACCAAATATTTCCCAAGAGGATAGAACATATATAGACAATGGATAAATGGTCATGGAGATGATGCACATGTTCTTCAAAGACCTCCTTGACGGTCCAAGCCTTACCATACCAAACGAATATCCGTTAGGGGGTGATGAATTCTACGGAGACGTTAATACCCTTATCTCGGTCCACAATAATGAGTCATTGGATGATATACTAGGGGAAAAATCGATTATTAGATCAATGGTTAGGATCGATCCAGAGAGCTCTCCTAACCATGATAGCTTCCTAGTCTCATTCTGTAGGGGCACTTGGGAAGTTGATAAATGTGATATCATCACCAAAATTCAAGACTTCTTCAGAGGAGGCAGCCTACCGATGGTGGCATGTGGTAAATACTTTGTGATCATCCCAAACATTAGGTAACCACCACCCCATTGACATTACAGTCCGATAATCTTATAATAGTCCTCTTATAAAATCTTGTCTAGTATTCTCAATGTGAGGTTTTTTGAGAATTTTCCTCGGTGGATCTCCCATGAAAAATATGACTATTTTAGGGGCCGCTCAATCTAGGGGGGCTATAGAGTTATTGATGGAGTTGTGGAGGGACCTCAATACCAAAAATCATACCTCCAATATATATATTAAACTAGAGATGAACAAGGCAAACAACTGAGTGTAATGGGGTTATATCAATAGGGTACCGTCAATCTTGGGGTTCTCAGTATGGGAATGAAAAATTATTTTCTAGTGTTACACCTCCTCATGGATGGCTATCTACTTCATGGGGATCCCAATGTTTCTTTATTGCGTCTTGAGGAACTCACTAAGGGGATACAATCTATCTAATTATCTTCATCCTTGTTCAGGACACTCTCCACTACATGATTAAAAGAGGTATATCTAGTCAGTCCATTATTCCTTGTCAGAAGAAAATCAGCCTCCCAGTTACCTCCCATATGATATTTTCTAATGATCCAATCATTTATATAAATGTTGGGAATAGGTCTATTTGGGGTATCAAAAGGAGGTTAGATAAGTACTTCCGATGGAGTGGCCATGTGATCAAAAAATACAAAAGCTACATCTATATCTCAAACAAATGAGATCCTAGGACGGTGAAACACATTAGTAATAGGATGGGGATAAAATCAGGATATTTACCTATTTAATACATTGGCACTCCTTTCTCCCCTAGCTAGACATGAATATGTGACATTGATCAGGTGGTGAGTTGGATTATGGGATGTGTTCTCAACTGGGAAAACCACTTTCTATCATTTGGGGGATGGATTAATTTGGTCAACAATGTCTTATCTGCGATCCCAATTCATGATTTTGATTCTAAAAATGACCCAACATGGTTCATTAAAACCATGGATAAAATGATATCAAACATTAAATGGGATGCTTTATCAGAGGGGATAAGATAATGAGTTTCATGGGGGAGGATAGTAAGACCAATAATGGACAGAGGGATCAATGTGAAAAGATTAGAAGTCACCATTATATGCATGCACGCAAAATTGGCATGTCAGATGATGGAAGAATGCACAATGTGGGGGAATATCATGGCTCGAAGCCTAGGTTGGAATGAGAAAACTATTTCCTTGCATGAATCATACATAGGGTCCTTTATATGTGGAATTCTACGGATTCTTCAACAAAACACTGAATGGATCATAGGAGATGGGAACATCTGTTTTTGGAATCATAACATGGATGGTGATGTGATCGTCTACCCTAGATACCTTACTACCACTATTTCATTAAAATAGGCGAGTATTCATCCCGACATTATCAGGATTGTTCTAGACAAAAATGTAGGAGTATTATGATCTCATTACCACCAACTCAGAGGCAGACTAACACGTTTTCACTCCATCATTATCAGGGAGCTCTAATACGAGGGTCTTCAGTCGAATATTTAATAGTCAAGCTTGAATATACAACTATGCTGATATAGCGCGGTGCAACAGAATCCACAAAAAATAAAACATCCTATCATGGAGAACAAGAAATCATGATATCCCATCGAATGAAAATCTCAAAAGTATATGAATCATCATGGATTGTTGCTACCAATGTTGCAGGAGTAAAAGGGAGGAAACCACACATAACATTTTATTGTAAAGGGAATGGGCCAGATATGTATAGATCTTCTTCAGTTAGTTTATTTTATACCTCTTCCAAGATCCCCTCAATGTATCTTTTTTGGGGTGATGGATCGAGGGAGATGACAAATGCAGGTCCTGAAATAATGGAACGATCAGTTATCTTCATTGTATGGTGTTGCATCCTTTGGAATGTGATGAACTCGGCAAGGTACGTGGATCTCCCTTCATCAGTGATATCCATCATTAAGGGAACTCATAAACAACTGGCTATTTGGGTGACCTTCCTCATTAACTAGAATGATATAACCTCTCTCTAGATGATACAAGTTCCCTCCTCTACAACCCATACTCTCTTCAAGGAACATGTGAATTTTTTGTGGTGGATACCTCCATCAGATGGGTTTATGTTGGACACGAATTGTTCATGCATTACTAGTGTCATACGTGGAGGAGAACAAGTGGGAGACTATAAAAGTAGTGTTGTTATTGATTTTACGGCTCACTATGGTAATCGAAGTCTCCTACAGGTAGAGTTTAAGGTGGTTCTGTCCAGGATATTCCTATGCATGAAATAGGATATTCAGCATTCCAATGTGGAAATTATCTCTAATGTTATTCATGACTCCTTTCATGGGAAATGACCCATATTGTGGTCGATTACCTACACCATGAGGAAGTGAAAATCTCTCATCAGCAATAAAACAAAGGTTACTCACACATTGAGGCAGGGGAAGAAACTAGAAGACCACCAAGCTTCCCATGATCATTAAAATTTCAATTTCACCTATCTCAATAACATGTTTTTCATTTTTCCTCAGGTGGTGATTCTAATTCGATGGGATTTTCCAGGTCTACATTTCAATAGTCCTTTTTAAGCTCGGTATCTTTATAGGGCTTGTAATTTTGTAGTTAATAATAATAATAATGATGATGATGTTCTATTTATTTATTAAAAGTAAGGGTCACAGTAATTATTTTTTGAGAATGGATTAGTTACATCTAGAAACTAGTATGGGAAAAAACTATTGAAAAGAATATGGAAAATCCAATATGTAAGAGAATTTTAAATGCTATTGTAACAAAAAGAATATGGTTTTCATAAAAAACAATATCATTCATGATTATTTATGTGTATATGTTATTATAAATGATTCATTTGGGGTTAATAACATTCAAATGTGTAGCTTTGGTATATCTTGATAATCATTCTGGTTCGTGGTTAGTATACTCTTAATACGATCAAGGTCTGAAATTCCATGGGATTTTTCATTGGTTAATTGCAATTTATTTTGAATCAATCTTGAAGGATTTGAATAGTATATAAACAAAGGGTGACCTAGTTTAAACTCATGTAGACATATATTAGAAATATGGTTTCTGGATTTTTACATTCTTTGAATGTTTTTTCCTGATTTCTCACTATGATTATTATTTCTAATAGATTATTTTTTAGATATTGAATTGAAATAGGATTATTCATGTTAATGGTGAATTTTATCGGCAATATAATTATTTCATAATGGGAATCTTAATGAAATGTGAACTATATGGTAAAACATTGATATAGGATTAATCATCTATCATATGATATGATTGAAAACATAAACCAGAGTGAGTTTTATATTTCATAAAATAAGAGTAAGATTAATGTTTTGGATTTATCACTTGGTAAATTACATATAGGAAAAAAATTTATTTATATCATGATTATAATCTTAGAATAAGCACCAGATAGAAGGTATCAATGAATGTGGAATATATTTTTAGTGTTTCAATGAGGTTCATATTTCAATGTATATATGAAGAATTCAATGTCTTGTGTGATCGGAAATTGGAATTATCTATGTCAATGCACTAATACTACAGTTAACACGTAGATCAAGAAAGTACCAACACTATTCCAATCATAATGTGAATAGAGTGATGATTTATGTATTGGGATTCAATAATAATTTTGTGTAATTATTATATGAAATATATTTTTTTATATATTTCAATGAAACTTCTATTTATTATTCCAAAATAGCTTTTATTTTTTTTATTTGAGAAAATATGTTGAATTTTACTAATAACCAAATAAAACTGATGGAGGTTTACTTATATTTTTTTATAGAAAAATTGATTAAGGTAAAGATAACCCTTAATAGGTTTATCTTATTAATATAAGTTTTTTATATTATGATAATTATATTAGTGAAATTGATGAAGCGAATGGTGTATTAATATTATCCTTCGAGGGGATAGTGATTTGATGACATTCGGATTTTGGCCATCTTTGATAAATATGATTTCTATTTAGGATTGGTAAAACAATTTCCATTTTGTGTGAATTTATTCTAGGAATAAGAAAACTGTAAATTTTTTGAATCAAATATGTTTTTAATTATTTTTATGGTTATTTGTTTTATTAGGTTGTATTTGAAATAAGAAAGTATTCACATGTTTGGTTTGTAAAAATATGAGCAACTCCATGTTTTCTAAGGAAAATAGTTAATGTTTATATCAGATATATATATATATATATATGTTTGTGTGTGTCTGTGATAAAATATTAAAAATCTATAGGAATCCTCTTTGATTATACAATTTTTCTACGAGTTATAAACAAAGTTATATTTGGAATTGATTATGTTGAACTCTTGGAGTAATTGTTGAGGTTTTATATATTAATTTAATGTATAAATCAATATTGAATTACTTGTACTATCCCTTTTTGTTTTGATGATATGTAGAGATAAAAATAATGAATTATAAAACATTTATGAATATTATGATATATCTAAAGTTAATATTAGTTAGCAGTCATGAATAATTCATTATTAATATTCATTTAATTGTGTAAGAGAAGATGTGTTAAGTCATTAAAATAGAACCACTGTATGATTTTTTTCTTATGAAATTGGAAAAAATCATTTCTGTATATTTTCTCATTTCCATTGTCACGATTGAAATAGAATCTTTGAACTTTAATAAATGGGTCAAAAAAATAAAAACATTGATTATTTTACATACATTTCTTGATAAATGGATGGTCTTTTTACACATAACATATTTATGGTTTTGTGGTCATTAAATTTTTCATGACAGTGTTCTTTATAACTCTTTATTACAATATGGATCGTAGTTGCATTCTCCTTTCCAAAAATTATAATTACTATAAATTTATCCTTATCGAGTATGATAATTATGCCACATTTCATGTAACCCTTATGACTTCCACTATACCATTTTAAAATATGTTTTATTATCCCTCTATAAGATGTGGGTTATTCAAAATAGGTATTTTTATATATTGAAAATGTGATGATCAATATAAAATTTTTATTGGGAAACATAATTATGGGCAATTTTCACTATAAAAATTTAGTTTAAAAGATTAATAATTTCAATAGTGTTCTTAATAAACAATTCTGAGCTCTAAATAAATTGATATATATAATTAAAGTTTTACCATAAAAATATGATTGTTATAACATCGTAGTTGGAATTCCATGTATAAATACAATTAAATAAATTATGATATATATATATAATTTTCCTTCTCAAAAAAAATTATTTCTTATCATAGTAAATACGAACACATTTTTTAGTAAATTAATTTTATGATTCCATGTGAATAGTATTGAAATATACATTTACTTTATTTTGAATGTGGAAATGTTAAGTATTACCCACCAAATTGAAAATATTATATTATAATCGATTGATAATTTTGAAGTCTGTATATAATATTCCAATTCAAGTGAACTATTAGTATTTTTCTAAATTGATTCATTTTTAGTGAATAAATACACTAAGAACCATTAAAATACTGACATTTATTTAAATTAAATAAGTAAATTTAAATGAATGATTATATTTTGGATTTTCTATTAAAGTTACCATTGAACGATTTTATTTATAATAATATAATTAAATAAATTTTGGTCAAAAATAATAGTTATTTTTATGAAATTCATTTTTTATTCCTAAAACACATCAATTCAAAATATTTTTCATATAATTTTATGGATTGTTAATAAAAAAATTTATTCCGCTATTGTAAATTAATTAATAAAAATGGACAAAAACTTTTGAATTAAGAAGCTCAATTTTTTTAAATATATACTATAACACCCTATTATTTTAGTAGAATAACATTTTTATTTATTTCGTATGTGACACAAAACACCGATGTTAAATTATCCTCAAAATATATTTTATTAAATATAATTTGTTCCAAAGATTATAGAACTCAAAACCCTGAGGCAAAATAAAACATGAAATATTATAAAAATATATTTTATAAATAAAACTAGTGGGTATGAATAAAAAATTATTATTAAAATTATAATTATATATTGATTTAAAATAAATTAGGAATCATTTAAAAAAACAAATGGTTTTTCGATAAAAACAATATCCATTCTAAATGATGGATTTGATAATATTTTCACTCAATATTTGAAATTAATTTTTATGAAATCAATAATTTTTTTAAGAAAATGTAATTTTCATTTATTATATTAGTATATCAAAATTATAAAAGAGATAATTTTGGTGAATTTTTATAAATTTCGATATTTTTTATGTATATTAAAAACTAATGTATTCTAATTTTAATAATTTTTAATATTAAAATGTATTATTAATTATTTTAAAATTAGAATTAGATAAATTTATATCTATTTTTCTGAATAATTTAATTGGAATTATTTTCATATTGAGATATTATATAAAAAAATTTGTAAACATTTAACCATCCACCCATAAAAAAGTTTTTTTCACATTGCTTCTATGTAATTAATTTTAAATTAATAATTTTCACTTCTGTGAATGGAATTTGGAGAAATTAATAAATAATTATAATATTCATGAATGGTAATATTTATCAAAAATTAATTTAATTATTATCAATATTAATAGTGATAAATATAAAAAATATTTACCATGGTTATGTTAAAAATGGATTTATCAGGGTTTAAACTACAACAATAAGAGTTAAATTGAACTGTAGACACTTCTAAAAATTATTTAATAGAAATAGTTACACAATAAAATTTATAATTATAACTAATAATACATTTATTTCCCTTTTTCATGTTCAAAATGTAGTTAAATATTTTTCTTTTAAGAATAATCAACTGTGGAACAGGCATCACTTATAAAATGTATGCCCCAGTTATATCCTCTTCATTCTATCATAACCTTCGGAATAGATAAAGGACAACCGAAATCAAATAAAAATTCCATAATTCCATCATAGTATGATTATATTGTGTCTAAATTACACATAGTAATTCTTTTTTTTTCAATAATATGTAGGACACCCGAGAAAGAGATAATGTTCTTCAACCAGTGTTGTTTTATGGTTATCATCCACTAAACTCAGTATTTATTTATCCATGATAATATAACAACCAATGTATATTTATTATACATATAAGTATTTTATAAATATGATACTGACCTACAAACATTCCCATATCCATATAATAGTTTTTGAAATAATCATTCAATGGTACAACAGGCTACTAGCTTGAAATCAGATGCTAATAATTTTTTCCATTACCACACTCAGGTTTGGCTGTGATGATGGATATAAATTATATATTTTATATATTAATAAATAATTTTTACATATTGATAAATTATTTCATATATAAATTTTTTAAATTCTGTTCCATTAGGGATACGATAATGTCACTTGTTTGTACGGTGGACTACCGCCTCATAAAGTGACGCATTAACCTTTCACAAACAATTTACATGATATGTGATAAGGAAATTGATATAGAAGAAATGTTATATAAATGAAATTGTTATCATATTATTTAAATATTAATAATTCAATAAATATAATATATATCATTTTATTTCATTCATTTTCACTAACTGAATGATGATAAAATTGATCATGTATGTGTAAACTATCGCCTTTATGAAATTATGTGACTCTCTTTTCATCACCACACCAAAATAAGGACATATATAATTATATTTAAATAAATCATAATATATATATATATATATATTATTATATTATCATATTTTTTTAAATATAAAATATTGACTACATACTTTCCATGATGAAAATTGGAAAATTGTAATGCTAATCTTGTGTACATTTGACCTTCCATCTTCATGATTGTAGCATACTTCATTTTTCATAAATATCTTTGCTGAATGGTTTTAAAATAAACCATTATTAAAAAGAATTAAAATTATTTCATGATTAATCTTATTATTAAAATGGGAATATATATGATAACAAATAATAATAACTTTCATAAAAAATCCAAAATGAGAATATTAGGTAATTAACAATAGAAACAGTAAAAATAATAACTGATTATTAATTTACTGGTGATATGATGTTATAAAAAGATAATATAGGATATTATAAATATTTAAATAGTTCCGTAATATGTTAATAACATGGTTAGAACCAATATACATGTTTTGATATGATTTTCATCGAAAAGGAAGCATATATTAAGAGATTTGTTAACTCAATTTCCATTCATTGGGTTAAAATTTTAAGGAATTGATTAGTCCCTGCTAATATAATGTCTATATTGATATATGATTATTTTATTTATTATATCAAATTATTTCATGTGCATTTAAATTTCCTTCACAAATTCAATTTAATGATTAATCACCGCATTAATGATATGAATTTCTTAACGGATTTTTTCCAAATTTCCGTTCAATAAATAATATTGTAATGTAATGCACCTTTTTTCTTTTATATGGTGTATATATTTCCCCGTTGACATGTAATATAGTGATTAATTTAGAATTCTTGTAATTTTATGCATTAAATATTAATTGATTCATACAATTCGATTTGACTTAGGATATAATAAGTGGTGAAAAGTATCATTTCTAAAGTTCCTTTTATTGGGTTATAGTACATTTTCATCATTATTAATATGAAAGGATTCTGAGATTATTGAATTATAATTATATTTTATTTTATTCCAAAATGATTTATATTGATTTATATATTTTTAAAATATTCAATTGATTGACTAATTCTGACATGAATGAAATGATCATTATGATAGTTTATTTCAAATTTACATTATTATCAGGATTTATAAATTGTGAATTTTAGTTTAAGAGAATTATTTATTCATTGTATTGTAATATGATTTAATTTATCATAATATATCCATTGATAATATTTTCATGCAATAATACCATTTTACACACTTTGGTAAATAAATATTTTTTGAAAATGTTTCATATTTAATATGACTTCATTTCTCACATTGGTTGAAAAATAATTTTTCCAAAAATAGGGTAGATTCTATTTTCAAATGATAGTTTTAATCCATTAGAAAATTATTTATTTGAATTTTTTACAACTAAAAATATTTTTAATTTTTTATAAAAAAATATTCATTTCATTTCCAAAACCATGATCATATTTATTTTATTGAAAAAGTATATGTAATCTCTATTTTAATGTGTTAGAAATGAATAGATTTTCTAGTAGTCATGAACTCTTTGTTTTTAAAACATACATTAATAATTTAAAATTGTCAATTAAAAGTAAATATTTTTTGAAAATATTTATTTATTTTTGTTTTAAAATTATTTTCAAATTGAAAAGGTTATTTTATTCAATAATATTTTTCTAGGTCGTGTATGGTATTTCTATTCATCAAAAACCACAAAACAATACCCCTACACCAATGGGTATATGTTATATTGATACCATCCTAATTATTCCTTAGGATGATTTAAGATCTTTTTCAATATCGAAATTACAGACAATCAACATCTTGATTCATTTTTGTAGTCATTAGCTATCTAATGGAAAGTATTAACTTTCTTGTGATCATTAGACATTAGATTTCCAATAATATATATACAATTTATAATCGATATTATAATTTCTATAAATTTATATTATTTATACATTTGGTATTTTACATTGAATGTTATTTGATATAATGGGAAAATTTTGAAAATCCATATTTTTTATTTATTAGGGATAATTAATTATAGTAAATGGTATTCATCAATTAAATATATTATTATATATATGGGTATTTCATAATAAAAAAGACATATATGGGGTGTAATTATATATATCCCCTCAATAATTTTTTTTTTCTCATGAGGTGAATCAATAATATTGAATAAAATTAATTGGCCAAACCTGATGAGTTTAAACAACCCAGTTTCAATATATATTTTAAAAGGTCATGATAGTAGTGGTATCATGTGAATGAGATATCACATAAAATATTTAAGAAATTAATTCATTATGATTTTTTTTATTATCCATGCGAAATTCAAAATTATATTTCATCTAGATGTATTTAATTATTAGTTATTGATTACAAGACATATATTTTCAGTTATTTTCATTTCCATATCGATTATGCCTTATCTGTTTATGATGGGAACATTCTTGATTTAATATAATGAGTTTTTAGTAATAAAAATTAACATATTAACTATTATACATGATATTTTATCATTTATATTATCTCAAGATGAACTTCCTATACAGTTTATTGATTATATGGACCGTGTTACCAGATTTTACCTTACCATATTGATTATTCTTATTGATTTCTAATTTCTTTTAATTGAAATAAACCATAATGATAATTTGAGATCACCATAATTTTTTTCCTTTACCATTAATCTAATAAACTAACTAATTTTTATATTCAATTTTATGCACAAGGTAAAAAATTATTCTCAATTTTTTTTTTTCATTTTCTATTCAAATGTTCTCAAAGACTCATGAATGTATTTCATTTACCATGAGTGATAAACTATTTTGTCCTTCAGTATGTGATTCATAGTATCTAAGGGAAATTTAATAAACTATGGAAATATATCTAGGATATAAGGTTTGGGAACAATATAGTTCGTCTTATAGGATGCATTTGTGAAACATAGGGAACCATATTTTGGATATCATATATTAGCTATCACAAAACTATGATAGTCTTTAAGGATAAGTGTATATGAAAATTTGAATATTTTGGTATGTTAAAGAATATTTGGTTTTATAACCAATAAATCCCTTTATAGATACTACATGTTTATGTGGTTCTATAATAGATGCAACATAGGGTAAAAACATTGAAATGGGTTTGTTTGTATTCACATGATCCTCATGTTGTGCATAAAAATAGGCATTTCTGAGAACTTAGATTGAAAGTACTAGAGAATATTCTTATGATAATGATAATTTTAGTTATTTTTTATTATTTGAATATATCATTAAAATGATATACATAGGTTAAAAAAATATGTAATATATTGTAAGTAAGTTGTGTCAACTGAAATTCAAAATGATTTATGTATAGAAATCAAAATAATAAGGTGAATTATTTATAATGAAAAATGAAGAGTATGATAGGAATAAATAAATCTCATCCTATGGATCAATGTATAGTTCATAATCATAAATTTGGACAACCAAGGAATCATCTTAGTCAATTAACTCCTTTACCGATTAAAAACTATACCAATGTAGTGTCTATGAAGAAATAACATGGCTGAAAATATTATGTATTTGGGTTTATGAATTAAATTCTAGTTGTTTTTACCAATTGTATTTTGTGATAATAATTATTAAGAATCTATGGACTATGATATATTTCAAAACAATAAATATATTCACTGAAATAAAGGATATGAATACCATCATTGGTTTTTGAGTTTATAAATATTCATAATTTCATTTTAATAAACACAAATTTTTAGGTTTAATGTGATGGGACTCTACCATGATTTAACATATTTCAAAGAAATTTATGGAAGGTATATATATTAAAATAAAGGATATTTTATGATTAATGAAACTAAATTTTATCATAATAAGTTTAATGGTATTGATAACTATTATGGATAACTTTATCTTTAATAAAATTGTAATAATAATTAAATAAGCGTTTTAGAATTTGTGACAAACATAATAAATAATATAAATTTATTTGAAAAATACTAATAATATTATTCAACAATTGATTTTATTTAAATTATTTTTTTAAAATTTTATGAAAGATATAAGAAATATATTAATAAATAATGAGAAAAATGAATACCCACATGTTTGGTGACAATCCACTATGTCTGATAATTATATTGGTATTCAACCCACAATTGAAGGATGATAGGGGTATAACACATACCATTAGCCTATATGATGTTCCAGTCAATCAATATAATGAGTTCATATTATTGATGAAGTAGTGATGTTATTATTTATGTTTACAAATTAATGAAATATATTTCATAACATTTTCTAATTGTACTAGTTTTATAAAATTGTTACATATTTAAGAAAAGACATTAAACTCTATTATGGACCTCATGACCAATTAAAAGTGTATTTTACTGCTTGATTCAACAGAAATTAATTTTTTAAAATTCATTCATGGGGTAAGAGATGAATTAGAAATTTATATATGCATATCCAAATGATGAAATTATGTTTATAGAATAAAAACCTATCAAGTAATTATAATTCCATATATTATATGACAAGAGGATTCCTCAACATTAAAAAATTATCAATAAAAAAGTTTCCTATTAAATTCATATCCAATTAATTATACGTTATTTAAAATCATCATAACTATTCATTTTGTACGTCCTAAAAATTCAATTTACCATTCAATTTATTCTGATCTATTACCTATATAACTCTTTATAATTACATACTATTTTCATTATTATAAATATATTAACTAACCACTAATGATCTCCAATATGGAAGAGTTGTTTTATGTTATTATTTTGAATAATTTTACATCAAATTATATCATATTAATAGGATATTCTATTACAACTTCAATAATGTGGATCATTAAAAATTATTACTTCAAAATTCAAAAAACCTAGTTTTCCAATATCAAATTTAAAATGTGAGTACATAACTTATTTTTGGAATTGATAATATAACACTAAAATATTATTAAACAAGAAACTCGTTTTTTTATACCATATGTTACACAGACCACCACATGTAAAAAACAATGATATACATTTCTTGATATTTTATCTTTTTTATAGATTGCAGAACACACAATCCCAAGTCCAATAGAACCACAATATAGTATATTATTTTAATGTATCCAGTAAAATGGTGGGTGTATTATTATGAACAAAATTATGAATTTTTTTATTAAATATTAATTTCAAATAAAATAATAACCATTTTGAAGAAGAAGAAATTTTTTCTCAAATAATTTATTTATAAATGGTGGTTTAGTCGCACATTTCAGACATTGTTTAAAAATATTTTTACCATATATTTTTAAATATAATTATAATGTATTAATATTATAAACATAAATATTAATATTTTATTATGGTAAATATTTGGTATTTTTTATTGAATTATAATGTTTTTATCAATAATTAAAAATACACAATTTTAATTGAAAACATCATTTTCGATTATATTTTTTATAATTTAAAATTTTATTTAAAATTGTTTATAATTTATATTTTTTAAATAATATATATTTTAATAAAATTTATGTCATTGTAATAATTAAAATATAGAATTTTGACATAAAATAATATTAAAATTTTAATCATTTTATCTTTACAAATATACATTCTCATCACTTTAGTGGTTTAAGTGAAAATAAAATTGTCTTCTTTTGTGAATGAAATAATATAAAAAAACATTCCATATTTAGTATTAACATAATTTAAACTATCTAATGATGTCAAAATATTTTTTAACCATAATGAATAGTGAAACCATTAATTATTATTTTCCACTATTAAGGTAAAAATGTATTAAAGAGGCAGTTATACTAAGATGTTTAAGGTTAAATTGAAATAAAAACAAGTCAACAATATATTATATGGCAATATTATGAGGAATTTATTTGTAATGATTGATAATAATATTTATTTTCCATTTTCTCATTAGAAAATGTTTTGTACACCATTTTCCTTTAAAAAATTACAGATGTTCCACTCACATCACAAATAAAAGTCAGATCCTCTCTCTTCATCTTCATTGAATGAAACCATTTTATTTCATATAATACCACAAAAATCACATCCCAACATCCATCCTCTCATCTAAGAATATTTGTTTTAACTAAAAAACAAACGTAGAGAGGGATTTGGTGAAATCCTAAGTAGGAAACCTAATGAAGAGGTAACATTCGAGTGGCTTTTATATTATTTCACCCTCAACCACCATCAATTGTTATTAAAAAAAATTTGTATAATAAAATAACTATCTTATATATAATGGTATTTTTTTATATTAAGGGTATTAAATACAACAATCCTCATTTCTAAAAGAATTGGTACAAAATTATCATTAGAGTGTATGGTGTACTACCATCTCACAAAACCCTGACATTTGTTTTTTGAACACAACCTATCATGGTTATATATGATGATATATAAACTATATATATGATATTTATAAAATAATTATAACAATTGATTCATTATTTCATGTTTATCTCTATTACATTCTTTTTTAGGGGATATTGTTATTCGCATTGTGTACTACCACATTTCAAAGCAATTTATGTCATGTTTCACTATAACATTAAAAGTAATGAAATATTGATAATGTTAATGAATATATTTTTTATATATTAAATATTTGTTATACTTATTACATAATTTTTTATTTTAAAAGATAACATATATAATTTTATTTATTTTCTATTCACACACTAAAAGATGATAACATCATTCGTGTACATGGGGTCTACCACCTTCATCAAGAAAAGTGTCTCTAATTTCATAAACATACCACATGGATGAATTATAAAAGTATATTTAGGGAAATAATATAATAATATGATATTTAAATAATTCTGTAAAGATAAAATATGACTCTCTTTCATTCCATTACCATCACTATAAAATATAATCTTTACTCGTACATAACTACGAGCTATGGTCTCCATGATCATAACATACTTCATTTTTAATAACCACTTTTCCTGATTATTTTTAAAAGTAAACATTATGTAAAAAAATTCTAATTATTTAATGTTTAATATAATTATTATAATATTATTGTATAATAATCATATGAACTTGAATATTCATAACAAATAATGATTTAAAAAATAGGAAAATTAACATCCTATACAATGAAAATAATGAATGGTTATTATCAACATGGATATAAGGTGTTGTAAATGTATAATATATGATATTATATATATTAATATTGTTCTTTTATAAGTTAATAACATTTTTAAAAAAAACTACACTCGATGATAAATCATATTAATCCAAAAGGAATCATTATTTTAGGGATTCTGTAACTCAATTTTCTTTCATTGAGTCAAATGTACACTTCATTGATTATGTCATGATTATATTATCTGTGTAAAAGGTTTTTATTATTATATGTTTGAATTTATTATTTTTTATGTTTTTTATATTTCTACACACAATAAATTCTTTTTTTAATTACCACATAAATAATATGACGTATATAAGGGACCTGATATCCATTTCTCTTTATTGATGAATATTCAAATGTTATTCAGTTAATTTATATTATATGGTTTATATACATCCTTTATTAAATGTATGGAAATGATTCATTAATAACTCATGATATTTTATTCTCATATTTATAATATTTCATCCATGGATGTTTGACATAAGTTTTAGGATGTTCTAAAGAAGATCATAACTAAATTTAATTCAATTTGGTTATATTAAAAATTCATTATATATTATATTATAGTATTATGTGGGTAATGACATTTAATTATATTATAATTTATTTTTGGATTTTTTTTGGTTTAATATATGATACCCATGCTGTGTTAATTTACTAATCCACACTTCAATGTTAATATCATATTAAGGATCTATTTCACAATCTCATTCTAATTGTGATTTTTTTCTAGAAATTCATTTGAATGAAATAATTTTAAAATTATCTAATACAACCATATAATTTTATCCTCCTCACGATATTCATTATATTATCACGTAATAATACTTATTTTCAACTCTTTGGTATTTAAAATAATTATGAAAATATTTTTAAGAAAATCTGACTTTATTTCATTATTTATATAGAAATGTGTTTTCATAAAAGAACCATGTATAGAAATAATTTTTCAATATTTTTTTACCCCTTTCCCAATAATTTATAATTGTAATAATTTAACCTATTTATAATTTTATTTAAAAAAATGAACGGTATCTTTAATTAATTTTCAAAATAATGTTCATTTGTATTTTACCAAAAAACTGAATGGAATTGTTATTTTAATGTGCATGGAGTGATCATAATCAACATATTTAATGACTACTAACTTTTTTAAATGATACATTATAATATTCAATGTTTGTTTTAACAGATGTTTTCTTTTTAAAATATGTTTTTATCTTTTACTTTTAAATTTTTTAATTTGAAAATAATATTTTTCAAAAAAATAATTTTAATGAATTTATATGGTATTTCTATTAATTAGTGAAAAAACCATGTATTTATTACTATAATGTGAATATAATGTATTTATTTCATACTTATTCTTCATTTGGATGGTTTGTGATAATTTTGAAAAGAAAAGTAATGAAATTAATGTTCTTAATTCATTTTTGTGGTAATTAACATTCTCGTGAAATATTAATTTTCCTCCAATAAAATGAAATTAAATTTTACCTAAATAGATTAATTCTATATCATGGATATTATTTTTACATAAACCATATAAAATTTCAACATATGGGGTTTAAATTTGAATTTTATTTGATTGACTGTGAAAATTATGAATATTCATATTCTTTATTCGAAATAGATATTAAATGGAAAATCTTGTTGTCGAAGAACTAAATCAATTATTCAATATTTGTTGAATACTTTTCACATGTATACATGAGTGTTTAGTACATATAGATAGACCCACTCTGCATTAGTTTTTGTATGATGTGAATAATTATGATATCATAAAATTATTTTCCCAAACACGAAGTGTTTGTAAAAATTTGTTTTCAACGATCTTCTGAATGATCATAAAGGTATTGTTATCATGTTCATAAGACATGATTTTATAAAACTGTGTATTCCCTTCATTTATTTTTCAGTTATTATTAACCATGATGGTTTTGTATTGATATTTCCTATTTATTATTTTCAATTCCAATTATTAATTAAATTTAATTTGTTTTTAGTAATTTAACATTCTTAATTGATTAGTACTTATCATATCATGATACTCACCATTTAGATTTAATGAAATCTGCTTTCAAATACTTACATTTCTATATTGATTATTATCATTGATATTTTCACATTGATGTTGTCTCTAGATTAAAATAAATTCCCTTTTATTGATGACATGGAATGTATTTTCTATTATTTATATTTCAATAACGATGATTATTAATTATTCCATATTTTTTCCATTGTACGTAACCCTTTATGGGAATTTGAGGAAGACCATTATTTTTTTCATTTCCCAATAATACATGATGTTAACTATGATTAATATGCATGGATATTATAGAGTGAAAAATTTTATTCTCATAATATGTATTGTAATTAGTATATTTAAATGGAATGAAAGGCTCAAGTTTGTATCTATCTATATTATACTACTAAACTATTCCTTCATTCGATATAAGATAATTTTCTTCTCATTAAAATATAATTATATATGTCACCAAATATATGATACTTGGATTGGGTGTCATGACTCCTCCAAGAGTTGCATGTTCCTTGACTATCCAAATCCCACCTCTGATAGGCCATGGGGTTGTGATTGGAAATGAGTAGGCATATCTAACAAATTAAAGGTATTTTCCTAAGTACCAATACCCACACACACACATCTCCATGACCAAAATGATGAAAGGTAAAACCAATATGTAAAACTATCAAGAATACAATATTATTTCAACCATATAGTAATATAGTAGGTAAATGGAAAAGTAAACACGACCAGAATATAGGCCCACCAAAAGAAAAGTCGGCTAAAGTGAATGCTTGAGTTCCTGAAGCTAATCCACAAAAAACCGTACCTGAAGGGTTCGTGTAGGATAAATTCCTATCTTTTTAGGAGAAAAAAACATATTTCTAATCCCTATAAAGAACAATTCATCTTGGTCCACCTAGAACTCCATCAAAGTATTGATCATCTTCACAAGACCTAGTTGTTGTGGGAAATGCCTGTGTAGGGGTGAGTAAAACCATAATCCACAGGACACCTCAAAAATATAAATTATATATAACTATGAAATACATGAGGTTAACCAAAAAGAAAACAAATGATGTACACCATTAATAAAATACATGGAGTAAAGTTAATAAGATCATTTCACACATGTATATGTATAAATCACAAAGGGAATGATTTTCAGTTCTAGTCTATATATTTCTATGTTTCCATAACACCTAGAGTGTTGATGAGGCCTGAAGCATAAATGGCACAAAAATCATTTATGGTACATGGAGAGTTTACGATGCATCAAGCATGGATGGTGTCAAGATCATTGATGTCACCCAGAGCATCTATGGGGCCTAGTGCATCAATTGTTCCCGAGGCATTAATGGCATAGAGAGTGTTGATGGCCCACAAAATATATATCTACCACCTAGCATCGATGAATCACAGAGTTTCCATGATGCATGAGGCATCGATAACACATAGAGAATTGATAGAATAATGTGAATTGATGCTGCATAGAGCATCAACATGTCATGTATCCCCCAAGACATGCTGTTACCAATACGTATCCAGTCAAATGATATCTCGTGTAGTGTGATTTTATTGGGAGAAACTAATCCTCAAGCCAAAATTTTGTTTTTCTACATTCAAATATACACATTTAGTGTATCTCAAATGGCCCCCTCGTAGAAAGGTTCCCAACGCAAAAAATGACTCGTGAAAATGAAACAAGTATTGAAAACTATGACTATTTATCTGAAATGGTCTGACCTGGGCCGTATTCGGGTCCGATCTGAACCACCAGACTCGACTCCACCCTTTTCGAATGAACCAACCAAACCCGATTCAACTAAACTGACATGACTTGACAATGTTTGGATCAGCCAAAACTGGTCGGCTAGATGGTCTCATCTCGTTCAGCGTAGCCTTCTAGGACAGTTGGACTTGGACCATTAGGATTATTGGTCCAGCATACAGGGTTTTTGAAGAAACCTGACATATCCAACCCATTACACTAGGTGTATTCCAATTGGTGTGCACTGGACATGGCCATCCCTGAATGTTTCCCTCTAGTCAACACTGATCTCTGTCACATTTCTGATGGTCGTCCCACCACATGTGCATGGTCACACGACCTCATCAATGCCACATGGCCTGTCCGGCATGACATCAAACCATGTCTTGTTTCCAATATTGTGACTTTCCGTTGTGGCCCCCTGGTCTCTATCCATGGCCTTTGCAGTCATGGTCTCCATACTGTCCCTACCGAATTGTGTTCCTCCTCATCCACTAGATTCCATGCAGGATCTCCACACTCGCCTATCTCAGCCGCTGTGGGTCCACTACTACCTCTCCCGCTTGCCTCCCTAACCACATCATGTTGACATTACGGGATCCCCCTGAACTTGACCCCACAACTAATTACTACCTTCATTGGTAGATAACTTATTGTTCAACTTCCTTGCAACGTAGCCTTCTTCTTCTGTAAGCCTAAATCTCACCCAGACCATTCCACACTTCTGACACACCTCCTCTAAGGGATCATAGGGTCAAATCCTATTGTTTGGTATCATTTTGAATGGGACTGAGGTGAAATAATATATCATTCATGTAATGATTTCAAGGTAAAATAACTCATGAAAAACCTGATAGATTTTTGGCGATGAGATAAATCAAAAGAACAACTAATGAATGAATGTTGTCCTTGCTTATGTCAGCCTTTAGGTGTTCTTGTTAGAAGAGCCACAAAGAAAATATCATCATATAAATCTACTCCCCACTCAATCCAAACAATAATAACACCCATACCACAAGCGATCAAACCGAAGATCAACCTATTCTGTGGTTGGTCTATGTCCATCATATTATCTATGAAGGGTAATGGTATGTCATAAAGAGTAAAAACATCATACATTATGGTTGAATCATATATTGACAAAAAATTGAGGACAATGTGATTTTCTATCCTTGATCCGCTGGTGTTCATTATCGAGGGATTTTACTTCCATGCCGTAGAACAATTCTAGGCTTATTGTGGTATCCGTAAGTTCCAAAATAATGATTAATTAAAAAGAAAAACTCCACTACGTCAAATGAAATATTTTTATTAAAATATTTTTTTATTATCGTTACTTCCAATTTCTAACATTCATAGTCAACTCACACTAGTCAATGATAGTACCCACCCAAGGTAATGTCTCTACTCTAAATGATACCGTGCACTCAAATTTTTTATGCCTGACTAGTTTTGATGTTATTACCATTTAAAAAAAATCACCCACTTTTATTACTAAAAACATATCATTTATCATCATATCATTCCGACAACACTAGGTGTCAGAATCGCGGGATTATTTAGTACCTGGTCTCATAATTTTCCCAAATAATTAACAAAAATAAAATCATAGAAAATCAAAGTGATTACATTCTCCCAACCTTAGAGAAATTATTCCCCCAAAAGTTAAAACAATGGAAAATTAACAAAAAGATGAGTGTTATGAACACAAATCTGATCCTCACATTACTATGTTCTCTCTTGTAGAATCCCATGATAGCACCAAATGCACACGAGTTGAACCAACTGCCCAAAAAGGGTTCACTCTTGCCCATCCTAAATCTCTACTGGATACTTTTAAAATGTCTCCCCATATTCAATGTCTTTCTAACCCTAATCGATGAAATGTGATTGATCATGCACGTACCCCCATTGCTAAGACATGTGGAAGTCATCAAGCTCTTAATGAAACTATAGGGATAGATCTAGGTAGTACAAAACCTCACAAAATCTACAAAGAATCTGAAAATGTCTAATGTATCTAGTAGATAACATGTATCACTAGCAAAATATCTATAAACTCCATTGAGATGCGACACGAAGGAACACATGGTCCCCCTCCCCCCCAATCCGGAGGCCTCCATGTCCTATCAATATTTGACTTTTTCCACCTCTATGTTGTCATCAGCCACTCTTGATTAATGTGCACCCTTTCAGTGGTATCCTAGACCAACTCTGGACCCATGAGTGATGACTCTCTTGAGTCAGTATAGTAAAGTGGTGATCTGCATAGTTTCATGTATTATTCCTCAAATAGAACCATATCATTGGTGGATTGCTATCCATTTTTTTACACAAACTCCATCAATGGCACGTGAATCAACCAACTGTGGAATATTTCTAGTATGCTAGCACGTAGTATGTCCTTAAGAACCTAGATGGTCCTCTGTATCTATCTATCCTTCTATGAATGGAATGATGTTCTCAAGTGCATCTGAGACTGTAATTCATACTATAATCCATTCCAAAACTGGTATGTGAATCAATAATCATGAATTGAGATGATCATTGATGTAACTTTATGAATTTGATGTTTCTCCTACACATAAGGCCATCCCATGAACTATACAGAACACTGATCATATATTAGTAGGAAGTGGGATGAAATATTCAGTGAATCAATGAAAACCAAGATGGTATTGTTTCAACTATACATTCAGGGTAAACCAATTATGAATTCCATTGATATCCCATCCAACATCCAATATGGAACCTTTAGGGTTTGGGTCAATCTCTTTGGAACCTGGTTCTGATCCATCACTTGCTAATAGGTGAGGCATCGAGATGAAAAATCTCCCACCGTCATCTTTATCCCTAGGCACCACAACTGACTTCAGGTGTCCTCAATCTTCTTCAACACACCCAAATGTATCGCCAAAGGGTATGTATATAACATTCTAAAGTCCTCCACATGCAATATAACTTGTACAATAGTGAATCCTTTGAATAGAACAATGTTCTCACAACTTATTGAATATCCATATAGGTCATCCAATGTGTAAAATTGATCATGTTGGGTAATAATATTAATTTCCACATGTTGTACCTCATGGGATTTCTGTAATAGTGGAGGGGCAACCACCAACAATTAGCGGTAATCCACTCCATATCCACCCAATGATGGATATCTATAATTTGACAAACTGCTCTAACACCTCACTCAATAACTAAAATCTGGATCACTTTATGGGAGCATCTGCCACTACGTTCCCCTTCCCAGGAGTATATAAAATCTAAAAGTCATAGTCTAGAGGATCACTATAAATATTCCCTAACTCAAGTTCATATCCTTCTCAGAGAATATATACAAGAGATTCTTGTGGTAGGGGTATACTGTAAACTGTTATCCTATTATGTAGTCTCTCTTCATCTTCAATGAAGAGACTACTGCTACAATCTCAAGATAATGGGTCACAAAGTTCTACTCATGCTACCTTAACTAGAGAGAACTATACGAAATCACTGAATTCAATAAATTCATAACACAACCATTCCCATTCATTGATGCATCATAGAAAACCACATAGTCAACAGTCTCATCTATTAATTGAAATATATGAATTATCTTTGGTCTCTTTATCATCTCCAAAATGCACTATTGGAACTTCTGTATCAACACAAAAGGCTTCCCATTCCATGATAAGTCCATCAAGGGTTCTACTAATTGTTAAAATTTTGGTAAAAAGCTATGATATTTCCACCATAATCTATCAATCTACATACCTTGGTAACTCTCATGGGGGGATTGCAAACAAAAACCACATGAATCATCATCGGATCCCCTGCTACTCCAGCCTTTGAAATGACTTATCCCACTAAGTGGAACCACTAAATCTAGAATTGACACTTTGATAGCTTCCTATAATGATGGTGCTTCCGATGTGTGTCTAGGACCATCCTCAAGGGTATAGTTTTCTCCTCCTCAGATGCCATGTACATTAGGATGTCATCAATTAAGATCTTGATGAACGAGTAGAACTAAGGCTAGAAGATTATGATCATGATTCCCTTTAACAATTTAAAGGTGTTTGTGATGCTATACAAGAATTACTATGCACTCATAGTGGTTGTATCAATAAATGAAATATGTTTTTGGTGAATCCTTTTCCTATACATGATGTTGTTTATTTCCAGATTTGAGGTATATCATTGAGAACAAATGTGATCCCTTCAACTAATCAAAGAGTTCATAAATCCTTGGTGGTGGTCACATATACTTCATGTTCACCTGGTTAAGGATTTGAATTCATACACATAATCTCGTTATCCGGTCATCCATTGTAGAAAATAAAACAGGATCTGCCAATGGTGAATCAATGGCACTCAAGAATCCATTTTCTCAGTAAGTCCTCCAATAGTACCATCAACTCACGAAGGTCTGAAAGAAAAATTTGATATGATGATGTAGATATTGGTGTTATTCTGGGTGAAGATCAATGTAGAAGTCAGCATCTATATGGTAAGGTAATCTAGGGACATCCTATTGGCTAATGGCCCCATACATCACTACAACTACAGGAAACATGTGACTCATATCTTCAAAAATACCTAGGTTGGGGATATGAAACTAGTGATTTATTGGCTAAACCCACCTATGAGATAGTCCATCACGTGCTGAATGTGTTTTCATTTCACCAATAGAGGGAAACCTGGTCCCATATCCACTAACAAACCATAATCTATGCCTAAAAACTTCAATCTAGGAATGAATTGTGGATAACCATTCTATATCAAAAATGACGCCATAAGGCCTTGACATTGCCTCTAGGAGATCCCAAAAAAAATTTATAACCCCTAATATTAATTGGATACTATTGAATGTAGTTTGTGATCATCAAATATCCCCTGAATAAGCCTATAACATTAGTTATTGAGTCAATAGTTCAACTAGAATCTTCGAGTCTCAAACAATGGTTGTGGAAAAAAATAAATTATTGGGACCTATGTCTATAAAAAATATAAATAGTGTGGAAAATTATATATTGTACCTCTAATCATATCTGTAGAACTAGGATTGTAAGTATCAATCACCTGATTTTGACCTCATCCCTGCCCAGAAGCTCTTTGAGCCAATGTTTGATCACCTAGTTGTCGTTGTGGTAGTAAATCGACCCTCTACCCACCACCGTCTACTCTACTAGCTACTCATCCCCGATAGTTCCCCAACCACCTTCTCATCATCCACACAGTGAGGCGGCCAATCTTAAGGCATAAGTCCCTAGTTTCAGTATGGGTAACACAACTTATCCTTCAGCCCAACCACTCTTCCCCCAATGTGCTTGACCAACTTGGGTCACAATATCTGTAGTCATCTACCTACCACCGAAGACTTAGTTATTGAGTGACTACAGGTAGCTCCCACTACTAGCATCTACTACACCAGAAAACACTCCAGTAGTAGGGATCTCTATAGTACCCTATCATATGTTTGTATGATAAGTTATATCATGGATTCCCTAATCTCTTTATAGAGCCCCTTACAAATGTATGGGAACTGAATAATGGGAATTCCATCATACACTTGGAGTAGAAATAAAGATATATAAATGTTTCCAAATACTTTGTTACTATCTCACTTCCATAATGAAGATACATGAGCTCTTCTACGTTCAACGAGTGTAACCTCACCATAAATCACTCCTCCCTAAATAGGTGATTATAGTCTGCCCAAGGGATAGCCTTATCATCAGTATTGGGGAATTCCTAGCTCCATCATCACCTCACTATGCCCAAAAGAAGTCAAGTGGCCAATACTACAATTTATTTGGAAGCCATCCTTACAAGGAGGTTGACACGTTTAACTACATCCAGGAAATATGCAACTACCTAGGGGTCTGTCTCACCCCTAATACTAGGAGGTCACTTCCACTGGAACTCATACAACACACTCATCCTACATGCATCATATACTAGTAAAGTTGGTAGTAACAAAAACTCTTCGTGTTTTGGTATCACTGGTAAACCAACATAAGGTGCTATCTCATGCACTAGTCTCTATAACGATGCTTCATCGATAGGTGGATCACTCTCATGATCATGCATCATATTACTTGATGGTTTTATTTGTGGAGGAATCTTGAAATATATCAATATGTACAACATTCAATAGAGTATACCTAGTGAACTAGCTCAATAAGGACATGAGAGAACCCAAAAAATGTTATATGATGTATATACCATATATATTCCCTGCAACTGGTGTTTTCATGTATGAGTCGGAAAACAAAATTTATTTCCATGATATATAGATGTGTCATCCTCCACACCGGATTCCCTATCCTGATATCCAAACATGATACAAATGATAATATTTCCCAAAAAAAAATCTCACATACTATTCATTATTCAGGTTTAATTGATCTCCTCACATACCACCCTATCATGACCCTTCACAGAGGGGCACGTTTCGTGATTACCCCAAGACAACCAATGATAGGGAAGGGGATGGTGACTATAACCGAGTAGGCATATCCTCCAAATGGGAGGCTTTATCATACAAACATGTACACACACACAAATCTACACGACCAAAATGATGAAAGGTAAAAATAATAAATATGCAATGAATGAATACACAAAGATACAAATCATAGAGTATGATGGTACGAATACTATAATGTAAACATGGCCAAATTATTAGACCCCCCAAAAAAGTCAGCCAAAGTAAATAAATGAGCTATAAAAACTCATATTTATGTAACTATACATTAAGGGTAGTTGTAGGAAAGGTTTTTTAAGTCATTAGTGAAAAAAACATCCTTATGACACTTCTAATCACAACATTTTATTAGTCCACCTTTAAATCCATGAAATCATTGATCATCGACACAAGACATGACACATGTCAGAAAATCCCATAGAGGGGTGAGTAAAATAATACTGAACATGACACCTGGAAACCAAAAAGAAAATAACACAAATAAATACTCAAAGTACAAAATAAAGGAAACATGTGATGAAAACCACCATTGAAGGACATGAAGTACTCTTAATACGGTCATCTCATAGAAGTATAGGTCTAATGCACGAAGAGAGGTTATTTATGTTGTATTCCATAGGTCTCCCATTTTCCATAATGCATGTAGTGTTGATGATACAAGAAGCACAGAGGGAACATGGAGTGTTGATGGAGCATGGAGAATCGATGGTGCATGAATCCTGCCGATAGAGTGGAGATCATTGATGGCGCATGAAGTATTGATGATACTTTTTGATTTGATGGGTCACAAAGCATTGATGATGCATGGGGAATCAATGATGCGTATATCATTTATGGAACAATGAGGATAGAGGGTGCATAGAGCATCGATAGTGTGCCATTTGTTAATGGGTCATGCAACCACAATGTCACGAAGTAACCATTTCACAACTAGCGGTAAGATTCCTATAGTAGTGCATTTGTATCGAGGAAACAAAATTATTAATCCAAAAAATCACATTACACCTTTAATAACGTCTCACCTAGAGTATCTCAAAATGGTCATCTTGTCGTAAGGGTCCCAACTCTGCAAAAATTTCATTAGAAGGATAAATAATTTGAATGATACGGTTGGTTTTATGAAAATGTGGTACCAGATCTGGTCCAAGTTCATTATGACATATCAAACGTCCTAAACTTGTTTGACCTACCCGAGTGGTACCACATAGCCCAAACTGGCTCGGTCCACTAGACCACTAGAGCATCCTGCCTTATTCTGTCCTCCCCAACAATGTATTTTCACACCGCTTCCTTCAGCCACTATCATGGCCTCATGTTGTGGCCCCCTGGTCACCACCTGTAGCCCCTGTCGTCCCATGCTCCCATGCTATCCTCAGAAAACTGCATTCCACATCTGCTGCCGACCACCCTACAGGCAAGTGTCATGATTCCTTCTCACCTGGACAAACCCCCACTGGGCCGCTGATACCTCTGCCTCCGACCACGATATTGGTGGTCCATTGTTGCCTTGCACACCCCATGAACCGTCCCCGCGACCATATCATGCCCTTATTGGTGACCTCCCAACCCATGGCCTGGCATACAAAATGACCATGTGCCGATGTAATCCTATTTCTCACTCGAACCATTCCCCACATCCATAACACATTTACTATGCAATCACAGGGTCAAATCATTTGGTCTTGCAGCACTGCGCCATGGATTAGTGAACAATAATTGATCGTTCACATAACGGTTTCTGTGGAAAAGATTGCATTTAGAACATGATAGATTGAGGGGGAAGAGATTAAGCATATGAATTCCCAAGGAATGGATCTTATCTCTGTTTGTGTCTACCTTTACCTATTCATGTAGTCACAAAGAAAAATCAACATATATATCTAATCCCCTATCAAACACTAGAATCATAACTCCCATCCCACAAAAGATCGAACAATGGATCGACTGATTTTTTGGTCTGTCCAAATACTTAGTTGGATCTAGGAATAGGAAAGGGAAATCAAAATGAGTTCAAGCATCATACCACATGGTTGAATCGGTCGTTGATGAAGAACATAGTTATGTGTGGTTCTCAATCCTAGATATGTTGACTATAGTCATCAAGAGAGTTTTTGTCCATTCCTTAGAAGAATTATAGGGTTGTGGTCATAACCCTAAATTCCTAAAATGGGTTTCATTTAAAATATAAACTTTACTACATCAAATAAATTATTGTTATAAATATATTTTTATGACGGTTACGTCTAGTTTCTAACATTCACAGTCAATCGACACTGATTAATGTTAGGACCCACCTAAGGTAAAGCCATTAGTATAAATGAAAATATTCCCTTAGACTTCTGATCTAGTCACCCATATATAATTTATTCTTATTTAAAATCACCACCCATGAACTTTACCAAAAAGATAAATATTTTCATCATATCATTCTGGTCACACTGGGCCTTAGAATCATACACTGTCTTAGAACCTCGTCTCATATTTCTCCAAATTTATTTTTAAAAGAACCATATAAAATAAAATTCATTACATTGGGGTCACTAAATATCACTTCCATTTTTGATTTGTATGAATAATAATAGTGATAAATGTTTATCACCTATGAATAGTAAAATGTATAAAATTGGATAAAAACTTTGAGATAATGTCTCATTACGAACCCAATAGTGATCTTTATTTCACTTGATGGAAGAAATTTGACCATATTCATTCGAACTTTTAATATAAATATTTTTTTGTTCCATCTTCCCATATAAATTATATGTAAATTTTTTTTGGTACATAAAATTCAAAAATTTCACTATGTTGACTATAATGAAATTCCGTCCTAATACTAAAAACGAGATATGTTTGGTTATAAATTTTTATTTCAAATAATATTTTGTTTCATTGTAAATTATTTAATTTATATTTTTAATTAATTAATTTACTTAAATTCTTACACAATCGAATAAAATTATTTAATTTAATAATTTTAAAATAAAATATATTATTATTGAAGTATTAAAATTAATAATATTTTTTCTATCTTTAGGATATAAGAATTTTATTCATAAAAATTAAATTTTATATTCATGTGAATGGATTGTATTATATTTTCAGAACCATCTCAATGGATTCAATGTGAATGTAAATGAATAGTTCGAAAAATGAAATTAATGATATGTTATGAAAAATAATATTTATTATATTTTTAAATAATGATAAATATAATGTAATATGAAAAAAATGATTATAAATGTTCTAAAACGTTTCTTAGTTCCCTTTAATGATATGTATTTTATCATAAAAGTAAAATTATTACACTATATGATTGAAAATTTCATTATTAAAATTTACGTAAAATACGATTAATGAAGTGGTTATACAAAAATATACGTATCAAAATTAATCCACAAAAATAAATGTTTCATTGGATAAGGATATTTACACCATAGAATAATTTTATCTGAATATCTAGAAATTTGGATTCATTTTTTATAACACACAGGTATTTTATATGTGAAAAAACATGTTTGATATCATGTTTGATATGAGACACTAATCATTGAAGAGAATTTTACTCTTAGATAAATTATTATATATTTATTTTTAATTAAATTCAATCTATTCAATAGCTTCTTATAATCAGAACATTGTGTTTAGTAGAATCACAATAATTTTTTAAAATATTATTATTTAAATTGTGACCTCTACAAACAAATGTTTTGTTCATGACTATGAATAATGTTAAATAAATTATTTATTTTATATGGTTTAGACTTGTATAATAGAATACATTTTTCATCTATTTCTTAAAAAATATAATAATCACTTGATTAATCAATATATTTTTTGAAATGGAATATTTTTTCGAAATGGCAGTTTAGTCATTCCTCAACCGCATTAATTAAAATTATGTTTTACCATTAATATATATTTTATTTATAAAAAAATAAAAAAATATTAAAATAATTATATTAAAATTACATTAGAGGTTAAATTTTAGATTTCATTGAAATGTTTTATTTTTTGATGAATAGATAAAAAATAATAATTTTTTAAAAATTATCTTTTCAATGAATTTAGATCTCCCATTTTATTTCAGTATTGTATTAAAAGTATAATTATATCAATAATATAATTTCTTATCCAAATTTGTTCATTTTTATTATTTTGGATATAAACACATTTTATTGATTCGAATGTTTTTATTATGGAAAACTATTATTTTCAACCCTTATCTTGGATAAATTTTAATCTAAATTCTACTAATTCTATGAACTGGATTTGTATAAATGGAATAAATATTTGGTGTATTAATTATTTTTATTATATCATAAGCTAAAAATAATTTTTTTAATTTATGAATAGAAAAATTAGTAAAAATTAATTACTACAGTTAAGGTGAGAATATGTTCATAGTGGAAAAACTATTGAAATATGGGTTAAAATAACATAATACTTTTAAGGATTCCATTTTATTGACATATATAGATCTTACCACATAAAAATTTTCAATAATGGACTATTTTTCACATTTTTTATGTTAAAAACATTGTTACAATTTTTTATTTTTAAATATTTTCTGTATGTCATCTCCCCATATTATAAAGGGCCACTCCCACCCTTCACGTTTTCAGACTACTAAATGCATTTAGATTATCCAAAACCTTCCAAAATATATCCCTAACATCCTTATTAACCATATAGAGATTATATAATTCCATAAATTCAGTCATAGGGTCTTTAAAAAAAATATCCAAATAAGGTTTATGTAAGAGAAGAAAATTATCTTATAAATGATCTTTTGTTTTCTAAATTATTTATCCTACATAAAATATATTTTAAAACATCTAGTATAATAAAATTTTAATTTCAAATATAATGATTTTTCATTTATTTCATGTAATAAAAATTATCTAACTCTTCTTCTAGAAAATATTAAATAAAATCATGGATCATGTGTACGACATACAACTACCTCATGAACTGAGGTCAATCATTTTCAATTAACACATCTCACAAATGTATATAAAGATAGATTTAATTTATATATATAATATTTATCATGTAATTATCATTATTACACTATACTATGAAATATACCTTGAGAATTTACATGTCATCCATAATATGATAACGTCTCTAATGTGTATAGTGGACCACCACCTATTGAAGAAATGTGATTTTTTTCACTTATACATTACATGGAAATTAATTTGGATAAATTTAATAAATATATGTGATATAAATGATATAATATTGATTCTATAAATTTAATATGAAATCCAATTTCTTACCCTTTCACTTGGTAATGTAATAATATCATCGATCATCAGTTTGTATGATCTACAGTCCACTTGAAGCGATGAAATCCATTTTTCAAATACGACTTTCAAGAATGAAGTGAAATGAAATTTTATAAATAAAACTCCACATGTGGTTAATTAAATGTATATTATGTACTATGGTTATATAAAACATGTTTAATTTATTGATTTTATTATATCCTATCAGATTTTAAATATATTTATGGTTCATTATCAATGACATCATAGTCATTGAACATTGATTACATTATTAGTATAAATAGAGGATTCTAAATAATATTATTTACACAATAGTAGGATGTGATGGCCTCAACATGTAGATGAATACACTATAAAACCATCTATCATAACATATAAGGTAGACTGAATCATAATGATTTTCTTTTTACCATGACCAAGATGAGATAGAACAACTTCAGCATTAGTGAATCCATTTATAGGAGAATTTCAAACTCATTGAAGTCACGCCCCCTACCATGTTTAGTAAACTAGTCCTTCAAAATATCAGATTCATCCACCTTACCACTATGTATTCTACAGCTATATTAAAGGGACATGTATGAAATTCCATAATAATAATAATATTTATATGTTATTTTGAAAATAATAATTGTTATATTTATTTTATATTGTTACTTTATAATATTTTTATTTCATGAAATAAAAAAATTATTTTCAATTAATATTTAATTTCAATAAATATTTTTATTATGAGGAATTTATTTATTTTTTAAATAAATAATATTTAAATGAAATATTTTAATAAATAATTTTTATCTAATATAAATTATCGATTTATTTTTATGATGTCAGATGTTCTTTATAACGTTTTGAATGTGGTATTGTAAAAAACATATCATTTCTCAGTAAATTTGGATTATTATTATTAATGTGAAAATTTAGATATTTATAAAACAATTTAAGTTACGTAAATATTTTTTTGGAATCAACATATAAAAAGTAAATTTTTTTAAATTTTTATAATTGTATGAGTCAATCGAATTTTTGGGTAGAAAATAAATATGGTATAAGTAAAATATGTGTACTATGACAACAGAATGACTTAAAATGATGTAATAAATACTATAAACTGTATTAAGTAACAAATATTTTCTTACCCTTTAATGTAATGTTATTTTATAATTATTTTATTAATTTTATAAATCCTTTATGAATCCTCCAAAACCTATAATTCTTCTAACATTTTTAAATTAATTTTTTTAAGGATATAATAAAAATTAACATCACCAAGGGAAATTTCATAAAATGTTAGACCATTTTTTATAATATATTAAAACCCCACCACATTGGAAAAAATAGAAAAACAACTGGAGGGTTTAGGGTTTTGGTTATATTATTATATAGAGTCCAAAACCTCTGTCTGGGAAATAATAAAGAACTCTCCTCTATTATACTATATAAACCCTCCCAATATAACATTCCTCACTAGTAGGAAACCATATATAATCTCTTCAATGTTACCTTTACTCACTTGGGTTTTTTTAATTGAGCCTCATACTCTCAAGAAGATATTTCCACAATTATTGGATCACACTCACACAGGAAAAAATATCCCACTATCATATTTTTAAGAAGCACCTTTTTTATGTTATGTTTATTAATATCTATTATTTCATGTTGGAATATTACTCCCCATACTTAAAAATTTTATTTTGATAAGCTTTGATCAAGTATTGTCATTCTCTTATATTTTAGACTTTTTTGTTTACTGTTTATAAGAATTATGAAATTTTTTATATAAAACATCTCAAAGTTATACAAAGTGTATAATACTAAAATATTATCCATTTGATTGAAAATTTATTAAATTTAAAATACAACATATTTTATTTTCATTATTAGTAATTACCATTTTCCTTTCGATCTCATCCTTATCTTTATTCCCCATTGGTCCTGTGACTATTTTTTAAAAATTGGGATGGGCACAAAATGTCTGTATGAGATATAATATGAAATAAAACAGATAGTTCATGAAAAACCTTAAATTTAATAGAAAAAAGTTATCTTTAAGATATTAAATTTTACCCATAATGGTTATCATCATTCAATCAAAATTATAATTTATTTTAGATTTGAAAATAAAATATTCCAATAAAAACTCATAAGAAATAATGTTGAATTGATATAGGTACCTTGGGAAATTATTACATATAAAACATATAGAACCCTTATAGAATTGAATAACCAAATGACCAACATCCATTATAATTCTATATAGAATATAATCATTATCCAAGAAATGGAGAGATATTTAGGTGCACCAATCATTTAATCTATAACAAGATCACCTGAATCTATCTACGCAAACCAATCATTTATATTGTCAAACAACCACATCATGAATAACACATTTCATAGATCATTAAAAACATATAAAAGGAATAAAAAGTGTTTGAAGGAAATCCATAAAAGTGCATTTTGGGAAATAAATACCCCTTACCACATCAGAAACTCATGAATTGTAATACAAATAAAAAATGATATTAATAACTATATATCATGATAATAGAAACATTATTTATATATGATGTCAAATAGGCTCTATATACGTCTTATAAGACAATAAAGGTTCATTATATCAATAATTTCATCAAAGAATGAAAATCAAGATGATATCCCATTCCATGAGTCTAATTCTCCACATATGTCCTTTACATTCCTAAATGATAATATGAAGTTGAACGTTTTCTTGAATAAGAATCATTTAAATTTTATTATTCATTTTATATCACATATTATCATTTTTATCATTTATTTATTTATTTATTTCCATGTTTGAACGTATTGTTGATATTCGATATATGAGTCCAAAAAGAATTTGGTACGATGTCAATAATCAAATAGGACCATATTTCATCATACCATAAATAATATTCATAAAATATTAACTATTTTATACAAAAATTATACTATTATATAAAACAATTATGTATATTTATTAAAAAAACTATGTTAAAATCAAGGAGATGGTAGGACATAGGTTAGCATGCATAATATTTCCATTTTCAAATGATCATTTTTTAAAGGTGGTAAGTATTATTTTATCATCCAAAAATGATAATAAGATCCTAAAGATAATATAAAACTATTAAATATTATTTTATAAACCCTCCATTTATTTTTTGTTGAAATAATAATATCATCACTTCATAGAGATGATAGTTCGAACGTACACATGACCAAAATTATCATTTTTGTGTGCATGGAATGGTAATAACATTAATGATATATTATTATTTTAATAATTATAAATATATCCTTAATATAATTTATAACTATTAATTCTATCATTATATCCAATATGTTAATATGTTGATTTAAAATGAATTAAATCATCTCAAGAGGTGGTAAGCTTTCGTACAGATGAATGAAAAGTTCATTTCCCAATTGATGAAATTGTATATGGATTTTGGTGGTGATATTAACTTAATAACATCTTAGTATATTTATGATAATGGTGTAACTATTTCATAATCATAGATTAATATTTGAAGGATGTGGAAGAAAAAATAAAATAGAACTACATAATTAAAAATGATACCTCTTCTTCGGACGATTTACTTCGATAAAAAAAATAACACCACCAAGGTGAGTGTTTTTTACTAAATTAAGAGCTCTAGAATGTGTGGAGGGACCATATAAACGTATTTTGGATGATATTCCCACAATAAAATGGGTTTTTATGTGTGAAAAATGATATTAATTGGTTTTATTTTATAGGAGAGGGGAGGGACACTCTTAGATTCATCAAAATAATAGTATAATATCACTTAATTTTCTATTACAAATAAATAAGAATATATTAATATAGAATATATGTTCCTTATTAGTAGATATTAATTCATCAAATAAAAATAAGACATATTTGTTTATTTATTTAATCAATGTCTTTTTATTTTAACCATTTTAATTCTTACCATTGTATCATGTAATTTACACATTCAGGGTTAACAAAATAATTTAAAATTAGAAATGAATCCTAAATTAGTATCTGATGAGATATTATGACTAATACCAATTATATGGTTTAAATTGATACCATTAGAAATTTTATACCATTCAATAACATATTATTTATTTTCAAATACCAATATAGTTAATTTTTACAATATTCATTACATGACTTTAACAAAATTTAAAAAAAAAGATAAAAAAGAACCAATACAAGATTTACAACAACAAAATGTCAAAATAATGTAAAAAATTCATGTATAACATTAAAGAAACCCATATTATATTCATTAATGTATTTTTATTAACATTTATTTTATATTTATATTAATTAAACAATTAATGAATCATCATAGTATAAGCCTTTAATTTTATAATTTATTAATTTAAAATAAATAATAATAATAATCATGATAATTATAAGAATTATTTTTCGGAATAATATTTATAGTCAATGATATCCCTGGTATAATCCCATGATGAAAATATTTCACTTGTTAAAAAAAGTGTGAGAAAATTGAATTTAATTTGAATAAAATACTATAGAAGATATAAAGTCATCAATGTAGCTCCAAGTGAACATAAAGTATTCTCAAAAAATATTTCGGTCCAAAATAACAAATAAAATAAAATTAGTACATAATTTAGGGAAGTTTTACAATATTTATTATAAATTTTTTCTTTTAATTACCCAATTTACCTCTAAATGTTTTAAGAAAAAATATTACTTATGATACTGTTTACAATGTTCAAAAAAAGGAAATTGTATAAATAACATTGGTCCTAATAATTTCAGTTTTCGAATCCATTTATTATAATTTAATTCACATAAATTTAATAATTTAAATAAATTTGTTTCTCAATTATGGAATGAGAAAACATGTTTTTGATGTAAAAAACAGTCAATAGTTCACATTGTTTTTTATATCCAATTTAATTGTTAAATTTATTATAATAACCAAAATTAGAATAAATTATAAAACTATGATCTAATTAATCATTATTTAATAATTTAATTCTATGCTATAAAAAGATTTAATGACAATATAGTGATCAATTAAAATTATGTATTGTTTACTATTAATCAAAAAAATAATCTTTATAGAAAAATACAAAAAACACATCTAAAATAAACTTTGATATTCTAATCCAAAATAATATGTTTAATTTTTCCAAATAAATATATAAAATTGAAGAAAATGATTTAAAACAAGTGATAAGTCAAAATTTGGGAAAAAATCCTTTGTATAAAATTAATTTTTCTAACCATATAATTAGATTTATCATATACTCTACTGAAAACAATGTAAATTTTAATTACTATATAAAAATTAAATTTTAATAAATATGAAAACTTAGTATTCTATCCTTAATTTTTTTACACTCTACCTCCCTTTATAGAAATTGTGTCTTCCTAATTTTATTCACTTATTATATAAGTCGGTATATTTTTTTGTATTATCATTTTTCTATTTCCATTATACTTATTCAACTATATGGGTTTTCTATAATGTTATAACATTATAAATCACATAATTCCACAACAAATTCTCTCTATAGTCATGATATAGATCTCGTTATTTCTTATAAGGGATATTCTATTCCTTATGAATTTCTTCTAGGATCAAAATATATCATGGATTTGGATCATGTTTCCTTAACATTGAAACATGAAATAAATTGTGTACATTAGATAAAATATCTGGTAATGAAACCTAGTAGGCAACTAATCCAACATTATCCATAATTTTGAATTGTCTAATGAACCATGGATTCAACTTCCATATCTTACTTAAGTATAACAGACATTTCCATGGATAAATTTTTAGAAAGACATGATCACCTACCTTGTAATATATATACATCCTCCAGTTATCAACATAATTTTATCCCCTAAACTATATTGTTCTCATGTGTCACTAATCCAATTAAAAAATCTCTATTATTTCCTCTACCAAATATTTTCCCATTAATTTACGTTATCTGACAATATCTAAATGAGATGGTGTCCAAAACTACTTCCTATATAATGCACAAAATTATTCCATGTATATACTGAAATAATAAATGTAATTATATAAAAAAATCTTTTGACCCCAAATTTCCCGGAAATCAATTAACCATGAACATAGAAGATCATATACATTGTAAATTGTTTATTCTATCTTTCAATCATACATAATATGAATGTTGTTATTTAAATTTAATTCAATTCCTAATGATATCTTGAGGCCTCTCAAAAAGTTAAAAGTGAACATGGGATCACGAACTGCTAAAACTGAGATATACAGTCCATGTAACCTACAAATATATGTTACGAACAACTATGAAAGTTGATCTAGAGATAGGGTGTGTTGGATTGGTAGAAAATTTTTATAATTGGTTAGTCGATCAATTATACCACAAATCGCATTATTACCATGTGATGTCTTTGGTAATCTCATTTCAAAATCCTTGAAAATATTTTTCCTTTTCAACTTTGGCACTAGAAATGGCTGAAGAATTCCCTTTAGTAACTATCATTCTGCGTTAAACTAATAAAAATTCAATCATATCAAGGTTATGATATAAATATACATTTTCATTCCATTCAACAAGTAATACTCCCAATTTCCTCGGTATATCCCATTGATTCAATGATAAACAAAAAACTGAGAACCATGAGCTACCCAGAACCACTATTTCTTCAACGGTGAATCAAAATTAACACATAATGACTCCCCTAATTCAGAAAAAATCATTTTCACTTATTTATTCTAGAGACATACCGTTTTATTCCAATTATATCACTTTTTTATAATTTTGGTGTATATTATGTTCATGTTTAATTTTTTATGATATGGTCAAATACAATAATTCATAGAAAAAGAGAGTAATTATTGGCCTCAAAAACCTCTAATACAAATTTCATCAAATCAATATCTAAATGGTCATGTACAAAACATGATATGGTTACTATATAATTAATTTATTAACTGACTGCATCATCCACATTATTTTTATTTCTAGTATGGTTATCAATAATGCAATCATAATTCATGATTAGTTCAATCATTCAACTTAATAGAATTTTCAATTATTTTTTTTGAATATATACATAAACCTTTTATGATAAGTATATATTTCAAATTTTATTTCATAAAAATGATTCCACCAAATTTTTAATGAGAAAAAAACAACAATTATTTCCAAATCATATGTATTTTAATTTAACTCATTGGATCTTAACTGTCATGAATCATTAGAAATTAACTGATCAATTTTCATTAGAAAAGAACAAATCATTTTTAATGAACATTCACTATAGATGAAAAAATTCTAATAATTGGGAGGCATGGCCATAACATGAGGATTTTTTTAATCTTCTTTTCAATTCCTAAAAAAATCATCACATTTTTGTCCAAATTAACATAACTCCTTTTGAGATAACATAGTGTGTGGGACAGATTTACGTGAAATGTTTCACTAATATTCAATAATATACTGCTAAAACATGAAAATATTGTATCTTGATTATATATTTGTTTTTTGAAAATTCATCAAAAACATTCATTATAGTAGGAATGATGATTATACCTCCATTATGAACATTGTAATATAGTAATGATTTTTTGTGGAAAAAAAAATTACATATATTTTCATCTATTTTATGGTTTTCAAAAAAATCATATATGTATTTCATATTCCTCAGGTGTTTTTTAATATTCCAAAAAATGTAATCAATAAACATAACATGAATCATTTCCATGAACTCATGAAATATTATCTTGATATTATCCATGAATATAGTAGGTTTATTAAATAACCCGAATAGAAAATATAAAAATTCATATTTCTCATATCTAGTTTTAAATGTTGTATTTGGAATGTATTCTTATTTTCATTTTATATGATGATACCTAGATCTTAGTTAAACTTTCAAAAAATAATATTCCCATTGAGAGGACACAGAAGTACCTAATGTGAAGAAAATAATACTTTTACATTGAAGTGTGGTTATTCAAGGCTCGATTACCAATGCAATGTCTCATTGAATAACTTTTATTGAAAAAATTTGGATCAACCCAACGGGTGGTGCAAGGTCAGATAGATCCTTTATCTAATATCTCATGCAATTTAATTATCAACTGTAAAAGTCCCACTTGTTCCATTCGATAAAATGGTTTAGAAATTGTCTAGGAATAAGGAACAAATAAAATAGTAAACTCAAACACGTGATCCAAAATAATACCAAGACATTTATCTATAAAATTTCTATGTATTCATTTACAACTGGAACATCAGTAATTTGAATAGTATCTTTATTATAAAAAATATGCCTTAGGTAACTTTTATTTATATATCTAATCAATTTTTTTATCTTTTTGGTATGTTATCAATGGTTTCAAAACCATTAACTAAATATTTTACCAAGGAAGTATATCTTATAATGATAAAATGAAAGGAAATAAATACCTATAATGATATCAAATGGATCTATGTCTAGATCATTATGATTTCTAGGAAATATCTTCTAACATTTAACAACATAATGATTACAATAAATTTTTTTTTCATCAATAGATGTACATGGAGTTTTCAACCAAAGATCTAACTTAATTTTATTAGTTTTTATTCCCAATTTACATTGAACATTAACAAAAATGAATGAATATGAAGATTCATAGTTAAAGAGGGTATTGGAATAATTTGAATAAACATGTAACAAACCTATCACAACTTCCTCTTATGGAAAAACATAAACCTAGTAGTATAAAAGGACCATGCTACACCGTTTTATTTTCATTCATGAAAAATTATTTCCTCTCTAACTATATTTGGACACTTTTTAGAAGAATGACCTAACTCATTATTACTAAAACATTTATCCATTGGATTCCAATCAGTTACTCCATTTTTTGACTCATTGTGACTCTTTTTGTTGAATTTATAGTCCATGTGGAAAAACATTTCAAATCTACAACACTTCATTGTTTTTATAATACAGTGCCTATGTTTCTTTTTACAAAACAAACCACATTATTAGATCATCATTTTCAAACCACAATATTTCTTTTTTGTATGACTTCTCATTGTCTATCATCCTAAATGATTATTACATTCATCATTACAAGGGACATAGGTTATAGGAAAGTCCATAAAAACATTTTCATCATAATGAACAAAAGTCTCATATATATTAAATTCTCACCTGGATAAATCTATTCATTGACAATGTTTTAATCATGAGAAAAACATAATAAGTTTTCTATGAGAGTACTGAATAAAATATAGCATATACCTAATCTATATATTTTATGTTCACTTCATATGAAACAACAAAATAATCATCTTGTTATGATAATTCAATAATTGTTTTTCAATTAGGTGTCTTGAAACTAAAGGGAAATACTTTTCAGATAAAGACTCTTTTATTTTTTTCAATTCCATTGAATCAAGGTCAAATTTCTATTTTGTATTTTTATCCAAAGTCCACCGTCAATTATGTTCACATTATGAAAATAATCACGAAGGGTTACCGTTTGGTGTTATAAAAATCCCATGACATCATATATATTTTATAGTGTATTGATCCATCCATTATCTACTACTAGTTCATATGATCCACTAAAATATGGGGGATGATTCCTCATAAAATGTTTCACAAAAGGAACATTACTTCATGGTAGATGGGGTTTCTCTCTAGCATGGATAACACCACCAGTTATCTCATGAGTCGACTGATTCTTCACTAAAACAAATAGTTCTTTTATGAATCTGACCATCATTGGATGCTTATTTAGAATGATATATTCCTCTCAGTTCCTTACTACTTCATATTCTATGTGTACTCTATAGAGAACTATTTTCAACCGATATAGTTTAGATGAAGCTACATGGTATTTTTTAAATTCTATAACTTTTTAACATTTATATGTAGCTATATCTATTAATGGAAATGAAAAGTATTTTCATATCCTCTATAGTTATCTAAATCAATGTTTTATACCATGAATAATGTCCCCTCCTTAAATATTACCTAATATAGAGATTTAATTTCTGATTTATATTGCCTCATAGTGAGGATTTTTTTAGGTTTATATCTTTAGATAATGAAGACATAGTTCATACATAACATTCCTAATTTATACAATGTTGATAATACTAAAATAGTATTAATTCCATTCAAAATATAATACTATAAAAATGATATATTTTCATTATTAATCATCATAATTAACCCATTTATCTCATCCATATATATTCTATCTTAGGTCCAGTGATTTTTTTTAAATATTTAGAGGATAAAAAAATCATTGAATGGGATATACAATGAAATGATACCATTAGTACATGAAAAAAATTAAAACTCATGAAAAAAAATTTTGTTTAAAATTTTCATTTTAAGCAAGATGGTAATTATCATTCCATTAAAATGAACATTTATTTTTTTTAAAATAAATTATTCCCATAAAATCTCATGAGAAAGAATATAGAATTTTCATATTTTTTCTGGGAAATCATCAATTATGACCCTTACATAGCACTTAAAAACACAATATAAATTGGTAAATCCAAACAAGAGACATTCCATATAATACATTATATAATATAATCATCACCCTGCATATTGGAGTGCTATCTGAGTATTCAAATCAATTAATATATAATGGGACCACCCAATGCTATCTAAGAGAACCCATCATTTATAATATCAATTTGACATATAATTAAGGACACATTTGAAATATCATTTCAAATACATGGAAACAATAGAAAAATAGTTTTATGGAATACCATAAAAGAGGATTTTTTAAATAGAAAAACCCTTATCGCATAGGAAAATATTTTATTAGTAAACCCATAAAATATTGAAATAAAACACTAAATTTCATGATAATAGTCAATTTATTGTTATATAATGTAAAATATGGTATACATACACCATATGATTGAAGTAATTTTCATTACATATGAAATTTCGTCAATGAAATAAAATTTAGGTGAAATACCTCACATTGGGTATGATTCATCATGTATGTACTTTAAATTCTTGAATAATAATCATATAAAAATTATTTAAATGATTTAGATAATTTACAGTTTTATTATTCATTTTATATTTCTTATTACGATGTTTTAATAATTATTTATTTATTTATGTCCACGTTTGAACGTTTTGGGTATATTTGGTACATGATTTCAGTATGAATTTGTTATGTTGTTAGTAGTCAGAGTGGTCATTAGTACATAATCAATAGATTAATATTAATTAAATTATTATCATTGTTATACATCAATTAACATTTTAAATCAATCCATTATGTATGGTTATGAAAAAGGAACAACATTACAATCATGGGGATAGGGGGTCGTACTAATGCATTAGTAACATTTCAATTTTCAATGATCATTTTGGAAGGAAGGAAAATAATATTTTAACATTCTATAATGATCATAATATAATTATTATAATATTAAATACTTAAATATAATTATAAATATCATCCATGGGATGTGTTTATGAAAAATAATCATACGACTTCATTGAGATGAATGTTAAAAAGTACGCACGAACAAATTTATCATTATTTCATGTAAGGAATGTTAGGAACATAAATTTTATATTCCTTTTTAATAATTATAAATATTTAATGAATATTATATTTATAAATTATAAAAAATTAAATACAATCTTGATATATTTTGATGGAAAATGAATTAAATCAGTATATAAGGTCGTAATCCGCCATAAAAATGAAGGAATAATACATTTCCCATTTGAGGAAATTGGAGGTGGATTTAGTTAATGATATAGAAATAATAACATATAATTTTATTTATTATACTATATTTGTAATTTATTTATCCTATAAGAATATTTTAAGTAAGTGCAAGAAGAAATAAAATTGAAACACATAATTAAAAATTATACCCCTTTTTAAGAAGATATATTTTAATTAATATATTAGAACCAATAAGGTGACTATTATGCCTAAAATAAAATCTCTCTAATGTTGATAGAGAACATATGAATGGATTTGGGAACATAATGGCTAAAAAAATTTGGTTTTTAATTTTTACCAAAAGTGAATAATGGGTTACCTTTTATAGGTGATGAGAGGGGAAGTCTTTGAATTATTAAAAATAATAAATTAATATAAATTAATAATAAATTTTAAATGTGTTCAATGTGATTCTATTAAAATATTATATGATTTTGTGTAAAAATACATTAATCAAATCAAAATTAAAAAGTTTTTTGTATTTTTTTATCTTTATCTATTTTTCTATACTTTTAACTATTATCATTTTATATTGTATTTTACAATTTAACGGTTAATATAATTACAATAAAATAAGAAAAGAAAAAATAAATAAATGATTCATTTATAACATATCATGAATTTTAAAATTATTTGGTTTAAAATGGTATTTTTTTTGAAATATATATCATTTAATAAGTTATTATTCATTTCAAAATATCAATAATTATAATTTTGACAATATTCTTTAAATGAATTTTTAAAAATATAATAACATAATGATAAATTCAATCTAATACTAATAAAACGTCATGAACATGTCCAATCACACAATTAGAATCATTTTATGAAATTTTTCATCTCATTTTATATTAATTCATTTATATTTAATATCATTCATTTCAAATTTAATTTAATTAAACAATTACTACGTCATCATTATGGAAGCCATTAATTTTATTTTTTATTTCAGAAAAATTAAATACAAATTATGAAGATGAAGAAAAAAAATTTGTTTTTATATATATTATGTATATTCTAAAATACCTCTTGTATAACTACATATTAATATTACATCCCTTATTTAAAAAACTATGATAATGTTGACATTCCTTCGAATAAAATACTATGAAATGGTTATAGTACTCCAAGAGGCTGAAATTTGACATAAAATCATCCAAGAGAATATTTTAGTTTAAAATGACTCATATTATATATTTAAGACAACAGATAGGGTAGTTTTAGAATATTTATAATATAATTTAATTCTTAATTACCATATTTATCTTTAATCATGTTATCAAAAAATTACTAAAGTTACAGTTTATAATGTCCAAAACAGAAACATATTAGCATGATTTTGAACTTATGATTCCAAATATGGAATCCTTTTTTCAAAATTCAAAACACATAAATTTATAAATTTAATTTAAAATTTATTTATTTGATGGAGTGGGATGTTTATTTTTTAATGTAAAACAGTTTTAAAGTGTATAATATGTTTTTATCCAGAATTAATGTGAAAATGATTCTGATAAACTACATTTTATTGAATGATAATAAAATTATCTAATGAAATTTTAAAATCGTTAAAATATATAACATAACAATACATATTAATTTAATTAAAAATAATTTCTCTTTTAAAATGTAGTATTTTCATATTATTCATCAAAACATTAAATATGTCATAAAAATACAGAAAATGTCACCAAAATAAATTTTTATATTTTTATTCAAAATAAAAAGTTTATTTTTTTCAATAATATTTTATTAAAGTCTAAAAAACTATATTTAAAATATTTCTGGCATCAAATGGCCCAGAAAACTGTTTTAAAAAATTTATAGTTTTTAACCATAATACTATATTTATCATATATTCTACTGAACACAGTGTATTTTTTTATTAATATATAATTCAAAAATATCAACAAATATTAAAAAGGATTATTATATCATTACATTAGTTGTTACATGGAATATGTGATAACATATCGACAATACATTCCATTTGATTTATATATTATGAGAGACCCATTCCACTCTCATTAATCTCTCCTATAAAAAATTATGTACACCCATTACCATATCGTAATTTAGTATTTGATCTTTTACTTCTCCTTTTTATTCAAGTATCTTAATTTTAATATTCCTTTTATAACAATTTCATAAGTTTGGGATATGTTCTTCCATATCCCCCATAATTACCTTATGTTGTCAAAATAATGAGAGACCCTTTTCACTTTCATTAAGTCCTCCCACCAACATTTATAATCCCTTGTAATGCTGTCAAACATTCTCCATGATTCTCCATGACAAATGTGTTTAGTGAATAATCATACCAATATTCTATCATGGGTGTTCAATGTTATACACCTAAAATTTATTGATTTGAGAATCACATATTCTTATTCCAGACATAAAAATAATGGAATAAAATTTATTAGACAATAATTCCAGGTCGTATGTATTATTTGCCACACATATTCATGTTAATGAAATATAAATGATGGGTTAACAAAAAATTATATAATTAACTAATGAATTGGTATTGTTTTACTCTCATGAGACACAGGAAAGGGGATTAGAGGGTGAACTTAATTTCTCATTGGTATTTTCCCTTCATGTTGTCTTGGTAGTTATCATTGAAATAAGTCTATGATTACATGTATAAATTTCTTCCCACATTTCACAAAGTTCCTTTTATATTGTCATGTAATATCATGCATCATTATTCTTGTTTATTATTCTCACCCCTTTTATTTCTCATTTATATCTCCATTGTTTAGAATATAATAATTTTTACATATTATTCCATGTTTATACCTTTACTAAAATTTATTGCTCACCCCTTTTTTATTTCTTTCCCCAGGGGTTTCAATGAATATTTAAGTACGACAGAATATTTTGATCATGTAATGGATGTTTTCAGTAATGGATATATATTTCCAATTTTATTTTGTTAATTAATGTGCCTCATTCCAAAAGATAGTAGACTTATAAATGATTTATGTTTCATTATGAGTAATCTTATGTAATAAATGGTGAATTACTGTGTAATGATGATAGGGTTCATGATAGTTGGTGTTAATGGAAATTTTAGTTATTTTTGGTATTATGATTAGAAAACTATAGTGAAAGACTTAGTGACAAGACTAAACATAATAATACTTCCCTAAATTTTGGTAAATTATAGATTATGTTGTTTCCATGAAAATATATCCATTTCTACATAATTAATGAGGATGTGGATAATGAATAAATTTATAGAGGGGTGAACCCCAAAGACACCACATTGGGAACGATTCTATTAGGAGAGTGTGAACCACAATGAGACTTGCTGCACACCCTATTTGACACTCATTGGGAATATGAATGGGTAAATTAAAAATCTAATTATAAACTTTTGTTATGGGAAAAAAATTAAAACATGTGACTATGTTAGAAAATAGATCATCGATAACATATATTAGATCCTATAAATTTGAAGGTAAATGAATTTACTTCCATTTCTAAACTATACCTTTAATTTAATTGGATACCCTTTTATGTGTTTAATAATTTAAATGAAATAATTCTTAATTTTTATTTAATTGTAGGCAATGGATAGTAGTTGGAGAAACAGATTAAAAAACAACATTAAGGGTAATGCAATGACTTCTCAAATGAGATTCACAATCGGATGAGATCTCAAGTCAGTTATATTGTGAAAATGAAAACCTACATATCAACCATCACAACTAAAAATTGGCACATAGTTGAATTACAAATGATATCAAGGAAGAGGAAGATAAAATCTCAAGGAAGTTCATCTAATAATGGTCATAATTAAAATGAAAACCAATTTCCATTGTTTAAAATACTTGGAATGTGGCACCGAGGGTAATTTTACAAATGAGGAGGGATATATTTAATTCTTTGGAATATATGGAAAAGTGTAGTTAATTTCCATGGAAAAAATGAATAATGTGATGGATGAAAAAATGTTAAATATATGGTACCTTATGTAGTTCTATACAATAACTACAGAGACAAAGGTCATTATCAATTAAAATACTCCATTAAAAGTGTTGATAATCATAATGAACATCATAAATTTCTATAAATTGCAGAAAAAGGAATGTAATATGTTGATATGGATCATTATGAATTATGTACATGTTACCTCTACTCAATAATTGTGTGTGTCTTGTTTTATTTAAATCCATGAATTATTAGTATATTTTTATTTCTCTCGAAGAACATTGTGTAACCACACAAAATGACTGTGTATCATTAAGAAAAAACATCTATTATTCTTGAATCAGATGATCATGTTTGTGGTAATATTCTTATAGAAAAATTTCTAAATATTCCATTAGTAGAGGTTGATGTTAAATAAGTTGAGAAATGGTTTTACATTCTTAAAGACATTATAAATTGAGGGGATAAGGAATTAAAACTATATACAATGAATCACAAATTAATACCATAAAACTAAAAAAATAGGACAAGTCTTCATTATCATAAAAAAATCAAACATGGATATTAGTATTATATGAGGAACCAAATCTAGATCAAATTATTGAGTATAAGGGAATCATTATCCTTTCTTGATGAATATAGTCTATATTGATTACCTCATCATATTTTTGGTAGTATATATAGATGATATTATAACATACACCCAATGAATGGAGGATCATGAGGAGAGTATATGCACCATGCTAAAGACCATACAAAAGGATAATGTTTACAAAAAGTATAGAAAATTTCATTTTTGGTTAAAGGAATTCACATTCCAGGGTTATATAATGACAAGTTAATTTATATATTTAGACCCTTTAATTAAAGAAGAAATTGTTGGATATCTAAATCCAATATTTAGGACAAAAATAGTTCTCATACCCTACCCATGTATGATCTCTAATATCTGAGAAATTTTCAAGACTTTAATACAATCTAACAAAAATAACTCATAAAAGGGTCAGGTTTTTTTAATAATGATTGTGAAGAGAGATTCATGGAGTTGAAAGAGAGTCCTATCATTAAAAATGTACTTATGCTACCCAAACGTTTTTTAATTTTCTTTGTATTAAGTGATGAATCAAAGAAAGTATTGGGATTTATGTTAATATTTCATCAAATAGTTATAGCATTTGCTTCATGTAAATTAAAACATCATGAACAGAAATACCCAATGCATGATCTGGAGCTGGCTAAAGTGATATTTTCATTGAAGGTATAGTGGAATTATATCTTTGGGGAGAGTTTTGATATATATATATATATATCTATATCTATATCACAAGAGTCTCTACTATATATTCACATACAAACAGTTGAATAATTCATAGAGACAATGGGTAGTGATGATCAATGACTATGTCTACTCGATCAACTACCATCCTGGGAAGGAGAATAATTTTACATAATATCTAAGTATAATGGATTCAAAACTATTATCATTGATGATATCTACGATATGTCAGGTCATAATAGACTTAAAAATTATGAAAATGAGAATCATAAATAAAGGAAAATCATCAATCCTTTCACAAATAATTTCTCAACTTACCCTTATGGAAAATATAATGTTTAAAAACCAATAATTCTATCAATGTAAACTCTATTTTTATAATTATCAACCTTAGTATAAATCATATTTACTCACATAGGTAACAAAATAAAATAATTATAAGTGAATAATGAATGGAATTACATGTGCTCCAAGATAGTAATGAACCTATACCAATGTAATAGAAACATTACCTTTGGAATAGTAATGTGACAATTAGGAATAGTAATTCATCTAATAATATAGAAGCATCAACTATCAATGTATAAATAAATTTTACATATCCTACGAATAAAACTGTGATATATTTATTTCATTGTATATCTAAATATTTTTTTTGGAAATAACAAATTAGGCGATCGTATTTTTATAAGTTATAAATTTATAATCACAATTATTTAATTAATATAATGATTTTAAATTTATATATATATTAATAATATGTAGTCATAATTGACCAAATTTTTATCTTATTATTATAAGACAAATTTATGAGACTATAATGTAATTTATCAATGTTTCGTGAAATCAGTTATAATTATAAAATCTTTATTTTTAGAATAAATGATAAATTAATTTAAAAAACTAATTTAATGATATTTAGAAAATTATTTTCATAAAATGGAGTACGTTTTTAAATTCTTTACATTGAAAAATTATTATTTTTAATTTTTAGTAATTTTTTTAATTATGTAAGGTTTTTGTAAATAGCTAAATACAGTTGTTTACATTATTTAAGAAATACATGAGTTATTATGTGATAGATTATATAGAGATGGTGAAAGTCCAAAATATTAAATACTCAATCATAATTTTTATTTTATTTTTCTACTGGATTCAATCTATTCATTGTTTTAATCCACTATAATAATCTATGGAATAAAATAATCAAAACCCCCTCTCATCCATCATAACTACCACCCCTCACCACCCCCTCTACTCAAAGCTCCAAATCTCTGATAGATGTTTTTTTATAAAAATATTCTTCCCATTACCCTAACTTCGGTATATGAGCCATTGTATCATCAAAAGTCCAAAACCAATCTCTCTGTGTAGGTTGTCACGAGGATTAATTGAAGAGCTAAAATCCATTTTCTTTTCATATAATATTTCTCCATTTTATTTTTATTTATTATAATATATTTGTCTCCCCTTATCCAGGTATCATGATTATTCCAATATAATTTATATAATATAATTTCATTACGTTACTATAATAATATATCGTTAATCATTTTCTCCTTTCCCATTTATACAAAGAATGGAAATTTCATCTGTGAGGTGTTGTTTTATCACCTACAACGACCACATCTTTTTATTTTCCAATACAACCATAAAGGATGGTCTTAAAAATATTATAATGATTGACAAATATTTTAAAATTTATATTATAGCATTATATATGATTTTAACTAAATATTATACATTATATTGTATTATAAAAAAATGAGGATATTTTGATAGAAATTTGACAAATGAATATAAATGATTATCATTAGAATTTTATCAAATTAATCTTCCTTATATATTGAATTTTTTTACATAGTACCAATTAATAATATTTAATTCCCTTGTTTAAATATAATTTCAATTCTAGATAATTCTCCAAATTTTAAATATAGTTCCATACATGTGTACAAATGAACTGGTTATGGTAATGAACACAACAAACACTCTTGAATGATGAAATTGAACACTATAATTCATTAAAATCAACATTTTAGAACACAATAAAAAACAATGAATATAATACATGTATACGCTGTTATTTATTTATAAATTATTGAATCATACATTATTATATTAGATATTAATGTGATGAAAGAATTCATATACAAGGTAACTGGATTATGAAACAGAATTTCCATTATATAGGTTATTCCTCATTGAATCAAATATTATGTATTGATATTACTTTAATATTACTAAAATACAATTCATTTTTATTTACCATTTAATTTCGGGGAAATACATGCTTTTGATATTATTTTATAATATATTCTATTATTTTTCCAATGGAATACTTATTTAAAAATATTATTTCACATATCTTGAGTGTGTTTCTTATTAACTATATATTAATGATCGTTATCCCATGTATGTTACTACCCTATGTTTATTCATTAATGTATTATTTTTGAAATGTCACCCATTCCTCCATGGGTTATTTTATGTCTATAATCGATATATGTTCTATATGGAATGCCTAATAATATAGTTGTAATAATGTGATGGGTGCGCCTATAATTATATTGTACTCCAATGCATTAGGTAATGTGGTATATCTAATGAGATAATGTGAAATATTCATCTAAATTATACTATCATTGTTCAAAATGAATATTTAATTTTTATTCACATATGTTATTCATGAACATAATGCTTTTATTGTTCACAAATATGTGTGGTAGTTGACCACTAAGATGAGATGCTTCATTTTTTTAAATTTGGATATTATATTCCATTATCTAATGATTATTTTGATAGTCATAAAGTAAAATATAACTTAATGTTATTATAATGATGATTATGCCCACCCAATATAATATTTATTCATTTTCCTCTATATTATCCTCGAGAGATTTCTAGTTCTAAGTAGAACATGAGGCAAAAAAATTTATAGAATAGAAAATTAATTATTTTTCATTTTTTATTGTGTAAAATTTATTATGGTCCTATTTTTTTCAAGAGACTAAACACTTGGATCTCAGTTCTGTAATGCAATTATGTAATTTACTATTAATATGATGTAATAATCATGTAATAGAAAACATGATCTGAATAGTTGGTACAAAAGCACAGATTAGTTAATTATGGAATTAATATTAAAGAACATTAAAGAAACCACTTATTATGGATCTATGTATATGAAATCACCCAAGGATATTTTCTTTGTAAAATAATAAGCATTGGGATCCCACATGATATTTTATTATGGTTAATTACACAAATAATTAATCTATTTAATCATGCATGACTTTTGTTTTTTTCAAACATGTTATATTTTAGATAATTTTGGGATTGATGAGAAACCAATAATTCAATTTCTGTGAGGGAAAATGTAGTAATTTTTTGAAAAACATAACAAATGCCTTGGAAGGTGGATTTACAAATTTCATTGTGATTAATAACCATTTTTCTCACCTTATGAACAATAACCGGAATAATTTGTAATTTAATCCTTCACCAATGAGATAGAATCTAGACAATGCGTATTTTATTCTGAAACAACCACCATCATTTTTTGTATTTTATCATCTACTATTAAAATATTAGTTTTTCAACTGAATGGTGAATATATTTTTATTTCTTTTTTGTTCTATGTCGGATAATATGACTCTATCCATTTATTATTTAGATGGATATGGTGATCTATAAAGACGCAGCCTTAGAAAATTACTTAATCTTGAATTAAATGAATAATTCACATTGAGGATCTTTTCCGGTATAGAGTTTTAGAGATTTAGTACAAAACTATTACTTCTCAAAAGATTAAAAATTAGACACTTCTTCACAGTTTCCAATTATTTTACAAAACATGAACTCTTGAAAAAAAGAGTCATGTCTAGTTCCATGTTTAAGACAACATTACATTTCCACTATCCCATCCTTGACCCTATTCTATATTATGTCTTGTGAAAAACATTTAAAAAACTTGGTATTACCATAAAAATTATAGTATGGGATACACAAGGACTGAAAACTATTATTTTTTCAAAACAACAAGTAAACCATGAATACATTGACATAAGAAATATTTTTCACCTTTATGAAGTTGTAAATACTCTTCAATGAATAAAAGCTCATTACATACCATTTTGTAACCAAAATGTTTCCATAAAATCTATATAAAGTGCACATAACATATAAAGGTAACTTGGGACATAAACACACTTAAATGGAATCACCATATTGTCATCTTTCACACATATCACTAAATGGAATAGTCATATGGCCTACTTCCATACCAAATGCATTGGATTTTATAATGTAACCACTCGTCCAGGTATTCACGACACCACCCTTCATTTGGTTTATTACGTAACCACCCGTCAAATGTCCTAGTACCATTATAAATTCATAACACATAAAACAAGTATAAAGGAAAGAAAAAATTTCCACAATTCAATAAAAATATATCACATAAATATATTAACCTAAAAAATAAATCATAAAAAAAAATTCAATACCAAAATACATAAAAGAATATATGGTATTTATTTACTTTTAAAAACATTACATCTTGTTGAGTAAGCCAAATATCAAATAATACTCGCAGCGGCGGAAAAGGACATTGTCACCGCGTACGTTAAAAGAAACATTTTTTTGGTCGTTTAGTAAAACGCTTTGTGGAAAAAAATTCCCTTTTAATGAAATGAAAAGCCAATGGTGTTTTATACAGCGTATAAAAGAAATTCTTGTATTAGAACAATATATGCGTCAATGAAAGGATATTGAGATGAAGTCCCTTCCCTCGCGTCCGACCTGACTCGATCATTCATTAATCTCTTGAATAATTATCTAAAATTAATTTCCACTTACTTAAAAACATATTTCAAATTTATTATTCCTTTTATATAACTTATATCCATGTTATAAACATTATGTAATCATTTAAGTTAATAATTTTAATTTTGTCGATATTTGGTACTTAAGTCAAAAATCAACTTCTTACAATTACATGTTGTTCATATGGTCAAATTTTCATTATATCCAGAATGATATTCATGATTTGGATATCATATATATCATATATATCCATCATATACCTGTATTTATAATAGTACATAACATTTAGAGGTATGAAATGAAATGCACCATTCATGGAGACGGTAAGTCGTACGTACGCATGAACGCTACTTTCATTTCTATTTCATATTTAATGGAATGAAATATCTATGATATAAAGGTAAATTATAATTACAGTATAATATCATATATAATATTATTAATTCCATCCTTTATACATCCCACATATGGCATTAACGATTCAAATCACATTGAGGGGGAGGTAGTCCGCATTTCCAAAAATAAAATTATCGTGTTTATCCATTATATAAACCATAAAGTTATACCATAAATGATAACTAAATAAGAATATGGAAAACATAAACATAATATATATCATATATTAATAAAGTGACATCTTAATGGCCACCATGAAAGGTGTTAATAGAATATTGAACAATCATCATTTCGTGAAAAAATAATTCGTTATCCACAGAAACAGTATATTCCTTAACCATTAGATAGAGGTGTGTGTAAGTGTATCTCAAATACTTTTCATGAAGACATACTATTATATTGAAGATATTGTTTTTTACAAAATAGAGGAATAAAAATAGTTTAGGGTCCTTGAGATGCGAAATAAAACAAAATAACATAAAAGAAGACATTACATTTAAATCGGGTAACTCCCTTTCGTTTGAACCATAAGGGTTTATTTAGTAGATTTATACCTAAGGTAAGGCTTATAGGATGAATAGAGGGATATTGGGATCATATTTTAGTAGATTTGTGATGATCCAAAGGGCTTGATATGTGTCTGAAATGGGTAGGAAGTGGGGTCTTTTTATAAGGGAGAGGAGGGGATCTTTTGGAAAGCATGAAACTATTATTTTATTATATAATACCTTTCAGTTTCTAAAGGACAAAAAAATTAATAAATTCGGAGAAAAGGTGGCCCATGTTTGAAATAAACTCATCCATTAATAATTGGAGAAGTCTAGGATATTATTTTAAACATTATCTTCTTATTTATTTAAATCATACATTAATGACGTAAACACTACATCATCATTGTGTTATAAATAATTTTATTTATTTGATGTCTAAAAATTATAAAAAAATTACCATGTTGTAGGAATTATTTTTATATTTCTAATGAATATTTATAGTTAAGGATATCAATTATATTACCACATATAAAAATTGTTTTAGTAAAACAATACAAGTTTGTGAAATTTGTATTTTTACTTTAAATAAAATGTATTTATGTCATTATCATACCCATGTGGCTCCATGGGGTCCCATAAATTGAAAAATGGATTTTATTGGTCAAAAAAGACTAATCCAATAAGTGTAGTACAAGTTTCACGGTGATTTTAAATTAGTATAAAATTATTCATACCATAAATTACACTAATTACCTTTAATCGCGATTAATAAAACATAAAAGTTACTATTAACTAAAAACTATTTTCATCCCATTGAACCACATTCCAAAGTGTAATGACATCAAAGTATGTTGGATTTTTGAAATTTAATTCACATATTTGGTAACGTTTCACTTAAACAAAAAATTCATTTTCTAACTACCACTTAGTGGTTTCACTATTAATCAAATATTGAGGTTTTTCAGAAAAATATCAAAAATTCACCCTAGGATATGTTTGATATTACGAAATCAAAAATGATGTATTTTTAAAAAAAATCAAATCATATAAGTTAAATTAATTAATTTAATACTTAATTCCCATTGTCAAAACAAATAGCGTGTTTTTAAGAAACAATATCTATCAAAAGATTGACACTTGTTTAAGTTCAATTTCAAAGTGAAATTAATTCCAATGACCCCCTTTAGATTAAATGGTAAAAACATATTCTAATTTCACTTTAAAAATAATTCAAAAGATAATCTAATCATATAAATAAGTTTGATTAAAATGAGGTTTTGAATTAAAATACAACATTTTTCACTTATTCATTAAAAATGAACTTTATCAGAAAAATAACCAAAACTTACACAAAGTAAATTTTGATGTCACGATTCTAAAGAAAGATATTATTTGGTCAAATAGAATGTATATGTGTGACCAAAACTATTTTTAAAGAGGGTTCATCATCAAAATGTGATAAATCAACCTTTTAGTGAATATTAGAGTATTTATGCCTAAAATTGAATTCTTTACTTATTTTAAGCCTTTATAGTTTATTGGATAAATGTAAAAACATTTCAAAAACATATATAATCATATTTTAGTTATTTCAATTCATGCCCGCTAATACAACGACTACGTGTTAACTACCATTTAAAATAATATTATTATATTATTAGTGTGCAACTTATGATTTCAATGAAACTCATTGTTGCGTATTGGGTATGCTATCGAACATAGAAACATTACCTTTGGAAGAATAATGTGAAAATTAGGAATAGTAATAATCTAATAATATATAAGCATCAACTATCAATGTATAAAATTTTTTTACATATCCTACGAATAAAACTGTGATATATTTATTTCATTGTATATCTAAATAATTTTTTTTAAATAACAAATTAGGTGATCATATTTTTATAAGTTATAAATTTATAATCACAATTATATAATTAATATAATTATTTTAAATATATATATATATTAAAAATATTTGGTCATAATTTACTAAATTTTTATCTTTTTATTATAAGACAAATTTAAGAGACCATAATGTAATTTATCAATGTTTCGTGAAATCAGTTATAATTATAGAATATTTATTTTTAGAATAAATGATTATTTAATTTAAAAAACTAATTTAATGATATTTAGAAAATTATTTTCATAAAATGGAGTGCGTTTTAAATTCTTTACATTGAAAAATTATTCTTTTTATTTTTTAGTAATTTTTTTAATTATGGAAGGTTTTTGTAAATAGCTAAATACAGTTGTTTACAGTATTTAAGAAATACATGAGTTATTATGTGATAAATTATATATAAATGGTGAAAGCCCAAAATATTAAATACTCAATCACAATTTTTATTTTAATTTTTAGCTGGATTCAAAGTATTCATTATTTTAATCCACTATAATAATCTATGGAATAAAATAATCAAAAACCACCTCTCATCCATCATAAGAACCACAACTCACCACCCCCTCTACTCAAAGCTCCAAATCTCTGAAAGATGTTTTTTTTATAAAAATATTCTTCCCATTACCCTAACTTAGGTATATGAGCCATTGTATCATCAAAAGACCAAAACTAATCTCTCTATGTAGGTTGTCACGAGGATTAATTGAAGAGCTGAAATCAATTTTCTTTTCATATAATATTTCTCCATTTTATTTTTATTTATTATAATATATTTTTCTCCCCATATCAAGGTTTCATGATTATTCCAATATAATTTATATAATATAATTTCGTTATTTTACTATAATAATATATCGTTAATCATTTTCTCCTTTCCCATTTATAGAAAGAATGGAAATTTCATCTGTGAGGTGTTGTTTTATCGCCTACAACGACCACATCTTTTTATTTTCCTATACCACCATAAAGGATGGTCTTAAAACTATTATAATGGTTGACGAATATTTTAAAATTTATATTATAACATTATATATTTTTTAACTAAATATTATACATTATATTGGATAATAAAACAAAATAGGATATTTTGATAGAAATCTGACAAATGAATATAAATGATTATCATTAGAATTTAATCAAATTAATCTGCCTTATATATTGAATTTTTTTTACATAGTACCAAATTAATAATATTTAATTCCCTTATTTAAATATAATTTCAATTCTAGATAATTCTCCCAAATTTAAATATAGTTCCATACATGTGTACAAATGAACTGGTTATGGTAATGAACAAAACAAACACGATTGAATGATGAAATTGAACACTATAATTCATTAAAATCAACATTTTAGAACATAATAAAAAATAATGAATATAATACATGTATACGATGTTATTTATTTATAAATTATTGAATCTTACATTATTATATTAGATATTAATGTGATGAAAGAATTCATACACAAGGTAACTGGATTATGAAACAGAATTTCCATTATATAGGATATTCCTCATTGAATCAAATATTATGTATGGATATTACTTTAATATTACTAAAATTAAATTCATTTTTATTTACCATTTAATTTCAGGGAAATACATGATTTTGATATGATTTTATAATATATTCAATTATTTTTCCAATGGAATACTTATTTAAAAATATTATTTCACATATCTTGAGTGTGTTTCTTATTAACTAAATATTAATGATTGTTATCCCATATATGTTACTACCCTATGTTTATTCATTAATGTATTATTTTTGAAATGTCACCCATTCCTCCATGGGTTATATTATGTCTATAATCGATATATGTTCTATATGGAATGCCTAATAATATAGTTGTAATGATGTGATGGGTGCACCTAGAATTATATTGTACTCCAATGCATTAGGTAATGTGGTATATCTAATGAGATAATGTGAAATATTCATCTAAATGATACTATCATTGTTCAAAATGAATATTTTATTTTTATTCACATATGTTATTCATGAACATCATGCTTTTATTGTTCAAAAATATGTGTGGCAGTTGACCACTAAGATGAGATGCTTCATTTTTATAAATTTGGATATTATATTCCTTTATCTAATGATTATTTTGATAGTCATAAAGTAAAATATATCATAATGTTATTATAATGATGATTATTCCCACCCCATATAATATTTATTCATTTTCTTCTCTATCCTCTTATTGGGATTTTACCTCACCTTTTTCATTGATGTATATCCTCGGGCGATTGCTAGTTCTAAGTAGAACATGAGGAAAAAAAATTGATAGAATAGAAAATTAATTATTTTTCATTTTTTATTGTGTAAAATTTATTTATGGTCCTATTTTTTGCAAGAGACTAAACACTTGGATCTTAGTTCTGTAAAGCATTTAAGTAATTTACTATTAAAATGATGTAATAATCATGTAATAGAAACCATGGTCTGAATAGTTGGTACAAAATCATAGATTAGTTAATTATGGAATTAATATTAAAGAACATTAAAGAGACCACTTATTATGGATCTATGTATATGAAATCACCCAAGGATATTTTTTTTGTAAAATGATATGCATTGGGATCCCACATGATATTTTATTATGGTTAATTACACAAATGAATAATCTATATAATCATGCATGACTTTTGTTTTTTTCCAACATGTTCTATTTTAGATAATTTTGGCATTGATGAGAAACCAGTAATTCAATTTGTGTGAGGGACGATGTAGTTATTTTTTGAAAAACATAACTAATGCCTTGGAAGGAGGAGTTACAAATTTCATTGTGATTAATAACCATTTTTCTCACCTTATGAACAATAACCAGAATAATTTGAAATGTAATCCTTCGCCTAAGAATGATAATCTAGACAATGAGTATTTTATTCTGAAACAACCACTATCATTTTGTGTATTTTATCATCTACTATTAAAATAATAGTTGTTCAACTGAATGGTGAAGATATTTTTATTTCTTTTTTGTTCTATGTCTGATAATATGACTCTATCCATTTATTATTTGGATGGATATGGTGATCTATAAAGACACAGCCTTAGAAAATTACCTATTCTTGAATTAAATGAATAATTCACATTGAGGATCTTTTCAGGTTTAGTGTTTTAGAGATTTAATACAAAACTATTACTTCTCAAAAGATTACAAAGTAGACACTTCTTCACAGTTTCCAATTATTTTAGAAAACATGAACTCTTGAAAAAAAGAGTCATGTCTAGTTCCATGTTTAAGACAACATGACTTCTCCACGATCCCATCCTTGACCCTATTATATATTATGTCATGTTAAAAACATTTCAAAAACTTGGGATTGCCATAAAAATCTTAGTAAGGTATACACAAGGACTGAAAACTGTTATTTTTTCAAAATAACAAGTAAACCATGAATACATTGAAATAAGTAATATTTTTCACCTTTATAAAGTTGTAAATACTCTTAAATGAATAAAATCTCATTACATAACAATTTGTAACCAAAATCATTCCATAAAATCTATATAAAGAGAACATAACATATAAAGGTAACTTGGGACATAAACACACTTAAATGGAATCACCATATTGTCATCTTCCACACATATCACTAAATGGAACATTCATATGGCCGACTTCCATACCAAATTCTTTAGAGTTTATAATGTAACCACTCTTCCAGGTATTCACGACACCACTTTCATTTGGTTTATCACGTAACCACCCGCCAAATGTCCTATTACCATTATAAATTAATAACACATAAAAAAAGTATAAAGTAAAGAAAACATTTCCACACTTCAATAAAAATATATCACATAAATATATTAACATAAAAAATAAGTTATCAAAATCATATTCAATACCAAAATAAATAAAATCATATATGGTATTTATTTACTTATAAAAACATTACATCTTGTTGAGTAAGCCAAATATCAAATAATACTCGCAGCGGCGGAAAAGGTCGTTGTCACCACGTACGTTAAAAGAAACATTTTTTTGGTCGTTTAGTAAAACGCTTCGAAGAAAAATATTCCATTTTAATGAAATGAAAAGTCAAAGGTGTTTTATACAGCGTATAAAAGAAATTCTTGTATTAGAACAATATATGCGTCAATGAAAGGATATTGAGATAAAGTCCCTTCCCTCGTGTCCGACCTGACTCGATCGTTCATTAATCTCTTGAATAATTATCTAAAGAAAAATTTATACTTACTTAAGAACATATTTCAAATTTATTATTCCTTTTAAATAACTTATATCCATGTTATAAACATTATGTAATCATTTAAGTTAATAATTTTCGTTTTGTCGATATTTGGTACTTAAGTCAAAAATGGACTTCTGAAAATTACATGTTGTTCATGTGGTCAAAGTTTCATTATATCCAGAATGATATTTCATGATTTGGATATCATATATATCATATATATCCAGCATATACCTATATTTATAATAGTACATAACATTTAGAGGTATGAAATGAAATGCACCATTCTTGGAGACGGTAAGTCGTACGTACGCATGAACACTACTTTCATTTCTATTTCATATTTAATGGAATGAAATATCAATGATATAAAGGTAAATTATAATTATAGTATAATATCATATATAATATTATTAATTCCATCCTTTATACATCCCACATATGGCATTAACGATTCAAATCACTTTGAGGGGGAGGTAGTCCACATTTCCAAAAAAAAATTATCGTGTTTATCCATTATAGAAACCATAAAGTTATACCATAAAGGAAAACTACAGAAGAATATGGAAAACATAAACATAATATATATCATATATTAATAAAGTGACAACTTAATGGCCACCATGAAAGGTGTTAATAGAAGATTGAACAATCATCATTTCGTGAAAAAATAATTCGATATCCACAGAAACAGTATATTCCTTAACCATTAGATAGAGGTGTGTGTAAGTGTATCTCAAATCCTTTTCATGAAGACATACTATTATATTGAAGATATTTTTTTTACAAAATATAGGAATAAAAATAGTTTAGGGTCCTTGAGATGCGAAATAAAACAAAAGAACATAAAAGAAGACATTACCTTTAAATCGGGTAACTCCCTTTCGTTTGAACCAAAAGGGTTTCTTTAGGAGATTTATACCTAAGGTAAGGCTTATAGTATGGATAGAAGGATATTTGGATCTTATTTTAGTAGATTTTGGATGATCCAAAGGGCTTGATAAGTGTCTGAAATGGGTAGGAAGTGGGGTCTTTTTATAAGGGAGAGGATGGGATCTTTTGGAAAGCATGCAACTATTATTTTATTATATAATACATTTCAGTTTCTAAAGGAAAAAAATTAATAAATTCGGAGAAAAGGTGGCCCATGTTCGAAATAAACTCATCCATTAATTATTGGAGAAGTCTAGGATATTATTTTAAACATTATCTTCTTATTTATTTAAATCATACATTAATGACGTAAACACTACATCATCATTGTGTTATAAATAATTTTATTTATTTGATGTCTAAAAATTATAAAAAAATTACCATGTTTTAGGAATTATTTTTATATTTCTCATGAATATTTATAGTTAAATATATCAATTATATAACCACATATAAAAATTGTTTTAGTAAAACAATACAAGTTTGTGACATTTGTATTTTTACTTTAAATAAAAGGTATTAATGTCATTATCATACCCATGTGGCTCCATGGGGTCCCATAAATTGAAAAATGGATTTTATTGGTCAAAAAAGACTAATCCAATAAGTGTAGTACAAGTTTCACGGTGATTTTAAATTAGTATAAAATTATTCATACCATAAATTACACTAATTACCTTTAATCGCGATTAATAAAACTTAAAAGTTACTATTAACTAAAAACTATTTTCATCCCATTGAACCACATTCCAAATTGTAATGACAACAAAGTATGTTGGATTTTTGAAATTTAATTCACATATTTGGTAAAGTTTCACTTAAACAAAAAATTCATTTTCTAACTACCACTTAGTGGTTTCACTATTAATCAAATATTGAGGTTTTTCAGAAAAATATCAAAAATTCACCCTAGGATATGTTTGATATTACGAATTCAAAAATGATGTCTATTTTAAAAAAAATCAATTCATATATGTTAAATTAATTAATTTAATAATTAATTCCCATTGTCAAAACAAATAGCATGTTTTTAAGAAACAATATCTATCAAAAGATTGACACTTGTTTAAGTTCAATTTCAAAGTGAAATTAATTCCAATGAACCCCTTTAGATTAAATGGTAAAAACATATTCTAATTTCACTTTAAAAATAATTCAAAAGATAATATAATAATATAAATAAGTTTGATTAAAATGAGGTTTTGAATTAAAATACAACATTTTTCACTTATTCATTAAAAATGAACTTTATCAGAAATATAACCAAAACTTACACAAAGTAATTTTTGATGTCACGATTCTAAAGAAAGATATTATTTGGTCAAATAGAATGTATAAGTGTGACCAAAACTATTTTTAAATAGGGTTCATCATCAAAATGTTATAAATCAACCTTTTAGTGAATATTAGAGTATTTATGGATAAAATTGAATTCTTTACTTATTTTAAGCCTTTATAGTTTATTGGATAAATGTAAAAACATTTCACAAACATATATAATCATATTTTAGTTATTTCAATTCATGCCCGCTAATACAACGACTACGTGTTAACTACCATTTAAAATAATATTATTATATTATTAGTGTGCACTTTATGATTTCAATGAAACTCATTGTTGCGTATTGTATATTCTATCGAACATAGAAACATTACCTTTGGAAGAATAATGTGAAAATTAGGAATAGTAATTCATCTAATAATATATAAGCATCAACTATCAATGTATAAATAAATTTTACATATCCTACGAATAAAACTGTGATATATTTATTTCATTGTATATCTAAATAATTTTTTTTAACAAATTAGGCGATCATATTTTTATAATTTATAAATTTATAATCACAATTATATAATTAATATAATTATTTTAAATATATATATATATTAAAAATAATTATTCATAATTTACTAAATTTTTATCTTTTTATTATAAGACAAATTTATGAGACCATAATGTAATTTATCAATGTTTCGTGAAATCAGTTATAATTATAAAATCTTTATTTTTAAAATAAATGATTATTTAATTTAAAAAACTAATTTAATGATATTTAGAAAATTATTTTCATAAAATGGAGTGCGTTTTTAAATTCTTTACATTGAAAAATTATTCTTTTTATTTTTTAGTAATTTTTTTAATTATGGAAGGTTTTTGTAAATAGCTAAATACAGTTGTTTACAGTATTTAAGAAATACATGAGTTATTATGTGATAGATTATATATAAATGGTGAATGCCCAAAATATTAAATACTCAATCATAATTTTTATTTTATTTTTTAGCTGGATTCAATGTATTCATTGTTTTAATCCACTATAATAATCTATGGAATAAAATAATCAAAAACCCCCTCTCATCCATCATAAGAACCACCCCTCACCACCCCCTCTACTCAAAGCTCCAAATCTCTGATAGATGTTTTTTTTATAAAAATATTCTTCCCATTACCCTAACTTAGGTATATGAGAAATTGTATCATCAAAAGACCAAAACTAATCACTCTATGTAGGTTGTCACGAGGATTAATTGAAGATCTAAAATCCATTTTCTTTTCATATAATATTTCTCAATTTTATTTTTATTTATTATAATATATTTGTCTCCCCATATCCAGGTTTCATGATTGTTCCAATATAATTTATATAATATAATTTCGTTATTTTACTATAATAATATATCTTTAATCATTTTCTCCTTTCCCATTTATACAAAGAATGGAAATTTCATCTGTGAGGTGTTGTTTTATCGCCTACAACGACCACATCTTTTTATTTTCCTATACCACCATAAAGGATGGTCTTAAAACTATTATAATGGTTGACGAATATTTTAAAATTTATATTATAACATTATATATTTTTTTACTAAATATTATACAATATATTGGATAATAAAACAAAATGAGGATATTTTGATAGAAATCTGACAAATGAATATAAATGATTATCATTAGAATTTTATCAAATTAATCAGCCTTATATATTGAATTTTTTTTACATAGTACCAATTAATAATATTTAATTCCCTTATTTAAATATATTTTCAATTCTAGATAATTCTCCCAAATTTGAATATAGTTCCATTCATGTGTACAAATGAACTGGTTATGGTAATGAACAAAACAAACACTCTTGAATGATTAAATTGAACACCATTATTCATTAAAATCAACATTTTATAACATAATAAAAAATAATGAATATAATACATGTATACGATGTTATTTATTTATAAATTATTTAATCTTACATTATTATATTAGATATTAATTGATGAAAGAATTCATACACAAGGTAACTGGATTATGAAACAGAATTTCCATTATATAGGTTATTCCTCATTGAATCAAATATTATGTATGGATATTACTTTAATATTACTAAAATACAATTCATATTTATTTACCATTTCATTTTTGGGAAATACATGCTTTTGATATGATTTTATAATATATTCAATTATTTTTCCAATGGAATATTTATTTAAAAATATTCTTTCACATATCTTGAGTGTGTTTCTTATTAACTAAATATTAATGATTGTTATCCCTTGTATGTTACTACCCTATGTTTATTCAGTAATGTATTATTTTTGAAATGTCACCCATTCCTCCATGGGTTATTTTATGTCTATAATCGATATATGTTCTATATGGAATGCCTAATAATATAGTTGTAATGATGTGATGGGTGCTCCTAGAATTATATTGTACTACAATGCATTAGGTAATGTGGTATATCTAATGAGATAATGTGAAATATTCATCTAAATGATACTATCATTGTTCAAAATGAATATTTTATTTTTATTCACATATGTTATTCATGAACATCATGCTTTTATTGTTCACAAATATGTGTGGCAGTTGACCACTAAGATGAGATGCTTCATTTGTATAAATTTGGATATTATATTCCTTTATCTAATGATTATTTTGATAGTCATAAAGTAAAATATATCTTAATGTTATTATAATGATGATTATGCCCACCCCATATAATATTTATTCATTTTCTTCTCTATCATGTTATTGGGATTTTATCTCACCTTTTTCATTGATGTATATCCTCGAGAGATCGCTAGTTCTAAGTAGAACATGAGGAAAAAAAATTTATAGAATAGAAAATTAATTATTTTTCATTTTTAATTGTGTAAAATTTATTTATTGTCCTATTTTTTGCAAGAGACTAAACACTTGGATCTTAGTTCTGTAAAGCATTTATGTAATTTACTATTAAAATGATGTAATAATCATGTAATAGAAACCATGGTCTGAATAGTTGGTACAAAAGCACAGATTAGTAAATTATGGAATTAATATTAAAGAACAATAATGAGACCACTTATTATGGATCTATGTATATGAAATCACACAAGGATATTTTTTTTTGTAAAATGATAAGCATTGGGATCCCACATGATATTTTATTATGGTTAATTACACAAATGAATAATCTATTTAATCATGCATGACTTTTGTTTTTTTTAAACATGTTCTATGTTAGATAATTTTGGCATTGATGAGAAACCAGTAATTCAAATTTTGGGAGGGACGATGTAGTTATTTTTTGAAAAACATAACTAATGCCTTAGAAGGAGGAGTTACAAATTTCATTGTGATTAATAACCATTTTTCTCACCTTATGAACAATGACCAGAATAATTTGATATGTAATCCTTCTCCTAAGAAAGATAATCTAGAAAATGAGTATTTTATTCTGAAACAACCACTATCATTTTGTGTATTTTATCATCTACTATTAAAATAATAGTTGTTCAACTGAATGGTGAAGATATTTTTATTTCTTTTTTGTTCTATGTCTGATAATATGACTCTATCCATTTATTATTTGGATGGATATGGTGATCTATAATGACACAGCCTTAGAAAATTACCTAATCTTGAATTAAATTAATAATTCACATTGAGGATCTTTTCAGGTTTAGTGTTTTAGAGATTTAGTACAAAACTATTACTTCTCAAAAGATTACAAAGTAGACACTTCTTCACAGTTTCCAATTATTTTACAAAACATGAACTCTTGAAAAAAAGAGTCATGTCTAGTTCCATGTTTAAGACAACATGACTTCTCCACGATCCCATCCTTGACCCTTTTCTATATTATGTCATGTTAAAAACATTTCAAAAACTTGGGATTGCCATAAAAATCTTAGTAAGGGATACACAAGGACTGAAAACTATTATTTTTTCAAAACAACAAGTAAACCATGAATACATTGAAATAAGTAATATTTTTCACCTTTATGAAGTTGTAAATACTCTTCAATGAATAATATCTCATTACATAACATTTTGTAACCAAAATAATTCCATAAAATCTATATAAAGAGAAAATAACATATAAAGGTAACTTGGGACATAAACACACTTAAATGGAATCACCATATTGTCATCTTCCACATATATCACTAAATGGAATAGTCATATGGCCGACTTCCATACCAAATGCATTAGAGTTTATAATGTAACCACTCGTCTAGGTATTCATGACACCACTTTCATTTGGTTTATCACGTAACCACCCGCCAAATGTCCTAGTACCATTATAAATTAATAACACATAAAACACGTATAAAGGAATGAAAACATTTCCACACTTCAATAAAAATATTTCAAATAAATATATTAACATAAAAAATAAATTATCAAAAACATTTTCAATACCAAAATACATAAAATCAGATATGGTATTTATTTACTTATAAAAACATTACATCTTGTTGAGTAAGCCAAATATCAAATAATACTTGCAGCGGCGGAAAAGGTCGTTGTCACCACGTACGTTAAAAGAAACATTTTTTTGGTCGTTTAGTAAAATGCTTCGAAGAAAAATATTCCCTTTTAATGAAATAAAAGGTCAAAGGTGTTTTATACAGTGTATAAAAGAAATTCTTGTATTAGAACAATATATGCGTCAATGAAAGGATATTGAGATGAAGTCCCTTCCCTCGTGTCCGACCTGACTCGATCGTTCATTAATCTCTTGAATAATTATCTAAAGTAAATTTCTACTTACTTAAGAACATATTTCAAATTTATTATTCATTTTATATAACTTATATCCATGTTATAAACATTATGTAATCATTTAAGTTAATAATTTTTGTTTTGTCGATATTTGGTACTTAAGTCAATAATGGACTTCTGAAAATTACATGTTGTTCATGTGGTCAAAGTTTCATTATATCCAGAATGATATTCATGATTTGGATATCATATATATCATATATATCCAGAATATACCTGTATTTATAATAGTACATAACATTTAGAGGTATGAAATGAAATGCACCATTCTTGGAGACTGTAAGTCGTACGTATGCATGAACACTACTTTCATTTTTATTTCATATTTAATGGAATGAAATATCAATGATATAAAGGTAAATTATAATTACAGTATAATATCATATATAATATTATTAATTACATCCTTTATACATCCCACATATGGCATTAACGATTCAAATCACTTTGAGGGGGAGGTAGTCCGCATTTACAAAAATAAATTTATCGTGTTTATCCATTATAGAAACCCTAAAGGTATACCATAAATGAAAAATACAGAAGATTATGGAAAACATAAACATAATATATATAATATATTAATAATGTTACATCTTAATGGCCACCATGAAAGGTGTTAATAGAAGACTGAACAATCATCATTTCGTGAGAAAATAATTCGCTATCCACAGAAATAGTTTATTCCTTGACCATTAGATAGAGGTGTGTGTAAGTGTATCTCAAATCCTTCTCATCAATACATAATATTATATTGGAGAGAAGTTTTTTACAAAATAGAGGAATAAAAATATTTTAGGGTCCTGGAGATGCAAAATAAAACAAAAGAACATAAAAGAAGACATTACCATTAAATCGGGAAACTCCCTTTCATTTGAACCAAAAGGGTTTCATTATGAGATTTATACTTAAGGTAAGGCTTATAGGATGAATAGATGGATATTGAGAGATTATTTTAGTAGATTTTGGATGATCCAAATGTCTTGATAAGTGTCTGAAATGGGTAGGAAGTGGGGCCTTTTTATAAGGGAGAGGAGGGGATCTTTTGGAAAGCATGAAACTATTAATTTATTATATAATGCCTTTCAGTTTCTAAAGGACCAAAAATTAATAAAGTCTGAGAAAAGGTGGCCCATGTTCGAAATAAAATCATCCATTAATAATTGGACAAGTCTAGGATATTATTTTAAACATTATCTTCTAATTTATTTAAATCATATATTAATGACGTAAACACTACAACAACATTGTGTTATAAATAATTTTATTTATTTGATGTCTAAAAATTATAAAAAAATTACCATGTTGTAGTAATTATTTTTATATTTCTAATGAATATTTATAGTTAAATATATCAATTATATAACCACATATAAAAATTGTTTTAGTAAAACAGTACAAGTTTGTGACATTTTTATTTTTACTTTAAATAAAAGGTATTAATGTCATTATCATACCTATGTGGATCCATGGGGTCCCATAAATTAAAAAATGGATTGTCTTTGAAAAAAAAGACTCATCCAATAAGTGTAGGACATGTGTCACGGTGATTTCAAATTAGTATAAAATTATTCATACCATAAATTACACTAATTACTTTTAATAGCGATTAATAAAACATAAAAGTTACTATTGACTAAAAACTATTTTCATCCCATTGAACCACATTCCAAATTATAATGACAAAAAAGTATGTTGGATTTATGAAATTCAATTCAAATATTTGGTAAAGTTTCACTTAAATGAAAAATTCATTTCTTAACTACCACTTAGTGGTTTTACTATTAATCAAAAATTGAGGTTTTTTCAGAAAAATATCAAAAATTCACCCTAGGATATGTTTGATATTACGAATTCAAAAATGATTTATATTTTAAAAAATTCAAATCATATAAGATACATTAATTAATATAATAATTAATTCTTGTCATCAAAACAAATAGCGTTTTTTTGAGAAACAATATCTATCAAAAGATTGACACTTGTATAAGTTAAATTTCAAAGTGAAATTAATTCCAATGACCCGATTTGGATTTAATGGTAAAAATATATTCTAATTTCACTTTAAAAATAATTCAAAAGATAATCTAATCATATAAATAAGTTTGATTAAAATGAGGGTTTGAATTAAAATACAACAGTTTTCACTTATTCATTAAAAATGATCTTTATCGGAAAAATAACCAAAACTTACACAAAGTAAATTTTGATGTCACGATTCTAAAGAAGGATATTATTTGGTCAAATAGAATGTATAAGTGTGACCAAAACTATTTTTAAATAGTTTTCATCATCAAAATGTGATAAATCAACCTTTTAGTGAATATTATAGTATCTATGCCTAAAATTGAATTCTTTACTTATTTTAAGCCTTTATCGTTTAGTGGATAAATGTAAAAAAATTTCAAAAACATATATAATCATATTTTATTTATTTAAATTTTTTCCCGCTAATACAACAGCTACGTGTTAACTACCATTTAAAATAATATTATTATATTATTAGTGTGCAACTTATGATTTCAATGAAACTCATTGTTGCGGATTGGGTATGCTATCGAACATAGAAATCCCTTTAAAGTAAAATTAATATTCAATTAACAAATATTAATAAATATTAAAATGTCTTATTCTTTATTTACCTAGGATGTTACATCCTTCCCTTCTTTTTGGAATTGCGTTCTCACAATTTAATTCACATATCTAAATAAGTGGGGGTATTTAACCCTCATAGCATTTTCACGTTCCCACGTTGCATGTTCAACCATATGGTTTTTCCATAAAACCTTCACCTGATAAATTACCTTATTTCGCAAAACTTTCTCTCTTCTATCAATAATCTGCACTAGTTGTTCTTCATAAGAGATATTCTCTTCCAACTGAACTACTTCTGGGATCAAAACATGAGATGGATCTAGAATATAATTTCTCAACATCAAAATATGAAAAACATTGTGTACCTGGGACAAACATCGAGGTAAAGCCACTCTGTATGCAACTGATCCAACATTCTCTACGATTCCATAAGGTCCAATGAACCACAGACTCAACTTTCCATTCTTCCCAAAATGCATCACACTTTTCCATGTAGAAACCTTGATAAAAACATGATCACCTACCTCGAAAGATAGATCCCTCCTCCAGTTATCGACATAACTTTTCTACTTACTCTGAGCTATTCTCATGTGATTCTGAATCAACTGAACTTTTTCTACCATCTATTCTACCAATTCTGGTCCCATCAACTTCCATTCACCTAATTCATCCAATAAATATGGAGTTCGACATAGTTTACCATATAATTCCTCAAACAGAGCCATCTGTATACTGAAAGGTAAACTGTTGTTATAAGAAAATTCATCCAATGAAATATTATGGTCCCAAATTCCCTGGTAGTCCATCGTCCAAGCACGTAACATATCTTCCATTGTCTGAGTTGTTCGTTCTATCTACCAATCTGATTGTAGATGAAAAGCTATATTAAAATTTAATTCAGTACCCAACAACTTCTAAAATCCTTTCCAAAAGTTATAAGTAAACATGGGATCAAGATCAGATACAATGGAGAGGGGAACTCCATGAAACCCGACTATCTCTTTAACATACAACCGGGCAATTTGATCTCGAGACAAAGTATCTATAATAAGAATGAAATTAGTATATTTTTTCAATCGATCAAATATAACCCAGATTACATTATTACCTCGAGATGTCTTTGGTAATCCCACAATGAAGTCCATGGATATATTTTCCCATTTCCAATCTGGCACCGATAATGACTGAAGAATCCATTCCTGTAACTTCCGCTTGTCTTTAACATGCTAACAAGTCAAACACATAACAGTAAAATCAGCAACATCTCTTTTCATTCAATCCCACCAGTATTACTCCCACAGATCTTTGTACATCTTAGTACTACCGGGATGAACTAAAAATGGGGAACTATAAGCCTCACATAACAACTCATTCTTCAACTGTGAATAACAAGGAACACATAATCTCTTACCAAACCTCAAAACACAATCATTATCAATGTTAAATTCTGGTAACTTACCCTTCTAAACCAGCTCTACCTTTTTCTGCAACTCACTGTCTTTCTTCTGCGCTTGCTTAATTCTGTCTGATGGAGATGATCTCACTAACACCTGAAACAAAACAGAAGAACTTATTGCACCAAAATATTCTATGCCAATGTTCATCAAATCAAAAACCAAAGTATCTCGTTCAAAACCTAGCATGGTTAATGAAGCATTAAATGTATGAATCAAAGAATCAGCCACTTTATTTTTCTTTTCTTGGATGATAATGAATTGTACGATCGTAATCCATGACTAATTCAAGCAATATCATCTGTCTCATGTTCCATTCTTTCTGAGTGAATATATACTTTAAAATTTTGTGATCAGTATATAATTCAGCCTTTACTCCATCCAAATGATGGCTGAAATTTTTTAGAGAAAAAACAACATCAGCTAATTCTAAATCATGTGTAGGGTAATTTTACTCATGAGTTTTCAACTGACATGAAGCATAATCATTACCAGATCATTCTGCATAAATACACAACCATGTTCCTTCAACGAAGCATCAATGTAGATAACACACTCACTATTTATGGAAGGATGTTTACAACTAGAGTATTCACCAATCTTATTTTCAAGTCCTGAAAACAATCATCACATTCTTTTGTCCAGGTGAAAATAACACCTTTTTGAGCTAACTTACTCATTGGACTAGATAACTATGCGAAATTATCAACAATCCTCTGGTATAAACCTTCCAAACTAAGAAAACTACGGATCTCAGTTATATTTGTTGGTCATGGCCATTCTTTAACAACTTTTGTTTTAATAGGATCAAAAGTTATGCCATTTTTATGGAAAAATGTGACCAAGGAAAAAGAATTTGTAACCAAACTTCACATTTTCTAAATATTCCATATAGTTTATATTATTTTATGGTTTGAAAGATAACCCTTAAATGACTTTAAAACTCCCCATTAATTTTAGAAAACACCAAAATATCACCAATGAACAGAACCACAAACGTATCCAAAATCTCATGAAAAAGACTATTCATTTGATCCATGAATATAGCATGTGCATTAGTTAACCCAAAAGGAATAAATAAAAATTCATAATGGCCATATATAGTATGAAACATAGTCTTCAGAATGTATTCTTCTTTTACTTTCAACTGATGGTACCCTGACCACATGTCAGTCTTCGAAAAATACTGAGCTCCATAGAGCTGATCAAACAAATCATCAATATGAGGAAAATGATACTTGTTCTTAACATTTATGTTATTCAATGCTCAATAGTCAATGCAAAGTCTCATTGAACCATCTTTCTTTTTAACAAAAAAGCATGGAGCACCCCATGGTGATGCACTAGGTCAAATGAAACCTTTATCTAATAGCTCCTGCAACAGATTCTTTAACTCTGAAAGTTAAACATGAGCCGTTCGATAAGGGGGTATTGAAATTGGCTTAGAATCATGGACTAATTTAACAGTATATTAATCATTCCGATCATGTATAATACTATGAAACTCATCTGTAAAAACATCGACATACTCATTTACCACTAACAAATCATTAATCTGAACATTTTCTTTATTTTCAACAATATGTGCAAGGTAACATTCATTTCTATATTTTACTAGTTTCTCAAATTCTTGGTATGTTATAAAACCCAAGAGTTCATTATTGTACACAAACTGAAAATCATTTTGAAAAGAAACCAAATTAGCTCTTCAGTCAATCTTAGCATGATAAACAGAAATCCAATCTATGCTCAAAATAAAATAAAACTCTACTAGACAAAAAAATAAGGTTTGTAGGTAGATTCTTTCCGCACCCAAGGATAAGAAGGATCTTATAATTTTTTTTGTCTCAAAATTTGTGTTGGGTGTTTTTACCAAAAGGTTATGATTCATATCTTGAGATGGAATTCCAAATTTACTAAAAAACATCTCAGAAATGATAAAATGTGTAGACCCCGAATCAAACAACACATTACCATAATCGGAACAAACAAACAGTGTACCTGATTCTACTTCATTCGATGGCCCAACATCTGATGAAGTAGTTTCAAATTATTTCACCCCACCATTCTACTTGTAGTCTGGATTCTTTCCCTCAGTAGAGTTCTTTGTTATAGACTCATCTGCATAATGACCCATTTCATTACACTGAAGACATATTTACACTAGCTTATCATTGCCTGATTTATCATCTTCCTTTCAGTTACGAGCAATATTACCAGACTTACCACACTGAAAGTACTTTATAGACATGGATAAAAATTCTCCAGGATGCATTTTACCACACTTCTCACAGGATGGATATTTGGTTTTCTTACCTCCAGGCTTCTTTGATGAATTATTTCCCTATTCCTGGCCACTAGACCTCTTATTCTGTTGTTTGTCAAAGAACATCTGATCCTCTGCAAACTCCAATTCCACCTTCTCTACACAATGAACTAGTTTTTCATTACTTTTGAACTCATGATAAGCTAAAGCCCTTCAATAATTTTTCTCTAACCCTTAGTAAAAATGGTTTATTTTTCTATCAAGATCTCGTATAAAATATGGATCATACCTTGCCAGTCAAGTGAACATTGCTTCATAAGCAGCAACTGAGTCATCCTCTTGTCTCAATTCTAGTAATTGTTTTTCCATCTTAAGAGGAACCACATTAGTAAAATATTTCTCAAGAAACATACCTTTGAATTCATCCCAGTGAAGATCATCAATCTCATAACTATCATATATATTTTTCACCATCGACCACCACTGATCAACTTCACCTTCAAAACTATAAATATAAAGACTAAAATTTTGATGTTCTGAACACCCCATGACATCAAAAATCATCTCTAGTGCTTTAATCCACGATTCTGTTAGCACAGGGTCAGATGATCCTCTAAATAATGGAGGATGTTTCCTCATGAAATGTTCCACTAATGACATGTTCCTCTACTGTTGATCTGGATTATCTCGTTCATGGACACCACAATCATTTATAGCCTGATTCAACTATGCCATCACTACAACAAAAAATTCAGTTCCAATTTTGAACATATCAGGTTTCTGATTTGGAAGGTTTTCTTCCTCCTGATGTAGTCCCAACATATATTCCTTTTTTCCTCTGTAGAAAACTATTCTGAACACAGAAATATCTTAGGTGAAGCAACATGGTAATATATAAATTCTATATTATTTCAATCATACCATAAATTAATTTATGGACATGAATTTAACTATTTTCTAACTCCTAATGTTGTCTAAACCGACCTCTGAAACCAAATATAAGGACCCAACCTTAAAACATTACCTAATATTTAATTAAATGAATAATTAACATTGGGTAACTTTTTAGGTTTACAGTTTTAGAGAATTAGGACATAACTATTACATCTCGAAAGATTTAAAAGTAGAAACATCTACATAGTTTCCAATTTTTTTTACAAATCAAGAAATCTTGAAAAAAAAGAGTCATGTATAGTTCAATGTTTAAGACATCATGAATTTTCCTTGATCCCATCCTTAACCCTATTACACAATATGTACCATGAAAAACATTTCAAAAACTTCGTATGAGCATAAAAATCTCAGTAAAGGATACAGAAGGAATGAAAACTGTTAGTTTTTTAAAACAACAAGTAAACAATGAATACATTAACATAAGTAATAATTTTCACCTTTATAAACTAGTAAATACTCTCCACTTAATAAAATATCATTACATACCCTTTGGTAACCATAATATTTCCATAAAACCCATATAAAGAACACATAACATATAAAGGTATCTTGGGACAGAAACATACTTAAATGGAATGACCCTACAGTCGACTTCCACACATATCACTAAATAGAATAGCCATATGGCCGACTTCCATACCAAATGCATTGGAGGTTATGACATCACCACCCATCCTAGTATTCACGACAACACCCATTATTTGGTTTATCAGATAAACACCTATCAAATGTCTAAGTACCATTATTACTTAATAACATTTAAAAAAATTATAAAGGAAAGAAAAAATTCCCACAAATCAATCACAATATATCACTTAAATATATTGACATAACAAATACATTATCAAAACCATTTTCAATACCAAAATACATAAAAGATTATATGGTATTTATTTTCTTTTAAAAACATTACAGCTTGTTGAGGAAGCCATTGATCATATAATACTCGCAGAGACGGAAATGGTCGTTGTCACCGTGTACGTTAAAAAAATGTTTCATTTTTTCATTTAGTAAAAGTCATTGTAGGAAAATATTCCCTTTGAATGAAATGAAAATTCAATGGTTTTTTATACAGCCTATAAATGAAAGTATTGTAATATAAAAATATTTTCCTCAATGAAAAGAGATTGAGAGGAAGTCCCTTAACTCGTGTCTAACTTGACTCGGTCAATCTCTAATATCCCGAATAATAAACTAAAGTAAATTTCTAATATATTAATAAGATTTTTCAAGTGTATTATTCCTTTTATATAACTTATTTTTATGTTATAAACATTATGTTATCATTTACGTTTATAATGTTTGTTTTGTCGATATTTGGTACTTAAGACAAAAATGGACTTCTTACAATTACATTTTGTTTATGTGGTCAATGGTTCATTATATCCAGAATGATATTCATGATTTTGATATCATATATATCATATATATCCATCATATATATGTATTTATAATAGTACATAACATTTAGAGGTATAAAATGAATAGCACCGTTAATGGAGACGGTAAGCCGTACGTACGCATGGACGCTACTTTCATTTATATTTTGTATTTAATGGAATTAAATCACAATGATATAAAGTTAAATTATAATTAAAGTATAATATCATATATAATATTATTAACTCCATCCTTTATACATCCCACATATGGCATTAATGATTCAAATCACTTTGAGAGGGAAGTAGTCCGCACTTCCAAAAATGAAATTATCGCGTTTATCCATTATGGAAACCATAAATATATGCCATAAATGAAAAATAAAGAAGCATATGGAAAACATAGAAATAATATATATCATATATAAATACATTTACATCTTAATGGCCACCATTAAAGGTGTTAATAGAAGATTGAACAATCATCATTTTGTGAGGTAGTAATTCGCCATCCACAGAAACAATATGTTTTTTAACCATTAGACGGAGGTATGTGTATGTTTAGAAATAATCATTATCATAGAAAAATCCTAGTATATTAATGATACTAGTGTTGTTACAAAATAAATAAATAAATATAGTTTAGGTTGTTGGAGAAGAAAAATAAAACAAAAGAACATAAGAGAAGACATTACCTTTAAATCGGGTAACTCCATTTGGTTTGAACCAATAGGGTTTCTTGAAGAGATTTCTGCCTAAGGTAAGTATTCTAGGATGAATAGAGTGACATTTGAAACTTATTTTAGTAGATTTTGGATGATAAAAAGGTATTGAGAAGTGTGTGAAATGGGTAGGAAGTGGGGTCTTTTTATAAGGGAGAGGAGGGGCTCTTTTGGAAAGCATGAAACTATTATTTTATTATATAATGATTTTCGGATTCTAAAGGTTCATAAATTATTAAACTCAGGGATAGGGTGGCCCATGTTCAAAATAAAATCATTTAATAATAATAGGACATGTTTTGGAAGTTACTTTAAACAGTATCTTCTTATTTATTTAAATCATTCATTAGTGACGTAAACACTCCATCATCATTGTGTCAAAATTAATATTATTTATTTGATGTATAAAAATTATAAAAAAATTAACATGTTGTATGAAATATTATTATATTTATAATGAATATTAATAGCCAAATATATCTATCATATAACCCCATGTAAATATTTTTTTAGTAAAACAATACCTGCTAGTGACATTTTTATCTTTACTTTAAATAAAAGGCATTAATGTCATTATCCTACAAATGTGGCTCCATGCGGTCCCATAAAATGACCCATGGATTTAATTGGTTGTCTATTACTCATCAAATATGTTTAAGACACTTTTCATGGTTATTTCATATTATTATAACATTATTCTTACCTTAAATTACACTAATTACCTGCAATCACGATTAATAAAACTTATAAGTTACTATTCATAAAAAAATTATTTTACTCCCATTGAACCACATTTTAATTACTAATTACAACCATGTATGTATGATTTTTTAAATTCAATTCACAGATGTGGTAGAGTTTCATTTAAATGGAAAATTCAGTTTTGTAACTCTCACATAGTGGTTTACATTTCATCAAACATTGACATTTTTCAGAAAAATATCCAAAATTTACCTTAAGATATATTTAATATTCCAAATTAAAAAATTATGTCTATTTTAAAAAACGAAAATCATATAATTTTCATTAATTAATTTAATAATTAATTCCCGTTGTCAAAACAAAATGCGTGTTTTTTAAGAAACAATATCTATCAAAAGATTGACACTTGTTTATGTCCAATTTCAAAGTGAAATTAAATCCAATGACCACCATTGGATTACATGGTAAAAATATATTCTAATTCCACTTTAAAACCAATTAAAAATATAATCTAATCATATAAATAAATTAGATTAAAATGAGGTTTCAAATTAAAATACTATAATTTTCACTTATTCATTAAAATGAACTATATCGAAAAAACAAGAAAAACATACAATAAGTGATTTTTGATGTCCTGATTCCAAGGAAGGATTTAATTTGGTCTAATATAATTTATAAGAGTTACCAAATAAATTTTTAACAAGGGTTCTCCATCAAAATGCGATAAATTGATCTTTTAGTGAATATTAGAGTATCTATGCCTAAAATTGAATTCTTTACTTATTTTAAGCCTTTATCATTTATTGGATAAATGAAAAAACATTTAACAAACATATATAATAATATTTTATTTATTTATATTCATTCTAGCCAACACAACAGTTATGTGTTAACTACAATTTAAAATAATTTTATTATATTATTAGTGTGCAACGTAAGATTTTAGAGAAACTCGTAGTTGCGCATTAGGTATGCTATCGAACAAAGAAACCCCTTAAAAGTAAAATTAATATTTAATTCAAAAATATTAATAAATATGAAAATGTACTATTATTTATTTTCTTGGGATGTTACATGGTCTATTTTGGGAGTTGTTAAGAACACAAAGACAAAAGATAAAATTAATGATATTTAATGGGAAGACCTTAATTAAATATTTATTAAAATGTATTTCTGTTCAAATCTCTTAAGAAAGATAGAGAGAAAAATTATATAGATAAAGAAAAAAATAAGGTTAATCTTTCATGGAATATAAAATCCCAAAACTATAAAGGCATTCCTTAGGATTTGTTATCATAAATGATAGAAAAATAGATATATTCATCAATAGATTATAACCACACCATTTAAATGAACTTTAAATTTGAGAATTTGGTAGTTTTGAATAAGTTGTTAGATGTTATCTCAATGTAGAGATAGAATTTATATAATTGTCCCATGGCTATAGAGATATAAATGGAAAGATTTATTTTTATGTTGGAGGATATAACTAAAATTGGAGAAAGAAAACTCAACCAATAACATGTTAATAAAGTTAAATGAAGAATAATCATAACTAATTTAATTGGATATGGAAATTCATCAAGTGTTGGAGATAAGGCCACTGTGCTCGTTAATGTCGAAGAGAATGTGGTAAAAGAAAGGGGAGAAACAGCTATGCTTTAATGCTTCAATTGTAGGGGGAATGGTCACTACACATTCTAGTGAACCAATCCATGATTCCATTAGGGTAATCAGCATAAGAAGACCCCAATTCCAAATGGGAAAAGGAATTATTATTTCATCACTACTATTGAGGTGGGTATTAAAAATATTATTCTTTGAAAAATAATGAACAAATTATTTGATTCATGTTCAATATATAGGTTTCTATCTTTCATGTTCAGTAGAACATTTCAACCACTACCGACATATATGAAGGTTGTGTTATATGTGAGAGTAAAAAATGGGGAAATTATTGAATTCGAGTTATATAACTCATTATTGGTTAAGGTTTTGGATAGAACCTACCAACCAATATTGTCTTATTTCATTTGGTGGTGTATGATGTTATATTGGTCATGGAATTACTATATTTATAAAAATAAATCATCAAATTCTTTGATAGGTAGATCACTCTTCATATACCTAGGAATTTGACAAATATAATTATGTTTAAGGTAGTGGGTGAATATATTTTGGAATTATTGTCTCATGTGTGGATATTGTTGCATTATCGGGAACCATATCATTCTAAATTTAATGCGAAACAAAAATCCAGACTGAGAGGATGAGTTCTCAATTTGACTTATTCATTGATCCCTGCCTATATAGATTATTCATCCTATAATTTCCACTATTTAGTTGGAAGAACTAAACAAGTAGTTAAAATTGAATCAGGACAAGCGATTTATATGCCTATGAACCTCACTATCGGGTTCACCTTCTCACTTCATCATGAAAAACGATGGATCGATCCGCATATCCATTGATTATCATGATCTCAAAAAAGACATGATAAACAAAAATAATACACTTCAATGGATATTTGACTTGTCTAACCATATACATGGGAAGAATAATTCTTCTATGGTGGATCATTGGTCGGGATACAAACAATTAAAGGCGAAGAAGGTTGATATTCTGAAGACATTATTTTGAATGAAGAATGGAATCTACTATTTTATAGTGATTTCTTTCTGGATCTTGGATTGTATAAGAATAGACATTAAGTTAATGAAATGGGTCATTATACATTACCAAAAAAAATTTATAATAGTCTTTATTGATGATACTATGATATACTCCAAGGTAATGGAAGAACCTGATGAGCATTTAGATATCTTGTCATAGAATTTTCACTGGGAGGATATTTTTGCAATGTATATTAAATTTGTGTTTTAGATGGATTCGCTACAATTCATGATGCATTTTGTAACATGAAAAGGAATATATTTTTACCCTTCCAAAATAAGGAATTGAATGGGTGGCCCAATCCTATACCTGTGACACAAGTCCATAGTTTCCATGGTCTAGATCGGTATTACTAGATATTCAAAATGAACTTCTCATATATTTAAAACCAAAAATCTTGATAACTCACATGGGATAAATTTTTTAGGCCATTATATGTAAAGACTACTTCAAAGAGTTAAAAAGATTATTATCACCGTCCATATACTTATCCTTATGGAAGGTGGGGAACTCTGTTTAGTATACAACAATGATCCAAATACATTATTAGGATGTGTTCCGATGAACACTATAATGTGATATCCAATGCATCAAGGAATATAAAAATTCATGATAGAATCTTTCCCATGAATGATTTGGAGTAAAAAAAAGTGATCATTGTATTGATACATTGGCATCATTATATCTATAGAAAAAAAGTGTGAAATATATATTGTTCATAAGATCCTAAAATATAGACTCGCATAGAAGGTTCATAATTTATCTCAACTAATATTTTAATAGATCATCATTGATTATGACTTCAAAGTCCACTAACAATGTGGAATATCAATTATAGAGGAAGATTATTTATATAAAATTGATATTTAAATATTATCATTGATGATAATTGAGAATCTTCCAATATTATTATATTTTAAGAGTATTGACATATGGATATTAAATTAAGTAACATCGTCCATCTATTATTAGATGATTTCTCTATCATCCATTATGGAGAAAATGAAGGATTCTCAGTGAAATGATGTGGAAATTCAAATGCAGGATGAAGCTATTAGAATGGGGAAACACTCTCTGTTCAATATTGACGAGGAAGGAATTGAGTGATTTGGGATATGACTATGTTTAACGTTTTATCTAGAGATAAAATAATAGATTCTAAGTGATTCACATAGCTAAACTTTTTATATTCACCCATAAAGAAAAAATATGTCTCAATATCTCTATGAAAAATATTGGTGGGACAATATAAATGAGGATATAAATGAATATACTTAGAAGTACTGGTATTTTTGAAGATAAAAATGAAAGGTTAGAGTCTAAGGGGATGATTCTACCATTACACATACCATCATGGAAATGGGGAAACATCACCATGGACATTGTCACCAAAATTATGAAGGCATCCAAAATAAAACAATATTTTATGGGTTATTTTAGTTTGGCTCACTAAGATAGCTCACATTATCATAATTCAAGATGAATTATCGAATTGATCATCTTTCACACACAAACACATGCATAGACAAAGATATATATATATATATATATATCATATAAGAGGTTAGGATATATGGAGTACCATAATTGATTGTATTGGATCAATACTCAATATTCACATTCATGTTATGGAAAAGTATACAACATGACCTAAACACTGATATAAACATCATTATGGCATATCATCCGTAAACATATGAAAAAATTGTGTGGACTATTCATAGACTAGAATTCATGTTGTTAGAATGTTTTATAGATTTCAAACAAAGATGTGAAAAACATCTGCCTTTTGATGGATTCTCTTAAAAAAATTCCCCTATAGAATCCAAATGGCTCTATATAAACTGGTTATAGGAAAATATGTAGAACACTGTTATGCTTGGATGATGTCGATGGATTTAATCTTCTATTATCTTTAATGGTTGAATAAATGGTGGACAAAGAGGAAAATATTGAGTATTATATCATGGAATCCCAATGTCGATAGAAGGGACAAGAATAAAATCATGTACATGACCATCAGTTTGTGGTTGGAGACACAATATACATTCATATATATCTATATAATCGGATCATGAGTTTTTGGAAAAAAGGAAAGTTAAGTCCTATATTCATCAGCCACACAGAAAATCGTCATTGTGTCAGAGTTTTGTTCTATAATCTGGAGCATACACCAACCATGTCTCAAGTACATGATATATTCCATGTTTCTGTCTTGTGGAAATACAATCCATATCCCTCACATGTACTAAATCCACATTTTTTACAGTTTTAAATTGATATATCTTATGAGGAGCATCTAGTGGAAAACTTAGAAAATAGATATATTGTTCTAAAAATAAATATTAACTTGGACAAAGAACTATGATAGAACTATATGTACAAAGAGGCAGCATGGAAACTACAGGAAGAGATAAAGGAAATGTATCCTCACATATTTTCAATATAAAATATAAAATGAAATTTCTAGGGAGAAATTTCCAAATAGGAGAAGAATGCAATAACCCCTAATTTTATCAATTAAAATCCCATCTTATAATTATTTCATTTAGTATAAATCTCATAATATGACATAGTTGACAAGATAAAAACATTAATGATGATTAATTAACTCAACATGTATATAAAAGGCTAGGGTGAAATTTTGGGTTTTTAATAATATAGTTGATTTATTTGGTAAATAATAAAACATGGAGATTTAAAATATTTAACAAATACCTGAGTAATTGATTCATAGATGATTTATGGCTGCATTAAGCCCATAATATGGAACTATAATCCTTATTTTAATATATTTATTGACAAGGTTCAAAATATTCATTGTATTGAGATAATATAATAATCTTAAGTATAAAATAATTAAAAAACACCCCTCTTTTCCACTATAAATATATCCCCTCACCACCCCCTCTACCCACACCTCTATTACATTGAGGCTTTCCCAATTTCTACCCATTACATTTCCCATGCACATAACAGAAATATAAGATCATTTTTTCTCAACAAAACACCAAAAATAAATCTTCCTATGGTGGTTCCTAAGGAGAATAATTCAAGAGGCAAACTCAACTTTTTTTCTTTTAAATTATTTTAATTTTCCCTTATATTAATATTCTCTCCCCATCTCCAAATATTCAAATATAATTTTGAATCATATAAATTATATATATATTAAATTTATTATAATTAATGAATAATATATCATCATACCTCTTCTCCTTTACCTTTTATTCTAAAAATAAAAATGTAATCCATAAAGTGTTGTTTTACCGCCTTCATGGATGAAGTGATTAATTTTACTTTACATATTTCAATGATGGTCTAAAGAAATTATAATCGTTGAAATAAATTGTAAAAATTATTATATAACATTTTTATGTTCTGGAACTAAATTATAGATAATATATTAGATAATAAAATAAAATGATTTTGTTGTGATCGAAAAGAAAACAATTGATCCAAATGATTATCATTAATATTTTATGTAATTATTCATCCAAATATATACAAATAAATAATATATATTACCAATTAAACTTATGTATGTTCATTAATAACATATAATTTCAATTTTGGATAATTATCCCCATTTTACACGATCTTCCCTACATGTATACAAGTGAGCTGAACAAGAAAATATATAAAATGAACACTCTCAAATAATGAAATTCAACACTATAACTAAATAAAATATGCATAAAAGAACATAATAATATTATAGTTAATAAAATATATGAATAATTGGTTCTATTTTTATAAATTAATTAATCTGATTTTATTATCTAGAATATTAAGGTGAGTAAATCAATCATACATAATTTAAGGGGACTCTCAAACCCAATTTCATTTCAATGTGTCATTAATATTTTGTTCCAAATTAATGTATGTATGTTCTTTTAATATTTCACAAATATAATTTAATTTTATTTCCCTTTTATTTTTTTGAATCCATATTTTTAGATCAGATTTTATTAAAAAATGCAAAGATTTTTCCTAAAAATATATACCTTCCAAAAAGACGTGTTTTATATATCTTAATATTTTTTCGTATTGACTAATGATTGATAAATATTATAAAAAGTATTTTTCTACATTAAACTTACTAAAAAATTTATTTAGTATGAAATGAAACCCATTCCATTCCACTGGTTATTTTTTCCCATGATTGATATATTTTATAGTTAGAAATCATGATTATGAAACATTTGTAATGTAACAATTTCACTCAGTATTATATAGTGCTCTAATTAGTTAGTTAACGTGACAGATCTCATTAGATAAGTTGAAATATCCCTGAAAAGATTCTAGATATGGTCATAATGAGGATGTTATGATTATACACAAATGTTATGTGTTAAAATAATGATAGCATTGTTCACAAATATGAGTGATTGTCAACCACTAAGAGAAGAAGATTCATTTTTATAAATTGACACATTCTATCACATTATAAAATGCTTCCTATCTTTCTTATGATCATACTCCTATTATTATGTCATGGTGATGATGTTTATGATCACCCCATATTATACTGATTCATGTTTAATCTATCCTTTTACCAGGCTTTTATCTCACCATTTCATTGATATATATCCTTTTATTCAAGGAAGAATAAGAGGTACAGTAAGATGTTATATAATAATGAATTAATTAATGATTATGTTTTATTATGTAAATGTAATGTATAATCCTAATTTACAAATACAATATTCCTTTTCATCTTAGGTCTATAATCATTTTATAAGGTTTACCATTAAAATGATGAAATAAAAATTTATGAAAAATACTGGTCTCTATATAAATCATGATCAAAGAGACAATGTGGGAATTTAGATGAAATTAAATTCTATACAAAAGGGAAAATATTCATAGTTCAATCTTTTTGATTAATGAGTCATAATATTTGGGACATGACTATGTGTACCAGCAAATTATGAGTTAAATAATGAGTTATTGGACAATGCACATAACCGGAACTTCTCTATCCATCATAGAATAATATCGATGCATCGAGATATTTGAGACAAATATTCATTGAAAATTATGTAAAAGGAGATCGTAAAATGTGCAATGAGTTATCTAGTTTTTAAACAAGGGAATGTGGTATGTAATACCTTATAATTTCCTAATTATTTTTAAATTAAATGGGATTATTTAGAGGCTATTAAAAAATAATGTGTGAGATTATGAGGCCCAGAGTTCCCAGAATGATTAATCAAAAAAAGACATGTTTTAAATAGCGCACATGTGAGGTTTTCCTAAAAAAGTGTAATAACTCCTAAGTAGGTTCCCAAACAAGAATCTTGAGGTCACTATTTAATTCAAGATTGTTAGTTTACCCTTGGAATGACATAAGTTTAGTCAGTGGATGCCTCTAGTGAGAAAACATGAAAATGGCATAACCGTAAATAAAAAAATTTCAAAAATTATTTTATTTTTCAAATTATTATAACTCATGAACACTTTCTTGGATTGAAAATCTGAGACAACCATTGAGCTCATGAGGGTATTCTTTCCTTAGGAGGATCTTAATGTTGGCTGATGCGGGCCATTAGTGGAAGTATGTTTTTGGCTATAAATAAGACAATTATTTGATAATTATTTTATTTTCAAATACTCATAACTTATAAAGTGTATCTCTTATTAGAAATTCAAGCTTACCTTTGAGTTTGTGAGGGGGTTTTACCATTAAGAGGAGTTTAACCTCGACCAGTGTGGGTCAAAGGTAAAAGATATTTTTTGAAAATTTTATAATAGAATTAAAATGGCATGCATGCACTGTTTTTGAAACATCTAAACAGGTGCCCAGATTGGAAATACAGGGGCACTGTTGCGTCCAGAATGGTGAAATTATGTTTGAATGGACCTATCCTTGAATTATGTGGGTCGATGGAAAATGTTTATTTTTTGACATTTTATGAAGAAAATAAAATAATCATAAGAAGTTTATTTTATCCAAATGAACTATTTGTCAGCAATGCATCAATGGGCTAACTATTTAATTCCATAAAAGAAATAGTGTAGAGACACTTTATCCAAAGAATAACAGATAAGTTGTTTCAAAAATGAAACAACTTAAAGACGCGACAACGCATCGTTACCGAAATGCTGCAACAGATCACTCATTTAATGAGATAAAATGTTTGAGAATTAGAGATAGAATTTCTATGACAAGTGATGAAGGATTTCTCTATAATGTAGAACTATTGAGAATTGAAATGCAGTAAAGAAACCTTATAGAACAGATCTAGGACTATAGATCAATGAATTCCAATGGATTTGAACATATTGACTGCACTGATAAAACCATCTCCATAAATGGGGTTTATTTTTATGTAAATTATTATGTTCCCCATCCTTAATTTCTAAGTGTTGAGCATGGGTTAACACACGAACAAGTTAAACGATGGTTTAAATGTTTATAACAGATGGTTATTGTATGCAGGATAAAGGGAATATTTTATCGTAGTAATTATTATATATGTTGACTATTTCCACTAACATGAAAAATCTCTGACAAACAAAATCAATGTTCAGCTGTTCATTTGGGCGTTCTTGGTGAATTATCCCTCTCAATCCCTCTCTATTTCACTTTCCCATTCATTGTGCTGCAACGACAGTGGCACAATGGCTGAGGAAGCACCGGGTGGTAGGGCTATGATGATGAGGTTCACGGCTCTGGTGGTAGAAGGATGAGGTGATCATCCATGGCTGTAGCATGCCACAGTGGATGCGGTGTGATGGAATCATGCCATAGTGGATGTAGGAGCCGTTGGCATGGAAGCCATAAGCTGACAGCAAACAAGAACAACCATCCGACCGTGCGGTCCGGGACAACATCGATGAGCTAGACTAGTGGCAATGTCATGGGCCTGGAATGGGAAACCAACTTTCTTGAGGGGACCGATGTAGGTTTGTGGCGCAGCTCTGGCACTGCAAGGAAGGAGTATCATGCACCATGCATACAACATCAGGGGGATGGAACACATTCCATGACCACATGTGGATGAGGTGATCAACTTCTTCTGGCCTTGTGCGATCGAACCAAATGTCGAGCGGGCATCCGGGATGGATATGTCCAGCCCACCACAAATGTTGGACCTGAGAGAGAACCACCGACCACTTTTTTGGGAAGAGCTGGGAACTTTACAATGGGCCACCGAGCATCCTAGGCTGGGGACAAACAGACTAACTGGTTGCAGGTCAAGAAGGATGCGATTGGGTCACCATGAAAATTGACGGGCTAGTCCCCTAGCCAAACTGAGTGAGGTCCATCAAGGACCAATTTTCCTAACATATAAAACCCAAAGAATTGGGTCGGGTTACATTAGTCGAACTGGGCTAGGTCGTGCAGTACCCACAGGCCGTGTTGGTCAGGCGGCATGACCGGGCCAGACCGGGCATGGACGCAACTGACCCTTATTTAATAAAACTCTAATATCCCTCAAACCGGGCATCCAATTTATGAGTCGTTTGACGCATTAGATACTTTTCAAAGAGGATTAAATTTTAGAATTCACTATAAAGTATTTAATGGAATTTGGAATACACTATGGAGGATTTATTTTATTTTGAAATACAAGTAATGAATTGATAATTGGTTTCTCCCAAAATCAAGTGATCATCATGTAGAGATCATAATATTAACTAAAACTTGAAGACTGATGAAAAGAGAGCCTATGTGAATCAGCTATGATGACCCATTTGGAAGAGGATTTCTGTGACCCAGAAGGCCCATGGTGGGGAGCAGCTATGTGTTACCCATTAGAACCATAGTACACATCGGGAAGGAGTACCTCAGTAAAATGGCCAATGTGGGAAGTGGCTCTGTGTGACCCGACAGACCCACATTGGGGAGAGACTCTGTGTCACACAACATTCCCAAGGTATTAATCAAGTATGTGTTCCAAAACAGTCTAATGATTGTGGGAGGTATCTTTTTTTTACTCTGAAGTTCTATAGTGGGGAGTGGCTCTGTGTGACCCAGCATACCCATAGTACTCATCATGGAGGATTACCTTAGTAGCTCATGATATTTAGTGATATGACTGATGGACTTTCTTTCAATACTAATTATTATACCTGCGTGAGATGACAATTAGTGTACTTGGGGTACTCTCATCATTTGTGTACTTAGTATACTTGGTAGACACTACTCATCATTGTACTCAGTGTACATGGCATACTCTCTTTAGTTGTGTACCTAGTGTAATTTTTGTACTCTCCTTAGTGGTTCGCATCACGTACTTGGTTTACTCTTCTCATTGGTGAACATATTGTACTTGATGTACTCTTCTATTTAGTGTATTTGGTGTACTCTCCTCAGTGGTATTCTTATAGTACCTTCTGCATACTCACCTTTGTAGTCTTTCCTTTTTATTTTGGGGTCCCTATAGAGTATTGAATTACTCACACCTAAATGGGATTCACATGCATGTGTTGTGTCCCATGTAGGTGATCGACACTTTGAAGGAGTCCATCATGATCTATGACCAGATGGTGCTCAGTGAGATTGGTCGAATGGATATTTCAAACGAAGACCTTAGTAGTTTGTGACCAGGTGTTTCTCAGTGAGACGGGAAGGATGTGTGTACTACTATTTCATCTGTAATATACCCATCAATTACCATTCAAGTAGGGTCTCTAGCAAATGGATTAAGGACTTTTTAATTTCATTTTTGGTTTTGTGCTTGTATTCTAGCCCATTTTTACATTCCATTGTGGTTTTGGGCTTGTATTCTTGCCCCTTTGTACTTTCAGTTTCCATTGTGTGCATGTCTACATGTTAAAAGGAAAATTCATTCCCTTTTGGGATATTCTATATCGATGCTTGTTTCTTGCCCCTGTCCTTTGGAAGGCAGGCTTGGGGTCAGTTGAACCAGGCCAGGTCATGCGGGAACCACAGGTCGGGTGGGTTGTGTCAGTCTGACAGGGTCAAACATGACCCAGACATGACCGGCCCATGTTTACAAAAACACTAATATCTCTCTAAGTGGATGTCCGATTGAAGAGATTTTTGTGGTGTTGTTACCATCAAAATGAGGTGGATATTTTATAATTCTCAAAGGAGTATTTCATGGATGTGGAAATACAATGAATGAATTGATAAGTTGTTTCCTCTAGAATCAAACGAACTGCATGCGGAGATCCGAAGACTAACTAAGACCCGAAGACTATTGATAAGAGACCATGTGTGTATCAGCTACGATGGCCTAGTGGGAAGTGACTATGTGTGAAGTGATATTATTATTCTAGGGAGTATCTTTAGGTGAATGGGTAGAACCAAGATAATTGTTGGGAAGGAGTACCACAGTATAATGACCCAAGTGGTAAGTGACTCTATGTGACCCACCAGACCCACGGTGGGGAGTGACTATGTATGACCTAGCATACCCAAAGTACTCATTAGTGATGAGTACCACAATAGTACAAGGCTAGTGGTATGCGGCTCTATGTGACCTAGTTGGCCCATACTAGAGAGAAAAACTTTGTGACCCAGCATACCCACCATACTAATCATGGAGGAGTACCCAAATTGCCTGAGGTGTTTTGTTATATGACTGATGGTCTTGATTTATATACTCTAGATTATATCTACATGAGATGAAACTTAGAGTACACGATATAATATCCATAGTGGTGTAGTTATTATACTTTGTGTAGTCTCCTCAATGGTGTACTTATTGTACATTATGTACTCTCATTAGTTGTGTACCTAGTGCAATTGGTGTACTCACCTCAGTATTTTACATAGTGTACTTGGTGTACTCTTCTGAGTGGTGTACTTAGTGTACATGGTGTACTCTCCTCAGGGGTGTAAATGGTGTACTCTTTATAACGGTGTACTGATAGTACCGTTTCCATACTCTCCTTGTATTATTTCCTTTGTTTTTAGGGGTACATACTAAGTATGGTGTTTTATACCCCTGTACGGGATTCACACACACGTGTCATGTACCATGAAGCTGATCGATGATTAAACGGAGACCTTGGTGGTCCAGGACTAGGTGGTTCTCAGTGAGATTGGACATATAATTGCTTAGACGGTTACCTTGGTGGTCCAGGACTAGCTTTTGTTCAGGGAGATGGGACAGATGAGCAAACTACAATGGATACATGCATCCACCCTTCACCTACCCTCATGTTGTGTCTTGAGAAGATGAGATGGTTTATTTGTAATTTATTTGGTTGTTTTGGTCCTGTATTATAGAACCTTTTTACCTTACCATGTTTTTTTGGTCTTGTATTGTGGCACATTTTTTACATTCAGTTTCAAATGGGTTCGTTTGTTTAGGATTAAAGGCAAACACCTTCCCTTTTTGGGATATTCCTTCTCGATGCTAGTTGCCAAGCCCTATACATTGGGATGATGGATTAGGGATAGTTATGAAAGAGACCCTGAGGGATGGTTCATGATAATGTGCTATCAATGGTGGTCGGTTCTAACAAAAGAACTATGAGTCTGTAAATTTTATGGGGAAATATAGTTATTTGTTTCAAGTTTGGCATTCAGGTCAGGGAGTCTAGTGTTGGTGTGGTGGCCGACATATCCATACCCTAGGGCCGTGAATTCTAGTTTTTGACATATTACATGAAGTCCCTGGTAACTTGCATCTTCAAATGTTTTCACATGTTCTTTCCAAGTAAGACATAGATCACCGAATATAATCTATTAATCACGATTTATCTTGATCACTATTAATATTCATCTACGTAGAAAACCAACAGTGATTTATGTGTGTGACCACGTGGATGATCCATAGACTGATGGTGATTTAGTATCGGGATTGATTCCTAAGATGTATCCTTCTTGTGATGTCCTAGATATTCCATTACCCATTGGTCATCAGTTAGTACCGGCTCTACTAGTAGAAGACACATGTAGGCTCAGTGCCTTACATGAGTTTCATCAATAATGACCCATCAGGTTCTGAGGTGAGCCCGACTCACAAGAGGATAAGGACAGTCTGGAGGGAATGAACATGTTTTCTGTCTAGTCAGGTCACCATTATATCTGATGTTAGTAATATAAATGAGCCTTATACGAGGCTCAGTAGGGTAAATACGGTGTATGGATCTCCTGATCATACAATGACGTGACTATCATATAGATAGCGATTGAGAACCTCTCTTCATTAAGGGGATCATTCCATAACTTATAATGGATACACTTTCCCAAGAGCATCTGTATCTTTAGTGGGATGAAATTTTGTTAGATAAATATTCATCGAGGCGTGACGACCCTTCCAGGTATTCAATGAATACGATGCGACCAGTGCTAGAGGCTTAGATGTCTGAACGAGATGTGTTTACTAACATCCTATCCACCACTATTCGTATGTACATTCTTAAATATGGTAGGATGAAATAAATAACCATTATGGTAGAATGTAATTTGGATTTCAAGATTAAAATAATGGATGTTATCAGTGGAGAAGCAAGAAAACGACATCTATCTTTGAGAATTGGATGTGTTTGAGGATGTATTTCCAGATGATGTTCCAAGACTATCTCATCATAGAGGGGTAGATTTAGGCATGGATATATATCCTAGGATGGCACCGATATCTATATATTTATATTGGATGTCTTCCATAGAGCTTCGGGATCTGATGGTACAATAAAACAAATTAGAGGAAAGAGTTCGTAATTCCCAGCATTTCACCAAAGGGAAGCAGTAGTGTTTTTATCCAAGAAGGAAAAGTGATGCATGAGGATTTTCATGGACTATCGACACCTGAAATAGGTGACCATGAAGAACTTCTATCCTCTACCATGTACAGATGGCCTCATTGATCTGCTGAAAAGGATAAAGATGGTTCTTGGATATATACCTCAAATTAAACTATAACCATCTTGAAGTACGAGGTAAGGACATCTCGATGTCATCTTTCATATGTATCTATGGAATCTAATAAAAATTACTGATGTCGTTTGGTGTACAGAATTCCAGAACAATGTTTATAAGACTCATGAACATGTTATTCTAGCTGTACATAGACCGGTTTGTAGTGGTATTCATTGATGACATCTTAGTGTATTAAGTGTGTGAGGAGGAGAACATGATACACCAAAGGATGGATCTGGACACACTCTAATATCTCTAGAATTACAACAATCTCTAGAAGTGTGTATTCTGGATAAAAAAGTGCCACTTTCTGGGAAATGCCATCTTAGAGGCTGGACTTGTGGAGGATCCTACAAATATCGAGGCGGAGCATTCCTAGGAGACACCCAAGAGCGTTAAAAAGGTGTGATGATTCCTTGGGTGAGATGGGTACTATCAGAGGTTTGTACCAAACATTATTAGAAGTGGAACACCCATTACATTATTGAAAAATAAGGAAAACCCCTTTGTGGGGGCAAATGGATACCAGCAAATCTTTCAGTAGATGAGGAAGATCTTTACAAGTACTCATATGTTGAGGTTTCCAGAGGAGGGAACTGACTACGTGGTGTAATTTGAAGCATCAAGAACCTGGCTAGGTTGTGTCCTGATGTAGGGGTAAGAAGTTATTGATTATGGATCATGCTATCTGAAATACTATGAGAATAATTATTCAAGTAATGTCCTCTATTTTCTGGTGTTATTCATTGACAAACGATGTGGCGACACTACTCGATGGGTGAACGGTTCATCGTATAGTCTAACTACAAGTGTCTCTTGGATATCTCTTTTCAAAAGGGATCAGATTCTAAGACAACGAATTTTTCTAGTGTTACTCTAGGACTATGACCTTGAGATTGTCTATGCTCATGGGATGGGGAATGTGTTGGGAGATGATCTCCGCATGAAATCGTGTTTACTTCTATTGAAAGGGGCCTCAAACAAGTTATCCCCACTTTTGAAATCATTTATGAATAAAGATGTGGAAGAATATCTTCATTAAATGATGGTTACCTATCCACTCTTATTGTGAGTCAGGGAGGAGCAACTCAGGGATGCTAGGTACAAGGCCACATGTGACCAGATGTCCAAAGGGCATTCTACATCTAGATATTACAAAGGTGGAAAGCGCATCAAATTTTTAGAGGCTGCATAAAAGTTCTAATGGCATTTTTGAAGGAGGCGTTGAGGTATTTCCATACATCCCCTTTAGTGGTGCATCTCGATGAGGTAGAGATGTACCAGACCTTCAATATTCATACTTGTGGCTGAGGGTGTTGAATGAAGTGGTAGAGATTATTTCCAAATGCCTCAAATTTCAACAAGTGAAGGATGGGCACCATGATCTAGCAGATTTTACACAACCCCTCGGGGTAACAGAGTGGATGTGGGAAGTAATGTCGGTGTGAATCATGATGGGTTTACCATGTACATCCCGGAGACACAATACCATATGGGTTATCATTTAATGAATAACTGAGTCATCTCACTTCTTAACAACCCAGCAAAAGAGATTAGTAGAGGGTTAAGGATGCCTTTACGTGCAATAGATTTGATGGAGGGGATCCTTTTCTAGAGTTTATTGTAGAGATTGAGGATCAATAGAGGATCAACCGTCATGAAAAATATATTCAGATGGTGCATTTTATTTGGCATTATGTGATTCTCCCAGATAGAAAATTGGATTGGGTGTCTTAGATTCATTCTTAGTAAAACCTTTTGTTTGATTAACCATTGTTTTTTGCTAATGGGGACATAAATCCCTAAATGGGGGAGTAATGTAATACCATATATTTCCATGAATCTATTTTAAATTAAATTGTATTATTTAATGACTAGGTGTTGAGATGACATGTGATTTTGAGGCCAGGAGAAACCAAAATGATCTACCAAGAAATGTTACATTTTTAATAGCACACGTGAGCAGTTTTCTTGAAAAAGTATTATAAATTTTAAACGAGTTCCTAGATCAAAAATATAAGGGAACCATTTCTTTTAGGATGGATGGTTTACCATAATATTGACAACTGTTTAGCCGGTGCATGCCTCTAATGAGAAAACCTAAAAATATCATAACCTTAAATAAAATAATTAATTAAAATACTTTTATTTTCCAAATACTTGTATCTCATGAATGCTGACATAGATTGAGTAACTGAGAACATCATTGAGCTCATTAAGGTATTATTTCTTTAGGTAAATCCTAACGATGGTGGGCATGGGCCAACATGGAATGTTACTTTTTTGGCCGTAAATAAATTAATTAAGTAACAATAATTTTATTTTCAAATCCTTATAACTCTTAAATGGTAACTCATATTGGCAACATGAGAGTACCATTGAGCTCGTGAGTGCATGTTACCCTTAAATGGAGCTTAACCTCGACCGCCACGGGTTGAGGGTGAAATATGGTTTTTGAACTTTTTTTAAAAGAATTAATATGGTTCGTATGGGTGGTTTTGGAAACATCTAAACTGGAACCCAGATTGGTAATATGAGGGCACTGTTGCCTCAAGAATGAATAAATTACCTATGAATGGACCTATCCTCGGCCAACACGAGTTGAAAAAAATAGATAATTTTTAGAAGTTTTAAGAAAAAAAAAAGATAAAATTTTGTTTTTTAAAGAATATTTATCTACAATGAAATTATGAGAAAACTAAATCATTCCATAAATGAAATAGTGTAGTGACTATTTAACTAAATCATAGTAGATACACTACATCATAAATAAAACAACATATTGACAAAATAATGAATCTTAACAGAAATGATGCGTCATGTTTCTCTTTTAATGATATAACGGGTTGGAGAATCATAGATTGAATTTATCTGACGGACGAAGAATGATTTCACTCCATCAAATAACACTAGTGAATTTGAAATAGGTGAAGTCACTTTGGAGAATGGATTTGAGACCATAGATCGATGAATTCTAATAGCATCAAACTAATCAACCCCAATGATGAACCCTCTCCATGTCGGGTTTTTATTATTATGTAAATAATTAACTTCCCCTTTCTTCCTTTTTAGATGATGAATGTGAGTTAAGTCACAAACAATTAATCTCATAGTTCAAAAGTTCGTATAATATGGTTATTTATGTGGGATAAAGGTAATGTTTTATCTTAGAAATTATTGAATATGTTATATGTTTCCTCAAAAAAGAACAATCCCTGACCCACACACACAAATGCTGAATTTTTATTTTGGTGTTTTGGTGATTTCACCCTATCTCTCCCTCTATATTTTGCATACCCATTCATTGGGGTGCAACTACTGTGTGAAAATGGTTGAGGAAGTGCCATGTGGAAGGGTCGTGACACCATCGATATGAGGATGTAGCGATCAGCCGTGACAGTGGCACCTAACCGCAACACTACGGTAGCGGTAGCATGGCAGCATGGGGGAGGTGGCATTTTAACAGCATGCAACAGCGGTAGTTGGGACAATCAACATAGAGGATGATAGTTGACGACAGGAGAACGTGGCCATCTGGCCTTGTCATAAGTGGCATGCGGTCCAGGACCATGTCAGGATGCTGGACCTGTGGAAATACAGTGGGTCAATAGGTGAAACCGGTCCATGTGAAGGGATCAGTGGGTCAATAGGTGAAACAGCTATCTGGCCCTGGGCCAGAAATGATGTTGTCCAACTTCTGAATGCTATGACTAAAAATTAACACTGGGCCGCTTAGCGGTCCTGGTTGGTGATAAATTTTCCTTCTAGTTGTGGACCTGACAGGATGAGACGGAGTGGCTGGATGACCCAGCTGGTAGGACCACTGGCTGAACTGGGACAGGTCCAGCAAGGCCCAATTGGCTTGGCCTGCTAGCTTGGCCGAACCAAACCCAAACCCGGTCGGGTCAGTCTATAAGATAATGCTGGGTCATGTGATACCCATAGGAATGTTTTTTTGTGTAGGTCCGACCTGGCTAGGCCAGACCTTGACACAACTGACTCATGTTTACAAATACGACAATATCTCTCAAAATTGGTGTCTGATTGAGGTATTTTTGCTGCGTTGGAACCCCTACAGTGAGGAAAATAATTTTTAATACTATATGTATGAATTAATTAATGTTTTAATAGTACAATTGGCCTAAGGATCTATATCTCTTGGAATCAAGCTCCCTAAATGTTGAGATCATACAACTGGATATAACCCAAAGACTACTGACAAGTGAACCTATGTGGATAAACTATGATTTCCCAGTGGGGAGAAGCTCTATGAGAATCTATTGTCCCTCGTTCTGTAGAAACTCTGGGTGACCCGGTAAACCCATGATACTCATTGGGAAGGATTATATCAGTATAGTGACCAAAGTAGAAATTGGTTATATATGACATACCAGACCCATAGTTGGGAGAAGATTTTTTTACCCATCATACCCACGGTACTCAGCAATGATGTGTAACACAACAGTCCAATGCTAGTGTAAAGGGGCTCTTTGTGACCCAGCAGTCCCACGGTGGGTAGTGGATCTGTGTGACCCAACATACCCAGGATACTCATTAGGGAGGAGTTCCCCAATATCCTAATGTGATTAGTGTAATTACTGATGGGCTTTATTTATATAATCTATATTATACATACATGAGAAGACACGTAGTTTACATGGAACACTATCCTCCATGGTGTACTTATTGTAATTGGCCTACTCTCCAATTTTTTTATATAGTATACTCGGTGCACTCTCCCCAATGGTGTACCTGGTGTACTTGGTGTACTCTACTTTGTGGTATGCATAGTATACATGGGGTACTCTCCTAAATTAACTACTCAGTGAAACTGTCCCAATCTCCTCAGGGGTTTACTTAGTGTACATAATGTATTTTAATATGTGGGGTAGTAATAGTACCTTTTACATACTCTCTGTTGTGGTCATTCCTTTTTTGGTTTGGGTCCCTACAGAGTATTGTGTCACTTACCCCTACATGGGTTTCACTAGCATGTGTCGTGTCCCATTATGGTGATCGACACTTCGACAATGAACTTTGTGGTCCCTGACCAGGTGTTTCTCAGTGGGATAGGATGGATGAATGCTTCGACAGAAGACTTGGTGGTCTCGGAACAGGTGGAGTTCAATGAGATGGGACAGACATGTGTAATACTATGGATGCAAGAAGATACCCAACACATACCCTTTACATTGGTTCTCGAGTTGATGGAATGGGGATGTTTTACTTTTATTGGTGTTTTTGTGCTTGTATTCAAGAAGATTTATAAATTCCTTTGTGGTTTTGGGCTTTTATTATGTCCCCCTTGTAATTTCCATTTTCTCTATGTGAATTTATATATGTTTAAAGGAAAATGACTTCCATTTTGGGATATACCTTCTTGGTGCAATTTTCCAACCCCAGGTCTTTGGAATGCAGACTGGGGGTCAGTAACTACAAAGGATCAGAGGGGCGAGTCATGACAAGGTATGCATGAAATTCAATGGGATAATGAAATCAGTACCCAAACACACATAGAAATGGTAAATCATTACCGTGAACATTTTCACAAGTCTTCTTATGATATTGAGATTAAATAATCATATAGGTGTTTTTTAGGATCATCTTACAATGCCTTTTCAATTCATTACTATTCTAGAGTACTGCTAACTCGATCAACATGAAAATATATGCATTAGAGTAGTGGATATGCTTACGTGGAACACCACTACTGATTATATTTGTTAGGGACTGTTGATTTTCCTTTATGTTATTATAGAGTCTCCAACATGCTCTAAATATTATGTTGTTCTTAATAATAGATAATCACTATCAAAATTATGTCCAATATATGTAGATTATTTGAAGACAGGAGAATATTTTGAGACCATGCTCAAATGACATAAAAAGAGGATGGGGTCAACATCTTCCTATGGTTGAGTTCACAAGAAATAATAGTTACCACCAAGTAATTAATATGGTACTCTATAAATCACTTTATGGGAATAGGTGTAGAACAACCTCATGATTGGATGACATATGGAAATACACACTACTAGGCCCAGAAATTACTAGGGAAATGGTGGAAGAATTCATGACTATATACCATCACATAAAGGTTTCTCAGAGTAAAAAATTAGTGATTATTTAAATCATCCAATAGATCTAGAGTTTGAAATTAGATTAAATTTATTCCAACACATATATCCATGTAAAAAATTAATGATATTTTGGTATAAGTGAAATAGTTTTCCAAGATAAATTGGTCTTTTTGAGATCCTTTATAGCATCAGAGTGGTAGTCTATCGACTAGAACTCCTGACTAGCATATCTAAAGTATATATTTTATTTCAAGTATCCCTCTATATGAAGTACATGCCAAAACCATCACATGTACTAAATTTATATTGAGTACCATATTATAATGATCATTTTTATGAGTATCATCCAATTAAGATATTAGATTGCATTTACATTGTTATATGATATAAGAAAACTCACCCGGTCGGTGTTCAATGGAGAAACGTCATTATTGAATAAGATACATGGGGACATAAGGATGTGAGGAACAATTGTTGCCACAAACTATTTTTTATGTCAAATATGATTTTTTAGGGTGAGATATTTGAATGGTGGAAGATTGTAATGACTAGGAAATTTATAAATAAAATACCCCATGTGATTTAATTAAATTTATTATTATGTATCATGGTCATAAAAAACATGTACATAATTGGTTTTATTATATTATATAATCTTTAATATTACATTAAGAATAATTATAATTGAAATTATAGTCGTTTAATTGTGATAATATAACTAGTTTAAATATTTAGTTTTAATAAATCAAATTAACATGGACAACAAATGTGATGACCTAAACATGTTAGATTGTAGCCTATAAATCCCATTTATTGAATCATACAAAAGAGGTATCATCACTATTCTTTATCCACAACCAATTCCATGTTGATTTCCTTTTACTAAAGTACATGTAAAACAGTTAACAAGATAAGTTGGAGCTTATCAATATCACATCCCAAACCATATACCCCAGACCACCCCATAAATAGATCACAGTCGTGCACCTTACCCTTAGGGTTTTTTATGGAGTTTTATTGGGATATTTATCTGGACCATAATAATACGGATATTTATGATTTATTTTTCATAGAATAAATGTAACATTTAAATAATATTAATATTTTGTATATGTTTCTTATTTTTATACGGTAAAACATAAATTGAATATGTAGTTAACAAAAAATTTATATTAATATAATTATTTGTATTAACTAAATGATTACTGAAATGAATACTATATAAAGAAAATATTATTATTAAATAATTTTTTTAAATAAATATTAACATTCAATTTTTAGAATGTCAAATGTTATTTTTAAAAGTGTTTAAAAATTCTTATTATCAAAAACCCCATCATTTCTCTATAAATGTCGATTATTATTTTAAAATTTAAAATTAAGATATATTTGATTTATTTGGTAAAATTAATAATATTTTTATAACAAGTATTTCTAAATTGTCCTATAGTTAGTCATTCATAAATTTTTGTGACAGTCAAATTATCTGGTAAAAATTAAATATGATGTGAACATATAACATGTATGATATCATTATATTGATCCATAAATGAAGTAATATATACTACAAATGTTTTCCAACACCATATATATGTTTTTAAATTAAAATAATTTAAAATAATTATATTTTATAAATTTTATATATCCTTTTTGTAACCTCCATAACCTATAATATATATCATGATTTTAACATCATTTGTTTATGAAAAAAACATTTCAACATCACCAAGGGTAATATTTTAATAGTTTATCTAATTTACCATATAAAATAATGAAACTCATCCCTATTTGTATGAACACAAGGGAAAACTATGCGATGGTTTGGTGTATTTGTTATATCATTATATTGAGTCCAAACCCCATGTATGTGAAATTATAAAGAGATGCCCTCCCTTTTCCTATATAAACCCACACAGGATAACATTACACTCTACATAAAAACCTTGTACACATAATTATTCATATATATTCTATCTATATTTCTCATAAGGTTATATTTATATATCAATAATCCCCCCAATGATTTTGGAATCACACTCTCAAGATAGTATATATCCCACTCTTTTCTTTTAATCAACCACCTCATTTATGTAATGTATATCAGTTTAAAATTTTTATTGATTGGATTAATTCTTCCAAATCCCCATTAATATAAGTATTATTTTTAAATGATTAAATACCTATTTCAATATCATTAATCCCTCCAATTAACCATTATGTACAGCTTTTTCACTTCCAAAATTTATTAAGGTATCTTTACCTTCTCATCATTATCCAATCATCTTCATTTTATTATTCCATTTATCTCAATTTCCTAATGCTGGGGTATGTTCTTAAATATCCCCTGCATTGCTTATGATATATAAATAATTTGAGACCACCTTCCATCTCATTAATCCATTAGAATAACATTTATATACCCCCACTATGCTGCCCAATATTCACCTCTATTTTCCATGCCAAACAAATGTTTAGTGAATACCGATACACATTTCCAATCATGGGTGGTAACCTTCAAGAACTTATAATTAATTTATTTGATAAATAAATTTATTTATTCCATAATAAATGATCGTGGGATAATAATTGATGATGTATTATTAAATTTTATATGATCTTTGTGGCACACCTATGAATGTGAGTGAAATGAAAGTGGTGGGGAGACAACAATTATATAGCACTCCAGTGTAATGCATAATGATTTAGTCTAATGATACATCATGATAGGGATTTTGGAGTCAACCTAATATATCACATGTCTTTTTATATCATGATATAATTTATGATAGTCATGAACAATGATCATGATTCCATGTTTAATGTTTTTTCAGACATCCCAGGTTGGATTTATGTTATCATGCTATTCATTCCAAATTTTTGATAACTATTATTTTCATCTATTTTGTTTATCATTGAAATAATCAAAAATGGTTAAAATCTAATTATTTATTCATGTTATTCCATGTAATCTCCCTTACAGGTCATGAAAGCTCACCCCATTCCTATGTATGACTTAAGGATATCTGATTTAGTTTTATGTTTGATGGAATTATATAACCATGTAAAGAATTTATTCAATAATGGAAATGAATTACATATATGATGTTATATATAATGTAACTATATCCAAGAGACATTTTACTTATTAAACTTCTTGTTTTTATCATGTGTAATATTTTTTAATATATCATGAATTAATGTCCAATAAAGACAATAGTTTCCATGATGAATGATTCTGTGAATTTTATCCTATGATTAAATATTCCATTTAAAAAATTATTTTAATTACTGGGTTTATATTGCAATATCATATGTATAATAACAATATATTTCATGTAAATATAATATTGTGAAAACAATTAAATTAACACCCAAATAAATTAATATAAAAAAATATTCTTAAGAAACAAAGGGTAAACTATTATAAGGTGATAACATATGATATTATATAAATATATATGAAAATCGATATATTATAAATTAATTAAATTCATAATAGAATTTTATAGTAGGTAAAATAATTTTTAATTAAAAGGAAGTAAGAGAAAGGGATTTCCAGTATATCATTTTTTTCTTGGAGACATTGGCCATATTTACCACTTGTTTATTTTATTTTGTCTATGTTCGACTCATTCTACATGTTATATAATGAATATTATTCTTTTTAAGACATTTAATTTTTCAATTTTTCAATTTTTTAATTTGGTATTACCATTCAAATTAGTACCAATGTGGCATGGTATTTTTTCTTAATTTCCATTCATTAAGGTTAATTGTAATGTTATACACATATTTGTTTTATATAGTATATATACTAACTGTATGTCATGTAATATATGATCTTTAATAATTCATGGTATTTTAGGTATCAATTGGAATAATTTCATCCAATAGAAATTCACATAAAATTTACCTACTCTTAAATAATTTCTTAACACAATTTATTTTTATTGGGATATACTACATTCTTATATTTGATTTTATATGATTATGAGTGTAAATTTTTTTCTAAATAATGTTTTATATAAAATTGTTTAATTTGTAATTAAATTAGATTAAAATAATGAATTCATTAATCAATTCCATCTTCAACGTTATGATATTTATAATAGTTTATATTATAATCACATTTAAATTTGGATGGATTATGATCGAACATTAATTAAAGGAAAGTATTTTATAATTTAATAATATATCAATTTATTTTTTTATCATATGGTTATTAATTATATTTTCATGTAATGGTACCATTTTACATCTCGTAAGAACTTAATAATATTTATAATATGTTTTTTATAATATACTACTTTATTTCTCACATTTTTCAAAACCCATTTTTCATCAAGAACAATGTCATCTAAAAATGATTACGATTTTTTAGAAATTTGTATAAATTATATTTTGAATACATTTTACCCATGTTTTACATTTTAAAAAATGTTTTTAAATGAATCATCATTACATTTTACAAAGAATTCATGGTAGGAATTTGTGGAAAATGTGAATTGAATAATTATATTAATGTGTATAACATGAAAAAATTTCCTACAGTCCTAACAACTAAATATTTTTTAGAATCCTTTACTTTTTTATATGTCTATTTTTAAATAAATTTATATTGATTATATTTTTAACCTTTAGTTTTAAAATTTTTTCTAAATAATAATGGTATTTGCCTCCAAAATAATTTAATGATAATTTTATGGTGTTTCTATTCATCAATGACAAAAAACCACCATTTTACATATACCTGAATATGGATATGTTGTATTTATATTGTCCATATTATTTATAATGATTATTTATGAACATTTCAAAATATGAGAGTATTGACATTAAATTTCCTAATACATTCTACTAGTAATAACATTCCCTTGAAACATTGTCATTACTGTGATCTTTAGAAATAAAATATCACTTAAATTTATATATTATATATGATGGTTATGTTTATTTGGTAAATAGTATATCATATATTCATTCAGTTTTCTCTATATAATTTTATTTTATTATCAATGGTGGTATGAATGAATTATTATTCATTACTCAACATAGATGTTTAATGATAAACATATTATTCATGAATTAAATCGATTATTTGGTATTCGAGGAATTTGTTGGTCATGAAGATAAGAGTTTGGCCTAGTTATATATATACCTTTTATGAATCAGTTGTCTCATGAGACGAATCAGTTCTATAGATATGGTTACATGGTTTTCAGGGTAAACTTACCCATTAGTTTCACAGAGTACTTTGAGTGGTCTTGAAATAGAGGTATTGTAATTCCTAAGAACGTGGAATCCAGTAAATAATATATTTTCTTTTAAAAATATTTATTAATATAATCCATGATGAATTTTTAATGAATATATATCTAGATTCATATAATTATATTTTTAATGATTAAATGGATTTTTAGCCACTTCTTTACATTTTTATATTTATTAATAATGATATAATCATTGTATTAAATCTATTTAAATTTTTAGTGTTTTTGGTTATTTAAATTTTCATTTTGATCATTATTATTAATTCATGAAAGATTCTTCTTTACAAAACTCTTATTAAAAGTCCATGATCACCCTTATTTTTGTTTCATTTCCACAAAATATAAAAAGTGTACAAATAATTATATGCCTGGATATGCTAGTGAAAAAATTGATAGTCATGGAAATGAATTATGTTGACATATTTGTATAAAAAGATAATGAATAACTCATGAATTTTTATATTTTACTAAGAATTTAATATATTATTTTAGTCAGAATCTAGTTCATTGTATCTTTTGAAAATTTAAAAACAAAACCCCAACTCTATGCTACTATGATACTAGGGTCAGGGACTTTTTAGTTGGTCTCATAAAAGTTTAGTAGAATCGTTAATAATTACATTTATGGAAACATATATTTGAGAACATACCCCTTTTGTTAATTATGATAATAATTATATAATAACATATTATGGTATCAGAAGTGAAGTGATTGCTTTTTTTTCCTATAAATATTTCCTTATATGGATATTAAAAGTGGACATGGTTCTAAAATATATATACCAAGGGGTTATAAATATGAAATAAGTACATCATGATAGACTCTAACATTAAATGGTAAAATGGTGATGTTCCTACAACTGACCTACTTGATGTTCAACTTTGTATATCATTGATTTTACATAAATTATTTGATGAATAAATATTAATGTTGAACCAATGGTGTTAATATTGTGTTTTAGATGTTAATTTTTTTTAATTTGATGACTCATGATGACCATATATGTTTTAGAAAATATTTAAATATATGTGGATGAATATTTCAAACTTTTATAGATTTTGTTATCGATTGAAAGATAATTTCAATGCATTCAGAATAAAAAACACATTTTGGAAATTCATTTTATTAGTGTAAGATATGAAGATGATATTGATCCAATAAAAACAAAATGGATAAATCTTGATTCTGAAATATAATTTTATCAAGTATGTATATTTTCGTATGTTTATAGAAAATATGATAATGGAATTCACAATCATTATGAAAAAGGAGGAAAATTGTTATCCTTCTACCTTCACATCTGTTAATTAAAATGCCCATTTATATTATCACATATTTATGGGTTTCATGTCCATAACTTTCCATTGATAATTGAATTTATTGGGATCAATGATCTCAATCACTACTTATAATTATTTAACATTTTCATTAATGTTTATGTCATCACTTCCTTCCAATAATCCTTTATTTGGAATCCTAGTATGTACTAATCTAAATATACATTTTAATAAAATTTATATAAAATTTATATAATGTTTCATTAGCCATATTTAAAAAAAATTATTCAAAATATTTATTATCAAATTTCTAAGAAAAAATTTTTTTGAGTTAAATATTAATATACGGTGATGGAATTTATTTAAGGCTGTATAAAACAACATCTTTCGATTTTAAATAAATAAAATCATGATAAATATAGTATATAAATTGAATAAAAAATTTTGAAGATAATTTTACACCCCAATAATCATTTATATAACTCATATATAATTAATTAATTCCCATCAATAGATTTTGATTCATGTAACATCATGTTTAATCAAAACAAAAAACTATATCAAATAATATTATTTAAATTTACACTATTATAACCTAACTCTTATGTTGTAAGCAGTGGATATTATTAATTAATTTTTTATATAATATGGTTTACACGTGCATAAAAAAATTCTTTGGTTATCTACTAATAATAAAAAATAAAATGAACTATTTAATAAAAATGGAAATTCTTTCAAAAAAACAATATTTTCAAAAAAGGGGGTTTAGTCTCAATTTCCACACATAATTATAAAATAATTTATAAAAGAAATTGGAAAATATTTTTTACAAAATTATTATCAATTATTAAATCATAATATCTAAATTATTAATAGGATAATTTATTTGAATTTTTTTTACTAAAGATAGAAAAAAATTAATGATCATTATTAAAAACTACATTTAATAAAGAATATTTACCATATTGATTTCACTTTATTATGGTTTTTGTCATATAATTAGTTATATTATATATTTTTTAATCCAAAATATCTCATTGGAATCAAATATATATATTTAATTTTAATATACAATCTTTTTAATATTTCGAATGTTTTTATATTGGAAAACCACTTTTCAAATTTGCAATGAGTTTAATGATAGACTAAATTATTACCATTTTTAAATTGAATTTGGAAAAAATGGTTTTAAAATTTAAAATCAGAATAATTTATAATATCTAATAATTTCATCTTATTTTTTACCTTTATGAAGAATAAAAAAGTGAAATTTAATTGTCATTATTATGGTAAAAATGTATTTATTAGCGGTTAAAATAAGAACATAATGGTTAAAATAAACATAAAACCTATCCAAACACATTTTATTAACATATATTTTCATTATAACCCATAAGTATTGATAATGATCCATTTTGGAATTATGTGGTTTGTGAAAAATGGGGGTATACTTTATTCTTTTAAAAAATTCCTTCTATGTCCTCTCCCCCACTTATAAAAGGCCAATCACTCCCTTCACATATTAAGACCTATAATGACAATTATAGTTACAAAAACCATTCAAAATACCTACCAACTATCATTATATAAATTATATATCTTCATGGATTCTATAAACACCAACCATAGTGTTCTTTATAAAAAATATGATATAGTGTTCTCATAGAGAATTTATTTAACTTAACAATGTTCTTTTGATTTCATTATTCTTTTTTCACAATAATTTGTGTCTTAAAACATCCAATATAATATCACTATTATTTGAATATATAAATAACCAATATGATACGTTAAATAATCTTGAGTTAAATAAAGATGATTCATTCATTTATATTTAGGATATTTTTAGGTTAACAGTTTTAGAAAATTTGTCCATAACTATTACATAACATCTCAAATACCAAATAGTAGACAAGTCTACAATAAATCCATTTTTTCATAATCTAAAAAATTGAAAAAAACATGAATATTTATTTAGATAAAAATCTTCATAACATTTATCTTATCTTCAAATTCCCCATAACCATCTTTATACCCATTAGAAACATTTCAAAACCGAGGACGAGCACCAAATGCCCAATAAGGGACATAAATGAGGAATGAAACCCTTAGTCCATGTATATTTTAAACTCATTAAAATATTTTCTTTAAAACCATAATATGAACCAAAAAACATAATTACTCTATCACACCTCATGAAATCATAAGATTTCTGTCAAACATCTTAAAATTAATCAAGTATAGAGGTAATGTGTTGAATTCGTATTATACTTACATTGTAGCATTCAAATTTATATAGGGAGTAATGTTTATGGTTATGTTTAGAATACCCATCATTTTGTAGTCCAAAAAATCTTTTGAGACTCCTTATTGTTTATCCCCATATCATTACCCAATTCATTAGAGAGATATCATGGCCTCACCCACCTTTGGATTATCACGGAACCAGCTGTATATATAACTAATACCTATGAACCATAATAGAATCATAATACTTTGGCAAAAAAAAGTAAAAATAAAATTTTCATATTTCTATATAATGTTATCATTTCCAGATATTGATATAATAAATTTATTTTAAAAACTAATTTCATAAAAAAAAATTCATAAAATTGATAATGATATTTGTTTCTCTTTTAAAAACATAATGACTTGTATAGGAATTAAAAAAATATCAAATAAGGGGTACAATGATGAAAAATTCATTGTGATCATGTAAATAAAAGAAAATTATATTTTTTGTTTATTAAAATGCGTCATTGAAAAATATTACATTGAATGGAGTTAAAATTCAATGAGGTTAATTATATACTATATAAATGACGGTGTTTTATTTTATCGAAATATTCCTTAATGAAAAAATATTGAGACAATGTCATGTACCTCGAGTCCATCATGTCTAATAAATTATTAATCATCAGGTATAATAAACATTGGTTAATTTATAATTTCTTCAGATAATTTTTCATGTTTATTATACCATTTATATAATTCATTACTATGTTATAAAAATTACATAATTGTTTATGTTCATATCATATTTTTTTGTAATTGTACAATTCGTGAGTCAAAAAAGAACTTGTCTTGATGTCTATAGATCAATAGGTCATAAGTCTATTATCTCCAGAATAATATACATTTAATAATAATCACTTTCAAACCTAAATTATAATTCTAAATCAAACCCTTAATTTATGGTGTAGAAAATAAACAACATTATAATAATAGATAAGGTTGGACATACATACGCATGAGTAATGTTTACATTTTACATGATCATTATTGAAATAAAGTAATGATTATTTTTATCTTTCAATAATTAAAATTTTAGAATAAACATCATATTAATCATTTATATATACATATATATATATAAATATATATTATTCATGTAATGTGGTTAATAAAAATGATTGACATCGCTTCGTGGAGGTAATAGTTTACACGTACACATAAGAGGCATTATTAATTTTATGTGAATATAATATAATATAATAATTGATATAATATTCTATTATAATGAAAAATATGTCCATAAAATCATATATAAACTTTAATTACATCATTATGACCATTATTTAAAGATGGTAATGAAAAACGATATATATTGGACCACGAGGAGGTAGTTCTCCATACACAGAATCGAAAGATTCCTTTCCAATTTAATAAAATTGGATATGGATTTGGGTGATGATACTATATTTCTAACATCTTATTTTATTGAGGATATTGTATTTATTATTCCCTCATGGTTGAAGTAGATTTAAAAAAGGATGAATATGAAATAAAATAGAATCACTTAAATAACAAATACCATTCATTCAGTTGATCACCTTTCATAACACGTTACCACCATTAAGAAGGGTGCTCTACATTAAATAAGGCCGTAATAATGTGTAGAGGGATTCTAGGAAGGATTTTGGATATATCATGGATGAAAAAATGGGTTTTGAAGTGATATTAATATAGATGAATGGGTTCCTTGTTATAGGAAGGGGGAAGAGAACCATTAAAATTAACAATGGTATTTAAATAATATAAATTCAATTTTGATTCCAAATTTCTCCATATTGATATAGTTTTAATCTTGGATGAGGACGTGTCTAAATATAATCATCTAATTATAATTATAAATGTTTTGAAAAATTATAATCCTTTTGTTTTTGTTTTATCATTTCCAAATTTGACCATTTTATCATGTTATTTACTATCTGAGAGTTAAACGAATTACCAAATACATCCAAAAGATAGATGAATGTGTCATTAATGTCATTTTTGGAATTATATAATCATTCTGGTTTCTTCATGTTTTTTAATATATTTTACACCATTTAATTATTTATTTTATAATTGAATTTATAAATTATGTCAATTTCAACACCCTTGAATACATGACCTATTAAAAAATCTGAAACACATTATTACCTTGAAAAAAATTCATTAAATAAATAATAAAATGTTATAGTAATCTATAAAAATCATTAATAGAATCAAATGTTAATTTTTTTATTTTAATATTTTTATAATCATTAATCTGATTCAGAGTTTAATAAATCAATTACTACATCATTATATTGTCACTATTTAATTTAATTATTTATCTCCTAAATATTATATAAAAATTACCATTATATATTTTATAATTTATTATTTTTATGGATTATTACCAGTTTACGATATCACTTATATAACTTAATATTTAAATTTTACCAGTAAGGAGATACAAATTTATGACATGTTTGCCTTTACATTAAATTAAATGTTATAAACATCATAATCACACCTAAGAGGCATACAAAAGCCAAAATTTTGTCACAAGGATCGTCATGGAAGATAATAACTTATCCAATAAGTCTACAACAAATTTTATTTTAATTTTATAACATTATAATATTAATTTTAACAATAAATACCCTATTTGGATTTAACCGTTGTAAATAAAACACTAATGTTACTATAAAAAAATATTTTTTATCATATTAGAACAGAATTCTCAAACTAAATACAATAATATATGACCATTTTATAAAATTAAATTAACATAATTTGTTAAATTAATTAAAAAAATCTCATTGAAAAATTGAGAAAATGAGTTTTTCAAGTAAAAACATTCAAATGTTCACAATGTTTTTATTTCAATTTCAATGTGAAATTTATTACAATGACCAAATCTTGATTAAATAATAAAAACATTACATAATTTTAATTTAAAAACAATTAAAAAGATATCCAATCTACATAAATAAATCAGATGAGGCAGTTGTTTTAAGATTTAATGTTATATTTTTCAATATTTTTTAAAAAATGATTATTATCAAAAAAGTAAATCAAATTACCAATGAAAAATTTGATTTTCCAAATCCATATTAGAATGATATTTTTTTCATATAGAACTTTTATAAGTTTATAAAATTATATTTTAAAATGGATCTTTATAAATATGTGGTTAAACATCATTTTAAAAATATTAGAGCTTTTTTTGCATAAAATTGGATTTATTCTTATTTTAATCCCATAAATGTTATTGGAAGAATGAAAAAATATTTATTAAACATGTGTAAACATAATATAGTTTGTTACGTTCATTCCAAAGAGTTAAAAGTTTTTGCGATAACTACTAATTAATTGATGATATTAAATAAATATTATATTTCTCATATTGAGGAAATAATTTTCATAAAATTGAGTCAATTTTATAATTCGAAACTTTAGAAAATGGTTTTTTTAAATTTTTAAGATTTTTTTTTGAATTTTTGGGGAATATTGAAATATGGTAATTGATGGTATTTAAATTATAATACAAATAGTTTAATTAAAAACATCATCCATGATATAAAAAACAAAATCGTGGACACTCCTAAATTAATTTAATATATATAGTGATAATTTCCATTTTATTTATCATATTGATTCAAAATAACAAACTAATGATTTTAATAATGAGAAAACACCCCTCTCCCCCTCTATAAACAGAACCCCTCACCACCACTTCTCCCCACACCTATCATGATTTTAACCATGTCAAAATTATTCTCTAATAACATTCCACATACCTCCCTCACATCCAAGATTATTGTTTCTCTACAGAATATAAAATATTTTTTATTTTATGAGGTTCTCAAAGTGGAAAAATGAAAGAGGTAAAATCATATATCATTTTTGTTAAATATTATCTCATGTACATTTATTATCTTATTTTATCTTAAATTACCCTTATAAAAATTGTGTTATTACACGAGTACCCTAAAAAAATGTAATTTTATTATTCTAAGGTAATAATCCATCATCATTCCTCTTATCCTCTCCCCTTAATTGAAAAATGTAATCATCATCCATGATGTTTTTTATCACCATCAAGGCTGACATACCTCCATTTTACATTGCCACAATCACTGATGGTCATAAAACCATTTTAATGGTGGAAAACGTTTTTAAAATTTCTAGTGTATCTTTTTTTTTTGTGTTTTTTATCTAATATATATTCATAATACTAAATGATAAAACCAAAAGATTTCATTGTGATTCAAAATTACCCTAAACGGTTATAATTTTATATTTTTCTTATTGTTATGGTCATACCCAATAAAAATCATTTATATTATAATGTTTTCTTCTATATGTTTATTAATAACATATAACATCAATTCTGGAAAACCAATGGAATTTTACATGTTTTTTCATATATGTATTCAATTAAATGTTCATGAAAAATGAGGAAACGAATTTTCCAAAAAGATGAAATCATATCATAATACTCATAAGAAGATATAAATGAACATAATAAAATTTTACGAAATAAAATACATGTATACTGTTTTATGAATTAATTAATTTTTTTAATTTAATTTTATTATCATGAACATTAACATCAAGTGCAGAAGATGTATTGACATAAGGTAATGTATTCTACCAAAACCCAGGTTTTACATCGGGGTACCCATTTTCTCCCTGTTTTCTAATGTATGTCTTAAATATTTTTTTGTACCTTTTATATGTTCTATTAATGTGTTATAAACTCACATATCTAGATCATATCATCTTTATTTTATAGGTAAATACATGTTTTGAAAATGATCCTTTCTCAAATCATCCCAATAAGCAAGTCTGAGAATTTCCAAATTTCATTCCCACTATCTTGTGTTATCCATAATGTATTTTCCTTAAAGATTAAATTTATAAAATCACTAAATTTATCTTGAAATACTATCATGATTAATTCCTGACTTTTTGCCAAAAAAATCAATTTTTGTTTTAATGACTCCTTAATATTTTTCCACAAAACTGAACTAATGTTGTTAATTTCCTAAGGTTCCTTTAAATGAATGTAAAATAATTTCACATTAATTTGACACCGTTAATCATTATATATTAATGATTTCAATTATGGATTCCTATTTATGTTCTAAATCCATTATCTCATGCAAAAAATTATGATACACCCATTTTTAATTCACTATGACATGATTATGATTCCCATTTCACTACATTAGAAACCCTTATGTTATGTTTGTTTCCTTCTAAACGATTATTCATGTGACCCAATTATTCATAAATATGTCACTATGGGAGAACACATTTAAAACTACAATGCATTGGGTAATGTTTCATCCCATAATACATCATGTTGGGAAGAGGAGTTAACATAATTCCTCTATGGGACTTTGTCCAACATGTTGTTGAAGCTAGCCTTAACACATGTTTATGTCATGTTATATGTGGTTCCCACATTTAAATAACATCATGGGTATATATTCCCACGTTATACATGTTATTATTACATATTTTAATTGTTTTTCCCTTCCTTTATATCCTCATGTTATATCTTATAACCCATCTACTATTTTTAATTCATATGATTATTCCCTTACTAGTCTTTTAACCTCATACCATTAGTTCATGTGTACCTCAGATTGTCCTATGGAGATATAAGGTCCCAAAAGGAGTTTCTAGATCTACAGAAATATTAATTAAATTATGTTTTTAATTTTTTTTCATGATGTTGAATTATGTACCTAATCATATAATATAGTAGACATTACAATATGTGGAATGTAATTTGATGTTTAATTATGCTTAATATCATGTAATAATTCGTATAAGTGGCTAGGTTCACTATATTTGGTATCAGAACAATGTCTAGTTATTTTTATATATAGATAAAATATAACATTAGTAAGAACACTATGGGTAATCCTATCAACATATATAACCCATATTGAAACTTACAGAATCATATGGTATGATATACATTTCATTTACAAGTTTATCCATATATTCTGAATGTTTTATATGTGATTATTATCTAACAATTAAATCCCTCAAATTGTAAATTAATTTCACTATTTAATCAATTTAAATATATGATCATTTTTTAAAAATCAATGTGATAGGAAATGTGCTGATTTCCCTAATGATATGACAAATAAGAGAGTAATAGGTTCTCAAAAAAGGCGATAATAATATCTCCACTAGAATATGTTATGAATAATAACATGAATCAAGTTAAATAACCTCATTATCTTATTAAATAGAAATATTATTTTGAATCCATCATTCAGAAAAGGAATTCCTTGTTTAGTTGATCTTATGACCCCTTCATTGTAGAATAATGGATTAACTCCCTTTAGAAGATATAATTTGTCCTCCAATGCTCCAATAAAGATTATGATGTATTGATAGTCTATTGTTCTGATGTGGAAGTTGATCAATGGTGTAAACTAGTCAAGTAACTAAATTCCATATAGGAAATTGAATCATTGGATTCTGTGGAATTAAAGAAAATATATTACAATATAGTTTATCCCCAATCCATATTTCTCATTATGGAAGGATAATTCTTCAGGTTAAGTTAGAAAGAAGATGATTCTATTAGGTTTTATAGGGTAAACATATCAAGGACTCCAAGATACACTTCTAAATTTATCCTGAACACTGAATTAATGTTAGATCCATTTATTAGGAACTAATGTTGAGTCTAAAAAATAATTTGTGATTTAAGACATAGACAATTTTGAAGAGATTTCCTATTGTTCCCAAATAGTTGAAATGAATATTTGAGACACCCAAGGGTCTCATGGACCTAGTTTAAAAAGGGGAAAATAGTGTTTAACACTGGTAAATCAACAGTTAAATCCAATTATGGAAACATTCAAAATATATTTTATGTAAAAATTGTAGGAATATGAATCTTGTAAACTAATTAATGAGTACAATGAGATGCTTCAAAAGTGGAATATATGAGGGTATGGATAATTACTAATGATAATATTTTTTGAATCCCACTAATTTTAAGGGTGAATGGATAGTTTGGAACAACATTAACCCCATAGGGTAGTGTTTAAAATCCATATAACCTAGCCATTATACGAGAAATTTTCCAAAGACAATGGTTATTGGTGGAAATCAACAAAAAAACCTCAATAGAAGTAATGGTGGTAAAAGGAAATCAGTACTACTATGGTGGAGACCTAAAATGATGTGTCGTATGGTACAATAGTTATTCATTTTGGAATAGAGAACATAATATTTGATTCTAGTTATATGCATTATTTCATTTATTTCAAATTTAGTAGTACAATTCAATTACCCCCAAAAAATTGGGAGGTTTATTTATATATGAGAACCTAAAATGGGAAAATTATTTTATCAAATATTTATAAGTCCTCATTGATTAATGATTGTGGACTGAACCACCCAAAAATTATTTTTTTCTTCCATTGGATTATTTTGATTCTATATTGGGCATGAATTATATATTGTTGTATAAATACAACATAAATTTATTGGAAAGGGATATCACTTTTCAAATCCTGGTGAATACTCTAATTTTATATAATTGTAATGAAGATGATGAATATAATTTAGAATAACCATATCAATTGTTTATTTTTTCCCCTTATAATAAATCATAACTAGATCAATTTCTTGATAAATATGAGAGAATCATAATTGAATACATTCCCATCATGTTGGATTACACTATAGTATTCTTTAAATAATTTCCTAGTATTTCACATTATAGAGAGGTTGAATTTTAAATTGAAAATTTTCATAGATCTATAACTAAATCATGGACATATTTTAAAATGGACACCATTTAGTTGGAAGAATAGAAGAAGTTGTTGCACGATAATATAGAAAAACGTTATATACACTCGAGTGCTTCAACATGGAGTGCACCAGTCCTCTATGTCAAGAAGAAGGATGAATAAATTCACATATTCATTTAATATGATGAGATCAATAATCTAAAAAATATATATCCCATTATGTATGTAGAAGAATTTTCTGATTAGATATGTCTGTCTAGTTATTTCCTTAAGGAGGTCCTTTGGGTATCATATCCCCCACTAAAGTTAAAGTAGGACTATATTATATTGAAAAACTATTGAACAAGGTAAAAAAACTATGAATTCATTGTGATTACATTAATATTAACAAATTCTACAAACATATTCATGGACTTAATGTGTATGTTATTAAGATATGACCTCGAGAAATTGGTATTAGTCATTATTGATGTTATTCTGATATACTCCATGGGAATGGAGGAACCTGAGGATCATTTGAATAATATTCTAAAGAATATAAAAAGGGAGTAATTATACACAATATATATTAAATGTGATTATTCATGGATGGAGAATAATTTATGGGGAATATAATCCCCAATAAATGAATATTGATGGACCCTTCCAAGACAATGTCAATATAAGAGTGGCATAGGACAACATCTGTAATAGGGATTTGTAGTTTTCTCGGTCTATGTGGTTATTACTAATGATTTCTAAAAAAAATATAATGATTTTGAAATCTGATGACCATCATGAATTGAAATGGATAATGGTTTTTTTAGACCCGTGAATGTGAAGAATGCTACAAATTGTTGAAAAATAGGCTTATCACTACACCCATGCTCAAAATACCAATATGTGGGGAACTATTTGGGATGTAAATATATTGTTCAAATAGTTTACTAGAATTTTTCATAAGGAATAGTTATAAAGTGATTTCCTACACCTAAAGGAATTATAAAATTTAGGAGATAACATATTCTATGCATGATTTTGAATGGGATGTTGTTGTCTTTGAATTGAAATTCCAGCTTCATTATTTCAATGTGGCGAAGTGTGAGATATAACAAACCAAATCATTATTAAACAATAAAACATGATTTAATTACATAAAATTACACTTAATACAACCTGAATGATTGATTTGTCTATTGTATTTGGGAATTATGTACATTTTGTTACAACTCTAATCATGAATTACAAAATTTTTATTGAAAACTTATTTAACAGTCATGAGCTTAAAAGAACATTGGATAACCTAGGGAAATACATATGAAAGGGATAATCCATAAATCCCTATTAGGCAGCAGAAATGGGATAACATTATCCTAATAATACATGTTATATAAGTAATAACTATAAAGCATCATGGAATGTGATTAATAAGGTATGACATAGCATGATAATCATTACAATGGAAATGTGGCAACAACATAAAAAAGAAACATCATATGTCAAGGATAATCTAAAAAGACATCATGGTGGAAAATATCCCATAATGGAATTAGGTAAACACCTATCCCACGAAGATGTATCATGATACTAAAAATTACCCAAATAATTAGAGCTCTATATAATTCCAAGAGAACACATCACTTTTATCGCATTCTGATGCTTAACTGTGTGGTATAGATTTTAAAAAATCGATTCATTCATAATCAAAATTTATTCAATGATCATGGAGTGTGGAATAAATATATATATATATATATATGAAAAAGGTATATGTGTATATGAGTGAACACTTGTGATAGAAAATGGGTACGACATTCACTAAACAATTGGTTTGGCAAGGAAAATCATAGTGAAAACTCGATAGCATAACAACATCACAAAAAAATTAATAAATTTGGTTTATTATAGAAAAATGGGTCTCTAATAATTTTTAAATGATTTTTATAGTAATAGGTTCATATATGTACAATTCCACACAAATATAATTTGAACAAAAGTCATATGATAATAAATCATCATGAATAAAAAGAGAAAGGAAAGTATTCTTGTAATATTTTTGCAAGGTATCATGTTTACTTGGGAGGGATTAATGAGATATAAAGGGATCTCGGATCATTTATAACTAAAAAATACAGAATGGGGGTGGTTCAAAAAAACTCACCATCATTAGTAATTGAATTAAAATGGTATAACATGAAAAATAATAATAATCAAAGAGGATAAAAGAAAGACCACATACTTGAATCTGTGCCTCCAAAATCCTGAAAAGGGTATTTTTGAGAGCATGGGACTCTTTTGGATGATTATATAGAGTAGTGGGTAGTTTAATGAATTTCTAAAAGTAATTATAGTGAAAATATTTGTATGATTCAGTTGGTTTATATAGTTAATCCTAGGATAATTATTTAATTGTTTTCAAACATTGGTTTTAGACACTATATAATACAATATTTATTACCACAAACCTTCCCATGGGTTTTCCATTATATTATTGGATATAGAGATGGTTTTAATTATTTTATTAGGAAAATGTCTGATCATTTTAAAATAATTCACCTGTTAGGTGGAGGTGAGTTACAATTTAAATAAATGAATTCAAAACTCTAAAATATATTAAATATTTCGGAGGATTTTTGAAGGCTAAAGAAAAAAATATAAAGTTAAAATAAAATCATATTATTTTATATTTAAATAACATTTTGTTCTGAGGATACAAATTATAGTATTTATGACAACATTTTTGGGGTTATTATGATGTCATAATACATATAGTATGTTTATATGGTATTTAATTCTTACATAAAAATCTAACTACACCACATTTTTTTGAAAATTTAACCATAGGATAATTTCAATTATTTGTTTCAAAATAGTATATCCATTTTATCTGTATAATTATTTTTCAATAATTTCATTATTCCATTTCAATTAATATTCAATATATTTACAATTGTGTAGGGTTTTGATACAATGATATTATGAACCGATATAAAAAGAGCATTTCACATAAAAAAATATAAGAAAGTTTATAATTAATAAACAATATTTGGTAAATTTTTTAATTAAAATTCTATTTATTTCAAAAGTCCATTATTTAATAAAAAATAATTCCCTTAATATAATGTTAATAGTACCCAAAAATAATTTTTTTTGATTATTTCAAATTCAACGTCAATTATAATGCAAAGATAAAAATGAAAATAAATTCCATATTCTATAAAATATTTTTATTTTTCTTATAGTAGACTTTCTAAATATTTTTTATTACACTAGCATAATATCTTAGAGTTAGGTGCACAACAGTGAGACTTTCAAGTGGTATTTTGGAAAATCATGGTATTTTTGGTGATCCCGATGTGGTTGAACTTCTCTCGTGAACGGTTTCTATTTTGATTAAGATGTTGAATCTCAACATAGGAATTATAATGTTAAAATCCTATGGATTCTATCTCCCATGAATGCTCTAATAAAAGGGTTTTATAGGGTATAATCCTACTAAATGGGGAATTCACTTTTGTTGTCTAGGTCAATTTTTAAGGCCCAAAATTATTATAAATCACGTGACCACTATTTAATATATATTTAAATAATAATAATACAATTAATGGTATCTTTATTTCAAATATATACCTATATAAGTGATTGTTTCTTCTATAACCATAATACATAATTAAAAATTAATTAAATCGGAAATGGAATATTTATTTATAAAATTTTAGATCATTATAATCTTCCCATCGTGATATATTTCAACATCAAAATTGTCATCACACCCCCTTAAAAAGATGAGGGTATTTAAGTATCATCATTTCCTCTATTTCCCACATTTCATATTCAAACATATGGTTTCTCCACTATATTTTGACAAGGTGTTCAACCTTATTAAATAGTACATTTTATATACAATCTAAGATCTTCATCAGTTGGTTCTCATATGAAATATAATTATCCAATGGAACCACCTCCAGATTGAGTACATGTGTGGGTTCAGGTATGTACTTACACAAGAGTGATACATGGAATACATAATGACCTCGAGATAGGTTAGGTAAGAGTTCTAGTAGATATTCCACCTCTCTAATGTGATAAAGGATAGAAAAGGATGTGATATATCATGAACAATGATTTCACTTCTTCCAAAATATCATAACTTTCTTCTATAGAGATATATAGAAGAGTAACATGTATCCAACATCAAACTCCATGTCTTATCGATTACTATCAGCATAACTCTTTTTTTACTCTGAGCAGCCATGATGTGATGTTGGGTGGTCTTAGTTGTTTAAAACAATTCCTCAAAAATTGTATGACTTAGTAGGATTTATTCCCAAACTCCATCCCTACATTTATTCGTCCTTCAACTCTTCCTATAAAGTGATTAATAGGGATCCACATGGATACTTACATGGAAACTATTTTTGTCATAGAACTCATCCAATAAAATATATTGATCATGTACTCCTTTAAAATCTATTGATAATTCTCTCAACATTTACTCACGTGTTTAGATAGTCTACTCAGATTTGTAGATTAGTTTAAGGGGGATATGCCATGATAATTCTCAAGTTAATATTTAGCCAATATTGGAGACACTTCTAGAACAAATAAGTGATTCATCATTATTGATGGGATACAATTGATAGTTGTACTATATGTTTCCTGAACACTTCCCTAATGTATATCCCTGAATGTAGATCCCATTATAATTCCTCACATATCACAATAAAGTGTTCAGTCTTTCAAAAAACCATACATCACCGGATAAATATCATTTTTTCTCTTGATGTCTTCATATGATAAGAGACAAGTTTTATGGGGTTGTTACCCCATTTCCATGTTTGTATGGGTAATAGCCGCATGTTCCCCATGTATTTTTTCAATTTCTCTTTGACATGATAAAATAGAGGAAATCCAAATGTATATTTTGGGATATCATTATTCATATTGTCCCACAAATATTTTTTCTCAGAGATCTTGATACATATTTTTTATTTCTGCGTTATTGGATTAGTTTTATATATGTTCATCATCCAATAGATTCTTCTTTAACTTGAGATTTTATGGAAATCATATTCCTGAACAAAATATCACAACACATTCATCATTAGCATTGAACACCTAGGATTTACCATTCCTTATAGATTATAAATTTTTTGAATTCCCACATCAAATAATTTATAATTCTCTTTCATCTTCAAAAAAGATTGATGATAAATCATTTGAGAAAGGATTGATGATATTCTTTCATCTATGTTTCCAATGTCTATCCTCTGCAAATCTAAGAATGTTGGATCCGTCTCAATTCTTATCAATGACTGAATTGCTGGATCCTTTCAACATAGAGTTTATTCCACTTTAATATCTTTTCTAGTATTGTAGTGGATTTAATATTCTTACTTTTTAGTTATATATAACAATCTTTATTGGTGAATACATATCATATTCTATGTGAACATATACATGAGGAATTATTTAACACTTATCCCCAATGTGATACTGTCGTCAAATTGTTAAAGTGAAAATCACATTAACCAACTCCAGATCGTGTACTGGGTATTGTTTTTCATGAAAAATCATCTAACTTGAAGCATATGCAATGAATTTGTCAATTTTACCAACATAGAACACAATACCTTTGTCGAAGCATCACATAATTCCACGAAAATCCCTACAGATGTGGTTACGTTGAGCACATGGCCAGTGATAAGCCTCCATTAAAAATCCATGATGATTTATTCTCATTAATCTATCCAAACATACTTGAATCTATTAAATGTTAGTTTTGTTAGAGGTTTTTACAATAGATTCAAATTTCTAACTAATCCGCGATAATACCGAATTGTCCTATAGAAACTATATATATGATTTATATATATTTTCATCAAAAAAAATTCAGTGGCTTATATTTTTGAAGTGTCTAAAGATATCCCATTTCATGTGATGAAATTTTCAATGAATGATACATCCTTCAACTGTAACTCACATTTTCTATACATTTCATAACACTATTCTTTTCAATGGGTCTTTAGAATAATATTCAAATTCTCTGAATTCTCCTATTTACATTAGGAGTATCTTAGAATATTGTATATAAAAACTACCAAAAATTTGTTGAGGAAATATCTAAACATTATATTCATCTTGAACATGATGATTACTAGGGAATTACTGAGTCTGACAATCATAATTATGATTTCATAGTTCATGTACATAGTACAAAATGTAGTCTTGGGGATACCCTCATTATTAACCCTAACAAGGTAATACTTGGATGGTATGTCCACATTCGTAAAGTATTTTTATTCAAATATCTGATTAGTTCATTAATTTGAGGTAGTGGATACTATTTATTTTTTAGGATAGTGGTGTTCTCCATATTACCGATGAAAAGGATCATGAAACAATTCAATATTTATTCATGGACAATTATAACATTACATGTATAAGGATAATAAAAAATTCAACATGTAGACTAGGATGATGATTAGGATATTCCTTAGTATACTCATCAGAATATTACCTCACAATGTGAATATCTTCACGAATGATTATTTTTTAGAGTAAATAATTTAAACTACATATGATTTCTCATATGGAAACAATTTACACACTTTATATTATAGTGAAAAAGATAATTCATCATTCTCATAGAATATATACAAAAGCTAAGGACAATTAAAAATAAATAGATTAATTTCAATATGAATGAAATTTATATCGGATCTATATAGGGAATCCAATCCATGCCAAGAATTGTACCAAATTCCATCAATGGGATAATGACAAGTTTTTCTTGGAAAATAATCCTAAAAAATTTTATAGAGGATTTGTTATTTACATGGGATTCTATAATTACATCATTTCCATTTACACTGAGATCTCCACTTTCATGATTTTGGATGGTATTTTAATAGTTCTAAAAATATTTAATGATATGATGGAATGTGTAGAACTAAAATCAAAAAGTATTTTTATGATTCTTAAATGAATAAATATAATACCATTCACCACTTCATTTCTAGGAATCAAATCAGTGGTAGTGATAAATAAATTTCACCATTGTTTTCCTTCAATGTTGTTAGAGGTATCAAAAAAACCATTGTCTTAGTGCATGTGTTTGCAAAGTTCCCTGATTTCGTGAAGTTGTAGTAATGAAAAATGTAATGAGCATTGAACATAGAATTCATTTCCTCCATCATAGTAGCCAGTTTATCCTTTCATAAATCACCGTCAAGGTGCCCTTCCTTCCTGAACCTAAATAATTTCCTCACCCCTTAAAGAAATTTCAAGATTCACAGATATTTATTTAATTTTTGAGGGATCATTGAGAAATTTTATCGTAGATATCAATGTTATGGATCTCTATGGATTTCTGTAGGCCAGGTTTTATCCCATAAAAAAGGTATCGACTTTGAATTCATGGGTAACGACTAAAAATGAGGCTTACTGTGTATGTCTGGTGATGTTTTAATCATTTTACCTTATAGATAAATCCTATTATTTCCTATGTGAAATGAAAACACTTTCCATTTTAATAAGGTGGGTGAGAGAAAATTATTTATCAAGACACATGTTCTAAAAATTATCCCACTCCATTTCATCGATCTCATACTCAGGCTTCATATTTTAATCATTTTCCATAATTTATTATCATCAACTTCCAAACAATAAAATCCAAAATAACATTCTCTTATTCGGATCATTGAAGGATTTGGAAGATATTTTTAATGGAGTGGATACATTGACCAATGATTAAGGGATATAATTTTTTATTTAATATTGGAGGACTTTTTCACTTGAAGCTATCGATTATGTCTTGTTCTCTATTGTGAGGAGTTGGAGCCTCTTATATTTCAAGGATTCTATTAAAATCCTAAGTCAAGTTTGAGTGTATCATTATGAACTGTGTGATTCCAGCTCCCATTGGGTTGGGAATCTCAATGGGGTAGTCATCACATTACTCTTCACATCGATTGACTGCCACATTACTCCTATTTTTTCATTCTATTGAATAGAAGGAAATTCAGGTATCAAAGTATATAAAATTTAAAAACCAAAATGGGATTTTAATTATATTAAATGTACAACTTATAACATATATGTATTTCATTATCATATAGATTTATCGGCTTCAGTCATTTTTATATAGAACACTATTTCCTAAAATGTAGTATTATGTAAATTTTTTACTCTGTTAATAATGGTTTATAATGATATTTCGAATCACAAAACCATATCCCATTGTAGTTTAAAACCACATGCACAGTAAGGCCTGTTGTTGTGTACCATGTTAAGCTGAGTCCGGTCCAGAGCTCATTGTCATAGTTGATACTCTTAGGTATATTTCTGCTAATACCACATCCACTAGTAGTGTATATACATGATTTTTTATTGAAAATAAACATATTCAACACTCACCAAAATACTAGGGATATATTCTTATAATTATTATTATCTCTATGTATTTTTCTGGATCTTTCTAATCATAATCCAAAAATAATAAAATTTTCTTCAAATACAATCTGTAACAACCCATATTATATTGATCATTAATATATTATTTAATTACATAAAATTAAATTTAATACAACCCAAAATATCAATAATTATATTGTTCAGGGAATTTCGAACACTGCATTTCATCATTAAATATTAATTACAACATCTTTATTGAAAATATATTTAACATGCTTGATCTTAAAACTACCTAACATAACCAGGGGAAATACATAATAAAGGAGTGAGAAATATATATGAGTAAGATAATAATCATGGAGTAACATGAAGATAGTAATAGATGTTAGGAATAACATATAAACTAGGCATAATAGAACAAGAATAATAATGCATGACAGAGCATGATAACCATAACATTGGAAATGTGGAAAAAATAAAAAAAACAATGCATCATATGTCAATGAAAAATGACCATGAATTACTTGTGGAAAAGTACATTAATGGAATTATGTAAATGAATTTCCCAACATGAAGTATCATTATAATAAACATTACACAATTAATTTTAGAAAAATATAATTCTGGCCACACCCATCTCTTTCATTTCATTTTCATGATCAAATGTGCCACATATATATTAAAACATGGATTCATTGAACATTTAATTATGTTAAATTATCAAGGAGTATAGAATACATACATGTATGTAACCCAATAAAAAGTGATATGTGTATTAGTGTGAAAATATCTAATTAGAAATGGGTATGGAATTCACTACACAATTGGTTTGGTATGGAAAACAACTATGAATATTCCTCAGTGTAATGGTTCCACATAACAATTCATTAAATGGATTTATGATTGTAAAATACATATATCATAATGAATACATGAATTGGACAGTAATAGTTACTTTTAAGGACATGTTCGCACATTTAGAATTAGAAAAATAAGATATTCAAAAATAAATAATAATGAATAAAAAGAGAAAGTATGGGATGCTTAAAAAAATTTCGGCATGAAAACAGGCAATTAATTTATTTTATTTTTTTCTATTTAAATTATAAACATAATAAATATTTTTCACCCTAGTTTAGGATTAAATGGGTTAAAAATCTTAAAAATAAATAGATAATGATTCATGATAGAAGACAATTAAGTAGACCCAATCAGATTTTTTTGTTTCAAAAATAAACCTATAAAAGTATAATATTATTAAATTTGGATCCATTTTTATTGATTAATACATTAATATATTTTAATCTTCTAAAAACATACATGTTTGTTGACTTCCTCATTTATAAAATTCCACCACCTATGCATTGTTATTCACACATAAATATCCTCTTAAATCAGCCAATACAAATCCAAATAACATCATACCAACCCATCGTAGTTTCTATATATATATATATATATATATATATATCCATTTTTGGCTAAATCACCATCCCTAAAAGTAATAATTTGTATTCGAAATGAGGTTTCCCAATGAATATTCATTTCTCATAATAGAGAGTTATCATTTTATTTCTTATTATTTATCATTAAATTAAATAAAAATAATTATTACAGAATAAAAAAAATATATCCCATATACTATAATTTTTTTTGGATTATGGGGTATCAATTACCCATGTCCTTCTCCATCAAATGGGAAACAAAATCAATATGCATACGTGTGTCTATACTACCGACTCATGATGTAATGTATATTATTTTTTAACCCCATTATTCATATATGAAATTTTTATAATTAATATAATGTTAATATTAGATATATATGAAACTATTATCATTATGAAAATATAATATATCAGTTTACTACTTACCATTCCACCCATTAAAAAATGACAATGTCACTTATTCATTTGTGTAGACTACCATATCCACAAAGGGATGTAATTTAATTTTTATATATTCCATTAATGAATTCTTATAAATATTTATATAGTTAATGTATATTGTATTTATATCATAATTTACGTGCTTTATATTTTGTATCCGTGATAAATATGAAAATAAAAAATCTTTCGAACAAAAGATTAAATGAAAAGTGATACAGTTAACACTAAAAAACAACAATTTAATTAAATAATTATTAACAAATATCTTTTTGATATGTTATAAGTGGATGAAATATGATATTAATAATATTTATATGGAAATTTTATATAGTTAAAATAATTATAATTTTTCTATACATGTCGTTAAAAACACTTATGAATTGAGTCACACATGAGGTATGGTATATCTACTACAATATCATTTTATTTTGTGATTTTTTATTTTCAAATTTCCATTTCTAAAATTATAATTTTATTATCTCTTAAACCAAATATATTTTCATATCATGTTGTTATGTTTAGGTTATAAATATTTATTAAACATTTATTTTATTCTTGTAGAAAACATCATCGAGTACGCTACATAATGGGGATATCTTTTAAAAAATCATTCTTTTATGTATTCCATCCAACTCATTTTATTCCATGTATAGATTTTCATTAAAATGTTTTAAAAGTGTTTTTAATATTATATAGATATTTATTATATATATTCTTAGACATGTTTTAATTTCAAAAAAAAAATTTAAGGGTAATCTTTTGGTTGTTTTCTAATTAGGGATATTATCACCAAAGGTGTGAAAATAATCATTATTTTAGAATACTCTACATGAATGGTTTTTTCCACCGTCGTAATACACATTACATTAATTCTTCATTTATATGTTTTAAGGTTTATTTAAAAAAATTAATCTAATATTATGGTAATTTTCATATCATAATTAATTAATTTCAAAAATAAAATGTGTATTTTCCAAAAAATAGATTAACTTCCATAGGTATTACTATCTAAGAAAATAACCATTATTATTATGTGGGATATATCAAATGAAGCAATATTTATTATTTTTATCAATTATTTCTTATTATGATGATTAAATATTGTTCTTCAATATTTCAAATTCAAAAACAATGTTGACTTATATGTAAGATTTTGACTACAATGTATTGGTCAACATAAATATTATGATTTCATAGGATCAGAATCTGACCAGTGTGGGCTAGTTATGGATATTACCTCATTACATTAATAGGTAAAATGGGAAAATCATGTTCACACATTAGAGGGGTATTTTTCTACACTTAAAAATTTGTTAATAATGATCTATTTCTTAATATGCATTTTTTTAATATTTCAAATATCATTATTTAGGTTCCTTAATTATAGATGATGATAATTTAATGTTTAGTTTATTAGTATATAAATTTACATTATCCATGTTATTATTATATTAATATTATCTATGTATATCCATTGATCTAATTTTAATGATTGAACGCCATACTGTTTGATTTTTCATTCATCTATTTCGATTATGCTCTATTAACACATGTCATATTTCTCTAAACATAAACCACAATATGATTCTATGACCTCCATTTATTTTATTCCTTTACATATGATATAAATATGTATTATTTGGATAATTTTGAGGATATAATAAATTTTTTAAGGAAATATATTTAAATTCCAATTTAATTTTAATGTCATGTATGTATCTAGCACTTCAAGACCAATAAGCTAATTGTTATTTGGAACTATAATCTCTTTTTCATTGAACCAATGAAATAATGTAAACTATATCATCAAGTTAATGGATATGGGTTGTTTAAAATACTATAAATAAATATAAATCAATAATTGTTTTTTATTAATGACACTTCAATATTGTATTATCATGAGACACATCCTTATAAATATGAAATATTAATATAAGTAATTAAATTACATATGTAAGTGAATTAATGGAAAACACATATTTTAAGTGTCAATAGGAATGATTTAGTAGGTTTTTTGAAATTATATCAATTCCTTTAGATAAGTGTGATGTAATAAATTCATGTTACATTAACTTGAAATTTTATATGGAGAATCAATAATCAAATGAATTAATATCATATGAATGTATAATAATATGTTACAAAAATCATATGAAATAAATTTCATTATAAAATAAACCCCCTAATAGAATTCATAGAATTTTCACTTTATACCCTGCCACTTTGGTCACACGAATTACAAACCATTCTTATGTGTGTTATTTTTAACAGATTACTTCAATGGTAAATAGGTAATAAGTAATAATTAATAGATAATAATATATAAAAACAACATATATAGAAATATTATGGGGGAAATCTTTAAGGGTAACATAAAGAGAGAGATAGGACTTCAGGATAATAAAAAATATATAACATGGGGTAAGATTTTTTATTTTATTCCATTAACTTTTTTCAACAAGGGTCATATAATGATAGAAAATATCATATTAGATAATATTTAGTTTTTACCCATGGATAAAAGTTCACATTTTTTAGTAAAATGGTATGATTTCATTTGGTTATGCTAATATAGAAAAGAACCAATTCTCCGTTGTTACCATTCATAGTCATGTTTGATGGGAATGTAATACTAAAAGCCAATTTATTTCTTGATCATGGGGATATAATCATCCATCTCAATCTAAATTCTATAAATAATGAAACCATATTAAAAAAATTAATTAACTTCCAACCATTTAAGGAGTATAATAACAATAATAAAATATAAATCATATGAAAGATAACATTCAATATATATAACACTATCAGTAATAATAATAAAAAAATTCATCCATGATAGGGTGACATCATATATAATAATATAAAACATGATATTAAATATAATACTACATATCACCTAAGATCACATTTCACATTGTTATATTCCATTCAATCAATTATTACAAAATAAAATGGCCAAATTTGATTCTACCATAAAAACTATATTATTAAATAACATGAATATAATTAATCAATATTGTATACAACAAACTCTATGTCAATTTTTCAATATTTTTCTAAATAATATTTAATCCATTATCTCACATTCACCGTTATAAAATTTCATTACATGCATTATTTTGATAAAATATATCTACACATATCAAATAAAGAAATTTAATTTCTCATTATATTATTTTATTAATCTAAAAAACTTGTTTTTACTATAAATATAAATATAATGGATTTTATGTGCCTACAATTTAATTTTATTATTTGTAGAATTTAATTTGATATATTTACAAATTTACTAGTAAATTATCGAATGGAATTCATTGAATATATTAATAAACTTACACTGAATATGGGTAAATTGGTGTTTAATATTATTCAATCTTGATAAGTTATGAAAATTGGATCTATTAAACAAATAATATTATGATTATAGATCATTAATAGTAGAAGGTAAAAACATGTTATATGAAAAATGTAATATAAAATTATATTCCACACATGTCATACATACACATCATGAACATTTTAAGATACATGAAAAATACTAGATAAATAACACATATGGATCCATGAATTTTTAAAATATGAGATTAATGAGATATTATAAATCATGAACCAATTATATTTTCTGATAGGTTGATGGAGATGATTCATGCATTAGGAGTACTAACTGATGTCCAATAGTTGGATTAAGAAAATGATAATTTATGGATAGGAAATAGGATATTGAATTATTATCCTTGTACACTCTATAAAACATTATGAATGATATGTTATATAAAATGGCTATGGAAAGAAGTGTTTCAAAACATATAGTATTAAAAAATTATTAAAAAATTATTAATATTTAATGACCACTCATATGGGCCACATGTTATTTTCATTTTCTATTGTCATCCATTTATTTATTTTATTATTTTTTATTTATATATTTTCAATCCCTATGGATGATTCATTTTATCATCCATTCTATTTCACATTTAATGGGTATTAGAGGAAAAAATAATGTTGGTAAATGTTTTTTTATTTTGGGTGTATGTTCTACTATTTTAGTTTTTATTTAATTTTTTGATCAAATATTATACTTATTAGACATCATAATATTCACTACATTTTTGTTGAGTGATTTTAAAATAAACATGAAAATACATAGTTTATTTTATTTCCCATGAAATTATATATCATTATATTAAAATGATTAAATATAAATTTATCCATATTACTGACACAAATTATATTTTCAAGTCATCATGCCCCAATAATTTCATTATGTAAAAATAGTTCTAACGAAAAAACAATACATGATATTAGTTTTCCATATCAAAAAATTATTTCTTGGTAAATACTTTTGTTAATTAATTTTCATAATATTAATAACATTAAGAAAAATAGAATGACATAAAAATTTTAATTTTATTTTAGAAAAACAAAAATGATAAAACCTATTTTTGAACAATATATTAAATTAAATAATAGAATGATCGATGGTTTGAAAAATATTTTACTAGAATGAGTAATATATGGATCAATACATGTATCGAACAACTAAACTACATTGTTATAGAATATACCAAGAGTAGATTGAATTTATTATCATGGGGGTGACTATGAATAAGATGGAGTTTCAAATATGTCACTGTATGTGATATTTTAAATATTCCAATAACGAAATCATGAGGCTACATTATATAATCCATATATTGAATGAAAATAGATGGGAACATGTTTCTACATTTTTTTGTCCTGATTTAATATCTAATTTTCTAATATAATAACATAATATAATTAATATTTATGAATGAAAAATGTGTTTAATATTGGTGATAATTTATATTTTATTTGTTTAAAGGTTATTCAAGATATAGTGAAATGAGAAGATGAAATCCATAAGATTAAATAGTGGTGGATAGATTGAATTTTCAAGAGGATATACATTAGCTTTGGAAAATGAAATATATTGTATTTATTTATTAAATACACTTTAACGCTGCTTTTGGTGTGTTGGGAATTAAATGATAGATATTGAAAATATTCTTTTAATAAATAAGTGTAATATTTAATTTCAATTATTAATGTTAAATAATCATGTGGAGCTATAAAAAGGTATCCTAGAAAGTATGTAATGTTTACCTAACACAAAGATAAAGTCATCATGATTCAAGTGTAAATATGATACCAATTTTCATGACATATGTAAATATATTTTTATTTTACGGGAAGATAATCAGTTATTATGTAAGGCTAACGTGAATATAAATATGTCTATGTATGCCTAAAAAGGATCTATATAAAGGTCATCCTCACCTTTTTAAAATTATCACTTCTTTCTTGAATCTATTAATTATGTATAAGAGATTTTTATATTTATAAAATATTATATAATTTTAAAAATGATGAATTCATATGATTATTTTTGATCTATTAATCAATAAATCAAGCATCAAAATATTGAATGTAGAATAAAATATTCGATAATAACTTTGAAGATCAATATATGATGAAGGAAATTGAACTAGAATTTAGGGATACGAGGTCAAACAATATATGAACACAACATTGATAAGGGTACGTAGATAATAGAAGTTGAAAAACAATGTGGTGATTTTCACCATATCGTAGTAATCTGTATATCAAGGTATGTAACTAGAGTTTCCAACACAATAAAATCAATTGGACCATTATATAGTATTTGATGTGATGAGATATTAACCAACCAGTGAAAATAGTCAGTTGAACTCACCATGTTGGTGGTCGTGGTATCGTGATAGAATCAAGAGTGATTTAGAATTTTAACATGGACATTTGGATGATACGTACGGTGGTGTCTACGAATCAATGTGCCATAGAAAAAAATTAAATGCTATGTGAATTTTGGAAAACTAAGGAGGTGAATAATTTTAATATCACATTACTAGTATATTTTTAATATTTATGAGATTGAAACGTAAATAATTTTTATATATTCTAAATAATTTTATATATGAATTAAAAAATAATATATATAAGATTTTAAATATTCATGAAAACAAATGTTGTTATATCATTATATTTAAAGGAGACGATGAGGACATAATAACTGAATATAAATCATGAAGATCATGTGATGATGAATTGCTGCATGATAATTCATTTTGATTTTTTGCCTTCGATGAAATTATTTTTTAGTTGAATATGGATAAATTTCAATACAACTGGGTGTGATTATATATTAAATAACGAATTACAAGTCATAATATATTTATATATCCTAGTAAGTGATTGATTAGAGGAATATATATTGTAATTCAATATCTCTATTAGTTTTGGAGAGGTAAAATTATATAGATGTGTTGGATTTAATAAAATATTGAAATACACTAACACTTTGACAATATAAGACAAGGGGTCAAGGACCTATTCACAAGGGGGTTGTGGATGAATAAGGGAAAGATGGGTGGTGAGATTTACTTGATACTAATATGGAATATTGATCTATATGATATTATAAAAAGAACCAGTGAGAAAATAGTTACTGTGTGATATATTCTAAAGATAATTTACTGGGATATCAGACCACACTATGGGATGTCGAGGTATTATGGGTGTCATAATATGTAATTATAACCACTATTGTTAATAGTGGTGTATTTTGTATCAAGGTCTCGTTACATGTTGTAGTTCATATTAGCCTCTTATTAAGACTAATAATTCTAAATATTTATATATGGATGATTTTACGCACTACAAATTTGAGTAAGGTTTAGTGACATCACAAATAGTAGATATAATCCATAAATAGGGACAAATGAAGAATTATGATAACAAATTTCTAAAAAGTAACTATGGAAAACTGATCACCCCTTCCCCAGATAGTTATCTCAAAATATTTTGGTACAATAAGTTGTATCAGAGAATGTTTCCATTAAAATGATCCGATCATTACAAAATTTTAAAGGGTGATGGTTAGTGAAATTTATTTCATTTATTAGAAGGAATTTTACATATTGAATAACTACATGATTCTGTATATAATATCAAAAGAACACTAAGAGTTTTATTTTCTGATAGTATGTTGTATCATAATCCAAATTGATTCACCCATACCCCATGTGATTAAAAAAATCATGATAGTAATGGGAAGCAATGTAATGTTATGTTATCATAACAAACTAAAAATTGAATAATCAAATTTAATAAGACATAAAATTCAATTGGTGAAGTGATAAAACAAGGTAATAAATTATATTCTAATGAAAATATCATGGAAACCACTCTTCAGTATAGTTTCAATGAGTTTACTGATAATGATATGGTTGATTATGATAATATTTATGTTTACATTACCTTAGTTAATGAGGAAATTAGATATATTAAAGTGTTTTTTCTTCATTATGATAATTAATTACTGCGAAAGATATTTTGAGAAATTACCAAGACATATATGACTCTACGAAATAAACACTGGATACAAAATCATTATGAACTTAAAATTCCATTCTCAATTATGGCCAAATATAATCCACATTGATTAAGAAGAAAGATGTGGAAAATGGCCTTCATATCTTGGATGAAATAGAATATTTAGAATTATTAATATGAGAATTATAATTTTTTTATGATTATAATGAATATAAAAAATTTTACAATAAGAGGGTGAAAACACTTATAACATATCACTTTAAGATGCTAAATGTAGAAAATATAAAAAACACCATATATAGAGTTATAAATACAATAGTTTTGTAAATTTTTCCTCAAAATATCCAAATGAGGAATAAAATAAATAATATTTATATTTCCTAGATGATTATTCTAAAATCATAGAAGAGTTCTTTAGGAGAATATATGAAAAATCTAGAAAGTCATATTTAATAAAGGGGAAAAGGAAATTCTAAATTGACAAGATAAGTATGATGAGATGAGAAGATGATGGTGAATAATTGATATTGAGTGACTGTGGAGATGGAGATATATATCATAAACATAGAACCATTATTTACCATATTTGAAAACATGTATATTATTTATGTAGTGATGAGGGAGTAGAGAAAAAGTATAATGAGTATATACGGATATTAGAATTCGATTTTTAACTTAATAAAAAATCAATCCAAGAATATAAGTGAATGACTTAGTACCATAGGATGATTTGTGGATAAAAAGGATTATAATATTACAAAATATATCTAAATGTTCAAATTAACAATTACTAGGAAATGAGAAATGAAATAAAACAAAATTATAATCTCTCTATAAAAGAGAAATATCCAAATGAGGAAAAATATTGATTATATAATGATGAAAATATATTCATATGGATGGTAGAAAATAATGATATATTATTTTATATTTAGGATAAATAATTCATGATTTATAATATAATGTTACAAACTACATTAAATTTTTCAAATGACACTAAATCTATTTTTTTTATATTATAGTTAGTAATGAAAAAAGTGTGATTTTTTTTTTGTGAAATTAGGATATGATAAGGATACTATAACAGAATTTATAAAGATAAATAATTTATTTATTATTTTTATAAATAAATTTAAATTTATTTGGGAGACTCGCCAATATTATCAATATAATACTTCAGTTGATATTTTTTTGTTTTTGTTTTGTTTGGAAAAAGTCCTAGTATTTGTGGAAAAACAAATTTACAATGGAAGTGGAACAAAACTAAGGGATAAATCTAAGAAAAACATGAATAATTTATTTTAAAAAAATAATAAATTCATAAATATATAATTATAAAACTGATAAATCTATAATAAAGACTTTATAAACTGATAATATTGATAATAGTGAATGAATATTATACAATTTTAAAAAAAATGTACTATAAAAATTGAAGAACTAATGGATTTTAAAAATTATTTTTATGATGAAGTAATATAAGGATAAATTATTTCTAATGATATTATTTATTAGAGATTAAAATGAAATAGACCCATTGTAAATTTTTGAATAACATTCTTATCAAGAAAAAATTAAAGGTGAATAAACTAACATCTAAGGATTCTTTTTCCTATGTTAATCATGTAATAAAAGTGGTATCATACAAGAAGTATGACGATAATAGTTTGAGAACATATCAATCTATAATGATAAATAGTAATAATACATGTAAAATATTCATAGAGTATCTAAAATTATGACGATGGGAATAATGGGTTATCCCAATTGAGAGAAATCTGAGAAACATATTACTCTCTCAAAAGCTAATAGTATACCATATTTAATCACATTATATTAATTTTTTTTTGATATTATAAATATAATTTATGAAACAATATTATGTTTTTTTAATAATATCACTACTAGATAAAAGGTATATTATCCAACAAGGAGTAGTTTCAAAACTACGATACAAAACAATGTTTGCTTCTATTGAGGGTTTGGGGCATGATCGAAGGATATAAAAAAACATTAAATCCTGAAATCATAAATTTATAGACATAATTAAAAATATATACTAATTGGAGTGTCATTAATATTTTTTACTCCCTTTTATTATATTTTTATTCATAAATAGAGTACGCTTAATGAAAACCAAATATGAAATATGGATTTTTGATAGCTGTCAACATATTTTTTTGTATTTATATATGTGTGTGAAATTTGAATTTATTATTGAATAAGATTGATATAATCACAAAATTTGAAGTTATGTATAATATCAAATTTATGAAAATTTATAGATATCCATGATGTATTGGGGATGTATCTCTGGTTTTATACACCGAGTTAATGAATATATACAATGAATATTTCAATTAATGAGATTGGAAAAGTGTTTGGTTTGTTAATATATTTCTCAATTACGAATCATGTTGTATTTCGTATCTATGATAGATAATAAGTAGTAATTAAATAAATATCTTCTTATGAATAATATGGATAAAATTAGAGCGGTAAATATAAAAATTCCCTTTTTTATTTTCCATCCAATTAATTGGATGATTAAACATAACACATATTTCACAGAATGATTATGTTGTATTAAATCCTATAAAAAATATTATATTGATGAGATGATTCATATATTAATTTTTTTAGTAAAAAGGGATGATAATAAATATTTCAGTGTTTCAATACATTTTTTGAAATGATACTTTGGTTTTTTCCTCTAATAAAATATTAATAATTCATTATAGGACGCAATTGTTTCAGGATGTTTTTGGTGAACTTTTGGTATTATTTTAATGGAAGGAATAAATTTAGTTTCTACAAAAATGTGATGATTATTTCACTAGTGATTATGGAGAGTGTTATTAAAATTATTTATGAAACACAATCTTCAACGAGTCTTAATGGTTATTCAAGAGATGGTAAAATGAAATGATCAAAATAGTTGACATTAAATAGTCGAGTATTATAAGAAGTTGATGACATTAAGTGGATGTTTTAAATTAAAACTAATGTATTTAATATTTAAATTCAAATGATTGAGTTTTTGATGTGTTGAAGAGGCCCTAGTAGAGACTGAGATAGACCTGATATAGATGAGACAAATATCGAATTTATAGAATCAATATAAAAGAATTTTGATGAGTTTTGTAAAGGTAACATGGGTGATTCATAGAGAAAAATTAATACCTTAAAAAAATTATCATTCTAATATTTAATGAATTGAATGATTTTCAACACATTAAGAAAGGTGATCAGTTTTTTTAAAAATCTAGTATGGACATATATAAGTCTTAATCCGAAATACCAAAGGCCACGTATGGATAGATATAAATTATGTATAAGTCTTGTTAATTTTAATAGAATTATTTTTAGTTTATTGACTTAGTTTTTAAAGAGGTTAATATTTATATATTTATATAATACTATATATTCTAATGTATATATAAATGATATTCTACATTATGTTCTATTCATCATTTAATAAATAATATAAATCATGGTGGTGGGTTGTGACATATCATTGTGACGATAATATCTATCAATGATGATTTATTTGGAACATGAAGTGAGTATAATCACATCAATAAAACGATTGCAATGCATTGGAAAAGGGAATCTCAGAACTATTAGTTTAAATAAACCCTTGTGATTTACAACACAAAGTAGTGATCAACATCTATAACCATGTAACTATAAATAGAAACAAAAAATTGTAATGTATATCCTGATCTATTTTCTGATACAATGCTATCTCAATCCACTTTTGAGAAATGGTTAGTTCAACTCAATTTTATGGTATTCTGGGTATATTGAATAAGAGAAGAAAATATAAAGGGAAATTGAATGATCTGTAAGACCATGACATTGTACATTTTGTTGTAATATGAGAATCAATGCATGTATTAAAAACTAATATATTAATATAATTTTAGAAGGAATAGAATAAATGGTGTTTTAATATATCATAAGTTAAAGATTCTATGTCCCCCATATAATAAAATTAATAAAACTATATGGGATATTAAATAAGATGAAATATGAATTAAACTGTAATATTTATAAAAAATATAAATTCTTGTGATAATATATATTGACATTTGAAAATATTTTTAGAATATATTTTTCATGTTGCTAATGAATAATAATCAAGTATATATAGAGAAAAATATGTTACATCAAAACCCTTTGATGCTATAAAATATTGAAGAAATAAATATTTTATTGAAGAATGAATGTTATTTATATGAACCTAAGAGAAACATTTGTTTCAAAGATGAAATAAAGGCCTATGATATTAATATATTTTATAAAAATGTTATTAAAAAATAATATCTATTTTGATTCAATTTCGTTGTGATTTTGATCAAGGATATACAGTATGGTAGAGTTAGATATGAGGATGTGGAGAGAACAAGGTCAAAACTTTACTACTATAAAATAAAAACTCCCATACATATTTAAATGGATGGCATATTGGACATTAAATAATAATGATTATGCTAGTCCATGTAAACCATCTAGGGTGGGGACATGTGTGATATAGTAATAAGAAGTAGTGAGTGACTTATAGATGTGAAAGGTAGTATAATGTCCATTATATAGGATCACAAAGCCAAAGATATGATGTTATGGATTCATGGTGTCAGACTATGTTTTTTAACTACATGCAGTAATTTTCGAATAATATATAACCAGAGTTCTAAAACTGTATTAAAAAGGAGTATACCCACATTGATAATGAACATTGAAAATTCAGGTGTCCTGTCTCATTTTTTATTGTACATATTTTTATAATTCAGTGAAAACATAAAGAGTGGATCAATGTCCAAACTTAATATATATATTCAATTAACAATATGTAGTTAAAAAAAGATAAATTAACTCAACCCATACCTCTCTATGTTATTTAACTAGATCCTGTAAATAAGTTTATGATAGTTAACTAAAAAATAGTAAAATATAAAAGTTTAAAATTTTTAATAAAATGGAAAAATATTGATTCTATGATTTAGCACTGAATGGGGAACATAAGAACTCATCGGTGTGTAAAATCAACATTATTGTATCCACTAATCCTCAAGCTAAGAAACTTTTACTAGGGTCCATTAATTTCAGGGAAGGTATGGAAACTATCTTCAATTATAATTGACTATCACCCCTAGGATAAACAATTATCATGGAATATTATTATTATCATATAGTAATATTCATCCAAGTAAAAAAATATTTAGTAGACAATAAAATAGTTTGCAATTCCTCATGTTGAATCGATTTAGTAGTACGAGACCTAATGTTTGATAATGGGGAAAACATATACAAGTTTGAATATAATATAATTTAATTATTATGGTTTGAAATAAAAAATTCATACTTATTTAACCAGAATGTTGTAAATTAATCCATCAAATCTTCTATGATTAACCATAATGTTGTTCTTAAGGTCCCAGGAATCCAGATATGTTTGCGAAAATATTGGTGATTATATTCACATCAATATGTTCCCCCACATATAAGGGGATGATTTTGGTAGTGATGTTTCAAAATGCGGCATCCTTATAGTTCCCAAAAAGAACTATATTTCACCCCAAACATCTCTCATAAGAATACAATTATTCATTACATATGATTTATTTCAGTCTATTGTCTCACACATTGGTGGTTACCAGTATGATGAACGGTACATGACACATTTGACCCTTCTGGTGGCATTAGTGGTGTTTTATCAAATAATCATATTGTCACCATAAAACACATCAATCGTTATAGTGTTCTTCTGATATGTGAACATGGAAAATCTATATGACATGATCATTTATATTTCTTCTTATATCAAAGGGTCTGTGATGCTTCACTAATGCTCTGAATAATTCATTGCCTCCAATAAAGAAATTCAAGTAATATAATTTTTGTAAATGCAATAAAAATTTATCAATAACTAAATTTTAACCGATATATTTTCATAAATGAATATTAAATTTTAAAAAATAAATAAAAATACCTATTATCCTTAAATAGATTAGTATAATTAAGAAAACAATTATCTATATAGTAATTATTTTCTATAAACTAGACGACCCCAAACAATCATCGTCAAATTTGTATTTTTCATACCTATATAGGGAAATCAGGCTAGTTATTTGATTCATTGTTAATTTTAGTGAATCATAAAATTATCAAAAAAATAAAAAGATTTATCTCTCTATTTTATCAATAAAAATAAAAATACAATTCTTAAAAAAAGAACAATTTAGGGATGTATTCCACTATGAAAAAATATAAATTTAATATTTTTATATTTTAAGACTATGAATAAAAGATATATGATTTTAAAATTTAATTTTCTATTCATATTTTTTCAATATTTATAAATCTAATTTTCACCTTGACAAACCCATTTTTATATCCCATTCTCTAAAATAACATATTCTCATTTCATTTCAAATTTCATCTATTTATCTCAAAAAGATGATGTAAAAGTTTTTAAGGGAGAAAATAGTGTAAATGATAACAGGAAATGATTAAAGAACAATACAATGAAACTTTATCACTCCTACATTTTTTATTTTCCTTCCAATTGAATACCTAAAAATTTTAAAAAATTATGTTTTGCACGATATTAATCAAGACATGCAATAATGAGCTTAAACAAACAACGAAAAAAATATTACTTTATAAAATATTGTAATAAAATATCCATTAAATTGGAGGATTAGAAAAATAATTACTAAATAATAAAATATGTATCTTAATTTCATTCTCAACATTATTTTTTAAGAAATTAATAGTAAATAATCAATCATTTTATATTAATCTATTTTTATTCATAAACAATATGTTTTCTTAAAAAATTTGTTTAATTACATATTGTGAGAAAATATTATTTATGATTTATTTATATTTTATAAAATTTATTTGTTAAAATTAATAACATTTTTTATATAACCATATAAAAAATTAGATAGTGTGAAATTTTTAAATTTCTAAATATTATAGATCTTTTATGAATAGTAAAAAATAAGGATTTTTTTAAAAACAATAATTTTATAATAAATTAGAAAATTTAAAAGTACCATTATATTATTAATTTGATTAAAAGTAAAAAATAATTATTCCACATGTATATTTAATCCAAATAATTATTATCCAGCCATCTTTATAAGGGGTTTATTTTAACTTTGTTTTGGTTTTTAAAAATTGGGTTTTCATGGATATTAATTTAAATGGAATAATGATTCTTAATTTTAAATTATTTAAAAACCCCCTAATTAGGAATTATTTAAATCACTTTTATAGATTATTTATAATTAAATTTTAATTTAAATCCATAAAATTGTGAATATAATTCAATTATTTAATATAAAATTGAATTCTTCATGAAAAATGTAGTTTTAAAAAAAATTCCTTCCCTCACTCATGTGGGGATTATTTTAATATAAATCATTCTATTTCTAGAAATTTAATTTCGTAATATGGATTACATATTTTAGATGAGAATAATTTATATAATCTGACATCAAAAACATAATTTTTGGATATAATGAATAGAGAAAAAATTAAAAATATTTTCAGGCGGTTAATCTAAAAATAGGTTTACCAGTGGTTAATTAAAAAATAAAAGGGTTTAAATAACCATGAAACAAGTTTTAAATATATTTTATGTCCATATCCGCTCCTTTTATCAAATAATTACTTATAATATTCAATTTTGGAACATTTATCCGTGTTAAAAACGTTTTTATGAGTTTTACTTTTTAAAAGTTACTAGTTTTCTACTCACCTCAATTATAAAAGCCCTCCCCATATTCACTCCTACACAAACATTAAAAAAAATTATTCTTTTTGGAAAAAAAATAGTTTTCTTAATTACTTCAACATGAACATGGTCACATATTTTTTTTTTGATTTTAGCCTAAAAATGAATTTTATGCTATCCAAAAGGGGGTTTATGTAGAATATGATTCATGATTAACTAGGGATTTATATTTTATTAATCTTTACACCACCATTAAATGCACTTAAAATTTTTTTACATAATAACAACAATATATCCAATATAATCGACTAAAATTTGAATATTTTTTATGGAAAGGGAATGGAGGGGGATCGGTGGGGAAAAATCTCATCCCCAAACTTGCCCAAAAATGCTAGGGAGACATCTAGGGGGCCTAAAGTGATTATGTAAAAAGGAATACCCTATAGAAATTCTATTAAAATGAGTCATAAGAGAACCCAAACTGGACGAAATGATGAGTGTATCTCCTTCACAACCTCCTCTTGCCAATCCATTGGCTGCGAAGTTCTTCTTCCTCAATATTTGACTCACCACAACCCTAGGGTGTAGGTTCATTTTGCATCATCAGATAAGATAAGAAGGTACCAAGGAGAAACCAACTTCCCATGAAAAATTTTCACTAACACCTCTGATTCTGATTCCACCTCCTTAATATGAATTCGGTGACTTTTTTAAAATAATAGGCATGCATGCATAGCTATCGTTTCTTCCCCCATGAAATTTCCTAGTCCAAAAAAGCACTAAAGGAAATAATGACTAAGCCACTATGATATCTGACCATACCACCACCCTTCATGAGGCCATTCAAGTAGGAACCATAATCATTGAGTTTAAGACCATTGTGATAAGGGGACTATCATTCGTGTGTACGACAAACTACCACCATGTGAACAGATTTAACTCATTTTTTATCACTTCCTATCACAAGATATTACAATGGTATATTTAAATAATATATATATGATATATATAACATAATTATACTTAAATAAATATGATATCACATATATCTTCTTACATTCTATTCCATGTGGGATACAACAATGTCTATTGTGTGTACAACGAACAATCACCTCACGAAGCGATGTAATTCGTTTTTCATTAAAATATGACATAGACAGAAATAATCTTATATTTAAGTAATATATGTAATATAAATTAACAACTATTGATATTTTTGGAATATATATCATTATTAAAATATAATAAATCAGTTTCATTCTTACACTGAAAAATGATAGTGGCGTTGGTGTGTTAGTGTTGACATCATTCTCCATAAAGAAAGGTGATTCAGTTTTCTTTATATAATAACAATGTTTATACATATATTTTTATTTAACGAAATTATATTGAACTTATGATATTATTAATATTATTTAATGAATAAATATTATTTACCGTCATTTAATAATGATCGTTTAAAATTGGAAACATTGAAAATTTGTACGTATGCCCTACTATATCCAAGATCGTGAAATTGTTCATTATTCCGAAAATTAATTAATGGTTGATTTTAAAAAAAAATACATGATTAATAAAATATTATAAATTTTTTTATTTTTACTACAAGTATGATGTAAAAATTACCACTTTTACCATGGTCAACACACTAAATTTATTTTGAAAGAATAATTCTAACGGCCTGAATACACTTGACGAAGACTTAATTGATTAAGTATTTAAATATGTCATTAAAAATAAATAAAATTAATTATTAAATAATATGTACATAAATGATATAATTTTTCGAAAATATAACAGATAAATTATGTATGATTATTATACAATGGTTAAATGATACTCATGGACAATCTAGACTCAATGTAAGAGAGATCACCTCAATATTCATTCATTGATGTATATTTTAATGTTATGAACAGAACCTATTTTATAATGTGTAAATAATTAAAATTTAACATGTAATATAATGAATCCATAATAAATGATTCAATGTTAAGATACAATTTTAATTATTTTACAAAATGATATTTAACCCGAATGATAACAATTTTTAAATAATTTAATAACATAATTTAATTCCATTAGGTTTTATTAAATCTTCCTTGTCTTTGATATTATAAGATATTCTGTATACCAGATTTTAATTATATTTTATTTTATATACACTATTATTACATGGATTTGTATTTATACTAGCAACTTATTCATTAATTATGTATCACTTCAACATTATGATAATTGTAAATGTTTCTCGTATAAAAATTTCATCCACGAGAGATAATTAATGTTAAAAAAATTATACTATTATTCTATATATCTACTAACAATTTTTAATTTTATATCGTGTTTCTCAATTTTTATCCTGATATATATTTTATTATTTTATGTTATTTATTTTTTTGGATTATGATAAAAGAGTCGCCAAACAAGAAAAGACATTGTGTTGAAATCTCCTATATTTAAGGATTTTTTATGATCAATATTCCCTTAGAGGAAATAATATGTCTTTAAATTCAAGAACCACATATTTGTTTTATAATATATATATATGTGTGTTTCCCATGTTTATTTTCTTATTACTCGCTTATTTATTGATGAAATATAAAGAGATTCACTATTTTGTGATACCGATCTTCAATCTTTATTTTTCATCATGGTGTGTTCTCTTCCATAGATATATTTTTTAAAATATTTTCAAAATTATATGTTTTCAATTATAAATGGTTCTTTCAGTCTATATTTAATGAAATTTTTCCTTAATATATAATTTTTTTGAAATTTAATTTCTAGAATGTTCTCCAAAATATTCAATTTGACTACCTTTACAAAATGTCTGAATTGAATGTTTATTTTTACCTTTTAAAAATTAATTTGACTTTTCAACCATCATGATGACACTATTTTTTATGACTTATTTTTATGATTAAAATATTATTTAGGAATAAAATTATTTCAATAAATTTAGAGAATATTTAAAATTTTATATATTTGTTTTGAAAATTGATTGAACATTGTCCTTATAAAATGCTCCAAATGATAAATCAAAATCATATTTATCGTTGATGATATCATTGATATGAAAAAAAGTAAAATGGTTATTTTCACATTAATGTTATTAAAGTTATATAGTCCATTTTTCATTAATTAATGTTGAGAACCCTTGAGGTTAATTTGTCTCCGTTGGTGAATTTTTTTTATGATTCAATCATTATCTTTCATTGGATGGATTATAATTATTTCACCGAGATTTTAAAAAAACATTTTTATATTCCATATATTATTAAATTTATGATTGTAAAAATGGTTTTTATGATTCTTTTATTAGATTAATGTTTTAAATATGTTATTCAGGTTATGGTTCTGGAAAATGTTTATGATGAATCTATCCCCATTATTGCTCACGGGGGAACCTGATATAGCTTATATGATGGGTGTGAACATAGAGAATCGGTTATATCGATATAACAAATAGGTGGGATGTTCCTATAAATTTCCTTAATGAATTTTTCTATGGATATATAACATATGGATATTACATTTTAAAGTCATTTTATGTTTGCTATGATGAAAATGTTCTAGGATAAAAACATGTTTTCATTGTGCTTTGTAACACCTAGAGATTTTTTTGGGATAAATTAATTTCAATTTAGTTGATGTAGTGTGTTTTATGATACTATACTAATATATTTAACTTCATGAAACACTATATTAGCTTGTGGTATATGAAACCCTATGCATGGCCTGTGTTAGAAACTATTTCATGTTATTTTCATATAACAAAATTAATCCAAAAATTTGATTAAGAAAATAACAAAATATTAATATGTGACATTATAGACAAAGAATTATAATAGAAGTTATAAATAGTATTAACACAAATAATAAAATATGTTTAATTCATTATTGAGAAATTAATTATAAATGAATATAAACACTTTTTTAAATAAAAGGAAATGTTTGTATGAAAAAAATATTTCAATGAAAATATGTCATTGTATAAAATAATAAAATCACCATTATAGATTTATTATGAGAATATATGCTTCATATATTCAATATAATTCTTAAAAATAATATTATATGTTTTCTATATATGATATAAGAAAAATTCAATTTTTTCCGGTAAAAGAAGCATTTTTAAAAAATGATGTTTTGTATCCTTTTGATAACGCATCCATTTTAAATCTAGTTTGTAAGATTTTATATGTTTTATTTGATAAAGTAATGTTATTATTTGGAATAGGTACATATGAATTTATTTTGGGTAAATTTTTGGTTTATTAATGATAACATTCATAATTTAATGAATAATGAAACAATACTATATTTTAATTCGAATATGTCGTTTCATCTAATTAATTCACATTGTTATATAATCCATTTATTTTATTTTAATGAATATTTATAATATGTTTTTATCATTTATTCCAATTTAATGAATTTGATATTATTTTGAATTAAAATTTGATATTAAGTGATGTCAATCTTTTGATGGTTTTAACATTCTAATACCCCTATTCGCATTCCCTCAATGGGATTAATTTTAATTTAATTATTAAAACTTATGTGTTTCAAATTTTGGAAATTTTATACTTTATTTATAATCATTGGGTCCAAATTATTTTAATATATTACTTTAATTTTTTTAGAAATTATGAATAGTATCTATGATAATTTTTATTTATCATAGTCAATGGTTACTCGAGTAATTTAGATTATAAATTAAAATGATATGTAGAATAAAATTACCCTAACAACTACCAAAATCTCACTGGATGAGTAAAAATTGACCCTTAACATACCAGGTTTGGAATTGTCTCATTTATTGTACTTTTTATTGGGATATGATATAAATATTATTAAAATTAACAAAAGGGACATGAAAGTGACAAAATGTTACTTTATTATTTCTTTCAAGTATAGTAATTTTAATATTGTGATAAAAAAGATAAAACATCTATAATAAAAAATATATAGAAATCTAATAAAATAATATACATCATGGTAGTTTACTTATAATTTCTAGATATTAAATAATTACCTTACAGACTTATACAATGATTATGAAAAACTTATTTAATTGATGAAAAATCAATAATATAACTTTAATTAAAATAATAATAATCATTAAAAATGAAAACACATGAAAAACTCTTATTAATAGATTATTTATCATCTAGAATCATCTAAGGGTCAAGTTATTTTTCATTTTGATGCATATAGAAATTATTATCACACTTATAATATTTTATTTAAAGTGATGTTGAAGTTGTCACATTCATGTTTTAATTCATATAACATTTTATAAAGTATTATTATATATAATATATTTTTGAAAATATGTATTCATCTTAAAATAATATCATTTATCGCATTCATAGTATTTTTTTTACCCAAAAAATAAGATATTAAATTACTACACCAAACATATGTAATAATTATTTTACTAATATAAATATCAAATTAATGTTATTAAAAATAAAAAAATAAATATATGTTCTATCAACTAACATATAAAAAAAATTATAACTCACATTTAACTCATTGAGATAAAATATTTGGTTCGATGTTAACATCCTATGTTGATATTTTAAAGAAACCATTAAATCTATTTTATAAAAATTTACTCCAGGCTCGAGCCCCATTGGGTTGGGTCATGACATAGTGGTATCAAAGGAGGTTCCACCGTTGGGATCTCAGAACGTAACTTTTTTAACATTGATTTTTCTTTGGGTTTCATAAAGGCAGTGTCAAGATGTTCTGAGTTCGGCTTTCAGGATAGGGACTCCAGTGTTGGTGAGGCGGCCGATGTATCCATACACCCGGACACTGATAACCTTCCTTTCGACTTGGGATATTTGGACACTAGTCAAAAGGACATAATGGTACATGCATCATATAAGACTGGGTTTTGGGTTTTTTCTTGTCCTTCTTGAGTCAACTCTCTAGATATACTCTTTGACCATGGTGTGTCTTTGTTGTATTTCAGGATTCCTCCATGATGACAGATAGTGAGAGTTTTCACAATTGGATTGTGGTGATGTTCTACCCCATGTAAACTATATGGACCATGGTACATGTTCTGAGGCTAGACCTCTAGGTGGTCCGCTTGTTGAGACACCACCTGTTAATCTGCTTGTTGGGCCAACAGTGTAGGATGTGGGTAAGCGTAGGGTGAGTGCATTTCACGAGTTCCAGAGGCAGTGACATCTGAGGTTTCAGGGTGATCCAGACCCTCAAGCAGCTAATGACTTGCTCGAAGTAGTCACCTGAGTTTTCCACCAAGTGAGGACACCTCTAGATCAGATTGTGGTCCTAGAGGCGAGCCTTCTGCATGGTTTGGTCGGGCGATGGTGGAGTTCAGTGAAACAGTCCCATGATGAGGAGATGCTCACTTGGGTTGAGTTTTAGTGGCTCTTCAAGGAATATTTCTATCTAATGACGATGAGGTCCGTGTGGATTCATGAGCTTCTGCAGCTTTGGTTGGAGGGCATGATTGTGTCGGAGTACTCAACGAGGTTTATAGACCTATCATGATACTCCATGAATATGGTTTGGGACCCGTTTTTTAAGGCTCGGACCTTTGATAAGGGCCTACGTTGGGACATCCATGAAGTTGTGGTTTCCTTTTGAATGCCCACATATGCTGGAGTGTTGGAGCGACCCTTTGTGGTGGAAAGATTTTTGGCTGACCAGATTAAGCCCGTCAGTGTTGGGCATATGGCAGTTGAGCCATCAACATCTGGTAGCCGATGGAAGATACAGGGGTTTGGGCATGGCCGACATTTCAGGAGGTGACACCAATGATGGAGTCTTTGAGGTTCAGTGCTCACAGGGCTCACTGTGCAGTTTTTTCAGCCATATAAGAGGAGGTGTTATGCTTGCAATGATCGAGGACATCTTTCTAGAGATTGTAAAACCCGTCGTGCGGTTGATAGGGATCTAATCGACAAATCACCTTGGTCGTGGTAGCGTCTCGAGCATGGAGGTCTGTAGGGCGGCGGACGTGGAGACAGAGCGGGTGCAGCAGCGAGAGGTGGTAGGCGGTCTCAGTTTTTACCACCCCACCCCCATGTGGTCCCCGCCAAGCACATGGAGCTGGTGACTAAGGGAGAGGATAGATGCATGCCCCAGTGGCTGTTGACCCAAAAGGCTCCGCGGATGGATAGAGATACGTCTTATGTCATTTCAACATTCTGCAGTACTTTTTGATAGACACTGTTTAGCGGTACTCTTCCCTTTCCGTTTCTTGCTTGAGTTTTTTTTCAGGGTGTTGGTAAGACCATGTGTGGGTGTTTTCGGTGGACTTTGAAAGCGTGAGAATGGGGGATCCTTCATCCATCGAGACACATTTTTGTGATGCGACCAAAACCGTTTGGGCGAGTTAGTCCCGCCCAAAGAGGATTGTGTTGAGATGTGGTGGATGAGTCCCTCCTACTTATGTGTTCGGGGGGGGGGGTTTGTTGGTGGAATTTCTTGTGTGGGAGACCCAGTTGAGAGTCCAGTTTATTTCCATGTGCGTAGGGCTTTTCGGGGACGGAAATTTCTAATGTGGGGAGAGTATAGAGACTCAGGTTTTAGCCCTGTCAGACTTTGAAATATTCCTATGAAAAAATCCATATCTAGGTGCGAAGATGGAATGCGATTCTGAGGTCCGGTGTGCTCGGATATAATTTTATAAAAATTATTATTTTTTAAACAATGCATGTGGAAAGGTTGTGTTATCTTCTAAATATTAGCTCAGAATGGGAATCTAAGGGCACATTTGCATTCGAAATGTGTCGTTTACCCTAGGCGGGGTGTAAACATTGTGGGTGCGGGCCTGCTATGAGAAAATCCACCAGGGTATTTTTCATTAATAAATGGAAAAGATTAATTACGAGCATCGGCTCAAATAACATCTGAACGGAGTCTCGGATTGAAAATCTGAGTCCGTAGTTGCATTCTGAACGCTGTGTTTACCCTAGGCACGAAATAATTTGATTCGGCCTTAGGTGCCGTGTTAGAGGCGTATTGGAAGGGAGTTAAAAATGATGTTTTTAATTAAAAAAATACAGAAAATCAATCATCTCCACCCCCCTTCTCTCTATGCGTGTTGACCCTCCCTTATCCTACTCTGTATCTCCACCGATTCGAGCACCAGGCATTCGTTTTCAGTGTCGATCGTCAGCAGATTGAGCTCTAGCACGTCGGAGGTGTTGTTCTGCACCAGAAGCTTAGGCAATCCTCCAATAGGTAGGCCATTTTAGATTTAAAATCACAGACCCTGTTTATTTGTTTTTTCATCAAATCGTCATAAGGGTTGAATAGTTCATGTCCTGAGGTTTCTGAAATATGTTTCAGATCTGATTTTTGGAGCACCGGGGTGCTCCCGGGGGATCCCAGAGTATTTTTTTTTGGAAAACCTAGATTCTGATGGCAGCCATGGCGGAATCCGGTGAGGGAAGTGGTGGCACGGTGGAATCTAGTAGGCGGTGCGGCATGCCAGACAGTTTACCGGCGTGCCAGTGATGGTTCGGCCTGAATATACTAGGAAATATTTAACCCATTTAAAATGCATATCAGGAGTCCATATCGATAGCTGTTTTTGGGGAACCTCCCTTGTGTAAAGAAGGACCTTTTTTGTTCACTTTGGGAATTTTATGAGTCGGTTTCACGGCCCGAGGATACAAAAGGTTGATTTAATAATAATATTTTATTATTATTCGACTTTGGGCAGTCGTATCTTCTACCCAGAGATACCAATTGATGTTTCGTCAGTGGCATTGAGACCTTGATGGTATGGAGGTCTTTTCTTGTTGTTTTTCGGGTGCTCGGACAATGTTTGGGGTGTAGGCCCCATAAGGCCGGGTTTGGGCATTTACAGAGAAACACAACATTCTCACCAGGAGTTTGATTTTGGTTGATGAATAATAGATCCTTGGTTTTTTTTCGAGAGGATCACAATGGTGTGATTCATTTGATGATTTTCGATATTGAGGCATGTTCCCCACCGGAGCTTCCTTCAGCGAATATTACGTTTTTCACCGGGGGTCCGTTTGGGACGAATGAGTAGTGGATTCCATGTGTTTTTTTGAGGGGATTGCCATGTTATGACCCACTTGATGAGTTTTCATATCATTATGTGGGCCCCACACAGGCTCACTACGATGAATAGTGCCCTTTTCACCGGCTGACTATTTCGAGCGAGTATACAGCCTATCCTGCGTGTTTTTTCACGTGGAACATGAAGGTATCCTCAGTATTAGCCTTGGAGGTGCACAATGTGGCGTTGTGGCAGGTCGCTCAGGTTAGCGATGTTTGGACAAGCAGGGGTTGAGGGCACTCCCTTTGTTTATTACTATGAGGGATCGTGAAACATCAAATCCTTAGTATAGGTTTGTTATACATTCAATTGGATGTTTAATCTGTTAGTGTTGTGGAATCCCTCTGCTGGGGCCGTAGCATTATCCTTTATCATCGTTTCCCTTGATCGGGTTCTTGGTATCGTTGTGACCGCTTATCCACGGGCGGCGATCCCTTATCTAGAAGTTTAAACCTGTAGGGTTTGTGGAATCATCGGGAATATGATCCACTATGCAGTGGGTCGTTATCAGTGGGGTTGTACAATCATCGGGTACATGATCCCCTAGACAACATGAAGTTGTTAGTAGATTTTTTGCTATCATTGGTTATACGATCCCCTACTCAGCTCATGGTTTCTGTACGGTTGTGGTATCATTAGTTCGATCCCCTACATCATGATTTATACTAGATAATGATCCAGTATCATCATGAACACCTTTACAAAGGAAAAAATCCCCTATCTATGTGACGTGTTTCTTTCGAGTGCCAGATCGGTTTATGGTATCCCGAAGCGGATACGAGGAGCGATCGACTATCAGTGAGATCTACGAATGCTAGATCGGGTTCTGTTATCCTCCAGCGGACCATGGGAGTGATCCAATATCTGTGAGATCTTCGTATACCAGTGTGGATTCTGGTATCCCCTAGTGGACCCTAAGAGTGATCTCATATCTGAGGAGTTTGGTGTTTATGATGGTTCAATGAGTTTTCCTAACTGGTGAAATATGACGAGTGTGATCTCTCAGGTGAACATATGAGGTGTTTGTGTGGGATCCGGTGGAGTGTATCTCTTGGACGTGTGTCATCTTGGATGATAGTGATCATGGAGTGTTCTCTCTTGGTTGTGAACCGTTTCTGGTGATGAGGACGTTACCTTGTGTGGATTTGTGTGTGAGCTGATTATATTTGGATTGATCAAGGTGTATGTATGAGCACACAGTTGGATTGAGCTGACTAGTTTTGTTTAGATGATGATGTTCATGAGATGGAGTTTCTCTCTCATCTGGGTTCCCTCTGGCTGGGATGACCTAACTCTTTCCTTTCAGTTCCTATCTTTTGTTTTGATTTTTTTGGGTGCCTACTGAGTACTGTTATACTCACCCCTACACGAGATTTACCCGCACATGTTTGTGTCTTATGCAGACAACATGCCCTTCGACGGAGTACTATGAGGACCCAGAGCAGGTGGAGCTTAGTGATCAGGTTTGACCAAGGTGTTTACTAGAGATGTATAAGGCCTCAGCCTTAAACCATACTTAATTATTGAATTAAATGAATAATTCAAATTGAGGATCTTTTCAGGTTTAGAGTTTTAGAGAATTAGGTCAAAACTATTACATCTCAAAATATTACATAGTAGACACTTCTACTAAGTTTCCATAACATAATAAAAACTTGAAAAGAAACATGTCTAGTTCCATGTTTTTGATTTCATGTCTTTCCTTGATCCCATCCTTGACCCTATTCATATTTAAGTCATGTGGAAAATATTTCAAAAACATGGGATGAGCATAAAAAGCCCAGTAAAGGATACACAAAGAAGGAAAACTGTTAGTTTTTCCAAAAAAAACAAGTAAATTATGAGTACTTTACCAAAGAAATACTTTTCACCTTTATAAAGTATTAAAAACTCTTCACTGAATAAAAGACCATCACTTACCCTTTTGTAACGAAAAGATTACCATAAAACCCATGTAAAGAACACATAATATATAAAGGTTACTTGGGACATAAACATACTTAAATGGAATAACCATATGGTCGACTTCCACACATACTTAATGGAATATCCATACGGCCGACTTCCATACCCAATGCATTGGAGTTTATAACGTAACCACCCGTCCTGGTATTCACGGAACCACCCGTCATATGGTTTGTCATGTAACCACCCATAAAATGTCCAAGTACCATCATTACACATAAAATATTGAAAATATAAACATCTCAATAACAAAAATTCATTTTTAATCACAATAAGTAATTCCAAGATATTTAATTAATCAATCTACTTTCAAAAACCATTTAAAACGATTTTTGAATCAAAGTGTCCCATACCACTTTGAATCATTTAATGGAATTATAATTTTAAAAATTAATTTACATATAAATAAATTATGAAAACCATTTTGAAAACATGGACATTATAGATAATGATTTAGAATAATGAATCTTTAAAACATTTAAAACGATATTTTTGTTGAAGAGTTTTTAACAAAATGCGAGACTCTTGAATAAAAATAATCGCAGAATAACATTTAATCCGAGCTTCATAATATCATGTGAATAAAGGTATTCATGATATAATATGAAAAAGGACATTATACACCCCAAATAAGAGTGCATTGGTGAATAACAACAATGAAGTCTCAATGGAAATGTAAATTGAGATGAAATCCATTATAAAGAGGGTATCCTTAAACTAAGGATAAATCTATCACATAATTATGTGTGATAAATAATAATACCCCCAATATAAGTGGATATTAAGTGTGAAAAAATCTATGTTCATTCACACATATTTATAGGATTACATGTTCAATAAGTACAAGTTGAACCCAAAGAAATCGAAATTGGATTAAGATGTTCCCTTGTAAAAATTCGACTGCCTAACGGCGTCACTTCAAAATTCAGAAAAATTAGTCGATGAGAGAGTGAATGGTATCTCATCACTTGGAAATAAAATTTACATCAATAAGGATATATAAGAACATAACCCAACATAATAATATGTAAATTAAAAGACTTAACAAAAGAAGTCTTTTAAAAAGAGGAGGGTGAAAGGTCCCCTTACTGAGTTGGGTAACATTCGAAACATACACCCCATGGAAGAAGGGTCATAAAATGAAGATGTAAATACCCATAAATGAAATTATACTACAAAAAGTGTATAATAATGGGCATTACATACACCACTCAAAGGAAATAGAAGCAAACATAGCATAAATGTCATGAGAATAAAAGTGGGATGAAAAATCCCTTACGAAAACTCGGCAGCCTACCGGCGCCACATAAATCATCCAAAAATGGATTGATGTGATCAAATAGGTTCAATAATTATATGAGAATAAAAATTTCACAATGAGGAATATAAAAGAACATCCCCAAACATATGAAATATGAGCTTAAAATAAATGTCATAAAAGAGAGTACTTAAAAAGAAAGAGAGAGGTTGGATCTCTTACGAAAATTCGGCAGCCTAACGGCACCACTCAAAACATCCAAAATGGATTTATGAGAGAGAATAGGGTCTCTCATCATATGAACATAAAAATTACAGTAAGAGTAATATAAAATAACATCCCAATAACATGAAAGATGAGCTTTAAAAGGAGCTGCATAAAAGAGTGTACTTAAAAAGAAAGAGAGGAGTAAGTTCCCTTACCTAAAGTCCAACTTGTCTTGTTCGTTTCTTTATATTCCTGAATAATAAACATTGGTCAAATTATAATTTCTTAAGTAAATCCCATAAATATTATTATTCATTTCATATAACATATTTTAATGATATAATAATTGGTTAATAATATGAGTTCATATCAGACGTTTTTGTCGATGTTTGGTACATGAGTCAAAAATTAACTTGTTTGAAAAATGATTGTCCATGTAGTTATAAGTAAATAATTTGCATAATAGTATTAATTATTAAAATATCATATATATCTAGTACATATTCATTTTATACTATTCACTATCATATGGAAATATAAAACGAAAATCACCGTTCATGGAGACAGTAGGTCGTACATACGCATGAACGCTACATTCAATTTTTATTTTTCTTATTAATGGAATTAAAACAAAATTAGATAGATATATATATATGTTATAATTACAGAATTTTATCCATAATTTAGATTTAATATATCACATATATATCCATTATATATATGTACTTATAATAGTACATAACATTTTGAGATAAGAAATGAAATGTACCGTTCATGGAGACGGTAAGCCGTACGTACGCATTAACGCTACTTCCATTTATATTTCATATTTAATGGAATTAAAACATAATGATACATAATTTTATTTTAATTCCAGTATGGTATCATATATAATATCATTAAATATATCCTTTTTACGTACCACATATGGTATTAATGAATCAAATCACTTTGAGGGGGCGGTAGTCCGCACTTCCATAAATGAAGATATCACATTTAACCATAATGGAAACCATAAAGGTATGACATAAATGAAATATACAGAAGCTTAAGTAAAACATAAAAATATTATATATAATATATAAATATTGTTTCATATTAATGGACACCTTTGAAGTTGTTAGAAGAATGTTGAACAATCATCGTTTCGTGAGGCAGAAAATTGCCATCCTGAGAAACAATATGTTCTTTAACCATTATAAGAAGTTGTGTGTAAGTGTAGCTCTAATAATTCTTATAAAAACATCCTAGTATATTGAAGATACTGTATTTGTTACAAAATAAATGAATAAAATGTGTTTAGGGGGTTGGAGAAGCAAAATAAAACAAAATAACCCAAGTGAAGACATTACCTTATAATCGGGTAACTCCCTTTGATTTGAGCTAAAATGCTTCCTTGGGAAGACTTCATCCCACTGTGAGGCTTCAAGGAGTTATAGAGGGATGTGGAGAGACCAAAGGGTCAGGGGTTGGCCGAGAAAAAGGTTGTGGACGTGTGGGTATGTAGGTAGAGGTGGAGGCCTTTTATAAGAGGATAGGAGGGACACTCTTGGAATGTAAAGAAATGTTACATTATTTTAGAATGATTTTCGGATTTTAATGGTCCCACATTGATGTGTTTCTAGGATAAGATGATAAGGGTTAGATATCCACCCATACAGTAGGTTTTGGACATGTGTAGGGCTTACATTTTACATTATCTTTCCATTTTATTTAAATCGTTAAATAATGAGTTTATCGCTGCATCATCATGATGTCATATATAATTTACTTTATTTAATTTCTAAAAATTATAATAAAAATAATATGATGTAGGAAATCTTTTTATCTTTCCAATTACTATTTATAGTAAAAAATATGACTTGTATAACCCCATGTAAAAGTTTTTTTAGTAAAACACTTAATGTTTGTGTCATTTTTACTTTAACACTAAATAAAAAGGTATTTATGTCATTTTCCAGCCAAAGTGGCTCCATGGGGTCCCCAAGTTGACCCATGGATTTTCATGGTCGTCCATGACACATCCAATTAGGGTAGGACATGTTTCTAGGTCATTTCATTTTATTAAAACATTATTTTTACCATAAACTACACTAATTACCTCTAATCGCGATTAAAAACATAATAAGTTACTATTCACCAAAAAATTATTTTAATCCCATTGAACCAAATTTTACTTATTAATGACAACCATGTATATCAGATTTTGAAAATCAAAACATAGAGATGGAAAAATTTCATTTAAATGGAAAATCAGTTTTTATAAGTACCACTTAGTGGTTTCACTATTCATAAAAAATTGAAGTTTTTCAGAAAATTACCAAAAATTCACCCTATGCTATATTTGATATTCCAAATTCAAAAATGATTTATATTTTACGAAATTCAAAACAAATATGTTTCATTAATTAATTTAATAATTAAATCCCGCTGTCAAAACAAATAGCGTGTTTTTATGAAACAAAATGTATCAAAAGATTGTCAGTAGTTTATGTCCGATTTCAAAGTGAAATTAATTTCAACGAACACAATTGGATTAAATGGTAAAAATATATTCTATTTTATCTTTAAAATCAATTCAAAAGATAATCTAATCATATAAATAAGTTAGATTAAAAAGAGGATTTGAATTAAAATACAACAGTTTTCACTATTCATTAACAAATGAACTTTATCGGAATGATACCAATAATTTACACAAAGTAAATTTTGATGTCTAGATTTTAAAGAAGAATTTTATTTTGTAAAATATAACACATAAAATTGTCAAAAGTGTATTTAAAAGAGGATCACAATCAAAGGGCGGTTAATCGACCTTTTAATGAATATTAGAATTATTACGCTTTAAATTGGATTTATTCGCATTTTTAATCCTCTAACATTTATTGCAAAAAGTAAAAATATTTGAAAATAATATATAATAATTTTGTAGTTAGTTATGTCCATTCCAGCCATTACAATGGCCAGACGTAAACTACTATTTAAAATAATACTATTTTATTATTAGAGTGCAACGTAAGATTCCCAAGAAAATCATTGTTGCGTGTTGGGTACACCATCGAGCATAACGTCCCCTTTAAAGTCATATTAATATTTTATTCACAAATATGAATAAATGTGAAAATTTCATACTCTTTATTTACTTGGGGTGTTACATCCTTCCCCCCTTTTGGGAATTTCATCATCGCAATTTTAAAATTGGGCTTGGAAACAACCTTGAAAGTCCCACATCGTAAGAAGAGTCGGTAAAACAATCACTTTAAAATAAAGAAAGAGAAGTATAGAGGTCACCCGAGTTAACCCATACTAGGATTCCATGTATGAAAATATGGACATGGAGGAAAAAACAAAGGGTTATGTTCTGATGGAGAGTGATAGTAAACATGTCTAGAAGAAAGTTAACCATAAGAAAATCACAAACTTGTGATGGGTTAAATGGTATTCGATTCCCCAATAGGAAATGTTAATAGACAACATTTTTGTTTTAAGTTACTTTTTATTGAGGAATTTATTCATAAGGAAACATAATCACTTATCATGTTGACATTCAACTTTTATTAGATTCCTTACAAAAACTCATATTTTCTCCAAAAGAAGAGTATTTAGGAAGACTTGTTCAAATTAAGAGTACCATAATCAACTTCTAGAGAATCACCTAATAGACAAAAGAGAACTATATACTTCCCATATCTTTAGACATTAACCAAAACCAAAACCAAAAAGGTTTGTTCAAGGTCAGATAATCCAGAAAAGGATAACCCATTATAAAATTAAAATCTATTATTAATCTTCAAAATTTGTCCAACAAAACCCAAAGTTCAACGAGGACCATTTGATAAACAATTTTTCCATAAACTTCTTCAATGTAAACCAAACCATGATTGAAACCAAAATATTTTAGGGACCTAGTCACATATTCTTTCAAGATACAAATTAACTTTTATCTCCAAATAACATCAGTTTCTCTTAAATTATCATATTGAAAAGTAATTAACCTAATCACATATCCTCGATGATAGGTTAATCATTTTCATAGATAACCCAAAATAAACTTACTCTTAATTACTAAAATCATCTAACTAAAAAGAATCAGTCAAACTAACCAGGGACTACACGTAGTCCAGTGGTAGGCGATAAACACCAGTCTCACATTGGTTGTTGGTTCGATTCCCACATCTTTGTCCGACGCGGAGGGTTGTCATACGGTCTGCATGTTGTATTTTTTCCAAAACTACTTAATTCTTAAATCATTCCCCCTAACAAGATAAAATATTCAAAAAATAATCGTAACATATTTTAACCTCAAGTTTATCTAATGCCATTCATTTTCCATCTTAACATATTATAACCCATAATTACCTCAAAAGTAATGATCATATAAACTCTAATGGTTACCTTTATAATTACTACCTGAACATCCACATCGATTGGTCATCTTGTACATGATGCATTACAAATCATACCAAGGTTAAAGTGGTTGATCATGACTCCTTGATAGTTGGTTTATAACAACCACGAGTTTCCACATTGAATCCCCCATTTTATCTAGTATCTTAATCAGATAACCACCACAGTTTCCTTCAAACCTGTTTTCTCTTTGGTGCATGCTAGATCAATCCATTCACTAAAAACAGAAATGCCAGTGTGAGTATATCAACAAAACCATCATGTACTAATGAGGGAGGTAAACACTAAGATATACTTAATCATTCACTTTATCTAAAACCAGGACTCTTTCTGAAATCCTAACCATTATGTTAATGTCACTTATGCTTAGAGGATACCCTAACCTCTATAGTTTTCTAAACTGACCATTGGTACCAACTATAAGGCCCCAACCTTAAACCATACTTAATTATTGAATTAAATGAATAATTCACATTTAGGATCTCTTTAGGTTTAGAGTTTTAGGGAATTAGGTCAAAACTATTACATCTCAAAAGATTACATAGTGGGAACTTCTACTATGTTTCCATAACATAATAAAAACATAAAAAGAAACATGTCTAGTTCCATGTTTTAGATAGCATGTCTTTCCTTAATCCCATCCTTGACCCTATTCATCTTTAAGTCCTGTGGAAAACATTTCAAAAACTTGGGATGAGCATAAAAATCCCTGTAAAGGATCCAAAAAGAAGGAAAATTGTTAGTTTTTTCAAAACAACAAGTAAACCATGAGTACTTTACAAATGTAATACTTTTCACCTTTATGAAGTAGTAAAAACTCTTCACTGAATAAAAGACCATTACTTACCCTTTTGTACACAAAAGATTACCATAAAACCCATGTAAAGAACACATAATATATAAAGGTAACTAGGGACATAAACATACTTAAATGGAATAACCATAGGGTCTACTTCCACACATAATTAATGGAATAGCCATATGACCGACTTCCATACCCAATGCATTGTAGATTATAACGTAACCACCCGTCTTGGTATTCATGGCACCACCCGTCATATGGTTTATCACATAAACACCCGTAAAATGTCCTTGTACCATAATTACGCATAAAATATTGAAAATATAAACATTTCAATAACAACATTTCATTTTCAATCATAATAAGTAATTCCAAGATATTGAATTAATCAATCTACTTTCAAAAACCATTTAAAAGAGATTTTTGAATCAAAGTGTCCCATAACACTTAGAAGCTTTTAATGGAATTATAATTTTAAAACATTAATGTCTATATAAATAAATACGGAAAACCATTTTGAAAACATGTACATTATAGAGAAATATTTAGAATAATGAATCTTTAAAACAATTAACACGATATTTTTGATAAAGTGTTTTTAACAAAATGAGAGATTCTTGATTACAAATAATCACGGAATAACATTTAATCTGAGATTTATAATATCATGAGAAAAATTGATTCATGATATAATATGTCAATGGACAGTATACATACCAAATAAGAGTGAATTGGTGCATAACAACAATGAAGTCTCAATGGAAATGTAAATTGAGATGAATTCCATTATAAAGATGGTATCCTTAAACTAAGGATAGATCTATCACATAATTATGTGTGAGAAATAAAAATACACCCAATATAAGGGGATATTCAGTGTGAAACAATCTAAGGTCATCCAAACATATTGATAGGATTACATGTTCAATAAGTACAAGTTGAACCCAAAGAAATCGAAATTGGGTTAAGATGTTCCCTTGTAAAAATTCGATAACCTAACGGCGCCACTTCAAAATTCAGAAAAATTAGTCGATGAGAGAGTGAATGATATATCATCACTTGGACATAAACTTTACATCAATAAGGATATATAAGAACATATCCCGGCATAATAAGATGTAAATTAAAATATATAACAAAAGAAGTCTTTTAAAAAGAGGAGGGCGAAAGGTCCCCTTACCGAGTTGGGCAACTTTCGAAACGTACACCCCATGGATGAAGGGTCATACAATGAACATGTAAATACCCATAAATGAAATTATACTACACAAAGTGTATAATAATGGGAATTACATACACCAATCAATGGAAATAGCGGCAAACGTAGCATAAATGTCACGAGAATAAAAGTGGGATGAAAAATCCCTTACGAAAACTCGAGAGCCAAACGGCGCCACATAAATCTTCCAAAAATGGATTGATGAGATCAAATTGGGTATCTCATTATATGAACATAAAAAGTACAGAATGATGAATATAAAATAACATCCCCAAACATATGAAATATGAGCTTAAAATAAATGACATAAAAGAGAGTACTTAAAAATAAAGAGATAGGTTGGATCTTTTACGAAAATTCGGCAGCCTAACGGCGCCACTCAAAACATCCAAAATGTATTGATGAGAGAGAACAGGGTCTCTAATCATATGAAAAAAAAATACAGTAAAATTAATATAAAATAACATCCCATTTACAAGAATGATGAGATTTAAAAGGAGAGACCTTAAAGAGAGTACTTAAAAAGAAAGAGAGGAGTAGGATCCCTTACCTCAAGTCCAACTTGTCTTGTTCGTTTCTTTATATTCATGAATAATAAACTTTGGTCAATTTCTAATTTCTTAAGAACCTCCTATAAAGATTATTTTTCAGTTCATATCACATATTTTAATGTTATAATAATTTGTTATTAATATGAGTTCATATCAGACGTTTTTGTTGATGTTTGGTACATGAGTCAAAAATGAACTTGTTTGAAAAATGATTGTCCATGTAGTTATAAGTAAATAATTTCCAGAATAGTATTAATGATTAAAATATTATATATATCCAGTACATATTCATTTTATACTATTCCATATCATTTGGAGATAAAAAACAAAAATCACCGTTCATGGAGACGGTAGGCCGTACGTACGCATGAACGCTACTTTCATGTTTTCTTTTTCATATTAATGGAATTAAAACAAAATGAGATATATGTATATGTGTGTGTGTGTTATAATTCTAGAATGATATACATAATTTATATATAATATATCCCATATATATCCATTATATATATGTACTTATAATAGTACATAACTTTTTGAGATAAGAAATGAAATGTACCGTTCATGGAGACGGTAAGCCGTACGTACGCATGAACGCTACTTCCATTTATATTTCATATTTAATGCAATTAAAACATAATGATACATAATAGTATTTTAATTCCAGTATGGTATCATATATAATATCATTAAATATATCCTTTATACATACAACATATGGTATTAACGAATCAAATCACTTTGAGGGGTCGGTAGTCCGCACTTCCTTAAATGAACATATCGCGTTTACCCATAATGGAAACCATAAAGGTATGTCATAAATGAAAAATACAGAAGATTAAGTAAGACATAAACATATTATATATCATATAAAAATATAGTGTCATATTAATGGATACCTTTGAAGGTGTTATAAGAATGTTGAACAATCATCGTTTCGTGAGTCGGAAAATCACCAACTACAGAAATAGTATGTTCTTTAACCATTAAATGAAGGTGTGTGTAATTTCAGCTCTAATAATTCTTATAATAACATCATAGTATATTTATGATACTGTAGGTGTTACAAAAGAAATGAATAAAAAGATTTTAGGGTGTTGGAGAAGAAAAATAAAACAAAAGAACTCAAGTGAAGACATTACTTTGAAATCGGGTAACTCCCTTTGGTTTGAGCTAAAAGGATTCCTTGGGAAGACTTATGCCCAAAGTGAGGCTTCAAGGAGTTAGAGAGGGATGTGGAGAGACAAAATGTTCAGGTTTTGGCCGTGAAAAAGTCTTTGGAAGTGTGGGTAAGGAGGTAGAGGTGGGGGCCTTTTATAAGAGGAGAGGAGGGGCACTCTTGGAAAGTAAAGAAATGTTACATTATTTTAGAATGCGTTTCAGATTTTAATTGTCCCAAATTGATGGGTTTCAAGGATAAGGTGATAAGGGTTAGAAATACACCCATATAATAGGTTTTGTACATGTGTAGGTCTTTGATTTTACATTATCTTTCCATTTTATTAAAATTGTTAAATAATGAGGTCATCGATGCATCATCATGATGTCATATATAATTTAATTTTTATAATGTATAAAAATTATAAAGAAATACTATGATGTAGGAAATCTTTTTATCTTTCCAATCACTATTTATAGTCAAAAATCAGACTTGTATAACCCCATGTAAATTCTTTTAGTAAAACATCTCATGTTTGTGTCATTTTTACTTTAACATTAAATAAAAAGTTATTTATGGCATTTTCCAACCCAAGTGGCTCCATGGGGTCCCCAAGTAGACCCATGGATTGTCTTGGTCGGCCATGACACATCCAATGAGTGTAGCACATGTGTATAGGTCATTTCATTTTATTAAAACATTATTTTTACATTAAACAACACTAATTACCTCTAATCGCGATTAAAAACTTAATAAGTTACTATTCACCAAAAAATTATTTCAATCACATTGAACTACATTTTACTTCTTAATGTCAACCATGTATGTCGGATTTTTGAAATTCAAAACACAACGATTGAAAAATTTCATTTAAAAGGAAAATCTGTTTTTATAAGTACCACTTAGTGGTTTCACTATTCATCACAAATTGAAGTTTTTCAGAAAATTACCAAAAATTCACCCTATGATATATTTGATATTCTGAATTCAAAAATGATGTCTATTTTAAAAAATTCTAAACATATAAGTCGCACTAATTAGTTTAATAATTAATTCCCACTGTCAAAACAAATAGCGTGTTTTTATGAAGCAAAATGTATCAAAAGATTGACACTAGTTTAAGTTCGATTTCAAAGTAAAATTAATTCCAAAGAACACTATTTTATTAAATGGTAAAAATATATTCTAATTTCAGTTTAAAATAAATTCAAAAGATAATATAATCATATAAATAAGTTAGATTAAAAAGAGGTTTTGAATTAAAATACAACATTTTTGACTATTCATTAAAAAATGAACTTTATCGGAGTGATACCAAAAATTTACACAGTGTAAGTTTTGATGTCTCGATTCTAAAGAAGAATTTTATTTTGTCAAATATAACCAATACTATTATAAAAAAGTTTATTTAAAAGAGGTTCTCCATCAAAGGGCGGTTAATCGGCCTTTTAAAGAATATTAGAATGTTTACGCTTAAAATTGGATTCATTCGCATCTTTAATCCTCTAACATTTATTGAAAAATGTAAAAATATTTGACAAACATATATAATCATTTTGTAGTTAGTTCTGTTCATTCCCACCATTACAACAGCCAGACGTTAACTACTATTTACAATAGTATTATTTTATTATTAGAGTGCAAAGTAAGATTCCCAAGAAACTCATGGTTGCGTGTTGGGTACGCCATCGAGCATAGCGACCCCTTTAGATTAATATTAATATTTTATTCACAAATATGGATAAATGTGAAAATTTCATACTCTTTATTTACCTGGGGTGTTACAAGCTGTGTCGAGGAGCTTACAGGCAGGTTTTTTTGCAGTGTTTTCCATTTTTCTGAGTAGGTTGGAAACTTTTGTAGTTTTTTTAGTGGGCCTTGTTTTTATCTTTTTTACTTCTATTGTACTCTAGTTGTTGGATAGTTGTATGCATGCATTTAATTTGTAGTTTTATATATCTCTACACTATTTCATGGAGGTGTATGTAGGTGCGTGTGTATAGGTACCTTAGGCTAATGCCTCCCATGTGTGTGATAGCCTTCTCGGCGCTTGAAGCCTGCCCCTTGGCCTATTGGAAGTGGGCTTGGGGAGTCGCGGATCAAGCCCCATTGGGTCGGGTCATGATAAAATTTTATTATTTAAATTTTCAAATCTCACAGGAATTAAATGGCTGGCATGATAAGTAAATATTGGTCCTGTAATACCAGGCTAGAACTATAAGGAAATATGGTTTAGTAATATGAGGATGGAACAAGGATTGAACTAACTTTAGTAATGGAATTTTATTGATATGTGGACCTTGATAAGGATCCTCGAATAATATGTTAATGATTTTATATTCTTATCAGTTTTCTATAATTCCAAGTCTCATTCCAATTCACTTATGTCATGGTTTCTATTCCTTTATAATTTGTTCCTTACACGCTCCCATGATTTATTTCATGATGGAACATTTTGATATTAAAATTATATGATCATTTTTTTACACTCTCATGATTATGTTTTTATTGATGTTATCCATGTTTACCCTTACTATGAATTTGATCTCACCATTTTAATGATTTCTTTTCCATAGGATTTAAAAATATGTTTTTGTTATGGAAACAAATGGGGAGGATATTTATGGTAGATTTTGATGATCTTTCACAAATTACAAGAATGTGTTCAATGATTCCAAAAATAGTAATATAATACAACCTTTGGGTGTCAGTTTGTGTAATGTATTATGTATTCCAAAAAACATATGTAATGTTCATGAAAATTAATCGTGGGTCTTTAGATGCATGATTTGGTATTTTAATGAAATAATTTTATCAAGATTAACATCACAAGGATCTTGATTATATATTAAAATAAATATTAATTTTGATAAATATTTATCACATGACTTTAGGATTGAAAAGTTGAATGTAGATGCTCAATATACAAGAGGGGGGTGGGGGTGAATTGTATACTTTAAACAGTGTTTTGGAACCATTGATGTTGGTATAAAACATTAGTTTTAATCCTTATGGAAAAATATGTTTAACAAGTATACACTAGGTAAACTCAGAATACCACTTTTTTCTACAAAATTGATAGGTTATAGAAATATGGTAACAGAAATTCAGGTTTTAGAATTTTAGTTCCGGAAATATGGTTCCGGAAATGAAACTTGGGAAAATTTCACAAGATAAAGATTTTACCTTAAAGAGTATAGAATATAACTAATCTGTGTATACAAAAACTATGAAGTATATGATAGTTATACTTTCCCTCACAACCAAAATACAATGGAAAACTATCATGAAACAATACAAGTAACAAGTACGAAATCTATTAACCGAAAGAGAAGGGTATCCAACAACCTTGGATAAAGGTCTCTTGATTTATACTTTCAAGAATATATGTCTTACCCACAGTAGGGTAAGACCTCGATAGGAATATCAGAATCTGTCTTGTTATCCCCGTAATCCATCAACTACAAGGTAGTCGGCACCTCTAACTTCTTATACCATGATTCCCTCGTATGTACTCAACATCATTCAAAGTCGCATGAATCAATCTAAACAAGATATTTAGTATGCACTAAGCATGATAGTCTCTCTCTCTCTAGAAATAACTTCAACTGCATGTAATCTCTAGAAATAAAGAACAATATCATCAAAGTTGTTAATGAGATCGTTCAAATGAGCTGCTATTTACAGGCACAACATCAACAGTTTGCTCCCTCTTCCAATGGTCATATTTTTCCTTGAATCTCATAGGAACATGTACACCTGTCACTCAAACAACGGTTAGCTAGAAACTGATTGTATAAAATAATTTCATAACTATAACAAGTATATGAAAAATTTGGTTGTTTACTCGAATCCATTTTTCAGAGTGTATGGAAAGAAGTTTGGAGTCTAAAAAAAGTTTTGAGTCTAACCAAAAACTCATTCGGTGTCTATAATGCTTGAATATTCAGATTAAGTCTTCTAAATAATTTGATACTGGAATTACATATAATTCTAGAGTCTAAATTTCAAGGAAATTAGAAGAATGAATTCATAAGAATTCAGTGTCTGAACTCAAAAAGTTCAGAGACTCAATTTAGAGAATTCAGAGTCTGAATTTAGAAAGTTCAGAGTCTGAAATCAAAAAGTTCGGAGTCTGTATTCATAGATTTTGGAGTCAGAACATAGGATGTTCATAGTCTGAATTAAGAAGAATTCAGAATCTGAATTCTGATTTATAAAATATAATTCTAGTCTTTATAATATTCTGTGTTTTTATATATGAAACCAAATTTAACATATAGAAATAAACTTAGTTAGGTTTTCTAAAAATTAGACATTAACAATTAAAACAAGGTAAGGATAAATTTTCTTTGGGGAAGGAAAATTTCCCGTATGAAAGAGAAACTGGGTAAGGAGAATATTTTCTTGAGGAAAGAAAATTTCCTTAAGGAAAATTTTCATTATCAAGATAAAATAAATTTTTACTTAAGATAGAGTTTTTGTGATTTTCAAAACATGTAGGAATGGAAAATTCATAAGGAAAACTTATTGACTCAACAATCTCCCCATTTTTGGAAATCACAAACAACCTTACGAAAAAGATTATATGGACTTAGAAAATATTTTTCTAGACTTTGAAAATAAAACATATCTCCCATTACACATGGGTAATGTTGAATACGACTAACTCCTTCTTAGGCTTTGGAAACACTAAGGATCATATTATTGATTTCTGGATTGAGTCATAGACTTTTATTGAAAATGAAAATCTACTTTTATAATAACATCCCATTAGATAAACTCCCCCTGACATTTGAAAATTTCTTCTTTACATAGTATTATTTTTAACATTCTTTTCTCCCCGTTTTTGATTTTCAAAATGTATTAAAAGGAATAGAAAAGAAAATATAGTATATCAAATATTAGTGTTAAACAACCAAATATAGAGAACATACAAAAATTTCATTAGGATTGGAGGAATATATAGAACAAGGAAAATACAACAAAGGTTCAGATAGGAAAAAAATTATCCTCCATTCTCCATCAGCCTGAGCTTCATTACTATTATTTTAAGCTTCTTGAGATCTTTGTGATCATCCTCTGAACGTTTGTGAAGCTGAACCAGATCCTCACATTTCTTCTCTAAGGATTTTATTTTTTTATCCTATGCCTTAAGAGATTTTTCCTAACCCTTTAGAACAACTTTTTTCATTACTAGCATCACTTATATCTCAATACTGACATCCCTTTATATCATCCATCTTCGAGCAACTGAATACAACACCCCAATCATATCATCCACTTATGGAATCTGAGAATTCAGTTCTAGGGTTATCTTTCCTCAAAAATACTTGTGAGATCCTTGATCTTCAAATAGTCGGTGTCAGAAGTAGCCTTGAAACTTTCTTGGAATTCATCATGAATTCTCATATCTTCTATTGTCTTTCTTGACTAGCTTGTAATATTTTTTCATGACCATTTATGAGCTTCATTGATAATATGAAAACTATTGATTTCTGCCTTCAATTAGACCCACTTATCCATCACCATGGATACTGAATCCAATGTTTTATTTATGGTGTTTTGAAGCATATGGAATCCCGAGTATATTATTGGAAATATTGGAATAGTCCCAAAAAGCTTCATGAAGTACTAGACTACAAAATCATGTCCAAGAGTGGATGATTCTGAATCTAAGATTTGTCTTGGTGAGGTTCATTTTTCAAACTCAATAGGTTTCCTCTTCAATGAACCACCAACATCTTTCTTCGTTACCACATCCTTGCTAGGTGTATCATGTATCACCTGTTTTCACTTTTCAACCATCCAAATGACTTCCTCTTGATAAGGAGATTCATGTTAACTATCGACTATCTGAATGAATTTTACTTCATCAAATTCTTCTTTTTGGATCTGGAAATAGCATCCTCTGGGTGAATGAAATCTATATTGATTCTTTCTTTTTTAGATGGTATGTCTACTTCGTATTAAGCCTTCTATTCATTTTTCCATAGAGTATAAAGCTTTGATGATTCGTCTTGAGAGGTTCTAAATGGTAATTTCATTGAATGTCTTTCTTTCTCATGAAAATATGAAACATGCCTTATCAGAACTTTGGTATCAACACTTCCTTCTTCTTATTCTTTTTCATCTTCCACTACTTTTTCTTGAACTTTTTTCGGTGTTAAAAAATTCTTTCTCAGAGTCTCGGGTAATGATTCTATCAAGAAATATTCTGGTATCAGAATATACTCAGATGCTTTCTCAGCAGCCTTCAGAAGGGATTGCATTATCTCAACCTCAGACAAAATCTTCTTTTTCTTCTTTTATTTCTCTTGCTTTTCATGCTCTTCAACTGCCTTTTCTTTCAATGATTTTTCTTCAATAGGGTCCATGCCAAAGATAAGCTCCCCTTCATTCTGATTTTTCTTGTCTTTTCTCTATTTAGCCACAACCTCATTATGATAGGCTTTTTGCTTCTTTGGTTTCGATGGTGTGGATTGGGTTTCTTTTGCCACTGGGTTTTTTTGTGTTCTCTTCCACATCCTTCAACTACCTATTAATTACACCCTTTTTAGAGGTCTCACCCACCTCCTGTTTTTTTTAAATAGATTCATTTTACTTTTCAGTAACGTCATAGAATTATTTGGATTCTATGGAAAATACAACACACATTCTTCTAAATGTATCATCACTTAACAACATAACTTTTCAATTCATCAACATAGATATACAGGGAATTTTAAAGGATTATATACATCAAACAATAATCTTTGAAAGAATCGATGGATACATAATTATTTGAGCCTTCTAATTTCCATTATTTATGTCCTAAATCATAACCATGATATGCTTAACCATGTTTATCTTCCTTAGATTTACCATGAAATCCAAAATGTACATATCATTTATCTTCAAAGTAACATTTTTTGCTTTTCATGGTATTAGGAATCCTTGAACCCACAATTCAAGAATCTGAAACTTTGTAGACAGATGAAGAATATTCGGTGTCTTTACTTCTAAGAGACTAATGAAAACCATGTCTCCACATTATCAAAACATCCATGAATATCATGAAGCTTATGAGAATGAAACTCATCTTCCCCTTCATAAGGAATACCAACCAAGCTTTCGGCCTTGGTATAAGAATGTGAATATGCCTTTCCATAACACTTGAAAGAAAAAATACTCATCCCTTCATCTTTGAATAAAAATACTCACTCATAGAATATTATTAAGAAATTCGGATATACCAAATCCCGAGTTGTTGGTTTTGAAAGGAAATCACTTTCCCACCAATTCATCTTTATATTCATTGAGATAATAGAATCATACATTGTGAAAAACATCTGATCAACTAACCTCTCTCTATATATCATCCATTCAAAACATCTTGATACCATTTGACGGTTGAGATGATATCCATAAGGAAATTTTGGTAGAATTTGATATTTTGAGATTTTTTAATAAAAACATTCCAAGTTAAGGAAAAGAGAATATGAAAATTTAAAAACTAATGAAAATACCAACATGTAAAATAATATTATGAATGTTTGAGTATGAAAATATACCTTTTGGATTTCTTGGATGATTATTTGTTATGAGGAAAATAATTCTGGATGAACTTTATATTTCGTAGATTTAATTACGGTAACTTTGACTAAGAAAAACATGATGCAAAATATAACTAGGAATTTTTTTTACAAAAAATAAATAAAGCATCACTACAAAAAAAAATTGAACTACAAAAATCATCATTAAGAAAAATTATTAATACCTTCATTTCGAAAATGTTAAAAATTATCATTATGAAAATTTATAAAATATCCATTATGAAAATTTATAAAATCTTCATTTTGAAGATTTATTAAGGGAAACAAATTTATACTACAAAAAACAAATTTAGACTATGTAAATTTTTATTAGGAAAAATGTAACGCCCCGACCCTAGTTACCCAGAGTCGGTGCTTTATTACATAACATTGGCATGATCACAAGAAAGATCAAATCCCGAAAGACCGATTGGTTTAGTAGCCTTGGAAACACTAGATATATTCATAAGTTTTACATTACATCATAAAATGAAAAACTACTACAACAACATAATGTCTCCATAATCCACACTCATATCCCCACATAATATCCCTGCAGGTCATTCATAATTTACTTCTTCACTTCCTGGGAAAAATAAAACATAGAAAAGGGGTGAGCTCAAATTCCCAGTAAGGATAACAATATAGCGGAAACTTTCATAAATAAGAATAAACATTTAAGGCAATGTATAACTAAAACAAAAGCCTTTCAAACATGAACTTTCAACATGGTACGACATAAATAAAAAGAAATAATGCCATTTACGTATTCACATGGATATTCTACTAATCGAATAATCACATGCAAAAACCAATAACCACTTTCATAATGTTGGAATGCATAATGCCAGACTATCATAACCACATAGTCAAGGCCTCGTGCCAAGTCTACAAATACGATATTTTCAAGGCCTTGTGCCAAGACACTAGTTTGTCTCATGAGACCTACCGATGCATCGATGAGCTATAGCGGGCTCCACCAGTCACATATTAAGTCCAATGCATTCCCATATGAAAAAGTTTAAACATAACATAAACATTCGTATTAAACTAGCATACGAAATGTCAATAATTTCACCATAAACTATGAATGGTATAAAAATATCACATCCACAGTCAAACATATCACAAAACCTTCAATACAATATAGATGTTTTGTATCATAATAAATCAACTTCAAATAAGCGTAAAATCCATCAAAGGATGTTGACATAGATGAAATCAAAACACTTTTTAGAGAAATATCTCTTTCTATTTTTGAAATCATTTAAGATCCATATAAAATAAAACATTTTCTTAAAAATATTCTTATAATATTGTAAGGAAAGCTTTGAATATTTTATAACGGCAGAAAATAACCGCACCCGCCGTATAAGTTAAAAAAACATTCTTACCTTAATTCTGTTGAAATTGTTAAAAAGGACCTTGTTTTGAAAAGGACGGAAAGATTCCTCTTATAAAAAGTAAAACAAGGGTATAAATGACTTTAACCCATATTCTTGTAAAAATGTTTTGAAATACATTTTGAAGAAACATGGATGTGGATGATAACGAGAGCCCAGTAGATTATTACGTATAAACAACCTCGAATAATGAAAAGATTGTGAAATAAAACTTACCTTGTACTTTTCCTTGGTTGGGGTAGGTTAACCTCCTGTTTAATGGTGAAATAATTGTTATTAAATTATACAATAATCATATACATTAATATGATATCATATATGAACTTTTAATATTTATTTGATAATAATATCTTAGTATTATCGTTGTTTCGGGTGTTAACTTACTTGCTTTCTTTTATATGTTTTGTTACGTAAGACATGTTTGTAAAGGATAGGTTTTATATTATTCATATCCAGAATGATATCAAGTCCTTAAACATCATTTTTTAAATCATCAAATGATAATTATAGTTGAATGGATACGATAGAGAATGAATCTCATCGCGTTTGTGGAGACGGTAGTCCGTACGTACGCACGAGCGACAATATCATTCTTTTGATATTAAAATAATATATAAATGGATGGTATATCATATATTCAGAATCCTTAACATGTTATATTTATTATTTACATGAGTTACACATCATTATTATACCCATCCAAATAATAATATATTGAATAACAATTACACCACGACGTGGAGACGGTTAGCCGTACGTACACACGTATGGTGACATGTTATTCAAAGGGTGGATATAATACTGAATATGGTTGTACCATATTTATAATAACATCACAGTATATGTGAGATACTGGAGTTATTATTTTATAATGGTAAGAACAAAGAAAGAAGAAGTGGAAGAAGAAAGGAACTTGAAAAGGGGTGGTGAAAACATTACCTCTTCTTCGGGTTCTTCCTTTTGATTTGATCAAAAGGGCTCCTTAGGTTGGCTTTCCGATCAAACTAAGGCCACTAGGTTGTAGTTAGGGAAGTTGGGAGAGTATTTGGGCAGAGTTTGGCCTAACCAAAAGGCTTTGATGGTGTGAAGAAATGAGCAGGAGGAGTGCCCTTTTATAAGAGGGGTGAGGGGCACCTTTGGAAAAGCTAGAAATATTAATTTATAATAAATTCATATTCGGTTTAAAATGGCTACAAAGTTGACTATTCAAAGGTTAAGGTGGGGATGGGTCGAAAACAACTCAACCAATAGAATTTAGACATGTTTGGGTACTTATATTAACCTTATCTTTAAGTATTAACTATAAGTTAATTAGTTTCACTTTTACAATGTCTCTTTGTATTTTTATATAATATGGTTAATAAACTTACTATATACATCCAAGAGACCCACAAGTGGTCCATTAATGATGAACCTATCATGATATAAGTCTCTCGGCCGATCCTTAGATTTTTAGGAATTTAATATCAATTAATAATATAATATTTGTTTTAAGAACTCTTTTATGTCAATTTTGACACTATTCAATAGTTGATTTTTGTGAAACTCATAACAGATTGATTACTTCGAAATAAGTCAATTAAATCAATCCTAATATATCATATTAACATATAAAATTAGTTTAATTCATTAAAAGTTTCATATTATATTTATTTGGGTATTTATAATATCAATTATTTTAATTTTTCACTATTGTAGTAATTACTGCATCATCATTGTGTCATAAATAAAATAAATTATTTATTGTCTAAAAATTATAAATAAAATATCATTATGTAGGAAATATTATTATCTTTCTAATTAATATTTATAATCTAAAATCCATCATATATAACCCTATGTAAAAATTGTTTTTTCTAAAAGATATATGCTTGTGTCATTTTTGTATTCATTTTAACTTAATTAAAATAAAGTGTCATTATCACTTACAAGTGGATCCATGGGGTCCCAAAATCGACCCAAATATGCCCATGGTCGACCATGTATCATCCAGTAGTGTTAAGACACGTTTTAGGGTAATTTAGTATTATTATAATATTATTTTTTAACCCTTATTTACCGGATTTACCGTTAACCATGGTAAATAAAATATTTACCGCAGTAATTATTCAAAATGTCTAAAAATAAAAGATACCTATTTACACAATTTGAACATCCTGATTCCAAATATGGAATCCATTTTTCTAAATTCAAAACACAGAAGTGGCAGAAATTAATTTAAAATTAATCCCCGCTGTCAAAACAAAAAGCGTGTTTTTAAGAGATAATAACTATCAAAAGATTGACACTTGTTTATGTTCGGTTTAATTGTAACATTATGTCCAATGACCAACAATATATTAAATGGTAAAAATATATTCTAAATATACTTTAAAACCACTCAAATTCAAAATTTATCACTATTAATTATTTTGATTAAAAAAGTTGTTTTTAATTAAAATTTAGTAATTTTCACTATTCATCAAAATATGAAAGTTATCCGAAAAGTACCAAAATTTCACCTTAGGCTAAATTAGATATTCCGAATCCAAAAATGAAGTCCATTTTGAAATATAAAATATATATAACTTCAAAAAGTAGGTATTACTATTCATAACGACTAGTTTGATTGGTTATGGTGTGTTAAAATCTCAAGGTTGCGTACAACACATGCTACTGTATTATTCAAAGAAAGCGTACCGTGGAAGCTTGAGATGTTTCATTTTAAATTTTTGGTGTCCCCAATTAGTCAAAAAGTTTAAAATATTTTATTTAAAAAGGGTTCACTATTAAAAGTTGATAAAAGTGCAATACTGAAAATGAGTTTGTTCTTGCATTATATCTAAGAAACTCCTAATATGAATTCTAAAATTATAAGGATTATATAAAGTTTAAAATTTAGATAATACTATTCATAACCTCTTTTGAATGGATTTTTTTTAAGTCATGGTGTGATTGAACTCGGTGTTGCGTGTAGTGCAAGTTATTGAATTATTTTGAAGAAATGACACACTATGACATCTTGGGGTGTTACATTCTCTCCTCCTTCAATAAATTTCATCCTCGCAATTTGAAATTGTTCTTCGAAAATAAAAGGTTGAAAATAGAAAATATATTTGTGGGAAAACCCACATCAGAAATTGGGTTACTAAAATTTAGTCTTAATATGAGGAAAAGAGAAATCAAAGGGTCACCACCATATTATGATCTCGATTAGGAGAACATTGGTGGCAATTAGAGACATATAATTGGAGGAAAAAGGTAAATATTTATAGGTAGTGATTGAGGTCATCAATCACAAACAAGTGTAAAATTGAGGTCCTTAAATTCATCATTCTATGATGATTTGAAATACCATCGGTTCAACAAAACATAGGGTATTATGATAACACATTTTTGACGTTTCAAAGTATCTTAGTTGAAATCCCACATCGAAAAATTAATTAACGAGGCATCTATTTAAAATAAAGAGTCGAAAGTATGAAGATTACCGAAAATAACATATACTAGGGTTCCATGTAGGAAAATATGGATATGGAAGAAAAATATAACCATCAATTATCTGATGGAGAGTGGTAGAGAACATGGCTATGAAAAGGCCAACAATCCCAAAGCCATAAATTAGTGATGATTTAAGGTACCATCTAGGAAAACATTTTTGTTCTAAGTTTCTTTTCTTAATATTGAGGAATTTATTTATGAGATTGGCTAAGATCAAAAGGAGATATACTTACTTTATAATTAGAGTTTTATCCATTAATAAATTTCTACCACAAACTCATCTTTCACTCTAAAAGATAATAGAATGTAAAAAAAATTCTATTTACACTATTCGTATAGGGTTCCAAAATAAACGGATTTATAATTTATCTACAAGATCTTTTAATAAATACTACATTATTTAATCCAGGACATCTCGTGGGCCAGTTGTAGGTGATACACCCTTGTCGCCCTTCGGTTGCGGGTTCAAGTCTCGCAGCCTTGCCGGACGCGACAGGTTGCCGCCCGACCTCCTGGTTGTCCTTTTATGGCAATCCAAAATAATCCAAACTAGAACTATCCAAAATACTTATGTCCAAACTCACAGTCCAACATTTATAAGGAAGTTAAACATAATATAGATCCTTTTTACCCCGTAATAGCATATGAATACCTTCATCATGTATTACCATATTCCTTATTGATTACATTCATTCTCCCTTATTCCATATAGAATGCTGGATTAATCCAAAAATGTTTTAAACCCCATCAATGATGGAATATACAAATCATTAATCAGTACCAAGGTAGTCAAGAATATCCAATATAATTTATCCAAAACAATCACATATTATCACTACCTCAGTATCAGAACTATATTATGATTTATCATTCTCTTAACCATATATTTTCCAAAAATTTATCCTTCTATTGAGTCACTTTTCTTTGTTCCACACAATCTCAAGTCCTTAATGAAATAGTACTGCAGTACAATCCTTATATACTCCATAATTATTATAACAAGTACACTGTTGATACAACACTCAATTGACATAATCAACATAAGAACTCCAATCATTCCTCTTCATCTGTGGTAGTATCATAACTTGATTATCATCCAATAACATCATTTGCGGCATAGTCTGATGACTGGGACATAGGTTCGCGTAGTGTCTAATCTCATTGCAAATGAAGCATTGTGCATTTGAAACCTTTTTCTTACCCTTGCAGTCACGTACTTTGTGCCCTTTTCCTCCACACTTATAAAAAACTCTCATTCCTTTCAGGAAAGTTCCAGGGTGTTTCTTTCCACTGTTACCACATATGGGAAAATTATTCTTTTCCCTCTTCCCTTTATCCATCATTCTCTCTTCCATCATTTTCTTCTCTTGCTTCCCTTCAAAGCCATAGGACTCAGTAAACTCTTTACTTTTCTTATCAACACATGATATTATTTCTTCATATGATGATAATACATGGGAGACTATTTCTCTTATAAATTCTAGCTTAAGACCATGAAAGATATGATCCTTCCTTCTCTTTGGATCATGTGCATTTCTGGAGTTCTCATTCCTTCTACTGGGCGCCATTTCTAAAAATGGCATACACTAGATCAGTTTATGAATCAAAATACATAATCCCATACTTATAAAACACTTAACATAAATTGAACTATTTATGGATATAATTCATAATCATAAAAATGTCTCCTTTGAGGATGTATATACTCATAAACCCTTCATAATGATTTGTAAAGAAAATGAGAGTTATCTTAAGCATATCCCCCGAGAGTGTCGTAACCAAGAGTGCAGCAAGGCCCGTTGTCGTGCACCAGTTCCCGTTCGAGTCTAGCTCAAAGTGGTGTTTTCGGGTTTTACCCCTAGGTACATCTGTGCCAGAGCCGCCTCTACCTGCTCGTATCCAGACAGGGATGTATTGCTCGGAAAACTCACAAAATCCCTACAATACCAAAATTCTAGGAAGTTCTTCTACACTAATCCTCAAAGTTCATCTTAGTTCTACGTGCTCTAATCAGAGTTTATCTAAATCTAGCTTCCAAGTATTGTACTAAACTTCCTCTGATACCAACTGTAACGCCCCGACCCTAGTTACCCAGAGTCGGTGCATTATTACATAACATTGGCATGATCACAAGAAAGATCAAATCCCGAAGGACCGATTGGTTTAGTAGCCTTGGAAACACTAGATATATTCATAAGTTTTACATTACATCATAAAATGAAAAACTACTACAACAACATAATGTCTCCATAATCCACACTCATATCCCCACATAATATTCCTGCAGGTCATTCATAATTTACTTTTTCACTTCCTGGGAAAAATAAAACATAGAAAAGGGGTGAGCTCAAATGCCCAGTAAGGATAACAATATAGCAGAAACTTTCATAAATAAGAATAAACATTTAAGGCAATGTATAACTAAAACAAAAACCTTTCAAACATGAACTTTCAACATGGTACGGCGTAAATAAAAAGAAATAATTCCATTTACTTATTCACATGGATATTCTACTAATCGAATAATCACATGCAAAAACCAATAACCACTTTCATAATGTTGGAATGCATAATGCCAGACTATCATAACCACATAGTCAAGGCCTTGTTCCAAGACTACAAATAAGATTTTGTCAAGGCCTTGTGCCAAGACACTAGATTGTCTCATGAGACCTACTGATGCATCGAGGAGCTATAGCGGGCTCCACCCATCACATATTATGTCCAATGCATTCCCATATGAAAAGGTTTAAACATAACATAAACATTCGTATTAAAACTAGCATACGAAATGTCAATAATTTCACCATAAACTATGAATGGTATAAAAATATCACATCCACAGTCAAACATATCACAAAACCTTCAATACAATATAGAAGTTTTTTATCATAATAAATCAACTTCAAATAAGCGTACAATCCATCAAAGGATGTTGACATAGATGAAATCAAAACACTTTTTAGAGAAATATCTCTTTCTATTTTTGAAATCATTTAAGAGCCATATAAAATAAAACATTTTCTTGAAAATTTTCTTATAAGATTGTAAGGAAATCTTTGAATATTTTATAACGGCAGAAAATAACCGCACCCGCCGTATAAGTTAAAAAAACATTCTTACCTTAATTCTGTTGAAAAGGTTAAAAAGGACCTTGTTTTGAAAACGACGGAAAGATTTCTCTTATAAAAAGTAAAACAAGGGTATAAATGAAATTAACCCATATTCTTGTAAAAATGTTTTGAAATACATTTTGAAGAAACATGGATGTGGATGATAACGAGATCCCAGTAGATTATTACGTATAAACAACCTCGAATAATGAAGAGATTGTGAAATAAAACTTACCTTGTACTTTTCCTTGGTTGGGGTAGGGTAACCTCCTGTATAATGGCGAAATAATTGTTATTAAATTATACAATAATCATATACATTAATATGATATCATATATGATCTTTTAATATTGATTTGATAATAATATCGTAGTATTATGGTTGTTTCGGGTGTTAACTTACTTTTTATCTTTTATATGTTTTGTTACGTAAGACATGTTTGTAAAGGATAGGTTTTATATTATTCATATCCAGAATGATATCAAGTCCTTCAACATCATTTTTTTAAATCATCAAATGATAATTATACTTTAATGGATGCGATGGAGAACGAATCTCATCGCGTTTGTGGAGACGGTAGTCCGTACGTACGCACGAGCGACAATATCATTCTTTTGATATTAAAATAATATAAAAATGGATGGTATATCATATATACAGAATCCTTATCATGTTATATTTATTATTTACATGAGTTACACATAATTATTATACCCATCCAAATAATAATATATTGATTAACAATTACACCACAACGTGGAGACGGTAAGCCGTACGTACGCACGTCTGGTGACATGTTATTCAAAGGGTGGATAGAATACTGAATATGGTTGTACCATATTTATAATAACATCACAGTATATGTGAGATACTGGAGTTATTATTTTAGAATGGTAAGAACAAATAAAGAATAAGTGGAAGAAGAAAGGAACCCGAAAAGGGGTGGTGAAAACATTACCTCTTCTTCGGGTTCTTCCTTTTGATTTGATCAAAAGGGCTCCTTAGGTTGGCTTTCTGATCAAACTAAGGCCTCTAGGTTGTAGTGAGGGAAGTTGGGAGGGTATTTGGGCAGAGTTTGGCCGAACCAAAAGGCTATGAAGGTGTGAAGAAATGAGAAGTAGGAGTGCCCTTTTATAAGAGGGGTGAGGGGAACCTTTGGAAAAGCTAGAAATATTAATTTATAATAAATTCATATTCGGTTTCCAATGGCTCCATAGTTGACTATTCAAAGGTTAAGGTGGGTATGGGTCGAAAACAACTCAACCAATAGAATTTAGACAGGTTTGGGTACTTATATTAACCTTATCTTTAAGTAGTAACTCTAAGTTAATTATTTTCACTTTTACAATGTCTCTTTGTATTTTTATATAATATGGTTAATAAACTTACTATATACATCCAAGAGACCCCCAAGTGGTCCATTAATGATGAACCTATCATGATATAAGTCTCTCGGCTGAACCCTATATTTTTAGGAATTTAATATCAATTAATAATATAATATTAGTTTTAAGAACTCTTTTATGTCAATTTTGACACTATTCAATAGTTGATTTTTGTGAAACTCATAACCGATTTATTACTTCGAACAAAGTCAATTAAATAAATCCTAATATATCATATTATCCTAGAAAATTAGTTTAATTCATTAAAAGTTTCATATTATATTTATTTGGGTATTTATAATATCAATTATTTTAATTTTTCACTATTGTAGTAATTACTGCATTATCATTTTGTCATAAATAAAATAAATTATTTAATGTCTAAAAATTATAAATAAAATATCATTATGTAGGAAATATTTTTATCTTTCTAATTAATATTTATAATCTAAAATCCAACATATATAACCCTATGTAAAAATTGTTTTTCTAAAAGATATATGCTTGTGTCATTTTTGTATTCATTTTAACTTAACTAAAATAAAGTGTTATTATCACTTACATGTGGATCCATGGGGTCCCAAAATCGACCCAAATATGCCCATGGTCGACCATGTATCAACAAATAGGGTTGGGACACGTTTTAGGGTAATTTAGTATTATTATAATATTATTTTTTAACCCTTATTTACCGGATTTACCCTTAACCATGGTAAATAAAATATTTACCGTAGTAATTATTCAAAATGTCTAAAAATAAAAGTTACCTATTTACAAAATTTGAACATCCTGATTCCAAATATGGAATCTATTTTTCTAAATTCCAAACACAGAAGTGGCAGAAATTAATTTAAAATTAATTCCCGCTGTCAAAACAAAAAGCGTGTTTTTAAGAGATAATAACTATCAAAAGATTGACATTTGTTTATGTTCGGTTTAATTGTAAAATTATGTCCAATGACCAACATTATATTAAATGGTAAAAATATATTCTAAATATACTTTAAAACCACTCAAATTCAAAATTTATCACTATTAATTATTTTGATTAAAAAAGTTGTTTTTAATTAATATTTAGTAATTTTCACTATTCATCAAAATATGAAAGTTATCCGAAAAGTACCAAAATTTCACCGTAGGCTAAATTCGATATTCCGAATCCAAAAATGAAGTCCATTTTGAAATATAAAATATATATAACTTCAAAAAGTAGGTATTACTATTCATAACGGCTAGTTTGATTGGTTATGGTGTGTTAAAATCTCAAGGTTGTGTACAACACATGCTACTGTATTATTCAAAGAAAGTGTACCGTGGAAGCTTGGGATGTTTCATTATAAATTTTTGATGTCCCCATTTAGTCAAAAAGTTTAAAATATTGTATTTAAAAAGGGTTCACTATTAAAAGTTGATAAAAGTGCAATACTGAAAATGAGTTTGTTCTTGCATTATATCTAAGAAACTCATAATATGAATTCTAAAATTATAAGGATTATATAAAGATTAAAATTTAGATAATACTATTCATAACCTCTTTTGAATGGATTTTTTTTAAGTCATGGTGTGATTGAACTCGGTGTTGCGTGTAGTGCAAGTTATTGAATTATTTTGAAGAAATAACACACTATGACATCTTGGGGTGTTACAAAAAAATGATTACATTCCAAGAAAATGTACTCCCCAAATGAAAAAGAGTTTGTTACAATAAGGAGATGAGTTGTAACATAAAGTAAATAAGGATGATTACCTTACAGTTATAATTCCTAAGTTCTATTTAATGTATTCAAATGTATAAGATGGTAATGATTTTGTGAAAATATTAGCAAGTTGAACCTGTGTTCTGGAAAATTGAAGAATGATATCTTTTTTGTGTGTGTGATCCTCAATAATATTATGCCTAATATCTATGTGTTTTTTACGATAGTGATGGTCATGTTTTTACATAGTTAAATGGAACTAGTATTATCACAAAAAAATAGTGTTTTGGTAAAACTCATGCCATATTCTGTGTATGTTTGTGTGTTGCATCCACAACACCTGAGCACAAAAACTTCTAGAAGCTACATATTCAGATTCAGTAGTGGAATGTTCTACTGAGTGTTTCTTTTTTCCATGACCATGAAATTAATGAATCTCCTAAGAAATGACAAGATCCAGATGTACTTTTCATATCCATTATACATCCACGAAATTCAGCTTTTGGAATACTTTTTAAAAGAAAATCCTTTCTAGAAGTATAAGTGAGACCTAGATCCATGGATCCCTTTATGTAGTCATAAATATTTTCCACTTTTTTTAAATGAGATTAATTTTAATTGGATTAATATCTTTCACATAAGCATACTGAAAAAATTATGTCTGGTCGACTAGCTATCAAGTATAGTAATGTTCTTATCATACCTCTAAATGATGTTTGATCCACTGGTTTCCAGTTTCATCAAGATCAAGTGAGTTTGAGGTACCTATGGTAGTACTAATACTCTTAGTTTTTTCATATCCATACTTCTTATAAAGATATTTAATATACTTATGTTATGATATGTATGTTCCTTCTATTTTATGAGAAATTTGTAAACCTAGGAAAAATATTAACTCACCCATCATACTCATTTCAAACTAATTTTTCATTAGATAAACAATGGATTCAGTTAAATATTGATGAGTTGAACCAAATATAATGTCATCGACATAGTTTGAACAAATTAAAACATTTTTATTATCTTTATTTATAAAATGTTTTCTATCATTATTTCCTTTAACATAATTATTTTGAAGCAATAATCTTATAAGTCTATCATACAAGGCTCTAGGAGCTTTCTTATGTCCATACAAGGATTTGGTAAGTATTTAAACATGTTTATGATGTTTTGAATCTTAAAAAGTAGGATTTTGTTCAAAAAAAACTTCCTCTTGTACAATACCATTAAGAAAAAACCATTTAACATCCATTTGAAAATGTTTGAAATTAAAGAATGCTGCAAAGTCTAGTAGAATAAGAATCGATTGAAGTCTAGCTACTAGAGTATAGGTTGATCCAAAGTCAATTTCTTCTTGTTGATTATAGCCTTTAGCTACTAATATACTTTTATTTCTTACAATGAATCCACTTCATCACACTTATTTCTGGCGACCCATTTTAATCCAATAAAAAAGATTCCATAGGACTTTCATCCAAGGTCCAAACATTATTCCTTTTGAATTTATTTATCTCATCATGAATGGCATAGATCTAATCATCATCACCTTATGCATCGTCAGTTCTTTTTGGTTATAATTGGTAAAGGAGTTATAGATGTTCTACTTTATTTCATAAGGAAATTCTATTGCATAAAGGTTGATTTACATCACCAATGATACTATCAATAGGATGATTCTTAAGAAACAACGGATTTGGGTTTTGTAAAACCTGTTCATCAACATATGGTAGGAAATATTCTGGGGTAAATGTTTCCGAAATGACTTCTTGAACATTTCCTTTACCAGAAGTATATTTTATCAATGGTTGATAATCAGGTTTTGATAACACATCTGAATTTATAGGCTGATCTTGATTAAAAACAAACGGATCAGTGTCATCAAATTTTACATGTACTATTTCGTTAACCATACAAGTATTTTTATTGATAACTCTATAATCCTTAGAAGTTTTGGAGTAGGATAAGAAAATTCCTTCATCAGAATTTTCTAGTAATTTATGAAATTATCTTTAGTATTCAGAATGAATACTTTTCATCCAAGAAAAAGTGGGATTTCTGAAACATGGGGGTGCTGGAATATCATCCATCCACGCTGGATTTTTCTTTCCACTGGGAAGGAGCACCACCTGTCGTGTTTCTAAGGATACATGATGGGAAATGATTTTCTCCATTGGATCATATGGGTGGGGGTTCCTGTCAGGATGGGGATCCTTAACTACCAGTGCGTAGGCAGGTTAATCAACATGAAAATACAGCCTAGCGACTCGTGGTGCGGCTGGTAGAACAACCATTGGCGTAGCTGGTGGAATTCAAGCTAGGTCCTACGGATTTTCACACCGTTTATAAGGATTTGGTGATACATACCATGCCCTCATGCCATACGTTCCATCCTAAACCCTATCAACATGGGAAGGATGGTCAGGATCACTTGGAGGCAATTCGCTGAAGTGATGTTTTTCCTACCCTAGCTCACCTGACCTAGGATCACCAATTTCTACTCGTCGCTCTATAAGGAATTCGGATAGATGGTCACAGACCATATATTTTTGCTCCGCGAGCTGTTGACGCAACTCTACCTTTTCAAGGTCCTCCTCTATCATCAGCACTGGGCCAGATGGGTCAGAGGGTTTGGAAATTCCAAGGTGTTCCTTGACCTTATTGGTATTCTGGCTGAAGACTAGTTCCTCAGTGGGCAGAGGAATACCCAGTAGATTCTTTTGTTGGTGTGTTATCATTCCCAATGTATCCAAGATGTGTGAAACTCCCTCGGGGGGTATGTACTCTCCAAGAAGTTCAAGCATGTTTTCACCAACTGCCAGGCCATCCATGTTAACCGCAACCCTACCTAGAGGCGTATCCTCTATGTCACCCATCAAATCGAGAAGACTCCATATAGTACTAATGATGAGGGCAACATACATCGACAATTATGGATCTGTATGTGGTGATATACAACTTTTTTAATCCTATGGAGTACCCAGAAACTCTGAATGTTCCTTTTTCTGAGGGCCATACTGTGACCTAGTGACTTAGGGTGATGGGCCACAATGAGTGTGGCCAAATAAATAAGACGACATTGTTCTCCAATTTCCTAAAAATGTTCTTGGATCGTTGGGTAAGACACCCTCAGGTGATGAATACGGAAATTACTTGTGCATAGGGTCTGGTGAAAATCTAAACTTCTGGTAGGGTGAGGGATTCTAGTGCACACAAAATAGGCTCTGTAACTAACCAAAATATCTTAGGGATGTGGTCTACTATGAGTATATTCCATAATCTCCTTGGCCCAGATTCATGGTCAGGCCCTTCATTGCCCCACTCATCTACTAGAGGTGGCTGGGGAATAGGTTGCTGTAATGAAGCTGACAATGGGGACGGTAGGTAGGCCGGTGGAGAATATGGAGATTGAGATGAGAAACCACAATATCCCAAGCTATCCTCCTAAGAGTGAAGTGAAATAGTGGTGACATTGTGTTATGATGGGCTGACTACAACAGTTTTTGGCACAGAGACCACAACAGCCGGCGGTGGACCACACTGCTGCTCATCCACCATCACTCCCTAGAATAGCTCTCTGTGATCTGTAGTCATGGTAGAGATTGCTTCTAGTCAGTATGGTGATTGAATGGCCATAACAAGTGGAGTTTCCAAAATTTCATCCTCCGAGATATACCTATGGAGGAAGGCCAGAATCCGATGGACCACACGTTCTGGAAGTATGAGGTCGTTGCACCTTGTTACTACGCTGCCCATTTACACGGTGGATCTAGGCGAGGGTTTCATCACTAAGTCATATTCTACATATGAATCTGAGAAGCAAACCTGTTTGACCACTGTATGAATCTTATTAGTGGTATTTTTATGGTTGAAACGACCCACCCTTATACTTCGAGATTGCTCTTCAAGAGATAGTATATTTCTGGAATGTGGGGGACCTTCTATCCTACTGGAATTGGGGTGGAGTGGATTCCTGCTTCAGTAAGCCGAGGTGCGAGGGGAAACATGACAGATATCAAAAGGGATACGAGGAGGACCTCGGTGGGAAGAGCTTTAGAGGGTAGGACCTTCGATAAAGCTGATAGAAGAACAGGTAGGGACTCTATGATTATTTCTCTTGGTGAAATTAATGTGAGGTGGGTCCTTTCACTGGTCAAGACGAGCATGGTTAGGACCTCTGTGTTGAGTGATGGTGAGGTTATGCTGGCCATCACCACTCTAATTGCTGATGCGAGTAGAATATATGATAGCTGTTGTGAGGACATAGGGAGGACCCTTATGCTAGTGATTGATAGAGTATGAGACGTCCCCAACCTGGCGGTCTGTGCCATGTGGAAGGACTCTATACTCAATGTAATGGGAACAAGAGAGGCTTTCGTTCTGAGTGTCACCATCGTTGGGAGGTCCCTCGTTTAGAATGAGGGTAGCACGTGGTGGAACACCGTGATGATCGTGGAATTGGAAAAGACCTTCATTATCCATGGTTGTGGTATGTGGAGGGCCTTCGTACTGGCAACAGCCACAAACTACGCCGACGTTCGATAGAGTCGACCCTTCCAGCCTGTGGGGTGGTTGGGGCCTCAATCCAGGCTGGGTATACAGGATCCCTTGCATAGAATTTGTTGGGGGATGATTATACATGTCGGAGGTGTCGCGAGAAATAGTAGTTGATGTAGACACCCCTTGGCAGGCGTCATCCTTGGCATGTGCACCGCGCCGACATCGGGTCAGCCGGACTGGGGCCAGCAGTGCAAGCACATGGCTTACAAGATCCTCTCCTTGTGAGACATGATGGCAGCACTTGAACGGCCTAGTGGGAGCCCTCCTTGGGATCCCCTGATATGGGATCCTAGCCAGGATAGACGAGATATCCCCTACTTCATCAGGACAGAGGAAGGAGTCATCAAGGTGTTGTGGGGAAAGGCTACCGAAATGATTGTATATTGAAGTGGAGAGTAGTGTCTATCTGCCCGGCGATTGGGGAGATGGGGCATGGGCGTCCATCATGTGTGGTTTTGGAGATGTTCATAGAAGTAGTCAAGCCACATGTGTTTTCCACATTGGCGTTACCCCTACGCATTTGTCGGTGGGCAGGTGGAGATCGGGCTCTTGGTGAGGCAGCTTGGTTTCAGAAATCCTGGGAGATTAAACCATTAGTGCTGAAACAAAGAAATCGACTTCTAGTCCCCCAAATTCCATTCTGTATCCCATGTCTAGTAATAAGGATCCATCATGACAATGACATAAAATGAGATTTCCAACGTTTTGACTTCCCCAAATTCTAGTGACTTTCACGCCAGGCCCACTATTTTCATGGCGGGACCCAGCATCAGATGACTAGATCTGGAGACAAGATAATCCACTGATGTCTCGAACTCTACTAATATCCACATTGCGGAGAATAATTTCATGTTGTATTCACCATTTCAGTTTTCGAAGCTTTCGCCGGGTCATGCACATCCATATGTGGAGGACGCGTAGCTATTTCCCCAGATTCTAGAATTCCAAAGTCTGGTGACATATGTTTCTTATTCATTGATGTTTTCTCCTTTATCAAAATGGGATGATGAGATGTCGGTTCTTCATTCTATGGATTCCTCCTCAGAACATGTTACCTTGTACGAGTCTCCCTTAATGACAAATATGTTGTTCGTGAAACTCTTCTCAGTTTCATGTCTTCAGGGATGATGCTAAATTACACTACTTCTGTCAGGACATTACAATGGATCCGGTCAGGTCAACAACCGTCAGTCGGGGGAGTAGTCACGTTCAACATCACTAGTGTGTCTGGATGCCAATACACTATCGTGTCTGGGATTCTTCCCCTTAATATATGGATTCTCGAGGGTGTGAAATCCTGATGAATCCCATGTCGAATCTAAGGAATTATATTCCATTGAAATGACTCTGAGATTTTTCTTGGCTTCCCATGTTTATCATTGGGTATACCACGAGTTTAATACATTGATTAGATGGATCAGACTGATCGGAACACTGAATAGACTGGATTATATGGGTGCAACCCCTAGAGGTAACACTGATGTTGGGGAAAACGTGAGAATAGCTACTTGATTGCTATTAATGGGAATGAGGAATGAGGTGGTATAATCCCACAAGGCTGTGGAGGCCTAGTTAAGAATCAATACCGATGATGGATTGTTAAGTGAAGTGGATGGGGAATGAGATGCAGTCGACAAGATGACAATAATGATGTTGGGATTGAACTTCGAAGAGACCTCCTGCAAATCCTCATGGTAGGGAATGAATGTCATCATTATTCAGTAGAATTATCGGACACCTGAATAGGCGACCTATGAGAATGGATGCATTGATGGAATATGGAGGAAATATAAACTGCATTTTGGGTCATCACCATTCCAAAAAAAATTAGATCGAGGGGGGGGGTTAGGATAAGGCATGAGTGAATGGCTTGATCCTCGGGGAGGCTGCCTATGTATCCCCATGATATGGAATCATAGTCCACTTAGTTCATATGAAGACGGATTACAGTCAATTGGGGACATTAACACCTTACCTCTGAATGGGGATGACAATGGATTACCGTTGAATGGGGTTGACAATGGATTACTGTTGAATTGGGGTCGCAATGGCTTACCACTGGATGATGTCACAATGGCTTACCACTGGATGGGGTCACAACAACGTACCACTATATGAGGTTGAACCTCATGGAGGCTTCTTGTGTTCCCTATCTAGAACACAGGGATCAAAGCCCACATAGTTCAGGATAATGGATGTAGTTTAACTTTGTGCAAGATGAAAAGGGGGCATACAGTTTTACATCATGCATGATGAAGGTGGTGAAACATGAAGGGGGTCAGAACCATTGCTTTTAGGACTTGATCCCCATGGAGGCCTCCTACTTATCATGCCATGGCAAGGATCAATATTCGCATAGTTCAGGAGGAGTGGTAGCTAACGAAAGAAGGTCAGGACCCATGGGTGTTGGTCTTGACCCTCATGGAGGCATCCTACATACCTTGCCTTGGTAAGGATAAATGTCCACGTAGTTCAGGTGGGGTTTGATGAACCATTGTGAAGGTGTTCAGGACCAATGGTTTGTGGGCTTGGACCTCAGGGAGACATCCTACGTACATTTCCTTAAGAAGGATCATAGTTCACATAGATCAGGTGGAGTGTGGGACATACACTCTAGGAGGCCCAGAGAGGATGTCATGGTCAATGATTACACTATTTCCATATGAATCATGCTCAGTTTGAGAAACATGAGGAAAAAAAGTCCTGACAATCACGTCGCAGATGGTGCGTCCATGGGGAGTGGAATGGGGGCTTACACGTGGTTTGCAACCCAAAAAGGATACAGGGGCCTACGTGTGGTCTGCAGCCCAAGGTGATGAAGATTGGGGCTTACTCCAAGTTGGAGGATCGGGTGGTGAGAAAGCCCAATGTTATTCGACACCAAGGTAGAGAGGAGGAGTAGGGATGCTACTTCCTGCAATAAATGCTAGGGGCTTACACCAAGGTGGTTTACTTTTCCCTATGTACAGATGCAACTCTAATGAAGGTGATCTCATTCAATGTGAGGAATGATCTCACTTGAATGGAGACCAGTGGGTGAAGAGGATATCAGAGATGGATCACCCAGCATGTAGTGTCTAGTGCAAGGCCACAGTTTAACATCATGTGTCAAGGACAATGATTCATGGTCGATTAATGTCTTGCAGCTCGGATGAGGTGGGATTACACCGCACCCCTAGGACATACGTTACCCACCCACCCTTGGGGAAGGGAAGGAATCATCAAATTTGTGGTGATGGAGTGTTATGGAGTGATCCATTGAGGGGTCCATGTTTTCATGGCTATGAAAAGAAAAAATAGTCGTTATCATGCCTATCCGAATAAGAATAAGCAGAAGAAATGAAATTTAAAGCACATCTACAGGGACCTTGAAGTTATTTCATGAAATCCTAGAGGTAATATAAGGAAAGGAGTTTTTCAGCAATGGAATTCATAGGTAGAAGCCTTGTGAATATCTGGTGATCCATATAGTGGAGGGTCTTCGCGAAGGGGTATGCTTCAAGAAGTGACATGGCCTAGCCTAGTCATAGTGCATTGGTGAACATGAATGGTTCATCGTGAAGTCGAAAATAACTCACAGAGTAGTGCTTCGTGATGAACGGGTGATCATGGAGCATGACATTTGGAAGCAATGATCTTCATGAAGCATATTGTCCCTTCCTTAGCATGTGTGTCACATGTGCATGGAGGGTGATTCGTGAATCATAAGTGCATCACGATTTCCTGAGTCCTGTTGGGGATCCACTTCCTTTGTAAAGTCTTGTGGTCTCTACAAAGGGCATTCCTCCTTGATAAGGGGATGAATTCATGCAATGGGGGAGACACTTCAAAATTGAAAATTACCTTGTGGAGCTCATGGTTCGCAGAGCAGATATTTCATCACGATTTGATTTCCAAAATGGTGAAAGGGATAATGATCCATACTTTGGGGGAGAGGGGAGCCTTGTATTTATAGGAAAGAGGGGCCCGAAGAAGTACTCACTCATTGTGAAGCAAAAGCTTTCTCCGCGGCGAGTTCACGAACATCAAAGTGTTTCAAGGAGCATCCTACCTCCTGGTTCTACGGTGGGTTCGTGAACAAAAAAGTGGTTCATGGGGCATCCCACCTCTTGGATCCACGACATGTTTGTAGAGGAGGTGTTTTGTGCTGACGTGGGGCCCTGGGGGCTCTGCGAACAGAATTCATAAGGCCTCCTGTATTTCTTTCCATGTGTTTAGGGATTTTCGGGGATGAAACTTTCTACGGTGGGGAGAATATAGCGACTCAGGTTTTGGCCCTGTCAGACTTTGGAATATTCCTTTGAAAAAATACATAGATAGGTGTGAAGATGGCATACGATTCCGAGGTCCGGTGTGCTCGTAAATAATTTTATAAAAAATATTATTATTTATACTATGCATGTTGAAAGGTTGTATTATCTTCTAAATATTTTCTCAGAATGGGAATGTAAGGGCACATTTGCATTCGAAATGTGTCGTTTTCCCTAGGTGGGGTGTAAACATTGCGGGCACAGGCCTGCTGTGAGAAAATCCACCCGGTGATTTTTCAGTAATAAATGGAAATGTTTAATTACGAGCATCGGCTCAAATAAATTTTGAACAGAGTCTCAGATTGAAAATCTGAGTCCGTCATTGCGTTCAGAACGTCGTGTTTACCCTAGGAATGAAATAATTTGAGTCGGTGTCAGGTGCCGAGTCAGAGGTGTATTGGCAGGGATATAAAAATGATTTTTTTAATTAAAAAAATATAGAAAATCAATCATCTCCCCCCCCCCATTTCTCTCTATGCACTTTGACCCTCCCATATCCTCCTCTATATCTCCACAGATTCGAGCACCGGGTGTCTGTTTTCCGTGCCAATCATCCGCAGATAAAGCTCCAGCACGTCGGAGGCGTTGTTCTGCACCAGAAGCATAGGAAATCCTCCAATAGGCAGGCCGTTTGAGTTTTAAAATCCCAGAATCTATTTATTTGTTTTTTCATCAAATCATCATAAGGGTTGAATAGTTCAAGTCCCGAGGTTTCAGAAATATGTTTCAGATCTGATTTTTGGAGCACCAGGGTGCTCCCTGGGGATCCCAGAAGTTTTTTGTTTGGAAAAACCAGACTCCGATGGTAGACATGGCAGAATCCAGTGAGGGAAGCGGCGGCGCGGTGGAATCCAACATGCGGTGCGGCAGGGCAGACTTTTTTCCATCGAGCCAGCGATGGTCCGACCTAAATATACTGGGAAATATTTAACCCATTTAAAATGCATATCGAGAGTCCAAATCGCTAGCTGTTTGCGGAGGAACCTCCCTTGTGTCGTAAATGACCTTTTGTGTCCACGTTCGGAATTTTATGAGACGGTTTCACGGCCCGAGGCTACAAAAAGTTGATATAATAATAATATTTTATTATTATTCGACTTCGGGAAGTCGTATCTTCTACCTGGAGCTTCCGATTGACGTGTCATTAGTTGCATTGAGACTCTGATGGTATGGAGGGCTTTTCTTGTTGTTTTTAGGGTGTTGGGACAATGTTTGGGGTGTAGGCCCCATGAGGCCAGGTTTGGGAGTTTACAGAGAAACACAACATTCTCACTGGGAGTCTGATTTTGGTTGATGAATAGTATATCCTCGGTTTTTTTTAGAGGATCACAATGGTGTGATCTGTTCGATGAGTATTGGGATTGAGGAATGTTCCCCACCAGAGCTTCCTTCACCGAATAGTACCTTTTTCACCGGGGGTCCACTTGGGATGAATGAGTAGTGGATTCTGTGTATTTTTTCTAGGGGATCGCCATGTTATGACCAACTTGATGAGTTTTCAGATCATTGTGTGGACCCCACGTAGGCTCGCTACGATGAATAGTGCCTTTTTCACTGGCTGACTGTTTCGAGCGAGTATAAATCCTATCCTATGTTTTTTTGCGTGTGGAACACAAAGGTGGCGTCAGTATCAGCCTTGGAGGTGCACAATGTGGCATTGTGGCAGGTCACTTAGGTTAGCGATGTTTGGACCAGCAGGGGTTGAGGGTACTCCCTTGATTCATTCCTACGAGGGTTCGTGCATCATCAAAACCTTAGTATAGGTTTGTGATACATTCAATATCATATTAAATCTGTAGAGTTCTGTAATCCCTCTAGTGGGGCCGTAGCATTATCCTTTATCATTGTTTCCCTTGATCGGGTTCTTGGTATCGTTGTGACCGCTTATCCATGGGCGGCGATCCCCTATCTAGTAGTTTAAACCCGTAGGGTTTGTGGAATCATCGGGAATATAATCCACTATGCAGAGGGTCGTGATCAGTGGGGTTGTGAAATCATCAGGTACATGATCCCCTAGTCAACATGAGGTTGTTAGTAGGTTTGTGGTATCATTGGTTATACGATCCCCTACTCAGCTCATGGTTTCTATTGGGTTGTGGTTTCATTAGTTCGATCCCCTACATCATGATTTATACCAGATAATGATCCAGTATCATCATGAACACCTTTACAAAGGCAAAAATCCTCTATCAATGTGACGTGTTCCTATCGAGTACCAGATTGGTTTGTGGTCTCCCCAAGCTTATCCGGGGACTTATCGATTATCTGTGAGATCTATGAATGCCTGATCAGGTTGTGTTATCCTCCAATGGACCATGGGAGTGATCCCATAACTGTGAGATCTTCATATTCCAGTATGGATTCTGGTATCCCCTAGTGGACCCTAGGAGCTATCTCATATCCGAGGAGTTTGTGTTTATGATTGTTCAATGAGTTTTCCTAACTGGTGAAATCTGAAGAGTGTGATCTCTCAGGTGAACAAATGAGGTGTTTGTGTGGGAACCAGTGGAGTGTATCTCTTGGACGTGTGTCATCTTGGATGATATTGATCGTGTAGTGTTCTCTTATGGTTGTGAACTGTTTCTTGTGATGAGGATGATACCTCGTGTGGATTTGTGTGTGAGATGAGTATATTTGGATTGTTCAAGGTGTATGTATGAGCACACACTTCGATTTTGCTGACTAGTTGTGTTTAGCTGATTATGGTCATTAGATGGATTTTCTCTCTCATCTAGGTTCCCGCTGGTTGGGATGAGCAGACTCTTTCCTATCAGTTCCTATCTTTTGTTTTGAGTTTTTGGGGTGCCTACTGAGTACTGTTATACTCACCCCTACACGATATTTTCCCACACATGTTTGTGTCTTATGCAGACCACATGCCCTTCGATGGAGTACTATGAGGACCCAGAGCAGGTGGAGCTTAGTGATCGGGTTTGAACAGGGTGTTTACTAGAGCTGTGTCGAGGAGCTTATAGGCAGGTGTTTTTGCAGTGTTTTCCATTTTTCTGAGCAGGTTGGACACTTTTGTAGTTTTTTTAGTGGGCCTTGTTTTTCCCTTTTTTACTTCTATTGTACTCTAGTTGTTGGATAGTTTTATGCATGCATCTAATTTTTAGTTTTTTATATCTCTGCATTGTTTCATGGAGGTGTATGTAGATGCGTGTTTACAGGTACCTTAGGCTAATGCCTCCCATTTGTGTGATAGCCTTCTCGGCGCTTGAATCCGGCCCCTGGCCTATTGTAAGTGGGCTTGGGGAGTCGCGGATCGAGCCCCATTGGGTCATGTCATGAGAAAATTTAATTATTTAAATATTCAAATCTCACGGGAATGAAATAGCTAGAATGATAAGTAAATATTGGTCCTGTATTACCAGGCTTGAACTACAAGGAAATATGGTTTAGTATTATGAAGATGGAACAAGGATTGAACTAACATTAGTAATGGAATTTTCTTGATATGTGGACCTTGTTAAGGATCCTTGGATAATATGTAATGATTTTATATTCTTATCAGTTTTCTATAATTCCAAGTCTCATTCCAATTCACTTATGTCATGGTTTCTATTCCTTTATAATTTATTCCTTACATGCTCCCAAGATTTATTTCATGACGGAACATTTTGATATTAAAATTATATGATCATTTTTTTACACTCTCATGATTATGTTTTTATTGATGTTATACATGTTTACACTTACTATGAATTTTATCTCACCATTTTTATGATTTCTTTTCCCTGGGATTTGAAAATATGTTTTTGTTATGGAAAAAAATGGGGAGGATCTTTATTGGAGATTTTGATGATCATTCACAAATTACAAGAATGTTTTAAATGTTTCCAAAAATAGTAATATAATACAACCATTGGGTTTCAGGTTTTGTAATGTATTATGTATTCCAAAAAACATTTGTAATGTTCATGAAAATTAATCTTGGGTATTTAGATGCCTGATTTGGTTTTTTAATGAAATCCTTTAATAATGATTAACATCACAAGGATATTGATTAGATATTAAAATATATATTAATTTTGATAAATATTTATCACATGACTGTAGGATTGAAAAGTGGAATGTAGATGCTCGGTATACAAGAGGGGGGGTGGGGGTGAGTTGTATACATTAAAAATTCTTTTAGAACCATTGATGTTGGTATAAAATATTAGTTTTATTCCTTAAGTAAAAATAAGTTTAACAAGTATAAACTAGGTAAATTCGGAATACAACTTATTTCTACAATAATGATAGGTTCTAGAAATATGGTTCTAGAAATTCAGGTTTCATTAATTTAGTTCCGAAAATATGGTACAGGAAATGAAACATGGAAAAATATCACAAGATAAAGATTTTACATTAAAGTATATAGAATTTAACTAATTAGTGTATAAAAAAACTACAAAGTATATGATAGTTATAATTTCCTTAATGTCCCAAAAACAGCGGAAAAATAAACATGAAACAATACAAGTAAAAAGTACGAAATCTATTAACCCAAAGGGAAGGTTATCCAACAACCATGGATAAAGGTCTCTTGATTTATACTTTCAAGAATGTATGTCTTACCCACAACAGGGTAAGACCTCGATAGGAATATCGGAATCTGTCTTGCTATCCCTGCAAGCTATCAACTACAAGGCAGTCGGCACCTCTAACTTATTATACCAGGATTCCCTCGTATGTACTTAGCATCATTCAGAGTCACACGAATCAATCTAAACAAGATATTCAGTACGCACTAAGCATGATAGTCTCTCTCTCTAGAAATAACATCAACATCATGTAATCTCAAGAAATATAGAACAATATCTTCAAAGTTGTTAATGAGCTCTTTCAAATGAGCTACTATTTACAGGCACAACATCAATGGTCGACTCCCTCTTCCAATGGTCATATTTTTCCTTGAATCTCATAGGAACATGTAAACCTGTCACTCAAACAAATTTTAGTTAGAAATTGATTTTATGAAATAATTTCATAACTATAACAAGAATATGGAAAATTTGGTTGTTTACTCGAATCCATTTTTCAGAGTGTATGGAAAAAAGTTTGGAGTCTAAAAAAAGTTTTGTGTCTAACCAAAAACTTATTCAGTGTCTATAATGCTTGAATATTTAGCTGAAGTCTTCGAAATAATTTGATACCATAATTACATAGAATTATGGAGTCTAACTTTCAAGGAAATTAGAAGAATGATTTCATATGAATTCAGTGTCTGAACTCAAAAAGTTCAGATACTTAATTTAGAGAATTCAGAGTCTGAATTTAGAATGTTCAGAGTATGAAATAAAAATGTTCGGAGTCTGTATTCAAAGATTTCATAGTCGGAACATAGAATGTTCTTAGTCTGAATTAAGAATAATTCAGAATCTGAATTCGGATTTATAAAATAGAATTATAGTATTTATAAGATTCTGAGGTTTTAGATATGAAACAAAATTTTAAATTTAGAAATAAACTTCGTTAGGTTTTCTGAAAATCAAGACGTTAACGATTAAAACAAGGTAAGGATAAATTTTCCATGGGGAAAGAAAATTTCCCTTATGAAAGAAAAACTGGGTAAGGAGACGATTTTATTGATGAAAGAAAATTTCCTTATGGAAAATTTTCATTATCAAGATAAAATAAATTTTTACTTAAGATAGAGTTTTTGTGATTTTCAAAACATGATGGAATGGAAAATTCATAAGGAAAACTTATTGACTCAAAAATATCCCCATTTTTTGAAATCACAAACAACCTTACGAAAAAAGATTATAAGGAGTTAGAAAATATTTTTCTGGACTTTGAAAATAAAACATAACTACCTTTACACATGGGTAATGTTGAATACGACTAACTCCCCCTTAGGATTTCGAAACACAAAAGATCATATTCTTGATTTATGGATTGAGTCATAGAATTTTATTTCATATGAAAATCATCTTTTATAAGAACTTCCCTTTAGATAAACTACCCCTGACTTTGTGAAATTTCTTCTTTACATAGTATTATTTTTAAAATTATTTTCTCCCCATTTGTGATTTTCAAAAAGTATTAAAGGGAATAGAAAAGAAAATATCGTATCTCAAATATTAGTATTAAATAAACAAATATATAGAACATACAAAAATATCATTAGGATTGGGGGAATATATAGAACAAGGAAAATACAACAATGGTTCAGATAGGAAAAAAAATTATCCTTCATTCTCCTTCAGCCTGAGTGTCATTACTATAATTTAAAGATTCTTGAGCTCTTTTTGATCATCCTCTGAATGTTTGAGAAGCTAATCCAGATCCGCACCTTTCTTCTCTAAGGCTTTGATTTTATCATCTTGTGGCTTAAGAGATTCTGCCTGACCCTTTAGAACATCTTTTTTCATAAATAGCATCACTCCTATATCAATCCTGACATCCCTTTCTATCATCCAACTTCGAGAAACTGAATACAACATCCCTATCATATCTATCAATTATGGAATCTGATAATTCATTTCTAGGGTCATCTTTCCTCAAAAATACTTATGAGATCCTTGATCTTTAAATATTCGGTGTCAGAAGCATCCTTGACACTTTCGTGGAATTCATCATGAATTCTCATCTCTTCTATTGTCTTCTTTGACTAGCTTGTAATATTTTTGCATGACTATTTATGAGCTTCATTGTTAATATGAAAATTATTGATGTTTTCCTTCAATTAGACCCACATATCCATCACCATTGATACTGAATCCAATTTTTTATTTATGGTGTGTTAAAGCATATGGAATCTCGAGTATATGATTGGAAATATTGGAATAGTCCCAAAAATCTTCTTGAAGTACTAGACTACAAAATCATGTCCAAGAGTGGGTGATTATGACTCTATGAATTGTCTTGGTGAGGTTCATTTTTCAAACTCAACAGGTTTCCTCTTCAATGAACCACCAACATCTTTCTTCATTACCACATCCTTGTTAGGTGTATCATGTGACACCTATTTTCCCTTTTCAACCATCCAAATGACTTCCTCTTGATAAGGAGATTCATGTTAACTATCAAATATCTGAATGATTTTTCCTCCATCAAATTCTTCTTTTTGGCTCCAGAAACAGCATCCTCTGGGTGAATGAAATCTATATTGATTCTTTCTTTTTCAAATGTTATGTCTAATTCTTATTCAGCCTTCTCTTCATCTTTCCCTAGAGTAGAAAGCTTTGATGATTCATCTTGAGAGGTTCTAAATGATAATTTATTAGAATGTAATTCCTTCTCATGAAAATATGCATCATGACTTATCAGATATTCGGTATCACCACTCCCTTCTTATTATTATTTTTCATCTTCCACTACTATTTCTTGAACTTTTTTCGGTGTTAAAAAATTCTTTCTCAGAGTCTCAGGTAATGATTCTATCAAGAAAGATTCCGGTATCGGAATATACACAGTTTCTTTCTTAGCAGCCTTCAGAAGGGATTACAATATCGCAGCCTCAGAAAAAATCTTCTTTTTCTTCTTTTATTTCTCTTGCTTCTCACGCTCTTCAACTACCTTTTCTTTCAATGATTTTGCTTCATCAGGGTCCAAGCCAAACTTATGCTCCCCTTTCATTCTGATTTTTCTTGTCTTTTCTCTATTTAGCCACAAACTCATTATGATAGGCTTTTTTCTTCTTTGGTTTCGATGGTGTGGATTGGGTTTCTTTAGCCACTGGGTTTTTTGTGTTCTCTTCCACATCCTTTGACAACCTATTCATTTCACCATTTTTAGAGGTCTCATCAACCTCCTGTTTCTTTGAAATAGCATCATCTTCCTCTTTAGGAAAGTCATAGAATTATTTGGATTCTATGTAAAATACAACACACATTCTTCTCAATTTATCATCACTTAACAACATAACTTTTCAATTCCTCGACATAGATATACAAGGAAATTTAAAGGATTCTATACATCGAACAATTATATTTGAAATAATGGATGGATACATAATTATTTGAGCCTTCAAATTTCCATTATTTATGTCTTAAATCATAACCATGATATGCTTAACCATGTTTATCTTCCATAGGTTTACCATGAAATCCAAAATGTACATATCATTTTTCTTTAAAGTATCATTTTATGCTTTTCATGGTATTAGGAATACTTGAACCCACAATTCAAGAATCTGAATCTTTGTAGAAAGATGACGAATATTCGGTGTCTTTACTTCTGAGAGACCAAGGAAAACCATGCATTCACATTATCAAAACATCCATGAATATCATGCAGCTTATGAGAATGAAACTCATCGTCCCCTTCATGAGGAATACCAACCAAGATTTCGGCCTTGGTATAAGAATGTCAATATGCCTTTCCATAACTCTTGAAAGAAAAAATACTCATCCCTTCATCTTTGAAGAAAAATACTCACTCATAGAATATTATTAAGAAATTCAGATATACCAAATCCTGAGCTCTTGGTTTTGAAAGGAAATCACATTCCCACCAATTCATCTTTATATTCATTGAGATAATAGAATCATACATTGTGAAAATCTTCGGATCAACTAACCTCTCTCTATATATCATCCATTCAAATATTGGTTTGAAAGTTTACATATCATTCTTAGAGAGACTTCCATAGATATTCATAAGAAAGAATTATCTGAGAATTTCAGAATGGGTATATTTAAGAGGACAGATCATCAGTATGGGAAGGCTTGTGTTTCGATGTGGAACAACCATCGGGGGTCCTTTATATTGGCAATGGTGGTGACGATTCAACATCCTTGATTGATTTGATGGATGAAAAACTACATGATACCATTTGACGGTTGAGATGATAGCCACAAGGAAATTTTGGTAGAATTTGATATTTTTAGATTTTTTAAGAAAAAAAATTCCGAGTTAAGGAAAAGAGAATACGAAAATTTAAAAACTAATTAAAATACCAACATGTAAAATAATATTATGAATGTTTGAGAATGAAAATATACCTTTTGGATTTCTTGGATGATTATTTATTATGAGGAAAATGATTCTTGAAGAACTTTAGATTTCGTATATTTAATTACGGTATCTTCTACTAAGAGAAACATGATGAAAAATAAAACTACGACTTTTTTATGAAAAATAAAGAAACATTCACTACAAAAAAAAATTGAACTACAAAAATCATCATTAAGAAAATTTTTAAATACCTTCATTTCATAAATGTAGAAAATTATCATTATGAAAATTTATAAAATCTCCATTATGAAAATTTACAAAATCTTAATTTTGAAGATTTAGTAAACAACAAAAAATTTAGACTACAAAAAACAAATTAAGACTATCAAAATTTTTTTAGGAAAAAATGATTACATGCCATGAAAATGTACTCCCCAAATGAAAAAGAGTTTGTTACAGTATGGAGATGGGTTGTGACATAAATTAAATAAGGTTGATTACCTTACAAATATAATTCCTATGTTCTATTTAATGTATTCCAATCTATATTATGGTAATTATTTTGTGAAAATATCATCAAGTTGAACCTGTGTTCTGGCGAATTGAAGAATGATATCTTTTTTGTGTCTATGATCCTTAATAATATTATGACTAATAACTATTTTTTTCACGATAGTGATAGGCATGTTTTTTACATAGTTAAATGGAACTAGTATTATCACAAAAAATTTGTGTTTTGGTGAAACTCATTCCATATTCTGTGTATGTGTTTGTGTTGCATCCACAACACATGAGCACAACAACTTCTAGAAGCTACATATTCAGATTCGGTAGTGGAATGTTCTACTGAGTGTTGCTTTTTTCCATGACCATGATATTAATTAATCTCATAAGAAATGACAAGATCCAGATGTACTTTTCATATCCATTATACATCCACCAAATTCAGCATCTGGAATAATTTTTAAAATAAAATCATTTCCACAAGTATAAGATAGAACTAGATCCATAGTTCCCTTTATGTAGTCAGAAATATTTTCCACTTTTTTTAAATGAGATTCATTTTACTTCGATTAATATCTTGCACATAAGCATACTGAAAAAATTATGTCTGGTCGACTAGCTGTCAAGTATATTAATCTTCTTATCATACCTCTAAATGATGTTTGGTCCACTGGTTTCCAGTTTCATCAAGATCAAGTGAGTTTGAGGTACATATGGTAGTACTAATACTCTTAGTGTTTTCATATCCATACTTTTTATAAAGATATTTAATATACTTATGTTATGATATGTATATTCCTTCTGTTTTTGGAGAAATTTTTAATCCTAGGAAAAATATTGACTCACCCATCATACTCATTTCAAACCCATTTTTCATTAGATAAACAATGGATTCAGTTAAATATTTATGAGTTGAACCAAATATAATTTCATCAATATAAGTTTGAACAATTAAAACATTTTTATTATCATTATTTATAAAAAGTGTTTGATCAGTATTTCCTTTAACATAATTATTTTGAAGAAAAAATCCTATAAGTCTATCATACAAGGCTTTAAGAGATTTCTTATGTCTATACAAGGATTAGGTAATTTTTTTAAAATGTTTATGATGGTTTGAATCTTCAAAAGTAGGATGTTGTTCAACAAAAACTTCCTCTTGTACAATACCATTAAGAAAAGAACATTTAACATCCATTTGATAAAGTTTGAAATTGAAGAATGCTGCGAAGTCTAATAGAATAAGAATCGATTCATGTATAGCTACTGGAGTATAGGTTGATCCAATGTCAATTCCTTCTTGTTGATTATAGCCTTTAGCAACTAATCTACCTTTATTTTTTACACTGAATCCATTTTCATCACACTTATTTCTGAAGACCCATTTTATTCTAATAAAAAAAGATTCCTTAGGACTTTCAACCAAGGTCCAAACTTTATTCCTTTTGAATTCATTTATCTCGTCATGAATGGCATAGATCCAATCATCATCACCTAATTCATCATCAGTTCTTTTTGGTTATTATTGAAAAGGGAATTATAGATATTCTACTTTATTTAAAAAGTAAATTCTAGTCCATAAAGGTTGATTTACTTCACCAATGATACTATCAATATGATGATTCTTAAGAAACAACTGATTTGGTTTTTGTAAAACTTGTTCATCAACATAGGGTAGGAAATATTCTGGGGTAAATGTTTCAGAAATGACTTCTTGAACTTTTTCCTTAGCGGAAGTATATTTTATCAATGGTTGATAATCAGGTTTTGATAACACATCTGAATTTATAGGTTGATATTGATTAAAAACAAACGGATCAGTGTCATCAAATTTTACATGTACTATTTCGTTAAGCGTACAAGTATTTTTATTGATAACTCTATAAGCCTTAGAGGTTTTGGAATAGGATAAGAAAATTCATTCATCAGACTTTGCTGAGAATTTATGAAATTATCTATATTATTCAGAATGAATACTTTGCATCCAAGGAAAAGTGGGATTTCTGAAACTTGGGGGTGCTGGAATATCATCCATCCACGATGGATTTTTCATTCCATTGGGAAGGAGCACCACAAGTCGTGATTCTAAGGATTCAATATGGGAAATGATTTCCACCATTGGATCATCTAGGTTGGGGTTCCTGTCATGATGGGGATCCTTAACTACCAGTGCGTAGGCAGGTTCATCAACATGAAAATACCTCCTAGCGGCTCATGGTACTGCTGGTGGAACAACCTTTGGCGCAGCTGGTGGAATTCGAGCTAGGAATTATGGATTGTCACACCGTTTAGAAGGATTTGGTGATACATACCATGCCTTCATTCCATACGTTCCATCCTAAACCCTATCAACATGGGAAGGATAGTCAGGATCACTTGGAGGTAATTAGCTGAAGTGATTTGTTTCCTACCATAGCTCACCTGACCTAGGATCACCAATTTCTACTCGTCGCTCTATAGGGAATTCGGGCAGATGGTCGTAGACCATTTATTTTTTCTCCGCGAGCTGTTGACGCAACTCTAACTTTTCAAGGTCATTCTCTATCATCATCATTGGGCCAAATGGGTCAGAGGGTTTGGAAATTCCCAGGTGTTCCTTGACCTTATTGGGATTCTAGATGAAGACTAGTGGCTCAATGGGCATAGGAAGACCCACTATATTCTTTTGATGATGATTTATCATTCGCAATGGATCCAAGATGTGTGAAACTCTTTCGGGGGGTATGTACTCTCCAAGAAGTTCAAGCATGTTCTCAGCCACTAGCATGCCATCCATGTTAACTGTGATCCTACCTAGAGGCGTATCCTCTATGTCACCCATCAAATCGGGAAGACTCCATATAGTACTAATGATGAGGGAAACATACATACCCAATTATGGAACTGTATGTGGTGATATGCCACTTTTTTAATCCTATGGAGTACCCAGAAACTCTAAATGTTCTATTTTTTGAGGGCCATACTGTGACCTAGTGAGTTAGGGTGTTGGTCCACAATGAGTGTGGCCAAATCAATAAGACAACATTGTTCTCCAAAGTCCTCGAAATGTGCTTGTCTCTTAGGGTATGACACCCTCAGGTGATGAATACAGAAATTACTTGTGCATAAAGTCTGGTGAAAAAACTAAACTTCTGATAGGGTGAGGGATTCCAGTGCAAAAAAAACCGGCTCTGCAACTGGCCACAATATCTTAGGGATGTGGTCTTCTAAGAGGATATTCCATAATCTCCTTGGCCCAGATTCATGGTCAGGCCCTTCATTGCCCCACTCATCAACTAGAGGTGGCTGGGGAATATTATACTGTAATGAAGCAGACAGCGGGGACGGTAGGTAGTCCGGTGGAGAATATGGAGAGTGAGCTGAGAAACCACAATATCTCAATCTATCCTCCTAAGAGTGAATTGAAATAGTGGTGACATTGTGTTAGGTTGGGCTGACTACCACAGTTTTTGGCACAGAGACCACAATAGCCGGTGGTGGACCACACTACTTCTCATCCACCATCACTCCCTAGAATAGCTCTCTATGATCACTATTCATGGTAGAGAGTGCTTCTAGTCACTATGGTGATTGCATGGCCGTAACATGTATAGTTTCCAAAATTTCATCCTTCGAGATATACCTGTGGAGGATGTCCGAGAATCCGACAGACCACACATTCTGGTAGTATGAGGTTGTTGCACATTGTTCGTACCCCGAACCTTGACACAGTGGATCTAGGTGAGTGTTCCATCACTGAGTCATATTCGACATCTGAATCTGAGAAGAAAACCTGTTTGATCACTGTATGAATCTTCTCAGTGTTATTTTTATGGTGGAAACGACGCACCCTTATACACAGAGATGGATCTTCAGGAGATAGTATATTTCTGGAATGTGGGGGACCTTCTATCATACAAGAACTAGGGTGGAGTGGAGTCCCACTTCAGTAAGCCGAGGTGAGAGGGGAACCATGACAGATATCAAAAGGGATACGAGGAGGACCTTAGTGGGAATATCTTTAGCGGGTAGGACCTTCGATAATCTGATAGAAGAACAGGTAGGGACTCCAAGATTATTTCTCATGGTCACATTAATGTGAGGTGGGTCCTTGTACTGGTCAAGCCGAGCATGGTTAGGACCTCTGTGTTGAGTGATGGTGAGGTTATGCTGGCCTTCACCACTCTGATTGCTGATGCGAGTAGAATATATGATATCTCGTTTGAGTACATAGGGAGGACCCTTATGATAGTGATTGATAGAGTCTGAGACGTTCCCAACCTAGCGTTCTGTTCCATGTGTAATGACTCTATACTCGATGTAATGGGCATGAGAGAGGCTTTCGTTCTGAGTGTCACCATCGTTGGGAGGTCCCTCATTCAGACTGAGGGTAGCACGTGGCGGACCACCGTGCTGATCATGGAACTGGAAAAGACCTTCATTATCCTTGGTGGTGGTATGCATAGGGCCTCCGTACTGGCAGCAACCACAAAATATGCCGACGTCCGATAGAGTCGACCCTTCCAGCCTGTGGGGTGGTTGGGGCCTCAATCCAGGCTGGGTATACAGGTTACCTTGCATAGAATTTTATGGGGGGGTAGATTATACATGTTGGAGGTGGCGCGAGAAACAGTAGTTGATGTAGACACCCCTTGGCGGGCATCATCATTGGCATGTGCACCGCGCCGGCATCGGGTCAGCCAGACTGGGGCCAACAGTGCAAGCACTTGGCTTACATGATCCTCTCCTTGTGAGACAAGATGACAGCACTTGAACGGCCTAGTGGGAGCCCTCCTTGGGATCCCCTGAAATGGGATCCTGGCCAGGCTAGCCTAGATATATCCTACTTCATAAGGGCAGGGGAAGGATTCATCAAGGTGTTGTGGGGAAAGGCTCCCGAAATGATTGAATATTTAAGTGGAGAGTAGTGGCTCCTTGCTCGACGATTGGGGAGATGGGGAATGGGCGTCCAACAGGTGTGGTTGTGGAGATTTTCATAGAATTAGTCAAGCCACATGTGTTTTCCACATTGGCGTTACCCCTACGCATGTGTCGGTGGGTGGGTGGACATCGGGCTCCTGGTGTGGCATCTTGGTTTTAGAAATCCTGGGAGATTAAACCATTAGTGCTGAAACAATGAAATCGACTTCTAGTTCCTGAAATTCCATTCGGTATCCCATGGATGGTAAGAAGGATCCATGATGAGAATGACATAGACATAGATTTCCAACGTTTTGACTTCCCCAAATTCTGGTGACTTTCACGCCAGGCCCACTATTTTCATGGCGGGACCTGGCGCCAGATGACTAGATCTAGTGACATGATAATCCACTGATGTCTCGAACTCTACTAATATACACATTGAGGAGAATAATTTCATGTTGGGTTCACCATTTCAGTATTTGATGCTTTCACCAAGGTGTGCGCATCCATATGTGGAGGATGCATAGCTATTGCCCCAGATTCAAACATTCCAAAGGCTGGTTACATCTGTTTCTTATTCATAGATGTTTTCTCCTTGATCAAAATGGGATGATGAGATGTCAGTTCTTCATTCTGTGGATTCCTCCTCGGAACATGTTACCTTATCCGAGTCTCCCTTAAAGAGAAATATGATGTTCATGATACTCTTCCCAGTTTCATGTATTTTGGGATGATGGTTAATTACACTACTTCTGTCGGGACATTATAAGGGATCCAGTCATGTCAACAACTGTCAGTCGGGGGAGTAGTCACGTTAAACATCACTAGTGTGTCTGGATGCCAATACACTATCATGTCTGGGATTCTTTCCCTTAATATATGGATTCTCGAGGGTGTGAAAGCCTGAGGAATCCCACGTCGAATTTAAGGAATTATATTCCATAATAATGTCTCTGAGGTTTTTCTTAGCTTCCCATGTTTATCACAGGGTATACCACAAGTTTAATTCATTGAGTAGATGGATCAGACTGATCGGAACACTAAATAGAGTGGATTATATGGGTGCAACCACTATAGGTAACAATGATGTTGGGGAAAACGTGAGAGTAGGTACTTTATTGCTGTTAAAGGGAATGAGGAATGAGGTGGTATGATCCCACAAGGCTGTGGAGGCCCTGGTAAGAATCAATAAGGATGATGGATTGTTATGTGAAGTGGATAGGGAATGAGATGAAGTCGACAAGATGAAAATAATGATGTTGGGATTGAACTTAGAAGAGACCTCCTACATATCCTTGTGGTAGGGAATCAAAGTCATCATTATTCAGTGGAATGATCGGACACCTGAAGAGGAGACCTACGATAATTGACGCATGGATGGAATATAGAGGAAATAGAAACTACATTTTGGGTCATGAACTTTCCAAAAAAAATTAGTTCGAGGGGGGGTTAGGATGAGGCACGAGTGAACGGCTTGAACATCGGGGAGGCATCCTACGTATCCCCATGATAGGGAATCATAGTCAACTTAGTTCATCTGAATACGGATTACGGTCAATTGGGGACATTAACACCTTACCTCTGAATGGGGATGACAATGGATTACCATTGAATGGTGTTGACAATGGATTACCATTGAATCGTGGTCGCAATGGCTTACGACTGGATGAGGTCACAACGACTGGATGGGGTCACAAAAACTTACCACTATATGGTGTTGAACCTCGTGGAGTCTTCTTGCGTGCCCTATCAAGAAGACAGGGATCAAATCCCGCATAGTTTGGGATAATGGATGTAGTTTAACTTTGTGCAAGACGAAAAAGGGTCATGCAATTTAACATCATGCATGATAAAGGTGGTCCAAATTGAAGGGGGTCAGAACCATTAGTTTTAGGACTTGATCCGCATGGATTCCTCCTACATATCATGCCATGGCACGGATCAATGTTTGCATAGTTCAGGAGGAGTGGAAACTAACGAAAGAAAGTCAGGACCCATGGTTGTTGGTATTGACCCTCAGAGAGGCTTCCTACATACCTTGCCTTGGTAAGGATAAATGTCCACATAGTTCAGGTGGGGTTTGGTGAACCGTTGTGAAGGTGTTCGGGACCAATGGTTGGTGGGCTTGGACCTCAGGGAGACATCCTACGTACATTGCTTTAAGGAGGATCACAGTTCACATAGATCAGGTGGAGTGTGGGACATACACTCTAAGAGGCCCAGAGAGGATGTCATAGTCAATGCTTACACTATTTCCATATGAGTCATGCTCAGTTTGAGAAACATGAGGCAAAACAGTCCTGCCGATCATGTCGCAGATGGTGCGTCCATGGGGAGTGGAATGGGGGCTTACACGTGGTTTGCAACCCAAAACGGAAACAGGGGCCTATGCGTGGTCTGCAGCCCAAGGTGATGAAGATTGGGGCTTACTCCATGTTGGAGGATCGAGTGGTGAGATAGCCCAAAGGTATTCAACACCAAGGTAGAGAGGAGGTGTAGGGATGCTAGATCCTACAAGGAATGCTAGGGGATTACACCAAGGTGGTTTCCTTTTCCCTACATACAGATGCAACTCTAATAAAGGGGATCTCATTCCATGTGAGGAATGATCTCACTTCAATAGAGACCAGTGGGTGAATAGGATATTAGAGATGGATCACCCAGCATGTAATGTCTAGGGGAAGGCCACAGTTTAACATCATGTGTCAAGGATGATGATTCATGGTAGATTAATGTCCTACAGCTGGGACGAGGTGGGATTAAACCACACCCCTAGGACATACGTTACTGATACCCACCCACCCTTGGGGAAAGGAAGTAATCATCAAATTTGTGGTGATGGGTGTTATGGAGGGATCCATTGAGGGGTCCACGTTTTCATGGCTATGAAAGGAAGCAATAGCCATTAGCATGCCTATCCGAGAAAGAATCAGACGAAGAAATGAAATTTGAACCACATCCCAAGGGACATTGAAGTTACTTCATGAAATCCTAGAAGGTAATATAAGGAAAGGAGTTTTCGATCAAAGGAATTCATAGGTAGACGCCTTGTGAAGCTCTGGTGATCCATATAGTGGAGGGGCTTCACGAAGGGGTATGTTCAAGAAGTGACATGGCCTATCCTAGGAATAGGGCATTGGTGGACATGAATGGTTCTTCTTGAAGTGGAAAACAACTCACATAGTAGTGCTTCGTGAAGAAAGGGTGATCGTGGGGCCTGACATTTGGAAGCAATGATCTTCGTGAAGCATATTGGCCATGCCTTATCATGTGCATCACACGTGCATAGAGGGTGATTCGTGAATCATAAGTGCATCACGATGTCCTGAGTCTTGTTGGGGATCCCCTTCCATTGTGAAGGCCCGTGGGATCTGCGAAGGGAATTCCTCCTTATAAGGCGATGAATTCATGCAATGGGGGACAGACGTCAAAATTGAAAAGTACCTTGTGGAGCTCATGGTTCGCAGAGCAGATATTTTATCACGATTTTATATCTAAAATGGTGAAAGGGCTAATGATCCGTCCTTTGGGGGTGAGGGGACCCTTGTATTTATTGGAAAGAGGTGCCCGAAGCAGTACTCACTCATTGTGATGCAAAAGCTTTCCTCGCGGAGAGTTCATGAACATCAAAGGGTTTCACGGAACATCCTGCCTCCCGGTTCAGTGGAGGGTTCGCGAACATCAAATGGGTTCATGGGGAATCCCACCTCTTGGATCCACGACATGTTTTAAGAGGAGGTGTTGTGTGCCGACGTGGGGCCCTGGGGGCTCTTCGAACAAAATTCATATGGCCTCCCCTATTTCTTTCTGTGTGTTCTTTGTACGTCCCAAATATTGGTGCCAATAGAAGGATTATAATGTTCTCTATATATTGATAGTATAAGTCTAACTCTAGATTAATTTTTTATTATCTCACTATGGGTGGACTTATGCATATTTTATAAAATGTTCTAAACTTTTTCTTGATAAAGACAGATGAAATGACTAATTATTCTATTTATGGGTCGCATGATCTGATAATGTTTCAGGAAAAAAAATCATCTTCATTTCTATGAATATGATCGGAATGGGATATTGTTCATGGCATGAACAATGGTGAGATTTTATTAAAAACAAGTAAGTACATCTTCTCAAAAAAATTCTACAACATGAGAAAAATGATTAGTGATGTAAAATGGTGTTTATTTAATATAATTTTGTATGATATCAATTAAATATTTCAAGATTCTTCATTTTATGTTCTTATTTAGTGTTAGAATTCACTAGATCACTAACATTCTGGTGACCAGTTTTCTTTACAAATATCAAGGATTATTTATTATTTTCCTCCATTCATAATATTCACCTATGTTCTCTTATGTAGAGACATATTTATGATTTAATTTGGGTAAAAATTATATTCCACCAATTACATTTTAAAAGGAAGTTATAGTCCTTGTTTTTATGATGTGGATTTCTGTGAAATAAACATTCACATATTAAATCCTTTAATAACAATGAAAAATATTTAGGATGAAATTTAATTTAAGGGGGTAGAATGTAACACATAAGGAGAATTTATGAGGTAGATTTTTTTTCCTTTAATTGATGTCATGTGTTCTATGATCCACCATGATAATCTTTCACTTCATACAACACTATATTATCTTCTTTTATACATAACAATATATTTGGATTGTGTTACACAACATTTCGTGTTCTTTTGATAGAATTAATTCTACCCAACACAGATTTTAAGCGATTAACTAAATATTATAATGCTACCTTATAAACTAACTATTATGATAGAAATTATAAAAGAAATTAACTAAAATGAGAAAATATTCTTAATTATTTAGTGATAAAAAATTATAAATAAACAAAACCCCATTTGAAATAAAAAGAAAATTTTTTCTAAAAAAAACATTTAAATCAAAATAACTGTTTCTAAAAAACATTAAAATCAAGATTTATTGATTTTATTAATAGAATATTAGTGTGAAATATTCAATATAATGTTTATATTTAAAATTAAATTATTTATAGACATGATTTCAGAAACAAATTAAATTTTCAGATAAAAGATATACTTTTAAAATAAATAGTTTTAGAGCCTTTTTATGGTGCACCAATTTTAAATATATTTTTTTGACATTTTTATAGGTTTCATTTGGAAAAATAATCTTGTTATTTGGAATTTGGACATAAAAATAAAAAGTTGATAAATTTTTTGTGTTTTTTGGATAACTTTCATTTTTTAATGAATAATGAAAAAAATACTTAATTTTAATTCAAAACATTCTTTTTCCACTAGTTTATTTATATTGTTAGATTAAATTTTTTATTATTTTCAAATCATAATAATATTATGTTTTTATCATTTATTCTATGTTTTTCTATTGGATCTAATTTCAAATTGGAATTTGATATAAACACATGTCAATCTTTTGATGGTTATTACTTTTTTAAAAAATGTTTACTAGTTCATTCAACATGATTAATTTTAATTTAACTACTGAAACCTTAATTTTTCAAATTTTGAAAAATAGATTCCATATTTTGAATAAGTTTTTCAAAATTATCTTAATAGGATACAATTATTTTTATGGGATATTAAGAATTGTAACTACGTTAATTTTTTTCACACGGTTAAAATTTTTCTGATAATTTAGGTGACAAATTAATATGATAAGGAAAATTAAGTAACCCTAACACTGAATAATATGCAATTAGATTAGTATTCATCTACCATTAACAAATAGTTATAGGAGTTGGCTCATTTTATCAAATTTAATCCATGACAATGATATAAATATTATTAAAATAAAATCAAGTGACATGAAAGTGAAAAAATGAGTCCCTCTTATTTCATATTAGTATAATACTTTCAATATAATTATAGTGTTGATAAAACATCAAAAATTATTATTATAAATAAATATTATGATATTGTAGACATCATGATAATTTATTTAGTAGTTGTATAGGTTAAATAATTACCTTAAAGGCTTATTCAATTATAATACAATAATTATTTAATTGATGAAAAAACAATAAAATTATTTTAATTAAAATGAGAATAGCCAATAAAAGTTGAAATAACTTGTAAAAATCATATTGGTAGCGTATACCATGACCATAATCATTAAGGGTCTAGTTATTGTTCATTTAGATCCATATAGTAATGATTATGGCACATATAATAATTTATTTAAAATGATGGTATTGTTGTCACATTAATGATTTAATTTACATAACATATTTTAATGTTGGATTCTAATGAAAATATATTTTATTATAGTTATTCCTCTTAAATATACATGATTTACCTTAGTGATGAATTTTATTTTGAATTTCTACCAAAAAAATAAGTATATTAAATAATCATCCAAAATTGATGTAGTAATTTTTTTACTAATTGAAATATCAAATTAATGTTATAAAAAAAATACTAATATAAATATATTTTGGGTTAATTAACATATCCAACAAATTTTTAAAGATGACCCAGACACCTTATAGTTATAATGTTTTGTTCAAGGTTAAAATATTATCTTGTTATTTTTTAAAATTCAATAAAGTAGTAATTTCAAAATTGCCACTATTGATATTTTATCAAAATAAAATAATATTAAATTATTTAAAAACAATATTTAAAAAAAATATAAATTAATTATTATTTATTCGTAAATGTATTATATAGAACATTTATGGTGTAATTGACTTCAAATAAGTAAAAATAAAACTATTTTAATATTCAATAATGTTTTTCCTTAGTTAAAACTAAAAAAAGAATAATTAAGTGGAAAACTAAATGATAAGGTTTAAAATGAAATAAAAACATGTATAAAAATTATATTATTATGAGATTAAAAACATATTTCATAATATAAAAATAAAAAATGACCTTTTTAAAGTTTGAGGATGAATTTATTATAAATTAATATTTTTAGAAATTCCAATGGTACACCCAACCTCAATTATAAAATGATACTTCCTACCTCACTTATTCACACAAATTTGAGCCTTCAAACTCGGAAATCCCTTACCCAATTTCCCACTAAAAATTACTTAGTCATATTATAAAGGTTATGATATTCTCAAAATACCAACTCCTGTGCCTTTAATTGGAGATATAGAGGGAGATTTTTGAAGAAGGGTTAATCTTCATTACTAAATATTTCATAATATTTCTTCTACAATTTCCAATTCATGAGTTGTTAGCATCAAAAGTTACTTACTACAGTATTGCATGTATATTGATATGTTATTAATATTATGGGACAACCAGATTCCACCTTGTATCAATCCCACTAAAAACAATAGCATCCAATGAGCATATGTACGAATTGTCGTCTCCAAACTGTGGTGTAATTTTTTATTCATGTATAGTTGACTTAGATGTGTATAATGATGTAAATAATAAGTATATATGAGTAATTAAACAATTTATTTAATCTGAAAAAATATATATAACATCTACATAGGTACCATTTCATAATTAAATGAATGATATCATCACTCGTGCGTACGTACGACCTACCATATCTATTATTTGAGGAGAATCATTATAAATTTTATTCATTAAGGAATTATTATATACACGTAATGAATAAATAAATATGATATATATTTTGTTGATATAATTTTTTAAATGATATAACTATTATGTAATTAAAATTACCACAACATTTTAGAAAAAAATGCTGTGAAAATGAAGTAGTTTATACCTTAATAATGAGTAATAATAAAATATTGTTTCAAAAAATATGATAAAAACATCATATATAATTCCCTAAAAATTAAAATGTTTCTAAAATAAGGAAATGATCTAATTTAAATAATTATACAGGATGTTTGGATACATACAATTGATAGCATACAAAAGGTAAGGCATAATTTATGAAATAACATTATTATCCAAGATTTTTAATTCATAAGTATTTATAGGGATATATTTATCAACCAAGTCCATGTTTCCTAAATTTTTATTCCAAAAATTTCATTCTATTATTCTAGTTTTTTAATTCATTTTTACCCATTAATGAATTTTAAAAAATGGTTTGAAGTGTATCTTTTTTTCTGTATGATGTACTTTTCGACTTTCTTAATAAAAGTACGAGAAGCTTTTTTTAACTTATAAGCATGAATAGATTTTTACCTCTTTCAGAACCTTTTATTTCCATGATGAAACACTTAAATGTTTTCATGGTTATTTTCACAGAAATTAGTTTGTTTTAAAATATCATGGTGTTTTATGAGACAAAAATGTTTTTGAAGGATAATTGATATTTTCCTCAAGAATGAATTTCAATTGTTTTATCAGAACTATTTTCCATCTATGATTAAGAATATGTATCTTGTATATTATACCTATTATTCTTATGGTTAATTATGTTTATTATGGAATTAAATTTATAAAATCCATTTGTTTAACATGGATTATATTATAATGGAATGAGGTTTAACATTACCATTTTATTTTATGGGTTATGTTTGATGAATGATTTATTTTTTTTCTAGTACACTTATGTATTATTTTCATTATGTGATAGTTGAGACCTATACCTCCCTAAAATTGTAGTGACTCCAGTTTTGGCCCGGTCAGACTTTGGAATATTCATACGAAAATTTCCATAGCTGGGCACGAAGACGACATGAGATTCTGAGGCTCGGTGTGCAAGGAATTAATTTTATAAAAAATGTTATGTTTTCGTATACTATGCAGGTGGTGTTGGTGTGTTATATCCTAAACAGTAGCTCAAAAATGAAATATAAGGGCTTGTATGTGTTTGGAACGTGCCATTTACCCTAGGCGGGGTGTAAACTTTGAGGGAGCGGGTCTGTTGTGAGAAAACTCACTAAGGACGTTTTTATAAATAAATGGAAAAGTTTAATTACTAGAGTTGGCATGGATAACGTCTAAAAGGAGTCTTGGATCGAAAGTCTGAGTCTGTTGTTGCCTTCAGAACGTCGTGTTTACCCTTGGTGCGACATCATTTGAGTCGGCATCGGGTGTCGGGTCGGAGGCGTGTTGACGGAGAGATAAAAATAAAGTTCTTTATTAAAAAAATAGAAATTCGATAATCCTATCACCCCCCATTTCTCTCTATGAATGGTGAATCTTCCCCCTCCTCCTCAATTTCTTCACAGATTCGAGCCCCGAGGGTCAGTTTTTAGCACCGATCGTTAGCAGATCAAGCTCCAACGCGTTGCAGGCGTCGTTCTTCACCCAAAGACTCGATGATCCGTCAACAGGTAGGCGTTTTGAGTTTTAAAATCCCGGACCCCGTTTATGTTTTTTTCAAATCTTCATAAGGGTTGAATATACTGGGTCCCAAGGATTCCAAAACAAGTGTCAGATCTAATTTTGGAGCACCAGGAAGCTCCCGAGGGTTTCCAGAATTTTTTCGGTAGAAAACATGGAGTCTGACGTTGGCCATGGCGATATCTAGTGAGGGCAGCGGTGGCGTGGCGAAATCCGGTAGGCTGTGCGGCATTGCAGCGGTCATGCAAGGTTGGCACGGTTGTCCGGTCAGTTTTCCGGTGAGCCAGCGGTGGTCCAACCAATATATTCTGGGAGCTTTTTAAACCCCTGTAAAATGCATATTGGGAGTCCAAATCATGATCCGATTGTGGAGAAGTGTTCCTTGCATCGAGACAAACCTTTTGGGTTTACTTTGGAAATTTTATGAGTCGATTTCGTGGCACGGGGCTACAAAACGTTGAAATAATAATAATATTTTATTATAAATCGACTTCGGGCCATCGTATCATCGACCTGGAGCGTCCGATTGACGGGTCGTCAGTGGCACTGAGACCTTGATGGTAAGGAAGACTGTTTTGGTTTGTTTTCGGGTGTTAAGACCGAGTTTGTGGTGCAGGCTCCACGAGTTCGGGTTTGGGTGTTTATAGAGAAATGCAACTTTCTCACCAGGATTCCGATTTTAGTGGATGAATAGTCGATCCTATGTTTTTTTCCTAGAGGATCGCAATGGTGTGATCCGTTCGATGCATTTTAGGAATGAGAAAAGGGCCCCACCCGAGCAGCCTTCACATAATAGTACCTTTTTCACTGGGGTTTCATTTGGGATGAACAAGTAGTGGATTCTGTGTGTTTTTCCGAGCGAATCGTCTTGGTAGAGTTTTCTTGCTGAGTTTTGATATTGTTGTGTGGGCCCCACGCGGGATAGGTGTGGTGATTAGTGCCTTTTTCACCAGTTGCTTGTTTCGGGCGAGTAAATAGCCTATCATGTGTGTTTTTCTGCATGGATCGCGATGGTGGTCTCGGTATCGGCCTTAGAGGTGCACAGTGTGGCATTGTGGCGGGTCTCTCGGGTTAGAGATGTTTGGACGAGCAGCGGTTGAGGGTACTCCCTTGATTCGATCCTACAAGGGTTCGCGCGAAATCAAAACCATGGTACATGTTTGTGAACCACTCAATGGGATGTTTAATATGTTAGAGTTCTGGCATCCCTATATTGGGCCCAGAGCGGGATCCTCTAGCATTGTTTACCTATATCGGGTTCTTGGTATCGTTGTGACCGCTTATCCACGGGCAGTGAAACCCTATCTAGCAGGTTAACCCTATAGGTTTTGTGGAATCATTGGGAATATTATCCCTTATACAGTGGTCTGTGCTCAGTTGGGTTGTGGCATCATCGGGAATATGATACCCTACTCAACATGAGGTTGTTAGTGGGGTTGCGGTATCATTGGTTATACGATCCCCTACTCATCGCGTGGTTTCTGTTGGGTTGCGGTATCGTCAGTTCGATCCCCTACAACACGATTTATACTAGATAGGGTTCTGGTATAATCATGACCACCTTTACATGGGAGACGATACTCTATCCTAGTGACGTGTTCTTGTCGAGCATGCGATTGGGCTGTGGTATCCCCCAGTGGATCCTGGGAGTGATCTTCAATCAGTGAGATCTACGAATACCAGATTGGGTTGTGGTATCCCCCAGTTGACCTTGGGAGTGATCCCCTATCTGTGGGAGCTTTGTATACCTGTGTGGGTTTTGGTATCCCCAAGAGGACCCTTGGAGCGATCCCCAATCCGAGGAGTTTGGTATTTATGTTATTTCTGTGAGTTTTCCTTAGTGGTGATATCTGATGAGAGTGATCTCTTGGGTGAACGTCTGAGGTATTTGTGTGGAAACCGATAGAGTGTATCTATCGAACGAGTGTCATATGGGATGAAAAGGATCGTGTATTGTGCTCTCCTAGTTGTGAACCATTGCTGGTGATGACATCGGTACGTCATGTGGCTTGGTGTGTAAGATGAGTATATATGGATTGTTCAATGTGTATGTATGAGGATACGCCTGTATTGAGATGAATAGTTGTGTTTAGTTGAAGATGGTCATAGGATGGAGTTTCTCTCTCATTTGGGTTCCATTTAGCAGGGATGAGTAGACTGTTACCTTTCAGTTTCTCTCTTTTTGTTATGGTTTTTTGGGTGCCTACTGAGTATTGTTATATTCTCCCATGCACGGGCTTTTCCCACACATGTTTGTGTCTAGAGCAGACCACATGACATTTATCAGTGTGCTGGGAGGACCCGGAATAGGTGAAGCATAGTGAGCATGTTTGACTGGGTGGTTTACCAGAGCTGTGCCGAGGAGCTTATCAGTAGGTGCATTGTCAGGGTTTTCTCTACTTCTTAGCAGGTTGGACACTATTGTAGTTTTCTTTTGGTGGGCCCTATTTTCCCCTTTTTTACTTCTCTTGTACTTTATTTGTGGGATAGTTTTATGCATGAATTTACATTTCAGTTTTATATATCTATACACTGTTTCATAGAGGAGTATGTGGGTGTGTGTGTATGGTTACCTTATGCTAATGCCTCCCATGTTTTTGATAGCCTACATGGCGCTAGATGCTAGGCCCTGGCCTATTGTAAGTGGGCTTGGGGACTCGCGGATCAAGCCCCATTGGGTCGGGTCATGACAGAGTGGTATCAAAGGAGCTTCCACCATTGGGATCTCAGAGCGTAGCTGTCTAAGTTGTGAGGTTGGTTTGGGTTGCATAGCGGTAGTGTCAAGATGTTCGGTGTTTTGATTTCAAGCCAGGGACTCCAGTGTTGGTGCAGCGGACGACGTATCCATACATCGGGACACTGATAACCTACCTTTCTACTTGGGACGTTTGGACATTAGTCATTGGGACCTAAGGGTACATGCATCATATAATACTGGGTTTTGGGTTTTTCCTTTCCCTTCTTGAGTCAACTCTGTAGATATACTCTTTGACCATGGTGCGTCTTCTTTGTATTTTAGGATTCCTCCATGATGAAAAAAAATGAGATTTTTTGCAATTGGATTGTGGTGATGATCCGCCCCGTGTAATGGCTATGGTCTAGGGTACAGGTTATGAGGATAGACATCTAGGTTGTCCGCTTGTTGAGCCACCACCTATCTATTTTATTGTTGTGCCAAAAGTGCATGAGGAGGTTACATGTAGGCTGAGTGCATTGCACGAGTTCCAGAGGTAGCGACCTCTGAGGTTTCGGGGTGATCCGGACCCTTAGGCAACTGATGACTAGCTCGAAGCAGTCACCCGAGTTTTCTTCCTAGTGAGGGAACCTCCAGATCAGATCGTGGTCCTAGAGGCAAGACTTCTGTATGGTTTAGTCAGGCAATGGTGGATTTCAGTAACACAGTCCCATGATGAGGAGACGCTCATTTGTGTAGAGTTTTAGTGGCTCTTTAGGGAATATTTCTATCCAGTGATGATGAGGTCAGTGTGGATTCAAGAGCTTCTGCAGCTTTGGTGGGAGGAAATGATTGTGTCGGAGTACTCATCGAGGTCTATAGACATATCATGCTAATACATTGATATGGGGCGGGACCTGTTTTTTAATTCTTGGACCTTCGAGAAGGGCCTATATAGGGACATCCAGGAAGGTGTGGGTTTCTTGTGAATGCCCACATATGATGGAGTGTTGGAGCGAGCCTTAGTAGTGGAGAGCTTTTTGGATGACTAGATTAAGCCCGTTAGTGTTGGGCTTGCGGCAGTGAGATATCAACATCTGGTAGCCGATAGCAGACACAGGGGTCTTGGCATGGCCGACATTTCATGAGGTGTCCCCATGATGGATTCTCTAAGGTTCAGTGCTCACAAGGCTCGTTGTACAATTTTTTCCAGCCACAGAAGAGGTTGTGTTATTCTTGCGACGATCGAGGACATCTTACTAGAGATTTTCCAACCCATCGTGCTGCTGAGAGGGAGCCAGTCGATAGACCGCCTTGGCAGGGGTAGTGTCTCGAGCATGGAGGTCTATAGGGCGGAAGACATGGAGAGAGGATGGGTGCAATAGCAGGAGGTGGTAGGCGGTATAAGATGCCACCACCCCACCCCCATGTGGTCCACGCCAAGCACAGGGAGCTGGTGGCCAAGGGAGAGGACAGCTGTATGCCCTAGTGGCTATTGACCCCGAGACTTCGCGAATGGATAGAGATACATCTTGTGTCCTTTCAACATTCTGCAGTACTTTTTAATAGACACTGTTTAGCGGGACTCTATCCTTACCATTTCGTGCTCGAGTTTTTGTTCATGGTGTTGTTAAGACCCTATGTGGGTGTTGTTGGTCGTACTTCGAAAGCATGAGAATGAGGGATCCTTCCCCCATTGAGACCAGTTTTTGTGATGCAACCAAAACCGTTTGGGTGAGACAGTCCCGCCCAAAGAGGATTGTGTTGTGATGTGGTAGAAGATTCTCTATGACTTATGTGTTTGGGCGGGAGTGTTTGTTGGTGGACTCGCTGGAGTGGGAGACCCAGTTGAGAGTCAGGTTTCTTTCCATGTGCTTACTGCTTTTCGGGGACGAAAATTTCTAAGGTGGGGATAATGTAGAGACTCAGGTTTTGGCCCTGTCAGTATTTGGAATATTCCTATGAAAAAATCCATTACTAGGTGCAAAGACGGCATGCGATTCCAAGTCCTGGTGTGCCCGGAATTAATTTTAAAAAAAATATTATTTTTTTATACTATGAACGTGGCAAGGTTGTGTTATCTCCAAAACGGTAGATAAAAATGGGAATCTAGGGGCACCGTTGCGTTCGAAATGTGCCGTTTACACTAGGTAGGGTGTAAACATTCCAGGAACGGGTCTACTGTGAGAAAAGGCACCAGGGGATTTTTCATAAATAAATGGAAATGTGTAATTACAAGAATCAGCTCGAGTAACTTCTGAAAGGAGTGTCAGATCGAAAATCTGAGTCAGTAGTTGTGTTCTGAACGCCGTGTTTACCGTGGCCACGACATAATTTTTGCCAGCGTCAGGTGTCGGGTTGGAGGCGTGTTGGAGGAGAGATAAAATGAAGTTTTTATTTAAAAAATATATATAATCAATCATCTCCCCCACCCATTTCTCTCTATGCACATGGACCCTCCCTTCTCCTCCTCTGTATCATCACCAATTCGAGCACCAGGCGTCCGTTTTCAGCACCGATCATCAGAAGATCGAGCTCTAGCGTGTCCCAGGCATTGTTCTGCACCATAAGATTCTGTGATCCGCCAATAGGTAGGTCGTTCGAGTTTTAAAATCCCAGACCCTGTTTATTTGATTTTTTCTTCAAGTCGTCATAAGGGTTGAATAGTTCCTATCTAGAGGATTCCAAAATATGTTTCGGATCAGATTTTTTGGAGCACCACGGTGCTCCCGGGGGATCCCAGATGTTTTATGTCGGTAAACTTGGATTCTGGTGGCACGCATGGTAGAATCCGACGAGGTAGGCGGTGGCGTGGTGGAATCTGGCAGGCGGCGTGGCGGTCCCGTTCGTTTTCTGGTTAGCCAGCGATGGTCCAGCCTGAATATACTGGGAACTCTTTAAACCCCTTTAAAATTCATATCAGGAGTTCAAATCGATAGTTGTTTGCGGCGTCACCTCCCTTGTGTTGAGAAGGACCTTTTGTGTTCACTTTGGGAATTTTATGACTCAGTTTTAGGGCCCGGGGCTACAAAAAGTAGAAATAATAATAATATTTTATTATTATTCGACTTTGGGAAGTCATATCTTCTACCCGGAGCATCTGTTTGATGTGTCGTCAGTGGATTTGAGACCCTGATGGTAAGGTAGGATTTTCTTGTTGGTTTTCAGGTGTTGGGACTATGTTTGGGGTGCGGGCCCCATGAGGTTGGGTTTGGGCATTTACGGAGAAACACAACATTCGCACCATGAGTCTGATTTTGGTGGATGAATAGTTGATTCTGTGTTTTTTTCCGAGAGGATCACAATGGTGTGATCCATTCAATGAGTTTTGGGATTGAGGCATGGGCCCCACTAGATCTTCCTTCAGTGAATAGTACCTTTTTCACCGGGGGTTTCTTTGGGACGAATGAGTAGTGTATTCCATGCGTTTTTTTGAGGGAATCATCGTGTTAGGACCCACTTGATATGTTTCGGGATCATTGTGTGGGCCCCACACAGGCTCGCTATGATGAATACTTCCCTTTTCATCGGATGACCGTTTCGAGTGAGTAAAAATCCTATCCTGCATGTTTTTCCGTGTGGAATGCGAAGTTGGCCTCAGAATCAGCCTTGGAGGTGCACAGTGTGGCGTTTTGACAGGTCTCTTAGGTTAGCGATGTTTGCACCAATAGGAGTTAAGGGTACTCCCATGATTTTTTCCTATGAGGGTTCGTGCGGCATCCCATCCTTACTATTGGTTTGAGATACTTTCGATTGGATGTTTAATTTGTTAGTTTGGTGGCATCCCTTTGGTTGGCCCGTAGCAGGATCCTCTAGAATCATTTCCTAGATCAGGTTCATGGTACGTTGTGACCACTTTTCAATGTGCGGTGATCCCCTATCTAGCTGGTTAACCCCGTAGGGTTTGTGTCATCATTGGGAATATGATCCCCAATGTGGTGGGTCGTGCTCAGTGGGACTGTGGCATCATTGGGTATACATTCCACTAGTCAACATGAGGTTGTTAGAAGGTTTGCGGTATCATTGGATATATGATCCCCTACTCAGCTCGTGGTTTTTGTAGGGTTGTGGCATCGTTAGTTCGATCCCCTACATCATGATTTATACCGGATAGGGATCCAATATCCTCATGAAGACCTTTAAAAGGAGACAATCCTATATCTATGTGACATGTTCCTGTAGAGTGCCAGATCAGTTTGTGGTATCCCCTAGCGGATCCTAGGAGTGATCGACTATCTGTGAGATCTACAAATTCCAGATCGGGTTGTGTTATCCCCTAGCGGACCCTCAGAGTGATCCCCTATCTGTGATATCATCATATACCAGTGTGGATACTCGTATCCCCTAGCAGACAGTAGGAGAGATCTCAAATCTGAGGAGTTTGGTGTTTATGTAGGTTTAGAGAGTTTTCCTCAGTGGTGAAATCCGACGAGTGTAATCTCTCAGGTGAACATCTGAGGTGTTTGTGTTGGAACCAATGGATTATATCTCTTGGATGTGTGTCATCTTGGATTATAGTGATCGTGGAGTGTGCTCTCTTGGTTGTGAACCGTTTATGGTGATGAGGACGGTACCTCGCGTGGATTGGTGTGTGAGCTGAGTATATTTGGATTATTCAAGGTGTATGTATGAGCCCACACTTGGATTGAGGTGACTAGTTGTGTTTAGCCGATAATGGTCATGATATAGAGTTTCTCTCTCATCTGGGATACCTCTGGATGGGATGAGCGGACTATTTCCTTCCGGTTCCTATATTTTGTTTTGAGTTTTTGTGGTACCTACTGAGTACTATTATACTCACCCCTACACGGGCTTTTCCCACACATGTTTGTTTCTTATGCAGACCACATGCCCTCCGAAGGAGTCCAAGGAGGACCCGTAACAGGTGGAGTATAGTGATTGGGTTTCACCGGGGTGTTTAGTAGAGTTGTGTTGAGGAGCTTACTGGACAGTGTTTTGGCACTATTTTCCATTTTTCTGAGCAGGTTGGACCCTTCTTTAGTTTTTTTAGTGGTCCCTATTTGTCCCTTTTGTACTCTAGTTGTACTCTGGTTGTAGGATAGTTATATTCATGCATTTACTTTTCAGTTTTATATATCTCTAAACTGTTTCATGGAGATCTATGTAGGTGCGTGTGTACATGCACCTTATTCTAATGCCACCGATGTGTGTGATTTCCTACTCGGAGCTAGACGTTGGCCCCTGTCCTATTGGAAGCGGTCTTTGGGAGTCACGGATCGAGCCCCGCTGGGTCGGGTCATGACAAAAATTAATTATTTAAAGATTCAAATATCATGGGAAATAAATGGCGGGAATGATAAATAAATATTGGACCAGTAATACCGGTCTAGAACTATAAGGAAATATGGTTCAGTAATATGAAGATGGAATAAGGATTTAATAGACTTTAGTAATGGAATTTTCTTAATATGTGGAACTTGTTAATGATCCTTGGATAATATCTAAATTATTTTATATTCTTACCAGTTTTCTATAATTCCATGTGTCATTCCAATTCACTTTTTTCATGGTTTCTATTCCATTGTAATTTATTCCTTACATGCTCCCATGATTAATTTCATGATGGAATATTTTGATATTAAAATTCTATAATCATGTTTTTACACTCTTATGTTTATGTTTTTATTGATGTTATCCATGCTAACCCTTACTATGAATTTGATCTCACCATTATTATGGTTTTTTTCACTAGGATTTAAAAATATGTTATTGGTATGGAAACTAATGGGGAAGATATTTATGGGAGATTTTGATTATCTTTCACAAATTACAAGAATGTGTTCCATGTTTCCAAAAACAGTAATATAATAAAACCTTTGGGTGTCAGTTTGTGTAATGTATTATGTATTCAAAGAAACATATGTAATGTTCATTAAAATTAATCATGGGTATTTAGATGCATGATATGGTTTTTAATGAAATCCTTTTATCAATATTAACATCACAAGGATTTTGATTATATATTAAAATAAATATTAATTTTGATAAATATTTATCACTGGACTGCAGGATTGAAAAGATGAATGTAGATGCTCAATATACAAGAGGGGGGTCGGAGTGGATTCTATGCTTTAAAAATTCTTTTGGAACCATTGATGTTGGTATAAAAAATAAGTTTTAATCCATAAGGAAAACTATGAATAACTAGGATAAACAAGATAAATTTAGAACACCTCTTATTTCTACAAACATAATAGGTTCTGGAAATTCAGGATTCAGAAATATTGTTCCAGAAATATGGTTCCGGAAATGAAACATGGGAAGATTTCCCAAGATAAAGATTCTACCTTAAAGCATATAGAATATAACTAATCACAGTATACAAAAACTATGGAGTATATGATAGTTATACTTCCTTAACATCCAAAATATAGCATGAAACAAACATGAAAATATACAAGTAACATGTACGGAATCTATTAACCCATAGAGAAGGGTATCCAACAACCTTGGATAATGTTCTCTTGATTTATACTTTCAAGAATGTATTTCCTACCCACAGAAGGGTAAGACCTCGATAGGAATATCAGAATCTATCTTGTTATCCTCACAAGCCATCAACTTCAAGGTAGTCGGCACCTCTAACTTCATATACCAGGATGCCCTTGAATGTACTCAGTAACATTAAAAGTCGCACGAATCAATCTAAACATGATATTCAGTATGCACTAAGCATGATAGTCTCTCTATCTAGAAATAACATCAACTACATGTAATCTCTAGAAATATAAATCTGTATCATCAAAGTTTTTAATGAGCTTGTTCAAATGAGCTCATATTTATAGGAACAACATCAACGGTCGGCTCCCTCCTCCAATGGTCATATTATTCCTTGATTTTCATAGGAACTTGTACATGGGTAACTCAAACAATGGTTAGTTAGAAACTAATTGTATGAAATCATTTCATAACTATAACAAGGATATGAAAAATTTGGATGTTCAATTGAATCCATTTTTCATAGTGCAAGGAAAAAAGTTTGGAGTCTAAAAAAACTTTCGAGTCTAACCAAAAACCCATTAGGTGTCTATAATGCTTGAATATTCATATTCTGACTTCTAAATAATTTTATACCATAATTACATAGAATTCAGGAGTCTAAATTTCATGGAAATTAGAATAATTAATTCATAAGAATTCAGAGTCTGAACTCATAAAGTTTAGAGTCTCTAATCAGAGATTTGAGAGTCTGAATTCAGTAAGTTAAAAGTCTGAAATCAAAAGGTTCATAGTCTATATTTAGAGATTTCGGAGTCGGAACATAGAATGTTCATAGTCTTAATTAAGAAGAATTCAGAATCTGAATTCGAATCCAAAAAATAGAATTCTAGTATTTATATGATTATGAGGTTTTAGATACGAATCCAAATTTTACATTTATAAATAAACAGAGATAGGTTTTTTGAAATTCACGACGTTATCAATTAAAACAAGGTAAGGATAATTTTTCCCTGGGGATGGAAAATTTCCCTTCTGAATGAAAAAATGGGTAAGGAGAAGATTTTCTAGAGGAAATAAAATTTCCTTAAGGAAGTAAAATTTTCCCTATCAAGATAAAATGCAGTTTTTCCTTAAGATAGGGTTTTTGTGATTTTCAAAACATGAAAGAATGGAAATTTCATAAGGAAACCTTATTGATTCAACAATCTCCCCTTTTTTGGAAATAAAAAACATCCTTATGAAAAAGATTAGAAGGACATAGAAAATATATTTATGGAATTTGAAAATAAAACATATCTCCCTTTACACATGTGTATTGATGAATAAGACTAACTTCCCCCTAGGCTTTGGAAAAACTAAGTATCGTATTCTTGATTTCCGGATTGAGTCATAAAATTTTATTTCATACGATAATCTTCTTAGATAAGATCTTCCACTTAGATGAACTCCCCCTGACTTTGGGAAATTTAATCTTTACATAGTTTTATTTTTAACATTCTTTTATCCCCCTTTGTGATTTTCAAAATGATTAAAGGGAATAGACAATAAAATATCATACCTCAAATATTAGTACTAAACAAAAAAATATAGTGAAAATACAAAAATTTCATTAGAATTAGAGGAATATATAGAATAAGGAAAATACAACAAAGATTTAGATTGGAAAAAAAATTATCCTTCGTTCTCCTTCAGCCTGAACTTCATTACTATTGTTTTAAACTTCTTGAGATCTTTGTGATCATCCTCTGAACTTTTGAGAAGCTAATCCAGATCCTAACCTTTCATCTCTAAGGTGTTGATTTTTTCATCCTGTGCCTTAAGAGATTCTACTTGACCCATTAGAACAACTTTTTCCATAACTAGCTTCACTTCTATCTCAATCCTAACATCCCTTTCTCCCATACAAATCCGAGAAACTAAATACAACATCCCAATCATATATTTCACTTATTGAATCTGAGAATTCAGTTCCAGGGTTATCTTTTCATAAAAAATACTTGTGAGATCCCTGACCTTCAAATATTCAGTTTCAAAATCATCCTTGACACTTTCATGGAATTCATCATGAATTCTCATCTCTTCTATTGTCTTCCTTGACTAGCTTGTAATATTTTTGGATGACCATTTATGAGCTGCATTTATAATATGAAAATTATTGATGTCTGCCTTCAATTTGACACACTTATCCATTACCTTGGATACTGAATCCAATTTATTATTTATGGTGTGTTGATTCATATGGTATCTCGAGTATATGACTGGAAATATTGGAATAGTACCAAAAATATTATTGTAGGATTGAACTACAAAAATCATGTCCATGAGTTGATGATTTTGAATCTGAGACTCATTTTGGTGAGGTTCATTTTTCAAACTCAATAGGTTTCCTCTTCAATGAACCATCAACATCATTCTTCATTACCACATCCTTGCTATATGTATCATGTACCAAATGTTTTCCCTTATTGACCATCAGAATGACTTCCTCTTGATAAGGAGATTCATGTTCACTATCAGAGAACTGAATGATTTTGCCTTCATCAAATTCATCTTTTTGGCTCCGGCAACAGCATCCTCTGGGTGAATAAAATCTATATTGATTATTTCTTTTTTAGTTGGTGTGACTAATTCTTCTTCATCCATTTCATCATCCTTCCGTGGAGTAGAAATCATTGATTATTAATCATGAAAGGTTTTGAATGATAATTTCATAGAAGGCCTTTCCTTCTCATGAAAATCCTCAACATGACTTATCAGATCTTCGGTATCACGCCACCCTTATTCTTATTATTTTTCTTCTTCCATTAATTTTTCTTGAACTTTTTCCAGAGTTAAAAAATTCTTTCTCGGAGTCTCATGTAATGATTCTATCAAGAAATATTCTGGTATCAGAATATACATGGATGATTTCTTAGTATCCATTAGAAGGGATTGAAATATCTCAGCCTCAAACAAATTCTTCTTTTTATTCTTTTCATCCTCTTGCTTCTCAAGCTCTTCAGCTGCCTTTTCTTTCAATGATTTTGCTTCAACAGGTTCCAAGCCAAACATAGGAACCCCTTCATTCTGATTTTTCTTTCCTTCTCTCCATTTATCCACAACCTCATTAGGATAGGATTTTTGATTCATTGGTTTCGGTGGTGCAGATTGGGTTTCTTTAGACACTGGGTTTCTTTGGGTTCTCTTAAACATCCTTCAACTTCCTATTCCTTTCACCCTTTATAGAGGTCTCATCCACCTCCTATTTATTTGAAATAGATTCATATTCCTCTTTAGGAAAGTCATATAATTGTTTGGATTCTATGGAAAATAAAACACGCATTATTCTCAAAGTATCATCACTTAACAACCTAACTTTTTAATTCCTCGACATAGATCTGCATGGAATTTTAATGGATTCTAGACACCGAACAATAATCTTTGAATGAATGGATTGATTCATAATTATTTTAGCCTTCATATTTCCATTAATTATGTTCTCAATCGTAACCATGATATCCTTAACCATGTTTATCTTCCTTAGGATTACCAAGAAATCCAAAATGTAAATATCAGTTTTCTTCAAATTATCATTGTATCCATTTCTTGGTATGATGAATCCTTGAACCCACAATTCATAAATGTAAAAATTTGTAGATAGCTGAAGAATATTCAGTGTCTTTACTTCTGATAGAACAATGAAAACCATTCCTTCACCTTATCAAAACTTCCAGGAACATAATGCATCCTATGATAATGAAACTCATCTTCCCCTTCATAAGGAAAACCAACCAAGCTTTCAGTCCTAGTATAAGAATGTGATTATGAAGTTCCATAAAATTTGAAAGAAAACTTACTCATACCTTCATATTGGAAGAAATATACTAACTCATAGAATTCCATTGAAAATTTTGGGTATACCAAATCATTATCTTTTGGTTTTGAAAGGCGAAAAATTTCTAACCCATTCATTTTTATATTCATTGAGATAATAGAAGCATACTTTGCAAAAAAAACATCGGATCAATTAACCTCTCTCTATATATCTTTCATTCAATGATTGGTTTGAAAGATAACATATCTTTCTTAGAGAGACTTCGATAGACATTCAGAAGTATGAATGATCTGCGAATTTTGGAATGGGATTATGTAAGAGGGCTGATCATCAGTACGAGAAGGATTGAGTTTCGATGTAGAACAACCATCAGGGGGTCCTTTATATAGGCAATGGAGGTGATGATTAAACATCCCTGATTGATCTGACAGATGAAGAAATTATTGATATGATTTGATGGTTGAGATAATAGCCCTGAGGAAATTTTTGTATAATTTGATATTTTTAGATTGTTTATGGAAAAAATTCCTAGTTAAGGAAAAGAGAATATAAAAATTGGAAAACAAATGAAAATACTAACATGTAAAATAATATTATGAATGTTTGAGAATAAAAATATACCTTTCGGATTTCTTGGATGATTATCTGTTATGAGGAAAATTATTCTTGATTAACTTTAGAATCCATAGATTTAATTATGAAAACATTGACTAAGAAAAACCTGATGAAAAAGCTAACAACGAATTTTTTTATGAAAAATTACAAAAACTTCACTACGAAAAAAATTGATCTACAAAAATCATCATTCATAAAATTTATAAAAACCATCATTTTAAAAATATAGAAAATAATCATTATAAAAATTTATAAAATCTCCATTATGAAAATTTATAAAATCGTTATTTAGAAAATTTAGTAAATGAAAAAAAAATTAGACTACAAAAAACAAATTTAGACTAAGAAAATTTTCATTACGAAAAAAATGATTACATGATAAGAAAATGTACTCCTCCAAAGAAAATTATTTTTTTACAATAAGGAGATGGGTTGTTAAATAAATTAAATATTGATGATTACATTATAGTTATAATTCCTAACTTCTATTTAATGTAATAAAATCTATCAGATGGTAAGGATTTTGTGAAAATATTAGCAAGTTGAACCTGTGTTCTGAAAAATTGTAGAATGATATCTTTTTTTGTGTGTGATCCTTAATAAAGTGATGCCTAATATCTATGATTTTTGCACGAGAGTGATGTGCATGTTTTTTACATAGTTAAATGGCACTAGTAATATGACACAAAATTTTTGTTTTGGAAAAACTCATACCATATTCTGTGTGTGTGTGTGTGGCATCCACAACACCTGAGCACAACAACTTCTTGAAGCTACAAATTCATATTCAGAAGTGTAATTTTCTTCTCAGTGTTGCTTTTTCCATGACCTAGAAATTAATGAATCTCCTAAGAAATGACAAGATCCGGATGTACTATTCCTATCCATTATACATCCACTTAATTCAGCATCTGGAAGACTTTAAAAAAAAATCATTTCCATAATTATAAAAGAGACCTAGATCAGTGGTTCCCTTTATTTAGTGAAAAATATTTTCCACTTCCTTCAAATTAGATTCATTTGAATTGGATTAATATCTTGCACATAAGCATACTGAAAAAATTATGTCCGGTCAACTAGCTGTCAAGTATAGTAAACATCTTATCATACCTCTGAATGATTATGGATCCACTGATTTCCCAAATTCATCAAGATCAAGTGAGTTTGAGGTACCTATGGTAGTACTAATACTCTGTGTATTCATATACATACTTAAGAAGTTATTTAATATACTTTTCTTATGATATGAATGTTTCTTCTATTTTTTGAGAAATTTGTAAACCTAGGAAAAATGTTAACTCACCGATCAAATACATTCCAAACTCAGTTTTCATTAGATAAACAATGGATTCAGTTAAAGATTGATGAGTTGAATCAAATATAATATCATCAACATAAATTTGAAAAATTTTAACATTTTTATTATCATTCTTTATAAAAATTGTTCGATCATTATTTCCATTAACATAATTATTTTGAATCAAAAATCCTATAAGTCTATCATACCAGGATCTAGGATCTTTCTTATTTACATACAAGTCTTTCGTAAGTTTTTAAACATGTTTAGTATGTTTTGAATATTCAAAAGAAGGTGGTTGTTCTATAAAAATATGCTCTTCTACAATAACATTAAGAAAACGACATTTAACATCCATTTGAAAAAGATTGAAATTTAAGAATGCTGCAAAGTATATTAGATTAAGAATTGATTCAAGTCTATCTACTAGAGCATAGGTTTATTCAAAGTCAATTAATTCTTTGTGATTATATCCTTTAGCAACAAATCTTCCATTATTTCTTACATTGAATCCATTTTCATCACACTAATTTATGAAGACCCATTTTACTTCAATAAAAAAAATTTCATAGGACATTCAACCAAGGTCCAAACATTATTCTTTTTTAATTAATTTAGCTCATCATGAATGGCATAGATCCAATCATCATCACCTAAAGCTTCATAAGTTCTTTTGCGTTATAATTTAAAAAGGAGTTATATATCTTCTACTTTATTTCATAAGGAAATTATAGTCCTTAAAGGTTGATTTACATCACCAATGATACTATCAATAAGATGATTCTTAAGAACTAACTGATTTGGGTTTTGTAAAACCTGTTCATCAACATAGGGTAAGAAATATTCTGGGGTAAATGATTCATAAATGCCTTCTTGAACATTTTCCTTATCAGATGAATATTTTATCAATGGATGATAATTAAGTTTTGTTAACACATCCGAATTTATAAATTGAGATTGATTAAAAACAAACGGATCAATGTCATCAAATTTTACATGTACTATTTCTTTAACGGAACAAGTATTTTTATTGGTAACTCTATATGCCTTAGAAGTTGTGGAGTAGCCTAAGAAAATTCCTTCATCAGACTTTGATGAGAATTTGTGAATATTATCTTTAGTATTAATAACGAATAATTTGCATCCAAATACCTTGAAGTAGGAAAGACTATGTTTTTAACCATTCTCTAACTCATATTGGAGTTTTGTTAAAAAAATGTCTAATCGAAACTCGATTTATAGTATAACAAGAAGTACTTATAGCTTCAGCCCAAAAATGATTAGCTACTAAATATTCACTCAACATGGTTGTAGCTAAATCTTTATGAATTCAATTTCTTCATTCAACTACACCATTCTATTGTGGTGTTTTGGGTGCTGAGAAGTTATGTTTAATGCCATTTATACAACAAAAGGATTCAAAATCAGAATATTGAAATTCTGCTACCTGATCACTATGGATAGTTATCAATGGTTGATTATTATCATTTTAAGTTGGGCTCTAAAACTTTTAATATAAGAAATCGCATCAGATTTCTTTGCTAGAAAATAGACCAATGTAAAACAAGTGTAATTATTAACTAAGACAAATACATAAAATTTGCCTCCAGTGCTTCCAGATTGTGTTGGATTAATAGGATCCATATGGACTAACTGTATTGCATTAGTTGTTGGGACTTGACCAACTATTTTAAAAATTGATTTATGTTTCTTTCCATATATACAAGGATCACAAAATTTTGAAGAATAAAATATATGATCTGGTAGATCCTTAAATTACGTTTTCATAGAGAGTTTCCATATGTTCCTAATATTACAGCGTCCAAACCTTCTATTACACAACAATGAATGATATTACATTGCACTAAGGAAAGGTTGATCATGGATTCTAAGGACTTTTATGTTTAGTGTATATACATTCTCTTGCCTATGGGAATAAAGAATAAACTATTCCTTGAAATTGTGTAATAAGCACTTGTCATTCCTAAAATTCACAAGGTAACAATCATCAATTAGGTGACTTATGTTAATGATGTAGATATTAATACCTTTAAAAAATAATACATTTGATATAAAATTTTTTCCATGAAGAACAATGTTACATATACGAAAAATTTGTACCTGAGCATTATCTCTGAATGTTACATTTCCTTTTTTCGTCTTGATAATAATTTCAACATAAATTTTGTTACATGTCATATTCCATGATCATCGACTATCAATGTACCAAGTATTTTTGTATGTACATTAATTATCTTCATGAAAATAAGGATGTTATTCTTTATGAATCCAATCATTCATGGATCTGGAAATTTTAGAAATCAAAATCATAGGTATCCACATTTTCATAGAAAAATAAGCATTATGAAAACCAATAGACTGGTTTTTTATTTAAAGAACAAATTTTTGGTTAATGTCCACCACAATAACATTTACTGCACAATGGAGTACTTTGAGGAATGAAATAGTTATTATTAAAAATTGGTTTTGAACTCGTATAAGAAAAACTAGAGTTATTCCGTAGATGTCGAATTTGGGAATACATCTCATCAATGTATTCATTCCCTAAGGTAATGATTTACCAACACTTCCTTAAGGAAAATATTTCTGACTATAGCTTAATAACTAATTAAATATACTCAATATCATTTTTTTTATCACTAGATTTACGCTCAAAAACGTTTTTCTTAGAAATTACTTTTTCAAGATCCTTAGAAAGTTTATCCTTCTCAGAATTAATTTCCTCAAGGTTTTTTGAAATAATTTCAAAATATAGGGTTTTCTCATCATGATCATTAGAATGATCTGATATTTCCTTAGTAAGAATATATATCATAGAATTTTCCTTATCATGATATTTCTTGACTTTAGGTTTTCATTCTCAAAGATCATAGAAAAACTAGAAACTTTTTCATAGGTAAGTAAAGTATTATCTTCCTCAAAAGAAGATTATCCATCTGATGATTCATAATATTTACTGTCACAATAATTAGATTAATATATATATTTTTAATATATTTACCATTGTGTACCTTATCCATTAGATATTGATTTTCAATATGTTGCATGACAAGAAAACTAAGATTCTTCTGTCCAGAATATTTTTACTCTGATGAATCTTTAGAAGATTCTCCACAACCGGCACTCTAGGTGACATTATCCTTCAATAAATTCTTAGAATTAGCCTTGTTTTACTTATTTATTTTCCTTTGTATTCTTTTTTATGAATTGTAAAATCAGGTCTTATATGTCCTTCTCTTTTACATTCATAACATGTGACTTTAGAGTCTTTCTTGTCCTTCCTTTCTTTCATCATTTTTCTTTATTGACTGTTCTTATGTACAACAATATTGTTACTCCTTTGAGAAATATTGGCTAATTCATTTTCTGAAGATTCACTTCTACTATATTCGGATTGTATAACAACCTTCTTACATTTAGATCTATTAACTATCTCAGGAGTTCTAGAAATCATATGATTTGAAGTTTTTAAAAAAAAATTACATTTCCACTATTATTCTTAATATTATCAGAATCTCTCTTCATTCAGGTTTCATATTGATGATGTGTTCCAAAACGTTCATCAAGAGAAATCTATGTACCTTTCCTATTTTCATGTATATCAGTCCTCTTAGATACCCAATCATTAGGCATGGAGTTTATGATCTTTTCTATAAGAGATTTAGCATCTAATCCATTCTCATCCATGGATTGTATGATATTTACAATTTTAAAAATCTCTATTTTACCTTACATATAGGTTCTCTATAAGGAAATAAGAAACCAATATATTCAGCTCTGAGCATGGCTCTTCTAGTTTCAATAACTTTTGAATTTCCAAAGTGAGTTACATCAAGCATCTTCCAAATACAATTTTCTTCTCCATAACATGAAATATGGATATGTATATTTCTAGTCATGTAGAATAAAAATGTATTGTGTACCTTTTAATTATGATTATATTCATTCTTTTCTACGTTAGTGAAAGTATTAACTTCTTTACTAGGGATTTTATAACATCCAATTACCCTTTAAATGTTATCTACTGTAGTGTTAATAATAAAAGTCTTCATAAGATATCTCTAATATTAGAAATCATTCCCATCAAATATATGTGGCCTAGTAGGATTACATTGTCTATGGAACCAAAATTAATTCATGCAATCTTAATAGAAAATATCTCTCTACATAAACTAATTAATAATAAAAAAATGTAAACAAGGAAAATATTCATAAGAAGGGAAAATTTTTGAAAAATAAAAACTAATCCAAGAAAATTATATGTGAATATCAGTATTTCAGAGACCTCTTATAATACCAATTGTAGTATTGAAATGATGAATATAGATGCTCAATATACAAGAGGGGGGAGGGGTGAATTGTATACATTAAAAATACATTTAGAACAATTAAAGTTTTTTTAAATATTTAGTTTTAAACCTTAAAGAGGACTATGTTTAATAGGGTTAACCTAGTTAAATTCACTATACCATTTATTTCTACAAACATGATAGGTTCCAGAAATATGTTTCCGGAAATTCAGGTTCCAAAAATATGGTTCTGGAAATGAATCTTGAGAAATGTTCACAAGGTAATGATTATACCTTAAAGCATATAAAATCTTACTAATAAGAGAATAAAAAAACTAGGGAGTATAAAATGGTTATACTTTCTTTAACAATAAAAATGAAGTGCAAAAAATGAAACATTATAAGTAATAATTACGAAATCTTTTAAACCAATGAGAAGCATATCCAACGACCTTGGATAAAGGTAACTTGATTTATACTTTCACAAATTTATGTCTTAACCACACAAGGGTAAGCTTTTGATAGGAATATCAGAATCTGTCTTGCTATCCCCGCATGCCCCCAAATTCAAGGTAGCCGGCACCTCTTTCATCCTATCTGCGGAAGCACTCAACTGTGCTCAGAAACATTTGGAGTCACCACAAGAAATTTGAAAAAGATGTTCAGTACGCTCTGTGCATGAGAGTATATAACACTATAAATAAATTAATGATCATTTAATATCAAGAAATGTATAACAATACCATCAACTTTGTTATTGAGCTCGTTCAAATTAGCTTCTATTTATAGGCACATCTTCAATGGTAGGCTCCCACCTACAACGGTCATATTTTTCCTTGAATTTCGGAGGGACCTGTACATGTGTTAGTCAAAAATTGGTTAGTTAGAAATTGGTTGTACGACATCATTTCATTACTATGACAAGAATATGGAAAATTTGTTTTTTGCTCAAAACCATTTTTCGAAGTGTAAGGAAAATTTTTGGTTTCTAATAAATGTTCAGATTTAAACCAAAAAACCATTCAGTGTCTATAATCATAAAGATTCATATTCAACTTTAAAATAAAATCGGAAACTGAATTCCATAGAATTCCAATGTATTATTTTCTAGGAAATTTGGAGTCCAAATTCATAAGAATTTAGAGTCGGATCTCATAATGTTCAGAGTTTTAATTCATAGAATTCGGAGTCTGAAATCAAAACGTTCGGAGTCTGAATTCCAAATAATTCAGAGTCTGAAATCAGAATGTTTGGAGTCTGAATTCGGAAGAATTCAGAATCTGAATTCGGATCCAGAAAACAAAATTCTCTATATCTAAGTATTTATAAGATTCCAAGGATTTAGATATAAAACCAAATTTTACATGTAGATATAAAATGTGTTAGGTTTAGAGAAATTTAAAACATGAACAATGATAACATGGAAAGGATATATTTTCCCTAGCGATGGAAAATTTCTCTAATGACTGAAAAACTATGTAAGGAGAAGATTTTCTTGAGGAAGGAAACTTTTGTTAAGGAAATATAATTTTCCTTATCAAGATAAAATACATTTTTCCTTAAGATAGAGTGTTTGTTATTTTCAAAAGATGAAGGAATGCAAAATTCATAATAAAACCTTATTAAATGAACATTGACTCACGTTTGTCGACTTGTCTTTGTCGGGTATGTGTTCTATTTTTTTCCCCATCACATTGATTTTTTTCTACACACCCTTATGCATATATTATTCAAACTAATGAAAATGAATTTTTAATTCTTATGTTTACCCAAACTGTGAAATTGATATCATCGTTCTTATCTTTCTATTTCTTGAGGTAATGAAGTATAAGAATAAATTAATGATTTATGCAATGGTTTCATATGGGTCATCCTGATTAATTAATGTGAAATAATAATATTCAGGTTTAGTGGGATTGACATTTTCTAAGAGACATATGTTTGCTCTATGTAAGTGTTTTTCCAAATTCACTTAAAAATAGACCTAAATGGTCCTTGGGTATATAAGTGATGTAATATATCATTTTTAGGTTTTATTATTTATATTTAAATAAATGGGTCACGTTCAACATTATCGAAGGAAATTTTGTAAAGATAATGATTTTAGCACTGGATATGGGAGTGAGGGTTGGGAATACTATAGATTGAATTAGACTAGTTCATACATATATTTGGATATTATGATATTTTAATGAGAGGTTTTCATAAAAGATACGGATAAAATCATGATTTTAAGATAATGATTGATCATAATATCAAATATATGACACATGATTTGAGGTTTCATGTGATGATGTGGTAATGTGAATAATAAATTTTTTGTATATATTTTATTATGTTGATGTACATGTAAAGAGTCTTTTTAAAATGAACTATGAATTTGGATTTTATGGAAAAATATTTAAAGTAATTTATATGCTTTTGGGTTTATATGATCTTGTTGACTAATGATATTATTTGAACAGTTACATTATCATATAGATAACATAGGATTGAAAAGTGATTTATTGACTTTTTGTCTAATATTATTTTAGAATAAGATAAAATTATATTTGGTAATAAAAGTTAATAGGATTGATACTCATTTTTATTTTAAAATAATATTTAATGTTGTTTGTTATGTTATTTTTGTTATATGGTTATTAATTTTATAAATTATTTTTTTAAACATTTTTAATAACTATTGAGTTTTATGGATTGATGTATTAATTCTTTATATAATGGTTTGTTAATTATGGGATATTTTTTACCTTGTGATTCCTATTTTGGTTTGATTAATGTAAAAACATAGTATGAATATATTAATATTATTTTGTAGTTATATGATCTAATAAAATTTTATTTTCAATCTTCAGATATGAAAAACTAATCTTAAATATGCATCATTTGGAGACAAATATGAAATTATTGAGGGAATTAAAATAACTATGAGATTATACCTGAAATGTTTGTATATAATAATTATATTTTAATTTTATATGTTAATAAGTGCTTCAAAATTATGAAAAAGATCATGAAAATGAAAATTTAATCCTACTAAGTTCATTTTCAATGAAACAATGGTAGTTTTTACAAATCATTTGGGTCATGGTATTATCTTTGTTAATATCTTCATTATAATTCACTTTCATGTTATCAATTTACTATGTAACCCTCTCCAAATAATTATGAATTAAATTATTCTTGAATTTTAATATCTTCACTTCCCATAAAATTTCACATACATGGAATCATAGTCATGTTCAATTATAGATAAACATTATACATCCCCCTCCCTCTTTTCACGTGGATGTTTTATTTACCCATTACATAATGTGGGATTTCAGTATTGTTATTTTGAAATTTCAAACCCTTGTTTAATGATATCATGTTCAGACAATAAGGATTAAATTTAATATAATTTCTTAGAATTTTAGACCTCTATATTTAAAATAAATTAACACAGGTTCAATAACATATAAGATATACATCACCAAGGCTTAGTAATTCAATAAATAATATAATTTTAAATATGGCCATTATAACCTAGGAATTAAATGTTGGTTATGAATGGTATTAACTAATATATAAAATATAAATAATATTTCATACTCATTGAAAATTTATTAATGAATTATTAGTAAATAATAAATCAATTTTTTATTAATGAAATATTATTCTTCAAAAAATATAGTTTTAAAAATGAATTCTATTATTAATTTTGGGAAATAGTTATAATTATTTTTTAAATATTTGAGAAAATATATTTTATAAATTTTTGATATTTTTTTTTAAAATGAAATATAACAAAATTTTAAAATAAGGTATTTTTATAAAATATTTATTTTTCAGTGTATAGTGAAAAATAATGATTTTTAAAAACATGGAGTTTCATTTCAATAAATTTAGTAATTACAAAATATCATCATGTTTTTATATTATATAATGTAAAATTATTTTTATTCCATCATATTTAATCCAATTAATAAATTTTTAGTCCTATTTTTATTTGATTAAAGTATAAGTTCATTCTTTTCCCCCAAACTAGTTTTTATTATAAGTACATTAACTTGGATAATTTTTTGGTTTTTAAATTAATTAAATCAACATGCAATGAATAATTATATGAATTAAATATATATGTTATGAATCAATAAATATTATCTGAAATTCAAAGAAATATCAGTATAATTCAGTGAGTTATTATAAAATCATCTTATATAATGAAAAATACCTTTCATGACAAACTTCTTTTTTATCATATCTATTTGGTTCATTTTAAATTGTATTTTCCATGTTATATGGACTAAATTTTTTAAAACTTAATCAATATATTTAAAAAGTGTAATATATATTTTATAACAATGTATCAATTTTTTCTGTAATTAACAGTTTAACACCCCGACCCTAGTTACCCAGAGTCAGTGCATTATTACATAACATTGGCATGATCGCAAAAGATCAAGTCTTGAATGACCGATTTTTTAGTAGCCTTGGAAACAATAGATACATTCATAAGTATTCAATTACATAATAAAGTTAAAAACTACACCAAAATAGTCTCCATAGTCCACACTCATATCCCTTCAGACAATCCCTGCATGTAAGTCATAAAATACGTCTTCACATATAGTGAAAATTAAAACCAAGAAAGGGGTGAGCTCAGATGCTCAGTAGGGATAACAATATAGCAGAAACATTTATAAAAAAGCATAAACATTTGATGCAATTTATAACTAAAACAAATGACTTTTAAACATTAACATCAACATAATATAGAAAAAATAAAATGAAATAATTCCATTTACTTATCCACATGTATATTCTACTAGTCTATTAATACCATGAAATATCAACAACCACATTCATAATAAAGGAATGCATACTTCCCAACTATCATAACCACATAGCAAAGTACTTGTGCCAAGACTAAATATAAGATTTTGTTAAGGAATTGTTTGAAGACAATAGTCTGTCTTTTGAGACCTACTGATGCATCGAGGAGCTATAGTGGGCTATACCCACTAATTATTATGTCTAATTCATTACTCATATGAACATGTTTAAACATAGAATAATAATTCATATTAAAACTAGAAAATTAAATGTCAATACATTCCCCATAAACCATGAATGGTTTAGAAATAACACATCCACAATCAAACATATCACAAAACCTTCAATACAATATAAAGGTTTCGTATCATAATAAATCAACTTCAAATAAGCTTAAAATACATCAAAGGATGTTGACATAGATGAAAACAAAACTATTTGAGAGAAATATCTCTTTTTTAAAATATTTAAAAATAACATAATTATAAAAGAAAACATTTACTTTGAAAAAATTCTTATAATCTTGTAAGTGAAGATTTAACGATTTTTTAACGGATGAATAGCACGTCACCCACTATATAAGTTTAAAAATAAACATTCATACCTTATGTTTATCGAAAAGTTTAAAAAGGACCTTGTTTGGAAAATGACCGAAATATTCCTTTAAAACCATTATATAAAATGTCAACAAGGGTATAAATGACTTTAAACCATATTCTAGTAAATATTAAAAATGTTTCGGAATACATTTTTAAGTATCATGGACATGGATGATAATGATGTCCCAGTAGATAATTACTTATAAACAACCTCGAATAATGAAGAGATTGTAGATTTAACCCTTACCTTGTACTGTTCATTGGTCGAGGTTAGTTTAACCTCCATTATAATGATAAAATAATTATTATAAATTATACAATATTCATATACATTAATATTATATCATATATGATCTTTTAACATTTATTTATTAATAACATCATAGTATTATCGTCGTTTCGGGTGTTAACTAACTCGTTTTCTTTTATATGTTTTGTTACATAAGTCGTGTTTGTTATGGATAGGTTGTATCTTATTCATATCCAGAACAATATCAGGTCCATAAAAATTATTTTTATTCATCAAATGAGAATTAGACATGAATGGATACGATGGGGAATGAATCTCATCACGTTGGTGGAGACTGTATTCCGTACGTACACACGAGCGACAATATCATTATTTTGATATTAAAATAATATATAATTGGATGGTATCTAATAAATACATAATAATTATAATTTTATATTTATTATTTACTTTAATTACACATCATTATCATAGCCATCAAAATAATAATGTTTTGAATGACAATTACACCACGACGTGGAGACGGTAAGCCGTACGTACGCACGTATGGTGACATGTCATTCAATGGATGGATAGATTACTAAATATAGTTGTACAATATTTAAAATAACATCACAGTATATAGAATATACTAGAGTTATAATTTTAGAATTAAAATAACAAAGAAAGAGTAGGTGGAAGAAGAAAGGAACTTGAATGAAGGTGGTGAAAAAATTACATCTTCTTCGGGTTCTTCTTTTGGATTTGATAAAAATGGCCCCATAGGTTGGATTTATGATCAAAATAAGGCCTCTAGGATGCATTTAGGGAATTTTAGAGATTATTATGGTAGTGGATTATCTAGAAAAAAGGATTTTAATGTGTGAACTAGAAAGAAGGAGGGGTGCCCTTTATAAGAGGGATGCGGGGAACCTTTGGAAAAGAAAGAAATATTATTTTATAATAAATTCATATTCGTTTCCTATGTCTCAAAAGTATATTATTTAAAGAATTTTGTGGGTATAGGTATAAAAACACTCAACAAATAGGTTTTATATAGGTTTGGGTTACTATATTAACTTTATCTTTTTGATTTAACTACTAGTTAAATAGTTTGACATTAACCATGTCTCTTTGTATTTTTATATTATATAGTTAATAAAACTACTATATATAACCAAGAGACCACCAAGTGATCCATTAATGATACACCTATCATTATATTAGTCCTTTTTTTAATCTGTAGATTTTTATGAATAGAATATCAATTTATAATATAATAATTTTTTTAAAAACATCTTCATGTCAATTTTGACACTATTTAATAATTGATTTTATGTTAAAGTCATAAAAACTTTATTAATTAGAAAAAAATGCAAATAAGTAATCATAACATGTCATATTAACCAATAAAATTTGTGGATGTCATAAAAAATTTCAAATTATATTTATTTTAACATTTATAATACAAATTATTTGTTTCATTCATTAATAAGGAAAATACTACATCATTATTGTGTCAAAAATAAATTATATTATTCAATATCTCAAAATTATAAATAAAATCCCATTATATAGGAACTATTTTTAGATTTATAATGAATATTTCTCATCTAAAAAATAACATATATGACCATATTTAAAAATATTTTTTCTAAAAGATATATACTTATGTCATTTTTGTATTTACATTAACGTAATTATTATGAAGTGTCATTATCACTTACAAGCAGCTCCATGGGGGTCCCAAAATCGAACCAAAGATTCCCACGGTTGGACATGTATCATCCTATAGGATTTGGACACGTTTTAGGTAATTTAATATTATTATAATATTAATTTTTACCCTTATTTACTGGATTTACCCCTTAACCATGGTAAATAAAATATTTAGCAAAATAATTATTCAAAATGTCTAAAAATAAAATTTACATATTTATAAAATTTTTAACTACTAATTATAAATATGGAATCCATTTTTATAAATTCAAAACATAGAAGTGGTAGAAATTAACATAAAATTAATTTTCGTTGTCAAAATAAAAAGCGTGTTTTTAACAAATAATAACAACCAAAAGATTGATAATTACGTATGTCCAGTTTAAATGTGAAATTATGTCCAACGACCAAAATGGGATTTAACGGTAAAAATATAATCTAATTATACTTTAAAATCACTCAAATTCATAATTTATGACTATTAATTATATTTGACTAAATGTTTTTTAATTAAAATTTATTAATTTTCACTATTCATCAAAATATAAAAGTTCTCAGAAAAGTACAAAAAATTAACCCTAATCTAATAATGATATTCGAAATCTAAAAATGAAGTCAAATTTAAATAATAAAATTTCTAAATTTTCAAAAAGTTGGTATTACTATTCATAACAGATACGTTGATTGGTTGTGTTGTGTGTTAGAACCTCGAAGTTGCGTTCAAAACACGATACTGTATTATTCAATGGGAAGCATTCCGGGGTTGCTTGTAGTGTTACATTATCCCCTCCTTCAAATAATTTCATCCTTGGTATTTCTTGAATATTACTACGTAAAAAGACATTGGTCGTTCTTCATCATAATTTCCTTGGGTTCCCATGTTGCCTCTTCCATCTTATGGTTTCTCCATAGAACTTTTACCAGAAGAGTCATCCAGTTTCTCAGCACCTGTTCTCTGGTATCCAGAATCCGATGGGCTCTTTGCAATAAGAAAAATTGTGTACCAGTTATATTTCCTCATAGGTGAGTACATGCGTTGAGTTAGGCATGTATTTTCTTAACAGTGATACATGGAAGACATCATGAACTTTGGAGAGACTTGGCAGCATTTCCAAACTGTAAGCTACGACCCCAATTCGTTCTAGAATTTCGAAATGTCTATATATCCGGGACACAATTTACCCTTCTTACCAAATTATATAACACCCTTCCATAGAGATACCTTCAAGAAAACATGATCTCCTTCCTAAAATTCCAAATCCTTCCTTTTATTATCAGTATAGCTCATATGCCTACATTGAGCTTCTTTTCTGGGGGTTTGGATTACCTTCACCTTTTCATTGTTTCATCAACATGTTCTGGGCCTAGAAGTTTTCTTTCAGCAACATTATCCCAACAGGTTGGTGCACGAAATCTCTTTCCATATAATGCTTCATATGGTTCCAACTAAATACTTCAATGGAAGCCTTTATTATAGGAAAATTCCACCAGAGGTAAATATTGATCCCACATACCCTGAAATTCATGTGAGAAAGATCTCAACATGTCTTCTATGGTTTGAATAGTCCATTCTGGTTGTCCATCTGTTTAAAGGTGGTAGACAATGCTCAAATGAAGTTCTGTATCTAGGGATTTCGGAAGACTTTTCAAGAATCATGAATTAAATTGGGGATCACGAACAGAAAAAATCGATAGGCATACTCCAAAAAGTTTCACAAAATCATTAATATATAGTTTTTCTAGACTTTCAATTGGATGATATTCTCTATAGTAGGAAAATTTTCTGACTTGGTAAGATGATCAACATTGACCCATATTGCATCATTCCATCTAGGAGTCTTTGGTATCCCCATGACAAAGTCCATCGTAATATTATACCATTTATACTCAGGTATTGGAAGAGGTTGCATGAATCATCTAGGTTGATTCCTTCCAGCTTTCACTTGGTGAAAAACCATACATATTGACACAAAATCAGCAATCTCCCTCTTTATTTTGTCCCACCAAAAATTATCCTTCAAATCTCTATACATTTTGGTGCTCCCAGGGTGTATAGAGAAATTGTAACTATGAGCATGATCCAAACATTCCATTTTTAGATCAGGTATATCGTGAACACAATGTCTCTTCCCAAATTTCAAAATTCATTCTTTATGCAAAAGTCACTCAATCTACCATCATTTACATATTTAATCCTATTTTGAAATTCTTCATCATTGGAATGAGATATATTAATCCTTTATAGTAAATATGGGTTGGTAACCATTTGAAAAAGTATCAATGTTTCACCTTATAATATTATTCCCATATCCAACTTCACTAGATCCATGACAATTGGATCCTTTCAACTCTCATTTTGTTCAAAACTCCATGATCCTTTCTGATCAAAGCATCTTCCATCTTATTTTCCTTCCTCGGATGGTAGTGTATTGTGAAATCATAATCCTCAAGTAGTTTAAGCCATTGCCTTTTCCTTATGTTGACTTTTTCTGTGAGAAAATATACTTCAAAATCTTGTGATCATTATATATCTGAAATTTTTCACCATAGATATAATGTCTCGATATCATCAAAGAAAAGATTACAGTACCTAACTCAATATCATTAGTAAGAAAATTTTGCTCATGAATTTTCAGCAATCGTGATGCATAGGCAATAAGACTATCATTCTGCATAAGAACACAACCAAGACCTTTCTTTGAAGAATCACTATAAATAACAATCCCATCATTCCCCGATGGTAGATTCAATATAGAAGCATTGAATAATCTTCTCCTCAGTTATTCAAAACATTCCTCACACACATTTGTATGAATAAATTTAACCCATTTACATGTGTGCTTCATTAATGGGTTATCCAATCCGCAAAATTCTGGATGAAACGCCGATAATAACCTGCTAAACCAATAAAACTACGTACCTTAGTTTTACTCATCGGTGCTGGACATTCTTGGATTTCCTTGGTATTAGAAGGATAAATGTAAATTCCATCCATAGAGATAATATTTGCAATAAAAGAAATCTCATGAAGCCATAATTTACAATTTCTAAACATCCCATACAATTCATGTCTTTTAAGAGACTTCAAAATAATGCCCAAGTGATTTTCATGATTTTCATAGCTTTTGGAGTATACAATGATATCATCAATAAATACCGCAACAGAATCATCGAGATATGCCTTGAAAACTATGTTCACTAGATCCATGAATACAGAGGTTGCATTAGTCAATCCAAAAGGAATTACTATAAACTCTTAATACCCATACTTGGTTCGAAATTCTATCTTCAGAATGTCTTCCTTCTTCACACACAACTGATGGTATCTAGATCAAAGGTCAATCATTGAAATGTCTTGATATCCAAGAATTTGGTTTAATAAATCATCAATGCAAGGTAGGGGATGCTTTTTCTTTATTGTTATAGAATTTATTTCCCAGTAGTCGATACATAACCTCATAGATCCATATTTAATCTTTAAAAAAAACGACAGGGGAAACCCCTGGAGAAACACTAGGGAGAATAAATCACTTATTACTCATTTCCTCTAGTTGTTTCTTTATATCATCTTATTCCATAGTTTCCATTGTATAAGGGGTCTTCGATTTAGGCTTTGAACCAAGAATTAATTCAATGGAAAACTCAATTTCTCGTTCTGGAGGATATCCTGGTAAATCTTCCGGAAACACATCTACATATTCATTCAGAATAGGTACATCCTTTATTTGAATATTCCATTCCTCACCTATAGTAATTTCATTCTATTCATCACCGATAATCGAATTTAGTTGAGCTACTGGTTGTTGATCTAGATAAGAATCAAGTGGTGATGATTCTGCTCTAAATATAAGGTGTTCTTCATCATCATCATCAAAAATCGTAACCTCCTTCTTATTATAATAAATCATTGCATCATGGTCTAAAAGCCAATCCATAATGAGGATTATATCAAATTAAATCATGGGTATGCTGATGAGATCAGTAGATAAAGAACATTTATGTGCTCTAATGGGGACTGATTCACAAAACATTGTTGCAATGATACATCCCTTAAGAGTTTTGACTGACAACTCCTTTGTCAAATAAAATTTGAAATATCTTATTTTCATAGAAAACTTGGAAGATATGAAATAATGCGATGATCCAGAATCAAATAAAGCATTTTCTAAACGTGATGAAACCATTAAATTATATACCCCCACATCTTTCCGAGCTTCTACCTCAATAGTACTGATTGCATAGGATTTTCCTTGATCCATTGGCCATTTATAAGGTAATTTCCCCTGACGCTTAAGAAATTAATTTGCATAATGTCCCATATCCCTGCAACATTAGCATTGAACATCGATAGCCTCTTTCATCCCCTTGCAATCACGAGCTTGGTGGCCTTTTTCACCACAATTTTAAGAAACTCCCATTCCCTTATAGAAAGCACCAGGGTGTTTCTTCCCACATTATTTGCCAGATGGATATTCATCTTTTACATTCTTCCCCTTATTTCCATTCCCATAGTGATCGATAAATCATTTTTTATCTATCTTTTCATTAATGTCATAAGACGTAGAGAATTCCATTTCTGTATTGATATCATATGAGACAATATCATCGTATGATGAGAAGGATCGTCAGACTAATGCTTGATGGAGAAATGGTTTTAAACCATCAAATAAACGATCTATCTTACTCCATGGGTTATGTATATAATATGTTCCATGCCTCGCTAACCTTGTAATGTTAGCCTCGTACTTTTCAACATTTTCATCCTCCTTTAGTCTCAGACTAAGAAATTGACATTCCATATCTGCTCGATGGTCACGAGGATGTTATTTTTCTAAGAACATCTCTTTGAACTCCCACAATTCCATATTTGATACTTCATCATCCTCCTTTGTGTTTTGAATCAATGACCACCATTAGTCAGCATCTCCAGTGAGGTGGTAAACTACCGTGATAACATTTTCCATTTCACTACTCCCCAAGGCCTTAAATATTTTCCCTAAGTAATTTATCCATTTATGAGATACTAATGGATTTTTACTCCTATTTAAAGATGGTGGGTTTTTCCTCATGAAGGGATCTAACATTGGTCCTCCACACTTTGGATATGGGTGCTCCATACGGGTAAGGTTATTATTCATAACCTAAGTGACTTGTCCAAGTATGGTGATTAGATTATCAGCACTAGTTGCATCACTAGCTATACTATATTTATCTTGAGTAGGAGGGAATTTCTTACATGGACTTTGTGCATTGATACAGTTTCCATTTCTTCCACTAGGTTCCATTTATATACAATGGCATACACTAGATTAGTTTATGAATCACAACACATAAATCCAATGTTGTAAAACACTTTACATGAATTGAATAGTTTATGGATATAATCCATTATCATAAAAATGTTTTCTTTGAAGAATTATATACTCATAAACCCTTCATAATGATTTGTAATGAAAATGAGAATTATCCTATGTATATCCCCCAGGAGTGTCGTAACCAAGAGTGCATCAAGGCTCGTTGTCATTCACCAATTCCCGTTCGATTCTAGCTCAAAGCGGTGTTTTCAGGGTTTATCCCTAGTTACATCAATTCCAGAGCTGCCTCTACCTTATCGTATCCAAACAGGGATATATTTCTTGGAAAACTCACAAAATCTCTACAATAACGAAATTCTAGTAAGTTCATCTATACTAATCCTTAATGTCAATCATAGGTCTATGTGCTCTAATCCAGGTTTATCTAAATCTATTTTACAGAGTTTTTACTAAACTTCCTCTGATAAAAACTGTAATGCTCCAACCCCATTTACTAAAAGTTGGTGCATTATTACATAACATTTTCATGAACACAAAATATCATGTCTCAAAATACCGATTAGTTTAGTATCCTTGGAAACACTAGATACATTAATAAGTCTTACATTAGATGATAAAATGGAAAACTACAACAATATTGTTTCCATAGTCCACCCTCATATCCCCTTAGAATATCCCTACATATCAGTCATTAAATACTTCTTCACATCTTGGGAAAAAATTAATCATAGAAAGGGGTGAGATCAGATGCTCAACAATGATAACAATATAATGGAAACTTTCATAAATAATCATAAACATTTGAGGAAATGTATAACTAAATCAAAAGCCTATTAAACATGAACTTCAACATAATATGGAAAAAATCAAATGAAGTAATTCCATTTACTTATTCACATGGATATTCAACTAGTCTATAATCACATGCAATATCAAAAACCACTTTCTTAATAAAGGAATGCATAATTCCAGAATATCATAACCACATAGTCAAGGCCTTATGCCAAGACGACAAATAATATTTTGTCAAGGCCTTGTGCCAAGACACTAGTTTGTCTCATGAGACCTACCGATGCTTTGAGGAGATATAGTAGGATCCACCTGTCACTTATAAGTCCCATGAATTCCTCATATGAATAGGTTTAAACATAACATAAACATTCGTTTTAAAACTAGCATATGAAATGTCAATACTTTCTCTATAAACCATGAATTATATTAAATTAACACATCCATAGTAAAATAATAACAAAACATTAAATACAATATGGATGTTTTGTATCGTAATAAATCAACTTCAAATATGCTTAAAATCCATCAAAGGATGTTGACAAAGATGAATACAAAACTTTTTGAGAGAAATATCTATTTTTTTATATCATTTAATAGTCAAATAATTATAAAAGGAAAAATTTACATTGAAAATATTATTATAAGCTTTCAAAGGATGCTTCGACAATTTTATAATGGTGGAAAATAGCCGCACCCACCATATAAGTTAAAAAAAATACATTATTACATTAATTTTGTTGAAATGGTTAAAAAGGACCTTCTTTGGAAAATGACCGAATGATTCATTTCAATCAATTTTATAAAAAGACAAAAATTCAATAAATTAATTGAAACCATAATCTAGTAAATAGTAAAAATGTTTTGAAATACATTATTAAGAAACATGGACGGGGATGAAAAGATGTCCCAGTAGATAATAACGTATAAACAACCTAGGATAAGGAAGAGATTTTAGAATTAACCCTTACCTTTTACTTTTCCATGTTCAAGGTCAGTTAAACCTCCTATATAATGGTGAAATAATTGATATTAAATTATTGAATAATCATATATGTTAATATGATAACATATATGATCTTTTAATATTTCTTTGTTAATAATATCTCAGGATTATCGTCGTTTAGGTTGTTAACATACTCGTTTTCTTTTATATGTTTTGTTACATAAGCCATATCTGTAATTGAGAGGTTGTATCATATTAATATCCAGAATGATGTCAAGTCCTTATACATTATTTTTAATCATCAAATGATAATTAGACTTGAATGGATACAATGGTGAATGAATCCCATCGCGTTCGTAGAGACGGTAGTCCATACGTACGAACGAGCGACAATATCATTCATTTGATATTAAAATAATATATAATTGGATAGTATATCATATATACAAAAACATTATAGTGTTATATTTATTATTTACTTTAATTATACATCATTATCATACCCATCCAAATAAAAATTCTTTGAATAAGATTTACACCATGACATGGAGACAGTAAGCCTTACGTACGCATGTATGGTGACATTTCATTCAAAGGATGGATAAAATACTGAATATGGTTGAATCATATTTCAAATAACATCGCAGTATATAGAAGACACTGTAGTTATTATTTTAGAATGGAAGAAACAAATAAAGTAGAAGGGGTTGATGAAAAGAACTTGAAGGTGGGTGGTGAAAAAATTACCTCTTCTTCGGGTTCTTCCTTTTGATTTGATCAAAAGGGATCTTCAGGTTGGCTTTATGTTCAAACTAAGGCCACTAGGTTGAAGTGAGGGAATTTTAAAGAATATTCGGGTAGGGTTTGGATGAGCCAAATGGATTTTACGGTGTCAATTATAGATATGGGGGGTTCCCTTTTATAAGAGGGGAGAGGGGCACCTTTGGAAAAGCAAGAAATATTATTTTATAATAAATTCATATTCGGGATTTAATGTAAAAATAGTATATTATTTAATGTTTAAGGTGGTTATAGGTCAAAAACCTCTCAAAAAATAGTTTTTAGACAGGTTTGGATCACTATATTAACTTTATCTTATTGATTTAACTCTTAGTTAAATAGTTTGACATTTACCATGTCTCTTTGTATTATTATATTATATAGTTAATAAAATTACAATATACTTCCAAACTACCCCCAAGTGGTCTATTAATGATACACCTATAATTATATAAATACTTTGGTAAAACCATAGACTTTTAGTAATAAATTATCAATTAATAATATAATATGTGTTTTAAAAACTCTTTTATGTCAATTTTGATACTATTTAAAAATTGAATTTTGTTAAAGTTTTAAAAAATTTATTAGTTGAAAAAAAATTAATTTAAGTAATCCTAACATGTCATATTAACCAATATAATTTTTGGATGTCATCAAAACATTCAAATAATATTTATTTTTACATTTATAAAACCAATTATTTGATTCGTTCATTAATAAGGAAAATACATCATAATTTTTGTGTTATTAATAAATTTAATTATTCAATGTCTAAAAATTATAAAAAAAAATCCATTATGTAAGAAATATTTTTATATTTCTAAATAATATTTATTGGAGAAAATATAACATATTTATCCCTTTGTATAAATTGTTTTTCTGAAAGATATATGCCTATGTCATTTTTGTATTTACATTAACATAATTAATATAAAGTGTCATTATAACATTCCTGTGGCTCCATGGGGTCCTAAAATCGACCCAAAGATGACCATGGTCAGACATGTATCAACCAATAGGGTTAGGAAATGTTTTTTTTTGTAATTTAATATTATTAAAATATTATTGTTTTACCCTTATTTACCGGATTTACCCTTTAACAATTGTAAATAAAATATTTACCGAAGTAATTTTTAAAAATGTCTAAAAATAAAAGTTACCTATTTACACAATCTGGACCTCCTGATTCTAAATATGGAATCCATTTTTCTAAATTCATAAAACATAAGTGCCAAAAATTAATTTAAAATTAATTCTCGTTGTCAAAACAAAAAGAGTGTTTTTAACAAATAATAACTACCAAAATATTGAAACTTTCGTATGTCTAGTTTAAATGTGAAATTATGTACAATGACCAAAATTGGATGAAATGGTAAAAATATAATCTAATTATAATTTAAAACCACACAAATTCCTAATTTATCACTATTAATTATTTTGATTAAATTTTTTTAATTAAAATTTAGTAATTTTCACTATTCATAAAAATATGAATGTTTTCAGAAAAGTGCCAAAAATTTACCCTATGCTAATCACTATATTCTGAATCCAAAAATAATGTCCAATTTGAATAATAGAATTTATAAAATTTCAAAAAGTTGTCGTCACTATTCATAACGGCTACCTTGATTTGTTGTGGTGTGCATTAGAATCTTGAAGTTGCGTACAACACAAACTACTATACTATTCAACTAGAAGCGTACTATGGAAGATTGGGGTGTTACAAATAGAGGGAATAAATTTTTTTTTTCACTATGATTAATGAAAAACTGATTTTTCTGGGGGATAAACGAAAATGATAAACGTTAAAACGACCTAATAACATTTCTAAAATATATTGAATGATAATATTTAAACAATATTTATTTAATTATATATAATGGAATCTGTTTGGTTCTTCTGTCATGTGAAAAAATATGGGTATAACCTTTTATTTTTTGACATTACTAGTGTACCACTTACCTCACATATAAAAGGTCTCCCACACTCCACTACACATTACATATTCAAATACTTATAATTAGAACAATTAATTAGAAAACAACCTCTTTACATCAATACCCATGGCCTAGATAAAAATGTTATATCAGATTATTATCCTATTAAGGATCTGGTGGTAACCTAATATGGTTGTCTGAGGAAGAGGTATTGTTCATAGTCATGAATTTTTATTTTATTTCTTTTTCCACTTCTAGAATGTGTTTATAAATTATGCTCATATAATATAAAAAACATTTCCCATAAAATGATATTTTATTATTTAAATTTAATAATATAAATAAATTTCTATTTCCATTAAAATGGAAATGATATCATCTTTCATGAGTTTGGTCGGCTATCTCCTCACAAACCGATTTAATTTGTTTTCATCACCACTACTCAGATATTGTAATAATTATGGAATTAAGGTATGTATATATATAAATATATAGATATATTTAAAATAATTAGATTTCATTAATTATGATATCACATATAGCTTTTTAAAATCAATTATTTGATGTATATAAAAATGTCCCTTGTCTGTGGAAGATTTCCTCCGCAATATGCGATGTGATTCTTTTTTCACTAATTATTTACATTGAATGTCATAGTGGTAGTTTTATTTAATATTTGTGAGATAAATTAAAATATTTGAATATTAATGACATATTTATCATTTTTAAATATAATTTATCAGTTTAATTTATACACTGAAAGACAACAACATCATTTGTGTGTACGTGTTGCCTAACGCCTCCATAGAGCAATGTAATTTTTTTCATCACCAAATCACATTAATTATATATATATATATGTCTATTTAATTTAAATATGAGGTATTAATTATATTAATATCATTATATCGGGGTAAAATATTTCATATCATTTTTCAATAATGATCATTATGTAATTGGAATGTTACTAATGAGTACATACGACACACCATTTACACGATGAAAACATATATAATTAATCATAACAATTATTCATAGATTATTTTAAAAGTATAACTGATTTAATTAATTAAAAATATATTATTATTATTATTATGTATATTATGTATCAATGATAACATTGAATATTGTAAACATAGAAAAGCTGTTTTGAATTAATGATACAATCTTCCTCAAAACACCAGACATGGACTTAACTAATTGTGTATTTAAGTATGCCATAATTTTATTTTAAAAAATGATGTATTTAAATTAATGTAATTAAACCTATACATGTTTTTTATATAATCATATAATTTATTTATGTATATTATTCTACATTTAATGAAAAAATGGAATGCTTGGACTCTAGGTAAGAGACTTCATCTCAATTTTTATTCACCGAGGCATATGTTAATATTATACAAATAATTTATTTTGTATGATGTATATACTAACTCATTTACATGAAATATAATTAATCCATCATACACAATGTTATTTTCTATTTGATATTTAATTATTTCATCGATGGATACTTAACATGAAAGATACATAGTGGGAAATAATTTCATAACTCACATTAGTTACATTATGTTATATTATATCTTAATTTTATTTGATCTAAAATGATTATATGTGTAATGAATTTTTAATATATTATATTTCATTTAATCATTATTAATTTTTATTTACATTTAATAGATATAATCTTTTAATTTTTAATTTCGCACTCTTACTTTATGAACATTGTAATGATTTCCCATAAGAAATTGTCTTCTTTAGAAATTTTTTTATATTTTTAATATGTTTATTTTATATGGTGTATATAAAAAGCAATTTAAATGTTATATAACGTTACTATTAGTAATTATTTCATTTAAATTACAATTTTAATTAACTATTTTACATTTCTTACAATCGATGTGTATCAATGTGGAAAAGACGTTATGTTCTAATTTCTTTTCATTATGGAATATTTATGATCAAGGATCCATTAGAAGAAATCATATGATCTTATTTTCTTAAAACAAATATCTTTTAATCTATTAATTTTATAAATGATGTTCACATGTTTATTTTATATTTCAAGCCTTATTTTTGAATAAATATTATGAGAATTGATTTTAGGTATTTCCTATCATGTATCATTATTTTAGATATTCAATATTCGTATTCCATCTGAAGGTTATGTGAAATGTTATTGAACTTGTTTCTTGTGAACAATAATGATTTCATAATGATAGTTTTCATGATCATTTACCATAAATAAATAAGGACTGGATAATTAAATTCTGTAATGTGTTCCAAATAGGTCACATTATCTATCATTACAATTTTTTGGAAAGAATTTTTGTTTTTATATTTTAAACCATGAATATATTTTCTAACTATCATAAAGAATAATTTTTTTATATAATTTCTTTTATGTTTTGGTGGTTATTTTCAATGAATATAATTTTATTTAATGTTTTAGTATTATTGAGATTTTAAATGTATTTTTTAAAATATAATGTATTTTTTTCTATGAAATGACCAAACTGATCTTTCAGAAATAATGTTTCATATAAGGTCACAATATTGATATTAAAGAAAAAGAAAAGTATATTCCTATCAAGAGGTTTTTTTTTGTTATTTTAATGTTATTTCAAGTCAACAACATTAACAAGCTTTGAAGAATCTAATTCTAAACTGGGGATAATTTGTATGTATGACATCATTATTCTCCCTCTGGATAGAATATGATTTATTTTATGATATTTTATTAGAATAAATTTATTATCCATTGGGTAAAATGTTATTAAATGAATAATGGATTTTTTTATTTCTTTAATGATTATATTTATGTGATATGTACTTTATTCAAGTTTTGGTTATTAAAAAATGTTTAAAAAGGGTTGATCCCAAACACTGATATGGGGTGTTACTAATATAGCTTATACGTTGGGGGAAAATTGATTACACTATGTGAGATCGATATAGCTTATATGATGGGTGTTCCTAGGTAATTCTTCAACTCATTGGTATTGGATTTCGACCATGCGTTCATTTTATTTTTAAGGGCTTTTCATGTGGGATGTAATGGTTATCATAAGCTAACATTCCTTGACACTACCACATTTTGTTAATGTATTGTATAAGCATTAAATTATTCCATTGGTTAAGATTAACATATTATGGCTCTATATTATTGAATCTAATGACCCTAAATATTTAGAAATATTTATTCCATTTCCAAAGTTAATTGATCATGTTTTGATGGGTATTATATCCCCTTTTTTACGGGCATTCAATTTTATTATATTTTAATACCCATATGATCATCTTATTAAAATTTATGAAATTCAGTTATTAATGATTATGTTTACCCTAATTGTGAATTTGAGATTATACTTCATTTGTTTACTTTTATATATGAAAGTAGGATTTAATCTAAATCAATTAGGTTTAGAGTTGTTTACAATGGATGGCGATGAAGTCTTAATATGAAATAAAAATATATGTGTTTACTGGGATAAACACATACTTGAATTCATGGGTAATGATTATGTAAGAAAATTTCTAAAGTATCTAAAATAATAAAACTAAATTATACATGGGTATGTATGTGATCCATTTTTTCATTTTAATGATGTGTGTTTTAGGCTACAAAAATTGGGACACATTCTTTGGTATCAAATCTATAATAGTAATTTTATTGATTTTTGCATGGGATTTGGGGTTTAAAGTTCAAGGGTATTGTACAAATGGTATTCATCATTATATTTATCTAATTGGATTACATAATTAATATTATAAAAAAGGAAATATATGAGTAATTGAGTAGAATTGCAATTCATAATCATGATGATAAATATGATGATGATTATTATTGTTATTATTATCATCAATTAATTTTAGATAAAAAATATTAAATTTAAATATTATAAAAACTCATCAATGAAAAAATATAATACACAAAATTTTATTATTAATTTTGATCTATTTTTTGATATTGGTAAGAATTAGTATAATTTCAAGTTTACCCTATATAGATTAAGTTATAAATTAGAAAAATAACCGTTTGAAAATAAACATTCCAATATAAGTATCTTTTTCCATGACATTGAATCCTAGAATATTACATCGACCCAACAATAAAATATTTCAATCATTATATGAAACAACCCATGTGAAACTAACTCAATATATTAGGGGAACTGCCTACTCGGGAGCGGGAAATTCTACAAGTGTGGAAGAGATATCCATATTGAGAGGAATTGTAACGGTGAGGTGACACCTCAACATCTAAACACTAATGATAAAGAGAATATGGTGTAGGACCTACATGATTTCTAGTGCTTTATGTGTGGACATCTTGGGCACTTTCCCAATCAGCGTCCAAATCTGAGGGCAGTGGAGGGGAACCACCATCAGCCTCAACAATGCACAAGGGAGAAAGGTCTTACTTTTTTTATCATAATAGCTGACGTTGAAGCACAAAATGATGTGGTAGAAGGTACTTCTATTGTTATCTCAATGATAGAAAGTACATTGTTTGATTTTGGTTATAGGAGTTCCTTTATTTCCTCAAAGCTTGCAATGAATTTAGAATCAACCCCTGATTTGCTGAAAGTAGAGTTATCAGTTAAGAATCATGGTGGGATTATCCAAGCATCGTCAGTGTATAGAAACTCTAGTATTTACATTGGTGAGCACACTTTTTTGAAAAATCTAGTAGTCATTCCCATAATGGAATTCATCTTTATACTAGGGATAAACTGGCTCTCCATTTATAAAGCTAATATTAAATGAAGAAGTAAGGAAATCTTTGTATTCTTGAATGGAAAAACTAAATTTATCTTCCATGGAAAGATATCTCAACCTGATATTTGTATAAAAGATCCTTATATATCCTTCTTTGTGGAAGTTATTGGAGAAGAAGAATAAGGAAATGAGAGTTTGAGGATAGAAAATTTCCACATTTTCCAGGAATACATTGAAGTATTTCCGAAGGGGTTCCCTAGACCTCCCCCAAAAAAGAGGTAGAGTTCTATATTGATCTCATTCCAGGATCTCATCCAATATCAAAGACCCCATATAGGATGGAAAATTTAGAGCTAGAGGAATTAAAGAAACAACTCCAAGATCTTTTAGTGAAGGGGTTTATCCGACCGAGTGTGTATCCTTGAGAAGATCCCGGTCTCTTTGTAAAGAAGACGATTTAATCGACGAGGATATGCATGGATTATAAATAACTGAAAGGGATCACATTAATGAAAAAACACCTCCTCCAAGAATTTATGACTTATTTGACAAACTTCATGGGGCTCAATTCTTTTCTAAGATTGATCTTAGATCTGTTTATCATCAATTGAGGGTGAAGAAAGGAGATATTCCAAAAATTTCCTTTCGATCGAAATATGAACAATATTAGTTTGTATTTATTCATTTTGGGCCGACTAATTCACCTAATATTTTTTGGATTTTATTAAAAGAGTCTTTAAGAACAACCTTGATAACTCTCTGGTCATTTTTATTGATGTAATTCTGATATATTACAAAAGTTTTGAGGATCATGGGGATTATATACAGGTTATTTTGAAACATTACGGAAGTAGATTATTTTTGAAATGGTCAGTAAATGTGAATTATAGTTACAAAAATATTCTTTCATGGGGCACATTATTACCAATGAAGGAATCACAGTTGACCATGCATAGACAAAAGTTGTAGAGGTATGGCCTCAACCTAGAAAAATAAATTTGATTTGTAGTTTCCTTGGATCAGAGGGATATTATAGGAGGTTTGTGAAATGATTTTCACGACCTTATAATCCATTATGCTAATTAACTTGTAAAGGGGTCGTGTTCATCTTGACAAAAGAGTGTGAGGAATTTTTCAAAGAGCTAAAGAAGAGATTGGATACTACACCCGTGATAACTACTCCATCAAGTGCATAAGGATTATTTATTTTTAGTGATGTATCTCTGAAAGGTATTGGGTGTGTCCTCGTACAAAATGACAATGTCATTTATGATGCATGTCGATAGTTTATGTATCATGAGAAAAACTATACTACGCATGATCTGCATCTGGATGTGGTCATTTTTTATCTAAAGATATGGAGGTACAATCTTTATGGGGAAAATTTGATATATAAACAAACCATCAAAGATTGAATTAATTTTTCACACAAAGGGAATTGAACATGAGGCAAAGGAAATGATTGGAACTTCTAAAATACAATTATTTTTCAATTTATTATCACTCCGTAAGGGAAAACAATGTCGCTGATGCATTATGCAGGAAATACCCAGTTGTTCTGTCCATTATGTGGATTCAAAGATATCCTTTGATAATTGTCCTAATAAAACATGACATGAGAATTATAAAGGATGGGGCATCATTAACACTACCCTAAATGATTTCTAAACTTTAGTTACTAGAGAAGATCAAGAATGATCGGAAAGAAGATCCTTTGATAGAGAAGAAGTTTGAGCTGGTGAAGGATGGGATGTTTCCTTAGTTTAATACTGGTCAAGAATGTGTAGTAAATTTTTTTACAAGAATATGTGTTCCATTTATTCCGGAAATAAATATGGAGTTGATAGATGAAGCTCATAGCTCTACATTCTCTATACATCTTGGTAGCCTGAAAATGTATAGGGAACATTGTGATCAATTTTTGTGGGATAATATGAAAAGGGAAAGTGCTGACTACACGTCATGGTGCTTCATATGTCAGCAAGTGAAGGTGGAGAGACACCATCCGAAAGGGGTATTACAACCCCTACCCATACCATCATGGAAGTGGGACAATATCACTATGGAATTTGTTACTGGTCTCCCCAGGACATCCAAAAGAATCAATTCGATATGGGTAATTGTGGACTGTCTCACCAATACTACCCATTTTCTGTCTATTCGAGAAGATTTATCCTTTGATCAATGTGATATTTTTTACTTGAAGAATGTGGTAAGGCTGCATGGAGTTCCACTTTCTATTGTATCTGATCGTGATCCAAGGTTCGCATAAATATTCAAATGAAGTGTTCCACATCTCTAATCATTGAATTGAATTTCAGTACTTCCTATGACCCCCAAAATGATAGCCAACATGAAATTACTAATCAAACCCTCGAGGACATGCTGAGAAAATGCTCAATGGAATATAAAGGTGGATGAGATTCACATATCTCTTTAGTTGAGTTCTCTCTCAACAACAGCTTTCACTCAAGATTTCAAATGGAACTCTATGAAGCATTAAATATTGAATCAATGTATAACTCATACTTTTTGGGATGAAGTTTGTGAGAGAATTATTCATGGGCCTGATTTTGTGCAATAGGAGACAGAAAGGTCCATGCAATCCATCAACACATTAAGGCTACTCAAAGTCGGAAAAATAGCTATGCTGACAATCGTTCAAGGGAATAGGAGTTTGATGTTTGTGAAAAAATCATTCTTCAAATTTATCCCTGGAAGAGAGTCATGAGGTATAGGGAAAAAGGGAATCTTATACCTATATACATTGGCCTCTATGAAATCATTGATCATGTGGGAGAAGTGGCTTATCAGCTTGCATTTCCTCCAAATCTAGCACAAGTTCATGATGTATTCCATATATCCGTCTCGAAGACCTATACCTGACACTTCACATGTACTAAATCCATTGGTGGTACAATAGGAACATGACCTCTCTTATGAGCAGCAACCAGTGGAGGTTTTCGATCATAGAGACAATCTTCTACGCAAAAAGGCTACCCACATTTATAAGGTGTTGTGAGGGAACCAAAAATGTGAAGAATACACATGGGAACCAGAGGAGTTTATGAGACAGAAGAACCCGCACCATTTCTCATCATACGGTAAGTCATAAAACATCAATGATGAAATTTATAAAGGGGAGAAGAATGTAACGAACTGAATTTTTAATTATATTTGTTTCCTCAATTTGTGTGTTAATTTATTTTATAATAAAAAAAACTATATCCTTTTATTAACAAATTTGGTATAATTAAAACGAGACAGATGGGTTTCGACTTTTATATGACCATTGGTCCATATGACCATTGAAATCTATAATATTAACATTGTGTTGTTATAAATACAGTTATCTTGGTTAATTAATGCAGAAAAAAGATTGAATGGACTCATCTAGTATATTCTGGCCATATGAATCCCATTAGTCGGATCTTGGGAAGGATGTAGCATCACTCGGAATTTCCTGGTACCATGCCCAAGCCAAACATCAACATATGATGCTTGAATGAAATAACCTAAGGGAGATGTTCAAGCTAATAGAAATCACCACACGAGAAATGTTGTCTGATCCCCCCTACGATACTATCCCCATAGCAGACCTTACACATAGGTCATATGATGGTGTTATAATGGGCTACGTAATGATACCTTAGCTTCTTTGTATAATCCTCTTATATAAATAAAATCACTACTGGAAAAATGACCTATACCCACGGTTTTTGGAACCGTTGGCTGGAATGGAGTCGGTATAGGGATCTGAGCCTATACCCAAAATTTAGAGAAATGAAGGTATAGGGGAGTCACATGTGGCGTACCAGCTGTTCCAGCGTGGCACACAATAGACCCCATAGTCTGAAAACCTTGGGGTATTTAAATTCAAAAAACTCACCCAGGGTGTTTCGAACCCGGGACTCATGCTAAGCCTCGCAACAAAACCACCGACTGAGCTGGACTATTTATTTGTTATATATACATATATCTTCTTATATATATTTATATTCGATATTTAAATTTAAAAAAGAGGCATGTGGTGTTTTGAACTCGGGACTTGTGCTATGCCTGGCAACCGCACCACCAACCGAGCGGGAATTTTTATATGTCATATATACATATATCTGCTTATATATATTAATATATGATATTTGAATTCAAAAAAAGTTCTTGTGGGGATTTGAACCCACACCTCCTACAGAGCCTCCCTACCGCGCCTAACCGATGGACCAACCGAGCTAAATAACTTTTGAAAGTTTATATTTATATGTATATAAATATATTAATCTAAACTGTAAAAAAATGTCTTTCCACCCATTTTTTCTATGTCCCACCTAATTTTATTCTTATTCCATAACGTTGGAAAGATATACCCACGGTTCTAGAGAACCGTGGGTATAGGTCTTCAAAAAAAAATAGCAATTCCTACGATTTTCAAGAACCGTCGGTATAGTTCTTCAGAAAATACCTTATACCTACGATTTTCTCCAAAACCATGGGTATAGGTCTTTAATGAAAACTATACCGATAGTTTTCGGCATAACCATGGGTATAGGTTCACATACTATAGTTATGCACACGGTTTTTTGCAAAACCGTGTGTATAGACCTATTTTCTAGTAGTGAATGTTTATTTCTTAATTTGGAAAATATTTTGAATATCAAATATCCGGAAAAATATATGTTGTGTATTATTAATATATTTATGAAAAAAGTGGTATTTTAAATATTTTTGTATTATTTAAATAATTAATAATGTGAAATTTATTTCAAAAAATAGTCTTCTACAGTTGTGATAGGTGAGAAATTTTGAGTTTAATAAGATCAACTTGATTTTTTTTAAATAGTAAATTATGAATAGTAACGTACCCATATGAATAGTAATGAATAGTAGATGTCCCAATAAAAAGAAAAATCACCCATGAATGTATAAATTCATTTTAAAAATCTAAAAAAGAGAAAAAATGATCATACTAAAAGTTTATGTATTTTTGAATGTTATAAATATTTTATTTACAATTTTATAATTACTTTAATAATTTAAAATGGAAATCAATTTTCATAAAATTTAACCATAAATATTTAATTTATTGTATTATGGTTATACATTATTTTTATAGAACCTTGATTATTTTTTAAGGTGTTACAAAATTCGTTATTGTTTTAATGTTGTATTTTTGGAATAAATAATGATTATATTTAAAAATTAAATTAAAAATATTTATAAAATTATTTTCAGAAAATGGAGTTCATTTTCGGATTTGGAGCATCGTTTAGGTTAGGGTGAATTTTTAGGGTTTTTCATAAAAAGATGAATTTTCAGTGAATAGTAAAAATACAGTTTTGTGTTTCTTATGTTTAATGACATCATTATTGATGTAATAATTATTTAACAATTCTAGTAGTATTGTGAATAGTGATATATTCTAGGAGGTCTTCCAAGTGTCCAATACCATGGGCATGCCCATGGTTTTGCAAATACCACTACTAAGGTGTCCCTTGGAAATTAATATTTTATTCTCTCACTTTCCTTTAAATACCAATCCATTTCCCTCACTAATTTCATTTAAATATCATCATCAATGATGTTTTGGTTTCATTACCCCCCAAGGAGTCCCTCCAAGGTTCTATGAAGCCTCCCAAGTTCCTGACCTTCAATCTTTCGAACATACTCTTCAAGGTAATGGATCCTTTCACCCTCCTCTTTTAAGTCATGAATTGCTTTAGGTTATGTCTAATCAATCCATTTTTTACTAAGGGGGGTTGTTATTATATATCTTTACTATAGTCTATTTCATTTCCAAATGATGAGACACCCTTTATGGTCTCATCAAATGGTTTTATGAATCATTAAGTGACGCAATTAGGCTGCCGAATTTTCGTAAAAGAAATCACGTCTTCTCTTTTCCTTCGATTTTCATTTTCATATTGTATTTTGCTTAAAATATAAATAACATGATAATATTTCTTTTTATTATGTACCCAAACTATATTATGATTTATTTATGTGTTGGCATAATGATATTATTTTTATGCACTTTTAAATAATCACAATTTTAAGTGAAACCCATTTATTTTACTCTATTTAGGTTATTTATGAAATATATGATTATGATCTATCTGGATCACATAAATATAAATACATATTAAGTGTGCACCCTGATATAGCAACAATGAATTGTGTAAATAATTAATCTCTAGAGATGACAAGTTTCATGATACATTGGTGAATAACCTTTGTAAATTTTATTACACCTCGAGGATAATAATTGGTGATATAATCATGAATGAATAAATTAAATGATGTACTCAAAGATTCTAGTTATGAGTTATGTTATTTTTATTATGATATTACTATTCATTCATTTCTCATTCCATTATGATTTTTATCATGTTCTTATTAATAATTCTCAAGATCAATGTCAACTATTTCTCTTGTTTTCCCTACTAAGCCTTTTTCTCACCCATTCATTTGATGTATGTTTCTAGGTTATGAGATTAAGTAATTGTAAAATGTATTAACATATGATGAGGAATAAAAATTGGTTTAGAATAATTATTTATGTTGTTTTCATATATTAAGTTTCTTGATTTCCATGACACTAGACACTACATATACTATGTTTGTAAAATGTAATGAAAAGTTATATAACAAAAATATGAGATTACATAGATCCCATGATGAATATTTTGTTATGTTATTTTGAAATAAAATGGGATTTTTAATGGTTATGTATATAATTGGATTATCTTAGGTGATTTTTTTCAGCATGGTGTGAAATTGAGAAAATCGGTTAATGTAAATTTGAAAAATGTCTTATGGAAGTGTAAGGGAAACACGTAGTTGGAATAAGGCATATAAATTGCTGAGATATATTAAATGGGATAATTTATGGGAGATATTGATTATGTATAATCTGTTAACAAATTTTGAATGGAAAATGTTTAAATAGGTTATGCAATAAAAATGGTAATTGTGTTAATTGGTTCATGTTTAATGAATATTTACATATTGAATGATTATTGAAATGTGATTGTTATGTTTATCAATATTTTTGTTTTTATATATATATGTAAAATGGGAGAATAAGAATGTGAGCATGTCTTGGTGGTATACATTAAATTAATGAGTCTATTCTAAGTGTTCGAGTTGGACGGACGCTCTCAACCCACCCATAGAATTCATCGGTTAGGGTTCCAGATTGATGCTATAAATCTAAATGGTAACATTGGACGAAATAACCTAGACTGATTCTTCATTGGATAGATGATTTAAATGATCATGCAATGGTTTTACACAGTGATATATGGAACTAGAATTATTATTTATTCTTGGTAATCAATGAGATTGGGTTGTTTGGTAAAGGATGTAAATACTTAACCAGTGAAATGAATGATAAAATATCTAATGTAAATATAGTTATCTAGAGGCACCCATGTTTTATAATATTAATCTTATAATCTATTTAATACAATCATTTTTTGTTTTTTAGACTATATATTTTGTAAAAACCATTAGTGGTGGTAAACATATTTGTATGCACACCCTTCTTGGAACATCGTCTCATACCAATGAAGATTTCATGCCTTCTTCTCACTACAAGGGAAAAGGCCCTATGCCTTGGAATTGTGTTTGGCATGGGAAATACACGTATGAGGATTCATAATAAGATCCATGATTTGTTTGTTATTTTAATTTTTTTTCTTTATTTCATGATTCTATTCACATTGGAACTATTAGTATGATGTGCAATATTTACTTGTTTAGCTATGTATTCTAAACTATTTAGAAAACAATTTGAGATTCATGTTCTGGTTTTTTTATTATTTGTATTCATTATTTCATATGTCTTATGGTTTATCATACTATGTAAAAGAGGTTATAATCTCCCCACATGATCTATTATACCCTCGATTCTAGTCGACTACCAGTAGAAAACATGCGTGCGTGTTTAAGGTAATGAGGAGACCTGAAATAGAGCACCAATTTAGTGGATTCCTAGATGTGGACATTAGAAATTGTTATTACAGAATGTATTTTCTTTGAAATTCTATGTGGGAATGGTATAAAATAGATTAGTATGTGTATGTTTCTGTGAAGTGTGCTAAAAAATTGGAGTATATAAACCATATATTTGGGAAAAACCAAGTACAAAGGGTTGGAATGATTATTCTTGATATGTGTTATTATAGTTGAATGATATTAAACCATTGTGTGATACACTTATTGTGTGATGTGAGTTTTTTATGATATTTTTTATTTTTTAACCTACATGAGGTTGCACTTTATACATCATTTTAGGAATCTATGTATACTATTGGCATGTATCTTGGTAGGCACACAAAGTATGGGTTTGTGGGACATAAAAAGTAGTATTCATTTCACTAATATGAGAATTTGATTAATATAATTTCTAATAAATATGATGCAAGTTGTTAAATGAAGATAATGTTTATAAATGGTTTAAGATGTTTTCATAATGATATAGTGTAAATAATTTATAATGTTTTTTTATAACATATTGAGCAATGGTAAATATTCCAAAGAGGAATGATTTGTCTTGTGATTGAGAAATTGGTTTTAAGGGGTGTGGTGATATCCCAAGGAATAATTTAATATGAATGGGTTATTTATTTCTAGTAGTGATCACCCATTTGTGTAAACGTGGAGAGAATTATATATGTTTTCTAAGGTGGATGTTAGGAATTATATGAGGATTCTTCCATTACGTTGTGTATCAGTAGGGTGATAGGAATACATCACTAAGAATGCTACTCCTAAAAATGGAGAAAGGAGACTCAATGATAAAAGGTCAGTAAGGAGAAGATATGTTTTTTGATAACATTTAATGTTTTATGCAGATGATGGAAATGGACCCATGTGTAGTTGTGGTGATTATCTTTGAGTTGACTTGGGAGTTTCAGGAGAAGGATAATCTAATTATTAGAGGAGAAGGTTTACTCAATGAATGTATATTTGGGATATAGTCCATTCAAGAGATTCTTGATCACATTGAAAATCATCCTAATCAATGAGTCATGCTGGAATCATACATACTATGGGGTTTGGAAATGTATTAATAGGATGATTTTTCCCATAAATAGTTGGTTGATGGTATTAATTGGATGAATTTTTAGAAATTTTTTCTTTAACATTTCTATCTAGATACATTGATACAACAGAAATATATGGAATTTATGATGTTTACCTAGGTAACTATGTTAGCAATGGAGTATTTTGGATACTTCACTGACTTGAAATGTTTTTTCCCACATTCGTAGGGGACGAGGAAACTGTGATCATAAATCTACATGATGGGATCAGACATGAGGATAATACCAATAAATTACTACTATTTATGGAGATTTTATATAGTAGTGATTCAAGTCCATATTTTAGCAGGAAACATCAAGGAGGAATCTTGTAGCGGGCTTGAATCTATAGTTGGGAGCTCTAGTGTTTCGTCATCCTATAGTGGGAAGTCCCTAGTGGAGAGTCTCCATTAGGGAAGTTAATAGTAATTAAAGGAAGAAACTCATCTATTAGGGTAGCAACCAAGTTTAATACTTTTTATGTGGTATTCATGGGAATAATCGGGGTCACTGTCCCAAATAATATGTTTTGTTCCGAGCATATATACTAATGGGGAATATTCCATTGTTATATAGTAACCCATGATTTCTATGAAATTTTAGAGGAAATAGGCAGATGTCAAGTGGAGGCATCATGTCGATTACCCCATATTTGGAATGAAGTTGGCACTCGACTGGTCATACTAATCGTGGTGGTCAATGTGGTTCACTATGGTGAGAATGAATATATAATCAGAGTAGTGAAACATAAATTTCTCTTATGGGGCATAAGAGAAGTGGGGTTGGTCATCTATAGGAAGTTCTTCCACACCTAGTGGTGGCGAGACTAGACCAATCACTATTAAAGGTATGATACATGTAGTTTTCATTCATTCTAGATCTTTATTTTATTAGTGTGAATCATATTATCTTACTTCCAAAAAAAATTCGTTGTTTTGGTCATAGTAATATATTTTATTGTGGGGGTTAAATTGATACATCCTTAAGGAAGAGAATAGAAATATCAACCATTGCAATGGGTGTTCACTATAGGTTTATGGGTATAGTTTTCTGTGGTATTTTCATTTTGGCTTAGATGTTAGATTTTGATTTCATTTTGGTAATGTTCTAGTTATTGTTTTACCAAGACCAAATTTATTGTTACTATTAGAGCATAACATTCACATATATTGCGGGAGACACAAATATCCATTGTGGTGAATTGGATGTTTGGGCAGGCTGTACAATTATAGATTGTTAGCAGTTAGTTGAACTCATCGCCCAAGTCGCATGAATTATTATTTATGATGGGGGAGTAGAGAATCATGTCCTTTGTCCTACCATGGAACATTTATATGATTTATTCTATGTGGACATAATGGGGATACTTCTAGATATAGTTGTTGAGTTTATAATAGTTTTGATGCCAAGAGAAGTACCATTTTTCATTCTTCCATGTAGAATGGCCCCAGAAGAAGTTCATGATCTTAAAATATAGGTGGAATAACTAGATAAAAAATGGATTATTTATACACGTATTCCAAATTGGGGATCTCTATTTCTATTTTCTTAGAAATATAATGGATCATTGTATTTATGTGTTGATTTTGAAAAGATAAATCAGATGAAATTCATGAATAGATACCTTATTCTGTGAATTAATGATCTCTTTGACCATATAATGGGTGATTCAATGTTCTCAATGGTTTATTTTAAGTTAGAGCATAATAATATGAGGATAAAAACATATGATATACCAAAAAACAGTTAGGAATAGGTATGGGTTGTATGAGTTTATTCTGATCCCACTTGGGTTGACCAATCCACCAGCTATAATTTTGGCCCTAATGAACCAAATATTTATCCCATATGTATATCATCATGTGATTTTTTGTTCATGGTATCATGTTGTATTTTAACACTCACTTGGATCATTCCATAAATCATGACATCATCATGAGTATTCTAATAGAGCATAGGCTATATGCCAAGGTATCCTAGTTCCATTATAGGATCGATAATATAATGACCCAAACTATAATGTATAAAATTACCTATTTTTATTTAATTAAATGTAACATGGTTATAAAAGACACATTTTCTTCATTTATTTTATTATATTCTACTTATATATTTGACCAATATGAATCTTTACCATTGGTAATATATATGTGGCTGAGTGATTTTGTGATTTTATAAATATAGGGTTTCAACTAATACATTTGACACTGACAATTGAAGTGATTGCCTCAAATAGTAGGATTGTTCCCTAAATATCCTTTTTAATGGAGAATTAACGTGAAATAGATTTTGAGGGAATTTCCCAATACCAATCCCATATCTAGATCCAACAATATAATCATGATTAAGACATTTTACATGAAAATTTCAATCTCAGTAACACCACAACCCAAAACCAAGTTCGTCGAACGAACCCATGAAATCCCCAATATCGTGCACCTTAATCTATTGGAATATGTTGGATTATTAATAGTACATTTAACAAGAACTTATAAATATGTGTATATATATTAATGGATATATTTCTATCCTACTATTTTTCCATTATAATTTTTTTTTCTCAACAAAACAAAACTATGATTTTTGTTTAATATACAAATTCAATTAAGGAATAAATATTGATGAATAAATGTATTTTTAGTAACTATCATATATTTTAATATAATTTTATTATTAAAATTTTTTATCTATTACAAATGATTTATTAGTTTTTATGAAGTCAAATGTAATTTCTATAAGAGATCAAAAAAATGTTAATGTCAAAAAACAGTAATTTTCAAAATATTTGGTATTTTATATTAAAATAAAAAATTCAAATATTTGAAATATTATTTAGAAAAAATGGATATTAGTTTTGGAATCATGTTTTTGAAATTTTCCAATGTTGATTTTTCATAATCTTCATAGACATGCGAGTTTTTTGGGTAAAATATAAATACCATGTTAATTTAATTTGTGTTTTATGACATCACAGTGTCCCAAATATTTATGTAATATGTAATATAAATGAGACCCAATATCATATATATGTTTTAACTTTAATATAATTTTAGTTCTCATTTATTTTATTTAATTTTTATTTACATTATGAATCCTATAAGACTTATAATATATTTTATGTTTTTAAAATCATTTCTTTCATAGTGTGACTCACTTCTACATGTCCAATAGATAGATTTAAATTTGTTTGGGAATTTTTGATATAAAATAATTTATTGACGTAAAATTTTAATGAAATCCTGGGAAAAATCCTTCAGATGATATGTGGTTTTAAATATTTTATTCTGTAGAGTCCAACAACTAAATAATAAAAAAAATACCTCTCTTTTTCTATATAAACCAACCCAATGTCGAATTTTTCCTCACTAAAAGTCCTTGGATCACAAAAAACCCATTAAATACACTACCTAGTTTCCTCCCAAGGTTCCCAAATCTTTCAATATGAACATCCCAATCCTTTGGAGTCAAATACTCATGCTAGAGAACAACGTTTTCCACTATCCTCTTTTTTGATGAAATCATTTTATGTTTTTTCTTTTATTTTTCATTTCCATATCACTAGATATGATATTAATTATTTTCATAGCATTAAATTTGATTTATAATTGATGATATATTTCTTTTACTCTCATTAATCCACTAATGGTCCTTTTTGTACACCTAGTGCATACTAAATTTTCTAAATGATCATTTTCTTTATTCGTGCTTCTTCATTAACTTATGATTTATATTTACAAATTTATAATTTTGATATATATTTTGTCATATCTATTTTACAGAACATACTATTTGAAAATAATTAGATACACATTTCACTCTAATAGTCCATTTTATTAAATTTTATCTAATCTCATTACGCTGTAAAAATTTCAACTCGACATTCCATACCAAAATAATTGTGTAGTGAATTCTATATCAAATTTATAATCAATTGTATTTATATTTATAAAAAAATAATTATTTATGGGAACATACATGTATTTATTAGACATTCCTTGATTGTGGAAGAAATTGTTGTGTTTAATGATTCCATGTTTCATGATCTATGTGGCACACTTATGCGTGAGAATGAAATGATTGTGATGGGTGTTCCCATATTGTACACAAATAAATTAGGAAATTTTTAGTATCCTGATACATCATATTAAGAAATATGTGTATCTGATTCCATTATGGTACGTTTTCCACTATGATTTCTTGGTAGATTTATCCATAACATTGGTTTCTGATGCGATTTTTTAATTGGTTGACACCTTTCTCGTGTTATAGTTATCATTCTATATCATGTAATATTATTATTTTTCATTTTTAAGCTCCATTGATATTCCTATTTTCTAAAATGTTTTATATTGTTCATGTTATGGTATATTTACACCATTAGTCGGATAAGAGGTCACACCTTGCTTTTGTTTTTCCCCAAGATCTGACGTGAAATTTAATATATGTTGGAATATTATGATCATCCCTAGAAAGTTTTAAATAATTATTTTCCTTGAATGTTATAAGATGTTATGTAATGTACACCATTCCACATTCACTAGCCTTATCAATAATTTTGGTTTCATTTTGTGTTCTTTTAGGTAATAATAAATGTAATAATGTGAAATGAAGATCAGAGTTTTCATTGTTGGTATGAGAGAGAGTGTGTAGTTATTTTTATGATTAATATTAGAAAACAAATATGAAATACATATTGATAAAAATACATACAATAAACATATTGTCATGACCTTCCTTCACTCTGATGATGGAAGGGACAACAAACTTCCATGCCCTTCCATCATCATGTTGATGGATATATAATTCCCCCTATGTCCCGCCTTCAATAGGCCCTGGAGTGGTGACCAGAACCATGGGTATAGGATCACGAAAAATATGGAAGACATTACACTTTTTTTAAAACAAGACCGGGAGATAAGTTTGTAAATCCTAATCAACAGCAAAAACTGAAAGGAAATGTAAATTAAAAAAATCCATTCCTAGATATAATATCAAAATAAACTGATTCAGGGTACAAGAAAACTGATGAAAAGTACCAACAAAATAAATAAAGCGACAAAAAAAACATGAAGCCCAAGTTAGTAAGTTTTGACATAGTCCTCAATGTCCTCGTGGAAACCAGAATGCAGTTTTATATACATAGGTTGAGTATATAGGTATACTCAGTATGGAAAACCAAAATCTCTTGTGCACCTATGGGGAGTCATTCTAATACCCCATGATAAAAGAGGTAACCAAAAAATGTAGCAAGGAAAGTATCCACCCAGCCTTAGCAAGGAACACTTTGCAAAGATTGAAATTCAGGTAAAGTAATAGTGGTAGCACATCGATATTTGGGTACCCCTCATTTCATTACAAATGGTTATTTAGGACATCCTACACATCAGACCTACCCCACAACTCTTACTTTTATCTCATTATCACCCCATAAAAACCCATATGGGACATTAAAACCTTGAATCCAACATGAAACACCTGGGCCACCACAACCACAAATAACCACGCTACAAACACCTGGGCCGCAACAACCATGACCACACCTAAAGAAACCTAATCAATAACAAGCACTAGCATTCTCGATTACACCTAGGCCAAAGAAACCACTTCCATACCCAAAGACACTAGGGCCTCATCTCAAAGAAACTATTGAAACAAACCCACCCAGACACACCTAGGCCATCTCACCACATTACTCCCTGCCCGATGATTCTTGGGCTATAATGAACCTCAGGCTGTCATAGCCTTCCCGAGGAGTCTTTGGCGAACTGGGAGATGGAATTGAATGGATCTCACAACCAACCACTCATATGATTTTTTAGAAAACACCCTCCCCCATAGAATGGTGGTTTTTGGCATGAAGTTATCAATATGAGTGGGGTGAATATAAGAAACAGGTGAACTAAATATTAAACATATAGGTAAAAAAGAACTCATTCCTACCTAAGGGTTCCAAAATAGACTAACAATCCATACACAACCACACTTGCTGCTATCCATACATGTAAAAATATATGAAAGCCACATTATATTTCTTGAATGAAATTCCTCCATTTTACCTATTATTATAATGATATTCAAGTGATTCCATTTAGACATTCCTTAAATACTGGGAAACTAACATGAATATACACAAGACAAATCATCAACTGAAAGAAAACTTCCATGTAGACATTTAAGCAATCACACCATGTTCTCTTGTTATGTAACAACATCAAAAGGGATCCGTGAGATCCCCCAAAGTAATAAAACCATACCATGCCCCAACATACCGGCACTACACAACCTCATATTAACTGGCTAAAAATCTCTTCTCTAGAACATCCCATCCCCATTTTATGTCACCCAAGAAACATTTAAATAGAAAAACCATTCAATACTAGAATATATGGAAGATGTTTTCAGATATTTCTACAACATTAATTAAGATTCTTCATTTCATTCGGTTAACCAGGGTGATCACACATGGGTTCTTATTCATCGGGAATCCATTAACCAACCATGTTTACATGGTTAATTAGTTTTTTCACGTTACAACCATTCAATAAAAATATTATCTAATATAACAGAGCATCATTAGTGCGCAATAATGGACCACCAATGACCACAATTTTAATTTAATATAATCCCTTAGAATTCAAAACATTAAAACAAAGGAAAAACACATCAACACCATCAAATTTCCCACCCCTTTATTCTTTAATAATCTATTTATTATCATGGTTAATTATTTTATTTCATCAATGTCATGAAGGATCATCATCATACCCATCCCACATTATTCACAATAAAAAGAGACGAAGGAAAACCCTTATTGGATGATCAGGGCCAATTTTTCTTTTTTGCATCACGAAATGGGGATGTGAAAATTGCAAAAGGATGAACTCAAATGAATCCAAGGCTGAGCAGGAAAGGCTCCAACATGGGTGAACAATTTGTCTTGGAAGCAAGTCATGAGGTGAAATAAGAGAAATATAAAGAAGTTTGGAATAGAGGATCTTGACATAGGAAGTTTCCAAATCATAAAATCAATGTTATTATTTTGATTTACATAAATTTTAGATCATATATTTACCACACGACTTGGTATATTTACACATTGGTATTAATTGATATTTAATAATTTTCTTCATAGATGGTGGAGATAAGAGATGTGATTTATTTTATTTCCCTTAAAAATAGGAACACATGTAACTTGGGTGAAACTGGAAAAAAGGGAAGCTGGAAAACGTGGAAAAGGATGTGAAATGCATAAAAAGGCCACAACCTTTTGTAAGTCTAGGGTCACCAGACTCTTGGGGGTTCAAAACATCATTTAAGGGCCTTAAATTACATTAATGTAGAATTAAAACACATTAACATCAAAAGTCACTTTACAAGAGTGAAACTATAATGTCTTAGAGAAAATTGAAATTACTCACCAATGGGTGAGTCACCAATACACCATCACCATCACACATCGGTACCAATGATGGGAATTGGTGCCACTGATGGCCGATTGGTTCCATCGATGCTGATCGGTACAATCGATGCTGATATGTTCCACTGATGCTGATCGTTTCCACTAATATGCATCAGTTTCACTGATGGTCAATCAATGCCACTATTTTTGCAACTAGAAATGTTGGTAAACTCTTTAATGTGTCACTGATGGTCACCATGATGACCCAAACACTATAATTTGGCAATATAATAGACTAGGATGGCCAGTGCCATTACATCATATACCTCTCAAACTATTATCTCTCTCGATAATCCAAGAGTAACATGATGAAAATAGGGGAGTCTGAATAACCACCTCATAATATAGTTCTCATGGAGTTACAACCCTATAGTCATTTGAAATTCGGAACAAACCTCTACATCCAGTAGCATCTCTCTAAGATCTAAATCTAGAATAATTACTAAAACACATCCAATTTTCTCCCCCATGAAACCACACAATCATATAAAGGTCACAACGTATAAAATTATGGATTTGGGATCCCCTTTATTCTATGTAATCATAATATCGGCTTTGGGAGGAACTTACTCTCATGCACGGGTTTAATTGCATCCGCCTTATTGTGTCTTGATTAGGGATTAGGTCTTCCCCTCCCCATAGTCAAGACATTTCTTACATATTCATAGAATAAGGGAAACAAACCATCTGGTAGCAAACAAGGTTAAAATTGCATCCCAACAATGAACAAGGAAAACACAAGATCAAAAAAATAGCTATGGGTACTTGGCGCAAATATTTTCCTCTGGATCCTTGGGAGTCTAAATGAGACCACCATTCATAGACAAAAGTACAATGAAGGTAATTGTTTTTTCATGAAGAAACTTCTCATTACGATCCTAGATTCTCACTAATCACTCCACGAACATTGAATCATCATTAATATCCAACTCTCCACAGTTGAGGATTTGGGGTAATTATGTAGAAATTAATGGAGTTGAGATACAAGGAAGACATTGTGGATCCTCTCCAGTGGAAATGGTAATTCCATCAGATATGCCACCACACCGACTCATCCCAACACCTTGAAGGGTCCAATGAACCAACAATAATGCTTACTTTCCATGCCCAAACACCCTTGTCAATGCCAAGGGGTGAACATTATGAACATGTGGTCCTCAACATTGAACTAAAAAGGTCTTCCACTCTAATCACCATAAGACTTATTCCAATCCTGATCCACCTTCAACCTCTCTTTCACTAGTTGATCATTCTGTATTATGCTCTTCACCACCTCCCTTCCAAGAACACCTACCTCCCTCAAATGATTTCTAGCAAAAGGGTGAATGGAAAGGTCTTCCGTACAATTATTTAAATTGTTCCATAACAATGGAATAATGATATCGATTGTTGTTAGAAAACCTACCAGAAGAAACTTCCATACCCAAGACTATATAATGTCCAGAACACATGCTCGCCACATATCCTCCGACCATCCTTCTAGAGCATCACCATGGCTAACACGATCAAAAATCACTTTAGCCTACGTGTCTCCCCATTGAGACTAAAACTCCTAACATACTAAGGTAGACTACACTGTCATCTGAAACAGACAACCTCTACCTTCCCCCAATCTCATTTCCAAATGTAATGCAACCAACTCTTCTAGGGGCTTCCAAGAATATTATTATTCCAAAAAACATACTTCAGTGAGATCATACTCAATGAATCGACCATCATGTTCCCCTTTATTTAGGTTTAGTATATCTCAATGTCATTGTCCTTATGAAACACCATCCACCTCCACTAATACGAGTTCAGGTCTTTGTGGGAGAAAACATACCTCAATATATTATGATATTTTAAGATAATGATATTTTCCATGATGAGGTTATTCTGCCAAAGATTCAGCGTGAACACAGTCGATGAAAGATCCATGTCTTGGGTGGAAAAGATACTTTCGTGAGGACGTACCTTCCTAGAACAATAAGAAATCAATCTTTATTGTTGCATCATCACACACCACAATCCTAAAAATAATGAATTATAAAACAAATCAAATGTTACCTCTTCCTCTAGAATCTATAGAACTGGTGAACTCATGAGCATCCCTTTTAGATAACTGAAACATTCCTGGCACTTCTCACTCCATACAAAAGCCTGAACTTTTCTGGTTATGACTGCAAAAGGTGCTGCAACTCGAGAGAAGTTGGGTATGAACCATCAGTAGTAACCTTCTTGTCCTTGAAAAGTACGATCCTCCATCAATTTCATGGGTTATTCCCAAGAAAAAACTACTTTAGAATCCTACAAGACCACTTCTAATTCTAGATGGGACACCATGTTTCCAAGGAAGTGGAATTATGGTGTCGATAACACGCACATGGACAACATCCCGTAGAGTGGGTGGTGTAAGAGGTCCTCTAAAAATATCCTTAGATGCTCGATGAGATCCTCTTATGATCTTGATTATATATAGATGTCATTGATGAACATGACTATAAAACGATCCAAATAAATGTTGTAAACAGAGTTCATTAGCGGTATGAACATAATTAGTGTGTTCATTATGTCGAATGTCATTACCATAAACTCAATGTTCCATTATCTTCACTTGAAAGCAGTCTTCGAGATTTCAGCATCCTCACCCTCAAATAGTGATATCTAGACCACATTTAGATCTTCGGGAACCAACATGCCACTTTAACTGCTCAAATAGTTCATTGATCCTCAGGCAGGGGTAACATTTCTTTACTGTCACTTCATTCAATCATCAGTAGTCGATGTACATCCTGAGACCACCATCTTCGTTCATCTCAAACAATACTAGAGCACCCCATGGTGATGATCATGATCATAGAAAACCCTTCTTCATCAGGTCATCAATCTGAATCTGCAACTCCAGCAACATAGATGGTTCCATCCAATAGAAAGGCATTGAGATTGGATAGGCATTATGTTGTAAGTCTATCCTGAACTCAACATCATGTCGAGGGGGTAGAGTCACAACCCCAATAGAGAATAAGTCATGGAACACACAAGAAATTACCAGATATTCAACCATCAATGAATCTATTGATCCCACATACACCTCTACTAACAATGAAAGAAGAGGTTCCCCAAGCAAGCTTCCATCCTAGAGTCACCCCTCACTAACAAATTTTACCCACTAGCTTCCCATAATGAAAACATGAACCATCTATGAATGAAGCTGATAATAGTGTGCATCGAAAATATCTAGTGAATTCCAATGATGAAAACGTATGGAAGCATTTGTAGTAGAAAGAGATCCCCACTTGTCTGATGTGAACCCAACATCAACCTTTATTCTCAATAAACATCAAATATGATAGTATGACTCAAAATACCATGCTGAGAACCAGGGGCATGTAGATTTTATATATATATCTATAACCAATTAATGAGATAAAATAGATTCAACAAAGGGGTGTGATTCTCATGAATCAAACACATAACATGACAGACGGTTACCAAATTGATCTAACCTTAAATGACCTCTCTTCCTACTGGAACTTCTGCCTCTATAGTGTGAAACAACCCTTTCCCATCTCTTCTTCCCCTTGGATATCGACCACCTCCCCAAACACAACCTAGTCAAGGTCATTGAGGAGTGACCTAATGTCAGCCTCCTTTGGCCCCATCTACACACGGTGGATGGGGAGCTTTCCACCCCTATTGCTGCTACTGAAAAGGTCTAGATGGAATCTGCTATTACTAAGGTGGGTGTTGAACCTGACCAGCCCCATCATACTATAATCTATCAGGGCAGTAATTTTGAAGATTCCATTGTCTTCTAAAGATAAATAAAATCACCCCTATTCCCATGGAGAAAGGGAAATGACTTGGAGATGGGAACTCAAAGTGGTGAGGCCTCCTCCCCATCGACCAAAACCTAGAAGACCCCGATGATGGATGCCTTCTATTTACTGTAATCCTCTTCTACAGGCTCGGCTGGATCCCCTCTGATGAAACACCTCCCAACATGTGCATCATCTCCACTACATCATCTTTTGTTGGAACCTCTATGTAGGATTATAGAGTGAAGGGAGTAACAACATACTGAAGAGAAGGTCAGAGAGCCTTCTCTCAGAATCTTGCTTGAGACTCCTCAATTAGGAAGAGGATTGGAGTCAAACAAAGGATATACATGATCTTGATGTCAAAATCCATTACCTTCATACTCCTATCCTGAAGGGAGAGAATATCTTACCTATTTTCAGCCTTTATTGTGGAACAACATAATTCCACTCGGAACTCTTTCTCAATGTCAGTCCACAAAATCTCAACATCCTATTTCCCACTGAGATAGAGCTTCACCCATTTATTCACTTATACCATTATCTAGATCACAACCGTAGGAAAAAACGTACACTTCTAGATCCCACATCAAGTTGAAATCATTCACCAGCTCCTCGAGCCAAATCTCTGTCTCCATGTCTGAGATGCTACCCTCATACTTCGTATAGGTATACCGCTAAAAGGCATGAAGAGACTTATACCACTAGTCATCCTCCTCCTCTGGATCAGTCCTTAAATGATCAAACAAATCATCCTATGAGTGGTTGATCGACCGTATTACTCATATATGTCGTCCGAGTTCCATAAATACCCGGTAAACAAGAAATTCCAATGCGTGAGTAGTGTGTAAAATTAACACAAACTTTTTCTAAAAACATTTTATTAATTTTATATTCTCAAGACTACCAAAACACATATTTAAATAATTCATTATGATGCATGTACATTTTTCTTCGGGTTTCTACCCTACATTCATTGAATCCTCACATGGTCGTTCATTAGGTCCAGAGTCATTGCATCAGATCACAGGGGGCCCTAAAATCTCTTCTCCTAGCCAATATTCCATGAACTATTTCACACACCAAGAATTTCGAACACTGTTTCCATACCATCCCATGAAATGTTCACTATTCCTAACCTTGAACTCCATGTTATCTCTCAACCATAAGCTCGGATAATATTTTGTGAGGTCCCGCCTTCACAATGTTGAGGGAAGGGAAAACAGACTACTAGACCCTTTATTCATCATGTTGAAGGAGAGATAATGAACCCTGAATCCCACCTCAAATATGCCCTAGAGTGGCTACTAGCACCATGTGTATATGATAACACATAATATTGAATGCATTACCCTTTTAATAGGGCATGATGGGAGATAAGATGATAAATCCCAAAAAACTAAAAAAACTAAAAGGAAAAGTAAATCCAAAATTCAATTCCAATATTCATGATCAAAATAAACTGATGTAAGGTACAAGAAAAATTGTTAAAATTTCCAAAAGAAATAAAATAAAATTTGAAAAATTTTAAAGCCCATGCTAGTATGGTCCGACATAGTCCTCAATATCCTTATGGAAACTTGAAAGAACTTTTATAAATATTGGGTGATTATACGAGTATATATAGTAAGTTAAACAAAAATATATCATGCACAAGTAGGGAGTCATTATAATTCCCTGTTAGAAAAGATGTAACCAAAACACCTAGAAACGAAATTATCCACCAAACCTCAAAAATGTACACATCCAAAATAACCCATGTAAGGTAACTTAAATGTAGTATCACATAAATATTTTGGTACCCTGCACCGCTTTACCACTAGATATTTAGGACATCATACCAATCAGACCTCCCCCACAAGTTCCACTATAGTCCACCTGCCATCCCAATAACACCCTTATGGGCCGTCACAACCACAAATCCTGCTTGCAAACACTTGGGCCACCCTAACCACACAATACCACACCTACAGACACATGGGCCACAACAACGATTACCACACCGGATGCCACCTGGGCCAGAACATCCACTGCCATTCCCAAAGACAACTAGTCCAGAACAACCACTAACAGGGCAGAAAACACCTATCATTCCTCCAAAAAAATATGGTAAAAAAACTCACATGCACAAAACTAGGATAACTCACCACATTATGCAATGCCTAATGAGTCATGGGATATAATGGACCTCAGGTCATCACAGCCTACCCAAAAAGTGATGGGATTTCTTGGAGAGGGATCAAAAATGAGCTAATAACCATCCACTCATAAGAATGTTGGGAAAAAACCATCCACCATTGAATGGGGATGTTTGAAACGATGTGATGAACATTGTTGGGGAGAGTATAAGAAATAAAATAACTAAATAATAAATATATAGGTAAACAAGAACTCATACAATCTTAAGGGTTCTGAAATAGACAATCAGTCCATACAGAACAACACTTGCAGTTATCCCTACATGCAAAAATACAAGATATCCCCAACCAGAGAACAACCCATTTCTAAAAAGCAATCCATATATTGTACATATTCTCATTATCATGTTCAAGTGATTACATTTTATCATCCCATTACTATTGGTAAGTAACATGCAAAACCACAATTGAAAAAATCAATATAAAAAAATAACCAGTAGACATTTTAGAATTCACACCCAGTTCTCTTGTTAATTAACATCATCAAAAAGGATCTGTTAGATCCCTTAAAAGTACTTGAACCAAAGTTTACACCAACATACTAGCTCCACATGGACTCAAATACATAGGTGATAAAATTATTAACTTGAACATATCATCCCCAATCAGCCCATAATATTTTAAACAGGACAACCATGCATTATAGAAGAATAGAGAAATGAATTTTTCAGATTTATCCGCACAATTAATTACGTTATTTATTTCTATTTTGTAAACCGAGTTGATCACCCAATGGTTCTTATTCATATTTCATTCTTTAATGAACCTTGTTTATGTGGTTAATTAGTTTTTTCACGTTATAACCATACAATCACAATATTAGGGAGATAAATAGATCTTTATTAGTGTGAAGAAAGGAGCATAAACTGCCATAATTTTTAATTGATATAAGCCCATATAATTTTAAAAATAAAAACAAATGTAAAAAACATCAACATAGAAATCATCCTCACCCTTTTAGTCATTAATAGTCGATTTATTATCTCGATTAAATATTTTGTTTCATCTATGTCATGATGGATCATCACTATGCCCACTGAGCATGATTTATATTAAAGAGAGACAATGGAAAAACTCTTACATGGATGATCATGGGTCGAATATTTCATATTTGCGTCAACAATTGGGGATGTGCAACTTGATGTTTAAGAAATAAATGGACTCGAATGATAAGGAAGAAATTCTCTAGCATGAGTGCACAATTTTTCTTGGGAGGAATTCTCGAGGCGCACTTAGAGAAACAGAAAAGAATTAGGAAGAGATGATATCGACATTAGAAGAGGGCATCTCCTAAAATCAGGGAGATGATTTCGATGTAGTTAATAGTAGAGGTGTGAATCGACCATGTGGCATGGTGGTTTCACATGTTGGGATTAATTGATATTTAATAAATCCCATAAGAGATGGTGGAGATTTTGGAAGTATGTTAATAGATTTCCTTTAAATTTAGATAAACACGTAACAAGGGTGAAACTAAAAAGTAATACGAATCTAGAAAACATGGAAAATGGTGTAAAACTAATTAAAAGAATACATTTTTTGGATTTTCAAGGCACAACTGAATCATTGGGGTTTAAAACATCATTTAAAAGTCTTAAATCACATTAAAATAGGAAATAAAACACTTTTACATCAATAATTTGTTACTGGAGAAAAACTGGATGTTCTGGATAAACTGGAAATGACTCGTCAAAGGGTGAGTCACCAAAACCTTGGAACCATCTCCCATCAGTGCCACCAATGCCCATAAGTTCCACCAATTCCCATTGGTGGCAGTGATGATCCATCAGTGCCACTTTTCATCCAACCGGAAATTTTAGTAAACTCCTTAAAGAGTCATCGTTGGTTCGCACGATGCCCCAAACACAAATATTTGAAAATGTAATGGAAAATGAATGTCTAGTCTATTACCAAATTCCTAAATTTTTTTATTATAGATTATGTTATTTATCATGAAAATACATCTTAATCTAGAAACTATAAATATACATGGTTCAAGAACAAATGTACTTATGTGTAACAACTATGACATGATGTTCTGGTCATGACTAGGGATAATCTATTACACAAAAATGGTCCATAAAATACATATGGTATGACACTCCTGAGAGATATGCCTGAAAAATTCAAAATATCATTAAGAAGAATTTTTATGGTACACAATAAAAAATCCAATAAGAATATATTCTATTAAATAGATCGCAAATAAAATAAAATAAATCCTAGAAACTATATTTATAATGAGATAAATGTAATTTATAACTAATAACATTAATGTAATTAGATTACCCTTTGTGTGTTTAATTTTTTATGACACTCATCCATAATTTTCCCTTTATTCCAGTTAATTGTCAGTAATTGGAGGAATCAAGTTTACAACCAAAGTGAAGGGAAATATGATGAATACAACAATGAGATGTATAACATCATGGAAGCGGTAATTATAGACTTCTTCATGATACCCTCTCAGATAACAGTATTTCTGAATAAAAACATTGGTAATAAAAAGTGACAAAACCCCATAATAACGATGAAGGTGAAATTAGTATATTTCTAAAAAAATCCTCATACATTCACTGGATAATATAATCCCAAGATCACAAAACAATGGATCAATTTTAATGAGAAGACCATCTCCATCCTTTATTGTTATGAACAAGAGAAGGTTCTTCTTGAGTCAATTATATGGAGGAAGAAGGCGATCAGGGTTAGAAATTGATTAATAATACAATTCCTATGGAACATATCAATGCAATAAAGATGAAGGAATTTTGGAAAAATATTTTGTTATAAATATTATCCACACACTCTCTATCTTAAAATGGAATGTGACATCATTTTAGTCGATAAAAAGGACGACGAGTCAATTTGGGTGTACGATACAATCATCGAATACATACAAGTTACACCTCTAGCTTTTTCATTAGATATGAATGCAAGGCTACTAGGTTCTTTTTTGCGCTAAAATATAGTATATTAACATCCCTAGCTATATGTGGCTTGGATATCTATGAATAAATTGTCTGGTGTTCCCTATAATTTAATATGGAGATTAGATAATTTCAAGAGTTGCATATGGATCAGAAGTAGAAATTGGAGATTAATTATAGAAGTCTGATAGAATGATCTAAGATTGCCACGAAATTTCAACATCCTACTTGTCAACCAGGTGGCAAGAATCAACCTACAAATTTCATAAATAGAATATGGAAATTCTTTGGTTAGGGTAGGAGAGACACCATGTTAATAATTAATGATACGAGAAACCCGTAATGGTTATGGAGGAAAGGAATGATGATGTCAAACAGTAGTTAAATATTCATTACATCAACAATAATGAATCAAGGAATATTTATAAAAAATTCCCTATGAAAAGGGGTTTTGGAGGAATCCAAGAACTTGCTAATGAGTATCGGTGACAATTTTCCATCACATCCGCTGATGTTAATCCAAACTACGATGTGTTGATAGGTAATCTAGTTATTCATTCAAGAATTCTGAAATTTATTTTCTATTGTGTTCCATATATTCTTTTATATAATTTTTTTTAACTATCCAAAAACCGCCACAAATCATTGAATTAGTGATGTTGGTGAAAATATAAAAGGGGTAATTATTGCATGCTCAATAAATACCTCTTTCCCGATCAATGTTATTGGGGTGAAATTACTAAAGAACTATGTCATAATAACCTTTTTGGATTTTGATTAAATTTTATTAAAGGATTAGATATCCATATATGGAGCCAACATAAATTTCCCTGATATGTAAATCACTCTTCGATTGGAAAATTGACCCCCGATTCTCTACAAGTGAAAGGAGGAGGAAAAATATTTGTTATAACTATCATCCCAATGATGAATATTACTACCCTATGAAAAAATCATATCTTACTCAAATGATTTAGTATAGGAAAAGAACCATCCTAATATACATTATTGTTGTGAGAGAATACACTGTTGTGTTTCCGGTGGAATTATCTAGTCTTCCTCATAGCTTAGTGATTGACATTTCAATCAAGCTTTTAAAAGGGGTGTTTCCAATATAGGAGATAATATAAAGGATGGAATCTGTGTAACCTGAGTAGATAAATAAACAAATAAATGGGAATTTTTATAAATGGATTATACGACCATGTGCTTCACCATGGGTTTCACTAAACTGATACATCTAGAAAAGGATGGGTCAATGTGCCTTTGTATTTATTATCATAAGCTCATCAAGATCACGATAAAGAATTGGTATAATTTTATATATATTGAATAAATGTTTGACATGATATGTAGAGAAAAATACTTCATGATGGTAGATCTTTGGTCGGGATATTATAAGGTGGGGTGAAGAAGGGGGATATCCCCATGACTACTTTTCGTACAAGATATGGGCGCTATAAGTTCATATTGATTCCACTAAAACTCATTATTTCTCAAATAATATTATTTCACATAATTAATATAGTCTTTTGAGATTACCTAGAAAAATTATTAGTAGTATTTATAGTTAATATTCTAATATACATCACACCAAGGAGGTGCATGTGAATCATATGCGAACTATAGTAAAGAACTTCTGAAATAAGAGCCTCAGAGAAATGTAAATAAATTGTTATTTAATATTAGACAAATCCAAATTCATGGGGTATATCATCAAAAGAAATGGGATATATGTGGATCATTCCATGAAAAATGAAAATGAAGGAAGGTCTTGGCCAACTAACCTTAAAGATATCAATAGTTTTCACGTGTAGGCCAGATATTACCACCAATTTGTGAGATAATTCTCATGATTATCAAACAATCCAATCATGATAACTCACAAGGGAGTCATGTTTTATTGGAATAATGAATGTAAAGAAAGATACATTGATTTTTAAAGAGTCTTATTAAATCCCCTGTTCTCACTCAACACTAATGTGAATGTCTTTTCATAAAATTCAGTGATTCCTCGAAAGATGGTATTAGTATGTGTATTGATGAAAAATGAAAATGAAATTTTATACACATTAATGGAGTTAATCTTACATGATAAAAACTATTCCACACATTATATGGAGTACTTTTTTTATCTTAGCAATGAAATTCAAGAGGCATTACCATTATAGGGAGAAATGATACTTATATACTTATCCCACGATCTTCAAACATATAATCACATTGGATGAACTGAATTTGTTCCAATGAATATTTTTAGAGGTCATCCTTGATTATAATTCATCAATCCACTACCATCCTCATAATGAAAAAATTGTTGATGCTTCTAATATTATAAAGGATTGATAAATTATATCATTGGTGATAGTTGAAAAGGATTTTACCTTATTGTATTTGAAGTGTATGGTCATTTGAATCATAAATGAAGGAAAATCATTAATCCATTCACAAATGATTCCTCAACCATATCTTCTTGAGAGGATATAGTATGCTAAAAAATATCATCTTTGGATTCAGAAGAAATTGGAAACAATAAAGAAATGGTAAACCATAGAGATAAATGTTAGTAATGAAGGAATTGTGGGAATTGGGATAGTAATGTCTGTTCCATAAAATCTCAATTTAATGAAGGAATTATTGGAAGACACACATAGTTAATATTTCTCTATTTACCCATGAATAATAAAAATGTATTGAGATCTATTAGATCTCTATTGGTTAGACAACATGAACAAGGAGATATCTGAATGTACATTGATGTTCGGGGTATGTTATCTTGTGAAGGATAAAAGGAATATTTCTAAAGGGATGATGCAACCATTACCCATACCATCATGGTTGTGAGAAAAAATCACCATAATCTTTGAATCCAGAATTCCTATGAAATCAAAGGAAATAATGATATCTGGTTTGTTTTGGATCATATTTTAAATATTTCACACTTAATTGTGATTCAAGAGGATTTCTCAAAGAATCTAGTTGTATGAATATTCATCAGAGGATTGGTAAGAATGCATGAAGTACCACAATAAATTATATCTATTTAATATAAAAGACGCACCTTCATGTTATGGAAAAGTATCTAGAAATATCTAAACACTAAACTACATATTAGTTCATCATATTAACCTCCAACTAAGGGAATATCTAAGAAGAATTTTCATAAACTAGATGAAATGTTACAATCGTGTTATTTGGATTTCAATAGAGGATGGGACGAACATATTCTATTGGTTAATATCTCTTACAGTAATAGCTTCAACATGTGAAACCAAAAGTCTCTCAAGGAATAAATTTATTTTAAGTGGTTTAGAACAACGATGTGATGGTATGGAGTTTTGGAATGAAAAATACTATTTCATAAAATGGATGATGAAATTTTGGTGTAGATTAAGAACATTCAACAACACATCAAGGATACTCAGAGTAGATTGAAGAGATATACTGAAAATCATCAACGAGACCTGAAATTTGTTATCGGATACATTGAATTACTATATACATCACCATGGAAATAATTGATGTTCATTTTGAATAAGGGAATGCTTATTCTGAGGTAAATCACCACTTTTATGATCACCGATTGCATCGAATAAGTGTCATATTGACTAGGACTCACACAAAATTAGACTAACAAAAATGGTGTATTCCATGTATCCCACATAAGAAAGTACTTATTAGAACCCACACATGAAATAAATATAGTGGTGTTACCATTTGAGAATGATATTTTTTATGAAGAGTAGCTAGTGATGATATTAGATTATAGAGAAAAAGATTTATGAAATAAGACAATTCCCCTCGTCAATGTGTTGTGGAGGAAAAATATGCTTGAAGAATAAATGTGGGAACTATTGGAGGGGATGAAGTTGAGTTACTGTAATCTATTTTAGTACATAGAAACAAAATTTCAAGGGAAAAAATTCTAAAGTTGGGGTGTTTTTAATGACCAAAACTATTATAAATAAAATCCTTCAATTTGATTTTGATAAATTTATTGTGGTTATAGGAAACACATGATCTTATTTTGGCCTATTATATCAGATTTCATTTAAATGGTGGTTAGGTATCTTTACCATCGATAATATTTACAGCAATTATTGATCACATGTCTAGTATAAATATATTGTTTTAATGAATCCATTTAACATAGACTAACGAAGTGGGAGCTTCAAACAGTATGATTATAAGGTATGATTCCAATTTATTATAGCTTCCAAGTGAGATATAATTTATGGTATTTTCCTGCAACCAACCCCAGGATGATATCTAGTAACAAAATCATGTGAGATACTGTTTATAAATAAATATCAATCTCCATGAGATCATGACCCATACTATGTTCGTCGAACAACCACAATGAAGCCCCATAATCACACACCAAACTCTTAGAGCATGTGTTGTGGTATTAAAGGGATATATAAAAACACCCTTTTAATATGATTATTTATATTAAAGAATGTTTTTCCATATTTTTTTTTGATTCTTCATAAATGTTTTTTTACTTAAAAACACTAATAATATTTTTGGTTAATATTCATGTTAATTTATGGAATATATTATTATGAAGTAGTAGATTTATTAAAATAAATAATATTTTAATAAACTGTTATTATAAAATATTTTTTATCAGATATAAATTATCTTATAATTTTTATAATGTAAAATATAATTTAAATAAGGGTTCAAAAAATTTATTTGTCAAAAACCACTCATTTTAAATAAATTTTATTTTTTAATGTGAAAATTAAAATATTTAGTGACTTATTTATGTAAAATAAATATTAATTTTTGATTAATGATGTCTAAATTATACAGTGGTGTATGTATCTTAATTTTCTAAGATAGTCGATTTTTCATGTGCATATTTAATTCCATATAAATATACATTGTGTTTTATGACATCACAATAAGCTATAACTGATGTAATAAGTTATATTAATGGTATCGATGAAAATAATATATGTGTAAATTAAAATAATTTTTTTAATTTTTTTATTATTTAATTTCCAAATTTATGATGAATCCTCCAAGACTTATAATATATATCAATATTTTTAAATCATTTCATTAAGATTTTTACTCACCTCCACATCACCAAGGAGATTATTTTAATTAGTTCATCCCTTATTATTATATAATATTTTCATCTTCTCTAATTTGGAAGAATCCTTTGGAAAAACCCATTGGATGGTTTTTAGTTTGGAATAATTTATTATTTATAGTGAAATACCTAAAAATAACGAAATTCCCACCCCTTTCTATATAAACACTCCCATCCTCTCATATCACTAAATAAGTGAAAATTTTTATAGATCATTCAAAAGAACATTTAAGGAATTTTCAGAAACCACAAATGTTAAATATACATAATCATTCAGCATTGTAGGAAATCACAAAATCATTGAAAATGAGGCTAAGAGTTTTATATTCACATACCCATTATAGCTCACACTGAAGTGTCTTAACCTTTGTATACTAATCCTCATTGATTAAGTTATAAAAATGATCAATCAGATTATCCAAAGTCTGGATGTACTCCTATATATCTATCACCTTTTCATTGAATCCTTGTTCCAAAATTCGATCTTGTTGGTCAACACATGACTTTTTTTTTCTTATTGACAACTTTTTCGGACCTCTATTCCTAAAATTCCGATCAAATCCTCCTCTGAAGCGTTGATATGAAAAACCACTTATAGAACATCTATCATAAAATGGATAGTAATTTCATGCTATTTATCATTACCCCCCTCATCCTTTACCACCATATCACCCATCCATTTTTCCTTAGAGGGTCTACACCTCACCTTACCCTTACCACTGTTTAGGGCCTATCCCTTCATTCGATTATGGTATTTAACATTAGATAAACTATCAATATCCTCAGAAATTTTTTATTATATTTCTTACTTTTTCTTTGGATTATTGGAATATTCATTATGAAATTTTTCCTTCTTCCATTTAATAACAATGAAACCCCCATTTCACAGATCCCCTTTCATCCTTTCTTTTTCCTTGATCTGTCAAGTCTTCTAACTCTTGTTCCCTCCATATTATCCATAAATAATCAATTGAAAATATCTTAATCATCCCCTTGTAATGATTTCTATGAGCCCAGTTCATCATTTTCTAGATCCAGGCATAATGCCTCCACGTATCCAAAGCATTTGGAATGGATAATGGGCGCTGGAAAACTCTTTGGATCCACCTTTCCCGTTACCTTCACCCATACCTCATGACAACAATTTTCCATGCTAGAGAGACAATATCGATCTTCCTGAGGATCCAAATGAAGTCCTTCTCCAATAACCGTATGAAATTCCACTTCACGCCACATTGGTTAAGAATGGGCCTCCAGAATCCAACTCATCATCTTCTCCTTTTCCTGGCAGTCAACCCTTTCGTCAACCCCTTTTTTCACTAGAGCAATGGGGGGAGATAGGATAGTTGAATCCACCTACTATCCACATGCCAACCATCACAATTTTAGATAATGAGTAAGTATTACGAGACACCTTATACCATCTGACTATTTATTGATCACCAAGAATGCCATAATATGGGGGAACCTTATCCATTAATGTAAGAAGACATGACCCTACCTCAAACTGAGGAGGCTCAACCCAAATTGTATGAACTAGATGAACTCTAGAACATCTCTCATTCAGGATTGACATACGAGACATATATTAGTCAATATGTAGATGTCTATGAATATGACAATACTAACATATGTTGCACAAGTTCTCAAAAGCCACAGATTGAAGGCAGTGAAGTTCATCACAAACCTCAATGAAGACAACTTCAACTGGAGGCTCCAAGATATACGCTTCCATGAATATATGGGCATCAATTGGATGACCTAATTATCTCAAATGCTCATCAAAGTCTAGGAATCTCATGATGATATTACCCATTCTAATGAGAATATCTAGGTTTTTGATTGGAAGGGACATGCCCCAGGAACATACCGAAATCAATGCAACGAAAGATCACATTTTCCGTGAATCACATAACTCCATCATAGAATGAAAAAATTGGAACCACCGTAGGATCAACTCCCTTTGGACCACAATGTAGCAATATTTTCATCACATTCAAAGCACTAGAGAATGTGTTGTAGACCTATAAGGATAATGAAAACATGTTCTTGTAGGTGCCATATGTCGTTAACATACTTATCAAAATTATGGAATGACATCCATATATAACCTAAATGAGAATCCATCGACAATAATTGAAGATCTGTTGCCTTTTTGTACTTTTGTAAAGAAATAGAACATGAAGGAACCACTCAACGGAATACGGGGACATTCCAGAAAACGTGAATAGGGTTAATGTCTAGAATGGAAGTTGGATTTGTGAATGGGTAGAAGGCTAAATACAAGGAGAAAGGGGGTCCATGCATGTTGTCCGTTGTTGCTGCCCGAATTGGGCGTCGCGGCGACTACTGTTTCATGGGGGAGGGGTATATCCACACTCCATCCTTGGTCGGAATATAGTTCCCAAACTCCATTTTATCATCACTAAAACTCCTTGAAACACGTAAATACACATCTATACACTCAATAGAGTCCTACTGAGGTGAGCCTGGGCACTCAATAAGCCCCTATTAAGACATTATATTCAGTTAGTATGGTATGGGAACCTCATCTTGCAATCAAATATTTTATCAATCAATATTTTTTATGTTACGTCTTTTACTATTCATTTACATGAAATGGGATATGATATTCCATATTCCCATTACTATCCATTTTGTATATAAATAATGATATGTTTATTTCACTCTCTTTAAGGATATATTGATCCTTTATGTACACCCATTATGATGATAAAATTTCTAATTGATTATTGTCTCTATTCATGTTTTTTACATTGCCTTATGACTTCTATTTTCCAATTTATACTGCATAAATTTCAAAATAATTTTCCATTCCTAAATAATAATTTTATTAATAAGATCACCATTTTTATATAAGGGGTAATAAAATTTATCAACACAAACTCATTTATTAGAGGCATACATGTATGTAATCAATATTCCATCATCATGGGATACATTATAATGTTTAATGAATCCATGTTGTATGATTTATGTGGAACACATAAACATGAGAAGGAAATGATTATTATGGGTACACCTAGATAGTGTTACAAGGAATTGTTTAATATTTACTATTATGATTCATCATGCTGGGACAGGTTTCTACATGATTAATTTATCGAGGATTTTCCATCATGTTGTCTTGTTTGATATAGCCTTGAATTATGTGAATGATGAATTTTTTAAAGCTGTCTCAACATTTCCCATGTTATGGTTATCATGATATATAATATATTATTATTCTTGTTTTTCAGGACCAACTGATATTCTTGTGTTCTAATATGTATTATCTACTTCATGTTATTCTGATTTTATTCCCATACTATGCTTTATAACTATACCATTTCTTTTGTTAGTCCCTTGGATATCCCATCTAGTTTTATGTTCATTACAATATTGTGATCATATCAAGAAATATTTCAATAATAAATCATATCCCATTTTATAATATGTTATGTATTGTATCTAATTACCAAATACAATTTAATCCTTGATCAATTAGGTTGTATTAAGTTTACGTTTTTTTAATAAAACCTGTACTAATGTTAAAATATTATTTGGGTTGTCATATATATGGAACATTTTTTGGGCGACGCCATCTTTGAAGAATTCATGGAAGTGGAGTCGAAGAATATGCAAGTAGTTGTGTATTAGGATTACAAAATTAAATTTTCATATGTATGAGGTTTTTTTTTGGGTTTGGATAGATTTTAAAGAAAGTTCATCAAATACATCTTTCAATTAGAGGTTCTACTTTTGGACATCACCATAAAGGGTTTCAAGTTTGAATGGTTTGAAGCATGTTATAATTCTTTCCAATAGATAAATTTGATGTTGATGACCACCATAATTCTAATCATACCAGATTCATGCAAAGGATATATCGTATTTTGTGACGTGTATAGTGTGGTTCTGGGAAAAAAATTGATGTAAGATGATTCGGTTTTGGTGTATGAGTCACAACTATTGAGGCCATATGAGAGAAATTATACCACTCATGATAATAATATATTATAATTGTATATTCCATTAATTATTGAAAAAACGACTTGTTGGTGGAGTGATTAATGATCAATAAATATCAGTAGAGACTTAGATACATTTTATACCATCATGATCTGAATCTTTATATGAGAATGATTGTTGAGTACATGATGTCCTTCAATTTTGAGGTGGCTTATGAACCTGTAATGGGAAATAGTGTTGCAGATGGTTTGAGATTTAAAAATCATAAATAGGTAGTTCATGAATATAGTTTTCAGTAATAGAGGATGGAGTCATTCACTGAGATTCTCATGGAGGTCCACGATTGCCATGTGAAGATGACCATTGAATCATTTGTAGATGGGTTCTCACATCTAATCCAGATCAAGGAGAATCAATATGAGGAATCGTAATTTTTGGATTAAGGAAAATGTATTGAAGGTGGGATGCCACCTTCTGTATAGACCATTGGAAATGATGGGGTTTAATATGTTTGTGGACATGTTATGGTGCCAACATGTTTTTGAGAAGTCTTTATGCATAACCTTCATGAAAAAATGGGATGTGCATCCAAAATTGACCATAATGTATTGTTTCCTATGTAGGACACACTAGTGGCATGGGATGAAGAAAGTGGTTGCAGGTTTTATGGAATAATGCCTTCTCTATTGGTAGGTTGAGGCCGATCATCAGTAGTTGAGTGGTTTGATGTATCAATTACCAAATCCATAATGGAAATTGGATTTTGTAATAATTTATTTCATATTGGGACTTCTAGGGAAACCTCGTAAGAATGATGTGATCTTGGTGGTGGTTGAATAGTAGTCTATGTTATCTAATTTCAGGCCGATTAGAGAGATATGCCTTATAGACCGATATTCTGAGTTTTATGTTCATGAGATACTATGATTGAAGGGGTGAAATTTATAATAGATAAGGATTGTGATTTATATTTTTCATCAGGATTCTTGCAAGGGTTACAAATGGTCCTTTAAGCAGTTTTTTTATGTATGTCATTAAACCATCAAAATGATGGTCAGTCAGATCAAATCATTCATGTATTTGAGGATATGTTGATGTAATGTGTCCATAATTTTAATGGATTATTGGGGAAAAAATATGGAGCATATGGACAATGTAGATCTATATTGTGTTGGTTAATGTCTTGGGAATCAGAGTTTTTGGGGCTGACTCATGTGCTTGGATGGTGAAAACATGTTTAATTTATTTTGGAGCATATTTCCAATGGAAAAAGTATCAAGAAATCATCTTCAAATTAGTTTCATAGAACTATAGTGTTTTGGTTGGGTGATTATGCATTTATTTTGGTGTTCCCATGTTTGGGTAATTGGAAAATTCAAAAATAGGGTAATTTAGCCCCCATCTATGTGTTTAAATTTGAGATTATATAGAATATTGGGCTTGTGGCATACCGATTGTCACTTCCATAATGGTATAATTCTATGAAATATGTTTTTAATGATTCTCAAGATTGATATTATCACACTAACACATATTTTATAATTGATGTTGATGATGTTTGACATGAGGCAGAAGAATCTTTTGAGAGAATCTAGTATGTATTGTGGATCCTGTTGAGTAGGTATTGCAAGGAGTGGGTGTGACATTAATTCATGTATTTTGATGACAAGGAAATTTTTATGAAGAATAATTTGAGAGAGAGATTTTTATATGTATGTCCAGCATCCAAATATCTTCCCTTTACAAGATCAATGATTCTTGGATGAGTGACTCATGGAAGTTCCAATATAATATTCGGAGGTTGTAAGATCCCTAACATCATGGAGGTATGTTATGGTTTAAATTTTATCCTAAATTCCATTTATGTGGACTATTCAATATTTACCAGGTGTAAGAGGAAGATTGGGGCTTTTATAGGGCCTTGGGACATGAATGAATAGAGAAATCATGCCATCAAGTACATAATACATGGTTGCCACATGGTTTTATAAAACGTGTTGGGTTCCCCATGAAACCTTATGGCCCGAACCCACTTGGAAAGTGTCATTTTACATGGTTTTCAAATGGATTTTCAAACAATGTAAAATTCCAAGAAAATTATAAAACTTGGATTTGCTCATGGATAGTGTTATGGGCATGGTCGACAGAGAGTTTTGAAAATATTGAAATCAATTCATGTTCCAATTAAATACTGTAAAATTAAGAAACATTCCCTAGGTATTTAATGTTTTTAAAAATATATCTCTTATATTTCTTCTCCTCTCTACCACATTGATGAACCATTTTGACCCATGATTTATTAGTGATATTGTCCTTTTTATTCTAGGCTATTTGGAGTTTTGTTGGTTGAGGATTTAAGATTCTATTATGTATAATGCTCATATTTCTTCTCTTTTCCAATTAGGGCATGTAGCTGGTTTATTATTCTTTGATGTCCAACAACCATATTTTCCCTAAGGATTATAGGTTTAAGATTCAAATGGTGCCTAACTCCTGATATAAGCTAAGGTTAGGGGTGCATTCATCTCTAGATTCAATGTGTATGGTCTACAAGTTATATCCCATAGTCTTTAAATTGATTAATGCATTTTTGGTTGTTCTATTTTGTATACCATATTGTGATATTGCTTATTTTTGTATGATATGGTATATTTTTCCTAAATTGTGATTTCAATCCATCATGATCCCCATAGGATGTGTTGAGGTTGGCTAGTCCAAATAGGGCCAACCATGGGGAGAACCAATGATTATGTACTTGGAAAATGACAATGATAAACCCATAATTGGTTTTTAATGATTTTACATCCCAATATGAATGTGTTGGGATGTTAGTTTGAACTAAAAGGGGAAATTCAATAATAATTTCTATGCATTGACTTTATTAATGGATTGATTTTTATTTGAGTGAAAATATAAAAAATTGCTTAATGTGAGTATGTCAAATGGCTTATGGAATTATAATGGAATTTTTTGAATGAGTTAAAGAATATGAATTGTGGAGATTTTTTAAATTTGATAATTTAGGGGAATTGATTAATATGATTAACTGGTTAGGATATGATGAAGAGAAATGGTTTATATATGATTTATAATGTAAATGTCAATTGAGCTAATGGGTTAATGAATAATGTTTATTTACATGGTTATTGAATATTAAAATGAGATTCTTATGTTTATTGAATCTGTATGGTTTGAGTTATGGTATATTTTTTAAATGTATGAATATTAATATGCCAGCAAGCTTGTATTGAAGTGGTAAAGGATCCTGCTTGGTATCCAAAAGACCCAGGATCGAATATGGGTAGGGACTAATATCCAGGTACTATAGCTCTACAGGAGAAACGAAATGTATCAACGGGGGTACTGTAGTAGTAGTTACTCTATAGCGGCATACGAACTATACTACGAAATATAGTAGTGGCGGAGCTGTAGCAGTTACTGTAGTATATCGGGAACTGCATCATCACTATTCATTGAAGGGCCCTTTGGGCCAAAAAATGGGATATCAGGCCTCCTATTCAGACCACTTATCCAGGGTCCTTTATACTATGTAATGGGTATCCCTCTACCAAGATTGGAAGAAGACTTTTATTTAATAATAAAATGAGGCTTCAATCCTAACCATAAACAAATTAATGAATATGAATATTCACATGGATTTGTGTTGTGGGATAATGAACAGAGGATCATCCCATTGGTTGGGTTGTAATAATGCTCTAAAACCACTACTAGAATGATCAGGTTAGGGTTCCAGATAGCTGTTATTTTATCTAATGGTTATATTGGGTGATACAACCTAGGATGATTCTCCATGGTTAGTGTGATGTTAATAATTGAGAAATTATTTCCCTTGTGAGATGGGGGCCATTACATATTCCTAATTATTGGTAATTGACTCTATTGGTCTGTTGTATAAAAGTTTTAAATTCCTCACCCAAAGAAACAATAAATCATCACATGTAAATATTTTTAAATAATAGAACTTGTGTTGTATTTTTTATCATTTCATCTATTTTGGACATACAAGAACTATCTAATAGACCTGATATTTTTTTGAAACTACTGGTGTTATCGTACTGATTTTTACTAACACCCTATCCGGCTGCCACTGGGTACGTAAGAAAATTTCATGGATGTAGGCCAGAACTAGGGATAAGGTGATATTATAGGGAATATATTTGGTCTTGGTACATTCAAGGTTTCAGATCTAGACTTGGAGTTAGGACATGTTCGGATGTTCACCTATTTGTATTTATTTTTTGAACATTGGAATGTTATCAGGACATGGTATATTTAATTGTTTTTTGTGTCTTATAAAATGTTTTGAAAATGATTTTTAATTAAAAAACTTGTATTTTTTTTATTTTTACATTATTTCATAGGTTATCTGATGTGGCATAATCTAGAAAAGAGGGTTTAGTCTCCATACATGATCTGTAGAACCACACTTCTAGTTGGAAACCTCTAGTGTATGTGGAGGAGTGATTGAGATCATGTTTTTACCTGAAAAATATTATGATTGGGAAATATCATTCAAATAGTCTATTTATGGAATGTAAAATAATTCTATTAAGCAATAATTTAGTAACTCTAATTCTAATGATGTTGTAAGTTAATGTATTTATTATTTCATGCCTTTATTTTCATTAACGGAAAAAGGTGGCTCATGGATTTATAATTTTTTTTCAACTAACGACATTAAACTATGTTTCCATTGGGTGTTTTAGAGAATGATTCCCAAAGAAAATTAATGATAATTCGAGTGATGAAGAAGGAAAGTATTAAATAATTTATTTTGTAAAAAATAAAAATTGTGCATTGTAAAATTTAAATAGAATGAAAAATAGGATCTCTAAATATATAAAAGAATATTTCATTGTACATATATTTTAAATATAATGATAGTTATCTGGAATTTGAAAATTACAATGACGTTGATGCTAAGAAGTTACTTACTCCAATGGGAAATGATGGTAACTTATAATTAATTAATGAATATTCATTGGTAGAGAATATTAATAGTCTACTATAATGTATTTTCTTGATATATAATTGAGAGAACATATATCAAATATTGTTATACTTGAAAAATAATTTTTTTTAAACAATATAATATATCATCAAGAAACTATGAATCATTTATAATGAAAATCATAATTACTAAAAAGATTAAATTTTGGAAGAAGTTATATTATTAATGGGATGAAACAAAATTATTCATTACAAAATGATAAATTTCATAGTCGATTAATGTGATATTTTGGAAAATAAATTTTTTCATAATAATAAAAATAATAACCAATAATGAAAATATAGTTTTTGAAATTTATATGGGTTCTAAAAAGAATAATCTTTATAATGGTCAAAAAATATATTCATCATAGGTAGAAAAAATGATGAAATTTTCTAAAAGAAGAAACATTTAAATAATACGATATATGTTACCAAAAATATGATGATATCTAAGAAAAAGATGATGGCTCTAGGAGGACACTAAAAATTTGGATCACTTCCAAGATCTAATATTGAGAATCTTAAATTTAATGGGAGAGTGTACGTATTTTGGGATCTTGCATTAGCTAAAAAGAATAATATTATTTCTATGGATACATTTGGTAATATAAAAAATATAGGATTTTTTTAAATGGAAACATTACAATGAATCCAAGAGGTATTAGAGGATGATATTAAGGGATTAAATCCACTCAATGATGATAAGATAATGAATCGATTTTGAAAATTTTAATTAAATTTCAACCCCAAGAAATAATTCTTGAAATATTTAATCACATAATAAATATAGTTAAATAATTTATTCTAGTGATTCTATCTAAAAAATGATTACATGAAAAAACTCATAAGCCTTCTGTGAATGAGTAAAAAGGTATATAAAAGTCAATAGTTGTTGAAAATCATTTGAATATGACAACAGATAATGAGAATGGATGTTGGATAGTGTGGTTTATTCAGATATTCCATCGGATTTGATGATTCTGAAAGTATTTAGTCGAATAAAAGTATGGTATAGTGTCTTTTAAAAATAATGAGTTACTCATAATTAAAGGCATTTTATCTTCTATAAAATGAAAATTAAAATCTCAAACAAAATATTTTTTTGGAATGAAACCTACATTTTAGAGTTTGTCAAATATTTTTGATGATGGAAATAAATTATTTTCTTAAATATATACATTTATTTAAAAAATATAGATTTTTATAATTTTTTAATAAGTTGATAACAAAAAAATGGAATCTATATTTGGTTATAAATGCATATGGTTCATGATATCTAAACAAGATTGAGGAAAATAAATTATGAGATAAATGTATCGTACATACATGATAGAGAAATAAAAAAAGTGGGAGTGAGAGAAATTATTTATGGTGTGGTCGAAATGATAATACGAAAAAGATTTTTTTAATATGAGAAAAATGTAAGGTTTTATATTCATTACACAAGAGTGATGGGATATATTGAACACATACCTTAGAACTAGTTCATTATAAAATTTGTGGTCTATAAAGAAAGAAATAAATAAATAATGAAAATTACATTATCTTATTTACTGATGATTTTTATTTTTTGACATGTATTACGTTTTTTTAACATAATTCATTGGCTATCAAATTATTTAAGAGTTTTCTGATATGTTTTAGAATGTAATCAGGATACTATGATGTTTATTTTATTCAATAAAAGCAAGGAATACCCTATTATGATGATTAATGATTATCTTGAAAAACATGGAATTATTTATATACATATTAAAAAAACACATTATAGTATAACAGATTAAGAAAATAATGAATTGATTCTTTATTGATATTTCTCAAACTGGGCTGTTTGGATAAGATACTTCATGTTCTTATTAGAGACATATTAATAGAAGAACTATTACCATTATGAATCAATGTATTTATATGTAAATGTGTGGTATAAATCAATAATAGATTTATTAAAATGATACCCTAAATTCTAAATAATTAAAGATATTTTCAATCCATTTTATTATTAATGTAAATGGTGGTAATAATAAGACGAATGATAAAAAATTAGATGATGGTATCATTCTATATAGAAGTTCAATTGTATGAAATATATGTGTAATATTATTGGAATACTAAATATTTTTTACTATGTATTTGTAATACCCAAATAATAAATGATATTATTACTTTTAAATAAATTTATTTTATACGATTTCTTGTGATACACACAACCATATGTCTATATGAACTATAAAAATAGTACCCAACTATAATCTAGTAATTAAAATGAAAATTAATATCATGAATAATTAAATTATTAAAATACTATAGTTTACACATTTATATATAAATTTTTTAGTTACCAAATTATTTTAAATCAACAATAAAATCATTTGAATGAAAAATAAATGTATTTCTAAAAAAATTATTTTTTTAAAACAGTTTCATCCAATTTTTAGTATTGAGGATAATATTATTTTTTAACTATTTTAGGATATTTTATTTAAAAATAAAATTTGTTGTTATAGGATCCTGGTAAAATGATCATAAAGCATAATATTGTGAATTTTCCATAAATCTATTTAGATTAATAATGAAAATAATGATTTTAATTTAATATTATCAGTTCAATTAAAGTAGTTAAAAAGTCAATGTTGTTTTAATGTTATTTTAAAAGTAAAAATCTATGAATAATTTTATAAATAATAATATTAAGTTATTTTATTCAATTATAAATATTTTTGACATACATTCTTTTTATACTAATAAAAAAAATTATTTGGAAATTTTTTAATTTCACATTTGCTGGTTTAATTAAAAATTTAATTCAACCACATATTTGAAATAAATTAATAAAATTGATTCAATATTAATAATATGTATATTAAATATTACAAAAAAATTAAATTGATTTTTGAACATTATTTATAGTCAAAATAATAAAAATTAATTAATGCATTTAAGGTTAATGTATATTTAATTGGGTTTAAACTAAGGGAAGAAGTGTTATATAACCAAAACATGTTAAATTCCTATATTCATGCCATATTTTGAACTTGTATCATATAAGCATAGATAATGATCTATTTTATAGCTTATTGTACTGTAAAAAACATGGATAAAATTTTGTTTTTCAAAATATTCCTTCCTTTATTCTCCATCACTAATAATTGTCTACCCCTCCACTATCCTATTCAAAAACCGAATGTCAATTGGTTTCGAAAATACCTACACAAATTCCATACATACATATATCTACATGAAATAGATTCCTATTATTCATTTATTACCATAATATAAATTCATTAAGAATAATCCAATAGTGTTCCTCCGAAGAAGTGGTATAGTTTTTTATTCATATTTTATCATTTCATCTTTTCATCTATCAACACAAATTATTATCCAAATATGATAAAATAACTAAAAAATCATATAAAATATACCTATATGTTATTTTGTAAATTGGATTACCTAAATCCATCACTACTTCTATCAATTGTGCATTGATGGTGTTGAGTGTTTGTATGATTGACTACCGGCACACAAACCAATGAAAGTTGTTTTCTATCACCATCTCTCTTGAATGATTGTAATGATGGATGAAATGTTTAAATAAGATATATATGAAATAAAAATACATATATAAATATAATATGAAAAATTCATTCTTACCTTTTAATCAATTGGAAAATGATAATGTCACTTACGTGTATCTGTGGCCTACTACCTTTACGTATCAATGTGATAAAATTTTCATTTTATTATGGAATGGATGGTAATATGTATATATTTATCAAAAAAAATAATATATATATATTATATATAAATTTTTCTATAATTTTTAAATATTAAATATGGTTTATTAATTAAATAAGTTGTAAAAAATGGAATCAACGTTCCTGCATATGCACAACCTACGTTCTGCATGACCAGTGAAATTCATTTTTTATTCATTAAATTTCATGCAATATTATAAATATTTATATAACGAATTAATATGTTTTTTATATATTGTTAGAAATTTTATATATTATTTAACCATAATCAATTTACAAGTACTTAATATTTAAAACCAAAACATACATGAAAAATGAAGCAACTATCAACAAGAAAGGTATTTTTAAGAAATAATTTTAAATAAATGGATTACTAATAGTCAAAATTAAATCATATAATGTATGATATATGTGATTATGGTTCTATAATATATATATATATATATATATATTTATAAAATAAATCTATATATATTATAGAGTATTTCCAAACAAATACAAAGGTCTTCAGTGCTAATCTAAGGGTTTCTCATCTCACATTTTTACTTCCTTGAGATATAAAAAATTAACCAATATTTTTTTCATGGTGTATATATTTCATGATATAAATATTATATAAATAATTTGATTATAATCACATATTTTAGTGTTTCAATTGATGTTATTTATTTCATGGTACTTAATATTCAATTCTACCAAAGTAGTAACAGTTTATCTAAAAATCCCATCATTATTCGAGATTATTTAGGTTAATTACTCTAACTGAGGGATTTTTTTCTATTAGTTTTTTTAAACCCATGATTTATTATCATAAACTGGTTATTTATGAAATTTTTATGTAATATTTCAATTTATCTTTATTTTTATGTTAAAATAATTGAGAATATTTTTAAAGAAAAGTAGAGTTTATCTGTCTCTTCGGTCAAAAATCATGTTTTTAATATTCATTTTTATATAAAAATTTGTAAAATGATTTTAACATTATCCAATTTTTATTATATTAATATTTATCAATGTTATAATTTATATAAGATAGCGTCAATGTGATTCTTATTTTCATTTTTTAATTTAGGTTTTTTTAAAAATTTTATAATAGTGTGAAAATACTGTTTTTTATATTATATGGAAGGTAAGGAATAACCTTAACACAATGTTTTAAAGCTTCCATTATTGGTATATAATTTCCATCTCAAAGATAATATATCTTAAAATGTTGGTAATGTTTTCATTTTTAATTTTATTTAAATAAAAATTCTAATGTCCTCAAAATATTCATAAAAATTATTTTTTAAATTTTCAATTCATCAACAGAAAACCCTCATTTCACTTTTGATAAATTAAAATATGTTGTAATGATACCATACATATTATTTTTTCTAAAAATAACATGACTATTTTGATTTTTGATACCATTCAACATAATAACATAGATATGTTATTATTATGTTATGTTTTTGGGTAATTAATTACATATCATAAGGATTTTCTTTTAATGTTAATGATTATATTTGAATTATTTTTATCCCCTTTCAGATGAGGAATTAATAATACTTATAAATTTATTGGTGGGTCTGTATATTGCCCCTCGATGCATACATTGGTATCCTGAATCAAACACGATTTTTTATTTTACTGAGGCCTTACAATTTTATGTATAATGTCATAGTTTGAGGCCTTGGTGGCATGGTTATGATGTTTGGGATTTTAAAATCAGTCAATATAATATTAGTTGTTGATTTAAATTTTATTATTATATTATTTAGCACATAAACGTATATTTTTAAGTGTCATGAGATTATTCAAATAGAATCATATGATCGTAATTTATTCCTTCACTAATATTAGTCATGTTCATATTATTGATTAAATGTAAATTGTTTCAATTTTTTACCATTCCATATTGATTTTTCGTTGTTTAATCATGATAGATTATACTATAGGATTACACATACAGACCATTTTGTCACACAACTTTAATATTTTACAATTCTCCATGATTCCAAGAAGTATATTATAATTGATATATGGGGGATTGTTATAGGTAATAATGGTGTCCTAAATGAAAAATAATTTATTTTATTTTATTTTTCAATTATAAAATGAGATTCATATATGAATACATTTTTACAAGGCTACTGAACAATTTTTCCTTTATTAATTGATTTCCTATATATAGTTCCAATTTAATATATTAATCATTGAATCTGAGCAACTACTGTTGGGGTCCATATAATATATGAGAATGTTATTGATCAATCTGATAGATAATTTGCATAATTAGTTGTATATATAAGAAGAAGTAAATATTAAGCTAATAAAATTAAACAAAATAAAAAAATTTCTAATAAGTGTTATGGTGTTGATATTATACAATATGGAGGTTATACTTCTGTGATTTCAGGTAATTAGGGACATATACATTCATCTAATCCTAGGATGAGGAAAAAAGTGGAGGACTAAAATATCATTAGAGATCAAGAGAATCATGATCATAATATATTAACATCGAAGATTGTTTCTTGTACTATTTCTATCCCATTATTGATCAGATAGTTATTTATGATCTTTTTCAACATCAATAGTGGTATGATTCCTTCAATGAAAAAATAAATAATATTGAGAAAAATAGTACACAAGAACTTGTACCAAACCCGGAAGATATAAATTTGATTGGAAGAAAGTTCGTATTCTAGAACACATAGAAAGAAAATTGGTATGTGATAAAAAATATGTAAATACATGTTTCTAAAGGGTTCTCATTTGTTAATGGAATTTAAATTAGAGAAACAATTTCCCAAGATTTAATATATGAAAAAATAATAATAAAATATTTATACATCTACATAGTTGAGGTTATAAAAAAATTATATAAATTTAAAGTAATATTTTCTTAATAGAGTTCTATATAAATAATTATACATTGAAATAACACATGGATTCACTCTTAGTAATTATGAAATTTATATTAAAATGTTAAATTAGAATTGGTATTAATTGAATCAAATCTCATGAGAATTTTATTCTAAATTTAGTACATTCTTAAAAGGACAAATTTATGAAAAGTACGAGTTGCTAATAACCTCTAGAAAATTAATATTATATTTTTTCCTCGTTTTTTCATTTTTATGATGATATCATATTAAAAAATGAAAATGAATAAAATTGGTAATGTTTTTCATCACGTGGTGAACATGTTGTTTTAATTTCCTATACTGGGAGGGATTAAAAATTTTACTAGGCATTAAATATCACTAAATATAAAGTACATTATATGTTCATAGGATATGTATGATAAATAAATACCAAATAAATATTTTATTTGAAATTGAATTCCTAATTACAAAAACTTTTTAGTGGAAATGATGTTTTACAGATATGGGTAAAGAAATGATGTTTACCCTTAAAAATATAATGATAACTGAAAGCCTAATATTTCTCACAACATCAAGACCAAATTTATTTTATACATTTAAAATATATACTAGGAATCTAAAAAACCAATGGGTTCACATATTTTGGTTGGGAGAATAGTTATTAGATATATTAAAGTCACAATAGGTTTTAGGTGTCAACATTTGAGAACATTAAATATTGAATTTTTTTATATATATGGTTTCTTTAAAATAAGTTATGATGACTAGAGATATACACATGGTGAAGTATTACAAATGGGAAAAAGGAATATATGATGGAAAAATGAAAAAAAATTTCAATGACTATATTTATTTCACATTTTTTGTATATATCCCCTACTAAAGAACCAATACGGTTAATAAGGATGGAAAAACAATTTTTTGATATATTGGTTGATGTAAATCTATTACATCCATTCAATTGTCATAAAAATAATTCTATCAATATCACCAAGAATATTTAAAAATATATATATATAATCATATTAATATTAAATATCACATTACTAGATAATATGTGGAATGATATGATGGAATGATGGATTTTTGTCCAATAAAAGAAAATAAAGCTGATATACTATCTAAACCATTTCAAAAAGTTTTTTTAATGGTTGAGTATAAATTTTGATATTAAAACTCATTCTCTTTAATGTTAATGTATGTGATATCTATCAACTATATGATGATGTATTTAGATACTATACTAAAGAGTATATCATAAATCTACACATCTAAATGTGAAATTTAAATTTTCAAAGATAATCTTTAAGATGTTTATTAAATAATTTATGCTATTATTTAAACCATTGAAAACTATTTTAGTTGCTATTTTTGTGGATATTAAAAAAAATATATATATATATATATATTCATAAATTATTTTAATGAAGAATTTTAGAATCAATGCTTTATTGAACACATGATATTATTATATAATTATGCGGGAATATTACACTGAGGTCACTCACATATGAATTGAATAATTTAATAGTTACCCATTGATTATATATCATTTATTTTGAGATTTTCATTCCAATTTTGGAAAAACATTCATGGCACGAAATTTTCCTATGAAAAAACTTTTGTGTTTTTTTGATTTTAAAAAAATATGCTTATTAAGAATGAATTATTACTTCAGTATTATCTCTATCCATTAAAAATACATTATATTAAAATATTGATACCTCTTTATACAATTTCTAATAATAATGTTCTATATAGTAATCTTTGTGTCCATTGGATCAAAGATATTTGGTTGGGGAAATGGTTCCTAGAGGTGTTTGTGAAGACGTTTTTTATGAATATTTGACGTTTTTTATTATGAAAAATCACCTCACATTGTTAATTTTAGTGGTTACACTATATTATTGGGGCTTAGATAATATGATGCATTTTTTATGAGAAAGTCCATAGATTGATGTAACCTTTTCTGAATAATGTTTCATTTTTAAATTAATTTTGGGACTCAAAGTTATAGAATATATATTTTTATAATGGAGAGAAAAGATATACCAGATACATAATTTAGTATGAAATGTTAAAAATACACAATATGTTGATGTATTTATGTGAAAAATGTTTTCAATGTCACATGTTATCTTAAAACACATCATTCGTGTGATTTATAAGACAAAGAGAAAAAATATTCTAGCATAAAATGTTTTTATAAGTTTTTTTGAATGAAATCCATAAATTAGACTATAAATATTTTTTGTAATCAATTTAATAATTAAAAATAATTTAATAGATGGGAATCCATGTAATAGTGCGAAATAAGTTAGATGATTCTAGGGTGATCTCAATAATCTCAAATTCATAATGAACTCATGATACGTGATTGTTTTTTTTTTGAAATGGGGGATATTAATTTTTAATGTTATTACAATGTTAATGTTTTCTATATGTTGATCCCTAGTTTGAGATGAACTCTATTAAAAAAATGTTTGAAGACTGGAAATTAAATTTTTAAAATTTATAACATATTTGAAAGTGTTGATTGGAAAATCCATCGGATAGTTAAATCCATCATATTAACGTTTATAGTAAAAATATATTAGATGAATAATCCTATCGTAGGACAAAAATAAAACTACCCAAATTGTAATGATGAACTTGTGTTATTGAAGAGAAGATTTATTTGACAATTTTATATCAGATAATATTTTTTAAACCGATAAATAAAAGGTCACCAATGAATAATGCATGAGATTGGCATCAATGACTAATGAATCAGATGAAATTAAGAATTCGATCTGTTAGATGAGGAGATGACACTGATCCATTAAAATGTCTGGTTATTACTGATTATTTGGAATATCTATTTGAAACTTATAAATCATTAGATGTTGGGATTCATTAAATAACACATTATCAGATTGAATAACCGTTGAATAGATGATGAAAGTGATTTAAAATATTATAATAATTGTATGTTATAGATTGAGAAATATTAAATATACAGTTTATGTCATGTTGACTTTTGAGATGCTCTAGAGAATTTTCAAATATTCAATAAGACTTTATAAGTGTATATAATAACAATCAATTATTCAAAATTGAAATAGAATGATCATTAAATTTTAGATAATGAGAATTTGTTTGATTAGGAAAACAAGTTATTATTCCTGACTCTTCAACTACATGATAAAAATAAATAGATAGCACAATATAATTGTACGTTGTGAGTATTCATGTCTACAAAAAGTGATTCTATAGAATTGGTGTCTCAAACAAGTTTTCAGATTGAATTTTACAATTGATAATTTTGTATCAAATATGTTACGACTAGAGAAGTTATGATTAGAGAAGTTGTGATCAGAGAAGTTGTGATTAATGTTCTTGTTGCTAATTGAGTGATCATAAGTGTCTACTATATCAGACTGAAGAATCAGATATAGCACCAATCTGAAGGATTATACATGTCTCTTATATGAAGGATTAAATTTGTTTCCAAACTAATGATTCAGATAGAGGATTCAAATGAGGGATCAATATTTTCCCTATTATTATATTATATAAGTTGTTCATAATTTCTAAAAGGTAAGAATGTGATTTTTTTGAATAAAATAAAAAATTATATTATGCTGAAGAAACAAAATTTCAATATTTAAAACAAATTAGTTAGGGCTTATAAAAGTCATTAAAACATCATATTTACATCTACAAATATCCAAGAAGTACACGCATTACTTTATTGATCATATTTCTACACATGTTTAATTATATTTTCAACATTATTGTATCCAAATTGAAATGAATGTTTTCATTCCAATTGTGAGTTATTATATTATTACAAACCCCCTCCATTGATTAACTACTCTTTTTTTAGTAACCCATTTAAATAATTGTATTCATTTGGATTTTTTATAATGTTTTTAGAATTTAATTTTTTTAATAGGCTATTAATGATGTTTAAAAAATTTTCATAAAAGAAAAAATAAATCACTGAATCACACCCTACTTCTATTACAAATTTAATTTATTGTGCATGGTCTTTTTCAATAGGTATCTGAGGTAAGGAACCTTCCATTAAACATTTCTTATGATTTAAGTTATTTTTCAATGGATGGTTTGAATTGAGTGAATAATAAAGGTATTTTAATTCTTTATGGAAGTAAAAAAAACATACCATGAGATACATAATGTTTCAACATCTTATGTATCATGGTAATAATGTATAAGATGTTGTTATAGATGGATTTAATTTTTATATTAAAAATTTCCCTTTTACAGTTTTTTAAAGATAAATCTAAATAATGATGGGGACAAGGCTAATAATTTGCACATTTTTTAATGCATTTCTATTGTTTTAAACATCCAAAGATACCATTTTGAGCTTATATGTAACAATTTTGGATTTAAGAAGTATTTTAAGTTTAAATGCAAAAATGACCAAATTCTGCATTTTGGAGAGATTTTCACTACATGGGTATTTTGGTCATTTACAAAAACTATAAATCCAAATTTTATGAATATATTTTTTTTTATAATCCTAATTTAATTTCCTTCAACTTTGTCTTCTGTACCAGGATCTGATTCGACCATCTTGAGGTCCAAACAATTAAATGAAGTTGAAGATTATTCAGGAACACCAAGGAAGCTTCCAAAAAATTTCTTCCAGAAAAAAGTAGGTTCAGTGAAATACCCATAACTCGCCCAAAACGACTTTATTGGAGCTGAAATTTTGTGTATAGATGGATAAGAAGATTTTGAACACGTTTCAGTAAGGGAGACACGCCTTAAATGGCCGTTTGAAGGGACATTAATTCATTACAAAACGGTGGTTTGCGGTTTGATAATTCTGACTGGATAGAATACATTCTCATAGTAAATTTTCCATAACTAATTCATCACTTGTCCAAATCCGCTGATATTCTGAGGGGACATGGCCAAGGCAATTATGAACAACATTTAATAAGGGCTCAACGCGTGAAAAGGTGATTTATATGGCCAAAACACGACAACATTCGGAGGACAGAAATCTGGCTATAAAAGGAGGAGAGCTCCTCCTCCTCAAGACATTCCAATCCCATTCTCCACCCCATTCCTTTTGGTGCACCAATGAGAAAAACTTCTAAGATTTATATTTTATTTATTTTGTTTTAAAATGTCTCTCCTATCTCGCATTATCTCTCTTACTCCATCCATGGAGGGGTAGTTTAATTTGAGTGATCGGAAATAGGGGAGGCTGGACCTATGTGTTGTGCTTCAGTTTTGTACTTGAAATGAATAAAATTTGTTCTTCATTCTTCTTCCGGTTCCAATTCATAATTCAGTATTAAAATCTGAATGCCGTTTTGTTAAGGTTTTTATTCTGAAATTATAAATTTCTTTGGTCAATGATCACATCTCCCTCCACCCAATTCTAATCTGTATACGGTGGAACATGATTAGGGTTGGGTGGTGATTGCTCGACGGTTGACAAGCACGTCTGTAGGATTGTATGTCGAAATCATGGTTTATTAGGGAACAACAATTCTAGGTCTGGGATTGCTCTAATTAATCAAGAGACCTTCTACAACCCTAAACACATTGGAAGGAGGATAGACCAATCTAAGGTTTTAGAAAGAGAAATTTTCATCACATCTCTCTTACCGGTTTAAGGAAGAAGAAGAGATAAAATTTGGAAACCATGATGGCAAAACACTAAGTCTAGTTGAACCAAATCCGATCACCGTCTTTATAATTTGTTAAAATCAATCAATTTCTGTTGTTTTTTCTCTCATAGTCATTCAAATTTGTTAAAACCAATCTTTTTAAGAAAACCAACAAAAAGTGACAACCTTGTTTTGTGTGCACTCCACTTCGGGAGACTACCTAGGATCAGCTGCTATACTATACTTAGGTAAATAAAATATGGTTTTTCCACGTCCCATGACAGGCGTGCGTCAAAACATTGCATCTTTTCTGGGGAGTAAGTAGTTAATTCAATCACTTTTTTCTAAATTCAAATTTTTTTTTATTTTTTTAATTTTTTTAAAAAAAATCATACAAAAAACCATTTCCCATAATGTCTTTAATCTCAAATTCAAATGCATGGAACAATTACTCACAGGTGCCATAAGAAGAAACTGACTATACTGAGGAATCCCTCCAACGAAGGGTTGATGCTCTAATGATAAGGCTCAAACAAAAGGAAAAAGGATTAGCAACATGGATTTCACTAGAAGATTTGATGACCTTGCCCGATGAACTCCAAATAGACATTCAAAGATTCAAGGCCAACAATGATGTGCCACTGGTCTTCCCAAATTTCATTGAAGACATGAATGATGTTGAATAAAAACTCAAGGTGGAGGAGTCTGACTATCTATCTTCATCTATTAAAGATCAACTCCAAGTGTAATTTTCTATTGAAGAAGATATTCATGCCGAAACGACTCAGGGAGATGATACAATCTTGAACTCAAACTCTTTTAAATTTATTAAATATGATCTGAGTATAACTGCCATCTTTTTTGAATTTTCAGAATTGTGTGACTCATATTATGCCTTGGAGGATGATGTGAAAAAAGAAGATGCACCTGTTGAGGAACACCTAGAGTTCCCTGAAGTCATTGAACATCTAATGGATGAGCCCCATCATGAAGAGATTCTAGTGGATTTTCCTGATGAACTAGAGACACATGCTGCTTCACATCTGAAGAAACCACTGGAAATAGAAGAAGATGTTGCACAAGAAGCAATGAAGAATGAGGAGGATCCATACTTCATCCTACCCCCGCCATGCAAGCTATACTCTATTGCAAAGGGGGTGGATCTGGTGTACTCTATACTTGGAATCCTCCTCAACAAGGAAAATGAAGCACAAGATGGGAAAAGCCACATGTGCTGGTTCAAATCAAAGAAGCTACATCCACCATCAGACTTTGGATAACATCTGGTACTTCCCACTGGATGCAGTAAAAATTCAAGGCCCACATGGGGGATCGTACCAAGACTTATCCCTTTCCATATAAGAATTTAGATTTCAATTTCATTTATTATATGTAGTTTAGCATTCATCCCTTTCCTCCTTATCATTTTGAGTTTTAATGACACGATACTTGTTCTTAATTTTGAAATTTTCTTTTGTAGGATCATAATGGAAGAAGGAAGCCCCAAAAATTTGTTAAAGGGGGCTGAATCTTTATTTCAAAAGAGTGTTCATTTTTAAATTTTAAATTTTAAACTCCTTAAATTTTTTGTCCAAAACATGTTTTAAGCTTTAATGGTAAGAATTGCATACCCTCACTTGAATTAATGTTTTACTCAAATTATCTAGGAGACATGAATTTCTTAGGAATCTTGTGATGCCATGTTTTAAATTTCATTTTTAATGACATTGAATGATTAAAATGGATAATTGGATGATTAATGTGAATCAAGGATATTGAAATAAGGACTCATGATTTGAGGGAATTAATTGATTCATGTATATGAAATTTCCCTTCCATTTTTAATTCTTTGAATTTGTGAAATTCATGTGAATTAATTTGTTTTTAATAATCATTCCATGAGTGATTGTCTAATATCATATTCTCATTCCTGAGAGGATTTCTCGGCCAAATATTTCCTATTTTATCTTGAGCATATTTCTTGAGTGATCTTGGGATGTGCCACCTACTAGAACTTGTATTGAAACTTGTCAAAGCTATGACTGTACAAAACCACATTTAAAATGATTGAGGCATATCTTTGGATAGCCACATTTTATCTTAAGTCCCACCTTTACATTTATCCTTCGTAAGCCCTTATATTCCATGAATTTCTTTATAGGTTTAAGCCACATTACAATCCAATTTTTCCTTACCTACCCGCACGTTTTAGTATTTTTTCATGGTTATTTCAAGTTTGAGTGTGGGGGAAGGGCCTTTCGTGTGCGTTCCTTGGGATATGTATCATTTTTGGGTGGTGTAATGTGTGCATTATCATTTTGGGCAATTTATTATTAGAAAATTGGGCCTGAGTCATAATTTCATTATGCTTCTTTCATTTCATCCGGTTCTCCAAAAAAAAGAAAAAAAATTCAAAATAAAGTTGTGCCTTTCTGGAGCTTTACAAAAAAAAGAAAATAAAGTTGTGCCTTTCTGGAGCATTACAAAAAAAATAGGGAGAACATGGATGATATCATTCTTTTTAATCATTAATTGAATCATGACCCATGTCATTGAAAGGGGAGTGGTTTTGTGATTCACATTTCAAGGGGATTTGAGTGAGGTTCATCTTGTGTTTTCACTTTAATAATCATGCATTGTACTTAAGAGTAAAATCTCCTACTTATGGCCTTAAATTATTTCAATCATTACCCACCAACCCTAAGCCACAGAGTCATTTGAACCTTTATTTAAAGTCCTCATGATTTTATGTGTGTTTTTTCTTTACAAAGTGGAGAAAGTAGTTACTTTACAAGCCTATGGGTAAGGAGCATGTTCTCATGATATGAGCATAACTCTACTATTAACTGTATCATGAGTGATTAGAGAAAAGATTCAAAAGTGAGGTAGGTCATGATTTGGCATGTTTAATAATAATAAATTGAGAAGCTTGAATGAATGATAAAAGAAGCTTCATTATTTTTCAAAGGGGAAAAGTAAAATGCATGAATTGATTGTTTCTTTGAAAAATGGGAAATTAAATTGTTATTTTTTGTGGAATTAGAAAATTTGATTGGTCATTGATAATCATTTTATTTTATTCCATTTGAAATTTAAATATTGGTCACATTGGTGCCCTTTGAATTCCATGTTGAGATTTTATGCTTGAGGACAAGCATAGTTTAAGTGTGGGGGAATTGACAGGGCTTATAATTTGCACATTTTATAATGCATTTCTATTGTTTTAAACATCCCAAGATACCATTTTGAGCTTATATGTAACAATTTTGGAATTAAGAAGTATTTTAAGTTTAAATGCAAAAATGACCAAATTCTGCATTTTGGACAGATTTTCACTACAGTGGTATTTTGGTCATTTACAAAAAATAAAAATCCAAATTTTATGAATATAATTTTTTTAGAATCCTAATTTAATTTCCTTCAACTTTGTCTTCTAGACCAGGATCTGATTCGACCATCTTGAGGTCCAAACAATTCAATGAAGTTGAAGATTATTCAGGAACACCAAGGAAGCTTCCAGGAAATTTCTTCCAGAAAAAAAAAGGTTCAGTGAAATATCCATAACTAGCTGAAAAAGACTTTAATGGAGCTGACGTTTTGTGTATAGACGGATATGAAGATTTTGAACACGTTTCATTAAGGGAGACACGCCTTAAATGGCCGTTTTCAGGGACATTAATTCATTACAAAACGTTGGTTTGCGGTTTGATAATTCTGACTGGACAGAATAAATTCTCAGAGTAAATTGTCCATAACTCATTCATCATTTTTCCACATCCGCTGATATTTTGAGGGGACACAGCCAAGACAATTATGAACAACATTTAATAAAGGCTCAACGCGTGAATAGGTCATTTATAGGGTCCAAAACCCGACAAGATTTAGAGGACAGAAATCTGGCTATAAAAGGAGGAGGGCTCCTCCTCCTCAAAACATTCCAATCCCATTCTCCACCCCATTCATTTTGGGGCACCAAGGAGAAGAAATTCTCAGATTTATCTATTATTTCTTTTGTTTTAAAATGTCTCTCATATCCCGCATTATCTCTCTTACCCCATCCATGGAGGGGTAGTTTCATTTTAGTGATCAGAAAGAGGGGAGGCTGGACCTATGTGTTGTGCTTGAGTTTTTTTCTTGAAATGAATAAAATTTGTTCTTCTTTCTTATTCCGGTTCCAATTCATAATTCAGTATGAAAATCTGAATGCGTTTGTGTTAAGGCTTTTATTCTGAAATTATAAATTGCTTTGTTCGATGATCACATCTCCCTCCACCCAATTCTAATCTGTGTACGGTGGAACATGATTAGGGTTGGGTGGTGATTGCTCGACGGTTGTCAAGCACATGTGTAGTATTGTATGTCGAAATCATGGTTTATTAGGGAACAACAGTTCTAGTTCTGGGATTGCTCTAATTAATCAAGATACCTTCTACAACCCTAAACACATTGGAAGGAGGATAAACCAATCTAAGGTTTTAGAAAGGGAAATTCTCATCACATCTCTCTTACCAGTTTAAGTAAGAGGAAGAGATAAAATTTGGAAACCATGATGGCAGAACACTAAGTCTACCCGAACCAAATCCGATCAATGTCATTATAATTTGTTAAAATCAATCAATTTCTGTTGTTTGTTTCTCTCATAGTCATTCAAATTTGTTAAAACCAATCTTTTTAAGAAAACCAACAAAAAATGATAACCTTGTTTTATGTGCACTCCTCTTCGGGAGACTACCTAGGATCAACTGCTATACTATACTTAGGTAAATAAAATATTGTTTTTCCACGCCCCACGATAGGCGTGTGTCAGATGGATGTTATAAAAATTATTTTGATTAACAACTACTTAAAATATAATTCATTAAATTAAATGGAGTTTTATCATACAAAAGAATTTTGGAGAAGGTGTAAAATATCTATGAAGAAAATACAAATGATAAGAGTTAAATGTTACAAATATAAAGGTATAAGTAGAAAGATATCTAAAAGTGTGAGTATAAATAAATTGGTGACTTCCTTACATGGGTGACTGGTATTTCTAGCACTATAAGATATCATGTAGATAACATATAAAGTTAAGTAATAATTAAAATCACCATTAAAATTCTACCTTACTATTTTCATGAAAAATAATCATATTTGAAGATAAAGATCATAAATTTTTTATGTATAAAATAAATATCACTATAATTAAATATAAAATGAGAATATATAAAGTTTTGAAATAAATGGGAAAAGATTATTGTGAAATTTCCATCAATGAAACTAAACAAGGAAAAAATAATAAGATTCATAAAGTTGATGATGTTGGTGACACCAACAGTGAAGAAGAGGTTAGTAACAATTTTTATGAAAACATTTCTCTATTTTCTAAAAATTTGAAAACATTTAATGGAATTTACAATGGGAATTTATCATTAAAATTATTTTGTTTAATAGCTATTTGTAATTTTAATGAAAATAGCCCTTGAAAAAAGAATGATGAAGAATGTGAAAAATATTATATAAAATATGGAGGAAAATTTATGAAAAATGATGAAAAAACAAATTCTTATTCCAATCGAACAGATAAAATGATTTATAAACCCAAAAGGAGAGTATTTTTGTAAGTACGATGAATATGTGGATAATGAAATTTGTAAATAAAAATTCATCAATGTTTATAGATAAAAAAAATATTAGGATATTAATTGAAACATAATATGATATAATTAGTTATTAATAGGATAATTAGTGAGAATATTAAGTGAAAATAGATTTAAAATGATTATATCAAATGATTGTAAAATTTAAAATAGGACTTATGATATTTAAAATGGAATGTTCCACAATATATATTAAAAAAAATTCTTGAATTGAAATATAATTTTTCAGAAAAGAAAGATTATTTGATGAAATAAATTAAATAATAAATAAATACAAATATTCCCAAAAAAATAATGATAAATGTTAAGGAGGATGAATTACAAAATGTTCAATAAATGATTTAAAAATGTATGATGGTTTTTATAAGTTATAGAAACTATATTTTCAAAATATATGAATTTTCCCATTAGTGTAAACCTTATAAATATTAATAAAAGATATATTCAATGTCATAAATTAATAATAAATATAATAATAATAATTAATTAGAGAAAATTTAGCTTGTTAAAAAAACAATATTATAATTTTTTATGTTATAGAATTTTCAATTTCTTACGAAAATATTTCTAGTACTAGTGATTCTGATAATGGTGGAATGAATTATAATTTTAGGAGGGATATTTCAAGAGATAGAAGAAGATAATTCACTATACAAATTCAATACAATTAATGTTATAAAATTTTATATTAATAAGTAATGAAATCCACATTGTATGGGTGTTTTTTTAATGTATTCGTTCTATCAATACTACTAGTATTTTGGATGATGTTTCACAAATAAAAAAAATTATTTGTGTGATCACGAAAACTAAAACTATCACGTAGTTATTTTAATGAAATGTTTGTGTGAGATTCCACCCATTCATAGATATAATTGATAGTAAATTTATATAATGTTTGAAAATATATTCCAACCTATCTAAAATAGTTGTGATTGATCTGAACAAATCTTATATGTTTCAAAATGGAGTATTTTATTATGTACACAACAATATTTTTATAACAATTCTAAAATGATTGAAGTGATAGAATATATTGGGAACGAAAAATATCTTTTTTTAGAAACATATATAAATGTTACAAAATAAGAATGACCCTGGATTTCGGAATGTTATTGATCTTCACATATGATAGGAGATATAATGTTTTTTAATAATGTGAATGATTTTATAAAAGTATCTATTAAATTTGGAAATAATTAATGTCTCGATATCAAATTTGATATATATATATTATTGGGGTAATATTGTAATCCATAAAGGCATTCAATGTATATAGAATGAAACACATCCTATTAAGTGTTTCAAAACATTTTGATATTGTAAATAATGTATTTTTCAGAAATTAATATTTTTTAATAGATATGATGAAGAAAATATTTTTACAAGATGTTAACATACAATGAAGAACTTGTTTCATGTTGGAGAAGTTAATAAATAATTTTATCTAAGAATGATGGAAGAAAATTTATTATCGCATTAACGGTTCAAGAATTAGATCCATAGAAATATGATAAAGTTAACAACATGAGAATGTGTTCATGATATCAAAAAAATGAAAATAATAATATATTTGGGTTGATAAATTTTACAATAAATTATAATTACAAACTTATAAAATAAGAAAAATGAAATTCATTAATGTTTTCCCCTAGATTTGATTCATTCTCAAAATTTTTGGTAAATATGATAAGAATAATCATTAATAAATAACTTCTTTAATATTTTAATGGATTAATTTACTCATTGTTATTGTTTAATGTATTTTATCATAGATCGTTAGCTCTAAAATGTTTAAGAATAATAGGACAAGAGTAGAAAAGGTATGCAGATATTAAGTGAAGAAATTGTGAACTAATAGTTGTGGTGAATAAAAAATATGAATAATTGAGATGTTATTATAAAAAGAGTATTATTATTAGTGAATTCAGTTAACCATATACAAAATAATAAAATGGGGTTACTAATATTAATTATATTATTTTGGTGGAGATGTAGTGAAATTTTTTATTGATCATGGTATTTTTTAATACTTATAAAAAAATTAGAAAAATTCAATAGTTTTTATTCAGAATTATATTTTCTATAGACCATGTTCTAATATGAGTACTTACAAATCATTCTATGATGAAATTAAAATTTTGAAACATTTAAGGGTTTTTGGTAGTACCTACATTATAAAAAACCAAAATGGAAATCAACGAAAATATTATCAATGCAGAGTAGATTGCAATGATTCTTTGATATTATACTAATGTAAAAGAATTATTTTTATTAATTAATAAAGTAGGTAATTTTATTTTTTCTGATAATGTAAATGTTTATGTAATATATGAAGAAATGGTTTCCCAAGAACATGTAGATAAGAAGGACAAGGAAGACTAACAAGTTTAAAAACCCGAAAAGAATTCCAATAATAGTGATTCTAAAAAATTTAATAGCTATACATATATACGTATAGTGAGGAGGAATAATTGAATAAATATAATCCAAATATGATTAAATATCTAGACATACAAAACATCATTGGTGATTAACAACAAAATGGTCAAAGAAGATGTCATCAATGTTTATTACACATACTTCTTTCTTCTTAAATATTAATTGAATAGTTTTAAATGAAGAATTGAAGAATACCTACTGGATTCCTGATATGAATAATGATTTAGAAAACATTGATAGGAATGATTAATTGGAATTCATATACAACCCAAATAATGAGAATTTTATTGGTACAATGTTGGTGTTTATAAATCAGTTTAATGAAGATGGTGATGTGATATGAAACATAACACATTTTGTATACAAGGAATAATAAAAAAATAATGTAATATATTTTGATGATACCATGTATAATTTTATAAGGTTAGAAACTATAAAAAAATTTCTTGGAAGTTATACACAATATGGTTATAAAATTATTCAAATTGTTGTGGGTTCAAATTTTCAAACAGCTTAACATGATGATGAAGAATATGATGAATTACAGTTTTTATTTGGTATTGGAAAAATTGAACGAAATGTGTGGAATATGAATAAATAATTTCATGGTATAATGTACAATCTTAGAGCATGTTATTACAATTTGGATACCTACATAAAGTTGTTGAACATTAAGAATGAAACAATTAAAAATAATCTATACATTAATGAAAATAAAAATATATATATCATTGTAATTGTTTATATAGATGACATTATATTTTCTTGGAATGATGAAATAGCATTTGAAAAGTTTTATAAAGAGATAAATAAGTTGTTTTATGTTCCAATGTTTGGTGAAACTAAATACCTTATTCTCTCAAAAATCATACAAAATAAGAAAATAGTTTTCTATATCAAGAAATTTATGTAATATAACTTCTTTAGTCGTTTGGGATGGAAAATTCCAGTCCCGTTTCCTCACAATTTTCAGTAGTAACCATGATTTTAAACATGGAGAAAGATACTATTGGATTTTAAATAATTCGTAAAGGTTACTAGAAGTTATTTATATCATATTTCATTAGGACTAGATATTATGTGCACTATAATATTATTTGAAAACATATAATGTTCTAAAAAATATCATCATATCATGGAAGGAAAATGATTTATAGAATATATCAAATGAAAAAAAATATCAATATCATGAATGAAAGCATAGACATAATTTATTTATTTTATTATATAAATTAATTTTTGGGAGGGATGATTGGATGATATAAAATATAAAAACTGGTGGGGTTTTCATTTTGTGAGAAATTAGTGTTATTTGTATAATAAAAAGAAATTAATAAACTCATAACATGGATGATTTTTAATAATTCCCATCAATCATGATAGAACACAAATTAGGGGGATGAAGACTCATTTCCAACATTTTTTAGTTGAAGTGATGTTACCCATTATCTTGGGTTCTAAAAGCCAATGTTTTATAAATATCACTAAAAATGTAGTTCCTTGTTGATGTTAAATGAATTTTAATATCGTATATCACTTCATCAATAAGAATGTGTCAAATAATTAACTCATATAGAATATTTTCCTAAAAAGGATCTCGTTAATGATATATTCACAAAACCATTACTAAATATATCATTTCATAAATATAATTTTAACATGGTCATTAATCCATCTTATTTACAAGTCTGATATATGAAATCCATTTTCTAATCATGTCATTGAATATTATTTTCATGTTGGTGAAAATGATGTTTCTTATTTATATATATCCATTGATATGTTCTAATCCTTTGAAAGAAGAAAGTAGTCGGGGTGAGTTTTTAAAGGGGTATATGGTGATTTATGCATGTAAATTTATGAAATATTTAAATAGTTTTCTGAAGTGGATGTTTAAAACTTATTTAGTGGAATGTTTACAAGTTGTGACGAAATATAATATATTTTTAAGATCTATCAAGTTGGAACTTCAAGACGTATATTTATAATTAAAAATATATGGAAACCATGGTTTTTATATTCAATGATTATTGTTTCCTATACAAATTTTACTCACATATGCTTACAAAAGACGATAATTTACCCATTTATTATTTTCACAATGTTTCATTAATTTATAGATCTTCTTTAAAATCAAACACACAATTTGGAGATTTTTGTGACATAGTTCACTGCAAGTGTTATTTAAAGATGTTTTTATGGAAGTTTTTTCTCTTTTTTTTCATTATAAAACATCCCCTAACATTGATAAATATGATGAAATAATATTGTTTTTCTAGATTAAAATAATCAGACACATTATTATTATTATTAATTTCAATCAATTTATTTTTTCATTTATGAATGTTGTTTTTTGAGTAATATTTTTTTAGACTCCAATATCTGGAGTGATGTTTTTTTTGAATAGAGTAGGAAGATATAACAGATACAAAATATTATAATAGATGTTTGACATATACAATATGATGATCCTTTACTATGCTGAATTATATCAACATCTATAGATATCTAAAAAGCATATAATCTAAGATTTTTATATGATGTTAAGAAATAATTTTTAGGCATTACATTTTTTGTCTAATAAGTATCATGCACGAAATCCAAAAAAACGACTTTATAGATTTTAGGAAATCTGATTGATAATTGAAATAAAATAAAATATTAGAAGTATTATAACATTAAGAATTGAGATTAATTATTTTATATTTATCTTAGAATTCTAAAAATAATAAATATATCATATATAAGGGGGATATTCTATAAGAAAGGAGAAATATGAATTTCTAATGTTGTTATGAATAAAATAATTTCTAAACACATAAAAATAGATTGAGATGAACCTGATTTAGAAGTTGTTTGATGACTAGGAGTTTGAATTTTATTAAATTCTAATTTTTAGAAATGTTTAGATTAGTTGATCCATTGGATACGTCTATCGATAAAAAACAAATATGCAAACGTATAAGAAATCAGATGAATAATTCAATTAGATGAATAACGTTATACTAATAAAATTTTATTAATGAACTAGAGTTGTCAATTTGATTAGCTTTTAAAAACAATAATTTAAATAATGTAATTGAATTTGATAAATAAAAGGGAATATAACAACAATCCATCATATTGGCAACAAAATGTTCCACAATATGAAATTCAGACACATTCCATTAGAGTAGAAACGAACACTAGTCAATTGGATTATATGGTTGATAACGATTCATCATATGATCATTTTGACACTGATGAATAGTTAGAATATTGGATTGACAATAAAATATTTCATCATATTGATGATAAATTGAAAAGATTGAGAATTTTGTCGAAAAAAGTGTCAGAATGATATATTATGGACTGAGTATTTGAAATGTTTTATTTGACGTGATATTCTATTTTGAGATGTTATATTAAATTCATCATGGTTTGATTTTACACAAAAAGATATGAGAAGAATTTCTAAGTGATAGAAATTTAGTTAAAATGGTCATCAATGTTTATAAAACCAATATTCCAGTCATTTGGAATAAATTTTCTATTTCCACCTTTTTATACTGTTGGATTCTTATAAATATAGGGCAGAATACATTCATTCATTACGACTATTCATGTGCACAAAAAATATCTCTTGAATTATGGTCACATACTACATTCTAGATAGATATCTTGATTGGATAAGTTTTGATAAGAAAAAAAGTGATCATAGACATTGTGATCAGTGAATATGTGACCAAAAAAGTTGGGATTAGATGAATTGTGATCATATATATTCTGATAAATGTTGTTTCTATTAGAGAATATGTGATCAAATGACTTGAAGTATGGGTTGTCAAGATCAGTCTGATGAATGAGGCTTGTTTTTTGACAGATGAATATGACTTGTTTCTGTTTTGATGAATTATACATGAATCTAGACTAAAATATTATATATATTAATTAGAGTATGTGATCAAAATAATATCAATATAAGTTCCAGAGGAGTTCAACCAACATACTACTAGGTAAGAATATTATTTATTGTTTTTAGAGAAGTGAACAATTGAGCTTTTTCATAGTAGAATAGTGATAGTGTTTGGATACAATATGTGGTGGTTAATAAAACATTATATATCATATTATTTATTTCATTCATTATATAACAAGAACATTCTCTACTTTATTGGTCATAGGTAAAAAAATGTATAATTGTATATCCTATCTATTTTATCCATACAACTCTATAGTAAATGTTGTTTTATTGAATTATTTAAAATCCTTCCATGGAATAGCTACTCTAATTGAGTAGTGATGCTTGTAAATACTGGTTTTCATGATGTTTAGGTTGAGATTTTTTTCAGAGTAGTTGCCTATCATTAACAATAGAAGAAGGTTGTTAATAATGTTAACATAAAAATAGATATCACTCATTCACCACCTCCTCATATAATTCATTACCTTGATCATGCATGGATGTTTACCTATAAGAATGTGTTAATATTACTAAGGGGATATTTTAGATCAAATAGAGGTTATAAGATGGAGAATGGTAAAGAATGTTTGTATGATTTTATTCATAGTTAAATCTGATATAGTTTTATAAGAACACTAAATCATGAAATTATTTAGTAACCTATAATTTTATAAACATGTGATTTATAATAATATATCCAATGTTCACAGAAAATAATGTTGATGGAAATAGATGATGTACCTATGGTTTTGTTAAGTAAATATTTATGTTGTATTTCAAGTCATATTATTTTTTATATTTCATTAAGAATATTGAATAAAAGAATTATGATCAATGGAATCAAATAGAAGATTTAATGTAAATTACATTGTATTGAAGTCATTTATTTAATATATTAGGGCATGTGATTTTATGAAAAAACTCTAATTTATTACAATAAATGTTTTTATGTTTTCAGATAGAGTATAACTTATGAATCCATCAAACATGATGTTCTGGATAGAGTCCAAAGAGTATATATTTTCCATTGAGGTTCTACTAGAAAATGTTACAGGAAACATAACATTTTTTTAAAGTCATGCATTGTGATGGTTCGGATTTGGAAGTTAAAATCTTCAATAATCAAGAACAAAATGTTGTGACTCTTTCCATCATTTAAGGAAGAATTAATGTGATAGATGACATTAGTTATTAATTAGTTAAATATTAAGATATTTTACTCATAATATTATGGAGTATTGTCAGTGGTACATTTAAAAATATTTTTACTAGCATGATTAATGTTTGAGATCAAACATTGAATTCAATTTTTTGTCTTCAAACATTTTTTCAGATAATCAATCCATTATAAAGGTGATCAGTTAAAATGAAAATGTTTCTACTTGTTGAATTGAAAAATATGTTTGGTAATAGTATATGAGAATGGTAGAACATCAAGTAATATCAATGGATAAAATATAATGAGATGTAGAGGTATCAAAACTAAGACACATGGTAGAGTTGCATCATAAAGAAGGGTACCAAAAAAAGGATATCATATAGAAAGGTATCAGGTTGTCTATATTGGAATATATATATACTAAAAATATAGTCATCACATGTTGATGTTATCAGATATAAATATTCTTAAAAATGTAAAAATAGATGTTCTTCCTTAAAAATATGTAATAAATTGAATATGATAATGATTAATATATAATAATACCAATGTGGTGAAAATTATTTATGCATTATGAAAACATATTTATTCCTATTTATTATGGTTCTTTTATTACGACAAATATTTTTCATTATTACAATCTATGTGTGGAGAACAATAACAGAAAAAATCATATAGTTTTATTATTGTGATATATATTTCGTGGTTGATGTAAACATCCAAAGGATTGTTATCTAGTAGATGTCTGGTCATGATTTATTTCCCACCAATGCTATGGTTTAACTAGTCTTAATGTGTAGTAAACCTTATGATATTAGAGACCTTATGGGTTAGTTTTTTATAAGGGTTATATTTTTAGTAATTTAAGTGGATGGTTTTTAAATAATAAATTATAAAATAATTAGTATCATGGATTCACCCTACCTTAGTAATCACACAATCTCTAACATGTCATTGAATCATGGGTCATCAAGAGAATTCTGAGCCAATTGTTTTGGGTAAATGTCAACCACTCAAGAAAAATTATGAGGCTGGGGATGTTTTATCATATAATAGGGTTCAATGCATCAACCCATAGAATATTAATGGTAAATCATTTTTATGCTATGACAATATTACTGATGTGGAATTATTGTAGAGGTTTGATTCCTATTAGATTAACTGGATCTCCCAATTAGGAATGAGATGAGTTAGCTCTTTCATTTCCAAAATGAAAACATGAAATATAATCATATAAAGTTATCAAAAGACTTCAATTATGGAGTGGTTGTCATGGTTTTTGTGGCCAAATAAGATTACATCCAATCAAAATCAAATACAGCTATCTTACCTCGGGATGGTGAAATATATGGTACACAATAAGTTTAATGTATGGGTTGTGAATTAACATTGTTTCATTTGATCATGTAATCTATTGATTTCCAATAAAATCACCACTAGTATAATGAATATATGGGCTTAATACATGATATGGTTTGATATTGGAAATTCATTAAATTATTTCCAAAATCCAAAACTCTTATATACACTTCCGCTACTATACTGATTTCGATTCTACCCATAGAGGAATTGTAGAGAGAGACATACTAAAAATGATAAAAAAATAATTGAAACTAATTCTGGATAATTATTAATGAACATAAATTTTGTTCTATAACATTAGAAATAAATTCTATTAATTATTAGATAAATGTATAATTATTATAGAAATTATTTTTACCATTAATTTCAATCAATAAATTAGATCAACCTTAATATGGGATCATTTGATTGTTATTTTTCACAAATACACATGGATATTTTCATTTAGAGTGTATTGTTGATTAATTTTAGGCAATCTATAAATTTTAAAAAATAGAATAATTTCATCTCATTATGTTTTCTGTAATAATACCTATTTTTAAAAAAATCAATGACACTTGAATGTTTTAGACACAATGAACATTATAAATTAATCATGTATCAAAAATTTATTATTTTACCATCAAATATCTAGAGTGTGGTTTTCAAAAATCAAAAATTATGTTGAGATTTTCTCAAAAATTATTAAGTCTTATATTATGAAAAACATATCCATTTTTATATATCAGGTCTCTATATAAAAATATTGAAATTTAATTTCAATTATTTATATTTTGTTACAAAATAATAGAGAGGTTCTTTAGGATAAAATGAAATTAATAATGATATCAATTGATCAAAATAACCTTTCCTTGAGTGTAAATTAATTTTCGGTCATTTCATATCCCACTAATGGTATCATTCTATATGAACCCCATAGAGAAATATGGTTCATAGAAACAATGTTAAGAGAATATATGTATGTATATATTTGAAGATAATGTGGAATATTAATGGATAATAATATTATTATCATAAGTAATATAATTAATTTTTACAAAAAATAACACATTTTAAAAAAAATCCCAAGATCTAACTAAAAGTGAAATTTCATGCTATTGATTTAATTTTAAAGGAAAATAATGTTTTTTGACATTATTAATAATGAGTAATATTTTTATTTTCCACTTTTTAAATTAACTAATAGAATAATAATTTTTTTTTGAAAATAAGGTCAAATAGATGGATCGATTAATGGTATGTATAGTTCTATTTTTTTGGGTTTTTTTATTATTCCATACGATGAAAGAATTTCAATAGTCTTTGAAGTGTTGTTTCATTATGGATGTGATTATAAAATGGTTATTATTTTGGGATAAATTTATGTTTTTTGTATTTCTTATAGATCACAAATTTACTATAGCCATATTTTCATTACTGATGATCTATTAATGAAAAGCATCATTCTAGTAAAACATGATGGATTATTATATGATGTTTTGACATTTTATAATATTGGGTGGGAGTAGTTTTGTCATCATTATGTTTCTATAGATTTACCACATTCATTAATGTAGTTTATTTTTAAAATATTAAAAATTGTTTCGAGAGAAAAATCATATATAGTAAATGATGGAAAAATAGAATAATTCCAAATCATTAATGTTTTATAAATCAATTCATAATATTAAAAATTATGTTCACCATATTATTTAGGATAAATTAGTAAAAAAAAATTAACTATTATTTATAATTGATCTATTACCGAATCCAACTACAAAGATAATGCAATTCCCAACCAATATACATAATTTTCCCAATAAACAAACTAAACATTAGTAAACCCTTTAATTTATCATTTATTATTTATTTTTAAATTTAATTATTTTTAAACCAATCATTTTTAATACTATGTGTTATGTCACATTAAAAATATTACACCATAAAAAATAATGTATCAAATATCTTATATATATTACAAAAAAAACAATTATGGAAGTTGGAACCATCTACAACAACATGTTTAATTTTTTTTGTATGTTTTTCTCTCCAAAAGATTCTTTGAATAAATTTGATCAAATGAACTAATTTTTCTTCAAACACAACAATAAAACTAATTTTTTATGCACACATTATATCATCCTTCCGTTGAAAAATCACAAAATAGAATATTCATTTGTTTTAGTTTTAGAATACTTGGAATAAACACATTTACACATAAAAAAACATGGAAAATAGAATATTAGATGTAAAAGATAATAGTAAAAATAGAATATTATAGTATTTTTTAAATTAAAATACATGATCTTATGTGAAAAATAACTATATGTCATTGAAAAATCATGATTTACAAAGAGATATATAAAGAACATATGTTGTAATAATCGACCAATTGAAATTAATTAATCAATACCTTGATGTAACTTGGATTATAGTTTGTTAAATTAACGAATCACCCATATAAAGATAAATTCTTCTTATTAATATGTTTACTATAGAGACCAAAAAAACTCTTGGAGGCTTTATAAACACTCTTGATAGATTTGGATATTCAAATAATACTACAAATTTTACTAAAGTGATGACTAGTCCCCACTAGAAATTTAATGACACTCATTTCTAAAAATCATGTTTATTTTAACTAATATGCTTATAACATCTATTTAACAAAAATATAATTGGGAGAACCCCAACATTTTACCCGTAATGAGACTCTAATTTTCTCATTGAAAACTTTGAATAAATATTTTTTGAATATTTAAAATTTATATAAAACATTATTTTAAAAAATCATAATAGAATATATATTATATTAAAAAATTACATTATTGGGTACTAAAAATTAACATTTTAATCCCAAAATATTTAATATTATGAGAATATTACACTTCATTATCTAATCCAATACTGAAATCCAGTTTTGTCTGAGTGCATATAATAGTACAACCACTCAAATATTCACTCTAATAATAAATATTAATTATCATTCAATCATTTCAAAATATATATGATAATATAAACCACACTATTCCAACCCATAATGTTATAAATAACACTCCAAACATCATTTATACAGAAACATACAACATTAGGGTACATTATGTTATAGGTAATCACAATGTAATGAAACCTTTTGTGATAGATTTTAGGTATATGTAGTGGTCCAAACCACTTATTAGCGTATTTACATAGGTTTATAGAATGACCACCTTTAGTGTTTTCAATAATGTAAATGTGGTTGGGTTTTTATACTGACAGTGGTTTCAAAAAAAAAATTAAAATGTTAATTATTTTAGGTTTATCAACTATTTATATAAAAAAATTCTTGGATTATTAAAAATTATTCTCATATGCTTATATATTAATGTATTTTCTTCATATTGATGGGTATGGGATACCATGAATAGTTATTTTCATGGGGGTTCCTCATTTCACCCATACTTTTTTATAGTTTACCAACCACCAACTATTATCATAGAGGGTTGGATGATTCCAAATCAAATAGCGGGGTTTTCTCAATATGTTTTTGTAGAATTTATAATTGTTAATACAAATGTGATATTTTTTATTGTTAGTAGAATGTAAAAAATAAATTTTTTTAAGAAATTCATAGTGTGTAATGCTATTATACATATGTATCCAAAAAAAATATTTACTATAATATTAAGATAAATACAAAAAATTAATTATAAATATAAATAAAAAATATATTACCACATTTTATATTGAAATACATTATTAAATCACATATATTGTAATTAATATAACCAGTACTTATATTTAAATTCCATAAAAACTAGTTTATGAATAGGCCTATAGAAATGTAATATATTAAAGACTGTCATGATTTAAAACTGTTTCGCTATCTTTACTTTTTGATGATATATGATAATCGTCGTCATGAGTTACAATATTTTTTCATAGTAATTGATGAATTTAAAGCGTATATAAGATTATACTAGACAATATCACAAAATATATATACATGAACCAATTATACCTACCAATATCATCCTATCCTGGATAAAATGTCCTAAGGAATAATATATATATTGGTATGAAATAAAATAGTAAAAATTTCACCAAATTTATTAAAATACTCATCATGAGATATATTGAATGAATCCTAGTCCAATATATTTATGTAAAAAATTCCAATTTTTAGCTCTGGTGCTCTATTTTGAACAATAATAAGACGTTTTGAAAATAAATTCATTAGTTTTAATTTTTTTGGGGACCTTTCAAATGCATGTGTTAGGGATGGTCTAGTACTAATAAACCATGTCGAACCAGGATTATCATTTCCTAAACCCGAGAAAATGACATAACTCTAGGATACCAATGATGAATACTAGTAATTTATATCCCATAAATCCTTATATTAATCCTAAACATTGAAAAATATAAAATAACAATATAATTAAGTTAAATATTATAATAATTAAATTAGTTTACCGCTATCCTATGATCATGTTTCATTCACTAAATTTATGTCAAAATTCTCATGCACATCATACAAAATCTCATTCCACCAAACCCGATGACCAACTTCCAAATGCTATATCACTAAAGATGAAAAATAAAAATATTAAAATTGTAATAAAATATAATAGAATATATATATATTATAATAATTAAAATAAAAATAATTTAATTTTATACTTGAAAAACTCAAACAGCCTGATATGTTTGGGATTATTGGTTTCTCACTACATTCAATGTTTATCTTAGAAATTATCATTCAATATTAATATATATTGGTATGAAGTTGAATATGGTTAAAAAAATTATTCACATTATAAAATATCTTTATGAGTAAGTATAAATTATGTACATAGAATACATGAACTACACTCTATGTATCTTTTATGGTTCCATATTATATATCTAATGAATGATTAATGAGATATTCCTAAAAATTTAGTATAATATATCATTGAATTATTTCTATTCTCCCAATATTTTCATATTCCATAAGATGAATAAAAAAATCATCCACATTAATATTAAAATACAAAAAAAATATAGAATGTAATTTTTTTAAACAATAATAATTATATTGTATCAAATTGATAGATTATTTGTCAATATTTATTTATAGTTACATTTATTTGATTATAAACGATATATTTCATTTATTTGATTATATCATGCCTCCAATAGTGATATATGATGATTTTTGTAATCAAATCAAATGTCATAAAACCTAAAAGATTCCTTTAAGAGCCTCTTATATCAACCATAGGTAGCCCCAAAAAAGAAACTTGTCACAGCAACATTTAGATTTATCAGCCTCTATTTTTTTGGAATTTTTTCCTCAACCCAATGATTATGTATATCTGTTAATTAGATATATTCAATATCTTGTAAGATCTAAGACATAGATAACAAGTTTACAAAGACATATACACAGTCTACGATCACAAGAAAATACCCTTATACTTTTATGAGGGAAAACATGTGTTGTTGAATAACTCTTACATATTTTTTATCCATATATCCCAAAAATCACATCCTCTAATCCTTTTTAGTTGTACATATTATATAGTACTTGTTTGAAAACCTAAAATAGTCATAATCGTCACTATTTTTGTAGTTTTATTTAACATTTAGAGAAACAATGATCAACATATGTTATCATCCATGGATTTTCTCATAAAATATGAGTGACAGTGATGCACTTAAGACTTTTGAGAATGATACAAGAAAATACTAAAATTTCAAATTACAAACATTAAAATTGATTATAATTATTCATATTCAAATATTTAATTTGACACTCATAGTAATCAATTTAGTTTTCAAAAATTTGAATATTTTTTATTGAAAAAAATCAATGCATTCTGAACATTAATACAATTATTTTTTACATATTAAATCATTAAAGTAAATTAATTTACTACATACCATTCACAGTTAATGTGGAAACCATTATTTTTAAATCATAAATGTTATAGTTATTATTGAAAACCAGTATTTGGGAAATTAGTGTTAGAAAAAATCTTTAATATAGGATCTATTAATGAAGGTATTAATCGATTATAATGTTAATGAAAATAATATTTTCTATTTTAATATATGATTAAATGTAAAATATTTCCATGGAATAATTTATCTTATATAAATACTAATTTATATAATATAAATACAACCCTAATGAACCTATTTGGTTAAATATAACAAAATTTATTAAATTTTTTCAATCCATATATAACCACTCAACGGATAATCTAAAGGGGTTTTTTTCTATAATTCTCCTAATAAAACGTATGATGGATGAGTTTTTTAATTAATGTTCCAAAATAATAAAAACATAATTTTTGTAATTTTTTATTAAAATATAAATAAAACATTATGTTTGAAATGAATACAATTTTGGCATGAAATTTAACTTAAAAAAACAATATAACTTATAAAAATATATCATTAACTCTTTCAATATATTTTTATAGTTAATCAATTTTAAATAAAATTTAAATAAATAAAAATAAAACAAATAAGGATAGAATTTTAATTTTAAATTCATGAGTTTTGGTTAACTAATTGATTGTGAATGATTTTTTTTTCGAATCAAAAAACAAAATAATAACAACTTATTGTTAACAGTTAATTATCTTTTAACTAAAATACTAACTAAATAACAACATAATTTCTTCATATAAATAATTTTTATATTTTATTATCTCAATCATCTATGTTCAAAAAATATATATATTTCCAAACACTAACTAATGAAGAAAAAAATGAATAAAAAACATGATCACTAAATAGTAATAACTAAAAATAACTGAAACTAATCTTTGTATTTTTAATTTCATATTTAATTCCTAAAATTCACATATAGTTTAAATTAATAGAAAAAAATCAATATAATGGTTCAATATTCACATTTTTCAAAATTATAATGTCCCAAATCTATTAAAAATTTACTATAGTCTTATAATGTCAATGTAATCATATCCAAATATCTATAATAAGATCAATAATAATGTTATTATTTAAATTCTCAAAAAAATAAGTGATACTGGATAAAAATACATCCAAAATCATCATAAAACCCCATTTTTCTTATACTAGTTAATTACATTGGGAGGGTAGGACATTAAAAATAGCATCTGACATCTTCTAAGGGTCATCACGAGAGGTGGACATGCATTGGGTTTATTGTGAATGGAAGATATTACTAAGGGGAGGTGTATCCAGTGGAGGGGAAGTTGAATATGTCTTGTACTATAGGAGGAGGATGAAAGGATTGGTGTATGATAAAATAAATGTTTTATTAGTGGTGTTTATTCAAAAACACCACCAAATTCATACTTTTTAGTTATTGGTTTAAAAAATAATGAATTAGAATCATGTTTTTGGTACTTTTACATATGTCACAAAAAATTACATGACATAAATTTAGATTATATTAATTAGTGTCTGTTTCAAAGGAATGAAACTAATAAACAACCCAAAATATATTTTTTTATGTAATTATATAACTGAATAATTAAAATAACATCATATATATGTACTCATTGTAAGACTAATAGAAAAAATATATATTTTATTGAATAATTGTTATTTCCCAATTCAATAAAAAGAAACATTCATTTTTGGGATCTTATATATTAATAGATTCTTTTTAGGCATATATATTCTATGATTTAATAATGACCGATGAAAATATATGATATTTTCTCTAATTCTAAATATGTCGATAAAAATTACTCTAAAAGACTTTAATTTCCATGTGGTAATAGTTCGCATTCTACAAATTTAATTCTTTTTCATTCAGCAATGCATGATAATATGGTAAAAACACTGATCTTTGGGAAGTAATTTTGCCTTATAAACTAGTAATAAATTAAAATTTGGGATGGTTAATGTAAATGAGCATGTTGGTGGGGCCTATTTAAAAACATGTATCAAATACATTCCCCATCGTGATATTTGGCCTGACCTATACTGAAGAGTCCTATTACACAACTCCCCTATCCTAAATTCAATTGGCCTAGGGTAGGAGACTAGCACTGAGTAGTCATATACCGAAAATGGGAGGCCTTAGAACAAGATACAATACAAAAACACACATCTCCAATACTCTACAATCAAGAAATGTAATAAAAACAGAACAACCATTCATACACACATCTAAATCCCACAACCAGTTTTTTGTATGAAGTAAATAAGAAGTAAATATGGCCAAATACTATCCCACCATAATGTGTGTGAAATAATTTCACCCATAATGTAATATTGGGGTAAGATATCAAGATACAATAGTAATGAACCTCAATTTTACTAGTCTCGCTAAGAACCATTTGGTCCTCGTCCATTATTAACTCTTTGAAATGTTCAATATTCTATACAATACATGTCACGTGTTGTATAATTACATGCATGGTTACAATAATAATACAAATTATGACACACTGAAACCAAAAAACATACAATAAAATAAAATAGTAATATATACGTAGATATATGTCTAAAAAGATATTACAAAAATATATTGATATACCCAAAAAAACACACATATTCTAATTGTGGAGTACTAACTATAATCTGGAATAGAATTCTAGATCAAAGGTTTCACATAGCACTCATCATGGAGGACACAGTGATGAGTTTGATAACACTTAGGATGTCCTATTGAAGACGTAGTTCTCACCAAATATCATCATTATAAGTACACAATGAAATTCCAAAGAGGTATGATACAAAGATGAGGATTATACCCAATTCCATGGGATATACCAAAAACACAATATGGTTTAACCCACTTAGTATAGGATCGACACCCATGTTGTATTGGTCATAATGAAATATTTTATAGATATAAAGAAAATTTTCTAGTCCAAATTTATGGGATTACATGTTGTTTAATACGATAAAATTCCATGTCCCTTGGAACATGGATCTGACACATGTAAACAAAACATGTCTATATTCATATAAAATTACATGGATTGTTTCATCTAACGTACTAATTCACTTGTACCAATACACAAATTAGCGATTGTTTATTTTTTCCAAGCTTTGTCCCAATGGGAGTACATGACATGCTATTTCTCATGTACTCCACGATGTGACTATGTACCATCTTAGGTACACACAGAGCTCACAAAGTAGGACCATATGTCACGTGATAAGGTCATATGCCATGTTATAATTATCTACATCTTGAATCCCTAACCAACATTATAAGGGACCCACATGGAATTTTATTCTGCCATACATGTCATGTACTGTGTGACATCCTAGGACATCATGTCTAGATAATTTATTCATTCCCTCTTTTATAGCTACCAATCAATCCATGCGCCTTGCTGGAAAACCAAGGATCCAAGTCGGATGAGATTTACTATTAATGTAAATCAATTTTGGCCGTCAAATACATTTTTATAACAAAATAGAATGTTTTTAATTACTGTGAATTGAATAACATGAAACCATGTAACAAAAACTAGTTGATCCACCCATCATCAATCTCTGCACAACCATTGTGTCTTAAGGATCAAATTTATATGATATAAAATGTTTTCAGAATGAAAAGGGTGTACAATAATCGATTTATCAAGGGATGTCAAATCATGGGTCAAACCAAGAACTACCATAATAAATGTAGAAAACATTTGAGAAATTTATATCCATAAACATTAGGGAAGAAAATTGGCCAATTTTTTTGTCTCCCACAATCCGTTGTCATCCGAATAACAATTAATAATCAAATATCATAGTATGATTACCATAAAACAATCCCCACAATAATCATATCATATTTGATGACCTAAACATGGATCTAATTACTGGTATATAATCTCATGTTATTCATATAAAATAATAATAGAGAATGAAACCAAATTCAAAAAAATCTAACCATGTTTCGAATCAATCGTTGAGAAATAATAGAGGAGTGTTAAGATCATTGGTGTGATCCTCTAATTATATCTTTCACCGATCATAGATATTATATATTTTTGTCATCCCCCAATGTAATCATTGTCTACAATATCTAGTGGCTCTTCAATTATTATAATTATTAGATTGTTAACCCTAAAAATTATCCATAAGCATGTATTTGAAAAAAACAAAATCTCACTATATCAATGGGTAAAGAAAATAATTTTAATTAATAATATTATTTAACTTATATATATGAAAACAATTACACATCTACTCATCACTGACTAAGGTTATTTCATTAGTAAGGTAATGCTCATGTTCTGAACTCAATAGTGTCCTTGGATTTCTGACCATGGAACCCATTTAGAAATCATTCTTAAATTATAGGATAATTGAGATCACATTGTATTTATCCAATATTATTTTCATTAAGAATTTATTCAAGCCACACAATGTATCAGAATCACATTCCGTCCTAGCAACTGATCTCGATTATAATCAATTAAATATAAAAAATAGTATATATAAAATATTATTCAATATATTCATCCAACATTGGGACTTTACATTTTTAAAATAGAAAATAAGGGACACACAATGAGATATGTGCAAGGATCATGAATCATAGCATTTCACTCCCATTTTCTCCCATGAATATTCATGTGCTATAACCAGACATACACCGAAGGAATCCCACACCCACAAAGGATCTTATCCTACAAATTTTCAATCACTTATGGGTACATATAACATTTTCCTTCATCCTCAATGCCTTGCTCAGCAATGTTGATAACATTTGACTGGTCATCCACGAACCTCTTCAGCTACAACACGCAGAATTCATCATTTAGCTAGTCTAAATACATTGGTAGATCTAAAATGCACGTAACCACACCAACTATTTGAAGTATCTATAATGGGACAATGATTCTCAGAGAAAAAGTTACTCTATGGAAAATTTCATGAATTATATGTCAAGGTGAATCCCATAAGAACATAGTGAATCCCTCCTCAAACAGAAAATTCCTCACACATCTGTCCTCATAAGACTATAAAAATCTAAGAGAAGTCCCCATTTTATCCTATGTGACATTAAAATTCTCGAATTTTTCTTTCAATAACTCTAGGAAATTTTGTGATGACACTCTTAGGTTAGTCCATCAATGAGGTGAACTACATGTTCTCCTGTTAAAACCCTCAAATAGTGAAATTAGGATGATGGAATGGTAGCTGTTATTTTACAAAAATTCAACTACTAGAAATTCATCTTCGCAACTACATCTAATGGTCTCCAATCAAGCTCATAGCATGCCCTCAAAAACCTTAATGGTATGCTCTATGTGTCCATCAGTTTGGGGGTGAAATGCAATTCTAAATCATAATCAAGTCCCAAATTACTATGTTATCCCTTATACGATCTATGTTATAAGTTATAATAATATTCCAAAACTATATTAGATGGAAATCCATGGTGTATGACTATCACATTCACATAAAATATTATCAATATCTCTACGAAAATCTTTTCCTAAACATAAATGAAGTGGTCCTACATAATGAGATATTCTATGATCATCTAGATGGAATCAGGAACAATATATGTATATTGATAACCCATAACAATTTCCATGGTTATCCCATACAATTTTAACTCTAGAACTTCATGGGGCCGATCTAAACTTACCAGAGCTTGTTCTTGCCTTCAAATTGAGACATTTAAGGCATCAAGAGAGAAACTCCACAACTCCATTCATCACCCTTGACCACAAAAAATAAAGAATTTGTTTATGGAATAACTTTTTTAGCTAAGGATGTAACTCCAAAAGAGATGTATGAAACACTCATAGAACCTCCTTCGAAAATGTCATTGGTACCACAGTGTATTCTATGAAAATAAAAAAATCCTCCCCGCCATCATAACATCAATCATTATCATGTATAATGGATATCTGAGTACGTAGGATCTTATAGTGAGTATCCCAAATATTGGCCTCCCTGACCATCTATTAGAGATTAGGCATAATAACCATAAACAAGAGGTAAAATGCTTTATTTTCATCCAAAAGAGATAAATAATATAAGTCCAACTACTCTAATGATTCTTTCAACAACTACGACCCTATTTCTAGAATGATATGATCTAAGAACATGTTCCTCTACCCATTACGGTAGCCAATATTAGTGTCTAAATCCTTGATGTACTCTATCCATATACATTACAACATGTTATGATGATTCCGACAAAAGATATACTTGTCACTCTATTGATAAAAAATAGATGATAAACTAATCCCATGTAAGGTATTGTCTCCACACCTATAATGAAAAAACTAAAACAACAAACCTGGGATCATGGGTCATGTTGTTCTACTCATGTGGTATCAACTAATATAAACTGTAGGAAATCACTACATTCCCTTTCATGAGAACACAACCAAACCTCGTTCTTGATGAATCATATGACACTACATACTCGACAACCTCTTATGTAAATATAAATATGTCCATTCATGTAAAACAGTTAATAAACATCTAAAAAGATGACTAGAACATCTCTAGAAACATAAAATTCTACCCCGTTTGGGTCAAAGATGTCATGGTTGTAATATCCTACATAAATCATGTATTAATATCTTGTAATCTACTACCAATCCATGGATTCTTCACACCTATGTCACACACATGGGAGGATCCCCAGCTAACACTACCTTGACCTTGGTTGTGTCCACTACATATCCATATTCTAAGATAACATGTCCCATAATTCAGAAAACCTGGAACTAGAACTAGAACATTGATAGATTCCCAGAATATTGGATCCCTCAATGTATGACCAAAACAAGTCTAAAGTGTCTCGCATTCTCCACATAGAATGTCAAGTACAAAAGGAAATTATCGATGAATACTACCATGAACCGGTCTATAAAAGGAAGATTAATCTAGGTCATGAGTCCCATGAACACTATTGGTGAGTTTATCTAGACAATGGGAGTCACTAAGTACCCATAGCTACAATCTCATCATTCGAATGCCTTCTTTGGTATATCCTCATATTTTAATAAAAACTGGCGTCATCATATCATGATATCAACATTCATGAACCCCCTCTCTCCTGTAAAAAAATCTATGATGTCATTAGTCCTCGATAATGGATACATGATCTTCATAGTATCCTATTTTAAGATCTAATAGTCAAAACACAGCCTCAATCACTTGTCCTCTTTATTGGAGTACAAAACTAAAATTTCCCTAGGTAAATCACTGGTTTTAATAATTTCTTTCCTCTGTATGTCCTCAAACATCACCCATATCTCACGAAGCATTGTGAGGACTATATGATATGATAGAGTTGATAGTGGTGTCATCTCAAGGTTTTGATTAATAAATAAGTATATCTCACGATGTAAAAGTTATCCTAGAACATCCATAATGATTACAACCTTATACATTGTAAAAAATAATTTAAATTTGGAATTGAAAACATCTACTGCATCAAGGGATATTCTTGAAAAATGTGAGTACTAAATTGCACCCTCTTTTGCATGAGTCCATCAAAACACTTCTTTTGATTCCTTTTCACCGAAAATGCAGAATTTGGTCCCATATATTGGGAAACACCACATCATGTTCATGGATTAATAAATCTATGAATGAACTATGGAAAAATATTCCTTAAAAAATATGATGTCATAATGTCTCAAGACTGCTACAATGATATCTCAACATAAACTCCCACCTACAAGAGATAAGTCACACTCTATGAACATGTTTTTTATCAATGCAATTTCTTTAGTAAGAGTCCCCTAGCGCAAGGTTCGGTCCAACGGTTTATCCATGAACTCTATTTATCCGAAATGATTTGTAGAAATAAAGACATAAATAGAACATGTTCATATCAGTACTTCATCTAAGATAGATAAGTCACATATCCTACTACATATCATTTCCAGTGCATCTGGTTCATAAGACTCGACAACCTGTAGTTGTCCCTCCCCTTATCCTATAACTCCCTAAGCATTGTATAATCCACATGGGGGGCTGTGGTGGTAACAATTCAAAGGGTATACCACTCCCAGATACACTTCTAGCACATCTACCAAATATTCCATCTAGTGAAATTCCCTAATATTGACACTATTTCTCCCTTGATGACCCATCCATGGTTGCTCTACTAGCCGTATTGTGGCTCAGATAAAGTCATGAAATATTTCTACAACCATCATATAAGTTGAATTTCCTCTCTCGTAGATGAGTAACCCAATCCTATGCACCATAAAATGTAGAATGATTATCTTAGGACCTCCTCCTAAAAACCCATGCACATCCCAGCCCTTGGGAATGCCATCTACACCCTACAGTGACGGTCACTGGTCATGATTTCCCACTAATGACAGCCACTCGCTATGTCTACTCTACAAATAAACTCTTAACCAATTAATATTTCTCTACCCCCAGAATATAGGTAGGAATATAAATATGGTTAACACTAGATCCAATTTCTCTATAAATAAACTGTCTATGTAATGATACCAAAAGAAATAGTCATGAATCATATCCCTAAATTAATTAGAGAGGTTGGTAAACCTTAATGAATACTCATCTACTCCAACAATTCCTGAATGAAGTTATAGATGAACCTGGATATGTACATCCATCAAAAAATTTGGAGGGAACTCATTACTGAAAAGGAAGTCGAACTATGAACACACAAGATTCACTCATCAAATGACTCATTCACTAGCCCCCACCATTGTAATTTTGATCCATGGATATAGCTAACCACTTGGACTACCATCAGATATGGTAGTGCTCTGACCAAAAATAAAACTCGGCCCACCACCTAAAGATAATTTTAATCTAATTGTTTTTTTGGCTGAAATTTAATCCTAAGGGGGTCTCTAACACTAAACCACATGATGTGATATCCTCATGATGGCCTCTTCATATAGTATTGTAGATAAAATCAGAAGATCAATTGTTGTCTGTATTACTGGTACACCATCATGATGTATGATATCTGGAATTGGTCGTTGTGTCAATGCATCATGATTGAGGGGATCATCCTTGTGATCGTAATTCTAAATCGTATATGGAATATGTTGTTGAGGCATCCTGAAACTAGAAAATATATTCTCTGATCAATGTGTATTTCTCGAGAGTGTACTCATGAGGGGCATATGAAACTACAACATATTTCAATATGATTCATGCATCATTTTTACTTAGCACCTATTTTCTCAAATACCCAGAAAAAAGTAAGTGATCCATGTTTGGGTGTATGGATACATTTTTCTCTTAAACAACACATGAGTCCATGTGTAGAATGATGAACTCAAGACACATAAAATTATCTCACCAATATTATATCTTGAACAATAGTCCTATTGTAGAAACCACTTCTCTGATACCACTATTTCAATAACAATACCGATGGGGCCTATGTCAATACTCCCCAAGACCACCTCTAATAGGCCTTGGCATGCTAACTATAACCAAGTAGGAAAATCAATAACATGGGAGGACATAACCTAATTACCTTTTCATGTGAACATATCTCCATGCACATACAATAGAGAAATGTAAAAACATATAAACAACCATGTACAAATACATCTAAATCCCTTTACATGAGTATAACATGATGTAAATGAATGTAAATAAGGGCCAAATATAACCGTACCAAATTTTTTTTGAAAACAATTCGAAGGTAAAAGTAATATTAAGGGAATCTCTGAAGATACCACTAGAACATATATAATACTATATGATCACACTAATAACAATATCTTTCTAGCCCCTCATTGACTCAGTCAAATATTTGATCATTTACACAATACATGACCCATGAGGTCAAGCCCCATGTAATGATGAGTATAACAGTACCACTTAAGTCCCCCTTGAATTATAAAATCATAAAAAAAGTATATATATATCTATATAATTTTATATCTCTACAACACTTATAAAAATAATATCTACATATTTTCAACATAGATAGATAATCTACAGATGAATAAACAAATGTAATTTTAGCATAGGATTATGTCTCAGAGGATTCAAAATAGCAATTGTCTAGGAAAAATAGTCTGAAGATTGATAACGGTAATGACATCCATATGAGAATTAATTCTTGTTAGGCCTCACTATTAATAGTAAACACAAAAATTATGAAGATGTATTATACCAAAATGAAGATCACACTCAAGGCCATGGGGTTTCCCAAAAAATCAATCCATATTTAACTTTAAATTAATTGATCGGCTCCCACATAGTGTCTGTATAGAATATATGAATAACTCCACATACTGCATGAAGATGAATATAGGATCTTAATCTAGGCCGCATTGAAGGACATAAAAATAGACATATAAGAAGTAATGTTGAAGGGTTTGTTGTCCAATATGTATGATTTTATTATATACTAACCATTAAGGAATTTATATGGGGATCACATTATAATAAAACGTGTACCAGATACAAGGGACAAGTTCTCCAAGCCAACAATAAGGGAGTAGACAACATGTAGTAGGGTGACACACTGTGTCCCTTTATCCACTATTCTAGCTAGTTTAAAAGACCATGATTTTATTCCATTTAAAATTGCACGATATGTTGTTGGCCATGTACTTATGCTCATGCACTAGTACATTGATTATCCCTTGTCCATTTTTTTATAGGTTGTTTCCATGTGGGAATACACAACATTCTCATTCACATGTACTCCATCCCACGTTCTAGTAAACTTTGAGGTACACATTGATTTCTCAAAAGATGACCACACTCCATGTGTGAAGGTCCCATGCCTTGTGAAACATTTTATATTCCAAAAACCATAGCCTCCACTAAGAGTGTCTCACATGGCATTTTATATAACATAAACAAAATGTACTACATAAATTCCCAGAGTCTCATATATCAATTCCACATCTGTCCCCACACCACTAGCCATTGATCTGACCAGATGACTCATCAGATAACGAAATATACATGTCAGTTGAGCTTTACCCTCGATGAAAAAAATTTCATGACCATAAAGTCCATTCTTAAAATTAAAATGAATGTTTTTCTTCGTTTCACACCATAGAACACAAAATCTGGTATCCAAAACTGTATTAACCAACATTGATTTTATCGTCACAAATTCTTCATATCATTTTGATCCCATATCAATCATATCAAATCATTACACGATGATACGAGTGGGGAAATATTGATATATTTGTAGATTCTGAGCCAAGGGATAATATAAGAACACCTATTATAAATAATAAAAAAGGGTAGAAATTCACAACCTAAATCATGTGGAACAAACCTCATAGAATGTTTCTGTTCTCCTTAATCTATCACTACTACTATCAAATTGAAGAAAACATATCATAGATACGTTACTGAAATTAAAATCTCCATAATGAACACATACTGCAAGACAGAAAAACTACGAATCAATATGATAGTTGATTTATCTACAATAATCATAAGAATTATGAATAGTGAAAATATAAAATTAAAAAATGTAAAACTATGATTCATATCGATCATTGATGAATAACAGCGGTGAACCATTACCATTTAATAAATCCTATGAATCCATCTTTCAACATATGTTGAACTTTGATGTGGTATCCTTCTACTAATTAAATATCATTCCACAGTCTCCAATTCATGACCAATAATTTTCATGTTTCTATGAATTACCTAAAAAAATATCAATAAGTAATTTTTTATAGGCAACATTATGTATCTATATATATGGATAAATAAAATAATTTTATTTATTAATTTTATTTATATTATGTCTGATATGAATATTCACACAAAACCCAACATCGACCAGTGATATGGTACTCCATGGGTAAAGAAGACATTCTAATCTCAATAGTGACCTCATATTTTTGACACATACATTAATTTCTATGTTATTATACATTCATTGAAAAAATGTTTTACAGTGATATTAACCATATTTAATATACATCAATAAATTATTAAGGGAAAACCAGGAATTTGAAATGCATACTATCTTAGTTCCTGATCTCGAGAATAAACCAGAAAATATTAAAGAAAACATTAAAGGTCCAATTCATTACATCATTTACTTAAGATACCATGTTTTTTGATTTTTGATCCTTAATATGGATTGTTCTATTTAAAAAGGGAAATAATATAAATCATATTAAAAATATAAATTTCGATTTTTTTTGTAAAACCCATGCCAACAATGTATATGTATATTTTTTGGAAACATCCAAATATAATAACAAAAATTTACATAGTTCTTTACGATATAATTTTTCTATTCATAACCACGAAAATTGATTTATTAAAGAGTGAATTAATAATCAGAAAACATGTTGAAAAAATATATGATAACATATTCATATATTTTTTTAATTTAACATTTAATTAAAAATTTATTGATTCACATTTGATGGCTTTCTGATGAGAAAAAATTACCTTGTGTGTAAACGGTCACATCGAACATGCCTTTACAGTAGAGGGCATAATGGATGGAATAACTATTTGTGGGAGTCAATAATAATTAATTGTTACACTATTTATCCCCACATATAAGCATTTACATCTCATAAGATATTCAAATATCATTAATTTTCATATTCATGAAAAATATATTTCTAACACATAATAAATAAAAACACAAACATAAATATAAAAACAGTGATTGACATTCATTTCCTAAATATACCTATAGTGAAAGTTTTCATAATGGGCTAATTTATTTTATAAAATATCACATAACACACATAAGGTATTTATCACATTTACATATTATTATTTAAATAAATTTGTATTAACTTGGGGTTATTACCAACTGAAACATAAAAATTATCACAGTTACAAAATATGGTAATCACATTAAAATAAATCATTATGACAGTTATAAAAAAATATTTACATGTTATTTTTGTATTTTTATATTATGAATATTCAGTTGATATATTTCTCCCATTCCATCATATTAATATAATTCCATTAATTTAGTCGTATAATATAAAAATAAGTAATGAATAATCATTTTAATATTTAAAAGATTTTTGTTTATTATTTAATTATAGTAGTATAGTTTATAAACCAGTAGAATACCATTATTAATTTTTTTAACATTTGATATTATAAAACAAATATCCTATGATAACTCAATTAGTCCACATTGTCATAAAATAAGAATTTTTATTTCAAAACAAATCATACAATAATAAATGATTCTGTAATTACTTGAATCAAAATACAGAGTCCATGTGTTCAAAAATCTATGAAAAATTAGATGTCCTTTTTAATAATTTATTAATTCTACATTTTGGTTAGTAAATGACACTTTTCATGGGGAGTAAATTCCATTAATCCAATAATTAAAATTCGTATAGGAATTAATAATTCAAGAAACTATTGTAAATATTGGATGATTATCTAATTAGCACACTTGATATTTATATTTTATTCTCAACCAAATAATATAATGCAAGAAATAAACATCAATGATATGAAACATGAACCATAAAAAAAATAAAACTGAAATTATATTAAATTATATAACTAGGCATATAAAATTAAATATCAAGGAATCCAATTAACTAACAAATCCCATAAATGATATTAAATTATTTTTCATCAACCAATACATGAGTGAAATCTATTACAGAACCTCCAAAATAATTTCAGGATTTCGTTTTACATAAGGGATACAATGATATGGATATAACATAACCTTGCAGGATGTCATTATAAGACCAACTAACACACTATTCATTATAAAAGAATGAAGTCATGTGACCTTATGCACAATTTCATACTAATAATCAATAATTAATTCTATAGTGTGTGAATGTGTAAATTATTCATTCGAAATAATAAACAAATATATCATAATCTATAATGTTATATATTTTATTTACATAGTAAACTTATAATCTAAATACTCAAGTATTGTAACCATTAAAATAGATATGAGTTGAAATTTTAACATATAGATAAATAAAGTTATACAATGCCCATAAAAGACATATATATAATATTACAAACCCCACAACAATCCTCTTGAATAATAATTTAGTAAATATTCTATAAGTATCTCCCCTTCGTGAAAAATTTTTCAATGATGTTATTAGTGATGTATAACCTTCCAAGTCATCATTATTGAGTGAGAATTTAAATATTAAATTCCATCGTTTGTTTTCACCTATATAAAAAATTAAAAATATAATTACGCAATTAATGAAAGATTGAATGAATCAGAATTAATCAAGAAGATACCTATTCTAGAGTTTTCATTATTAATTATATGTAAATATAAATTCATTTTAATAAATAAAAAGTGTTATAGGACTAAAAATGATCTTTAATGGATGAAAATTATTGTATCATTAGCGCAATAAAAGTGGGTTTTATCATATATTTAGCTTCAGGGAAATCCAAATAATTTTATGGGGGCCATTTAAGAAGAGTAATAATTATTGTACAATGTAATTTACATGATTTCTCGATTTATAAAATTAATTATTTAAAAAGAATTATATTGAGTAATTATATATTTTTAAAATAAAAAATATTATTTCTGAAATTAAAACTTATGATTTTAGAATATATTTATCATAAAATGGATTCATCCAAAATCCCTCTTGGATGTATATTTGTTTTACTCCTAAATGAAACAGACAATTAGCTATAGATTGGATTCAATCATGAAGGTTACAAATTACATAAATTATTAGAATTTTCCATTTATGAATAATTGGTATGACATTAAAATAAAATGGAAAACAGTAAAAAAGTAGTGAATAAAGTATCAATTTGAAAATCACAAAAATCATATAATTCATTAACATTATGAAATATTTAAATGATCAAAGAAGATATTTCATTGATAAAATAACAATTAAATCTAATAAATTTAATAATATTAGATAACTAGTTTATATGAGGGGTATAAGAAACAACCCCATGACTCAAAGATCCTACTATTAATATGTTGTATCAAGCCATTGTTAACTAATAACTACACCAACCAAATATTGTAATAAAATATATCAATAAAGGTTTGACTAAATAAATATTTCAATTATTATATACAAACTAATTATTTCATTTTTTATTAATTAGTAGATACATGTAGCTTTTAATGGTTGATATTATACATTGTTAATACAATAATTCACCCATTACAGGAATAAATTTTAGTATAAGGCCATGAAAATATATTTAAATATTTTATTGAAAAAATATGGTGTAAATGTAGAATTATAATCTGGATATCATTGGTATTATTTGATGAAATTACTACTTTTTTATTAATGTTCAGAAACTTGTTGTTTGTCTAATGAAATAAAAAGGGGCAGATCTAACACACATATGGGAGCTGGCTTCAACCACATGGGATCCAACCAACATGGATAACCGTAAGTGGAAGGTGAGTATTGTAGAGTGATAGTATATGTATAAGTATTAATGAGCTTGTATATTTATTTTGTATAAGCTATTGACTAACCATGTGGGGTGGAATAACAAAAGTAGTTGCATAATAATGAATCATACCTAGATTTTGGCCAATTTACAACTATAGGAAAAATATTTTATTACAATTATCATCATACAAGATGAAAAATTTATGTGGTATGTGGGATAAAATTATGTTATTCCTCCTGTAAAGATAAATGAAATAACTAACAATACTCGAAATGATTGATTTTAGCTATTTGATATCAACAATGAGTCATCTTCTTTATCCCACATTCAAATCTTTAATAATGATTGGTTCATAATATTTTCGATCCAACATTCATGATAATAATCTCCAACATTTATTGAGTTTTATTAACTATATAACTTTTTATTAATATTCAAAACCACAACTAAGAAATTCATGTGAATATGAAATAAATAATGATGGATCATCCTTGAAAGAGGAATTATTCAATAAAAGTGAGTGTATAATTCTGTGAGGTGTCAGTATTATTCTTTCATCAATTTATGGATGTGGTATTTTTGGTATTTCATGGACCTTCCAAACATTTTGTAGATAATTTAGTATTATAATTAATATATCTTCCAAAAAGTTGAGCTAATAAGTCTATGATATTGTAAATTAATATTATATGATGATATTAATTTTTTTATGAATGTGTCAATGATGATATTCCAAGATGTATAATAATATATATAAAGACACATATTTTCAATATATAATTTTTTTAATTTAGTATGTATTAATGTTAAATTCATGATCTAAGAAGGCATGTGATTTTGATTCCTAGTGTTCCATTAATTAATATTTGAAATATACTATATATATTAATAGGCATGTGTGAGAATGTTTCATAAATAATAAAAATAACATCTAAACATTGGCCTGGATTAGATATATGGGGTCTCTATTGAGTTCTAAATGTTGTTTTTACCATGGGAACAATATAACCTTTGACTATGTTTGATGTTTGCAGAATGGTCGTCAAAGGCATGGAATGAAAGAAATATGTAATTAAATTATTTTATTTTATTTCACTGATGAAATGACCTAACCTCTACTAGTTTTATATTATTATGGGAGATCCTTGGTTTATCCTATAAAACATAGAGAACCAATAGACTATTATAGAGAATTTAAAAACATTCTATTAGAAGATGGAGACTAGATTGAATATAATTAAGTAGTGAATGAAAGAATTATAGGACCGCACAAACGATCATGATAGAAATATATTTTTCCTCAGCAATCGATCCAAATCAAGGTAGGACATTTGATTTTGTTGAATTATTACCCAGTTTGGGATTCTTATGATGAATTTTAACAATTAATTAACTAATTGTTTCACATATCCCGAGTGTTATGTGATGGGTAAGTTTTATTCAATAATTATGGAATTTATTTTTGATTGTTTGATAATCTATCTATTTATCATTCTAATAGAAAAAAATCATGTTAGACATGAATATAGGTTGGGTTCTATTCCTCACAAATGTTAATTGTGAATTTCATTCCTATTTATCATTCATAATTTTAAATTCCCTTCCCTTGTGGTTTAGGGACCTCTAAAAAATAATTTATTGTAGACCAGTTTAATGGAACAACGATCTAATAATACAGACACTGACTCTGTAATATGGAAATGGTTGCTATATCGGAGGCTTCAAATGTACATGAGGGGATACAAAAAGATTTTTTTGAGTACACAGACTCATGTATTCCATGTACTCTGTACATGATCCTAGCCAGGCCAGGAGTTCATGAAATAAGTCATGTATTGCAACACTGGTAGAAATACCTGGGAATTATTATTATGTATACAATTACATAGACTCGAACATGGTCTGTTTAAATAGAAATTACCTATTATTGATGGGACATTCAATGTAACCCTACTATATGACTTGTACTCTTTCAATGTTATATTTGAGGCCTTCTCCTCTATTTCATAGAAAAACATCATTAGGGTACATTACCTATAATGAACCTGACCCTATTATCCTAGAGCATGTGCCTTGAATTATTATATTATCATAGATAAAATATTTTAATGCCAAAGAGTTTATGAATTTATAACTATTGGAAACCAGATTAAATACATGGACCAAACATTAATGTTTAAATAATAAAGAACATCACAAAATATCTTGTGAGAATGTTAGTATACATATATCATAAATTTGGATATCAATCATAATACATATATTAGTATCAAGATAAATACAACAGATAATCATGTGGTGAGATCATATTCTCAATTAGGTTATGTATATTTCACAATTCCTTATGAATAAAAGAATAAATATTAACTCAAGGTGAATAACAAAAAAAACTACATTTTAACATATCTTGACTACAATATGTAAAGAATAAATAATAAAATATATATAATCAAATGATCTAGAAAACAAAACCATTTATATTTTACTAGTCAAATAATCACATGGAATATAAATAAGTAATCTCTTAATCAGTAAATGCTTATTATCAGACATCATAAACATACTTTTAATGATTTTTCCAAGATATTATACAGAAACAGGTAATAAATCAGCTAATACCCAAACATATTTGTCTCATGAGACCTTCAGATGCATTGAATGGATATAATGGGAATCTCTTATCACATACTATGTCCATTTCATTCCTCATTTGAGAAAGATGAATCGTAAACATCATACATATTTTTATTGAAACAATAGCTTATGAAATGATAATACATTAACCATAAACCATGAATAATATAAAAATAGCACATCCATATTCAAACTAATCATAATACCATCAATAAACTATTTTATATGGTATCATTCGTGATAAACCTAAATCAAGAATATTATCTATCCATGGATGTTGACAAAATAAAAATAATATAATAAAATCATTAAAAATATTATGAGAGAAATACTCTTTTTTTACATTGAAATTATTTATTTTACATTCCAAAAATTATTAATAAAAAATTATGAAATTTAAATAACTTTATAAACATGTAATGGATGCATAAAAATGTTAAGGCCTCAGGAATGCCTGAAAATCATCCCATTCCGCATTAGTTGAAAAAAAAAATTCCCTCCATAAAAAAGTAGAAAGTTCCTCATTTGTAAAATGACAAGGATATTATTCTTAAATACTATTATAAAAGTTCAATCATGGGTAAAAAAGAATAAAACATTAATAGGATAATAATAAAAACTTTTTTGAAAACATTTTTAGATAATATTTACATGGATGACTATTATTCTCCAGTAGATTCTTCAAAAGGAATAATTTTAAATAATAATGATATTTTATAATTAACTCATTTCTTCTACATTAAATTAGTTGGATATTCTTTAACTTCCATTATTATGGGGGAAACCTATAATAAATTTATAGTATAACCATATCCATATTTATGATATCATATATGACCTTTTTATATCATTATATTAATAATATTTTATCATTTCAGATTTCATATGTGTCAACTATTTCATTTTCTTATACATGATTTGTTGTGTTATTCATGTTTCATATGCATGTGAGAGATATATATATATATCATCTACAAAATGATATGATGTTCATATAAAATATATTCACTCATTATATACATTCTTGTAATCATTCTTTAATCGATAATGTTGAAAATAAAAGGGAAATGAATAAGACAATAGGTCAATTATATAAAATCAATGTCATGTCATATTTAATATGTATATCCATTTTATCCATCATTATACCAATTATAATTGACTGGGGATTAAAAAAAATTATATAGTGGCATGGAGACAGTAAGACATACATATACATAAACAATGCTTTTATTTTTTATAGGATCGATATAAAGTGGATTATTTTTTCCAGTAATCCCCATAAAAGATTAAAATATATATGCTTTGGGATTTATTATTTGGTCTTTGAAATAATACCTGAATTCGAAGTATTATAAGTAATGTAAAATGGAAATGTTACTAAAATTATTATCTCTTATTCAGTAGACATACATTAGATATCTTCTTATAGAATCTATGTTTAGACTATTTGGAAGACTAAAACCTCTAGAACATGGATAAAGATGTTTGATGGAGAAATAGTATGGGGTTGGTTGAGCTTATAGGTTTAATGTGCTATGAGAATGTTCATTAAAAAGTTCCCTATTATAATTTATGTGAGGAAAAATTATAGAAAATATGAAAATATGAAATTAATTTAAATTAATATACAATTCAAAAATTGCTACAAAGAGAGTTATTTCAATGTTAGGAGGAGTATGGGTCTAAATTCTCTAAACCAATAATATAAAGAAATGTATAATTTAAATTCATACACCTGTCCTTTTGGATTAAAATTTAATTAATTTCATCAAATATTAATGTGAAAACATGTGTTGTTATTCCTGAGAAGTTATCATAGTTACAATTAAATGCCAAATGAACAACAATGGATCACTAATGATGTCTTATACATTATTATAATCATTCGGTAGAATTTTTGTTTTTTTGAATTTTATATCAATTAATAAAATAATATATATTTTAAATTTTCATTAATGTCAATTTTTATAGTATTCATCTACTAAGATATAAAAAAATATTAATACAGAAGAAAACATCAAAAAACACATATTTCAACCCTAATATCACTATGTGATCTATAAAATTCATGGATGAAATGAATTACACCATCTTATTTTTTAGTGTTTTTAATAACATTTATTTTGTATTTATATTAGTTAAACTATTAATTTGTTGTCATTATGTAAAAATTTAAGGTAATTATTTATTTACCAAAAAATTTGAAAAAAATTAATATGATTAAAATAGTACATTTATAATTCCTATTACATTTTATTGTTTAATTTTCAATGTATAAAAAAATATATTATAAATGAAATATTTATTATAATATGCGTATGAAAATGTTAAATTTTTATAAAATAAAATTAAATAAATTTCATACTTTAACACAAGTTCGATAAAAAGGTTATAATATTCTAACAAGAATTATTTTCTTTGACACACCATATTCCAATAAAATATTAAAAATTATTAGAGTAATATAATAATATTTATATGGTTATTTTGTTTCCCTGAATTACTAAATTTTTATTTTTTTCCTTGTTAATAAAAATTAAAAAAAATCGATTTACAATTAAATTAATAAAATAAACCTATTTTTATAATTTGTACCCAATTATTTACAATAATAAACCCATTTATAAAAATTTAATACATAGATGATCTAGATATAAATTTTATATTTATCTCATTGATTGAATGAGAAAAATGATTTAAACGATAAATTGTCGATAAGATCGATGTGTTTTTATGAACAAAAATCACAGTGAAATTGATTCTAATGAAATAAATAAGATAAAATTATAAAAATAATATATTTTTTAAAAATAAATTATAATTATAATTTAACAGTATAAAATAATTTGATGATAAAATTTGTTTATAATTAAATATTACTATATTATAATATTCATTAAAACATGAAACTTATCTTTTAATTATCACAAATTAATACAATATAAATTTTTATATTCCACATTAAAATAAAAGGATATTTTCTCAAATAGAAAACATAAATAGTGTCAAAAATTATATTAAAAATAGTATCCCCATTTAAATGTATGAAAATATCCTTTAGAAAATTATAGGTTTTAATGTGTAAAATTTGGTTTCTTCTTATAATAGTCATATAAAATCACATAAATGAATATCGAAAGAAATTATTCAAAATATACCTTATATATTTCATTAATTTAGTTTATTAACTGTAATTAATGAAAATAATTAAGACAAATCGGCTTTGGAAACATAAAAAATGAAAAATTTCCATTTATATGCATTTGGATTATATTTTTGCACATATTTAATTATTTAAAAATGAAATAATTTTATATTTATATATTTTAATAATTATGTTAATAATATTCATAAATTATAATATAATGGATATGTTATATTTTATTATATTGTATAATAATATCTTATTAACATACTATTGTATGGTAAAACGCGTTCTCTAGTGTAATTCAAGCTATCAAGGAATGTTGAATTTGTGGGTATAGAAATAAAAATCTGAGTTTCATGAAATAAAATATATAAAATATATTATTAATATTTTTTTAATTTATTGGGGTTTTACATTCTTTCCACCTTAATTAAATTGTTCCCTTCCAATTTCATCATGTTATTAGTATTCAAGAGCTAGATATTTAAAAATACTTTTATTGAAGGATCCACATTATAAATAGGATTAATAACACTTATTATTAATATGTATGAAACAGAAAAAAAACACATAAAATAGGCTTTTATATAGGATAAAATTATTGGAATATAGAGATACATACATGATAGAAAAGATTATATATTGGTATAGAGTGATCGAAGTCATCAATCACAATCAATTGAATATTGAATGGAGAATTGTGGGACTCAAATTCATAAACAGATTATTATTTAAATTATCATCAGTTCAAAAAAAGTTTTCAATTTCAGATTCATTTCCTAGATTTGAATAATTCCTTCACCCTACAATAAGGAAATGAAATACAATTACATGATACGTTTCTATAAAGAAAATTTTATTCATTTTTTCTACCTTGAAATTTTTATACAACAAAATATGACACATGTTTCATCCTTTGTAGAAGTAATATATTCTCCTCTAAAACATTATCCAAATACAAACATAAACCATTTCGTAAGTGGTTATCTTTTCTAAAATGAACATATCATCAATATTTACCTAAAACAATGCATCTATTATTTATAACATTCAAAAAAATTGAATACATGTATAATGTATTCTCTTTAAACATGATAAAAAAATTATTTAAAATTCATCAATACAGGATACAAGAATTATGCTTTAACATAGAAATGGATCATTGTATTTTAGACATACTCGTTAAATCCATGATGATTTGAACTCCCCAAACGAGGGAATGAATAACTTTTTTTAACTACCCGTTAAGTAGTTTCAAAGTACTCAGTACTATACACATTACATTATTTGAATCAATAATCTCATTATGCTGAAATTATTATCTCAGTATCAGGAACATATTAATGGTTATTTTTCCCTCAAAAATTTATTTTCCTAAACGATTAACATTCTACAATCTCAGTTTTCATGGCCATTGGCACCATTCAACATATCATCACAAACCCTTAATGAAATAATACTATAGTACAATCCATATATATATATATTACATAATTCATATAACTAGTATATACCTGATAAAATAACCAAATTAGAAAATTATTGAATCCTCTTATAAGAACATCAATAAATCATCTTCATTCATGGTATTATAACATAGATGTTCATTATCTATTATCCATTTTTTGGGTATACACATTTGATGCAGTAAAAATTTTTTTGAATAGTATTCACTCTCTTTATATTTAATGAATTTTATAATAGAATCCTTTTTCATATCCTTGAAATCCATTTCAACTTTTCTTTTCTCTCCAAACATATAGAAATACCCAATTTATTTTATGAAATTACAATTTTGATTATTTCCAAAATTATTTTATGTGTGAAAATACTTCTTTCCCTTCATCCCATGATACTATTTTTTCCAACTATACTTATATTTGTGTTATATCATCCGATGAAATAATACTTAGAGTAAACTTCAAATGTCCCTTTATCATATAATAATATATCCTAGAATGAGTAGAATGATTAGGAGACTATATATAATATCAAAATAATAAATGTAGCATCATTAGGAAAATATATACTTTTAAAATATTTAATAATGGTTAATTATGAAAAATATGAATTATACTAAGAATATCACATGGGAGTGTCAAACTAGGAGTACAGTATGGACCGTTGTCATGTACTTGGTTAGGCTAAGTCAGTGCTAACACATCTTGTTAGAGTTTATACCCAAAGTTACATATGTTCTAGAGCCACATCCAAATTGTGTATCCAGACATGGATTTATTTATAGGAATACTTTAATATTTAACACCAAGTAAACATTCTCGGATGTTCTTCTACTTTTATCATCAACATATATTATAGTGTTATGTTCCCTTGTCATTGTTTTCAAAATCCAGTTTCTAAGGGTTCTAGTAAACTTTATCTAATACCAAATATAATGAACCCTACCATAGTAGCCCAGAGGTGGTACCTCATTTTATTAAATTGGAATAGATACATGATTCAAATACCTAAAAACCAATTTTTCTAGAAATCATGGAGACCATATTACATAGGTAAACATTATATTAAATTTTCAAACATAATGTAAATCATTGAATATCTGTTGAGAACATAATTATTCATCGATATTATCCTTCTATAAAAATAATTATACACATCATGGAATCATATGGAATATATAACATATGAAATGGGTGAACTCATGGGCTAGAAAATGAATGAATATAGTGGAAGATGTGATGGGAAAATAATCACAAAAATTAATGTAAAATGAATTAAGGAAACACATACTGTTTGAACATATTGTGAGTATAATATAACCAATATATATAATAAGATATGAATAATAACATGATCTAGAAAAAATAACCATTAATAATTTTATAGTGAAATAATAAAATTGGATATCAGTGACTAATATCATAATTAAGGAATGCATAATTCCATACAATATAAAAATACACTAAATCATTCACTGAAGACATAATACATAAATTTTTAAGAAATCATCCAATACAAAAACTAGTTTTTATCATATGTGTTGGACTCCACATGTATTACTCATTTTTTAATGATCACAAATCTCATTAATAATTACACATCATGTTTTAATGATAAAAAATATTATTGATGCATAATTAATCTCACTATTATTTACAAATCTTATGCTTGATCACAAATCTCACTTATCTTATCAAACCTTTTTATTTATGTTTCAAATTATCTTATTTTATAATCGTTAAGCTTAATTCATATTCTCCATATTACTGTTTATATCTAAATATAGATATTTTCCAATGTACCCAGACACCATGAAGACCAGACCGTGACCCATACACCGTGAAGGACACACGGTGACCCAGACACTGTGAAGGACACACCGTGACCCAGACACTGTGAAGGACACACTGTGACCTAAACACCGTGAAGGACACACCCTGATCCAGACACCGTGGAGGACACACTGTGACCCAGACACCTTGAAGTACACACCGCGACCCAAACACCGTGAAGGACACACCATGACCAAGACACCATGAAGGACACACCCTGACAAAGACACCGTGAAGGACACACCGTGACCCAGACACTGTGAATTACACTGCGTGATGGACATACTGTGAAGTACATACCGTGAAACACATACTGTGATGAACATACCTTGAAGCACATACCGTGAAGCACATACTGTGAAGAAGGCACAATTTACATAATCAATGTGACACCATTTCTTAACCTTTTTTCCAATATTATTAAAATAATACTAACGGTCATATTTGATGTCTTTAATGAAATTAATGTTATTAAATGATAGTTGTTTGTGTGTCAGAAAACTGTTCCTCATATCTATGGAAAGAAAATAATTCCTATTGCCGGAGCTCGTGGAATATAAATAATATTTAGCTGCAGTAGAGGATATACGCATGCTTGAAACATCGCAACGCATATACTACAATACTAGCAAGCTCTATACTGAACAGAAAAACAATCATAAGAACAACTGTGAAGAACACATTGCACAATCCTCAAAGAACATCCATACATGAAATCATACATTTATAAAGAACACATGATGTACTATCGAGTCAAGAGAACATCTTATCTCCTGGAGAAACAAAAGATGAAACATGACACTCTTTTTTTAAAAATAAAAACAAGAGAAGGACTCAGAAGCTATTATGCTGAATCCAAAAAGACCAGAGTTGCACTGCCAAATCACTAGACCTTTCTAAACATTCATATAATTTATCTAATTTATTTATTATTTAATTTTGAGCAGTGTGTGTATCCTGTTTATTTTAAACATACAATGTCTCCTTTGCTGAAGTAGGTGATATCACAATCCTCAAACCAACAATCCTTACTCTTGTTTCCCCACGACAATTGTGGAAGAGGTCATTGTGTGGCCTGGTATTTATTTCCATTTACCACGAAGAAGAGTGGTATAGGTCCCTACGTGGCATGAACAGTTATGTACTATTGTTAACCCCGATCCAGGTTCTGGATCAATTATATATATATAAATTTGAGAGGACAATGTCTTGGCTTTAGACTGAACCGCTTGGTTATATTTTCGGTGCATTTTTTTAAGTTCAAAATATACAATATCTAATTTATATATCGCTGCTTATTACTTTGAAATACAAATCTTTTTTAAACATACATTGATAGTTAATCTATCAAGTGTTTGTATCTATTATAAATCAGTAGGTTTGTTTCAAAAGCTAATTTAATATTCTAATTAGATATAATGAGAACTAATAAATCTTTTGAGAATCTAATTAAACCTTTACAGTTTTAAAAATTCACTACAGCTAAACATGTTTTATAAATTGGGGTATTTTAATTGAAAATATTTTAACAGAAATTTTAATTGGAACTCAATTCACCCCCCTCTTGAGTGTTCACTCCGACCAACAATAAGACCTTACAATACATCGAGGGGTTTTAGTAGGCCCCACCAATTAATTACTATGTCTGATTCATTCATCATATGAAAATATTGAAATATAAAAAACATAAAAATTCATATTAAAATAATAACATTCAAATTGTGAAAAATTCAACCATGAATCACGAATTTTATCATTATTGCTAATCTATAGTGAAACTAGTCATGTTAACCTTAATAAAATATTTTAGATGGTATCATAAGGGGTCAACCTAAAAAAATGATAAGATCCAACAAAGGATGTTGAGATAGATGAAGATATTATAATAAAATCTATAAATATTTGTTGAGTGAAATAAAAGATTTTTACTATGAAAATATTTATTTTAAATATCACACATTTAATAATGAATAATGACAATTTTGAATGATACTTTTTAACTTTTAAGGGAATAAGGAAAATGGTAAGGTGCCACTCCAACATAAATTTCCACTCACATTGCATAAGTTAAAAAACATTACTTCCCTCAAGAAATGTACAACATACCTAATTTAGAAAATGACAAAAAGAATCATTTCTATACATTTAAAAAAAAGTAAAACATGTGTATGAATAATTCAAACATCAATAGGATAAATGTAAAAAAAATTGAAAAAATAAAAAAAATTCACGGATATAGATGATAAACATTCTCTATCAAATACATACATATAAACAATCCAGAATAATAATTTGATTAATAAATTAATCATTGCCTTATACATTCCATTAGGTTATTACACATTAAAAACCTATATAATAGAATAAAATATGTTACTAATTGGTAATATAACCATATATATATTTATGATAGCATATAGGACCTTCTTATATACTGTTATTAATAATAGTATCTTATTACCCTTATTTCTTGTGTTACCTACTACATTTTCCTATGAATCGTTTATTCGTGTAAGTCAATTTTATTATGATTATGATATATATTATTAATCAAAATAATTATATTATTTTAATTTCTATTTTATTTACTCATTATGTACATTTTTATATTAATTCTTGATCAATTAACTCAAAAAATAATTCTCATCATTCTGTGGAGGTGGTAGACCATACGTACGCATGAGTGACGATGTCATATCCTAAAAGGTGAATGGGAAAGGGGTTGGACAATATGTTAATTATAAATAATCAATATCATTTAATATTTATTATTTATATCAATTATAACCATCATTATAATATTCCAAATAATAGGGTGATGGAAAAAAATTACCCCATGGCGTCGAGAGGTTAAGTTGTACTTACTCACACACAAAGATTATGTTCTTCATAGTATGGATTAAAGATGTAAGATGGTTTTAAGATATTCATAATATCATATCAGAATATATTTGGTACCATATTTGTTATTTAATCATGTAAAAAAACCAGAATACAGAGTATAAGAATAAATTAACATTGATGTGTTAGAAAAAATGATTACATAGTCTTCAGTGGACATCAAATAGATATCTTATTATGAGATATATGGTTTGACTTTTAGGAATCCCAAATCCCCCAGAGAATGGATAAGGATTTTTTGAGGAGATATTTTTAGGTCTTTTTCTAGATAGAAGTCATAATGTGTTGTGAGAAAGTGAGTGAGAATATACCATTTTATAATTGATGTGAGGGTCAATTTTGGACACTGAAAAAACATTAAATTAATATAAATTAATTTATAATAAATTTTTTTCTATAGTTAGTTATATAGAATATAATATGGGTATGTGACAAAATCATTTCAACTGATAATTTTTATTAAATTTTATGTTACATTATTACACTTAAATCATGGCTTTAACCATTTATTAATACAATTTTTATGTACTGTGACAATATTTGTTTTTCTTCAATCACTGTTAACATAATAACTATAAATTTAACTAATAACCCAAATGGTTTATTTATTAAATATTTGATTATTTTATAATAATATTTATAAATTTTAGAATTTTATAAATTCTATAAAATTTGATAAAATATTAATTATTTTAAAGTATAATTTATAACAATTTTGATACATTTCTTTTATTGACATTTTTAAAAACATAAATACATAGGATAGCTGAAAATAAATTAATACATCAATAATATTCCTTGATTATAAATTAAAATCATTGATGAAATTAACTATCTCAAATTATTTTTATTTTATGCTATTTAAAATCATTAATTTTATATTACAATTAAATAAAAAATTATTAGATCAACATTGTGTAAGAAATTAAGGTTGTGATTTATTTTTTAAAAATTAAAAATAAATTACAATGAATAAGATAATAATATAATCTTTAAATATACTACTTATAGTTTAATCTATTATCTTAATAACCCTTTATTAAAAATGGGATTTTTATTAAAAATATGACAATTCCATTTTTAACTATTAATTAAAAAAAATATAATATTTTTCGTACTCTCACCTAAGTGGAAATAAAAGTCTATAATATCCGTAAAAGGATGATTTTATTAAAATCCCACTCATACAATTAAATTCATACTAGTGTTAGGGTAATTATATTATATTTGTAATGTAAATTTGTACAATATATTTCCCTATTTACATTTTACCATCTCGATAAAAATTATGTAAATATACTCTAAATATTGAAAAAACATAAATGGAAAATATTTAAATAAATTGTACCCACTGATTCCAAATATTAAATCAGTTTTTTTGAAATTCAAAATATATAATATTTAATAATTAATGGGAAATTAACCCACATGTCATAATGAGAAAACAAGTTCTAATTGAAAATAATGTACAAAAGATTGAATGTTTTTGTATAAAATATCGATGTCAAATTTATTATAAAGACACAAATTGAATTATATATAAAAACTATATATTTTTACATTAAATAAAATCAAAATTATACTTTATCAGAATAAATTATTTAGATAAAAAATGTTATAAATTAAAATTTTCTATATTTTCTTATTCATTAAAACATGAAACTTATCAGTGAAAATAAAAAAATTAACCATTATAATTTTTGATACTCAACTATAAAATAAAAAGTTTATATTATAGATTTTAATTTATAAAAATTTCAAACATTGGATTTAAAATAGGTTCCATAATGAAAGGCAATAAAAAATCCTCTAGAAAATTATTGATTTTTAGGTATAAAATTCAGTTTCTTCTTTTATAATTCCTATAAAATATATTGGATGAATATAAAAAATATTTTACTAAATATAAAACATATATATTTAATTAATGTAATTTAATAATTTTAATTAATTTTATTTATCAATATAAAACAGCTTTGGGAGAAAAAACATAAAAACAATTCTTGTATATTCATTTAGTGTATTTTTTCATTTATAATTAAATTATATATAATTAAATAATATTATATGAAATTTTTTTCTTAAGTCTGGTAATAATATTTTTAAAATCTAATTTAATGTATATGTTATATCTTGTTATAACTAATTATAATATTTTAATAATATATAGTATTTTGGTAAAACTCAGTCTTACGTGTAATGAAAGTAATGGAGGGAATTTACCCCTACGTTTAGAGAAATCTAACTCATTGTTTCCTTCATTAAGAAGAATATAATATATTAAAAATGCTGAAAATGAATATTGGTTAAACTCATTGGTATTAAAATTCTCATATCCATTCAATGAGTGTTTGTATTGTGTTTCCTCTTACATATAAGACAATGATCCATTCAACAATAATTCTTGTGTAGGGTTGTTGGAATCCTTCTATGAGTCTGGGAGTGAGATCCCATGTCAATGTATTTCCTTAGGTGAAGATATTGTAATATTCATGAAAAACACTACCCTAGTACTGTTCATATACTTGGAGAGAATATACATATGGAGTTGTTGGTATACCCTTATCCTTAAGAGTGATCGTCTTCTCTACATCATATCTTGTTAGATATTTAATGTGAATTTACTATGATGTTACTTAATAATAAAAACGTATCATATGGAAATAATCAGTACAATCTAACCTATATAGTGTGTTTTTGCAGATGAGTGCTATGTTGATGTTTCAAGATGGTATCCTAGGCTGGAATTACGGATTTGACCACCCCTTGATAGTGCGTGTCATAGTTGAGTATACCTGGATATTATTTTTATAAGAGATTGAATAAATATACCTGTGTAGAGCTAACTATTTTTTTTTCTATGCCTTTTGTTTTTGGGGTGTCCTACTAGCTATTATTATACTCACCACAACACTGGCATTGCCTACACATTTCTTATCTTGTATAGAAGATTTTCCCTTCGACTGAGTCATAGAGGGACCAAGACTAGGTTTTTTTTAGTGAGACTAGAAAAATTGAGGTGTGTTCCTAAGGTATTGTGAAATCTGTCCCTATCATACTTTTAGGTTGACATGTTTTCAGACAATTTATTAGGGAATTTTATTAGGTCATACTTTTATTCCTTTATATCATATCATATTTTGGGTGTGTGAATACATGTATGCATGCATGGTTCCTTTTATATATTTTTTTACATTTAAAAATTGCATGGTTTGGGAGATGTGTGTGTGTGTGTGATCATTTTCTTAATATAATGACTCTCATGTAAGTGATCTGTCTACCCAGTGGTGGTTTTCTTCCCTTGGTAAATTGGACGTATACATGGGGGGTTAGGGAATGGGACCGATAGGGATTGTTCCAGATAGAGGGATATTAGGTTATTAAGTTCAACCGTAAGACAAGAGTTTTTAGATTGGTTTTGACCAATACTGATAAGTGTTTTTAGATTAGCATTCAGGACATGGATTCCAGTGTTGGTATGGGGGATGATTTATCCATTCACCTAGAATCTGATAACCAATAGTTGTACTCGATACATGAGAACCCAGTTTGCAAGAATGAAATGGTACATTAATCATATATGAATGGGTAGTGGTTTTCATGTACTTATTGAGTCATATATCCAGATAAATTCACTTACCGTGGTCTCTCATGTCTATTTAAGGATTCCTTCATGATTTATAAAATCATAGATCATGAATCAAGATCATGATGATGATTACTAGATTTGTGATGAATAGATACGAGGACAAATTATAGAGGTTTCACCTCTTGGTTATCTACCAACTATACTACAAACAATTAGTCATTTGATTTTACCCGCAGTACCATCAAATGATGTGTGGAAGATGAGCACACATCATGAGTCTCAGGGATAGTGCCCCTTAGTTTTCAAGTATTGGATGACTTATAGGATTTGGAGGACTATCTTAAGGTGGTGATAAATTGTTTCTATCTTGGTAGGATACTAGCAGATCAAATAGTGGTCCTGGTGGAAATCCATCTCCCTGGATTAGTAGCATGATTGGGGGGGTGTTAACCTAGACATAAGATTATTTGACTAAATCATATTCACAATTTAAGAACCTTTTAATAGAGGATTTATATATATCTTCAAAAAAAATTCATTATATCCAGTAGTTTTGACATCATCAGTGGGTCAGTATGATAGTAGCTGCGTATTCATCATGGATTACCAACAATTCTTTGTACTCATTTAATATGGTTCAGGTTCTATTCATATGGGCTCACATCACAGAGTGAGTTATAAAAATATAAATAAAAGAAATATTTATGCCTCTTTGGATTCCAATCTATGAAGGTTTGCGTGAAAAATAATTTTTCGTTTAGAGTGTCCTTGAAAAGAAAAAACAAACATCATTTTCCAGTAGTTGGCAAACTGGAGGATTGACCATGATAGCTGGGAGCTGACGTTAGTTATAGGGACATGGATGTGTCATCCATATAAGAAGGTGGACTTATGACATAATATCTATTTTAAAAGGCATACATTACAGGTTAATTATCCCAATAATAGGTGGTGGTAGTCATTTGATGGAATGTGGTAGCTTGATAGATATTTTCTGACACTCCGTATAGCAGATAGGAAGAACATTGATGTGACTCCTAGGCCGAGTTAGTGGTATTCGTTGATTGTTCTGTTAGGAAGAGGATGAGGAACATGAGTTCAGAGTGTAGTTGGGGGTGGTATGTTCCTTGACATGTTACCACCAACGCCCCACAAGTGGTCTATAATAGGCTCAGGATGCAGAATGACTAGGGCGTGGGTAGCTACAGCTGGACAAGGCATATGACCTAGAGACTATAGGAATGATACAAGGTATGATATATGAATTGTATACCATATTCATTTTAATAATAGAATTATTTTCTAGTAATACATTTATGTGCGCATATTTTGTTTGAGACATAGAGATTCCTGTTGAGACCTTTGCTCGAGCCTTGTGTTTCATGACTCCCACTAAAGATGACTCGATGATCTCACACATGTGCAGATAATGTAAACCAAATATTTAATGAAATTATTTCTATTTGGATTATATTGTATTAGAAATGTTACTTATGTCTTCATCATATGTATATACTAGGTATCTATAGTTTATTCCTATATTTCCTATTTATAGGGAAGGATGTATTCTTTGTTTGGTGGTGGTACAAGGTTTTCCTCTGGGAGACAAAAGGAAACCAAGTCAATGAAGGGGTGGAATCATTAATATGATTATGTAACTAAATAATCATTATTTCAGCAGCATGAATCTTATAGAAGTTTATGTTTATGTTTTTAGATCCCTTTATTAGTTGCAGAGTATGAGGATGTCTTCCCCAAGTATGATCCAGTCTTACATTCCAAGAGTGTGATAAATTTCTACATGAACATACCACATGGTTTGACACCATTATCTGATATATAATATATGATTTACACTTTTTATCATCAATATATGAGGGTGTGGTTTGACCACATGTATATGAATATCATCTATTGACTGAATGTTTCACCCAATAAAACCCCTATTTTTTCAAGAGGAATTCTAAAAAATCTTGACGTAATGTGTGGACTCACAGAAATCGAATCTTGTGACAAAAAATAACGAGTTTCTATAACCTAGGATAAATGAACTATTTGATTAGTTTAATGGTTATTTATGTCCTTTTAATGTTGAACTCATGTTAGGTTGTTACCAATAGTGAGTACGAGATGAGGATGTATTTATTATGACATTCCAAAGTCTCTATAGTCACAAAGTGTTTTTTATTCTCTTTGGTTTCAAGAACACCCCAATAATGTTCATGGGACTCATGAAGTATATATATTATCCCTTTTTAGACCATTTCATGGTAATCTTCATCAATGATATCCTTTTTATTCCCATCCAATGAGGAGAGTGTGATACACCTGAGAATGAATCAAGACATACTCTTAGAGCAGTAGTTGAATAGAATGTTCTCAAATTAAATGTTCGTGAAAAAGGATTTACAAATTCGACAACCCATTATTTCAATGGATAGTGTAGTAGTGCACACAGTAAATGGAAATTCAATGTTAGCATGGGAGCCACCCAAGAGCATGATGGAGGTGTGAAGCTTCCTTGGGTTGGTAGGCTATTATCAAAGATTCAAACATGATTTCTATAGGATATCAACAACCATTATTGATTTGTAACAAAAGGGGAATCCATTCACATAGAATGAGAGGTTTTGGATGTATTTTCAATAGTTGTGTCAAATTTTGATGAGCAGTCCTATCTTTATATATCCAGAGTAAGGTGTTGAGTACATAGTGTAATATGATGCATTCAGGAACAAACATAGTTGTCGACTGATAGATAGAAAGAATGTGATTTAATATGGATAATATCATTTTACAACACATAAGTATAACTATGTGACCCATGGTCTTCTGTTAATAGTGGTAATCATCACCCTAAGGATGTCACAAAACTAGCTAGTGGGGGAAGGTATTATCTTATATTTTGACAACGGTAGTATCAATTATATCTTCTCTCGTAAGGGTCTTAACATGATATGGAGGTGGTGTAAAGGGATCATTGAGTATTAAGTATATGATATTTTGAATACTATTAGTAAGGGGAATATAGTTGTTGATTGTAGGAGTAGGATATCATTTTGGGAGTTTTTGGGTGACGAGTCAAAGCAATTGTCATGATTGTAGTTAAAATTTGAGGATGGAGATAGAGATCCTTACCTTTAGTAAATTGTTGTTACCCCACCACTTTTATATCAAGGGAGGAACATCATAGGGATATTGACTATGATACCCTTTGAATTTAGATATCCACTCAACATGCTCTTGATGTATTCTTTAATGGTGGGGAGTATGACATTTATTTTAGAGGATGCATTATTGATCCAATGATGTTGTTGGTGGAAGTTAAGATATAGTTTCATAAATCTCTTTTGGATTTACATCCATGTATTTAAATGATGTACCAGGACCTACGTTGTACATTTTGGTGGCCATTGATGCCAAAACGATTTGCAGAGTGTATTTATCGATGCCCTACTAGCCAACAAGTAAAGGTTGAACAAAAATTTCAATCATTTTTTCCAAAACCACCTAACTTGCCCGAGTTAATGTGGGATGGAATACACATGGTCTTAAACTATAAATCAATTCCCATGATTCCATCTCAAGGATTGTAGACCAACTCACCATGTTGTCCCACTTACTAGCTATTCGAGAGAAGAGTTCAGTAGAGAGACATGGATTCGTATACACGAAGAAGATACTCTCACTCAAGAGAGTTCCCTTGATGATCTTATCTGGCATATATAGTCACTTCACATTAATTTTATTAAATATATTACATGAGTCTTTCAATATTCATATATTCATGAGCATAGTGATTCACACCCAGACTGTTGGTTTGATAGAGCCCACTATTCAAGTCATATGGTACATGCAACATGGATTCATGATGGAGTTTAGTCATTATTGGGAAAATCACATAAACATGGTAGAGATTGCCTAAATGACAATAATTATATTTTCTGGTATGGAACCATATGAGTGTTTTCAATGGAGACCCAGCATGTCAGAAATTTTTTCATCAACCTAGGAGACATAGCAGTCATGGTCCTAGATCCATGCTTCGTAGCCATATTTTTTTGCACAACCAATTTATTTGGATATTCAGTACATAATGTCCCATGTTTTGGATAATTTTGTGACTCATATTTTCCATCTATCATTTTTCGATTTTATATGGATTATTTTTGAGAATAGGTGTTGAGACAACATGTGATTATGATGCCTATTGTTCACATAATAAATATTCGAAATATATTATATATATTAATTAAACTGAATAGGTAATTTTCATGAATAAAGTGTTGTATATTCTAAATGGGGGTCCAAAATTAGAAATTAATTGAAAAATTGTGTTTATAATGAAATTACCACCCTATGTTTGACATAAATTTGGTTAGTGCGAGTCATTTTTGGAATGGTTCTCACGATCTTGAAATGAATAAAATAATTAATGAATTTTCTTTCATTTTGTTGACGTAGATACCTAAACTCTTAAATATATAAACAAAATTTTATCCACCAAATAATGATGAACCAATGTACCATTGTAGTGTGTAGAAAACATTCAATTAGTCGATGATGACCAGATCAATGACGGATGACTAGTGCAAGGCAGAATAACAAAATCTCACAAATGAATATTGGGAGACTCCGTTCGTTGTCATCAATCAACCAATATTAAGGAAAATGTTAGTTTTTATTGGATTATTTCCAAATTTATTATTCATAGGACAAACATGTCTCAATTAATTAAAAACTTGTTTCGCAAATCATGTGTATTGTGTGGTGGGTCATTTTTATTTGGGAATTGGGGAATTTTTTTCTAATTGACTAAAAACAAATTCATTTATTATTCTAATGGAAATGAGTTAAGTTCAACATAAATATCTGATAAGGTCTATTTTTATAATATATTTTTTGTGAATTTCCTTCCAATTTCACATTAATTGTGGTATATATCTATGTCTCGTAGTTCTATGAACTCCAAGGAGTCGATCGTAACATACCCGTTTCATGGTGAAATTATTACATAACATAAATTTAGATCTGTAAGGATGTGAAGATCATGTGAATATGGTATAAGAGAATGAACTGGACTATATTATATAATTTCAATTTTGTTTCATGTGTAGAATGATAGAAGAAGGGACATGGATCGATTCTTTTAAGAATCAGATGGATATAATCTAGAAAAATGCAATGGAAAGGGTCAACATGTTTAGATCCACAATTACCATCATGAATCATGGATGGATTCCATACCATGGGAGTAGTAAAATAATCAGGATGAAGAATATTGGTATTTTTTAAATCCTTATACAGATAGCATAAAATCCAAGATTGCATGGTTTGTGGGACCCCAGGATTGGTGGGAAAATTTTTGTGTGACGTTAAATATCACAAAGCATGTGAACCCCATCACATTGTGTGTCATTACAATTCTGGTGTCCTGGCATGCAACTCATAAGGTACACTAACATAGGATGTAGTACATTGGAATGCACATGCCATGTACTCCTTACATAGACATGACCCGACTAGGAGTACATGAGTTAAGAAATATACCGGTGCATGAGAAAAAGTACACATGGAAAAGTATGAAGTGTACTATTAGACAAACATGCACATGGTATTTTTAGAGGGGTTTTACATGGGGACATTGTGGGTATCCACAATACACATTGTGTATTCTTTAGTGTTTTTTTGACTCCACTATCCTATGTATCTTGAGGAATCATCATTATGGTATGTTCCAATATCCACTCCTTGAGGATTAGTTTTGAATAACCTCTTATATATAAGACAATAATCATTTCACCGTGAATTTATGGACATTGATGTTGAAATACTTCACTAAGGACCTGGGTGATATCCTCTATCATCTTTGTTTCCTAGATTGTGTTCTTGGTATCAGCATGATGAAAAGTACACAACTGATGATCTTATACATATCATTTTATTATAAATTTAGTGGTTTGTATACACCATGGACTTGGTAGTGATACTCATATGTTCATGGTATATCTTTCGACCTCCATCATGTATTTTTTATGACCAGACCTGATGAGAATTACCTATCAAACAACCTTCCTCAATGAAATCTGAATCTTTTATTGTGTTCTCATAGATGAGTGTTATGTGAAACATTCAAGTTAGGTTCCTAGGATGGTATTATTGTTGTGACATCACATTGAGACTATGTGTCATTATTTATTACATCTATATGTTCATGATATATTTTTATAGAAATATAACTATTTAGAGATGAATTTAAATTTTTTTACATGATTTTTGTTTTTGTAGTTCCATACTGGGTATTGTTTTACTCACCCTTGAATGGAATTTTCCAACACAAGTATTGTATATTTCATATGATTGACTTTTTAGAAGATTCTGTAAGGGACCATGACTAGGAAGTGATTTCTGAGACATGATAGACAGAGGTGTTTCCCATTGGTATGATGAAAATAGTCCTTATCTCACATTAACGTTGGACTTGTTTTAAGACCATTTGTGATGGGTTTGTATTTGGCCATGTTTACATTCCATTACATCATGTGACACTCTAGTTTAGGGAATATATGTATTCCTCCATGGTATCATTCAGTTTTTTACATTTCAGCATTGTATGGGCTTGGAAATGGGTGCATGTGTAATGGTACATAGGCTAGGGCCTTCTATATTAGTGACATTCCAACTCCGTGCCAGTCTTAATCCCATGAAATATTGGATAAGGTCTTGGGTAGTTGTAGAATCATCCCTATTAGGAAAAGTTATTAAAATATATGGGATTCTATGTATCAGAATATTAATAGAAATTGGTTTTAATATATAATATAGGAAAATGAGAAAATATATGATTTATTGAGATTATGTGATGATCAGTTTCAACGAATATTAATTACTATGTATCCACATACCTGAAAATTAGAGAATATAGGGGTATATTTGAGCTCATAATTAGAATTCCATAATTATTTTTCATTATATTATGAAATGAATTATTTAAACTATGTCTCCCCATGATCACATTGATCCTTAATAATATAATGATATAATATGAGAGTCAATGATAAGTATATTTTTTCACATTCCATCAAGTTTTTAGGTATAATTGTATATACTTAGTTTGAACTAGTTGATATGAGTTTATAGACTTTGAAAATACATGAAATTATACTTGAATGAATTTGATGAATCATCACATGAAATATTTATTTAATGATACTGTGGAAAAATATAAAATTTTAAATTATTTTAAACAATAAAAAAAAAATTAATGGATGTATATTAATATATAATGATTCACAAAATGAATGATGTTACAGTTATTAATATAATTGAAAATGTACTAAGTTTTCAATGCATTATACTTTTAGTTAATTAGGATGATATTAATGGATGAGATATTATTGGGTTAATTGGATTTAATTAATAGAGAACTAACTTATTACAGTTATATGTTGTTGTGAAAAAAATCATGGGATTTTGGATCCATTATTCAATGATTTTAAATTTAAATAGATATAAATTTTTATTATAATTTTTTTTGATATGTAATAATTTCCCATAAAGTAGTAATATAAAATTAAATAGAGAAAAATTGACATGTATATTATTAGAATTTTAAATATTCTAATAATTGAGATATTCTAATAATTTTTAATATCAAAGTGATATTACAGGTTAATATAAGGAGAACGTTTACTGGAGGCCATCTCCATCCAGATTATTCCAAATATGGATCATAAGAGACAATATCTAGAGAGAGTTTCATTATGATTATAATTTTAATGTAGTTATTGATGATCAATAAGAAGGAAAAGGGGTAGGGGTACTATTATTCTAGTATAATAATACATTAAAAATAATATAGTCAAATTACCAATAGACCAATTCTAATGAATGAGTTTATCACTATGGTTTCTAACCAAACACTTCAGGATTGTGATTCATGTATCAAACAAATCATATAAGGAGTAGCATTTGGGTGTCAAACATATTGCATGAAAAATGTAACCATGAAGTATTACCAGTTTTTTCCAGTACATTATCTAATGTAAAATTTATGTAAGAGTATTTCAAAAATAGGTCACAGGGTTAGATTTTAATCCAAAACATGTAGATATTTCTTTTTTCTCTGTATTTCACTAAAATTACACACATTGGAAGGTCGAGATAAAAATTTGAGTGGATTCAAAACATTATAATGTTCAAGAGGATGGGGTAATTGAGAATAAATTATTAAAAATAAAATGGCATCACTAATTCTCTCTCTAACATTCTTAGTGAGAAATCCTTATACTGGAACTTAACATGGAATTAAAGAACATGTACCCGATAAAGACAAATGAATAATTCATATATATGGAGAATATTAATTCATCCAATAGTCAAGGTGTTCCCACATTCAATGGTCAAAATTATCATTGATTTTTGAATATGAACGTACCCTATATCACATCCCTTATCCATTATGTATGATGTGTTGAAAATTCTGGTGTTACATCCACTATTAATGAGATTATATGACTCAAATTTATAAGATAAATATGGTGTTATATAGAAATATAAAAATTCAATCATTACACCAATAATAATGGTGGACTATAAATATTTTATGGGTCTTATAGGATAATTTAAAAAAATTGAGAATCATATATGATTGAAATATCAATGTCAAGGATTCTGTACATCATATTCAGATAATATATTTTGATGTTATTAATATTTTTTATGCAAATAATTAATTATTATCAAATAAGAGTCAGTGAAATTAATAGAAACATCCACAAATTTGGGTATAATCAATTTGATTCCATTATTTTTTACAAAATATTAGAGGGATTTTTATGGTGAACATAAATTTAAATTTCATCCATGTATTAAAGTGAGTATTTTATTGTAGATAAGTTAAAATATTTTAATATATCCAACTATGATAGAATAATTCCATATTTAACAAGAAAGTTAAACATTGAAATTTACACAAAATAGAAGTGACCAAGAAAAATTGAATAAGATGAAGAAATTATTGAATCAGTGATTCTAATGATGAGGAAAAAGAATATTACATCAATACTATTTTTATTACTTAAATATGGTTTAGTAAAGGGAAATGTGTTAATTCAATAAGTATCCTTTTTAACTTTTTTCATTACTTAGGTTTTAAAAATCACAAACACATCTTTTATGAAAAATGATCCTTCTCTAAGAATTATTTAAATAAAAATATATTTCTCTATGAAATGTTTTATTCTTAATCATGGGATTTATTGTATTATTTTATTTCATCTCAAACCAATTATAACAAATTTCTTTCATAAGGTAAAAAAATCCGATCATTACATATATTAAATCCTTACAGATTTTACCCTCATAATTTTATGAAATTCAGACTCCAAATTCTCTGATATTTAGACTCCACGTTCTCTGAAATTTATACTCATAAATCACTGAAAATTAGACTCTAAATTATCTAAATTTCAGACTCTATGTTCAATGAAATTAAGACTCCGAATTATAAAAAATTAATACACCGAAATCTCTGAAATATAGACTATTATTTCTCTAAAATTCAGACAACAAATTCCATAATATTAAGTCTTTGAATTTTCTAATATTCAGAGACTAAATTCTATTAAATTCACACACCCAATTCTTTGAAATTCAGAATCCAATTTATTGGAAATTCATACTCAGAATTTAATGAAATTCAAGCTCTGAATTCCTCATTATTTAGACCTCATAATTCCTCATAATTTAGACACTAAATTCCTAAAAATTCAGACTCATAATTCCTCATAAAGTTTTTACAAATCATACTCACAATTCCTCAAAATATAGACTCAAGATATAAAATTTTATATAACTTATTTTTTCATATATTTAGATTCCAATTTCGAAATTTTTTAGATTTGAATTATTCAGGTATTTTAAAATTTAACTCACTTCCTAATATATTTTATCTATATTATTGGGTGCTAGTTTTTTAAACCTTATATTGTTTTCCCAAATTCATTATTGATTCTTTAGAAAGCTTTTGTTTCCCTTGTTTTTCAAACATTAAACGATGTCACACAATCTGATTTTAACTAACTATTGGTTGAGAGACATATTTATATTAACATTTGAAATTCAAGGAATAATATGACTATTTTAGGTGGGAGATGAGCGAAGATGTTTTTTTCATATAAATAGAACATCATATGAACACGTTTAATATTAATTGAGATATTACATGATGTGATGTTGTGAAGTTATTTATAGAGGGATAAAGACTCTCATTATTTGTGAGAAATATGAAGAACTTGTTCAATAGTGAAAATCATGTTCAACTTCCCTTGTAAAAATCTGATTGTAGATGAGTACAATCGAGGTCATCCGGGGATATGATGACATAGGTAACAAATACCTTAAATTTAGATCAATTTCAGGGATAGAATGTCAGAGGTTTTGACAACCTTAATGTTTGAGGGCTTGTGAGGATATCAAGAAAGACTATGATACTTTTATCAAGGACTTCATCTCGTGTTTATAAGATATAATGTATTGAATTTATAAAACAAGTGACCTTTATCCAATGTGTTTGGATACCCTTATCTTTATGTTAAAATATTTCTTACTTCATTACTTACTTTATTACATGTTTTATTTCTCTTGTATTTTGTTAATGTAAGAAAGTATAACTTTATTATACTTTCTTGTACTTATACTTACTCTAAATAATAATATTATATATAATTTAAGGTAGAATATTTATATAAGAAACCCTACTTATGTTTTATTATGTTTAACATATTTATGTTTAGGTTTCATACAATTTGATATGGGCCCTTCCAACTGACCCTTGGAGAAAGAACAAAAGAAGCTTTGGGATTTAACTTATTTATCATTGTTAATCCTGGGTTTCCTTTAGTATTGAAAGGGAAGTTTTTTAAATCCAACAATTCAACCCCTCTTGTAATTAAGAATCTGCACCTATATTTTGATCCTACAATTGGAATTAGAGGAGGCCTATGATATAGGTATACATATATATATGTTTTATTGCTGAAGCTAGTATTTATAATCTTTTCCTGTTCAGTTTTTTTAAAATTTTTCATTATAAAATGTTTTGATACTATTCATTTATGGGAAATTTAATTTTATTATAGATTGGAATGAATAAACAATAGTTCTATAGACAATTGAATCATACAAGAACAAAAATATTTATAGTCTAATTTCTTATTGTGAAGCTTCCAAAAAAATTTAAAAGAAACATGAGGTTATAAATTTTGGATATTATAAAGTGATAGAAACTATAAAAGTTGTGTATATTGCATGAAATCATGGGTTATTATTTCTTTAAAGAGAAAATGTTTCAATAGGGTATTAATGATTTCTGACAATCATCAATAGTCTTAAATCTATGGGAGATAATGGTATTTATGATTATGTTCTTATGGACAAGATAATTGATATAATACCCAATGAGTGATAATCTAAAATGAAATCAATTTATTAGAATAGAAAAATATCTAACATTAATCTTGATCAGTTATTTTGGACTCTTGTTCAGAGTGAAACACAAATGAAGAGAGATGCTAATGTCAATAAGAATAATAATTGTAATGGAAGTGTATCATTCACTACGACATTAAAATCAATGAATCTTGTAAGGGTAACCATATATAAAGATAATAATGGTATTTTTAGATATTAATCATGTGAAAGTTATTAGTTTGATAATGTGTTTTCCAATATTTTGTGAAGGATGAACAATATTTTGGGAATGAACACTTTTCAGTATAGATATAAAAATAAAGAAAGAAATAACACGAATGATTATAAAGTAACTCATTATGAATGAAAAAGGGATGGAAATATCAGACCAGATTGACCTATACTTAAGAGAAAAGATAGAAATAAAAGTCATTCTGAAGAGAACTGAAATAACTATGGAAAATCTAAGGTTATGAACATCTTCAAAGATAATGCCACCTAGAGTGCTAATGGGGGTGACTCTTAAGATGAATCCTCATAATATTAATCTTATGGATAGAAGAATATTAGTATTATATTTGAATTACCAATTGATAATCATTTTCTTATTTATATGGTCCACAATGCTGAATCCTAAACCAATATTCATTAAATTCAAATTTTCCTAACATTGAATATTTTGAATATTAGAATGATGAATCTTCCTACCCCAGATGATAATACTTTTCCATCGTTCATAGAAGTCTCTAGATTTTTTAAATTACATATGAATGTGAAATTTAATATACAAAAGATGTTAGAGAATGAAAATTCTAGAATTTCAAATTAAGAAAAATAAGTATGATATCTTTATAAAGATCTTGTTCGGAAAACTCATTATTTGGAAAATATTTATCAAAACCATAAGGAAGTTAATTACTTGAATCATAATAATTTCAGGTATTATAGAAATGTTATTTCCAAGAAAAATGTTTTAGAGGATAACTAATACTCTAAGACTAATGACTATAAGGATATGAATGTTTCAATCAAAAAAATATGAATTATTTTCCTTAAATAATGTTTTATCAAATTTAACATTTAGAAGTTATTTTTTATGATAAAATATATTCACAAATTCTTCTACATATGAATATTATGAGTTTGGTTATACTCATTCAAAACCTCTTTTTATTCTTAACTATTTTGTTCCCCAAAGTGATACCTTTTACACTAAGTTTCAAAGTAGAAGAAATTGGGAGAAAATAATTTCATAGAATAATATCCATTATATACGTTTTAATAAAGATTATTTTTCAATGAAAATGTAAATACCTATCATTTTACTTTCTACATTTTCTGGATCCAAACATGATTGGATTCCGAAAGTGTAAGTATTTTATTTTCATGAAAATAAAAGAAGTTCCAACAAAAATATATAGTACAATGATAGAGGATGTTCCCATCACATGACTAGTAAGAAAAACATTTTCAAAAATATTATAAAGAAAAAATGAGGAAAGGTATCTTTTGAAAATAATGCTCAAGGAGAAATTGTTTGTATAGGTAACATTGTTATTCTTCGGAAGAAGTTAATTTCAAATGTTTTATTTGTTAACGTTCTTAAGCACAATATTATAAGAGTAATCCAATTATGTGATGATGGTTAGCTTGTGAATTATAGGACTGGTAAATTCTTAGTACACAATTCCAAATAAGAGTTTATTCATTTTTCCTATAGGCATGAGAATGTATATACCCTGAACAAAGACGACCTTGAGAGCAATGATCTACATTTACTTAGTGAAATAAAAGATCGATCTTGGTTATGGAATAGAATACTATGACACTGTAACCGTATGAAACTATGAAAAATCTCAATGAAAATAATTTTATAGATTAATCGAAACATGTCACTTCTTAAGAATTCATTACTTTCCTGGTCAAGAATAAAGAAACACTCAATATCACTTGTCATTATTGAAGATGAATATGTAGCAGCATGAAGTTGTTGATCTCATGTGTTGTGGATTAAACACACACACAAATACTATGTCATGAGTTTTACTAAAACACATATATTGTTAGATGTTAATAGTGTCATTGCCCTAAGAAAAAAAACATTCCCATCACTCTCATAAGAAACACATATATAATAGGCATCACTTTATTTGGGATCACACAATTAAAAGAGATATCAATCATTAATATATTAGAAAGCACATACAACTTGCCGTAATTCTTATAAAATCTCAACCATCAGATAGGTATGAATAAATTAAACAAAATATAGGAATTATAACTAAAAGGTAATCATCCATATTAATATTTAATTGAAACATATATCCTTACATTAAGAAACAAATTTTCATACGGGGGTTCATTTTTATAATTTTTATAGTATTATTTATAGAGAATAATTTTTTTCTTTCATAAATATATATTTTTTCAGAAACTAATATTTTCATTTCCATAATAAGATTTAATGGAAACATAAATCTTTTTCCTTAATTTTTATTTTGGAATCTATGTTCTTTAGGAAGAACATTATCAATAATGACAATTATTATTAATCAATCTGAATGATATGTTTCCCTATATAAATTATAGTAATTTCATTTTTTACTTGTTTTTATTTCTATATTGTTTAAAGAAAAACATTATTGAATTCATTTTCTCTAAATACCATTATTATTTAAAACCTCAATTGATCGGAACCTTCATATCATTCTCCAACATTGATATAAACTATCAGATCATATCATTAATAAATAAACTATTGTATTGAATCAAGAATTAGAAATTTCGAGGTGAAGCCTATATAAAGGCCCCCATATTCACATCCCACATCAATTTTCCAATATTTTTTCACCTAAGCCCAATCAACCTACAAATCAGACATTCATATTTCTCAGTTTCGATATATTATGGATTATTTTTTAGGTTCCCTCTTAAAATCAGATTTCTTAAAACAATGAACTCAATGATTATATAATTTACATAGAATGGTTGTTGAAACAAAATCTCATTCTGAAGTGTAGCTCCCTTTTTTCAAAATATAAAAATAATTATAGTTAGGAATTTATTTTTAAATCCATGAAAAGTAATTAGGATTTGAGAAATCTTGAACTTATTGTTGATTATTATGATACACATTGTAGTTAAGAATATGGATGAATAGATATGTTTTCATTCAAAATATGTGGAAAGATGTCTTCCATATCATTCAACAAATATGGATGTATTCAGGATATCACTTAAGAAGGAGAAGCAATATTTCTCTTTGACAATTTTCTAGAAAATGAAGTATGTGTTGAGAATGCTATTGTGATTGAGTTCCTTGGACTTGAGAGTGTTATGTCACAGAAAATCAATCACCATTAAACAAATTTCTGATTATTATATTTTTAGATGCAGGGTTTCCTCATATTGAGAAAGTTAAATAAATATTCCATAATGAATTTTGATATTTTTATGATGGATTTCATGGTGAATCTATGAAAGGTAAACTTTATCATGTATATTCTCCTAACTATAAATAATATAAAAAATATAACCATTAGGACATAAGATACCATGTATCAACCAATCTTATTAATGATTATAGGTCTTTGTTTAGAATTCTTCATAATTCCTTGAAGTTCCAAACCTAGAACCATTAAGATAATGTTGATGAGTGATGACACTCTAAGGAGGATAATAATCAGTTTCAATATTAAGACAGGAGAATTATATGTTCTTATTGAAGTTGAAATTCATGATTTGGTAATGAATTGGGAGGTATGTAAAAAATCCTATTAAATTAAGTTGGAGATAAAATTTAAAGAACACGAATCAAAAGGAAATTCACACATTCTAAAAAAACGTGTAGCTCATCCCCAGATAGAAATGAAAAAAATCCTTTAACGATGATGATTTAGTGAAGTCAAAATATTTAAATAATAAATAAGGATGGAAAGAGATTATTTTTTTTGTTTAAAACAAGCTAAGGTAAAGGCCTTTGAATATGAAGGAAATCGTAGAGCATGAGAATCAAGTTAAAGAGAAAAAATGAAGAAGATGTTTTCAGAAGTTGAAATTGTTCCAGACTTTCTTAAAGATATTATCGCAGGATTCTAAATAGATCCAGGTATTAGAATCCCTCTTGAAATTGTATGTTCCAATATAAACATTGGAAAACAGAATTTTAATTCAAAAACCAATTCTAGAGGAAGAGTTAGTTAATTAAGTTGAAGAAGTAGAGAAGGATGAAAGTAAATATTTGATTAAATATGTGGAGGAATATCGTGATAAGTAATTTCCATCAAAAAAATTTCAATTATAACATCCCAAGTTGAATCAACAAAAATATTCGTATTAGAAAAAGATTAGGATACACATGTTGTGGTTGAAAAAACTACTGATGATGAAAGTAGAAATCATGATTTTATTCATCCTGAAGATGATAATGAAGTTTCTAGGAAATATTATGTTAATGATGATAAGATAGTACAAGTCTCTTATATAAATTATGTTTCTATGAGAGCTAATAAGGTGTTTTATAATGTTATGAAATGAAAATATGTTGTGGTTAATTTGCCCAGAAATTTTATAGTCGAGAAATCTATAAAAGATACATTTGGAATATCCATGTGTAATACTGAATAGCTAGATACATTTTCCACACCAGAAAGGGAATCTGGTTCGGAATCATCATTATTTATGGGACACGATTTTTTTGTCTAGTATTTGAAGAAGATAGGGAATTCAATACCCTTATTTTCAATTATATATTTCAGATGTTAGTTTCTTTAGAGTTCTATCAATCAGAAGTCAGATTCGATAAGTATGATCATAGAAATGATAATCATGACTGAATTAGTCATTAAATAATTTCATATGACATATGAAGCACAAAACAGACCATGAAAAAAAATCAAATGGTCTAAAAGAATGGTTGATTATATAAAAATCATGGATGCTTTCCATGTTGTAGTAATATTTGCTTTTGATAATTCATATGACATGATAAATAACCATACATATAGTTTTGAGATAAAAAAAATGTATAGGAAATGGTCTCCATTAAAGAGGATAGTGACTTGAATATAATTATCAATTCATTTTCTCCAAATATTAAAAGCTAATGATTACTCACAGATGAGTTGGAATAAAAATTCAATAACTAAAAATATGTGGTAAAATCTCAAGCTGTTATTTATAAGTCTCAATAATAAAGGATCAATGTTACCCATAATATTGAAAATGATTAGTATTAGTTGATTAATAAATTTAATGACGACCATTATGGGATCAAGAAGTTGAATTAAACCTTGTAAAATCTGGCGCTGAAGGAAAAGAAGGATGACCCATCCCTTAAAATCCTATATTTTATTTTAATTATACTTGTAAAAAAATCCAATAAAATTTTGTTATCTTTACTTTGTTTTGTGTTGTATATTAATAACATTTCAGGTACACTTTTTTCATTCCATTTGTTTTTAAAAATCACAAAAGGTGATAAAAGAATGATCAAATGAATATTATGTTAAAGGGAAGTTAATCACTTACTAAGTGGGATATTAAGTAATGAGAAGATTACTCAAAGAAGTTATTATTTATAAAAGATATGTAACTTCTCAAATAAATAAATCACTACAATCCTTATAAATTTTAAAACCTAAGAGGGTGTTAGGCGCACTTATCATGGATTATTTGTGCATGGAGATAATAATTTTCCATTAATGTTCAAAATGAATAAAAAATTATTCATTATATTTTTTTAAATGTTGTGTGTGAATTAAAAAAATTGGGGAATGTTATATTAATTTGTACTGTTATATCTTTTTCCATTACATATTTTTTCAAAATCACATACACATATCTTATGGAAAAATATCTTTCTATAAGAATAATTCTCTTAAGGAAAATTTTCCTTGTCTAAGAAATGTTGTATCCTTAAACATTGTTTTCATTGTCTAATTTTATGTAATCTTAAAATAAGTCTATCTATGTTTTTTATTAAGACAATGATTATGATATTCACCTATATTAAATCATTATCGTTTTTTATTATCCTAAATCTAAGTAATTTAGTCATCGAATTCTCTGAAATTCAGACTACGAATTACCTAATATTTAGACACCAAATTCTCTGAAATTATGACTTAAAATTCTATCCAATTCAGACACTAAATTCTATAAAATTCAGATTCCAAATTCACTAAAATTTGGACTCCAAATAACATAAAATTCAAACTCCAAATTCTTTGATATTCAGACTCCAAATAATATGAATTTTAGACCCTAAATTATCTATAATTGAATCACCAAATTCTATTGAATTGTGAATCTGAATTCTTCTAAATTATTCAAAATTCATAATCCAAATATAAATTTTTCCATAATCTGAGTGCTCATACTTTTAGACTCATATTTCTAGATTTCCTAGAAACTGAATATTCAAAATTTTTAAGGTTTATTTACCATCAAAACACATTTTTTCATTTTTAGAATCTCAGTTTCTTAAGCATGATATTGTTTATCCATATATTTTTATTTTTTATGAATGATAATTTTCCCTAGTTTTTTCTTAATTAAACGATGCCGTATAATTTTTTTAACTGACCATTGGTTGAGAGACACATGTACAAGTTCCTCAAAAAATCAAGGAAAAAATTGGAAAATAGAGGAGGGACATGATTGTTGATGTTTTTTCCAATATATAGGAGTACATTGGATCAAGCTCTTAATTGATTGAGAGATTACATGCTATGATGTCGTGAAGTGATTTCTAGAAATAGAAGGACACTCATGATTTTTGAAAACAATGAATGAAATGTTCAACCTTGAATATCTTGTTCAACCTGCCTTATAAAAATCCGATTTATGATGATTACAATCATGGGATTTTGATGATAGGAAGACAGAGCTGTCGATTACCTTAATGTTTGAGGACTTCCTGGGATATGAAGTCAGACCATCCCACTAACATAATGTTTTAGTGACTTTATGAATATGAATACATATTCTGATATGTTAATCAATGAGTAAATTTGGTATGGCTAAGAAATACTTTCATGAATGATTAAATCCAGGGACTGTTATCCTTAGTTGTTGGATAAACTTTTCGTTGGGTTATATGATTTCTTACTTGTTTAAAAACAATGTGACATGTATTATTTCCAGTTAATTTTATTAATGAAATAAATTAAACCATTATTATACATTCTTGTAATTATACATTCTCTGATAATAGGATATTATATGCTCTATGGTAGAACCTTTCATAAATAAATCATGCTTATATTTCCAACGAGCCCGTACCTGAGTAGTAAGGGATCCAACTTGGAATCCATGAGACTCGGGTTTAAAAGAGAGTGGAGGTGATTTTCTGGGATAGAATAAGTACTGTAGATGTACTACACCAGTTACTATAGCAGTTCTTGTTCGGTACTATAGCAGCCAGAACTATTCACTTGATTTGGGCCTTCGGGCCACCGGTTTGGCCCTATGGGTATCAAGGGACTTCGGGAAATCAATGGCTATAGGGCCACAGGGCCTTCAGGACATGTATACCATGGAGAAGCCAAATTAACATAGAATATGCCCCATAAGTGTATCAAAGCAATAAGTGTAGCATCCAGCAAGAATAGAGCTAACCGGATTGGAATAATGAGAGGGTATGGTAGCCGCCATCAGGACCAGGCACTATACAACTTTGTATGGGGCATTGCTAGCTGATAAGAAATGTATGCTGGAGAGATATGTGATCAATAACGTAGATTCCAGGGAGGGTAATTTCAAGTGGGTTGGGCCTATGGGTCATGTAGTGTTCATGGTATGCCTCTAGGAATTCAGGTCATGTATTATAGGTCAGACGGGCCATGTACCTTGGGCCAACGGGTCATGTAGGGGTTCCCCATCAATCCTTAATAGGAGTATTATCCATAAAAAAAATAAGGTCTTCGGGCCATTAGGGTGGGAGGGAAAATCATTCTTATGTTTCATTATGTTTAACTTGTTGATATATTGGTTAATTACATTTAAACATGCGCCCTTACTATTGACCCTTTCAGCTAGAACCAAAGAGGGATTGCAATTTTAACTTTCTTAACATTATTAAACATATATTTCCATTAGTCTTAAAATGGAAATTTGTTAAAACTTACTATTCACCCTCCTCTTTTAATTTTGCTTCTGCATATATATTTTGATCCTCTAAAATGGAGTACAAAAGAAATAAATCACCAATATTCTATATTTATTATAACCTAGGACACAATGGCTATAATTTTTCAAATAAGAATAATAATTTATATAAATTGGATGTGGAAGATAAGAATCATTGACAATATAATAAGAAAGAAAAGTTTAATAAAATTTTATTTAAAAATACTAATAATAAATTTGATAGAGTTTATGATTTGAAACAGTGATATTAGATGAAATTGAACACACTGATAATTTAAGATATTTTTTAAAATATATTATATATTAATGATAGCGTTTATAACATGAAAACATAGAATTTTAGTGGAAAATAATTTACTATTATCATTATTATTTAAATAGTATATTTATAACCTATGTTCGAAATAGGTGTGTATGAATAGGATAATATAAATTATAATGTTTAAATAATTGAAATTCACAATATATATTTAGTTAAAAAATATTTATTAACTAAAAAACCAATTATATGAAAGTCATTTTACTCAACAAATAAACGTTTTCTTTAAAAAGTGATTTTTAATCCTTTTTTGAGAAAATGAAATATATAGTTTTGTTTATACTTTTAAATCATTTATGATAAAATTAAATTCAATATTAAATAATCACAATTAATATAACTTATTGAAATTTTTTTACACTTTTTTGAAAGTAATATTTTACGACAATTATTAAAAAACATCATTTTTTTTATAAAATTTGCATTTTATTTTAATAAATTAAGTCAAATTATTATTTTCATTTAAATAATTTTTTAAATATTGTTATATATTTAAATTAAACCCAATTAATAACATATAAATTATATTTATATATATATGATTATAATTTTATTTTTTTTAATTAAAAATCCATTTTTCATGAAATAGTTTTTAAATTAATATTGATTATACATATTTAGTAATGAAAATAACCGCTATCATGTAATGATTTAAAATATATATATTATCAAAAAAATATATTATTTATTCAAATAATTATTATCATTTTCATACAGTTTATTTGAAAGCACATTTTCATAAAAATATGTATATTTTTTAAAAACATAATGTTGACACGTCTTTGGGTTTAATTATAAATAAAATTCTTCACCTTTAGTATTCTGAATTTTATTAAATTCATTCAATATTAGGAATAATAAAAATTTATATGTTTTAAATAGGTCAATTTATTGTTTCACCATAATGAATAATAAAAATAGTTAATAATAATTACAGTTGGTAAGGTAAAAATTTAATTTTCTCAGGGTTAATGTAAAAATATAAATGAATGAAATGACCTAAAAATTTGTATTGTTCATATTATATAGTCATATTTAGACTATATATATTATAATATTATAAGATATTCAATTTTGGAGCCTTCTGTAATGAGAAAAAATATGTGTGTAGTTCATTATTTTAGAAATTTAATTAGTGTTTTCTCCCACACATATAAATGCCACACATTTCCTCCCCTATTCACACTTCCAAAACCAATGGTTGGAAAATTATATGAAAAATAACTTCCATAATTACTTTCCCTCAACCAACAATCCATTTCATAATCATAAACCCCACACACAATGGATTTCGATGAAAACCTAAAAATGATTTCAAAATATGTTGTAGAGTCCATAGATGATCATTTTATTTTATAAATTCTTTAATATCCATAAACTATCATTAGAAAATGATGACATAAAAATATAATTATCTTCCAAATACTGTGATGTATTTATGTTAAGGATGTGACATAATTTTTCCTCATCCTCCATTATATGGGAAATGAAACCATTGACCATGTGTGTTTTGAACTACCACGTCACGAACCAATATAATGAAATCTCCATCACCGCCTCTCATGTATGAGAATAACGATGTATTTAATGTTTTAAATATAATATTTATGAAATATTAAGGATTATAGACTATAATATCATGTACATATTCTCATTTTCCATACCATATATAATATGAAAACACGGGTTGTATGTACGATAAACTACATCCTCACGAAAAGATGTGATTCATTTTTTACTCAAAATTAACATGGATGTTAATAAAGAGTAATATGAAGTTTTAATGAAATATTAATGAAATATTGATCATTATATAATATAAATATACCATTTAATTTATTAACATACAATATATTGATCAAATTATAACATTTTTTCTGTATGGATTACTACAACATTGCGATGCAATGTGTTTTGTTTTTATTACCAAATGACATCGATGAGATGTTTATGGGTATTTAAATAAATAATATGATCGTTATAAGGTTATTATAAAATTTTAAATATAATATGTCTCTTAACTTCTTTCCATCATGAAAATTTATAATTGATTTCATTTTTTGTGTGTATATACAACCGACCCTCTCTATAATTGTAACTTAGTTCGTTATTTATAACAGTATTACATGATTATTTTTAAAAGTATATTATCTCTATAAAATTTATTATTATTTAATTATTAAAATATTATAAATTATTAATAAATAATATTATTTAAATTAGTCATCTTACCAAAGATATGTGGGACATATAAGCAGAATATCATTAAAACGTTCGATATGAAACTAATTGGTGAGGTAATTGAATATGAGATGATAGAAAATAAAATAAAAGGAATAATAAAAAATTATATGAAACTAACTAATGAACATATTATTATTATTCTATATTATATGGGACACAGAGGACAATTTAGTCTCAGTTATTAGTTTTAATCTCCAAATATCGTTCTTTGAGAGACATTTTCTTTTATAAATCTAATTTATTTTTTCATGGTGTATATAATTCCCAAATATGTAACCGATCATACACATTATATATTCATTTTTTTATGTAAATAATTATGTATCATACATTTTAGGATCTTTTATGATCTATACTATAAGATAATTAGGTCATAAATCATACAAAATATATCAATATAATACAAATAGGAATCGTATTATCAGTATCCATGTTTCCCAAAATATATAACTTTTAAAATACAATATGATTTATTTTAATAAAAATTATTCGTGAAATTACACTTTACATACTACTTCACATTAAAAAATCTTAAAGACTATATTAAATATTTTATATATGTCCGACATGAAAACAATGTAAGCGACATAAAAATTAAAATCCTATTAATCTATTGAAACACATGAAAATACAAGAAAAGAATTATCATAAAATCATACAAATAAACCTACAAAGGGAATCGACAATATTTTTATATTTAAACTAACATATATTTGAAAGAAAATGATTTCTATGTAAACTAATTATTAATACTATAATGTCCAGGTTTTTTCCATAGGAATTAATATCATAGAACCCTTATTTAATCCTCACAAATTAGAATAACCATATAGCTAAATTCAAATATTATATTTCGGGAAATATAATAAATACCCAATGCAATATATTATAATCTTAGCAGATTCGTTTTATAAGTTATAACAAGCCCACCCAGTGCTATTTAGTTTCACTAATCATAATTAATTACCAAGGTAAATACCTTGAATAAAACATTTTATGCTTTAAACTATTCAGCATCAACCCAAGAGATTCTCTGTAAACCCTATTTTCAATTAACATTTTGATAAAAAAAATTCATTAAACCCCATTTTCATATCATAAATTACAAAGAGTAATGGAAATAATCTTTTTATTTGAATGAAACATCAAATTGAGTAATGTTAGAAAACATCGAATAATAGTTATAGTGATAGGAATAGTCATTGATTCCATATATTATAATATTGAGCATTAGTTTTGTCATTTATAATGAAATACAATCATTTCATAATTATATTCATTTTATAAAAAAATGAAAAAAAGTTAAAAATTACCTTTATAAAAGTCTCACCTGTGTAAAATATCTTTAATAAAATCATTTAAAAAACAAGGACATGGATGAAAATTTGTTTTAAGGAAACTCTAAAAGATAATATATTAAAAACTATCATTCCACATTAGAAATGATTAAATCTTAATAAACAGGAAATAATAATGATACAAAACTTTATATATCATGAGAATTGATAAATTATTTATATAAAATTTAAATAGTACAATATATACACCTTATAAAATTATATTATGGAATAACATCAAAATATGCATCAACTAAAAAAATTGAGATGAAGTTCCTTACGTTGAGTCTGACTCATCACATACATTATTTTCCATCCAAAATAATAAAAAATAATAAATATTTACATGATTATGAAGTTTTCCATGTATTTTATTGATTATATATAACATATTACCATGTTTTATGATGATACATTATATATTAATTTTAGGTCAGGTATTTTGGTGATGTTTTATTCATTATAATAAAATAGCTTTGGTCTGTTTGTAGTTTCCAAAGGGGTTAATTTTTCATCATCTCTAAAATAATAATAATGAAATAATTATCATCTTATACAAAATTTATGCTTTAAAAATAATTCCATAATGATGGTTATACAAAAATAACTATGTTTCAATCATGGAGACATTAGGACATACACACACATGACTGTGATTTCCAATTTTAAATGATCATATTTGAATGGTGTTATGTATAATTTTTCTTTATAGAATTATAAATCTCTCATAAATACCATATTATGTTTTTATATTCACTTATATATATCATAATTTATTTTGTTGATGAAAAAGTTTCATATCTCTTTGTGGAATATGTAGTCCACTTATAACACTAATAATGTTTTCTTTTTTAGTGTAATTTTGTATATATATATATATATATATTCTAGAATGATAAATATGGAGGTAATAATATAATTATGTCATTTATATAACATATATTCATTAATATTATCCTTATTACTATCCATGCAATGAGTTAGTGAATAATGAATAAAATCACATTGAATGGCATTTATCCATCATACACATGAGAAACATTATCGTTTCTCCCACCAAATGGATCCTAATAAGTTATATTGGATATATTAAATACATAATAATATGTATGTAAAAAATATCATATATATATATATATTAAATACATCATTATAACATGTTGTGAGTGGTAATGATTAAAAATGAATGAGATCAGTTTGCAAGATAGTAGTCCACTATAAAATAAATGATAATTTTTTCGCATCCTGATCATAGAAACCCTAGAGGTAGTTTTTGATACAAATGAAATTATAATGATTATATATAATTATTCTTCAATGGACCGATCAGTTTATTAGTTTTGTTAAAGAAGATACTTCAATGGGACTTTCACTACAAATGAATACGCTAATTTCAAAATACATTTATTCTCATAAATAAATAAATTACTTGTAATATAACATTAGTCCATATAATAAATCTTTTAATATTATTAATCATATTATTATATGATTATTAGGGAATGAACCATAATGTAGGTGTGCTTAAATTCTCAGTAAGGGAAATACATAGCGAAATAAATAATGAATCAATGAGAATAACAATAATTACATTGTAGATAATCTAACAGACATACCATATAATCAACAACCCAAAAATGAATTATATAAAAAGTATGGAAAGGTAATAAATGGAAACACATTCCATTAAAATAACTTACTATAGAAAAATAAATGTTGAATGGTAAGAAAATAAAACATGTTCTATCTTGTAAATGAAGTGAAATAAATTGTATCTATATATATTAAAACACTAAATCTCATCAATCAATAATAATAAATAAATTCTCATTAAAGGAACATCATAACTATTAGACATCATGTGTCTGAGGAACATGATACCTTTACAATCAATAGACTATTTATATTTTTTAAATTTGTGAAACTAATTCGTCCCATGAAACTAATGATGCATCAAGGGGATATCATTAACTCATCCCCAACCTTTAGATATTTCATTAATCAGTCTCTATCCCATAGGGATTTCATTAACCGGTCCCCAACCTGTATATTTCATGTCTAAGGTATTTAAATAATTAATTTTCATCATATGATTCAAATATTGAATAATTGATACAAGTTTATAATTATCTACCAAAAAAATAACATTCAATGTTTTCCCCATGTGAAAAAATGGAATATTGTTCACATAAAATAATAATCATGATAAATTATACAGATATTTAGGGAAATTAATTGTTTAATTATCCTATAAAATTAAATATTTCAAGGGTAATAATGTATCAAGGAAGTGAAGCTGAATACTATCCTAATGCAAATAAAACGTAATCAATCGAGTGAATTATTACTGAAGGTATCAATTAAACATAACATACATGGAGTAAAATATGGGGTTGTTTTCATTAATGAATGTAAGAATATAAAAAAATATTTTAAAAAATTATTCATGAAAATATACCTTTTATATGAAATTTTTTTCTTTTGAAATCACATTGAAATGATTTTGTTTAAAAATCAACCTTTATAAATGAAATTGAATCTTCAATGTAATGGTGGATGGTAAATATTTATAGGCCGTATGAGGTAAAAAGCATACATTTTGAGCAGTTAATGTTTACAAAAATTACATGTCGAGAAATTTATTAGATGATTCCATTGAAAAAAATTGGTAAAATAATAACTGGTTCAAAATTACATTACCAAAATATTTTTAAAATATTTTTAATTTAATTTAATAAAACATGGTTTCTCGTAGAAACAATATTCTACAAGTAAAAATATAAACAATGTCGGGTTTTCATAAAAAACATTTTCGATACCATTATAAATAAAATTGTGTGAAAATTTGATAAAAATACTTGAATATGGTCATTAATAACCAGTGGAGATAATATTAAATATTTTATTGAATAGTTTTAAATGAATTTACATGAATGGAAATATAATTAATTATTATTAAATTTATTATCGAGGTAAACAATCTTTATTCATTCAGTAAATTCCCATACCACATTGAAAAATTTTATGTCATAGTCCTCAAGGATCAATAATATGAAATTAAAGGGTAAAATATCATAAGGATAAATAAATAAAATATATAATATATAAAATATGGGCAGTAAATACAACACTCTAAATATATAAGTGATGAACAATAAATTTATCTCACACATGTATGAATTGAGATGAGATTCCATTATATTGGGTTTACTTTCAGTTCAACATACTTTTACATCCTTTATAATACCATTATGTTTTTTCTAATATTTTAATTAGATTATTTTTAAGGTATATCATTACTTTTATTACACTTATTTCTAAATTTTATACATCTACTTGAAGAGTTATGTTTTTTGTCAGTCGTTTTTACCAAATTCTATTTATATGTCAGAAATAACACTGGTATATCAAATATAGTAAAAGGTGAAATTATATAACATCTAAATAATAAAAAAACATAATAATTATATTTTTAAATTAATTATACTTTTAAAGAGAATTATTATATACAGTTATGACTAATGATTCAATATGACAATCCTAGAGATATCAAGTCATACATACGCATGAGTAACATTATTGTTTTTCAATGAATAGTTTGGAAATAAGGTAAGTAACAAGATTTCATTCTATAATTTTAATTATATCATAAATAGAATATTATTTAATATTATATTGTTAAATATATAATTATTGTGATGTAAAATAAATAACACTATGTCGAGGAGGTGATAATCTACATATCCACGACCGGCGTTACAACTTTTTATTATCTGAAAGGATAATAAAAAAATAATATTTATAATATATTGAAATATATTTAATTATTTAGTGAATATCATATAGATTTTATTTATTTACTATTCGATTAATTGAATCCACCCTTTATACTTTACATTTATAATGTGAATGAATAACACTTTTTCGAGTGGAAAATCATCTAAAATTTTTCAAACGATGATATCGTATCGATGTAAAATGGAGTGTATTAACGATCTATATAATAAAAGTATTAAATAAGTATGATGAAATAATATATATATATATATCATATATTTATTATATAAAAAGTTTCTATCATAATTATTACCAATATAAGTGGTAAATGAAAAATAAACAATCATCGTTTCATGAGGCTATAATTCTCCACACAAAGAATGATTATTATCATTACATATTAGATGGAGGTGTAGTTATGTGTTGGTTTATTAAGTCTCATAAAAACATCCTATGATATTTATGATATTGGTGTTTTTATAAAATAATTTAATATAAATATTTTAGGGGTTACATAAGGGAAATAAAACAAAAAATTATATAGAAAAACATTACCTATTAATTGGGTAACTACTTTTAAGTTCAACAAAAATATTCATTTTATTGATTTCAGAACAAGGGGAGGATTCTATGATGAGTGTAGTGATTATTTATAGATATTTTGGATGATATTGATCATAAAAATGTCAATTGAGATGTTTGCAGAATGAGTAGAAGTGGTGGCTTTTATAGTGAGGGAAGAAATACTCATTTGGAAATTTGGGAAACATGTTTGGTGTACATAGAATCAAATATAAACATGTCATTAAAAAATAAGGCATTTTTAATGGACGAATTGTTTATAAAAAATGGGTGTTGTATGAGTGGTAGGATATCTGACCCCTAAGATAAATTTTTAGTCCATTATTAATCTTATTTTATACTTAATGATTGTAATTAATTTAAATTATATTTAAAAATATTTTTTTCAAAAACTAAATTTGTCTATTTATATTTTATAAATTTTTATTATTATAAATATTTGCTCAATTTTTCAAAATTTCAATCATATAAGTGACAATATTTAATTTAAATTTAATTTTTATGATGAGACAATAATGCATGGTTTTAAAGGTAAAACGTATGGAATTTCGATATGTTTTAATATTATATTTCAAATTCAAATTTATTCAAATTTTATAAAATGTATTAATTGAAAAAAATATTATATAATTTTTCTTTAAGAAAATTAAAATATAATTTATCCATGTAAACAAATTCTATTTAATATAAGTTTTAAAGTAAAATTATGTATTTTTAACAACTCATTATAAAATGAAATGTTTCATAAAAATATAAACAATTCATCCCAAGAAAATTGTAAGGATTCCATTTAAAATATAATGTTTATCATGAAATATTAAATAAATTAAACTATCATAATTCATATTTAATATGGGTTCAATAAGGAAATGTTTTAAAATTACCTTTAAAAATAATATGTTTTATGTGTAAAATGTGTTTTGTTCTTATCTTATGCACATCAAATATAATGGATGAATATCAGTAATATTTAATTGAATAAATAGAAAATGTTTTACAAAAATATCACTTGCTAATTGGAAATAATTTAATATCTTACCGTGATGTAAATTATTGTGTTTAAAATAGTTTTCTATAAAATATTCCATTTATATTCAATTTCTTATTGTATTAATTTTTAATTAATATTTAACCAATTAATTCATTCTGTATTTTCTTAAACTATGATTTTCATAAGTTAGTTATTATTATTCTTAAATAAAAATCTAACATATATTTTAAATCTCATTATATTTCATTAATATTTTATTGTCCAATAAAACTAGGTCTTCTGTGTAACCCAATTCATTGAATAAGGTTACCCTTGCATGAATCACAAGCTACCAAGGAAGGACACACATTCTTATAACACAAGATTACGCAATGTTTCATGGTTAAATATATAAAATTTATTTTAAATACTAAATATTTTTTGAATTATCTAAATATTATATTACCTTACACACTTTGTGTTATGTGTCATATATGATATTGAGTACATGGTTCTTAGTTGATATTTTCATGGAATCACATTCTACACACATTATTTCAATTCATCATCAAGATTAAAATTGGATCTTGTTGATAGGTTGTTTGATAATTCTTATATTTTGATCCCCATATCATGAGAAGGGTTCATATGTCATCATCTATAAAGGATAGAATGGAATGTAAAAATCTCACATGGACTACCATGTCACAAGGTCTCTAAATAAGAGAACATTAATGGAATGTATAGAAACTTACATGGAGGAAAAGAATAAATGTTAAGAGGGAGTGAATAAGGTCTTCATTCATAGAAAATTGAATGATCAATAAAATCTTGAGGGCCCCAAATCTAAAAATATTCATCAATTGATAAGACCGCATGTTCAACAGAAAGTAAGTTATTATGATAACATTTTATTTCTAATTCATATTCCCATGTTGGGTAACTATTTTAATAACCAATAATGTATGGAGAATTTTATGCTTTATTGGTAGATATTTCCTAGGAACAATCCTAATGTTTTTGTTTTATATTAATTAAATTCAAATTAAATTTATTAATCCCATTAATTAATTTGAAGTCATGATACTTTCTATGACTAATATAATAAATATAGAATTTCAATGGTTATTAAGGCCTATTAAATAGATAAAAGTCTAACTATTTATATTTAACTACAATCCCAAAACAATATGATTCATATATTAATATATGATCCTCAAATTGACCGTACTATTTCTTCCTTAAAAATTATTCATCAAATAGTTTATCAAAAAACAATTAAAATTTACCCGGACATTACATAGGGTAGTGGTTGGCATGAAACCCTTATTGTCTTTTGGACATTGGTTCAAGACACATTGACATTCCAAATTTGATTAGTTGTCACCCGTCATATAGTTATTCATTTTTTAAAACCATATTAATATAATTCCAAAAAATGAATATGATGGAAATTTTTGAAATATTTTCATCAATAAATATAACTTTATATAATAGATTTCATAAAACCAAAATAAATAAATACATAATGCATTTTATTTCTATACAGGTCTTTCAATGGTCTATGCTTTATCTATAATATCATTCATTTTATTTCTTAATCATGAGACCTTTTATTCAATCTAAAAAATATTAGGTTAAACACAGATTATTCATTTTAAATAGTATTCATTATGATTTATAATGAACATGTTAGTTATTTGAAGAATATTCCCTATGATTTCAAACCAAAGTGCCAGAAAGGCCCATTGTCATGTACCAGGTTACCCTTTGTTATGCATAGAACCAGTTGTTAGAGTTATTATAACAATGATCATAAAATCCATAACCACATCATCATTTAATATTGATACATGGACATATTTATATGAAAACTATATAATCACTATCTAGCTAAAACACTAGGATGTTATTATATAATTATCCTAAAATTCTAACTCAGGGTTATAAAATTAAATATATAAATTCATAAATATAGATCTCTAGGATTCTACTAAACATTCTATGATACCATATGTACTGACTCGATCCTAGATAACCCAGCATAAGTGTTTTATATTAATTTGATTGAAAATATGACAATGAATTAATCCCCAAAGTACTGATCAGTCAAGAAGTCTTGGTTAACCAGATACATAAATTTTTCTTGTATTACAATTTAATACACTAATTACAAACGATTTTTATCCTAAATAAATATATAACATCAAGTAAAACATTGGTTTATCTAATTAATCCATTCATATCTTTCATAGTAAACTTAATGGATTCATAGTGAAGAAACATTATAAGAGTGAGCTTAAATCATTAGTATGAAAAAAATATAGTAGAATTAATAACGAATAAATTATAATAATATATATTGAATTGTAAATAATAGAACACACATATCACATAATAAATGAACTAAAAAGTTTATTCATAAACCATATTAATGTTTCTATATTTTTTATGCACATCCTTCTTTGAATGTTGACGATATGGTATGTGTGTTCTATTTTTTACCACTACATATTTCTTATTCTAAAAGATTCATTATTTTTTATACAGAATGTTTGAAAAAAATGAGAATTTGAACTCATAATTATTTTGTTTCTCCCTATGGAATCAATTAAGCGTACTATGAATGATATACAAGGATTTATTACGCAGATTGATGTTATCCTTAATGTTATTTATTTTTTTCCGAAAAAAAATTTAGCTGTAATTAGTGTATTAATTTGTAATACAAGAATTCTTTATGTATCTAGTTGACAATAAATATTAAATTGATCAGTCCTTTAAGGCTTAATTCATTGTAATATTTTCAATTTAATTAGATAAAAACACTGATTCTCGACTATCTAGTCTAGGTCACTACAATTGGTGTCAGAGACTGTTTAGTAGCAATCATGGGATATGGATTTAGGAAAAGATAAATTTAATATTATAACCCTGATGTAGAATTTGACAATAAGTATATAAAAACATCATAATGTTTCTATTATATATAGATTACATAGTTTTCCAAGAAATATGTCCATGTCTCAGTATTAAAATTGGATGTTGTTCTAGAATTGATGTAGATATGTACAGTAACTCCAAAAATATATTCTAGGCCTCATATAGGGTGACATGTTTCCTGAAAAAAACCTTTCTATGGAACATTGTAGACACTCATAGGGGATATTCTAAAAATAATTAACATTTTATTTACAAATCATAATGAATGTTATTTAAAATGAATAAACTACATTGATCCTATGGTGTTTTAGATTGAAGGAAATGTGTGATGATTTATAAATAATATGAATGATATTATTGATAAATGATAGGCCATGGAATGACCTCTGTAGAAATAAAATTTATAATGTTTTTATGTATTTAATCTATATTGGAACCAATGTTAAAAGAATATTTTTTTATGAAACTTATTTCAATGATTCCAATCATATAAATTTTCTGAATCATATAAATATGGTTTTAGAAAAAGAAAAACTATATGTCGGGTGAGAACCAATCATATGTGGAATGTATGTGCTTCCTAAACCCTTATTAAAAAGATGATATGGTTTTCATTCCAATCTCTAACCTATGTAAATTTCTGGAATATTTTTAATTGTTTTTAGATATAAAATTATATGAATAATCATTAATGATATACCCATAGTGTCACTTTTGAGAATTATAGAACAATATATGAACCATGTAAGGTTTTGATGATTATTAAAGAAAAATATTTTAAAATATGATTATTTTATTGGCCTTGATATCCATTTAAATTATATATTTATTGTATTAGGCATAAAAAATTTCTTTATTTTTAATTAATTTATCGGACTAAATGATTGAATTTGAATTTTATGGATACACAACAAAACTTTAGGACTGTAATATGAAATTTATAGCAATATAGTAATAATATATTATTTCATTAGTAGTTAGTAAAATAATTTCCCAACATATTAAAAGGAAATAAATATAAAATGTTTCCCTAATACCCTAATTTCTATTGAACTGATGGTCTTATAAATCATTGAACATTTTGATATTTGAGTCCCTAAACATTCTATTGATCATTCACATATCTATGAATGATGACCACATTCACTCTATTTAAATGTTTTTTATTTTTTATCCTAGTAAGTATCTATACATTCCTATAATGGAATCATACTTAGAGATGATGTTACATGGTATTCCATGGGACCATTTATTTTTTATTCTCTATTTTATATAGGATGACATATGAACCCTTCTAATGATGGGGGTTTAAAACATTGGAATAATCAAACAACCTATCACCATGATCAAGATTTAATAATTAGGAGACACATGAAATAAGGTGTGGAGAATGTGTTTACTTAAAAATAAAATGAAATAAACTTATACTCGATAGCATTTATGGCACACAACCCTAAGCATATAACGTAATATAATATCTAAATAATTTATAATATACTTAATATTTAAAATAGAATCTATATATTTCAATCATGAAACTTCTAGTTTTCTTTTTTTACAAGAACAATACACCTTCTTGATATATTGTGATAGATGCAAGGGTGGCCCTCTTTAATGGATTGGGTTACAGGCATGACCAAGTTTTATTGAACATTAAGATATTAATATAATATAATTAGATTTAAACTAGCTGTTAAATTTTTAGTTATAAATTTTAATAAGTGACATATAAATATTATGGTTTTTAAAAATATAAAATTATTTAATTGGTTACAAATTAATTAGAAATTAATGCAATATTAAATTGAATATAAAGTGAATATTTTATAGAAAAATATTTTATGTTCATAAAAATGTTTTTTGAATAATATTGTAAGTTAATTACATTTCGTTCATGATATTATTATAAAATATTTATTAATTATACAATATTTTTTTTTGATATTAACCCATTATAATTGTTGTGCACAATAGAAGAAAAAACTATATTTTACACATGAAATAAAAAAATTAAAGGTAATTTTAATGTCATGAATTCGTGAACCCATTATGAATATGAATTTTTGTACATTAATTGATATGATATTTGAAATAAAAATCATATTAGAAATTTAATCTTAATAAATTTCATAGGGTTAATTTTGAAATTTGTTTTGAAACATTTCATTTTTTAATGAATAGTAAAAACTATTGAATTTTAGTTCGAAAATGTTTTTAATATTATTTATTTAAATGGATAAATTATATTTTATATTGATATTAATTATTAATTAGATAACTTTTTTATAAATAAATATAATTAATTTCATTTGAATCAATTTATCTTTGAAATATACTATAAAAAAAATAAACATTCAGACATTTTATCATTTCAAACCCACATTTTCGTCTCATCTATCGGAATTAATTTAATGTAATTTATTCCACATGGATGATTGATATTTTTATAAATTGATTAAATATTTGAAATAATCAAAATTTATAAAATCTAATATGGGAATTTTTTTGAAAAAATATATTAGGGAATATAAATAAAAATAATTATAATCATTAAGAAAAAAAATAAGCGTAATAATGGACCAAATCAATATTTTAGGGGATAAAATTACATATCCACTTTCCCAAAACCCATTTTAGGAAAATAATTTTTCCATTATCTTCTATTATTCGGTTTTTTCGTTTTTTATGACTTTTTACTTGTTAGAACATCTGTACACCTAACTTGTTTCCATAAATTCCAAATTAGTATTTTCCTTTTCTATAAAAAGGCACCACATATCCTCATTCCTCAATCATCTCATTCCAATTTGGCATGACCAATATCATCCTAAATATATATGCAACATCCCTCCAGTCATCCTAGAAACCTTCCCTTGTTCTAAAATCAATTCAAGGAATATTTTGGTTCAAACCAAAGAGGAGTTTCATGATTAGTAGGTAACATATTTCCTTATACCTTTTATTTTTCTTTCCCTTTCCCATGAAAAATATACCTTTACTATCATGGTGCGATTTAAACATTTCTAATATGTGAAAATAATTCTCCCCATGAGATGACTGATGCATCTAAGTGCCTTTATTAAAAATTATAAGACCTATGTAGGTTTCAATAACCCATCTCTAACTAATATAGATTTAATTAAACAGTCCCCAACCTATATAGTACAATCATAAATAATTTTAATTGAAAATTTTCACTTTATCAGAATTCTCTGTGGCTTTGAGCTTCTTGGATCTGACCCTAGTTTCCCGGTTCTCGCATCGACGGCCTTCGGTTGATGACTTCGACCATTTTGTATTCAGCAATTGGGATCTACAGGATCGTGCAATAATAGGGTTAATTGATAATCGTCACATGATGATATGATTCGCTTCATATGATGATTTAATCCATGTTGGGTCTAGCACTCCTCACATATGCAAAGGATGGAATTTCTTCCTTCTTTGATGGTCTTTTGACCTTTGCATGATCCTGGACCCCCATGCGGTTACGACATGGGTTTGTTTTCTGAATCTCCCATTTCCCTTTCAAAATCACCCTATAATTCGTATAATAGGAAACATAGTTGGTCAATTATTATGTTGTGACGCCTGCACATCCTCTGTGAGCCACCCGATAAATCCATGCCTTTGTGTTGAAGTGGATTCTTCGAGGCCACCGGTCGATTGGGTATGGATTACTGTAGGGGAGGAGTTCTGATGGAGGAAGACTGTTGTCTTTGAGGATTGTGTTGATTTCTACTCAAGTTGTATCCTTCTGGGTCACTCATCCAGTCATTGTCTGGGTGGAGCTAGGAGTCTAAGGTCGGGTGATTTATTGAAGATACCATGTCGGTTGCCTAGTCAGGGACAGAGATGTAGAGAAGCTAGAAATTATGGAAGTGCAGTTGAGCTGGGTGGCTCAGAGTTAGGAAAGAATGTGGGGGCACACATTAATCTGTCTGTGGCTGCAGTTTTTGATAGATTGAATCAATATCTTCAACTGAATAATGGTGTGAATGGTCCTAGTATTGGTGTTGGAGGCTGCTCAGGAGTGCATGACTCCACTAGGTGCGGATCTGTATCGCGTGCATTGGCAGAGTCAGGATGCTGATAGCGAGGGCAGTGGGCCACTATGTTCTGGTGATTATCAGCAGATGGAGGGAGAGTTGCAACTGGGTATAGTCGGTGATGGGCCAACTCAAGAAGAAAGCACCCTCTGTCTGGATTTTCAAGAGGAGGTGAAACCAGCATCTAATGGTGTGTTGCAGGTCTCAATTGACATTTGTAATCAATTGCAGGAGCTGTCTCATGTTGAAGAGGATGGTATCTCTTTAATGAGGAATAAAAGAATACAGGTTGCCTTGGAGAGTGGATTGGAAAAGGAGGTTCATGTTGGTCATGCATTTATGGATCCTCCATAATGTCTGGATTTAATTGACATTAATGGATGATATGAGCATGGGAAAGCTGTTTCCAAATTGATTCTATCACTAGAAAATGGGGGGGGGGGTGTCAGAGAGTGTCAACAAAAATCAGTATGGATCAGTTAAGCCATGTTATAGTGATGTTTACAAGGATGGGAAGAATAATTCTGGAATAGAGAAACCTCCCACAGTTAAGAGAAGGCCGAGGAAGGATTACTCAACTTTGCCAAAGCCAGTGGCGACAAGGTCCTCTATCAAGATGTCCTCTAAGGAATTTATATCTCTGGAGAAACTGAACCTAAGAAAAAGGTACGCGAAGATCCATAAGCACTATGAGAGCTCAGAATGAGAATCAGTCATTGTAGAGGATCTCCATGGGTGTGGATATGGGTATGACTTTTATGACATATAATTGGTATATTCTATTTTTTTCTTATTCACTAGACTCTTTTTTTCTTAATAAATGTTCTGAGGCTTTTACACAGACTAAGCTTTCCTGGTAACCCAAGTTGAGTAAAATAGAGGATTATTTCCATTAATGATTGGATACATATAAAACATTTATTTAAAAACATTCTTTAAGGAAATATCCCTTTAATTTATAAATAATTTTGAAAAAAAAATATTCAATAGAAAATATGAAAAAAATTTATTTTAAAAGAAACATTTTAAACATGAAAAATAATATTTAATGTATTTACACAATGTAATTTGAAAAAAAACCATACACTATAAAAATAATATTTATTTTTCACAGCTAATGGTTAGGAAAATTCTATGTTAATAAAGATATATTAATATTAATTTAAAAACATTTTTAAAAGATATATGTTTAAAAAATTATTAAATAAATTATTTTAAAAAAATTTAAATTTTTTTAATAAAACATGGGTTTTTTTGGGAAAACATATTCTCAGTCTAAAGAGATTTACATATTCAGATTTTCAAAAATCATATTTGAAGAAAATATGAGTACCAAATAGTGGAAAAAATGGTACTAATACTTAAAATGTTACAAAATAAATAGAGGAAATAAAATTAATGTTTTAATTGAAAAATGTATAAATAATTTCATCAAAATTTTAGTAATAATATATAAATATTTATGTTATTATGGATAAAAATAAGACTGAAACATCCCAATGTTACACATACTACTTTGTAATATTTTTAATCATAATAATCATGGAGAAAAAATATTAGATGAATGTTTTAAATAAAATTATGATAATTTAATTCAGTATATAATATATAAAAATTGGTAGTAGATAATCCACACAAAATATGTAAGTGGTGAACATGAAAATTATCACACAGATGTAAAATGTGAAATGGGAATCCCTTAACTAGTGTTTCATTTCGAGCGAACGACCTTTAGATTCTTGGTTAATAACCTCAAGTAAATTTTATATATGTGTTATAAATTTTTTTTCATGTATATCTTTAATATTATTTCAATATTTATTTTGTTGTATACAAATATGTAAAGAGATATTTATACCTTAGATGTTTTCAAAAAATTTGGTTTATATGTCAAAAATATATTTAGTATGTCATCTATGGTCAAAAATGTTATTATATAATATATATAGAATAATTACCTTGACAGAATTATCATATTTATACAATAATTATAATTTTCAAATTAATTATTATATACAATTGTGAAAAATGATTCAACGTTACAATCATGGAGATGGTATTATATATGTACATATGAGTAACATTCTTATTTTTCAATGATCATTGTCGAAAAAGGTAAGTATCATCTTATCATAAAATAATTATAATTATATAATAATTAAAATTATTTGTTCATATATAAAAATATATACAATTGTTGAGATGTAAAAGGAATCACATCGAGTCGAGGGTGCAATAATCCACTTGTCGACAACTGAGAATATCAATTTTTATTGTCTTAAAAGATAATAATGAAAGTGTTATATATATATATATAGTATACTTAAAAACATGTAATTATGTCATGAAAATTAATATATATGTTTTTTATTTATATTTTTTTCAATTGAATCAAGCCTTTTACCCTTCCATGTATTCGGTGAATGAATCACATAACTTCGAGGGGGTGGTAGTCCACACACCCTCAAATGTTGTTATCATATGAAAAAAATTGAAACGATTAATGTGATGAATAATAATAGTATTGAATAATTACTATGAAATAATAAATATGATATATATCATAGATAAATGGATTTACTATAAAAAGGACTCCACGATAGGTGGTAATGAAAATTGAACAATCATCATTTCATGTGACAATAGTTTTCCATATAGAGAAAAAATATGTTCATTACCCATTAGATATAGGTGTGTGTATTTGTAGGTAAAACCCATATAATAAATTAATCCTAATATATTTTAGATGCTGATTTTTTATAGGCATATAATTATTATTTATGCGGTTGGATAATGGATATAATATTAAAAAGTTTAAAGAAATATGTTACCTCTTAATCAGGTAACTCCTTTTAGTACGAAAAAAATTCCATGGATTGATTTCTATTCAAGTATAGGATTCTATGATTATAGGATGGATTTATACGATATATTTTGGTATATCATTGTCGAATATAAGTGTCTTTATAGGTGTGAGTCATGTAGAGAGATGGAGTCCTTTTTATGTATGGAAAAAGACTCACATATAATTTTTAGAGACAGGTTAGGTGTGCCCACATTCTTACAAAACAACACTCATACGAAACTAAAAAAGATATATAATTGAAGGTTCATGGCCATGTTGTGACCGTCCAGGTGGTTTTGGAAAATAGTATTGATCATTTTGGCCCCCATGTTAATATATTATTCCTTTATTAACCGTAATTTTCCTTTAATAATTATAATTCATTTTAATCACATTCACAAATAATTTTGGTGAAAAACAATTCATTATTATTATATATTATAAATAATAAATCATTATAATAAGAAATAAATTTCACCAAATTTCCATTATTTTTGTGGAATAAATTATTTTATATTTAATCCCACAGATGGGGTGGAAATGTCAATTCTTAAAGTAAAATATGTCTGATAGTTTTATATGTTTTTATAATGAATTTAATAGTGAAAATTATTCAAATGATATTAATTTTATTAATTGATAAAAATATTATATAATTAAGAGTTAAAACCAAATAAATATATAATTTATCCTTTCATATACATTATATGAATAATCTGTTTTGGAAAAAAAAATTATTATTTTAAAATATTCATTAAAATTAAAATGATTTATAAAATAATGAAAAATTTACCATCACCTAATTATTATGGTTTAATTTGGAAGAATAAATTTATTCTTACAAATTATGTAAATTAAATTATCACCATTAATTTTTAAAATGGGTTCACAACTAAAAGGAAGTAAAATTACCTTTATAAAAAAATTTGTTTTTATTTATAAAATAGGGTCATTTCTTATCTTATGGATAACAAACATAATAGATGAATATAAAAAATAATTCATTTAATATATAATATAAAATATATATATATAATTAACATCCATTATAAATTATACTGCATTTAATATATTTGCATAATATATCTCTTTTTCATAAAAATAGATTTCTATAAAAACACTTACTTTATATTGAATTGCTTCTTGTATTAATTTATAATTAATTTGTAACCAATTTTATTCATCCTATAATTTAATGATCCATTATTTTCATAATTTAGTTATTACTATTCATAGATACTAAATTAATGGCTACTTTATATCTCATTATATTTTCAAAACTTGTTATTGTTCAATAAAACTCGGTCTTTCGTGTAAATACAACCATCGAAGAAGGACACTCTTCTGTGTAATACATGCTATCAATGAAGGTATCTATTTCTTATAAAGTAATATAACATAGGTTTGTGTATATAAAAATATATAGAATTTATTTTAATTTGTTATTAAGTATTTATATATAATATTTCCATACATGCTTGCTGTTGTGTGTCGTACATGCTATAATATAAAAGGTTCATATATTATATTTGTGGGGGTCACAGATTTAATCTCTCTTTTGATGGAAGATGACAGAAATTTATGTTATGAAAATAATATAATAATATCTCATTATAGAAAATATAATGGTTATATTATTTTATCATAATTGTTGAATAATTTATGGTGGTGGAGGGAGAAATAAATTAAAAGTTTTTCGTTAAACCTAATAACTCTTCTTTGGAAAACATCATTAGGTAAGCAGATAAATCCTGTTTAATATGGATTAATGATAAAATGATGTTGTCTTGGTCATAGATATGGGAAGAATTAAATCATTAGGTGTATTGGAAGACATAATGTAATTTAAAGTTGTTTAAAGGAGATTATATGGGGCCTTTTATAAATGAGGTCAGTGGAACACTTTTGTTTTTTGAAAGAAAAACGTGTACCCAAATATTTAATGTGAAACAAAAAAAATGGGACATTATCAAGATATGTAAATATTTTGGACTAAATTTGTCCAGAAAATTTATTTCATAAATGTTTTTTGACATTTTATTGTACCTTTCATATATCTATTTTTCATGTTAACCATAGTAATAATTAGTATTGTTTTCACTATTAATTATTGTTCAAAGTTATGTTGACCTATTTATATAATATAAATTATTAAAATTCAAAATATGGAATCAATTTTATTAAAATCGCTTCATTTTTTTAAAAAATATAATTTAAAAATAAATTATCTAAGGTGACAACAAAGGTGGTTTTCAAAAAGACTGTTATTCTAGAAAATGATGATTTATAATAATTATATGACAATTAGGCATAAATATACAAATTTAATTTATTATTTTTTGATATATAATCATTATATAATTTAAATCATTCAACATCCACGTTTTTAATGAATTAATATTGTTATGAAATATTCAATTTAAAACATTTTTTGGAAGAAACCATTTTATATACCCAATTATAGTCATATAATATAATCAAAAATATTTATGAATAAAAATTAATTATTCATTTTAAATATATCTAAATTATACTTATATTTCCTAATATAATATTCAAAACATAATGTGACATTTAAATAAATTAATTTAGTTAAATGAAATGACATTTTAACAAAAATCAATATTATTCAATATTAAATAAAGAAATAATTTTATGAAAATTACAAAAAACTCACAAAATTCATTTGTATATGATGATTAAAAATTATATTTATTTGAAAAAATTAAAATTGAAAAATTATTAAATTTAAATTTTAAATAAACCTATATATGAAGTGATGTTTAAGTAAAAAAATTTCATTTTTGATTTACAAAATTTCATAATATTTTTATAATGGATTTAACTGACCAATTATTATTAATAAACTTAAATATGGATTATTAAATAAATAAATAAGTTTTTATATTCTTCCCAACATCGTGAAATTATATCCCATTAATTTTATTCACTAATTAATATTTTGTGGGAATCATTTCCTCATAGAATTTTCATATTCTTATGTTTCATTATCAACCATATGGTTCTCTCATAAAACCATAACCTTATGAATCACCATATTTCCTTACACATTTTCTCTATGGTCCAGAATCTCAATTTCTAGTTCCATAGAATATATATTCTCCTACAAATAAACTAAATCTGGACTCATAACATGAGATGAATTTTGAATATATTTTTGTAACATAAAAACATGATTTATGTTATGTACTATGGAAAAAAATATAGTAAAATACACTCAAATAGAAAATGTTATAATCTTATAGAGGATTTCGAATATTCTAATTAACCATGGACAAAACATCCCATTTTACCCAAATGTATTAAATTTTTCATGTTAGTAAATTAGTGAAAAATATAATCACCCACCTTGAATGAAATATCATTCATCCACTTATCAATATAACATTTATACCAAATCATGGCCATAAATAATAATTGATGAATAAACTATACCTTCCCATCAATTTCAATTAACAACACCAAACCTAGTATCCTGAAATAGGGGTTATTATATTAATATGTAAAAGATAAGAGAGACCATATCCTGGAGGATTGATCAATTTAGAAGTATTGAATTACTAGAAACATACATGTTTCCCTCATTACATTTGTAATTAAACATAGAACATAACAACTGAAAATAAACATTTTCCTAGATTCTTATTCAAAAAATTATTCTTTATATCATTTGGAGGAATAAAAATTAATGGTTGATATCTACTTTCTAATAAGGTATACATGAATAAATAATATTTGAAGAATATTCGATAAGGTATAATTATTATGGAAAGGTGAATAACTCAAAATAATATTACATAAATAGACGCGAATGAAAATGAAACCATATATTTTTTTCACAGTGAAGATCTCATAGAATGTAATAATTTATTTCCCAATAAATAAAATGATTAATTATTAGAAGTAATGTATATGGTACATGTACTACTAATATAATGACCATTTAAACTACTTTTAACATCATTAGGTATAAAATCATCATTTTAAACATAGAAACAAATTTTAAGGCATTGTCACCAACTATTTTTTCTCATGAGACCTTTCAATGAATGAAGGGGATATATAATTCCAAGCCCCACCAATCACTATAAGTCCAAAAAAATTACGAACACATATATTTAATTCAATAACAATATGGCTTAAACAAATATACAAATTTAGAATAGGATATTTATTCAAGATTATTTCTCTAGTTAAAACAACATTCAAAATAATCATTATATGTCAAAATTCTATACAACTAAGGCAATAATCATATACATGATACAATAAATATGCATATTAAAAAAAATTAATTTTCTTCCTAAATATAAATGGGATGTAAAAATACACAACACACAATGAAAAATTGTTTAATAATGCATATCTCACATAAATAAATGTGATATTTTAAACCACATACAAAGTACGTATCATTAAGGCAAGAATTAATCAATGGTGTGATTATATTTAACAAAAGAATGTAAAAATTGGATAACTAGGACTAAAAAATTGTTAAATAAATACTGTATTTCACACATAATCATGGAATTATGTAGTCAAATAATAGATATATAACCCAAGAAATAGGAATTCAATTTCAAAATCTCTTACCACTTTTAATCAGTTACATCATATTCCCAAAAAAATCAATAATCATTAAATGAAACACTGAAAACATAATGATAATGGGATTAATATATGATATATACAAATGGAATTATACACACACCACACATAATAAATAATAAATGATTAAGGAACATATCACAAAAAAATTGAGAGTAGAATCCACTTAACTTATATCCAAAAGCGTTCTACAATTGAACATAATGTTCTGCATAATAAAATTAGATTTATTAATTACATAATATAAATCATTTTGAATATTTTTATTAGTTTTTTTTTCATTTTAATAATTTCAAAAATTTACATTTTTAGGATTTATATGACTCAACTTTTTTATTCAGGGAGTGTTTTTTTCATGATTTTATTACCACCAAACATGTATATATCAATATAATTCATTTAAAATCAGAATAATTCTGAAGAATTAAAATTATAAGTTATAAATTAACATAAATATTTTTAAATTATATTTTATATAATTTGGTTATATGGTATGATAATGATTCATTACATAAAATGTTAGTGAAAATTATGTAATTTATTTTTTGTGGTTTTTTGGATCATCACAAACTAGTATCATTTTATTTAATATCATGTATATATATTGTTCAATAGAATAATATAAAATGTAATATGTATAATGAAATGTTATTTATCTATAATAATGGTTCCATGACCAATAATTTAGGCGATAATGTAAAATGAAAATGCAACATCCACAACGGTTCTAAATCGACAGATCACTGATGATGTTTTCATTTTTTGAATAAAAGTAAGGGGAAACGGGGAAAATGATGGATACAAAGTTATTATAACAAAATTAAAGTATATATAATATAATGGAGTTATCTTGTGTTTTTTTATATATTAGGTATAGATTTTATAATAAATGAAATGAAAATAAAAGATATTAAATGAAAATGAAAGAGGACATTACCTCGTGTATAAAATCTCCATTAGAACCTCTTTAAGGAACATGGGATTTGAATTTGTTGAGAATTGAAAGCATAGGATGCGAGGAAAAGCATGGGAGTGGAATTTGTAATTATCTAATCAAGATCCATGGCTTATAAAATATTAGGAGAATGTTGGATAGTTATAGTAGATGAGAGGGGTGTTTTTAGATTATTTTATTTACTTGTTTAATATTTTGGATCAATATTATCAAAATTGATGATTATTATGACCATGTAATGTAACTAGTTCATGTTATTTAAATATATTTATAATTAATTCATCCATAAATCATCCCTAAATCAATTATTCATGTATGTATTCAATACAATAAAATACAATGTTTCACTATTCACCAAAAAGTAAACATTTTCCTAAAAATCCAAAAAATTCAGAATAAACATTTTCAATTATTATAATTAAAAAATGGAATAAACATTTTGAAAATAATTTTCTAGATCTGTTAAAATAATTTTTAATTAAAATCATTATTTATTCATAAAATACTAATTTAAAAAATTATAATTGAATTTATATCACATAGAATAATTATTTAAGGTACCATTAATTTATTTCATAATCCAAACACAACAAAATAAAAAATTATGAATCATTTTTATGAAAATAAACTACATATTCTTTAATTTTATTAATTATAAAATATGAAATAATCATTTACGTTTCATAAAAATAATAACACATATTTTTTCATTGTTAAAACATTTATTTATTTATTATGTGAAATAAATATATCATATTTTCATTTATGAGATACCAATATTTAATTTATAATTTCATATTTGGTTTCATTATTCTTATGCTCACATTACTATTACTAATAGTCACATTATTACACCAGTAGTCGTGTTAATATTTAATAGTATATCATGGTTCGTTTAAGCTCAAAGATTCAATCAATAAAAGATATCGTGTAAATTGAATTTATTTATTATGATATAGACCATAAATCATGTGGTTTTATAATTCCTCAACTATCTCACATCACATAATATTTTTTTCCTTTACTTCATCGTAACAATTAGTTTCCACACAATTTTTTCCATAAAATGCCTCAAATGGTGCCATCTGTATATTGTAATGGAAATTTTCATTATAAATAATATTAACAAAAGAAAGGTGTTGATACCGAATACAATTAAAATAAATTGGACCTGAATGAATAATATCTTCCATGTTCTGAATCATTCCATTTGAATTTCCCCTAGACAGAGGAAAACTAGTTATACTTATATTTAATTCAGAACATGGTATTTCCCAATTTACATAAAAAAAACTAAATATGGACATATGATCACAGTATGATATAATAGATTGAGGAACCCCATGTAAATGTCTATCACCTATAGATAAATTTGATAAAGCTGAACCAAATACATATTATCCTAAATTGGAAGAAAATTATACAGATTTAGTTAATTGATCAATAATAAAAAATAGCATTATAACATTGATATGTCTTTGCAAATCCAACCAAGAAATCATTTCATACATGTTCCCATTTCCATTATATCACTGGAAAAAATTGATGTATAACATTTTTTAACTATAATTTTTTTTCAATAACTGAAATTTCGACTATTTAAAGGTAAAATTATCATCATATGTTTTAATTCCATCTATATTGTTGTATTCATCATGGTATTTATACATCCCAGTGCTAGTAGAATGAACAGAAACAATTATATATGAGATACACTAAACAAATAACCCTTAAATTGGGAATAAATAGTAACAAATTATTTTTTCTCATTTTGATAAAACATGATTCAATAAAATTAAACTCATGCAACATAACCTTATTGATATATTATAAATTTACATGAAAAGAATGATTTTCCTTCTATGATTTACTAGTTATTTTTGTAAAATAAAAATATATAAAAACATAAAACAAGAAATATAATGACCATACATTGACACATTTTATAAAAAAGTCATAAAATAATTAACCCATGTATTATATTCTAAACATAACAAGGTTAATGTATCATTTGATTCTAACTCAAAGAATCCATTTTTTTAGAATAGTAATGAATCGTTTAATCATAATCCCTTATCGGTTCTAACTATTTTATTTATCTCATTTTCAATTCATTCTGAGTGATTATATACATCAATCATTTTTGATTCGTATACATTTAAATATTTAATCTATTTAAATTATAAATATGATGTCTTAATGTAAAAAACAAAGAAGTTAATTATAAATCGTGTTTGGGGTAAATTAACTCATGAGGATTCAACTAATGTGAAGCACATTCAATTAACTAATCATTATGCATCAAGACAGAATTGTATCCCTTCAATGATGTATATATGAATATAAAAAATTAACCATTTATGGAAGGATTCACCATAATTGGATCTTTATACAATATTATATTTTTCTACTTAAAACAATAATCAAATTAATATTTTCCTATTGAATTTAAAATCATTATTTGTTAACTTAGTCCATGGGTGAGATAAAAACGTAATGATTTCCATAAACTTGGGGTAGTATCATTAAAAACAATGGAATATTTGAATATTAATGATATTTTTATGTCTTTGAAAATTTTATTAATAGTAGTTTTATTTGGGTCAAATATTATACCATATTTTGAAACAATATGATCATGGAAATAAATCTATTTAAATTAAAATTAAAAATTACTAAATATTCTATATGAATTATAATATTTTAATGTTTGAGTGGTAGTCCATTGGTTTATTTCATGTTCGACCCATGTTTTATAACATAAAATAATATTATAATTAAACACAACTAATAAAATATCCATGAACTCCTTGAAAAAATATTAATAACGACCATAAATAATATAGGTGCATTAGAAAACCCAAAGGGGAAAACTAAAAGCACATGATTCTCTTATATATTCAAAAATTATTTCTCCTTGATGTCATACTCTCACAAAATTACCTAATAGTAGACAGATCATAGATCACCATTCAAATAAAAATAAACTCTGTACATATGGTCAAACAAATCATTGACATGAGGAAATGGTTACATTTTCTTAATAATGATTATAATCATGGTTTTATAATGAGTTAAAATTATAAATGGAAAATAATTATTTTTAACAATTAATTTTGGGATCCCAATTGTGATATACTCGGTTGAATGAATTTTTTTTATTAAAACTCCTACTATTTCATTTTTTTTTATAATAGTTCCACCTGAGTGATTCAATAACTTTGTTGAGAAATTGTTTTACTTTCATGAATAGTAATATAGTAAACTCAACTTCAGAATTATGAATAACACAACGAAACAAATTTGAAAATACATCCAAAAATCCATTTACAAATATGACACTATTAATATGATAAATTTATTTATTTTTAATTAGATGAGAATTAGGAATTTCACTACCATCCCTAATTAATTTTTCAACTTCTTGTTATGTTTAAAAATGCATGAAATAATTGAGTAACAAATTAATTGCTCTATAATGAATCAAATAGGTGGTGAAATCAATGTAAATCCTTTCACAAAATGAAAAAAACTAAAATAAGGGGTCGGTGGATATAATTTATATGAAATACCATTCCACTAAATATCCCCTTTTTCCTTTTTGGAAAAGCATTATAATCAAAAATAATTTCAAAAATATAACATTTTTATCTTAAAATTAGACACCATTACCACTTAACCATAACATTAATTTTTTGATGTTAATGATATTAACATATTCATAAACTATACAATAATCTAAAACATTTAACTAATAAACACTAATAGGTTTAAGACTTATACAATACCTACAATTTTATTTTAGGGGATGGATTATTTTTCTTACATTTGTGCATGTGTTCATGATTATAGATTTATATAATTATTTCATAAATCATACATTTAGAAACATTATAACACAATGTGTACATGATTAATCAATATATATATTTTTCATATATTTGAAACCATTAAAATAATCCAAGACTTGTTTTCATAAATAACATCAATGACATTCAATATTTATTCATACGTACCCTTAATCAATCTTAAACCATTTGAAAGATATTTTTTAAATAGGTTATGTGAAAAAAATTATCACTAAGTGAAATAAGAAGAATATAACCACAAGTCCAATGAAAAACCCCATCGATGACATCTTCATAAAATCATATCATTTAACCCAGTAATTGAATCATCATTATTTCAGAAATATCATTATCTATGTTGAATAAAAATGACTTATAGAAAACATATTTATCGAGAAAATATTATCCTTGAATGTTCCTTCTGATGTCATCTCATATAACCAGTATAGGTCACTAAATTTTTTTATTACCATATAACCGTCTTATATTTTAATTTTTTAAGGAACATAGTCTTAAACCAACAAATTAGAGCACTATATGAGTAAAATTATCATATAATGTTTATCAATAATATTAAATGCTATTTCAATGAACCAATTGTACATATTGTCCATTAATTATATCAAATATGAAATATTTTAATATTTCATCTTTTCCTCAGAAAATTTTCTATAAACTCAATTAGACTTTTTCTTCAATACATTTTCGGATATCAAAATACCATTTTCATTTAAAACCCCATTTTCCAAACAGAAATTTCCAAAATTAATGGAATTATAGTTTATCATTGAGAAAAACATGACATCATGTAAAATAATCGAAATTTTAAATAGTGGTAATAGTGGTGGTAATTTTTTTCAGCGTATATTTTAAAATAGAACACTTCATTTCTCATTTGAATTTAAGATAAAAACATCGATATAAATATTCATATATTGATAAGAAAATAAAAAATTCATAAAAAATTCATTTAGGATAGAGTCATTAATATTCTATTAGATTAATAAAATCATTTAAAAACATATGTAATGTTAAAAAATATTTTTAGGGTAACATTATAATGGATTTTTTAAAAAATAATGTTCCTTACAACTTTGGAATAATTTATATTATAAATCCCATGGATTAATAGAAAACAAGAAAAACTTAAATATGATGATAATAGATGAATTATGTTTAATAAATATAATAGAGTTATATATACACATCATATAATAATAAGGGAACACATTATCAAAATATGTCATAATGAATGGATAGTGAGACTGATTCTCATGCATTGAGTTTAACTCATTCTATAGATTATTGATGTTCTGGAATAATAAACTCATATTATTTATTTATATTAGTAATAATTTTTTATATGTAAATTATTATATTTATTTAACATATTAGTATATTATATAAATTTATATAACAGATGATTTTTACAAGGGATTTTTGGATGATGTTTGGTTTATTAATTTAAAATATATTTGGTGTGTTAACTATTGTAAATGTGGTCATTATGTCTACATCACATTAATAATAATTTTAACCTAACTATAATTTTGATATGTAATTTAACATTTAATAAAAAATTACGAATTATTCTTATGAACAATTAACTATGTTACAATTATAGAGATTATAGGTCATATGATTTCCTGAGTATCGTTTCCAATTAGCAATGATCATTATAGAAATAAGGTAAATAAATGATTATCTTTATATAATGTTAATTATATTAAAAAAATATTATATCTTTAAAGACATTTATATTTATCATCTTTGTGATGTGCATATAAAAAAGAGTCACATATCTTCATAGAGATAGTGGTCAACATAAACGCAAGAACAATGTTATAATTGTTCACTATAATGAAGAAAATTATTTATTAACATTTCAGAATGATAAATATTTATTTATTATTATAATGTTATTATCAAGGTCATATATATTTTTTAAATTTATCCTTATTTCCTTTTATTAATATAATTAGTTAAAAAATTCACATCATTTCGTGCGGTGTTCAATCGGTGTAAACAAAAACGATATTATCATATCCCCAAAGAAATGGATTGTAAGAAGGTATATGTGATATAATAATTAAGTAAGGAACAATATTTAAAAAATATAATATTATTCCATTATTCTATAAATTTGTGAGAGGTGATAGTGTAAATATATTGACATTGGTTCACGAGGATGTAGCCCACCGTACATGTAAAATATTATTTCGTAACCGATTTTATGGAATAAGAGAATGATTTATATTTTGAAATTAGACTAATAAATTTAAATGCAATTATATATACTGGTTTTTTTATATAGTAATATATTAACAATTTTTTAATGGGTTTGAATAAGTAATAATAAAAGTCTCACCAATGCATGATACATGTTTGTTAGACAACCTTCATAGGTAAGAACCCAATACATTTTAATGATGACTTAAAAATCACACTAAATGATAAAGGACACGTTGACGGAAATATTAAATGTATTTTTTCAGGTATAGGATGATTCAGATGAATATTTGTTTAAGTGGAAATGAGTGGGGTCACATTAAAAAAATTAGGGGAGTACTACATTGGTAATTTTTGAAAATAAAGTGGTGTACCCATTTATTTAACATGTATTAAGGATATAAAATTGACCATTATATAGAAATAATAATTATATGGATGAAATTTTTACATAAAACATATTTTAGTCAAGATTTATAGTCATTATAAGGCTTTACGTTTTTGTTTAATTTCTTGGTAAATATATTTTTACCTTAACCATAGTAATTAATTTTTATTATTTTCACTATTCATTATGGTAAAAAATTAATTTGATATTTTTATATAATATATATTATTATTATAACATGTTTCTATTCAATTTTCCCAAATTTATTTCATTAAAATGTGAAGTTTTAACTTAAAAATAAATATGAAGAAGTGATGAAAATGTTGTCTATCAATAAGTATATTTTTATAATATAATTAATAATTTTTATTAAGATTGTTCATAATAACATTAATATTTGAACATAAATTAATAATAATTTTCATATAATATATATGTTTAATATAAATTATTCTACATAATTTTTTGTTTATTTATTAAAAATTTAGAGTCATTATGCAGATTCGTATTGTTTTTAGAATAAACGATTTTTAAACCCAAAATTGAACTTATACCAATGTAAAATGTAAAGATTCATCCACATCAAATATCTGGATGAAATATAACTACATAATAATTATTTATCTGGATATATTTTCAAACAAATAAAGAGGAAATTATATTACATAATTTATTAAAAATAAATGACATTTGAACAGAAATATATATTATTCACTATTAACCAAAATTAAATTATTTTATTGAATTTAAAAAAACCCACCATAAATTAATTTTGATCTTATGACATGAAAATTTATATTTATTTTCGAAAATTAAAATTAAAAAAAGAAAAGAGTTATATTTTAAATAAAATTTTATAATAATTTTTTTTATTTTGAATGATTTCTTCTTGATTTAAAATATTACTTATATTTTTATAATGGATATAAAAAATTAATTAATTAAAATAAACATGAAATTGATTTATTAGATAATTTCCTAGGTTTTACATCCCCTTTACATATTATATCATGATTCATTCATACATCATTGAATTTTATGTTATAATTCACTTACTTCATTCATCGGTGATACGAATCTATAGTCACAAAGTGATAAGTGTTTATTCTTAAATATCATTTTAATAGGGATTTATATGAATTTTTAATGAAGGAAAATATTTGATAATTTTTAAATAAAAACTATTCAATTTTCTTCTCTTCTTTATATTTATATAAATTTTTATCATTTTTATAATATTCAATATCTTTGTTACGGAAATTAATCGAGAAATCAATGTTATGATAATCCAAAAACATTTCTCTTTTCAATAAAAATTAATTTCATCCAGATCCATGTTGTGTTATTGAAAAATTTATAAAATATAATTTAAAATATCAAAAAAAATTAATGAAAAATTTACACATGACATTTTTTTTAAAATTTTTTTGAACGTAATCCACTGTTAATTTTCTGAGTAAGGGAACTTTTAACAATTTTACAAAAGTGTAAAAGTAATGTTTTTTTAAATTACCAAAAATATAAATAATTACACACATCCATTACCACTTTATTATTTTGGATTCTTTTAAATTTTTTTATGGTTTTTAAAGAAAATTATTTTTCTAATATTTTAAAAAATCATTGTTCTTTAAAATATATATTCAAAATGATAATGATTTTTTTGAAAAATGTTTTTATTTTATTTTTAATATTATATATATTCAACAATTAAAATGACTTATAATTTTATGTAAATCATATAAATTATATATATATATCTTATATATAAATATATGCAGCTCACTATCCATTACTTTTGTAGGGTAAGATATGTTTTATGATCACATATACTATTATTTCTTTAGGAAATATAATGTAATTATGATATTTTTTATAATTATGCACCTTATTTTCCTTCCATGGGAAATATTTATGTTTAGGACTTATTATTAATTTCCCTTTGTGGACACATATACATGTACATGAAATGAATATGACCAGTGGGTATAGATTTATATATCTATCTAAATAATTGGGTAATTTTGTGTCTCATCAGACATCATGTATAGGATTAGAGAAGGATCCTATTCTATTATGGGACTTTTAAAACCATCTCATTTGTCTCAGTGAGAAGAATTTAATTATTTTGATTCCATTTTTTATTTGTTTCTTTCATATTTCCAACCTTATTATGATATTATGATACAATGATATATTTTTACTATTTCCTGGGATTACTCATGTGTATCATATTTTTTGATATCATATATTTCATTTCAATCACATGGTATTATTATATATTATATCTGTTTTCATGTTGATAATTTCAACTAGACCAATAAATTATATATTTCATAGGTTATCATATATATTTCATTAGACTAAATAGATTTATGATCTTACAAAGTAACATATAAAATAAAAGTATTCCATGTGTTAGTTTAGTTTAATGTATTATGATCGTAGTATTCCCAAGAAACTAGGTCTCTCTATCATTAGGTTATAATTACCATTTTTTATATTGATAATCATATATTAATAAGTGTAAAATATTTGGGTCATTATAATTGGTATCTGATCAATTCATTAATAATATTTGGAAATTAGGATAAGAAATTTATAGTTAGAAACCTATCTATGATTATAATGGTAATTAATTGTATAAAAAATTAATAGTTAAATATACTATAATTTTGGGGATGTTTAGCGGAATATATCTCTGAGAAAATACATCCTTGAATGAATATTTCATGATGACATGGTTCTAAAATAGATATACCCAGGGGAAATATCTTATCAGATTTTCCATAATGATTGTATCTACCATTACATGGTACTTAAAAATGGATCTTTCTATGTATTTGGTTTGACACTACTAGGGGATACACTTTAGGAAACACAAAAACTCTTTGTGAAATATTTTGAAGGATCATGATAGATGATGAACATGTGTGACTAAGGACAAAATTTATGTGTAATAGAATGGTAACATGTCCAAATGATTTTGAAATCCTATAAATTATTTTTCATTACAATATTTTTCCCAACTTTGATTGTTATTTCTAATACTATACATATTGGTTTTATTCAATTTTATGTACCAGGAGGAATATTATTAATGCTAAATGTCATAGAAATAATGGAGATTATTAGTTTCATAATTGGATGATTAACTGAGAGAAATATATTTTGTTAATTCCTAAATATATATAACAATGTATGATTAACAAAATAAAAATAATTTAAACTCCTACCATGTGAATTTTTTTTAGTATAGACATTTATGTAGGTTAGTATAGAAATGAAAATTGATTTTAGAAGATTCAACTTCATGAATGTAGATAAATGGGAAAGAAATCATATATTTTTTTAAAATGGATTCATATATTCATTCTATGTTGAAATATAAGAATTATATAAAATAATTTCGTCATAATTAAATGTATCATATATAGGGAGCTTTGGAATTATCCATGTCAATGACCTAAAATATTTATACCATAAAAAAAGAAAATTCATTTGTTATAAAGAATTATTTATATAAAATGGATGAAGTATTTATTTAGGGGTATTAAAGATTTATGCTATAGAAGAAATTTTATAACATTTATTTCTTGTACTAACTAAAAAACAACTATTGATTTTGTTAATTTGTGAAGAATATATCACTCCATGATTCATTTAAAAAAATGTTATATATATAATCATGGGTTTACGAGTTTATGGATAATCATATGTTCAATTATTTTGACACCAAATTTTCATGTTTTATTTAATTTGATTTTTAAGAGACTCGTGATATTTTTAGAGATGTTTTATTGGGTTTATGTATTCAATACATTTTTTATTAACGTAGAGGAATCATTATGAATAATTATATTATGTTTATAAATTATTGAGATGGATGGTTCTGAAGTTATATATTTATAGAATTTATTATGTTGAAAATTGGGTGTTATTGTTGAAACATTATAGATTGATGTATTATAATAGGAAACTTCATCTTACCAATTTGTTTTTATGAATCATTATTAAAATATATATATTAATTTAATGAATTTTTATCCATTATAAGTTAATTTTTTAATTCATGAAGAAATTATTCTTATTGAATAATCATCATTTAGATTAAAATATGTTATTGTGGCGACAATTTATTAAATGATGAAATTATACAAGTCATGTAAGTATATTTTATAATTCTCTATTTATAGATGGTAAAGAAATTTATCAACTATAGGAAATGTATATTGAAGAAAAATTGTTATACTATTATATTCATATATGGGGATTCAATAGTAATTTAACTCATCATAGATTTATTGTTTTGACTTATTTTAAATTATTTGGATCATGAACATATTTTTTGATCAATTATTTCTATCAAACTACATAATTAATTACACCCTCTTCCATGTACAAATCTAATATTTCCACAAATATTCCACTATTTGGGAATCTAGTAAATGTTATTGTAGAATAACTTCATACTTATATCTCTGTCTAATCAACATGTTTTTTATTAACATTTTTTATGATATAGATTGAAATATATTTATTTTAATAAGACAAACACATAATTACCAATATAAATATTAAATTTTGAAGAAATGGGTTTCAAGGGGTTAGATTGTAACTCCTAAAAATTTGAAGAGAATACAATTCTGTTTGATGGATTATTTGACATGAATGAATTTCCTTTCATGAATAAGTTACACACAACAATTTTAATAAATTTTTATGTTAATTATATTTTCTCAATTACTTTTATACCATTCAACACAAGGTTTGAACTTACCGCGACATTCTAATAACATTATCATTTTAAAAAGACCTTATTATCCTAGATGTTAAATTAATATGTATAATAGGATTAAATAAATTATAAAATATTAATAAAATGCATTAAAAATATAAATTTATTTATACGTTATTATCAGCTAATCAACAAATTTATCCAAATTTATTTTCCTCATCGAAAATAATTTTTTTTCAAAATAATTGTTTTTCAAAATAATTGTTTTAACTAATTTCTATGAGAAAATAATAAAATTATTTTTTTTTCACATTTATGAATTTTATTTCATAAAATATATTTAATTTTTTAATAATCAACGAGATACTAAATAATGCAAAATTATTGGGATTTTTTAGAAAAAAATAATTTTTTAAGTGATTAGGGTAAAATATTGATTTTAAAAAAATATTATTTATTTTTAATAAAAAATGATCAATTATAATTTAAATTTGATTTAAAATTTTATAATGTATAATATTGTAAAAATAAATTTAGTAAATATTATTAATTTCACTTTTATACAAAATTCTAGTTATGTTTTATTATTAGGCATATAAACATTTTTTAATAAATTTCATTGAAGGTAATGATATTTATCCATGTTAAATAATAATGAAAACATTATTAGGGGTCATTTATATTTAATTTTTAGATTATATATATTTATATATATATTTAAATTAATTTAAATATGATAATGTTTTATATGGTTAATAATGTATAATTATTTCCTTAATTAATTCCTTTTCTAGAAAAACTATTTTTTCGAAGAAAAAAACTGCATATTTAATTTGAATCTAATTTAGGATAATTATGTGAGACGAATATGGGAAACTAGATTCCATATTTTTAATAATAATAATTTTTATTATATAAAAAATATAGCTTATTTTTTAAAAAAAAAAATTGAGAACAGTAAAAACAATTTAATGTGATTAAGGTAAAAACATCTTTTCATGGGGTGAGACTGAAACGAAAATGGGTTAAAAATGACTCCTAACATATATATTTAATATTTTATGATCCTATTTACACATTACCAAAAAAATATTACAAATTTTAAAATTTATTCCCATTTGGAATGGGAAACGTATTTGTTTAATTTGTTATTTTCTTAAATTCCATTTGTGTCGTATCCCCATCTTATAAAATCCCACCCCCTATACCATCCTCTTCAAACAACCAAAACCAATTTTTTTTAAAAATATAAATAACATAAATAATTTCCTCCCGTAATCTTATATTCCTTTTCATGATCAGAATTCTATCATAGACCAAAATTTTGGTTCAACGTTAATTTTTTTTCTAAAGAAGAGAAAATTTCCATGGTCGATATTCTTTTTAATTTATTCATAGAACAACATAAAATATTATTTAACAAAGTATATATATATATATTTAATGTAATTATATTATCTTATGTTAAGGTAATTTCCAATAACAATCTCTTCCTCACTGAAATTTGAAATGAATCTGTAAATCGTGTGTTAGGTGAACCATCACATCGCGAACGGACGTGATTCATTTTCCATTACCTATTATCAAGGATTGATATAAGTATTTATATGGTATTTATATATTATATTTAAGACATAATTATACTTGTGGAAGTATATTATCGGATACACCTTCTTATATTCCATTCCATGGGGAAAATTATAATGTCGATCATGTATACCACAGACTATCTCCACACAAATTGAGAAGATTCATTTACACATATTCATTACATGGAATATAATGAAGATTAATTTGAGGTTTAGAAAAAATACTAGTCAAATATTAATAATTATGGAAAAACATTATATCATATACTATCTTACAAGACCATCCATTGATTAAATGATTACAACATTCATGTGTTTGGCGGACTACGACCCTACAATGTAATATCATTGTTATTAATACCAAAACACATTGTTCATATGTGTAATGGTATTAAAATAAATAGTAATAAATTTATGATATAATGATAATAGTATAAATATAAAATAAAAATAACATTCATTCCATAGTTATTGTTAGAAAATGGAAACATTACTCATTCTGATGTATAACCTTCATTCTCCATGATTGAGACATTGTTAATTATTCATATAAATAATTCATGGATTGTTTTAAAATTAAATTTAATATATTAGAAATATTATTAGTTCACAATTTTCTTTTTTAAATTATTAAATTGTAATTTCTCTGACCTTTTTTATCTTAGATATAATATTTTGGATACATAATTTGATAATCATTAAAACGTCCAACCTAAATTTATTTAGTTAGTTAATTGAATATGAAATTGTACAAATTGTTATAAAATGAATAATAATTATTATTATCTCTCTAAATCAATTATATAATAAGCAAAATTTTACAATTCATGAATATTTTTTATGCACAAAAATATTCATGCTTCAAGTTTGGGTCTCCTTAATAAAACATTCATAATAAGACACATGTTTTTAAACAACAATTGTTTTTATATAGGTTATATAAATTCTCATTAAATAATATATCATGAATACTTATTTCACAATGTTACATTTATTTATGATTCACTAACATAATTCATTAGGGTTATGATTAAATAATTACCAATGGGGAAATGTTTTATGCCTCAGTAGCATTTTAAATGGGAATATAAGTACTTGATTTTATATTGATGAAAAATATTTAATCATTGTTTAATTAAAACAATTATATTTTATTATCTCATTATTATTCATGATGTTTGAAATATTTAGTACCATTTTACTTCTCATTGAATCATAATATGATTGAGATATTTTTTATTAATAGTTGAAATCATATTCTCCGGGTGAAAAACCATTTTATCGTCCTACATATTATCTAAAACTATTCTCTAGTTTTAATTATCAAATTATCTAAATAATTTTTCAAATTAAATTTTTCCCTTATTTTACATTATATAAAACCTTTTTCAAGGAATATTGTTTTCCTTTTATGTATTTGAGACTTTTTATTTATCATAATGTACTATAAAATTGATTAGTTTACTTATATGACATGTATGTAATTAACCAATATCATGACCACCCCATTATTTTATTCATAAATTATATTTTTCAATAGTTTATTTAAATAAAATTAATTCTAAAATATATTTTAAAAACAAGTTTATTCAAAAGGAATTTTTAAAATGGAATGGTTGTTTTCCTCTTTAATGTTTTTAATATTTTAATGTCAATTTTATTCCTCAATGGGAAATATATTTAATGTTACTGATTCCTCTAAATTGTGTATATATCCATATTACATATATACCTATGACAATGTATTTTCCCTTTAACGGGGTAATACAATCAATATGATCACTTCTCAAATCACATCTCCATGAAATAACCTTTGATTATGATATAATGTAGATTATTCAACCCATTATCATTTAATGGGAAATTCTGTAATTTATGCCATTTTATTGATTTCCTTATTATGAAAACATATAAATGTACATGTAATTAATATGATAGGTGGGCCATCAATTATATTTCCCTCTAAATAATTATATGATATGTTAGTCTCATGATAAATCTTGTTTGGAGTTAGGAAATGATAATAAACCATTATGGTACAATGTCTACCATGTGATTTTTTTCTTTGTAGATATCCTGGACATTTTATTATTCCTTGTTTTATTTATCTTCCACATTTACCATTTCACCATGATCATAGGATATAATCTTTTTAGGTATATATTCCATACTATTACTCATATTCCACCTCTTTCATGGAATAATTTTACACCACTGACTGACATGTTATACTTCGATGTAATGTTTATTACATACTAGGAATTTGAGATCACCCTTTTTTTATGTATTTCCATGAATATCCAATATAATTATAGATACCAAATGGATTAGGAGCTCACTATATAAAATAAATAAAATATTTATTCCATATTTTAGTTTAATTTAATATATATGTATTCTAGTCTTCTATAGACACTATGCTCTCAGATATTATGGTTGTAATTAATAAATTAATATATTAAAAATGAAGAATAATATATTTAAATGAATATGATAACTATTATAAAAATACTATACATTACAATAATATAATAATGATTTCAATGATTACTCATGGGAATGGTTACTCATCATTTTCATGATATTCAGATGATAGGGTATTTGAATTTTCTAGGGTTGAAAATGGTTTAAATACATCATGTAGTGATGATGTTGATAAAGTAATAACTTACTAAAATTTTAATTAAAGGATATGTTGGAAGAAATTATTAATTTAATTATGAATAATTTTAATGAAAATAAAAATATCTAATGTAAAAAAAGTAAGGATACAGTCGTAAATGAAAATTAAGGAATAAAAAAATTTCTTATTTTTTTGTGATCATGAATTATATATATAAGTCAATTAATCCATGAAATTATAGATTGATCTTGTAAGTAAAAAATATGAAAAAGATAAAAATTTCATTGATGCACATTTTATATATGGAATAGTTTTGCACAAATTAGAAAAGGTTTGAGATGACTTCAATAAACTAGTGAAATATAATGGATAATATTCTCAATATAGTTGGATGAAGTGTTCCATGTATCTAATAAAACATGATACATTTAATTATGATGATATATAAAATATTGATTATAGTATAGATCAAAAATAAAACCCTATATGAAGTTGAATCAAGAAATATGATAATATAACTACTTACCCATTAAAGGAATATGTAAAATGTTGACAGAATTTCCCCTTATGTAAAAAAAGAAAACCATTTCAGCACCACAACATAAATAGAAATTTGGACTGAATAGGAATTTACCTAGAATATATGAGTTAAATTCTATTCACTAGTTTTTTTTATGGTGTGAACATAATTTATTTTCTAGTTTGATAAGTAATTCGTAGGAAAGATTCAAGTGCCAAGTGGGAGATTTTCTGAGAAATAGTGGACAAAAACTCAATGAAATAATGGACTGACCATATTGGTTAAAAAAATTTCTATAGAAAATAATATTAAATTTATATCATGGTAATCTATACTATGTGTTTAGTAGTGTTAATAACCTAGTTTATGCATGACTATACTGAGAAAAGTGATTTGAGATGTTTTTAATAGTGAAAATTATCAAAAAAATATATGTTGATCAAAATTTATGAAAATATGATGGCTTAATAATGATAAATGAGAATAATAATAAAAATATTAATAAATATATATTTATAGTACAAATAAATAATTTCAATATATCCAATAATGTAATTATTTTTTAGGATTATTGAACAAATTTAGTTTCAGAATATGAGTTGAATGTTCAGGATGATTCATCCATAATAGATGAATTTATGATCTGTAGGAAGTATGAATGATGTGATAAATTCTAGAATGGTTTTAGAGTATCATTGAAAATATTACCTACCAATGTATACATAATGAGTTTAATGAACTAGGAAAAAAGAAATTGAGGTATCTATAAACTCTATAGTGAGGTAAATTGATTAACATCTTGTAGCAGAGCAAGGAAAAAAATATATATGATTAGAATATAGTCATAACGATGATTAGGTTGAGATGAAATTATTAACATGATTGATGATTAAAATAGAAAAAATGTTTCTTCATTATTCAAAAATATTAAATGATTATGGAACTAACATGGAGGTAATTTGTGGACATGTTTAAGGATATCACTGCTAGGATAGAATGAATGATTACTTATCTCATGAAGATATTTCGAATAATATTTTCCACGATGAAAAGTATTATAGTTTATATAATTTGGGAGATAATGTATAAAAAATGTATAATTTTATTATTAAAATATAATATAGATTTTAATTATAGACTATAAAATCTATGAAATTAATTGTGATAATAATTTATTTCATATTTTATACAATTCTATCAAATCAATTGATTAGGTGGGAGAATTTATTAATATATTCTTGGGATAATAGGGGTGTTATTTAACATTCATCTAAACATTGTATTTTTTATTATTGAATATCGTACCCAATTTTTTTTACTGAAAAGTTGTTGTATAAGAACCACATAAATGGGTTTTTTATAATCGTATTATATATGTACGATTTTTTGAACAACATTTATCCCATTGGTTATACAAATTTTTTTACTCAAGGTTATCCCACATAGGCATACCTTTTTTAGAATAAATGGTATCTTCTTTGAAAATCATATGGTATAATTCTTATCTCAATAAATTTGTAAATTATTTTATTGAAGGAGAATAATAATAAAATTTGAGAATAAGAAAATATTAGATTATGACATTCATGTTTCACTCGATCTGACTATCAAAATGATGGAGTAAGAAATGTGTGAATGTATTAAATATAAACACTTGTGATGATGTTGAAAAAATGAAAATAAAATATTATCAAGATAATTTAATTAATATTTTTCATTGATTGAATTATTTTGGAGTTAGTCAAATTATTTAATGATTGTGATGATTATGACTTGTCAATGGTATAAAAAGATTTAGACAGAAGTCCCAACAAAATATTTATATTTTTTGGATGATGAAATATTAGAATAAGGTAGATTTATATTGGAGTAAAATTATTATTATATAAATAATTTAATAACACTTTTTATATAAGCATAATAATATTTTTTCCAATACCTTGTAATCTCCAATACCTAGTAATCCATGGGTTGTACTCAGCCACACTTGTTTGATTTATTCCCAACCACATGGGATCCATCCCATATAGATTACCAAGTGTGGAATATGGGGATTGTTCAGGTGTAGAACATGAATGTGTTGGAATGAGCATGCACATAGGGCACACCGAAGCTGTAGAGATCAATGATATGGGGAATCATGACTAAATTAGAAGTGGGATCCCATGGTGGATTATGTTACATTATAGTTTCTTGATTCAAGGATTATATTTTATATAGTTTATTTAAAGATATGATGAAAAATATACACGATATATAGTGAATCCTCGTACTATTCTGTTAATAAAAAAATCTTCTAAAAATTATTACATCTGATTGACTTAAGATGTTTTATATAACAAATGAGTCTTCTACTTTTTCTCTCCATTGAATCTTCTATGAGTATGAGTTTATATAAGAGTAGATAACATTATTCATCATAATATTGACATCATGAGTTGAATTTATATCTCTATATATCATTCACTAAATCATCCATATAGTCACAGATATATCTATGAATATGATAATTAAATATTTGACAAATATTATATTGAAAATAATAAAATTCCTAAAAAGTGGTATATGCTTCATTGTGGTCTTAGATTGATTCTTAAAAAGAGTGAAGATATTATTCTTTTTAATGGGATGAAATATATGATCAATGCAATTGTGGATGTTCAATGGGAAAACATCATGGATCTTTCATGAATCCGTGATAATGCTTATGTAGTATTGTGAATAGATCATATATGAATATAGGGCATCATTTAATAATAATTCATCATAAATATTCCACAATGGATGTGAATCTATGAGTATGTACATGCCTTGAGATCACATAAATATGGATCCTAAAAAAATACTAAAAATTTGAATAAATATAGCACTGATTAATTATATGGGATGATGAGTGGAACCAAGTATGATTATGCATATAAGGTAAATATATGATAGACGGTGTGTCTGTGTACATGAATAACAGAGGATCCAAGTTTAGTACTGATCTTATATGTGACATTATGTATTTTTTATGGTTTCATTCATTAATATAATAGTTGAATATGTGTATTATCGTTATTGTTCAAATACATCATAAGATCATGAGAGAGTTCATCATTTCATGACAAGTACGATGTTTTACTTGTATGCTTTTGAGAAGTTATCATGGTATATTACATGTTCTAGAAAGTCTATATGACTCTATATAGATTTATTCATCTATGAAAATTTCCATATATAAATTTTATTAATATATATATATATATATATATTATATTCAATTCATTTTTTATGTTGAAGATAAATAAAAGGATTTATGATTTCAAATTAGAAAAAATAATGAATGAATATAAATACATGAAAATGGTATAAAATAATTTAGAATGATTTTTTTACAAACTACATGATAAAATAATGGTTTAATATCTCCGATTTTTTTAAATTTAATTATGAATAAATATTAGTATATTTAAGTTTTTTCTGGACTGATTTAAATGAAAAATAAATACTTTTGGTTATATATAGTTATAATTATGAAATTATTGGAAGCCAAAACATAATTTATATTAATTTAATTTTCAAAATATATAATAGTTTTATTATATATTTTATGATTTTGAATAAAAACTTATATGGGAGAAATATATCTTATTTCATGTGAAAAAGAATATATATTGTTATTAACATGACAATATTCTAATAATTCTATGAGTGTGATAATATATAATATCAAATAGAGAGTAGAATATGAAGTAGGGAGACAATTCCTTAGAGGGGAAATCTACATAATATTCAAAAATAGTAATTATATAACTCATTATTTGGAAATTGTTTCATTCGTTATAGATTTTTTAAATTATACTATTAATGATTAAGAACAATTATAATGTTTAATGTAATCAGATTTTATTATGGAGGAAGATCATATGAATAAATAAGTCATTATACCACTATAATAACATTTATTATGGAGCTTGTGACTGGGGTGTCTTATTAGTAACTAGATACTTGTTATCAGCGTGTCTAACCAATCATAGAACGAGTGTAATTGGGATGCTTGAACAATTAATGATGAATTGTAACTAGGGTTTCTAACTAGTTCTATCCACTGATGTTTATATTTCAAAATCCATGTTAGGGTGTATACCAACCATGGAAATGTGTAATATCTAATTCCAAACCATGAAAAAAAATTTCTTACTCTCTATTTCACAAATACTATACATGATTGAAGGATTTAAGAAGCACTGGGATAATTTAAAATTTAATATATTTTATATGTTGGGTTAAAAGGGAATAACTAATAACAAATCATAATTTGGAATTGATTTCCCCTCCCCCTCTTAGTGATACATCCAGATATGGGAAATTTATATTGAATCCATCAATGATGAAAAACATTTTGAATATCCTACAAAAAATATATGTAATCATTAAAGTCACAATATATTGTCACATTATGTGATTGAAATATAAATAAATAATAATCCTAGAATAACCTCAACTATTTAACTATAATGTCTCCAAATCTATTAAACATAATGAATATAAATCTATTTTATTCATATTTTTGATACATCATATACATAAACCAAGCTCTTTAGAATACATCATTTTGATGAATACCCCAACAATTTATTTACAAATAAATATTTATGAATATATAACTGAAGTCATAAAAATATATATTGACCCATGGAAATCATATTCCATATGATATTATAATCATTTCAATTTGTGATTTTTTTATTTCCCACCCACTATCAATAGGACAATATATCCCATTCTATGTTAAAATTTTAATGTCAAAATAAAAATATGATATCTCATCTATATCCAATATACACCAATTGGTATAGTATGAGAGGGTTTACTAGTCTAGATATCAAATTTGGATACTCATCATAACAAACTCAAGGACTTATACATGAAAATTACCATTATGTTTTGGTTTTATATGAAATTATAATATTATGAATAAAATTACATAATAAATATAAAAACTATTGATTATATAATACCATTACCATAAATGTTCCTCTATAATTATTCAACATCATATAATAAGAATCATCATATATAAACCTATATTTTTATAAGGTCAATATATTTATTCAAAATATTAATAAAACTGCATACACATATTAATAATCAAATAAAAAGAACAGAAAAATAATATATATTTGTCAAATCTACATTTTTATTACTATGAAATACTGAGAAGTAAAACTCTATAATTCATTGATTTATAACCACACAAGTATTCAAATAGTACATAAAAATAGGTTCAATTATATGTTTATCATATGATATGGTTTATAAAAAAATTCATCAGATGATGTTTGGATTATAAATTGAGAAAAATTATTGTAAATTACTGATTACTAGTACATAACAAGTGATAGATATAGAGTAGATTACATAACAAATGATTTCTCATAATTACATAAAATCTGATCATAGAGTGATTCGTGATTTTTTTAATACAAATATTTCCCATATACAATCAATGATAATCATCCTTGCCACTATATCAAGTAAAAATTCATATGCTCAAGAAGTATAAATATTTTAAGAAAACAATTATTAAAGTATAATGTCATTTTTTTTCTTCAAGTAAGCCACTTTATTTATCTCATATATCTGAAAATTAATTTTATTAAAAAAATATTTGTGTAGTGTTCAATATCAATACCCATTAATTGTATAATCGTTAACTAGCTATATCTTATTGTTGGAATGATCCATATAAGTCATTTTAGTTACTATCTCTATTGTGAGTCCAAACTGAGTCTCCTCATTTATTATGATCATAAAAAAATAAATAGTTCTACAACTACTATGTCATGTACAAAAACTTATTTTATTAATTTAATAATCTTCTTATCTTTATGTAACGAATTTGAGGTAATTTTTTTTCTACGCAAAATGATGAGATAAATATCTGTTTTGAATATTTTTTTAAGGATTTCATCAAACATTCCACCATATAAATTAAAATCCTAAATTTAACAATTTTAATGATAATTGATTTCTTAATACTATAATCATAAAAATAATGATGTAAAACATTTCAGGATTAATAATTAATTTTATAAAAATAAATATTTGGAGAAATTTATTAATATTTTAAATACTCTAACAAAAAAGGGCCACATGGTAATTCTAAAACCCATTAAATAGATATAATGTTTTGATAAAATTATGTTCATGTTCAATTAGTTAGATTTAAAAATCATTTTGTTGTCGAGGGTTCATCAATGTCATGGACAATGATAAATAATTTTGTGATGTATTATTTCATAATAATGAAATAACTAATACTAAAAATATTATTATTATTATCATTATTATTATTATAACATATAATATATATATATATATTATTTAAATTTATGTGATGTATATTTACATTATCATTAGAGACAATATGAGTATATCTTAAGTGCTGATATAAGATATTGGACCACATTTTTATCATAATCATAGTGTGTGATTTTAAAATATAAAAAAATATGAAATTGTTCATTGTGTCATGTTTTATGATCTATCTTCCATCCTATTATAAATTTTAGTAGTTGAATGTTAAGAATATCACATTCAGAATCATATATATTGGTTACCATGAAATAAGATATTTAATGTAATAAATCATACTAGGATTTTTGGGGAATAATTTTGATCAATTCATAACCAATGAATTTTTATTTTGACTAAATGATTGAGATGTCTTAATATTTCCAAATTACATTTAAAATTGTAGTGAATATGATACGTGTTTGAATTTTGATCCCTTAATCTGTATCACACAATTATCACTTTGTATCCCTCTTCAACCATCATGGGATAGAAGCATATCATATATGAAAAGAAGATTCATCATGATTGTAATGTGATTCACAGAAACTTATTGATATATAATGTGTAATAGGTTCTGTTGTATTCCTTTCAATGGTATTCATTAGGTTATGGTATGGGTATTTTTTTGGAAAACAACATTAGTTTATATTATTCTTGATTTCTTAATCTTATACATTCATGGTTTGGTTTTTTACATGGTTGAACATGAGAAATGTGTTTTAGAATTTTTTTTGATACCTTGATGAAGTATTGGTTGATCTATATAGATCCATCAGTAGTACCAGAGCATTATCATTAAAATTTGATTAATGAATCCATATTAAAATATAATTGAAATATGAATTTGGATTTTATTATGATATTATTTATAATTAAATAAATATTTTTTTTTGTTTATAAATTTGATATATAATAATAGATATCATAGGAATTATCACATCACAAAATATTATATAGGGTATCAATGAGGGAAAAATAGTTTTATACAATGGTGTTTTATTAGTGTTCATTATATATTGTTGGATATTATATTGAATGAATTAGTGTTTAAATTATATTGAAATAGGGAATCATATCATTGGAATGATATCAGTGAAAATCATAATATACGACTCGATGTTCGAATAAGTTAAACTTATTTAACGACTTACCATAAGATATGAAAACCCTATAGTGATTAATCATATTTAGCACATAATTTACCCTAGTAAAGAAAACATTTTTTTAGTGATTAGTTTTTATTTTTTATGTCGGCTTCTCGCCAGCGTTTTTATAGGAGAAATTATAAACATTGTTTTTTAAGTCTGTTATTTTATAACCGACGTAAAAACCAAAAATCTGAAGTGTTTTTCATGTCGATTCCTCAAAAACTGAAGTGGAAAATGCTTCAGGGTCATGATTTATTAAATTAGTTATTAAATAGCAGACATGGTATAAAATTTATTACATCAGCTATTATATAACAGACATAATAAATTGCACCTCCGAAGTGTTTATCACGTTTGTTTTGAATATAACTAACGTGATAAAATAGTCTACAATATGTTTTTTACGTCGGTTAAATAATTACCGACATGAAAACAGCTATGCTATATCAGTTATAATATAACGTACTTAAATAGCTAATCCATTCCATTTATTAAATGGTTATTAAATACCTAGCGTAAAAACCAATTCCAATGCATTTGTTATGTCAATTTTCAAATAACTGACATTAAAACCCATTACCATGCATTTTTTCATCGGTTATAATATAACTGATGTAAAAACTAATTTTTGTTTAATAAAATCGTTCTGCGAAAACTATGCCTTGACCAAGAAGACTTGAAATAGACCTAAAACAGACCAAATGCAGATTGAAAATAGGCCAAAACCCCCCCAACCCACTAGACAACCCTCCCACACCCCTAGAACCACCCCACACCCCTAGACTGACCCACCATATTGGACAACCCCCACCCCTTGTACATCTCACCCAGTGTTTTGGAACCGTCCCACCCCCATGGACACCCTCAACCCCCACTGGACAACCCTCCCATACCTCAAGAATCCCCCCTCCCCAGGACTCCCCCACACCCTGAGACACCCCCTGGACACCCCTTAGAGCCCCCACACCCCTGGAAAGCCCTCCCACCCTCATGGAAACCCTCCCACCCCCATGGTCACCCTGGACTACCACCCCACTAGACACCCCTCCCACAGCCCTAGAAACCCCCCCCCCCCACCCCATTCGACATCCCCACACCCCCAGACAACCCCTAGAAATCCCTCCACTCTTGTCCCCATCCCTCCCACCCCATTGGAAATCCTATCAACACCATGGACACCATGGAAAACACCACCCCCAATAGACATCCCGCCACACCATTGGACCCCCCAACCCCACCCACCACATTGGACACCCCACACCCCTAGATACCCCCTCGAAAGCCCCTACCCACCATCCTTGATAGTCCCCACCCGCTAGAAAGACATCCCACCATCTAGGACACCCTCCCACCCCCATGGACATCCTAAAACACCCCATCTAGTGAATATCCCTCCCACACCCATGAAAACCCACACCCCACTTGACAAACTAACACACCTAGAAACCCCTTGGATAGCACCTACACCCTCTTGGACAGCCCCCACTCCACTAGACATCCCTCCAACCCTCCTAGACTCCCTCCCACCCAGTGGACACCTTGGAAACCCCCACCTCACTGGACAACCCTCCCACACCCCTAGAAAAACCCCAACCCACATGATTCCTCACCCGCCACCCCACCCTTGGACACCCCCTGGACATCCCCACCCTACTGGACAGCCCCCACCCCCTGTATAGCCTATCCACCCTCCTAAACACCCACCCCCATGTACACTTTAGACACCAACACACTCCTTGGAATCCACCACTCTTTTGACCCCCCCTGACACCGCCACAACCTTGGACATCCCCTGGACATCCCCGCACTCCCCCTTGACATCCCTCCCACCCTCATAGACTCCCCCACACAAATGGACAACCTAGAAACCCCCCGCCCCACACCCATGGACAACCCTCTCACACCACTAGAACCCCCTGGACAACCCCACACCCCTAGACACCCCATGGATATCCCCACAACCACTTAGATAGCCCCCACCCCCTCGACAGCCCTCCCCACCTCCTTGACACCCCCACCCCCGTGGACACCCTAGACACCCCCACACACTTGGATAACCCTCCCACACACCTAGAAACACCCACCCCCTAGACACCCCCACACCCTTGGACATCCCCCACCCTTCTAGATAGACCCCAGTCCTCTGGACATCCCCGACCCTCCTAGACACCATCCCACCCCCATGGGCACCCTGGACACCACTCGATGTGTTTATCACATTGGTTATGAAAATAAACGATGTGATAAAATAGTATGCAAAGAGTTTTTTGCGTCGGTTAAATAATAACTGACGTGAAAACATGTATAATACATCCGTTATAAAATAACCGACGTAAAAAGAAATTTCATTAAATTTATAACATCGATTATGAAATACCTGACGTAAAAACCTATTCCCATGCATTTGTTACTTCAATTTTCAAATAACTTATGTTAAAACCCATTCCCATGCATTTTTACATCCTTTATAATACAAATAAAGTAAAAAAACAATTTTAGTTTAATTAAACCATTCAACCAAAACTTTGCCCTCCCAAAGACGAACTGAAATATACCTAAAATAGAGAAAAAGAAGACTGAAAACCGACCAACCCCCCCCCCCCCACTGGACATCCCTCCAACACCACTAGAAACCCCCCATACCCCTAGACTGCCCCCACCATCATTGATAGTCCCCACCCCTTGGATAAACCTCCCACTCTCTTAGACACCATCCCTCCCCCATGGACACCCTCGACCCCCCCCCCCCCCCACTAGACATCCCTCCCACACCCCAACAAATCCCCACCTCGGGACTCCCCCACACCCTGAGACACCCCCCCTGGACTACCCTCACACCCCTAGATGGCCCTCCCACCTTCATCAAAACACTCCCACCTCCAAGGTCACCCTGGAGACCCCACCCTACTGGACAACCCTCCCACGCCTCTGGAAACCCCTCGCCCAACTAACTACCCCCACAACCCCAGAAAGCCCCAAGAAATCCCCCACTCTCGTGGACATCCCTCCCACAACCTTAGAAACCCTCCCACCCCCATGGAAACCATGGACACCCCCACACCCCACTGAATAGCTCACCCACACCATTGGACCCCAACCAACCCCACTGGACAACCCCACACCCCTAGACACCCCCTAGATTGCCCCCCACCCACCCTCCTCGACAGCCCCCACCCCCTAGAAAGACCTCCCACCCTCTTGGACACCCTCCCACCCCCATGGACATCCTAAACACCCCACCCCATTGAATAGCCCTCCCACACCCATGGAAACCCCCACCCCAGTGAACAACCCCGCACCCCTAGAAACCCCCTTGATAGCACCCGCACCCTCCTGGATAGCCCCCACTCCACTAGACATCCCTCCCACCCTCCTAGACTCCATCCCACACCCGTAGACATCCTAGAAACCCCCACCAAACTGGACATCCCTCCCACACCCATAGAAACCACCCACCCAAATGGATACCTCCCCCTCACCCCCACCCAGGGACACCCCCTCGACAACCCCACCCTACTGGAAAACACCCACCCCCTGTATAGCCTTTCCACCCTCATGAACACCCCCCCCCCCCATGGAAAAACTAGACGCCCCCACACCCTGGGGCATCCCTCACTCTCTTGAACCCCCTGGATACCCCCACAACCTTAGGCACCCCATGAAGAGCCCCAAATCCCCGTGGACAGCCCTCCCTCCGTCATAGATGCCCCCACCCCCTTGGACAACCTAGAAACCCCCCACACCATTGGACAACACTCCCACACCACTAGAACCCCTAGACATGTCCACACCCCTGGACACCCCTGCATATCCCCCACCCTCTTGGACAGCCCCCACCCACCTGGACAACCCTCCCACGCCACGGAAAACCCCCACACATGGACACCACCACACCCCTAGACAGCCCCCAACCTTCTGGATAGCCCCCACTCCTCTGGATAGCCCCAACCCTCCGGGACACAATCCCACCCCCATAGACACCCTAGACACCACCCCCCACAGACATGGAAACCCCCACCCCACTACACACCCAACTGCACACCCCCTAAACATCCCCCCACCCCCATGGACAACCCCCACCCCCTGGACGTCCCTCCTACCATATTGGACACCCTTCCACTGCCCATGCTCACCCTGGACACCCAAAAACCATTGGTCAGCCCTGCCATACCACTGGAAACCACCAACCCCACTGGAACCCCTCCCCACACCCCTAGAAACCCTCTAAAAGCCATACTTCCTTCCTGGACATCCCCCAATCCCCATGAAAGCCCTCACACCCTCCTGGACACCCTCCTGCCTCATGGAAACCCTGGACACCCCCACCACACTGACCAACCCTCCCACACCCCTGGAACCCCATCCCCATGTGCCCCACACCCCTGGACACCACCTGGACAGCCCCCACTCACCCTCCTAAACAACCCCTACCCCCTGGCCACCACCACACCACTGGCCACCCACACACCCCTGGATAACCCCCCAGACAGTCCCCACACCCTTAGACAACCCTTCCACCCTCCTAGAAAACCTCCCACCCCTATGGACACCCTGGACCACCCCACCCCACTGGATAACCCTCCCAGAACACTAGAACCCCCACCTACCGGACACCCCACACCCCCGAATACCCCTTGGACAACCCCAAATCTCCTGGACATACCCCATTCCCCTAGACAACCCTCCCACCCTACTGAAAACCCTACCACCACCACGATCACCCTGGACACCCCCACCCCTCTAGAAATCCCTCTCACCCCACTAAACCCCCCCACTAGACACCCAAACACTCCTGGACCCCCCCAGACCAGAATCTATACTAAAAAAACCTCTAGATATAGGAAAAATCATGTAGTAGATAAATTATAAAAATTCACATACATAACATTAAAAACAAAAAATGGAAAATAAAAAAACATAAATCCAACCTAAACGACTACTAAATAAATAATTATAATGAAAATATTGAAAATTAAAATTTTACATTATAAACAAAATAAAATCCAATCGATCCTGTAAAATAATTTTCCCATTCCACTTGTAAGTGTTTGACCTCATGATCACTTTATGGTTTAGGGTCATCAAATAATTAAAAATTAAAAGGATTTTATTTAACATGTATAATGAATAAATCAACTAAAATATTATGGAACTGTTTAAATAGAAATCATACCAGGTCATGGTTCACAAGTGTTCTAGTTGTAATTATTTCATACATAATTCATAACATATAATATCAACATTAGATGACGTTTTTTTCATGAAAATGAGTATAAATTCAAAATATAATTTTTATTTAATACATAACAAAATAAAAATTATAAATTGATGATTACCTATACTTTTACATATTTGATCTGGCACTCATTTTCATTGTTTTTTTTCAAAAGTAGACCCATCCCATGTTAGAAAATAATTCAATTGGGATAAATTTAAAATTCATTATAATTTAAAATATTATTAAGAAATCGAAACATACATTATCAACATATTCTAAAAACTTCCCCGTACATCGCCATGGAAAATGTACATCCAATAATTTTTTTCTCCCTTGAGAAAAAACACCTAACATCCAATGATCACTAATGAATGAAAATTTAACATTAGTGGGTTTTTATGTTAAAATATAATGAACTCTTTTCCAGAGGTATGTTTCATACCTCTCAAAAAAAAATACAATCCAACACTGTGTGATTATATACTATTCAAATCGTTCAGCAGTACAAAGAACTTTTTATACCTCATACAATGCATGTGCTTTAGGGGAAATCAAATTTGGGTCCATGAATCCATATATATTTCCTCTGATTATTTTTAAACATTTTATAAGGATACCTAATACAGAACAAATGTAAGTATACATTATTAATAAATATAACACAATGAGAAATTGGTAAGACATACATAGAAAATTTTCCCCACATTGATGCCCAATATATCTCTAGTAACAGTCTCCATGAAATCATTTTTCAGAATCCCCACATTTATTTCACATCCACAAACATGATGTTCAATTGGAAATTCATAATTATCCGCCAAAAAAATTGAATATCTTGATAATTTGTAAAGACTACTAGAATCTGTATTTCTAATGTCACATCCATTAGTCTTTGTTGTTGTCTATATGGTATTTCCATTCCATTGATGAATTATTGTAAAAATAAATAGAATAATATATTAGTTTTAAAATGATAGAACAACTTTAATAAAAAATAAAAGATATAACATATATACCTCAATGGTAATGCGTCTCCAAAATATAGATGGGAAAATTAGAAAATGGCTGATATTATGTCCAATATTCATCACCAAATCTATAGGTAATTCTAATCGAGGAGATCTATCTATAATATCATGTACAATGAACCTATGAAGATCTACCCTTAACTGTTAATGATGAACTATATCTCCAAAACAATATACCATCCCATATGCAACTGTATGATGTTGAGGATCATCAACATACAACTCGCAATAAGTAGGAAGTTTTGGTAGAGGAGAAGGATAAAAAATGGGGTCTGCATGCTAATGTGGGGCAGTGGGTGCTACTGGAAGAGGTGAAGGATATATAAAGGGGTTTGTAGGGGGTGGTGGAGGAGTGGGAGCTGCAGTATGAAATTGTCTTTGCATGTCTGCAAACATAGACTATACTAACACTCTAATATTCTCCTCCATCATCACATTAATATTATGAACTTCATCCTTCAAGGATTATATTTTTTTATAAACACCTTCAATGGATGATTTTATATGAACATGGAAACACTTTTCATACTGATACACCAGTTAGATATCCTCCTACATGACCAGGATGTTCAGGCTTTCCCAATTCTTCAGATAAAATATCATTCCTCCTAGAAGCTGTAAATACCAACTGTGAGATCTACGCCTCATGATAATTCTATATTAATTAATTGAACATTTATGTAATGATTCAAATTATATGAAGAATATAGTTAACATAAATAAATAAAATAAATATATTACAATCCTCTCAGCTACGATTCTCGAATAATTTGAAAGTTATTTCCCATTTTTTCCCATCTGTTATCTTTTCCATTTTTTATGTCTAGAAGGAAGGGATGGAGGGGAATCCTCTGAAAAGATTGAACACTCAGCTCCTAGTTATTGTAATTTTCCCACCATCATTTGTTCTTCCAATAATGTACACCCTCACTGAAATAAAATATGACGTTATACATTTTTAAATTGGATCCTGTGATTATATTTCCTTATTTTCTATAAATTAATAATATGAAATCATTAACAAAAAGTTAATAAGATCATTTATATAAGGAATATAGTAAATGTTTATTTTGACATTACTAAATATTAATCTTTTCTTCTAATTTCAACAAACTATCTTCATGTGTCATTATCTATGAAAGGATATATACAACATGGATTTTCATGAATCATATCACCAAAAATGAAATCAGATGTCAGGGTTGATTTTAAGTCCCTCCATCTCCTAGCATCTATTGATAACCATTTACTCCTCTCTACTATAGTGTCAGGAATATCAAATTTCATCTGATAAAGAAGAGGTAAAATATATTATACTAGAAGCAATTAATGAATACGATATAAATAGAAAATTATAACCAAAATCATATCCCACAACTATGATATTATCGCTTTTTACACACTTCAACAACCATCAGAAAAAATGATTACATTTCTCTTTCCATGAGTTGATACAAATCTCATAAAATATTTCTCTTTTGGACCACTAGGATTATCATTCTCATCAAACAGAACGAGTATTCTCTAGTCCTGTGTATATGAACATGATAATTTTGGTAAATGTGTGCACCCACATTAACCATATCTTGAACTCTTTGTCTTTATTGGAGCACATGAAAATGATTGGGGAATATCAAAAGGAGCACGTAAATGTTTGTACACATAGGTATGAACTGTATGCTCATCTCAAGAATCATTTGGTTGATCAAATGATTGATCTTTCATTATCCAGCAAAAATAAATTTAGTTTACAAATATAAAAATTCAAATATTAGAAGACTAATGTAAATAGAAAATACAAAATTGAACTAAGTTATGTAATAGTAAACATGGTTAATATGGTAATGATGATAAACAATGGTAAAGATTGTAAACATGGGAAACATTGTATTGTAATTTTCATTAAAATAAATAAATAAATTTTATGTGAAGGTAAAATATGGTAAACTATAGTAAACTATGGTATCCATTGTAAAAATTGTAAACATGGTAAAAAAGGTATAAATGATAATCATGGAAGACATGGTAGACATGGTAAAAATTATAAACATGGTAAAAATTGTAAACATGGTAATGTAATTTTCATTCAACAAAAATAATAGATATATAATTTATGAAATAGTAATCATGAAAAACTAAACTGAACAAATTTAAAATAAACGAAAACTTATACTTATTTGTTTTAATATGCATTTTAATAATAATAAAAATTAAAATATCTATTATTTTATGAACATAATAAATGAAAAAAAAGAAATAAACTTATTATACATGTGGAATTAGGAATGTACAAATGGATTGTTTTCCCAAATTCAATCATCATGATCATTCCTTATGGAAAAAACCGTTTCTTTAACATGATCATTAGTATGTTATTATAATCTTTCCATATAATTAGGGATCTCACATAAATCATCATCTTTATCAAGTTTATCCTCACCAAAATTTTATTTTAAACATGTAAAGTAATAGACCAGTACATATTTGATTGAAAAACTACATGAAAAATCTTTTTTTCATGTGTTTCCATTATAAAAGAATCTGATGTTTCTTCCAATCTATTCAGATTAACAACTGTGATTCGAAATTCAAAATGTCTGACGTTGTTGTTACAGATAAACCATGTGAAGATGAAAATAGGATCATTAATTTTAAATTAATCATCCTCCCATATTTCTTGAAATGACTCTAAAAAACACTTGACGTAGAAATTTGGTTTTTGTCTTAGGAACTAGAAAAATTTATTTCTTCTACAAACACCAATACACTATTACTTTGAACCACACTTCTCTTGTCCGAAGAATTATTAGGAAATGTATATCCATTAATGTCATAACTGGGGCATGTTATCACATTTTAACATGAAAAACCCACTAACCATCCTAACATCATGGATACATCTGGTCTACTAGTAAAGGACATTTTAAACTATGATAAAAATATTTCGTTGCACTCATTCAAAATGCACATTATTTTTTTCGTTGGATGAAATTGTCTCAACTCATTAATATGCAATGTGATATACGACTGAGCATCAACTATGTTATTCGAGATGTGCAATTCCAACTTATTCATCTATTCAGCTGATAATTTTTTGACATTACATCCATGAATTCCCCTTCCCTCATTATTAACTCAGTCATGGTGAGATTGAGGAAAGACTATGTGCTCCACTGTAGACATGTAGTTTTTACAAAACTCCACAACCTCCTTAGAAATGTACTTTTCATTAATAAAGGATTCATATAGATATGTATTCATAACACAACCCTTGTATACTTTTGTATACCTTTAAAAAGGATAGATCCAATGATGATATACAGGCCGATAAAGCATTATTTCTCAAACTAGATGAATCATGAAATGCACCATTCAATCAAAGAAACTATGGAGGAAAATACATTTCCAACAGACCAAGTATAGAAATTGCATCTTTTTCCAAAATGTTCAGTGAATTTGCATCAATAACCTTATTAAAAATTTATTTAAAAAAATAACACAACTTCATTATAGTCTTTCTGACATGAATGGGATGTATTCCACACAATGCAACTGGTAGAAGATGTTGCATCATGATGTGACAATCATAATATTTCATACCTATCAACATCAAATACTTTAAAGAGGAAATTAATTTTTAAATTTTACGACTAACATTGAGGCACTGTGATATCATGAATACATTAACAAAAGATAATTTTTTCTCTCTTGTATAATGTATGACCAGCCAGGGGATGAAATTTTCATCTTTCATTATGTGTGAAAGATAACTCCAAACATATTCCCATTGATATAAGTCTAATCTTTCATTCAACCCATCATTTTTCTTCCCTTTAATATTTAGAATGTTCAACTCAAACTATCGCATGAATTCCTTTCAACATACATGACATCAATATTATTTTTATCATCATGATATCTCTAATATGGTATCTCAAAAAATATTGACCATTTCTTCCAAATATGTTTATCATTACCAGATTTCTTTATCTTTCCCACTGTCACATAAAGGTTTTCCACCCTCTCAAAATAAAAATTATGGGATAATGGTTTTCGACAAATATCAAACAAATTTGTGCCATTGAATGCCTTTTTTATTTTTCTAAAAGAGTGATCATGATGAAAAAACATTCGATGACCCTGGTATATTGTTTTCCTCCCATGATGCAATTGGTAGTATGAAGTCTATTATTCGAAAATTGGACATGCTTTATACCCCTTAATAATGTACAAAGGCAAATTTCCATATGCTGGGATGTCATTTATAGTTAATAGAGGCACTGTGGGTAGTTGAAAATATTGTAGTTTATAAGAATCATACACCCTAATACCATCCTCCCATTAAAGTTTCAAATCATCAATCAATGGTGAAAATAAAACATCAAAATTATTACTAGTATACATTAGAGAAAATAAAATTATACTCAACATGACATATTTGGTGCTTCATACAAACTATAGGAGCAAGGTTGTATATTACCAATAAAACAGGCCATGAACTATGTGTGCAAATGAGGGTTCGGTATGGATTCATTCCATTTGTGCACAAACCTATTATGATATTTCTAGTTTCATTTCCATATGTAGGATAATTATCATTAATTATCTTCCATTGTGTACAATAAGATGAATGACATATTTTTCCATCACATATCCAATCATCAGCATTCCATCTTAACCTTTTTACAGCCAGTGAATTAGAAAATAAATGTTTCAAACGCTGAATTATAGGAAGATACCGAAATATTATGGAAGAGATATCCGTAATCTCTACACCAACATAATATTTATCTTTCAACTTATATCGTGATGTCCAACATTTAGGACACTCTTATAGATATTCATTTTCTTTTCTATATATCATACAATCATTCCGATATCCATGTGATTCTTTTATCCCAATCCCATCGAGGATAATATTTTCTTTTCCACATAATGTGAATCTGGAAGATCATTATCTTTTAGAAGAATGTCTTTAAACAATTTTAGTAGCTCAGTAAAACTTCCTTCACTCCATAAATATTTCTCTTTAAGGATAATCAATCATTACACCACTGAAAAAACCATAAAAACCATCCAACAAGAATACAATGGTTTTTAGCATCACCATATTGACGCACAACTATGAGTTCTTTCTCAACTTGTTCTACTAAAATATCAAAATTTGTTTCTTTAATTCAATCATTATTACCATTTTACGAATCTTCATCATCAGTAAATTTGAAATTCTGTCAAGTTTTACCATTTCAAATCCATGGGCCTCAAGATAGATTAAAACCTTTAAAAATCAGATGATTTTTGATATCTCAACTTTTCTACATATTTATATTCAAAAAATTTATGCATGGACAGAAAAAATGTCAATTCTTGGAGCATTTGTTTTTTCAAATTACAAAAGGCATCAACACCTTCTTCATATTCCATACTCATTTAATGTTCTATAATCCATCATCGACTCATTATTACCTATAACAAATATCAAAATTATACATCTTGTTTTGATAAGACAAATATATATTTATATGAAAAATATCATAATTTTATTGCAAACCAATTTTGAAATATAAAACAATTAAATGTGTATTTGAAAAATAATATGCATGAAAATGATTTTAAAAAGATAATATAGCTATATATAATAGTTTTAAATTCATATTGGATTTTTTCTTCATAAGATACACAAAGAAAACATCCTGGTGAAACTTGATACAAAATTTGACCTTCTGTAATAATGAAATATGAAGTATAAATATTAAAATATATATACATTCACTACTACAAATTAGACATATCGTATTTATTTGAAACTATTAGGATAACCACTAAAATCGTTGCCATATAATACCCAAATGGTTTTACACATCAATGGCATGATGGTAATTTCAATATCCCTATACATATGATTTTACAGGAACCATTGGTATAGACCACATGAAACCCCCAACCCCCTGGACAGCCCCCAAACCCCTCAAGATAGCCCCTACCCCCTGGACACTGCCACCCCTGGACACCCCCTCACCCCCTAGACACCACCCCCACCCCTGGACACACCCACCCCCTTGGAAAGCCTCTTCAACCCCTGGACACCACACCACCACCTTGGAAACCTTCTTGGAACCACCACGATCTTAGACACCCCCTCCAATTTGGATGCCCCAACCCCTCTGGAAAGCCCCCACCCCATGGACACCCCCACCCCCTTAAAAACCCTACTCAATCCTAAACACCACCTCACCCCCTTGGACACCCCATGGACACCACCACCCCCTTGTGTAGCCCCAACCCTTCTAGACAGACCCCCACCCCCTGTACAACCCTCTCACCCCTAGACACCTACAAACCCATGGAAAACCCCACCAACTTGTAATGCCCAATCACCCTTAGACACCACCCCCACCCTCTAGGAAACCCCCTGGACACCACCACCATATTGGAAAGACCCCCTGCTCTTCTGGACATCCCCCAACCCCTGAACACCCCCACCCCTGGAGACCACATACCCCCGTTGGACAACCCACACACACTGTAGACACCACCACCAAACCTGGACACCCACCCCCTGGACACCACCCCACACCCCTTACCCTCTTGGACAACCCTCTAGACACCCCCATCCTCTAGACATCCCCCACCCCCCTTGACACCAAACCCACCCCCTGGACACCCCTACTCCATTGGAATGCCCCGTTACCCCCTAGACACCACCCCCACCCCTTGAGACATCCCCTACACACCACCACCCCTTGGAAAGACCCCAACCCTCTGAACATCCCCTCCCCTCTAGACATCCCCCACCCCTTGGAATGACCCCCAACCCTCAAGACATACACCAACCCTTGGACATCCCCTACCCATTTGGACAACCCCCACCCCTCTGGGCAGCCCGCACCGCTCTGTACAGCACCCACACACTAGCCACTCCACCCCTATGGACACCCTCCCCATTGGACAACCCACTCACCCCCTTAGATACAACACCCCAACCCTAGACAGAACACCCCACTTGGATTACCCTCACCCCCTGGACACAACCCCCACACTCATGAACACCCATTACCCTTTTGGACTACCGTTACACCCCCTGGACACCACACCCACCCCTTTGATAACCCCTGGACACCCCCAGCCTCATGGATAGCCCCCCACCACTAGACACACCCACACACTTGGACACCCCCTGGACACCACCACCCCCATGGACAGCCCCGCCTAGATAGCCTCCATCCCCTGTAGACATCCCCCATCCCCCCTGCATAGCCGCCTCAACCCACTGTACACAACCCCCACCCCTGGACTCATTACCCCAATGAAAAGCACACCCACCACCTGGACTGTAACAGCCCGAGATTTTATGAAAAATTTCATTTTTAATTTTATTAATGTCTTGTGTTGTACGCTACACCAAAAGGAGCTTGCACAACACGCATCCTTGACTTGCCTTGCATTACACGCAATCACAACCTTCCTCGATAGCGTGTGTAGTACGTAATATTGAGTTTCACGAAACAACGATATGCTATTAAAATATTATTAAAACTAGCCGTTATGAATAGTAATAACCACTTTTTAAATTTTAGAAAATTTAGATCTCAAAATGGACTTCATTTTTGGATTCGGAGTATCGAATTTATCCTAAGGTGAAATTTTGGTACTTTTCGGATAACTTTCATATTCTGATGAATAGTGAAAATTACTAAATTATAATTAAAAACAACTTTTTAAATCAAAATAATTAATAGTGATAAATTATTAATTTGAGTGGTTTTAAAGTATATTTAGAATAAATTTTTACAATTCAATACAATGTTGGTCATTGGATGTAATTTCACATTTAAACCAGACATAATCAAGTGTCAATCTTTTGATAGATATTGTTTCTTAAAAACACGCTATTTGTTTTAACAGCGGGATTTAATTATAAAATTAATTAATGCAACTTCTATGTTATGAATTTGGTAAAATAGACTTCATTTTTGAATTCGGAATATGAAATATAGCTTAGGATGAAATTTTGGCATTGTTCTGAAAAACATCAATTTTTGATGAATAGTGAAACTACTAAGTGGTAGTTAAAAAACTGAATTGTTCATAAAACATAATTTTACCGCTTCTGTGAATGGAATTTCAAAAATCCAAGAGACACGGTTGATGTTAGTAAGTAAAATGTGGTTCAATGAGATGAAAATAATTTTTGGTGAATAATAACTTTTTACTTTTATTTACCACTGTAAAAAGTAAATAGGGTAATTAAGGGTAAGAATGATATTAATATTACCCCAACACATGTCCTAATTCTATTGGACAAGTGTATCTCGACCAAAAACAACCTTAAGTGTAAAATATTATCATTTAGGCCCACTTGGATTAGATTAGGACATTTATTATTATTTAATTCAAAGAAGAGTTAAAAGAGTTAAAATCAAAGTTTATTTACTACAACATTTTTAAATTATGGTTGTACATAAGATAAATTAGATTTTAAATATTAATTAGAAAGATAAAAAGATTTCCTACATAATGGTATTTTATTTGAATTTTTTAGACATCAAATAATTTAATTTATTTATGACACAAAGATGATGCAGTAATTATCTTATTAATGAAATATTGACATAATAGATGTTATAAACACCAAAATAAATGTAATTTGAGACTTTTTATGAATTCCACTAATTTTATAGGTTACTATGATATATTAGTGTTGAGTTAATCAACTTGGTTCGAACATATAATTCTGTTATGACTTTCACAAAAATCATATATCAAATAGTGTCAAAATTGACACAAAATAGTTTTTAAATCAAATATTATATTATTAATTGTTATTTTATTCATAAAAATCTAAGGATCGGCCAAATGACTTAGATAAGGATATATATATTAATAATAAACAATGTGGGGTTCGTTTGGCATGTTATAGTATGTGTATTAACCATATAGTGTAAGAAAACAAAAAGACACGGTAAAAGTTAAATTATTTAACTTGAAGTTAAATCTAATTGATAAGGTTAAAATAATAACCTAAACTTGTCTAAATCCTATTGGTGGATAGGATTTCGACCCATCCCCACTTTAGCTTCTAAATAAGACCCTTTGGAACCATTATAAACCGATTTTGACTTTAATATAAAATAATATTTTGAGATATTCCTAAGGTGCCCCTCTCCTCCCTTATAAAAGGGCACCTCCTCCCCCTCCTCCTCACACCAATTTGAGCACTCAAGCTCGGCCAACCCCTGAAAAAATATCTTCTACACTTCCCTAGAAAAATCCTAGAGGTCCTTCTCTTCTTCAAAGACCAATCTTAGTTCCCTAAGTGGAGGATTCAAAGAGGTGTTCCAAAGAAGAGGTAATATCCATTACCGATCTTTTCAATTTCTTTCTTCTTCAACTTCTTCTTCTTTAGTTGTTTCATGATAAAGTAATAACATCAGTATTTCTTATATACTGATATGTTATTATAAATATTAAACAATTCTAATTAACCTTCTATCCATCCAACGGAGAAAGGAAATCACCGCGCGTGCGTACGTACGGAATACCGTCTCCACGCCGTGGTGTAATCTATTTTCTGTCACCACCTTAATTGGATGGGTATAATGATGTAATGAGTAACTATACATGATTATTATAAAGTTATATTGATACTGAAATAGTATAAAAACACTTAAACACAATTCCACGACCATGGGAACGATATCATCGCTCGTGCGTACGTACGGACTACCGTCTCCACGACGCGATTAGATTCATTCTCCATGTTAACCATTTAAGAATGATTACAAAGTATATATAAGAAATAATAATGAAATATATGACATTATAAAGCTACTGGATTTATGTATATATGTATATGTATTTCATGTACTTACTTCCATTCAAGACGATAAGGAAAGGAAAACAGCATTCATGCGTACGTACGGACTACCGTCTGCATGAACGGTGTTTTTCATTTAATTTATCTGTCTATTATATATATATATATATATATATACTGAATATATATGATATATAAATCATATTTTATATTCTGGAAGTAATTAAATCATGATATAAGTAATAATAATGTCAAGAACAACAAGTCAAAACACCTACGATAAATGAAACGATTTTACCCAAAACGCTTCTTTAACATGGAATTTACAAAAGAACGGGTAATATAAAGTCATAAGTGAACCATATATGATATCATAACAATTAATATGATTCTTTAATAAGTCAATGACATTATTTAAATCATTATACAGGAGGTTCGGACACATACGAAGCAAATCGGACCTAAGGTAAGGGAAATATCACAATCTCATTTTTATCCGAGATGGTTTATTCGTAAGTATTTACTGGGGTGTATTTTATCATCCACATCCATGTTCCCTCAATATGTAATATTGTTTCCATCCACTTGCAATAGTTTAAATCCAATTTTACCCTTAGGTGAGTTTTTAGTAAAGAATATGAAAGGAATCTTTTGTCGTTTTTCCGTACGAGGTACTTTTTGACTTTTCCGACAAAAGTACGAAGAATGTTTTTTTAACTTATACGGCATGAATGGATTTTTAAAACATTACTTCAAAGAAGATTCCTTTACAAGTTTTCAAGTGTATTTTTCATCAACTTCTTTTGTTTTAAAGTTGTATGACATGTTATGAAAGGAAAAATGTTTTTGAAGAAGAAAGGATATTTTCCTCAAGAATGGAGTTCAAGTGTTTTATCAAAATTATTTTCCATCTAATATAATAAAGGGTTATATTTTTATCCCTATTATTACATTGATTTGATCATGTTGTGATTGAATTATTTTTATGAATTCATTTATCTTATATGAATTGATTTATGATGTCATGATGTTTCAAGAATCCCATTTTTGTTACTTGTGTTATGCGATGATGTATGTTTTATGATTATGTGGAACACATAAGAAAGGATTCATTATAAGATGGGTGGGACCTATATCTCCCTCCAATGCATTGGGTAAAGATTTTATATCTAATGAGATAGACATGGCTGAAATGGTAGGTTATACTGGTTCAGTGAAACAGGACTGAAACGAGGGTTACTCGCTTCAGAAAGGGACTTTGTCCACTAAGATAGTCTTGGCAATGAGTCATGACTAACAAGAAATGATTTTCTAGGATTATGTGTGCATGCCACAAAGTTTCAAGTTTCATGTTATGATTATGGGGATCTCATTTTCACTTCTATGATTTATCCCATGTTATGATATTATGAGCTCTTTTGTAGGTTAAGATTTCCAAAAGCTATGTTCTTATGTATATGATGTGATTCATATTTCTTTTGTTTACCCTTACTGAGCATTTGAGCTCACCCTTTTATGTTTTCTTTTCCCCAGGATATAAAGAAAGGTTTTAGGAAAAAAAAAGGAAGATCTTTATGGGAGATTTTGAAGATCTTTTACCACGATTAGAAGATTATATTCCGAGTTTCCAAAGACACTAAACTAATACGATCCTTGTGTGTGTGTTTTTTGTTATGTACTAAGTATTCCGCAAATGTAATGTAATGTCCTTGTACGTCAAGCTTCGGGTCTCTACAGTTGGTATCAGAGGAAAGGTTTAGTCAAACTTTGGAAACTGGGATGTGAAAACGTTAGTGAGATCCCTAGAGATATTTCTAAGGTATGTCTAGGGATGTATCTAAGGTTAAGTATACGTATAGGTTATAGTCCTAGAATTGCGCTAACGATCTTCGAATTTAACCTAAGATGTTAGATATTCAGGGTACTAACCCTTTATTATGTTGTTTTCCCTAGCATGATTTTTTCCTCTCACACTATTCTTTTGGGGTTTTAGACGATGGCTGGAACCCGAAGGAACCGTGTTAATGCGGAATGTGATGGGCAATGCAATGATTGTCCCCCTGAGCAACCAAACAATATAGGAGCTGGAATGCAAAATCTTGTAGCCATGCTCACACAACTTTCTCAAGCTATGAATCATGCAGGACTTCCAAACGAGCAAAGGAATGAGCAATATTCTGTTGAATCCTTCATGGGGAAGCGTCCACATTCTTTCAGTGGGTCTACTGATCCATTAGTTTCTGAACAATGGATTAGTACTACTGAAAAGATATTTTCAGTTCATCAATTTTCTGAACATGATAAAGTCATCCTAGCAGTGTATCGTTTGGAAGGAGATGCTGATCAATGGTGGAATCTTATTAAGAATACAAGGCAAAGGGATGAAATTGAGTCTATGGAATGGGACGAGTTCAAGAACTTATTTTTCAATAAGTACTTCCCTCGTATTCTTCGAACAAAGATGGAGAAAGAGTTTCATGAACTGAAGCAAAGGGACGATGAATCTGTTGGTACCTATGGAGCAAATTTTACAAGACTTGCAAGGTATGCTTCTGGAATTATCATCCAACCTGAAAGTAAAGTTGATCGATTTTTCAGTGGCTTAAAACCAAGTCTTCGAAGGGCATTAACTATAAGATACTTCAATAGCTATGAAGAAATTGTGCGTTGTGCTATCAAGGTAGAAATGGAAGTTGGTGTTACATATCCATCTCATGGTTTTGACAAGAAACGAAAGATGGAGTTCAAGGAGAAATCTCAGAATAATGGTGAAAAGAAGATGAATGTTTCCTTATGCACAAAGTGTGGAAAGAAGCATGGTGGAGATTGTCTTAAAGGGACTAGAAAATGTTTTAAGTGTGGAAAAGAAGGTCATCGAGCAGCTGAGTGTCGAAGTAATGGAAAAAGGGTTTCTAATGATGTGAATAAAGCAAACACTGTAGAGAACGCACCACCAACACTTCAATGCTTCAAGTGCAAGGAAATGGGGAATTATGCTAATAAGTGCCCTAATCCAAGGGTTAGTGATGATCAACATGAGCAACCACTTAAGGAAAAGGCCAAAGGGAAGTCACATGCGATCACTATTGGCGATGTTGAATATGAAAACGATGTGGTGGAATGATTAAGTGTTTATGTAATGGGATTCCAAAATAATGTTGTATCATAAAGTATTGGAATATTTATGTGTTAGTCTAATGTGGTATTCAAAGTGCTTGAGATATTTTTGGAAATAAGATGATATGCACATAATGAAGGGAAAACGAGAAAACGAAATGTTTAACAGTATTCATGAGTTCATGATTGATATAAGGACTAAGTGATATCATGGTTTGAGTATATAGAGTTTTCAGGATTTTGGTATGTGGAAAGTGTTAACTTTTAACTGCATTCATGTTTTCACTAAGGTATTCAAGAGAATACATGATTAAGGACTTTTCATGTTTGGAATGTGACCAACAAAACATATCTTATGATATATGGGGATCGACGATGGTGTTAAATCTCTGGTAATCGTTTTCACTATGTTATGAGAGTGGACTGCAGTATTATGGATAAGCCTAAAGATTGGAATGGATTATGTTGGACATAAGTTAGTATTGTTTAAGGATAGATGTTTTCTCGATATTATTGATGGGATGTTATAGTAATATAGTTTTAGAAAAAGGACAACCTGCAGGACGGGCGACAGCCCATCGCGTCGGACAAGGATGTGGGAATCGAACCCACAACCGAAGTGCGACTGGCCTTTATCACCTACCACTGGCCTACAGGAAGTCCCTGTTTATTAGAAACTAGTTTTATTATATTAAGCAGTTTGATATATGAAGTATAAAGTCCATTTTAGGAACCATGTATGATTAATCTCACTATAGATCAACTTATGTATATAATTTTTGCTAACCTTTTGTTTGAGACAGATGGAATGACCCGTCATTCTATCACATGATCTACTAACACTTCACGAATAACAAATTCAAGATCATTTATTTAAGAGATGAAGTGGAAATTGTTAAAGGCACGAACAACAGTGAGATTGTACAAAAATAAAGAAAGTATTTATTCTAATTCAAATTCTTTAACTTTAGGGAAACGATCTTGAAAACCAAAAATGATGTCCTAGTGATCTTATATCTGATGAATCAGATGGTACCTTAGATCAACACAAATTTATGGCTTTGTGATTGCTGGCTTTTCCATAGCCATGTTCTCTACCACTCTCCATCATAACATGATGGTTAGATTTCTCTTCCATATCCATATTTTCACCTATGTGGAAACCCAGTGATTAGTTTATTTGGGTAACCGTTACGTTTCATACTTTTGTTTTTAAAGATTGGTTTTTATATTCCTTTTTACGATGTGGGTTTGTATTAAAGAAATTTTCGAATAGTAAACCATTTATAACCCCGACGAATTTCGAGGGAAAAATTCATTTTAAGGGGGGTAGAATGTAACAGCCCGAGATTTTATGAAAAATATTCTTTTTAATTTTATTAATGTCTTGTGTTGTACGCTACACCAAAAGGAGCTTGCACAACACGCATCCTTGACTTGCCTTGCATTACACGCAATCGCAACCTTCCTCGATAGCGTGTGTAGTACGCAATATTGAGTTTCACGAAACAACGATATGCTATTAAAATATTATTAAAACTAGCCGTTATGAATAGTAATAACCACTTTTTAAATTTTAGAAAATTTAGCTCTCAAAATGGACTTCATTTTTGGATTCGGAGTATCGGATTTATCCTAAGGTGAAATTTTGGTACTTTTCGGATAACTTTCATATTCTGATGAATAGTGAAAATTACTAAATTATAATTAGAAACAACTTTATTTATCAAAATAATTAATAGTGATAAATTATTAATTTGAGTGGTTTTAAAGTATATTTAGAATAAATTTTTACAATTCAATACAATGTTGGTCATTGGATGTAATTTCACATTTAAACCAGACATAATCAACTGTCAATCTTTTGATAGATATTATTTCTTAAAAACACGCTATTTGTTTTAACAGCGGGATTTAATTATAAAATTAATTAATGCAACTTCTATGTTATGAATTTGGTAAAATAGACTTCATTTTTGAATTCGGAATATGAAATATAGCTTAGGATGAAATTTTGGCGTTGTTCTGAAAAACATCAATTTTTAATGAATAGTGAAACTACTAAGTGGTAGTTAAAAAACTGAATTGTTCATAAAACATAATTTTGCCGCTTCTGTGAATGGAATTTCCAAAATCCGAGAGACACGGTTGATTTTAGTAAGTAAAATGTGGTTCAATGAGATGAAAATAATTTTTGGTGAATAGTAACTTTTTACTTTTATTTACCACGGTAAAAAGAAAATAGGGTAATTAAGGGTAAGAATGATATTAATATTACCCTAACACATGTCCTAATTCTATTGGACAAGTGTATCTCGACCAAAAACAACCTTAAGTGTAAAATATTATCATTTAGGACCACTTGGATTAGATTAGGACATTTATTATTATTTAATTCAAAGAAGAGTTAAAAGAGTTAAAATCAAAGTTTATTTAGTAAAACATTTTTAAATTAGGGTTGTACATAAGCTAAATTAGATTGTAAATATTCATTAGAAAGATAAATATATTTCCTACATAATGGTATTTTATTTGAAATTTTTAGACATCAAATAATTTAATTTATTTATGACACAAAGATGATGCAGTAATTATCTTATTAATGAAATATTGACATAATTGATGTTATAAACACCAAAATAAATGTAATTTGAGACTTTTTATGAATTCAACTAATTTTATAGGTTACTATGATATATTAGTGTTGAGTTAATCAACTTGGTTCGAACATATAATTCTGCTATGACTTTCACAAAAATCATATATCAAATAGTGTCAAAATTGACACAAAATAGTTTATAAATCAAATATTATATTATTAATTGTTATTTTATTCATAAAAATCTAAGGATCGGCCAAATGACTCAGATAAGGATATATATATTACTAATAAACAATGTGGGGTTCGTTTGGCATGTTATAGTAAGTGTATTAACCATATAGTGTAAGAAAACAAAAAGACACGGTAAAAGTTAAATTATTTAACTTGAAGTTAAATCTAATTGATAATGTTAAAATAATAACCTAAACTTGTCTAAATCTTATTGGTGGATAGTATTTCGACCCATACCCACTTTAGCTTCTAAATAAGACCCTTTTGAACCATTATAAACCGATTTTGACTTTAATATAAAATAATATTTTGAGATATTCCTAAGGTGCCCCTCTCCTCCCTTATAAAAGGGCACCTCCTCCCCCTCCTCCTCACACCAATTTGAGCACTCAAGATCGGCCAACCCCTGACAAAATCTCTTCTCCACTTCCCTAGAATAATCCTATAGGTCCTTCTCTTCTTCAAAGACCAATCATAGTTCCCTAAGTGGAGGATTCAAAGAGGTGTTCTAAAGAAGAGGTAATATCCATTACCGATCTTTTCAATTTCTTTCTTTTTCAACTTCTTCTTCTTTAGTTGTTTCATGATAAAGTAATAACATCAGTATTTCTTATATAATGATATGTTATTATAAATATTAAACAATTCTAATTAACCTTCTATCCATCCTACGAAGAAAGGAAATCACCGCGCGTGCGTACGTACGGAATACCGTCTCCACGCCGTGGTGTAATCTATTTTCTGTCACCACCTTAATTGGATGGGTATAATGATGTAATGAGTAACTATACATGATTATTATAAAGTTATATTGATACTTAAATAGTATACAAACACTTAAACACAATTCCACGACCATGGGAACGATATCATCGCTCGTGCGTACGTACGGACTACCGTCTCCACGACGCGATGAGATTCATTCTCCATGTTAACCATTTAAGAATGATTACAATGTATATATAAGAAATAATAATGAAATATATGACATTATAAAGCTACTGGATTTATGTATATATTTATATGTATGTCATCTACTTACTTCCATTCAAGACGATAAGGAAAGGAAAACAACATTCATGCGTACGTACGGACTACCGTCTGCATGAACGGTGTTTTTCATTTAATTTATCTATCTATTATATATATATATATATACTGAATATATATGATATATAAATCATATTTTATATTCTGGAAGTAATTAAATCATGATATAAGTAATAATAATGTCAAGAACAACAAGTCAAAACACCTACGATAAATGAAACGATTTTACCCAAAACGCTTCTTTAACATGGAATTTACAAAAGAACGGGTAATATAAAGTCATAAGTGAACCATATATGATATCATAACAATTAATATGATTCTTTAATAAGTAAATGTCATTATTTAAATCATTATACAGGAGGTTCGGACACATACGAAGCAAATCGGACCTAAGGTAAGGGAAATATCACAATCTCATTTTTATCCGAGATTGTTTATTCGTAAGTATTTACTGGGGTGTATTTTATCATCCACATCCATGTTCCCTCAATATGTAATATTTCTTCCATCCACTTTCAATAGTTTAAATCCAATTTTACCCTTAGGTTAGTTTTTAGTAAAGAATATGAAAGGAATCTTTTGTCGTTTTTCCGTACGAGGTACTTTTTGACTTTTCCGACAAAAGTATGAAGAATGTTTTTTTAACTTATATGGCATGAATGGATTTTTAAAACATTACTTCAAAGAATATTCCTTTACAAGTTTTCAAGTTTATTTTTCATCAACTTCTTTTGTTTTAATGTTGTATGACATGTTATGAAAGGAAAAATGTTTTTGAAGAAGAAAGGATATTTTCCTCAAGAATGGAGTTCAAGTGTTTTATCAAAATTATTTTCCATCTAAGATAATAAAGGGTTATATTTTTATCCCTATTATTAAATTGATTTGATCATGTTGTGATGGAATTATTTTTATTAATTCCTTTATCTTATATGAATTGATTTATGATGTCATGTTGTTTCAAGAATCCCATTTTTGTTACTTGTGTTATGCGATGATGTATGTTTTATGATTATGTGGCACACATAAGAAAGGATTCATTATAAGATGGGTGGGACCTATATCTCCCTCCAATGCATTGGGTAAAGATTTTATATCTCATGAGATAGACATGGCTGAAATGGTAGGTTATACAGGTTCAGTGAAACAGGACTGAAACGAGGGTTACTCGCTTCAGAAAGGGACTTTGTCCACTAAGATAGTCTTGGCAATAAGTCATGACTAACAAGAAATGATTTTCTATGATTATGTGTGCATGCCACAATGTTTCAAGTTTCATGTTATGATTATGGGGATCTCATTTTCACTTCTATGATTTATCCCATGTTATGATATTATGAGCTCTTTTGCAGGTTAAGATTTCCAAAAGCTATGTTCTTATGTATATGATGTGATTGATATTTCTTTTGTTTACCCTTACTGAGCATTTGAGCTCACCCTTTTATGTTTTCTTTTCCCCAGGATATAAAGAAAGGTTTTAGGTAAAAAAAGGAAGATCTTTATGGGAGATTTTGAAGATCTTTTACCACGATTAGAAGATTATATTCCGAGTTTCCAAAGACACTAAACTAATTCGATCCTTGTGTGTGTTTTTTGTTATGTACTAAGTATTCTGCAAATGTAATGTAATGTCCATGTACGTCAAGCTTCGGGTCTCTACATGGACACCACCCCCACCACCTTGGACACCCCTAGACATCATCATCCCTTAGTCATCCCCCAACCCCTGGACAACCCTACCCCTCTAGACATCCCCCAAACCTTGGAATCTGCCACCCCTAGACACCCCATACCCCTTTGGATAGCCCACTCACCCACCTTGACACCACCACCACCCAACCCCCTTAGTCACCCCTCAAGACACACCCACCCCACTAGACAGCCCCCTCAACCCTCGACACCACCCCTACCCAATTAGAAAGCCCCCTCACCCCTTCGGAACTAACCCCACCCCATTGGACACCCCTTAACACCACCACCCCCTTAACAGACCCCCTCCCCTCCCCTCTAGACAACCCCCGCCCCCTGGACTGCCCCCACAACCCTTTGGACATTCCCCACCCCCTATGAAGCCCCCACCACTATAGACAACCCCCACCCCTCTAGACATCCCCCACCCCTGGAAATCCCTCCCCACTATAGTCACACACTTCCCCCTTTGAATGCCTACTCAATCCCTTGGACACCAACCCCACCCTTCGACACCCCTACCCCATGGACACCCCCTCACCCCCTGGACACCCCCACCCCCTTGGACACCCCCAACACCCTTGGATAGGCCCTGCACCCCCTGGACACCACCCCACCCATTTTCACCCCTATGACACCCCCACCCCTTGAACAACCCCACCCCCCAGGACAGCCCCCACCCCCCTTGGAAAACCCCTATATGTGCACATACACATGAAATAACACACAAAAATCACAAACTTACATGATATCACTTCCAAGGTTTATTTTATGAGAAATTAATTTAGCATTTCATAAAGAATGATGTCGAAAAAACCAAGGCTATAAGGAATGACTTCAAGGAATCCTTTCTAGGATTTTTGAGTGAGAGAGAGGAGTTACAGGTCGCCCGATTTAAGAATACAGAAATACAGAATATGGTGCGTGATAAATCATTTAAATAGTTTATCACAACAGTTATTTAATAACTGATGTGATAAACTATTTTTTATGTTTATAAAATCGGTTATATAATAATTGATGAAAAAAAAATAATTTAGCAGGTCGATTATTTTATAACCGACATGATAAATTGCTCTTTATCGCATCATTTCTTTTGATAACTAACGTGATAAATTTCTGAGATTTCTTTCATCACATCTGTTATTTTATAACAGTCATGATTAAGTACCTAGATTCGATTTTCAGAACATTTATTTTATAACCTACGTAATAACTGTAAAATCATTCTTTTTTACGTCGGTTTCAAAAAAAGGATGTAAAAAAATTGGTTGTCATCGATTTATCATGTCTGTTAAACAATAAACGAAAAAAAAATTTTTTACAGCTTTTCACATCGGTCATATAGATCCAACGTGAAAAATTTTAACTTCTTTTCTACTACTATTTTGTTATGATTTGGGAATAGTATCACATGATATATTTTTTAAATAAATATATATTTCACAGGTTACATTATATTATTGGAAAACAAGTTTTGTCTATCATTATTTATTATAGATAACACCTTCATACACATTAAAAATCTTTAAATGAAATTATAATATATAATATGTATTGGTAAATATGATATATAAGAAAATTTTTGTATTTATAAATTTTAATAATTTATTTATTTTAATAAAACGAAAATATTTTATAAATTATAAAAAAGTAAATTTTAAGACTTTAATTAATTTATATTGTTTATGAAATTTAATTAGGTATAAAATATTAAAAAATAATATATTAAATTTATTTTAACATATATTAAACAATCATTCAAAATTAGTACTTATTATTTTTAAAATACATATTTCAAACTATATATAATGATGATTAAATTTTCAATTAAATTATCTTAATCATACTATAAGATTTATTCATAAAATGATTCTAAATTATAAATTTTTTCATATATTTTATGATTTCGAATTAAAAAAATTGAAATGTCCATAATTTATATTTAAATAGAATCATTGAAAATATAATACCTTAAATTGATACATTATTATAAAAAAATAAAATTGAGTTTAATAATTGATAACATAGAGTTCTAAATAATATTAATTTAGTGATATATATTTATATTATATATTGTTTAAATAATTAGAATATAAAGTCATTATACTTCATTTAATATCACATATTAAAATGAAATTAAGTATAATGTTTAATATGAAAGAGTTAAAAAAAATATATGAACTGTTTTTATATATATTTTTCTTATATAATTACCATAATGAATGGGTATATTATAAAGTGTTTATAATTCTTTTTATTTATGATTTTTTTATAAAATATTAATATAATTTCTATATTTTTAATTAATTAATTTTTTATTCTTTAATTTATTCAGGACCTAATTTTATACTTTAATAATTATGTTTTTAATAATTAAATATAGTTAAACTACTTCTATGAACCCCAATACATTTTTTCAAGAAGGTAAAAATATGGTTTGATAATTTATTTACTCTTACACATTCAAATTACCTTGTAATACGTTATTATCATTAATTTTATGGTTAATTATAGAATATGAATATTAAGAGTCCTAATTATGATATAATTTAGGTCTTACTCGAGTAAAGTAACATTTGTCTAGAAGGAATTTGGGTCAGACAACTCACTATGTAGGGCATTGATTCTCTTTCTAAAAATATTGGGATAATTATATATCGCTCGAAGCTTACTCATGTTAGTGATGATGATTTTATATGATTCAACAAATTTTTATAAAATAGTATCATTAAACTTATTCATGGGGTGTATTTGAAAATATATAAATACTATTTATTTTAATTTTTTTTAGCAATAATGATTTTTAGTTGGGTAATGAGTTACCCAACAATATGACTAAAACTAATCGATTTAGGGGAAGGAATATGATACAAAAAAATAATTATAATCACACATTAATTTTAATGTATTTGATGATATCTGATTCTGAGATTAAATCCACCTTGAATATACTATGTGTTAGATTCTATGAAAATATGACAATTATAAATACATTGATCATCAAATCATGTACTATCACTATAAATTATAGATCTCTTAAAAGGAAAGTAGAAAATGAGGTAAACAAAAGAGTTAGGTGATATATGTTTTTCATTTGGTTATACAGAGATGTGATATCAAAATGATATACATATGATGAGTAAGACATTGGGTTGTTTTCTCAATAATCCAAGTGTTAGATTTGATATTAATGACATGATTTTCCCTATAAATATAAAATATGATACTTTTTTTGTAAATTTGATTCATTATTTAGTAATAAATAGGAATTTCCTCAGGAAGGGATGTACTATAATTTAAATGGGTTTATCATTTTTTTTGTTGTAACATGTAATAAAAATAATTATTAAATGATTTTTTACATTATATTAATATGAGAATATTATTTCATATTGGTATAAATGAAATCATTATATAAAAACATGACAATGAGTATAATATATTAAAAATATACTAATATAATAGTCTTATTAGATAGTAAATAACATATTTATTTTTTGAAATGAAATATAATTATTTATTATATTTTATAACCCTCTTCAGTAACCAAATGCATATTTTTTTAAAAAATATTATATAGATTCATTATACAATCATAAAATTTTTCAAATATTTTTTTAAAAGTAATCTGAATAAGTAACTATATCCACTACAAAAAATTTCAATAAGATTTGGAATATTAATGAATTATAGGTATTTTATATTTCTTTATACCTTTGTGTAGATATATAATTAAATTTATAGTTAATTTTGTTAGTTTTATCATATGTTGAATGATATTAAGAATGTATTACAATACATTCTCAATTTTTTAGGAATAATGAACTGTGATATACGATGTTCTGGTATTAGTATGTTGTTGATTGTACAAGTGTATAAATATTAAAACAAGAAATATAATTTTTTTAAACGTATAATAATATGTCATTATGTAGATATTTATGGTCCTTGAAACCAAATGATATTTTATGAATGGTGGAGATTTAATCTTTAGGTAGTAGTAATACAAAATACCTAATGGGTCATGGAAAAAGAAATTGGAAGACTATGTATGATATTGATGGTAAAAAATCAATTTGTCATTATTAATGTTTAAATATTACTATGTTTATAATTAAAAGATTTTATAAAAAATATTGGAGTTTAAAATATAGGTAATATTTAATGAATTTTGATGGTTTTGTTCAATTGATGATGAAAAGTGTTGTGAAGTCATGATTTTTAATGATATCAAATATATTAAAATATGGAAATCTATATAAATTATGTTTTCTTCATTTTATTCCTTGTATATAATGAGATAAATTTTTTCAATTAATTAAAATAATATACATGGACTATGATTCATTGGATTCTATAAAATTATTGAAATCGAGTTTAGTTTAAATTGGTATATATCTATAATAAATTGTATGTCCGATATATTTTTAAAAACTATAGGAATAGAGACATTTCAACTAATCAATGAAATATTTTAATAAATATTATTTTTATATATATGATAACAATGTTAGATTAATATTAATTATTGTAGATAACAAGTAAGGAAATATATGATGAAAAATGAATTTTGATATTTTATAGTCATGGATGAGTAATATGTATAGATCAATGTGAATGATAAATGATGTTGATGAATTTTTTTATCTTAATGTATTCAAAGAGGTTATAATCCCAAATATAAGGTTATTCTAAGATAATAAATAAATAATATTATATTTTTATTTGGAAATATAGAAGTCAGATTCCCTAATGTTGTTCTAATTTAGATATCTTGAAATTATAAGATCTAATAGAGGATTGATATATTATGTTGATGTTTTAATGGTGTAGAATCCCAAGAATGTTTCGTATCATGAATATTTAATAATTAATTAACCACACCATTAACAATTCCAAGGATAATATATCTAGTACTAATTGAATAGTAAACTATTTTATATGAACAATATATAGTCATTTTGTATGAAAATCATTTTAGTTTCAATTCATTGTCAATGAAATCTATTTATGTTCAATGGAATCCCTTTGAATGTGAGACCATTAAATTAAATAATATGATGAATTTTATGTCCACCAAACCAAAACACCTGTGGTGGAGGAAATGTAATGATATGATTGAAACTAGATCATGGTAGATTATGTTTCATTTTGGAAGATGAAATCAAAGAAATGATGAATTATTTAAATAACATAGTGAATACATTTAACAGAGTAAATATAAAATTGATATATAAAATTGAAAGAAATTTCAACCCCATTTAAATATGTTATAGATAGTCCAAGACTAAGAGTTATAAATCTATTTATTTAGAAAAATAATTTGAATGATGAGTAAAGTACAACCAATTAAACTCGATTCGAAGTGATATGTTGAGAAACAATACAAGTTCAAACCCTATGAAAATTTTCTGCATTGTGGGTAAAAATAAAGGGAAGAAAATATTTTTTCCCATACCATTCCCATTTTGATAATTTAGTTATTTTTACATGTTTATAAAAAATATTGGATTCTGGGTTTGAAAAAACATTTAAAATGAGATAATAATTTTTTAATGGAAGTCAAGATGATCTTAAAATTATGATATTTTTATTACCATGTCACTCCCAAATATTTTAGAATATATTTTTTAACATTAATAAATTTTATGTGTTTGATAGAATATTTTACAAAATACACCAATCGTAGATGAAAAAATCTATATTATTATATATGACCACTGTAACCTACAACTTAGATTCTAGGGTATTAATATTAGAATCTGAATTATCAATATATTTTTTCGAAACTTGTATTGTTAATAATTATATAAATAATAATATTATGAATTAATTACTATTATTTTAATGACAGGAATAAAATCATATGTCAAAAAATTATATAGTTTATTTTTAAAATATATAATTTTTATCAAAATAAAATGTATAGGGTAATATTAACAAATGATAACAGATATTAAATGATTTGTACAATAAATTAATAATTTTAATATATTTATTATTAACTATTTATTAATGATGATAACTGAATTTGAAGGTATGTGATAATTTTTTTTTAGAAAATTATTTATATAGTGAAAAATATATTCTCCATTTATTAATTAAATTAATAAAAATTTAAGAATGATATTAATGAATAAAATATATATTTTATATTAATCAGAATTTAATAATATCCACTTAATGGACTTTACTAGCAATATAATGATAATAAAATATTTTTTAATAAATATATAATTTTTTTTAACAAATGGATTTAAAATTTTTGATCATGGATAGTATAATTATTTTATAATAATTCTATAAATTAAAATTCATATAATGTATTATATATTTCAAAAAATAAAAATAAAAATTATCTATTTAGCATAAATTAATTTCTAATAGAAATGAATAGTCACTATTGTAAAAATATTGTTACCGCGATAAGGGATTAATGGGTGAATTGAGGGACTAATTAAAGAGATATGTTTTAAATAATCCCACCAAAATTAATGTATATTCATATTTGAATATATGTTTCCCCAAAAATTATTCCTTATGAATATTTGGAAAATATAATCTAATTTATTTGGGTAGTATATATATTATATAGTAATGTTACATCTGTTTTAATGTATTCTTCCAATCTCAAATATAAAAAGGAATCTTCTAGTATGACTTCTACAAACTTTTAAATCTCTATATCTAGGCCAAGATCAACAAAAATATCCTCCTAACATCTATTTTCACTAAATTTACGTTCTTTTATTCCCATAATACCCATCTAAGATGCTTTTATTTGACTTTCAACTAAGGATCCATAAAAATATGTATTTGTTATTACAAACCCATTTCGTTTTTATTTAACCTTTAATATCCCCAATATCTTCTATATCAGTCATAACTTTACTATACAAGTACCTTTTCTATACTGATTTTTTTATTTGAATTGTATAGTCTTATTCTATCTCTTATTCATATGATGAGAAATGAAATAATCACTCGTATATGTGAAAAAACTATCATATGCATGAGTTAAAGTATTTTATGTTTCATCACTTTCTCTTTTGGATGGTTATATAATATAATTTAAGGTATACATATAGCTTTATTAAATTAATTATGATTTTTAACTGTAATATATTATGGAATTTCATACCCTCTCATCTATTGAGAAATGATTACATCACTTGTGAGTATGTGGGAAAAACCTCGTAAAAAAAGATATATGACATTTATCATTTCCCAATTTCTCAAAAAAAAATGATAAATTTATTGAATATATATGTTATTTATGTTATTTTTATTACTATGAAAATGTCAATTTTTTATTACATTCATTGTTCCCAACCATTGACCAATAGAAACATTACACTTTCATATGTAAAATATATCATCTCTATGAGGTGGTATTATTAATTTTTACCACTAAAATATATGAATTGTAATTCTAGTGTATATAGAGAATCAATAAATTTTTTTGAATTGGTATTTTTGTAATCATATTTTTCATAATAAAATGGAAGAGTAAATAATTGATCTAAAATGGAAGGATAATGAATTTATTAGTAGCAATGTGGAAACTTTTATAAGGATTTCAAGGAACACATTGGGGAATTATTGTTCAACCATAAAGAATGTTTGATCTTCTATTTAGTGGTATAAATATTCACTTATGGGTGTTAACTAGAAATAACTATAATAGATATGAAAAAAATTAATTCTTCATGATATCCATAATTAAATAGATATTATAGTTACCGGTCAATCTTATACTATTGAAAAGAAATATAGGTTGGAATTCTATAGAAACTCTAAAAACCAAGGATAAATGAATTTTGTATTTCTTTTATTTTCTAAAAGTGTGAAAGAAAACATGGAAGAAATATTCAGAAGGTTTTTACTAAATGATTTATATGTGGAGTGTACGGTCATTGAGTTAATGAGTACTAATGTGATTGGAATAATTTTGATTATTATATTAATAGAATACTCCACATAATGAACCTCTCATAATCAAGTTCTTCATATAAAAATACTAAAGGGATTATAAAATCTAGTTATCATATTTTATGATTACTGATGTTTATCAACATCATCATCCTTTTAAGGAAATAGAAAAAGATAAATATCATGTGATAACTATTTCTAATGAGGGGTTTTAATGAAAAAATAGGGAAATATACACATACAATCATATCTAGAACATATGATTTCACATTTTTCATGGGATACACCCACAAATTCATATAATTTAAATTTATTAAAGGAATCACAATGACACCTCAAATATTAGATATTGAGTTAGCAGTGGAAACCACTAAGGGAATTATTAATGAATCTTACGTCAATTATTATCCTAAAATTTAGTTTTTTTGAAAGAGTTACAGTAAAATATAGTTATTATACCTCTGTTTGAATTAAAATTTATCATAATCATGGATGAATTTATCTTTTTAAATCCAACCTTAATATACATGGAATGTATGTCACATTTTTTATTTTGAACTAATGTATGATCATCTATTAGTTCGATAAAAATTAAAATCGTCCTTTTAAAATGACACCCTATATGGGTATTGATTTTTATTTAAAAGTTGTATTTATCTTAGAATATTTGGGAGAAAATACACTTTGATGACATGATTATTATGTGGGGGTTTCCATGGATTTCAGGAAGTGTTTACAAGTTATCCACCTAAATAAGAAGTTCTGTTGTCAACAATGTTTATAGATAGTGTTACACATAGGTCAAAGAGTTATTATATAATGGATCCAATTATCATTAAGTAATAGATAAAGAGATTCTATGATAATATTACCAATTTTTTAATGTATCCAACTATACATGTTCTATTTTTAACAACAAAATATGGATCGATGAAACATTTTATGTATTATCATAAACAAAACAAGATTATAATCATGAACAAGTATTCCCAACCATGTATTAATTACTAATTTGATCAATAATGTGGATCTAAATAATTTTCTATGATTAGCTTCATTTTAGAAATCACAATTTAGTGTTACAAAATAGGAAATACCTAAGACATCATCATATTGATTTCATAAAAAAATGATTATATACTAATGTAATTTGGTCTTACCAATACCCCTGAAATATTGGTGGATTTAATAGTGTCTTTAATGATTACCTTGAGTAGTTTATTGATGTCTATATAGACATTATTCTTTTATATTAAATGATTAAATATGATAATAATGATTATTTGAGGATTTTGCTGAAGTCACTATGGATGTATAAGTTGTGTAAAAATATATATATTTATTATTCATTATTACTAATAGTAATAATTTTGGTATGTACAATGTAATGACAAGGTATATTGAGATATATATCAAATATAGAGGCTATTCATAATTTCATAGACAAAAAAAGATGACATATATTCAAATTTTTATTACTTTTGGTGGCTGTTATCAACTATTTCAAGTAAAATTATAATGTTTGTACAATGAAATAAACATAGTCTCTCTAAGGGTTCCACTTTCCTTTGTAATGATAAGTGTGAGGAAACTCTGGAGGAAATGATGAGAAAAATTCTCATTGAACTTATAACTACATTACTCTATAGTGGAGAAAGATATATAATTTATAGCGAGGTATCTACTAATGGATTAGGATGTGTTCTAATATACAATGATATAGTGATAGATTTTGCCTCCTGATAATTGATGGTTCATGAAAAAAATAAACCAAATCATTATTTGGAGTGAGCTAAATTATATTTCTCCATAAATATATAGAGTAATTATTTTTAGGGATAAAGGTGTTATATATTATTAAATCATAATCATTAATGTATATATTCACACAATAATAGTTAAACATTAAATAAATAAGATTTTTTAGTTGAATACTCACTATGAATGATCATAACAATAACACAAAAGGAAATCAAACAATGTGGTGATTCAGTGACTAGAAAGGATCATTTCATTTTATCATAGATTGGGATCATAAAATATCCATTATTTATAGATTTACAAATGATGGATCTTGAAATACTAAAGATATGAGAGGAATATTATCATTATTAAATGTATGTTCAACAATATAACTGTGTTATGATTAAATAATACAAAAGGAATATGTTTAAGAACATAAGATGGTGAGTAATTTTCTCAAGATTATAGATTATCTTGAGAAAATTATATGGTTCTGGATCCGATTATATGTTCCATCCAGACTATATTTTAAATAAAATATTTTTAAGGAATCTATTTGTTCTTCATTTCCTATTCATCCTAGAAGTCATAAAATGTATAAAGATTCGATAGAGTATTTATGGTGTGACATAATGAAAGATGTTATGGAAAAAAATATATCTCAATGCATGATATTTCAGAACATTAATTTTGAGGGGCAAATTATTAAGAGGATGGTAAAAAATTACACAAACCACAATAGAAATGGGAAAAATCATTATGATGTTTTTTGTCACACTCCCAAAAACATCTAAAAGGAACATTGATATATGTTTTATCATCATTCTCGCTCTGAATTCAGTTCACATCATAACTAGTATAGAATATTTCTCTATATATAAACATTTCAAACGATACCTCATGTGTTATGATTTTTTTAGGTAAAACATTCTATTTTATCTAATTGAATTTGTGGTTTACCCTGATAATCTAAGAATGTATTCAATATTTTCTAGATAAAGAGTTCAGTTTCCACACTATTTATCATCCATATTCTAATGGTTATTATTAGTTAAAATTTAGAAACAAATTTGAAATTATCATATCTCATTTATTGATTTCATTGGTGTTTGGAATTAACAATATCCTTTAGTCATTTTTCATACAATACTAGATTTGACCAATGAATATGATGGGTCCTTATTATTCACACTAATCAAATATGTTTATAACTCTAATGTGATAGGATGGGTTTTGGGAAATAATTCTATTATTTCCTGAGCTAATATAGAAAAGTAATGTGAATGCAATAAATATTAAAAAAATATCAACAAAACATATTGTTAAAAAAAATTCATACTAAAACTTTTCAATTAAAGTTTTGTTTGATATTAGTTATAAAAACATAGTTTTGATTTCCCCATAGAATATTGTTATTATATTGTGAAATAATTTAATCTCAGGCCCCATGAATATTGTAAATTCGGATATTCATAATTGAGTTTGGACAGTTTATTATATCATTGGACATCCACCGAACCTCTCTCAAGTCCACAATTTATTCCATGTATCCCTCATAAAGATGTACCTTCCTAACACATCACATGTTATAAAATCATACGACATAATACAATAGTATTATCTATTTCATGAGGAATAGTCTAAGGATATTCAAGATAATAAAAAAAATTCTATTATACCAGGCCACATACATATTTAATGTCTTGTCACGAAACCAACAATTTGAAGATGCTTAATGGGATGATAATGATATGATGAGGTGGATTTATCCTCATTTTTTGTAGTTAGAGTGAATAATTTTTATATAAATACTTATTATAAGTGGTGTATACTTTTACACCGAGAGTTATTATGAAATAATTTTGTCCAATAAATTTTATTTAATGAATCTATTGCTTTACAGAAAATATAATGTTTCATTGAGCTGGGATATACAGTTAATATTATTATTTGAAGATAACCATTATAAATTAGGTGCTTAATTTTGAGGTATAATTATAAATAACTACTTTATAGATACCCATAATAAAGGATGTAGACAATGAAAATATAATTTAACATAATACATAAATATTGGTAGACTATTTATTTGCTTCAAGACTAATTTTCCATAAAAAATTAATTATTTTTGTTTCTTGTGAAAAAATAATGAATTTAGTTTTTGAAAAATTTTGAAAATTTATTAGTTAAAATTTACTTCATTTAGAAAAAAACATAAAAAACATATCTTTCAATTACTTTTTGTGAATTTTCTAAATATATAAATTTATAGTGAATTGTTAAAAATAGTATTTTTATTAAAAACAACATTTTTAACGAATTTTTAAATTTTAATAAAATATAATATTGTTTTTTAAATTATATTAGTTAAATTATATATTTTTTAATCTAACTAATTCAGTAAGAATCTATTTCCTAATAATTATTTAAATTTATCCATTTCAATACTTATGAAATGTTTCACTATGGAAAACAACTTATTGTTCACATCTACAGGATAAATTTAAATTTTATATTTCCACATAAATGAGTCTATTTTTTGGGAAATTTAATAAATATTTATATGAAAATTAATTAAAATTATAGAATAATATAATCTTGATTTTTTGTCGAAAATATTATTAAAACAATAAATATAAACTTGAGAGGTTCATGTAAAAACATGTCTGTAAGGGGTAAACTAAAAATATAAATCGTAAAAGGACTAAAACAATTTATAACTCTTATTTTATTGCCTTATTAATAATTTGTATCACATACAGCTTTATAATTAGTCATTCTCGAGCCTTATGTAATGTATAGAACCTTGGTACACATTTTCGTTTTTGAAAATTTAATTGTGCCTTCCCCACCACTTATAAAATATCACCTTCCATTCTATCCTCTTCACAATTATAAAACCTATTATTTATAAAAATACCTTACTAGTTATCTTATTTATTCACTCCCAAAATTTTAGAGATTTATTTTGTTTATGAAACCCCCATAATACGGTTTTTAGTGCTAATCTATGGAGGTTTTCCGAAGAAGATGTATTATTCGTAAATGATAGTTTTTATTTAATTTCTTCTTTCACCTACATAAAATATTATTCAACTATTATAAAATAATATGAACATTATAAATATTATATTGATATTTGGTAATTTTTATGTAATAACTTATATCCATCTCCTCTTCTATTAAATTTTAAATGATACCATCCATCGTATTTATGGAGGACTACCTCCTTAGAAACCGATGTAATTCATTTTTCATTACCACTACACAGAAATAGATATAAAAACGATTTTAAATTATATATATGATGGTAATAATATTATTATTGTTTTTAATTATAAAATAACCAATACCTATTTAATCTACATTCAATGTAAATTCAATAATGTCGATTGCATGTATGATGAATTACGGCCTCACAAAGCGATGTGATTTTTGTATATCTCTTACTATTTTCAAGAATGTTATAATGATAAATTTTTCTGTATACATCTGAAATATATTTAATAATAATTAATCATTATATGTGATATATATTTTACGTTCAATTTCATCCCTCGTTCATTTAAATGGGAATGACATTAATACATACATATGACCTACTGTCTCCATGAACTGTGTTATTATGTATTTCTCCCTCTGATTTATTGATTATTATAAATAAGTAATAATTGTATATATATGATAAATATATCGTGGATGAATATTTAGTGACGATTATACAATGGTCAAAGTAAAATTTCCAAAATAACAAACCAAAACATACACGAAACCAATGTTGTTATTACCTGAAAATATGATTTTATCAACAAATTACTTTTAAATTGGGAAACAATATATTAGGAAATAACATATGATGTCACATATATAAGTATTGTTATATTATATTTTTATAATATTCCATTATTAATTATATATGAGGCTCAATGTTGTATGATTGAATATGATTATAGAGGCATGTTATTTCTTGTCTCTCTTTTATTTATTATAGAAATATTCTATAGTAACAAATCATTTATTTTGTGTGGTGTATATAATACCTCATTAAAATGAAATATCATGAATAAATTTATATTAATGTAAATTTATTTTTAATTTTAGGTTATTTTTTATTTTTGTTTTACTAATGAAAATATTCTATAATGGTGATCAATTTTACGGTCATAATTATTTCTATAAGATACATGCCATATTCACCCATAATTTCATTTATGCGGTGAATATAAAAACCATTATTTTATTTTATGATTCTCATTATGATTTTTTATTGATTTATATTTTCATAAAACATAATTTATATTTTATGTATTATGAATGAAATGACACAAATCTTATAAGGGATTAATGTTATAACTTCATTTTTATCGAAATTGTTTTTATTACGATTACAGGGAATAGAACATGTAATATATCTATAAATAAATAACATAATTTCAATATTCAATTTTTTTTCATTAAAAATTTTATTTATATTAATTTTACTATCTTTATATATATCAGGGTTCTAAAATAATATTTACAATGAAAACAGACATTATATCTCCCTTCAGTAATTTTTTTTCATCCATGTCCATGTTCTCAATAATAAAATTTCTACAAGATTTTATAATTATCCCATGAGTATTTAATGAAATTTTAATTCGTTTTAAAAAATATAATTATTTTAAAATGAATATTCTAGTAATTTTACGAAAAAGTATCTTAATACATTTTACTAAAATTAATGAAAGGAATATGAAATTTAAAATACATGACCTTAAATGTATCATTAACCATCATGAATGATGTTTGATTAATATCACTCGTTCCATTATTAAAAATACATATTAATATAAAAATAATTCATTCATATTTGGGAAAATTAGAGAATTGAAATAATTTTCATGAATGATGAATGGTTTTTTCCTCAAGAAAAGTCCTAATTGATCCTTAAAAATTGTTTACAATCTATGATTAAATCCATGTATCATACTTATGATTTATTGGGAATATGATCCATTGATATCATCCTTATCCATTGAATGAGTTTTTTATTCTAATTATGAAAATATGTTTATCCAACCCAAACCTTTTCCTTGAGTTGTTCTAATATGATTTAAGGAAATTTTTATGAAACCCATGTAATTTTTACTGATTCTGATTTGATGAATTGTTTATGGAAACCATTTCCCATCTATGGAAAATAATATTACATTTAATATATTACCACGTAAAAAAATTGTTTTGAGTATGTCGTGGGTTGGACTTATATCTCTATATAATGCATTGGTTAATGATTAATGTTCTTTGATATCAAATGTCACATTATAGGTTAACCCATTCCCTGAAGTGCGAACATGAGAGGTTGTCTGGATCATAATAGATGTAACACTATTGGTCTCCCCAATCCAATATATGGGTGAATCGTAGTTTATAGAAAACCCAGAAGAGTGTACAAGGGAGGATATCCTAATACCCATAGAGGGTACATGGTAGTTTCTCAAAAGTCTAAACAAGGTTCATTGTTTTTTATCCCAATAATAAAATTTAATGAATATCATAGCGGGGAGTAGTAAAGTGAGATTTTTTTTCTTATGTGTATTTGAAAAATATATGTCCTATTAAAGTGTTCTGTTATCATGTATCATGTTATTTTATTCCATTTAAATTCATGTATTGTTAATAATTATGATTTATTCAATTCTTTAGGATTATAAAATTTCATATGCATGATTCAGTTATCAATTATTATACCCAAATTAACATACCATTATGGTCATGTTATATCTATATCCTACATCACTACTATTATTGAGTATTAGAGCTCACCATTTGTTATATCTCTATTATAGTTTTTAATTATGGTATTTAAATGATGGGAACTATATGGAAAGATATTTATGGTATTTGTTGCATGTATTTCATGAAATAATAAAATTTTGTATCAATCTATCAAATTCATTATTGGATTTTGCTTATCAGTCATGAATTTTTGAACGGTAGTGAATAATAGTTTTTTAAAATTTAATATATACATTTGAAAAAATATTCTAGGTAGTATTATAAATACAAAAATGGAACATGGAAAATGCATTTTGGATTTTATTGACACAATTTTAGTGACCCCTTTCAATATAATCACCTTGAAAACCATGATGGATGAAACATGACTATTGGTGACATTTCATAATGTAATATCATCATTATAGGTTTCACTGGTTTTTTATATTCATTGATTATAAATATTGATTTATTTTTGATGGTTTATAACCTAATTTTATAATAATTATTAAATTGTGATATAATTATTTGAAAGGATTTTTTGGAATGGATTCAAGAAAATTTCCTAACATAAAATGATATGTGTTTTCCCATTTTATTTTCACGATATTTATATAATAAATTTAAATTAAATTTCTTCATATAAAGTTTAATTATTGACAATTGAAGACAGTTAGTCATGTAATTGGTATAAATTTATTGTTCAATGTAGTTTACACAAACTTGTTAGGCTCTGTAAAAATCATCTAGTATGAGATTTAACAAATTTTCATCTTCAATTTTTTTTGAACCATTCAAAAATTGTATGAAATTAAAAAATTATTTTAAATATATATATAGACTATAAACCTATAAATCCCTTATAAAATTTACATTTATCTTTTTAAACTAATTATAGTAGATTTTGTCAGTAGTAAATTATATTTGTTTTAATTATTAATGCTTATACATGATTCCATTTCTTTCTCATGGCGCAATAAAGATGACTTTTAAATCATCACAACATTTAACAAGAAGGTTGAAAATTATAAAGGGAACCAATCCATATTTATTTTTAGTGATCATAGTAGATAGATTCATATAAATTATTTTGATGAACATTTTTCTTTATTTGGATGTATTTATAATTTTTCCACTACTCGAACTTCTCAAAAAAATATTGAACAATGAAATTGAACACATTATTAAATAAGAGGATCTATCTTGAATTATTTCATACTCCCTCAGAATATTTTAATTGAGGAGGTTAATTCCAAATTTTAGATCCCATACTATATTATGGTAACACCCATCCACTAAAAGACCCTTATTGAACATTAGAATAATAAAATTTTATTTTGTTTTCATATTGTGTGGAGGTAAATGATGTATTTCATAACACTAAATATATCATAGTGAATGTTGACCCAAAATCTAGTGATGGAATAATTTTCGGGTACTCTATGTTGGGTAAATCCTAGTGAGTATTTGATAAATTAACAAATGCCATTAAATAATTAGTTCATATCAAATTAAATAAATACATTGTTAAACATACATCATAATTTAATGATTTTATAGATAACCTTGAGCTTTTGTCCTTTAATTATCCATACTTACAAAGATATACTGTCATGCATGAATCACATTATCATCTTATATATATATAATTAAATGCATCTAAATAAAATATCTCCAAAAATAATACTGGTGATCTATAAGTTTTTACCCATACTAGGAGCTCTATAATATGTGATGTTGACAATGATTCTATAATATCTTCTCAAGAACCTCAAAACCATGATACTGATATTATTGTTCAATATTGGATATATTCTATGAAAAATGTAATAATCCAATTCTAATGATCTAATACTTAGAATCATATTAAAATAACTAGTGACCAACCTATTATTGGTACGAATATAGATTTTAGAAATAAAATATATTTTAAATGTAACATCACATGTAAAAACCTATCCTTTTATCCAATGGATATATTAAAAAACAATGTATTGACTATAGTTAAAACATCTAACATGTTTCATAGATATGGCCATTATAATTTTATTATAATCCTCCACTCAAAAATAATCAATTTTTTTCCCAAAGGGATATTGATATTTCTTTTTAATGTGATTTTATTTGAAAAATATTATTTATTTGACAATTTCACAATTTGGGAAATATAAAAATAGTTTTATTACATAATCATGTATTAAATTGACTTATATAGTTTATTTTAATATCCTTTTGTTTAATATATAATTATAACATGTTTTATGTTGTTAATTTTATTTAAAAAAATTGAAAATTAATTTCAACTTTATTTCTAAAAATTGTATAAAATGATATTGTAATAATCAAAATCATTATCGATGATCAAAAATTTCTTTATCAAATGAATAAATTTTTATTAATTTTAATATCTTATTGTATATGAATTTTAAATTGGTTTTATGGGTGATTGAAAATTTATTAATTGTTAACAAATCTCTTAAAATATGGTATTTTGTATTCTATTTTAATAAAATACATTAATGAACTTCTAAATCATTTTAACATCGACCAATATATAGGAATTAAATTATGTATGTGTAAATAATGTATTATAATAATGGATGAATCTTGAAACCAAATTGAAATTATATGTATATATGTATGATTCAGAGTCTTGTTTAACTTAATGTATCCCATTTAGACATTATTTTTAGTGTGTTTAATTAAACTAAATTTAATTTGAATCCTAATGTATAACATTTAAACTCTCTTAAAAGGATTATTTTATTTTTTTAAAGGTTTAAAAACTCATTTATTATCTTATACATAATTTAAATATGTTAATCATTCATGTTTTCAAAATTCATATTTTATGGTATTTCAATAATATAGTAAAATTTCACGTTATAGGTTACACAAAATCATTAATAACATTAAGTGGTAAAAATAAAAATATAGTTTCACTTTATACATCTAAACAATAATATATTTCTACATGGTGTTATAAAAACAAATATATTTTGATCAAAAAGTTATATTTGATTTTGGGATATCATTTATTCATGTTCTAATTAAATGTGATCATTCATTTTCCATAATAACCCTCATAAATTTAATTTATCATGCATGACCTTAAAATAGTAATTGTAGATATCATGTTTCAAGAAAACGTAATACAATAAGGTATCATTTCAATATATATTAATAAATACATCAATCGGCTGATACATTCATAAAATCAATTACCTTACAAAATTTTAAATTTTAAGGGGTTGATTAATTGATTGATTATAATTATTCTTCTCATATATTAGTGTTTATTTTTGCTCCTTTTAAATATTCTATTTTTGGAAAATCATATAATTATATATTTCTAATGAAAAATTCTAAAATTTTAAAATTCATGTTTTTATGATCATAGTAATTATGTTATTCCTTTCTAATATCTTATATTTCTAATCATTCTTGTTTATATGTCATTTTTCTTATAAAAAATGGGATAAAAATCAAATTTATTGTGGAATTTAATATTTGAAATAAAAAATATATTTTTTTCATTAGGATAAATGTTTTATGAAATGTGATTAAGGATTTGTAATAAAAGGGGGTGTATTATTCATGAAAGGATGTGTTATATTATAATAGTGGAAGATCACATTAACAATTTAAATTTTTCAAAGGCAGATAAGGATCTTGAATCAAGTAGGGGGAATTTCCATTCAGTTAAGTCATATTATTAAATATTTATTTATTTTCTAGTTTTACATATTCTTCTTTACAATTTAAAATAATTATATTTTAATTTTCAATTTAATCATAAATGAGGTTTGTTTTCAATATCTAATTATATTTTTAACCATTTTTTAGTTTCTATAATTTTTTTTTGACATATTTTATGGAATATAAAAAAATAGTTGAATAAATATGATATTTCAAGGTATTTGGTGAATTTGACCTAAGAAGTTACTAGAGTTTGGGTGATTGTAATTTATATGAAGGTATACTACAGTAAATAGTCTACCAGCTTCCAAGATTATCTAGACTATAATAGTGAGTATAGAATCATTTTATACAAGTCAGTCACTAGATACCCAATGGTATTTATAATTCATGTGGTGGAGGCTATATTTTTAATGAAGTTTAAAAATAATTCAATGCATTGACCATGGTATTGGCTGGTTCTCTATTTTTTTGGGACCAAAAATGTAAAAATTGAATTTAATTTTGATCTAAAACCCTTGACATGAATCATTAATGTTTGGAATTTATAATAGGATATTACATACCCCATTAATGATAAAAATATATTTAATGGGAGGCCTTGATATCCACAATTAACATATATTTATGTGATGAAATCCTTGATCGATCAATGTTGACGAAATATCAATATATTTTCAAGTGGAATTTATATCATAAAAATCAAAAGATAATTTATATTAAATGTATTTGATCATAAATCTTTTTCCATATACCTTTTTAACCTTTAACTCCATTTTTTTATTTAGTATGAATATATATATATATAATCTCTCTCCCTTCCTCCCACTATATTCATATTTCATATATATTATATTTATTAATTATAGATGAGTTATTTTTAATGGGTTTGTTATAAGAATCATCTCAAATATATACATTCATATTTTGGTGGTCACTACCATTACTTTGAGTGTTTATTGGATTATTATTTTCTATTACAACCATGATATTTCTTTCTCCTCTTTTTCATCATTTATGTCAAAACCAAAGCATTTTATCATTATATAGTTTCGTGGATATGGTTGATGTCAATAGTGCAGTACAAACCTTTGAATTATTATATAGAATTACATATATATGGTCCCATTCTATTCCTATTATTAAATTGCATTGCTAATATGTGACATTAAAGTTATACTATGGCTTCACTCCTTTTTATTACATAATGTTTCATTACATTTCATAAATAGATGATCATTTAATGTATAGTGTCTCAGAAAAATTGTACATAATACATAAAAACAAAAAATGTTCTTCTATAACACTTGAAGATATTTATCAAGTTATATCATAAGTACATTTATTGCATATCATTACCATGGGACACACATTAGTGGAAAGGGTGGGAAAATTCCCTTTAAGGTATTACATGTGAAACTGTTTATATGTGATCGTGAGAAATAATGGTAAAAATGTGATGAATAAAAATATAGAAAAAAATGATAACATTATCTCTGCGAAAACTATAATAAATTGATTCATAACATAGAAATATATCTCCAATAGTTAATTAAGTCATCCATAAGCATATTAGTAATGTTTATCTCTGAGTTGTCATAAATATTTCCAAGGTTATTCAATAAGATATCATAATACTGATAATCTCTAGAGATTAAATCCATTACCCAATAATGTGGTGCAAAATTACTACTCACCCTTAATATGTATTAATTAATGTGACCGAAAAATTTCTTAATAAAACATCCCATAAAAAATTGTTGAGAATAAAACAAACATTTTTAATTACAAAATCATTGAGTTTAATAAAGTGTTTAAAAATAAGATCCTTCTGCAATTTTAAACCCAAAAAATTATAGGAGGGATTCATATACAGTAATCTAAAAAATAAAATAGACCATTTTTACATCCATTTGAAAAACCCTGAATAAGATATAGGATTTGGTACTCATAAAATAAAATAAAATAATTCTTTTATAAAAAAGTGAAATTTTGAGACAAAAAGCTGAAATCATAAGGGGTATGAAACATGGATATAGGGAACATCAGAAATATGGGATGGAAAGTATATCCCATTCATAGATTATTCTTAATAAATTAATGAGAAAAATTAAAATTAGAATAATATCATTGTATGTAATTTTAAATACATACCACATAAAAAGGAAACATGAAAGTAAAAGAGAAGTTGAGAGTCCCCATAACTACAATAGTGACTCTTAAAATTCAAATATCGTGGCATTGTGGGGCTTCAGTACACCTTGTGATGACTTTTTAGGAATAAATACTATCATAGATTCTTGGGGAATGGATCTGGAATGAGATTAATCAAATGAATATGTCGGTATTTATATAAAGAGAGGGAGTTTTTTAATTATTTTTTGGACACCTCGTTTTTGATATTTGGAAAACCATAGGCTTGACCATTATATTTTCCCATTGGATTTTCCACATGGGAATCCTATTCAGTTAAATTAACATATATGATTCCAAAATCAATTTAAATTATTAATTATTTCATTATTTCATAAAAATGAGGTCATTAAACATAACAAAAAACTCAAACAATATTTATAGTACTCAAGAAAAAATATTATTTTATAATATTTTCATAAATTCACCCTATCCTAAAATAGATATTAAAAATTAAAATGGAAATTGATATTTTCATAATAAATGTCTAAAAAATATAAATTTATCATTTAACTATAAAAACATATTTATTAAAAATAATATATGAAAAAAATGGCATAGTGAAATTCATGAAACATGAAAACGAAAATTAATTTATCATTTATAATTAAAAAATTGTTATTTTGTTACAAATTTAATTACCTTAAAAATGTTAATAATTCACTATTTTATTATAACAATAATATTATTCTATAAAATTACAATTTCCCTATGAAAAATAAATTTATCGAAATACATATCAATTTTATTTAGAAAAACTATTCTAAAACCAGAAAATATAGAGCAAAAATTTTATAATTAAAAAGTGCTCAATCTTTGTGTAACTAAGTTATAGTAACACAAAACCTTATCACATGAACAATATACTTAAGGGTAAGGGGTGTTATGGTGATATAATCATCTAGAAACTCGAATAACCATGCCTGAGTGGGAATTTACACTAAATTAAACTTCTCTCTTAGTTGATTTTGTTCAAGATTATCATCCTGATGCTCGAAATGGGATTTGTCAAGAGAAAAGCCGAGGATGATACCTCCCACCCAAGATTTGAAAAATGGGCTTCATATGGCATAACTATACTAGATGATTCCATCGACTCTTCTTTCTGTATTAATTTGTACTAGTCATTTCTATTGATTAACTATAATCATAACGTTTAGAGTATAGTTTCCAACAACCATATTGAACAATGGTCATATAACAGTCAAAACATTATGGTCACATTAAAATATAAATACATCATTAATAATGGAATTTTTTTTTGTGTAATAATTTAAGAAAAATTTTCAGTAAAAATATTTTGATTTTAAAAGTTCACGTCGTTACATTATTCCCTCTTTAAGAAATGTTGTCCCCAATATTTCAAATCATTCTATTTGTAGAGAAATGGTGAGGGTATTTATGCCTCATTTACCCACCAGTTCTCAAGTCACTACATTATACATGTAGTCCCTCAATCACATGTCGATAAGGGGGTAGTCGTATTGCATAAAACATTGTCCCTATAGTACAGGATCTCCATTAGATGCCCCTCATAAGATATATCATGTTCTTGTTCATATAACTGGGATTTAGTACATGTGAAATATTATGTATGAACTTCCTAAAAAGTGATATGTGGAAAACATCATGAACTAGAGGTAGGTATATTGTACATTCTAGAAAATAATCCACTACTCTTATGGATCAAGGATTAAATATGGGTCAATATACCTGGAAATTTTTTTATCTTTCATAGAAATTCACATGACATTCTTTAAAGAAGAAATATGAGGGGATAAATTATCCACAACCCAAAACACCATGTCCCTTCGATGTTTATCATCATATATATTTATACGACTCTGATTAGCCTTACTATGTGGTTGTATATCCAGAATGTTTTCTGTCATCTCTTGAAAAAGATCTATCCCAATAAGATTTCTCTCACATGATTCATCCAAACATTTTGGAGTTATACATCAGTTCTCATATAAAGCTTTATAGGGATCCATTTGAGCACAAATGTGTAATCATTTGTTTTTTGAGAACAAAAAAATTAGATATTTTGTTCCCATTAACCATTAAATTTTATAGATCATATTCTCAGCATATTCTAGATTGTTTGAATAGTCAATTTAGATTAGCCTTCAGTTTGAGGGTGAATGGACATACTAAAATTCAATTCGGTATCTATATCATGTTATAGGAATTAGAAAAAAAATTATGTGAACTATGGATCACAATTAGATCTGATATAATGTATCCCTCCATTCAGACATACCACTTCTTTCCAACATATCATTATGAGCATGTCTAGTTATAAATATTCTAGAATACTTATAAATATATTATCTTGATTAGATGGTCCACTATTTCAAATTTTGTATTATTTTGTTTGGATGTTTTGGTTAGACCCATGAAAAAATCCATAAAGATATTATCCAACTTATATTATAGTATGGGTAGTGATTGTAATACAAATTTAAAAATTTTTTAACTCTTCCTTCACTTATTGAAAGACAAGGCACCTTATTTTTTACTCTCCTATATTTCAATTCATGTTATCCCACAAATAATGATTATAAATGTCCCAATAAAATTTAGTGCTTGTAGGTCTTATAAAGAATACATATCAAGTATATTCATCCATTATATCCATATTTACATCTGAAATAGATGGAACACAATGTATTTTACCGCATTTTAGCACACTTTCATGATATGTATTGAACTCTAGAAACATCACATTCATCACAATCATTATCATGACCTCTAAGAATGGATCATATCATTTAAATTTCGTTATCTTCTATAGTAGTAATTTTTGAGAAATAATTTGGGATATGGATGACTAGGTCCCTTCTATTATGATTCTCATTTCCTTTTTTTTGAATGTCTTTTATCAAAGGGTCTCATTGAATGTTCATCATTTCCAATAAATTTGAGACATTTTTTGATCTTCTAGGATGATAATGAATTGACCAATCACTATCTTTAAAAAGATCCCACCATATACTCTATCTCATGTTCAATTCCTTTTATTATGAAACTATACTTATATATTTGTTTGTAAATGTATTGATCACATTTCTTTCCATAACAATAGTGCCTCTAAATCATTGGATAAAAAACCGTGTCTATCCCCCAGTCATGCATATTATAGTTTTTCTCCGGAGGTTTCCACTATCAAGATTTATAAGAAATTAAATTTCCATTTTTCATGAAGACACACCCAAACACTTTCAAATATGCATATCTAAAAATAAATAATCCTTCAATGATAGATGGTGGCGTTAATATAGGTTTAATAACCATCCACTCCATAAACTCTTTGAAACATTCCTCACACTCCTCTATCAAGATAAACATAATTCCTTTTCGAGATAACAATGTTAGTGGATTAGAAATTGAGGAAATGCTTTTCAAAAACCTCAAAACTATCCTACAATTATAATAAATATATGAATATTTTTTATAGTTGTTTCGCTAATGCAACTCCTCCAATTCCTTTTACATTGTAGGTTCAATTTAGATTTATTAACTAGTTACAATGTTCCCCATTAATGAAAATTGTTGTAACCAAAACTCAAACATTATGATCATTAAAAAAAAAATGTTCATCTTCAATGATTATATTATTATCCCTAGATAATACTCATGATTCTTTAATGATTTGGAATATATCATAACTTCATAAATAAATAAAAATAAAAAAATATCAAGGTTGTCCTTTATAATTCTATTCATAAAATCCATAAAAATAACAAGATTTTTAGTCTAGACAATTTGAATAACAAAAAACTATTAATGACCGTATCGTGATTAGAATTTCATTTATTGAATATCATCATTCATAACGTTTGATTAATGATAACCAGATAAAATATCCTTCATAGAGAGGAATTTATCCACATAAATCTGGTCAAATTAATCATCAAATTTTGCAAGATGATACATTTTATTCATTGTGATCTGGTTAAATTATATGTAAGCAACTCATATCTTCATTGATTGATCATTATATTTCAAAAATATAATAGGTGCTTTTTAATGATACAAACATTTTCGGATAAATCTCTTCTCGAAAAGTTTGTTGATTTCTTTTATTTAATTCCTCTACCTCCACCTTTCCATGTAATTCTATATGGGGTTTTTGAAATCATCATTGAACCTGGAATAACCTCAATAGATAACATAAAATATCTATTGAGGGCATATCAAATTAACTTCTCAAGAATTGTGTAAATGTATTTCTGAAAAATGGGAACATTTTATAAAGTTTTTGTATCATCCCCTTCATCAGCATCTATAACAATCTCTATAAAAAGGCTATGGGCGGTGCATATGGATCATGATTATGTTGATATATATTTCATATGATGGTAATAATTTATTCTCCACTCATAAATGTTGATACTTACTTACAAATTCATTGGTTACATGAAATTTACATTGATAGCTACTCTATCTATAGTATACTATCAAATTCCAACATGGTAATGACAACTTGATTTTCAATAATAATTTTCTCACCAAATAAATACTATATTACCTATATACTCATTATTCATGGATAATCGCATTGGATTATTTCATTATAACATTACTTATATAAATTTAGTAATTGATTCCACATTATTTAAAAACATTATGGAAATAAAATAATGAATTGAAATAAAATCAACGATTTTACATTATAGCATTGATAGAACAACTGTCATACATTCCCTATATCATTTAGAGATTTAACTCACATAACATAATAGAATAAATCATTACCTTGTATTATTGGACTATGCTATGAATGATGGTGATTCACATACACATCCCTTATATTTGGATAGTTATTCGGAATTGTCCCAAGATTTACACACATTTATGGATGTTCTTCGTGAAAATAATACCCCATATTCTATTTTTCACTAAAGATGTGATGTTGGGCATTTACCTCATCGTGCAAATTTTGGGAAATATGGTCTTCTCATCCACACATGTAACAGTTTCTGCTCCTTAGGAGGTAGTTCCCCCAATGCTTCTTCCCACATTTTTTTCTTATAGAATGTTTTACAAGATTTACTCATCTTCATTGGTCAATGTTTGTCATCGTGTTAGGATCCAATGACCTCTTCTTTTTTCGACATTTGAGACCATTGTGTCCCACCAAACTCTAGATCAAATTTCATTGAATTTATCACGATATCTTCATAGTTTTCATAATCTTTATAGGAAATATTTTTCTATAGATGAGGTCTTATTCAACTCAAGAATCTATAAACCATCCCATTATGATCCATGAAAACGATGTAGGTGTAATGGGAAAGCCTTTTGATGTTTATCTTATAGCTTCCTACATATTAATTTTCTTTTTTCTTCAGTTTGAAGAATCATTTTACAATTCTAATACTCATCAAATTAGAGAAATAATTAATAATCAAAAGTCTCATGATTTCATTCTATTCCAAATATTCAGAGTCCCATATTGGCCTTATGTTTTAAATTTGTTCCCATAACTGACCATATTATTCCTCTAAACTGTACTTGGCATGTGTGTATTTTTCTTCTTCTAAACAACAAATTACAAGAATGTTATTTTATATAGAGCTTACCCACTATTACGCAATAAATTTGTCTGTCGATCGACTGAATTTCTATATCTTTTGATGTATAAAGGACATGGTGGAAGTTTGTTCCCTTCATGGTGAAACTAGTATCTCATCATGAATCATGTTATTACCAATTACAATACAATGTTTATTCATTATTCTCATGAATGTTATGATTCTATATTTTATTGTAAGGTCATAAGCACATTGTCAGTTATGCTTACCATTTTTTGACTTTCTTTTACTTCCATACTTTTTGAAAAATAACAAAACATTATTGAGAAACATGTTTTATATAATAATATTATAATTAAAAGGGAACTTTTATTTAATATAACATTACACTTCAATATTTTATTAATTACAAACAATAAAATTTCAGTAAATAATTTATAATTATTTCTAAAAAACATGTGTTCAACAGAATTTATCACCCAAGAGTTTCAAATGATGAGTGTCGTAAAGACCACTATTAGGTACCAGATCCGATTTTAGTAAATATAAAAAAGTTTATTTTGGGTTTTATGCCTAGATATATCTGCGATAGAGAAACATCGAATTGATTATATTCAGATAAGGACTTATGTGTCTGGAAACGACGAACATATAATTTTTATAAAATAGAAGGATTATTTTCTATTTTTAATAATTTATAATGGTTTTATTCTAATTGTTTCAAATCATAATATCAATAAATAACAAAAGAACCTTGATACAAACTTTTTAATCCTTCCATTTTATTACATGAACTTTCATCAAATTTTACAAATAGAGGATTTTTATTGATTAGTTTTTTAAAAAATAGGTACATAATATAAGTAAACATAAATCATTATTATATTCCACCTGAAAGGATTAATCATGGATCATACTAAGTAAATTTATTTCATCTCATAACTTTCGGACCCATATTAATGGAATTGGTGAGTTAAAGTCCTAGTAAGGGAAAATAAGAAAAATAGTTTACATGTGATCCTGAGAAAGGATGATAAGTAATTAAAGAATATCAATATATAATGAAAATGAGAACATTAAGAATATAATAAATAAAGTAACATGAATGATAACATATAAATCTTCCTATAACATTTAATTTCGTCATTGATAATCATATCACCATTGTTTGTCATGGATGTGTCATAAATATTTCCAAGGATGGTCACCAAGGTATCATAATACATTTCATCTCAAGATACATTGTTTATTACCCAGTGCATGTGATAACAATCATGGGAAAACATAATGTGTATTAATTAATTAGATCCACAAATACGACGATAAAATATATCATAAATAACTCATAGAGAATAAACGAAATGAGTTTCATTTCAAAATTTTAATTTTTTAGAATATCCTCAAAATATATATCTTGTGGTCATTTTAAACCCACAGAAAAGGTAAGTTGTATTGATTTATGTTATTAAAATAATTAACATATAACTATATCAATGTGAATAAAACTAAATTAGAAAAAGTTTTGGTTGTTTATAATATAAATTAAAATACTTCTTTGATAAAAAGAAAAAAAAATTACATGAAAATCGAGCATCATTAAGAGTATGAATCATGGTTTTAGAAAACATTAAAAATAGAGGGGGAAAGGGTCTCACATTTTCCAATGAATCATAATATATTAATGATCTCGAATAAAATCTGTAGAAGAAAATTTTGTGGCATTTTAAAAAAAATAGCACTTAAAAAGGAAAGAAGAAAAGAAATTAGAAGTTAAGAGTTCACTTATCATTAATAAGGACTCTTAAAACATTGTGATCCGGACCATGGGGTTTTAGAGACCTATTAAGAGGGCTCATTGGAAGGTAATACAAATATATATTAATCTATAATTTTTTTTAATTAATTTAAACAATCAAATGGGAGGGTATTTATAACCAATGTGATGGAGTTTTTTATTAATTTCATTGGACACCTTGTTTGTGGTATTTTCAAAACCATGGGAATTTCCATGGTATTTTCCCTTTTTATTTTGCACAGAGGACAAATTTTGAGTTTATTTATCATATATCTTTCTACAATCAAAATAAATTTATCTAAAAATCATTATGACATAACTCTGATATCATTAAACTTACTGAAAAACTGAAAATGTATTTTAACAATTCACCAAAAAAATAAGTTATTTTATAAAATAATTATAAATTAATCCTAACGAAATAATGATATTATGAATTCATAAATGAAATAAATTTTATCATAATATATAATTAAATATATTAAATTTGATTTTTATCTTTAAAAAATAGTTATTTATTAAAAATATTTGTGGATAGAAAATGCATAGTTAAAATTGAAATGTGAAATTTCTGAAAAATGAAAATCTAATAATATTTAAATATTTAAAAATTAAAAGAGTTTATTTATAACAAAATTTAATTATGATATAAAATTAACAATAATATAACTTAATATAATAATTATAATATTCTTGAAATGTATAATATATGTCCAAAAAAATAAATTTATCAAAATCCATTTGAATTTTATTAGGGAGAACAATTCTTAAAACAGAGGATACACATAAAAAATTTATCAATAAAAATGTTTTAAAAAATATTTAACTAGGTCCTTGTAACATAAAACCTTAATACACCCACATACGACCTCTGGATAATGTGTGTGATAGTGATAGAATCATTTGGTGGCTCAGATAACATCGTCAAAGTGGTAATTTCAACTAACTCGAACTTATCCTATATGTGACTTTGTTCAAGAATAAAACATTGAATCATGTATTAGGATTTCTCAAGAATGAATCTCAAAATTTCTACCAACCATCTATACTCTGATAATTGGGATTCAAATGGAACAACTAAATTAGATAAGGCCCTGACATCTTCTTTCTAAATTATTTTTTTTAATTTATATTTATAAATGATAAGAATAGCATTAAGAGTATAGTTTCCAAAGGTCATATTGAAAAATGTTAATATTAACCAATGGTCATATAATGATCGAAACTCGATGGTCGAATAAAAATATACTTACTTCATTATTAATGAGAGATATTTTTTTTAATAATATAATACACATTTTTAGTAAAAATAATATCATTTAAAATATTCAGGTCGCTACATAAAAAATAAAATGTCTAATTTTTTAATGTATTAGTTTGAGAGAAAATCTATTTATTTTTTATATTACTATTTAATTGATTTATTTTATGATAATCTGTAATATTTTATCACATCATTATAGTATTTTTAAATAAATTCATCCCTCAATTCGTTTTATTCTAATATTAATTATAATATATATATATATATATTATATTATAGGTATTTTTATGCATGTGTTTGGGTTCAATGTGATTATAGAAATACATTATATAAATAATACATTTTTATATTTTATATATGTGTATATTTAATTGTATGTTGGGTTTAAATATGTTTATATATATATTTTGGTTAATATGTGTTTTATATATATATAGATTTTATATCGTATTTATATAAATTTAATTATATAATTCAAGACACATAGAAACATATATATATATATATATATATATATATATAGTTTTTTATAAAACATATTATACATAATATTATAATGTTTTAAAAATATTTAATGAAACAAGATAAATATGGGTCCAAAATAGTTCGATTCTAATGATATGATGGTAGAGAAAAAGAACATTGATAAATATTTTATAAAATTGTCATCTATCCTTAAAAATAAAATATATATAACAATGTCCCCATGTATTGTTTTTATATTAAAAATAAAATTTTCAAGATGAATTGGCTGATTACATGACCTATTCTGTAATTGACTAGAGTGCAAAATGTTTTAACAAATATAAATAATATATAAATTCCTCTACGAAGTTAATTAGCCATTTAAATAAGGAATAATGGGATGCGAATTAATATATGATGATTTGAATCATACTATGGATTCAAAAAAATATATTGAATATGCATTTATAAATTATAATATAATTATAGAGAAAATGAAAAAAATTATGTATATGATCACGTCTTTTTGTTTAATTTTTTTTGACACTATCAAAATTATTATAACATTAAAAATGAAAAAAGTATAAAAGGATGGTGTAATCCAAGTTTAACCAAGCATATTTTTGTGTTGAATAATATTATTTAAAATATGAACGAGCTTACATGTACAACATATAATGAAAATAGAATGGTATGATTGACTAGTATAAACAATGATAAATATAGGTCTTCCATAGATGCAAAATATTATTTTATAAATAGTTGGATTATCTCTATATGTTTCTAATCTGTGAGGAATATTTATTCATAAATTTTTTTTTATAAATATAATATGCCACTTTCAAATCATTCCCACATATCAATTGTTTTATGGATGTTTGATATTAGTAAAGTAGATGACAGGGAAACGAGATAAAATAATTTTTGACGAAAAATATAATCACCTAACATATTAGTCTAAATAGAATAAAATAAAAAATTAGTACCTTGAATTTGTTTATGAGATACCGAACATTTATCTTATATTATCTATAAATGCCATTAATATTTATTGTTTAACAAGAATAACACACAACACATGGCTGGTTATGTTAGATTGTTTTAAATAACCACTATATTTATACATAATGTGTAAAAAAATTATGGAATATTTACTTATATTAGTACCAAAAGATAAAAATTATGATAGATTAATTTTTTTCACATATTTAATATTTTCATTAAATTTTGGTTACATGTGTCATAGTTTTGAACCACATGAGGAATATATTATTTTTGGGGCCATGTTTTTTATATGAAAAATTTATTCACTTATTTGAATTAATTATTTGTATACAACATTAATGGGAGGTTATTGTGTCTAATTTTTTAAGAAGTTACATTCTCATATGTGTTGGAAAATTTTATTAAAATAATGAATCATTGATATCATAGGTTATACCTCAACATCATCATTAACAATAATGGGAAGAAATTTATGGGAACTCGAAACAGGGTTTTTCATCTTTATCATTATCAAGATAATAATTATTTTATAATTTAAAAGTTATTTTTATAAAAACATGATAAAAATTCTTTAGTAAATTATAATTTTTTGATATAAAAAACATTTCTATAAACAATATTTCTATAAGGGTATATATTTCATATATTTTCTATATTTCATACACGTATATAAAAAGTATTTTTAATATAGTACTAATAATTTTTAAATATTTATAATCGATGATAAAATATTGAACTATGTTTATGTTTTTAATTATTTAAATTAGAGTCATATTAGTGTTTATACTATTGAATAAATGTAAACAATACTCTATTTATCAAGGAGGTCATAATATTTTCATGAATGTGATGTTAAATTTTATTATATTTTTAAATTTTATAACTATCTTAGTGTGTGATTTATAAAATTTCAAGAATGATTTATCAATTAATGAAATAAAGTTAACTGTAATAAAATAAAAACATCAAAATCATAGTTTTTAATGTTCTATTTATGTAAATAATTAGAAAATCCATATCATGGATGAATAAAATGATGAATCTCCAAGGAATTAAAATTTAAATAATTTCCCCAATCAAGGGGTACAAGCCTAGTATGAGAAAAAAATATTCTATATTAAAGATTCTTTACTATTCAGAAAATTTTATTATTGTTAGTACTCCCACATTAAATCTGAGATGACAACATAAAAATCTATTGATTGATATGATATAGACTAATGATTCTATAAATGTCCCTAAAGGTAATTTTTCAGAAATATTGAAAAGGTTCTCATTCATGAATTTATTTTTATTTTCATATAGTGCATATTACCAAAAAAATGTTTAACCCTCAATAACTAAGATTATTTTTAATATTAATTAATTTCTATCAGTCATGTCAATTCAGTGATGATTCAAACAATAGAATATAAATTCTAATCACTTTTGTATGAATACTATATGTTCTTCCCAATACCATTCATTTATATCATGTTTAATTTGTTAATATATAACCAAAAATTTGGCATAATAAATATTTTAATATAGATAACCTATTAAATATTATATAAAAATAATGAAAGATTGTGTTAAATATCAAATATGATCGTGAGGTTTTTTAAATTAGAGGTATATTTAATATCATGTAATTGAATTATGATCTAAATACAACTTTGAGTTGGATTGAATCATTATTCTAAAACCATTCTTTAATAATAAGTGTGATTGTTGTATCTTTTCAGGAATTGATATTTTGGAATTATCCATCTTAAATTATAAATAACCACACATGAATGTTTTTAATTATAGTATAAAGTTTATTCCATATATTTTTGAACGTAAAGTAATTATATAGAATTTGAGTGTAACAAAGGTTAAATTTTTTATATCAAATAAAAAAAATAAAAACATTATTTTTATACATCATGAACAGATTTATAATGAGTTATCCAACAATCCTAATGTTTATAAGATTAATTTCAATGGATATCCAAAGGACCATGTGATAAAATTATATCTTAAATTTTAAAAACAATTAATTTATTTGAATTATGTATAAACGAACAAGAGTGGAATAGGAATGTTCGAAATATTAGCGTCAATATTTTGACTGAATCGATTTAAGTATAGCTGATTAAATAAATAAATAAAATATTTTAAATATTTTATTATTTTGAACCATTGATGGAAGTTGGTAGATTTATTACATGTCATTTTTTGTTGTAATTTCCATAAAATAATTTATAATAATTATAGTTTTTTTATTAATGAAATGTAAAATGATCCCTACATAATTTCATAAATATTATTTTACATTTTTAACGCAAATGAAATTGAAAAAAATAAATTAATTGATAGTTATATGCAAAAAATAAAATACAGAATCAAGTGTTAATTCATTAGTGGATTATCCATTACTTATAATTCCCCATATATTTATTGTATGATGATGTGTAGATGGTATATTATTTTCTTTATGTTAAAATATAATGAATTTTTATTTAATATGTGAAGTGAGAAAAAAACATAAGTCTTGATTGACGAAAAGAAAATTTTAAAATTATGATTTAAATATATTTCATTATATATATATAATAAAAATTATATTCATATAATTTATATTCAATAGATAGTTTATGTTTCATATTTTTTTGTATGACATTTGATATAGAAAATTCCATTTTCAAAATTATAAGTTACTCACCCCAATAAGTAAAAATCTTAATAAGGTGTTTCTCAAAATATTATTTATTTATTTTTATTATCTTTATATTTTATTATTAAATATAATTTTGTTAGTCCATGAAATAAAAATATTTTCATATAAACTAAAATATTTAATGGATTGTAAATTTAAAATAGAATTATTACATGAAAAAATTTAATTTTATTCTTGTTGATTTAATATTGTTAATAACAAGTTGTTAGTTTTTTAAAATAAAATAATCTCAGGAGGGGAAATGATTGTTTTGTGAGGTGGATATATTTAATAAAAACTACAACTGAAAAGTGTAATGATTATTGTATCATAATTATATGGGATATTAAGACAAAAAATTATATATCTTGTATACAATAAGTTTTTTTAATTATTTATTTTCAATTATTAGTCATAATATAATTGTTTTATTATTATTATATATATTTATAAAAAAATTACCAAATCATGTGATATATTAATTTCAATTTTTTTATTTTTTATATATTAACGTTCATCCTTCATTAGGTATTTCTCAATATTATATTTTACTTATTTTAGTTTCATTAATTAAATATACCTATTTTCAGAATTACGAATAAATAGTAATTGAAAATCAGCATCAGTTTCTTCAACCTATGTAAATAATCCAATAGTTTCATGAAACTAATGGAAATATGAAATCAATACATTTTTTATATTTTTCAAAAAATATCATATTATTCGGATGCATGGTGTATACTAAATAACAAAATATTGAATGATCAATATTAAATTTTATATAAGATAAAAACACAAGTACCATATTAAAAATAATTTAAATGCACTCTGATGGTTATAGAATATTAATAAAATTAAATTTGAATCCAATATGATATGAAGGAACTAACTACAAGTCAATTTGATGCATTATATGTTTTATATGAATAAAAGAGTATTTATTCAATATAAAGATGGGTTTTTTGTTCAAAGTATGTGTCACATTCTCATAACAATAAAAATTTCATGGATTTCCACGAATTAGTGATAAAATGGTAATCTATTAATTTATAACCATTAGAAAACTAGAATCTATCATTATAATGCTCCAAATTATAATAATGAACTAAAGTGTATTTATTTCATTTTAAGTGTCTCTTAAAATCACAATATGACAAATGAGAATTAACAATAAATTATTTTTAATCATGATATTGGATATATGACCCAATGTGCTTATTTCATTTTGATGATAATGTTTTATTTCAAAATTTTCATCAGATGCTCATAACTAGGAAAATAATCATTGATATTTATGAAACAATTTAAAATTATCAGAAATAAATTTATAACCATTCAAAATGAAATACACATCATTATAAAAAAATCTATACATGGAATAAACTGAACCTAATATTTCCATTTTAGGTGCTAAATTAGATTACAATGCATATCACATACACAAAACCAATAAAATTTGTTTCATTTTAATGGAAAAATTTTGATAATGAAATTTAATTCATTTGTTATATATATAGATTAATTCACTTAAATCCTTTGAAGAATTATAGGTTGTTCGTATGACATGATATGCATGTATTCAATATATAAATAATATTTTAGTTCAAAATCAATGTCACAAATTCAAAATTCTGAAAAAAAATCATGGCTTTTAATTAAAATACAAAAAATGATAATTAATTAATTGTGTCCCTTTATGAATGTACCATATATAATTCATTTATATATTTTATTTTAAATTATATAAAGTGTATTTTATAATATAATGAAAAAAATAATTTAAACAGAATGTCACAAACTAAAAATCATGAAAACATTCTTGGTTTTTCTTAAAACTATATAAAAATGATCACTATTTCATATCTGACATATTGGATTTATTATCACAAAATTTTCATGTGTGGTTTGTAATATATTACTAAAATATTGTGATTTAAATATTTAAATAATATTTTAGTATAAAAGAAGCATCTCATTCTGTTAACCTATAAAATTATTATGGATTTCATGAAAATAATGAAAATGGTTATTGATTTAATTTTAAACAATATGATTGAATATTGTTTCATTTTTAAAGGTAATTTTGTTTTAATAATGTAAAATATTTTTTTCATTTTAATTAAAAAAATTCAAAACACTTACGACGTAATAAAAATAAATAATTTTGTGTTTAGAATAATAGATAATTATTTGAAAATGAATGTTGATACATTTATATCATGTACAAATTTACTAAATTCCATTAAAATCATGTGAGGATGAATAGATGATTGTAAATTCCTGTATTAAATTAGAAATTGATATTTTAGGTCAGGATATGTGATAAAAACTCAAAACATATAACATTATCTCTACATTTCACAATAAATTTGAAAATTGATAATTGATTCATTTTAGAAAATTTGGAATTAACTTCATTTCATTATGACTTGTGTTGTAGTTTGTATGTACTAAGAATTTTTTTTATATTTTAAGTGTTAAATTTTCTGAAAACATAAAAACATACCAGAAACCATGAAAATTGACAACTATTGTAACAAAGCTCTGTGACGATTTTTTCTATTTATAATAGACATGTTATTTTTAACTTCATTTTTTTTAAAAATATGGGTTGGTGGTATGATTGTATGGGCATGAATTTTTTTAACTTCTCATTATTTTATGAAGAAAACATTATGTTCGATCTCTTACATGATAAACTATATCGAGGTTTAATGGAATAATAAATATTAATATTTAAATAATACAATTATAAACTAGCTATTATAATAGCCGGTATAAACAGAATCAGAAAAATAATTAAAATATATATTTTGAAAGTTAATTTAATATTATAATTTGTGACCAATAGATTATAAATGAGAAAAAAACCATTTGAAATTAATATGTAATCTTTTTCTGAAAAAAATATTTAATTTTTCACAACTGTGTCTTATTATAATAAAATAATAACCTCACTGAGATTTGATTTAGTTAATGATATATATATAGATAATATTCTATATATTTTTTCATATTAATTATACGTGTTATATATACGTGATATAGAAATATGATTCATTTTACTCATAGAAAATTGGTATTTTTCTCAATGAATTTTTACCTCCTTTTGATGAATAAATTATCATAAAACCAATTTTTTCTCACATTTATAAATTTTATGTGACAAAATAACCTTCACATTGGTAATTTATATTTCAATATTATCATACAATTAATATTTTTTCTATTTTTCAAATTAGTTTCATTTTTTGACGAATAATGTAAAGTTCTACATAATAATTGAAATTTGAAATTTCATATAAATAATTTATATGTTGAAATTATACATTTATTTTTTTAATGATAAATTTGATAAATTATATATTTATTAAATAAATTTATGCCATTAGATTAATTTTCATATTTAATTTTTATATAAAATTTTTTCAAGATTTCAAAAAATTTCACATTAAAACCATGCTTTCTGACACCATCTATGAGATTAATTTAATATAAATTTTTCCACTTCCATGTTTTGAAATTTGAATAATATATTACACACTTTTAATAATAATTTCTAAATTTAGTAAATATTTTCCATTTATTTTTTGGTAATATGAATAGTAAACATAATAATTTTTTCACATTATTTAATGGTAAATTAGTTAATAAATGATAAAAATAATGTTATAATTATTATTTAATTACTAATAATGATTTCCAAATTTTACATGAATATTGTTTTCAACAAAAATAATATATGAATCTAATTTATTACCTATTGGAGCTGTTTTTATGATTTTAAATCCCTTATAGTATTTTATTTTAAAAAAGTAAATCTTGTCCCCCTAATATTTTTCATATGTATAATTGTTTAAACATTATGTCATATAGAAAATATAATTCCATCATAAATAGTTTCTGAAAAAAAACAATTATATTCATCATGGTATTTTTTTATTTTATTTTAGAAATAACTACTTTGAATACTTTCACAACAATGATAAAATTATCATTCAATTAATTTTAAAAATAAATTAAATGATATTGAAAATATTAAAATAAATAGTCCATGAGATGCATAATGGAAAGTAATTTTTTTATCTTGTCATGACATATTCTGAATGATATTAATTTGTTTTATGAATTATAATTGTTATCTTTATATTTTTAACTGTCAAAGTAGTGAGTAGTGTTAAAATTGACAATAATGCTATTTTAAAATAAATAATATTTTACTAAATGATATAAAATTATTAATAATCGATAATTAAGAAAAAAATTTGTATAATGTTTAAAATTTCATTAATAATTAATTTTTTGGATGATTTTAATTTTAATGTTTATATATTAACCCTCAATAAGTAAAAAACATATTATCAACTTTCAAATTAAAGAGGATAAATAATGGTTAAAACCAAAATATTAGGGTAAAAATATAGTCAAAACATATATAAATTTTATTCTTTGTGGGTAGTTCAATTTATCATTATATTGTATTTGAAATAACCACAATTAGATCAATATCTAATTGAATATTAATTTATTTTAATTTATTATTTTGAAAAATTTCAAAAGTTCCCCACCCTTCTCTTGTAAAAGGGATCCTCAAATTATAATTCTTTTACAAATAAAAAATATTTTATTATAGTCGACCTCAACTCAAATTACTTCCTACTATAACTCTATTAAAATTGTAGGTCTTTTTTTGAATAGAACTTCTTTTAGTGGAGTAAATGTGTTATGAAAGAAAATATTTTAAAAGAAGCCATATATTTTTTAATAAAGTGATTTTTTTTACTTCACTTAAAAATAACAATATTAAAAGATGATAAAATAATAACTACAATATCCTCAATATAATTATATTTTAATATGTCTATGTAATAATACATATCAATCAAATATTTCATCAAATGTGACAAGATTTTTTCATTCATGTGTATGAGGGACAACCGCCTCATAAACATATGTAATTCATTATCCATAACCATCTTTCTAGACCTGTTTTAATGATGGAATTAATGGTTAGATTTGATATTCATGGAATATATATCATTACTAAATAATAATATATCATTTAATTTTATACATTTACATGAACATAAAAATGATAATATCGTTCATGGTTATGCATTAATTATCACCTCCACCAAGAGATGTGATTATATTTTCCATTACAAAATTATATGAATTATATATAATTATATTTATTGAACTAATATAATATATATTATATTAGAATAATTCTATAATGAGAAAATTATACTTAACTTGTTTCCATAAGTATCATTAAAAATTAGGATTGTTATCCATGCGTACGTGCATCCTACCATCTCTCTAATCGTAATATAGTTTATTTTTAATATCCATATTTAATTTATGGATTTAAAAGTAATATTTATATATAAATTTTATGATAATTGGATCATTATTATTTTGGATATTATGCAATATTTTATTCCTTTACAATAGGCATTATATTAATGTTTTTTTGGAATCATATATTAAATATTGATAGAAAAATCTAATCGGAATAAAAATAATTGAGTAATTGTTATAACATGGTAATAATCTATTTAAAATGAATAATAAACATGATTTTTTTTCATGAAAGTATAAACTATACTATATTTAATAGTTAGGAATTAATGTATTTCATGTGATGTGCCTTACTGATGGAAAGTGACACATTAATTAAAACATCATTTTAAATGATTTGAATAAATATATTCTAAATAAAAATATTTCATGTAAATAGTTTTAAAATTATTTTTATTAATTTATTAATATTGAAATGAATTTTTATAAAATGATTATATTATGACTTTTAATAAATGTTTTTAGAAATGGATATTTTTTAGGTTTGATATGAGAGAAATTAATTTAAAAAAACTCATTTAATGATAGTCATTCGATTATGTTTAAAAATAAGATATCAATTTCTTTTATCTTATATTTAATGATCGTATTTTCTATATTTCGGGAATTCATTATGTTTTGGATATTCCTTTACATTTAAAATTTTAATTTACAAATATTGTTTTTTCATTTTTAAATATGTGACTTTTTAAAATTGAAATGTTATGTCAAATGAGAAAATATATTTTCCTCCAAATTTTTTTAGGAATGGTTTATTCGTCATTCTTAATCAATGGATCATGGGAATAATTTATGATTATGGGTAATTAATTTAATAATTAAGGGTTGTTGATCCCATTATAGTAGTACAATGTATTCGAAAATGGGATAAAGTTAACATAATATGTTTTTCCTTGGAGATTATATGAATATATTATGGTTTTTATTGAACATATACCTACGATTATTATTCCCATTATATGAAAATGATATACTTTATATATAATAGTTTTTTGGAAATTTTTTTAAAATATACTATTATTATATATTCTTTCTTTGTATTTTAAATCATTTCTTTATGTTTATAGTGTGCATGTTTTTCATGTGAAAATGATTTGTTTTATTCACTCAAAGAACATTAAATGGGTTTTAGATACTCTCAAAGGACTAAATATTTTCTTTTTTACCTAGAATTTTTTTTCTCATCCCATGTATGAAAATATTTTCTATATGTCTTAATAATTTCATAGGAAAAATAATATTTAATGAGAAATCATAAAATATGTGTCATGAAAAGAAAGAAAAATATTTTAAATGTTTTACCTTTGATGAAAAAATTTATTCAATGAATATGTGTGCAATTGTAATTTATTGGTTTTTTACTTAAAGGTTTTTCATAATTCCAAAAATATCTAAACTTAAAATATCATTTGGAATTAAAAAAATAGAATTCATGTCTAATGTCACAATAATATGGAATGTATATGGTTGGATCCATATTTTTTGTATCCATTTTGGGTTTGGAAAACTATTGTGATTAGGATATTTTTTAAGAGATATTGATATCATTATGGGTTTATGGTTTTTATGTTGATCATATTTTTAGTGTCCTAGAAATTACATTTTATGATTTTGTCTATTAAATTTTAAGGCGAATAACACAATTTTTTAGGACATAAATTTATGTGGAAATTATATGTTACTATATTTTATGATGAAAATTGAATGGTAGGAGATATACATTGTGATGAAAATATATTTTGGTTAATTTTTACATTTTTCACAATTATGGAATTTTATATGGATTATAATAATATCCTTAAAGAAAAAATTCACCCATTAGAACATGCGAAAACTCATCATGTTTGTCAATGACACAGGAATTGAACCGACAATAGAAGGGTTATGAGGGTGCATATCATAACACTATCCAATGAGAGGCCATAATTAATATAACATTTCATTTTAGTTAATCATTCTTGTGGATGAATACTAAGATCATTTTTATGATAATTATTTTTATCATATAGATATCCACAGGGCTTTACATTAATTTGGCGATCAAATAATAAATGTTATTTCAGTTGAAATAACCTAATGTTGGATTCTTATATGATTATGGTAAATAGAATACTATTGGATTTGAATTAGGTAATAATGGTTGTATTCTATTGTAGAATAATATGTGATTTTATTGAGGATTATGGTGATTTATGTTATTGGTGGAAATGGATAATATATCATATATATTTTATTCTCTAATAAATAATTTTTTTGGGATGTGATTATAAGTGTGAGTAATGTTATTTAGAGATAAATTTATCTTAGAAGAAAATGTGATCGAATACATTTGATTTTGTGATTCAGTTTTATTCTAGAATATAATTGGTGATTGTTAATGATAGTTATTTATTACAATTTGGAGAATTACACTACTTAAGAAATTATGTTTTCTTGTAGTAAAAAAATTTTTTAATGAAAAAAAAGTAATAGGAATAGATTGTTATAGTTTTTGTATTTAGTGACTTATAGAATTTGTTTCTATGGATTCTGTTATAGACAATATTTATTCTTGATTACTAATGGTTTGACAAATAGTATTTATTGTGGATAAAATAGATTATAGGATGTAATTATACATGTTACGAATATATATTGATAGTCAGTTTTCTCATCTAATGCGATTTTCTTCTACATGGATGACTTGTATGTATTATCTCAAGAGACTTCCATAATTTCCATTATATCATTCAAAATGGATGTTTTATTGACCGTTTTATGATGTGGGGTTTACAAAAAGGTACTATCAAAATTCAATCCTTTTTTACTGAGGTAGAGTTTTACATTGTGAGCTCCAAATTTCTAGAATGGAGTATAATGTAAAATCTCATATTTTTAATAATGAAAAACTATATTATATAGAGTACATGATATTCCATAATGAGCACAAATGAATAAATAAATATTATTATTTAAATGTTACCGTTATAACTTAGCTGTTAGAATGGTGGGTATTAATAAGATCAATTAAATTTGGAAAATTTTATTTATATGTCTCAATATATGGATTATTTGGGTGACCAATAAATTTTAAATTAAATTAAGACACTTTTTAAAATAAAATGTAATATTTTCCTAGAAAAACTATTTAAATGTTGATTAGTATGTTTTATAAAAATTAACTAAACAAGACTATTTCTTTTATTATATCAATTAAATATAATTAAAATATATATAATCTAATGTTTAACATTCCACCTATTTATTTTCTGTATATGTTATAATAATAAATCTCATATTATGAATAAAAATATGTATTTCATAAATGGATTTTTTCATCCTTTTGATGGCGCACATGTTGTAAAAATAAATTGTAACTACCCAAACATTCATTTAAGGAAATACATCTTGATCTAATTAAATGTATCTTTATGAAAAATGTTTATTTAAAAATTTCAACATCATTGGTTTTATGTTTTTGGATTTTAAAATACCATTATGAATTATTACTGTTGCAAATATAGCTGTTGAAAAATGATCACATGATTATTATAAATAAAGGGCATTAACAAATCCAATTTACTCAAAAAAAGGAAGTGATGGACTCATATAGTATACATGACCCATATGATTCCCATTTTGCAAATCTCGAAAAGGAGTATGCGTTATTGGGATTCCCTCTTAACCAAGACCAAGACAAGCTCGAATATGTTATTCTTGAGTGGGACTGCCTATGAGAGAAGTGGATGTTGAGTGAGATTACCTCCCGAAAAATGTTTTCCAAGCCACCCCAACAATCATTCATCATCACATACCTTACTCTTCATTATTATGTTGGAGTTATAAGGGGTTATGTAACAAGACCTTAGAACTATGGTTATGTGCCTTCTCTTTTGGATAAAATAATGAATATACATTCATTTTATTATTGTTACATTGTAAAATGTTTTAAGCACACATAGAATTTTTAGTTAATATTAATCTATGAAATGTATATTGATGAATTAAGGGATATTTGAATTAAATAATATTTTAATAAAATATTATTATTATTAGTAATGTAATTTTTATTAAATATAAATTAGTGTATAATTTTAGAATGCAGTTGTAAATTTCATTAATGTTTTAAATCCATTTTTGTCAAAACCAATGAATTTTCGATAAATATCAGTTTTTATTTTAAAAGTGAAAATTAATATATTTAGAAGATTTTTTAGATAAAATGAATATTATTTCTATAATCAGGATGTCTAAATTATCCAATCGTAATTTTTTCATAATTTTCTGGGACAGTCAAATTTTTGGGTAAAACTTAAATACCGTTTAAATATATATTGTGGTTTATGACATCATAATGACCCAATAGTGATGTAATAAAATAAAATAATCACTATTTTCGTCCAATATATGTTTTTACATTAAAATTATGTGATTTTGGGTTTTTTTTATTTTACAAAGTTTTAGTGGACCCTTCAAGACATATTAAACATTTTGTCTTTTCAAATTGTTTTCCATTGGAGTGTGACTCAACTCCCCATAAGCATCCCCATTATTTTATGATGTTCGGACTTTGGACTTATAAAATATATATTTTTCACTTCCCTTTCCAAAAACCATGTTCAAATACCATGGGTTGTTTTTTAGTATTGATTAATTTAATGTGAGTTGTCCCAAACCTAAATAATAATGAATTCCCTCACCATTCCTTTATAAACCCACCCAATATCACACATCCTCCTCACTCAAAGTCTTTGGAGTTTGTCCAACCTCTTACCTCCTCTTTCAAGAATCCTTCCAAGGTGCCCGAGGCTCCCAAGAAGCCTCTCTCAAGCCTATCTCAAGACTTTGGAAGCACACATCCAATTAAGGGTTTTTCTCCCTTTCTTATTTTTATCAAATATTCTATAAATTGTTATGCACTTTTAATTTCAATTATTAATTTTGGGGTATGGTTTTGCAACTCCCCCATACTACCTTCTTAATGTTTTAATGATGTGATACCCCTTTCTCATTCATTAAATTCCTCCCCTGTACACACTTTACTATGTCGAAATTCTGAAATGAATTTCTCTCTCCTCATTTAAAATGAAGAAATTCATTTGTATCATGAATCTAAAGACCATTACATTTGTTGGGTAATGTACTATATGACCCCTTTACATTCCATTGCATGTAAATATGATTATACACCCCTTTCTCTCTCCTCAACTATTTTTATGAGAACTTATGTAACGTCGTTATGCTGCTTAAATTGCATCGCACTTTTCCAAGCCAAAGTCATAGTGTAGTAAATACCATGCCCATATCCCTATAATGGGTATTCACCGTTATGCACATTTAATTATTATCTAAATAGATTCATGTATGTATTTCACATTCTTTTATCATTTAATATAAAATTATTTTTAATTATTCAATGTTATATGATACATGTGGCACACTTATGCATGTAATGAAATGTTTAAGAAGGGTCCTCTCTGATAGCTCTCCTATATATTAGGTAATGTATAGTATCATGATATTGTATGTGAAGTTGGTATTTACTCATGATAAATAAAGTGAAATGAGGGTTTACACATGCTTCATATGTAATGTGGGTTACTGATTCTCCATGTGCAATGAGCCTTGGCATATTCTACTTCCATGTTAAGTGTTGTTGCCACATTTTGATGATGTAATTATCATGATTTATCATAACCTTATGTTTGTGATTCTCCTAAACTGTATTGATATTCCTATTTTCTAACATGAATTTTATTCCTCATTGAATTCAATGATTATTCCCTTACTGGGCATTATAGATCACATTTTTCTTATGCATGTCCTCAGGTTATCCCATGCAATGCTATGTAAGAGTGAATGTAGTTTTCATGTAAAGAACGTTTTCAATAAAGATGCTTTATTTCGTGTTTGAGGTTGCTATGTAATGATCCTAATCCCCAAAGACACTATACCTCTCGATCTTCTGTGTTGAATAACATGATATTTATGTAATAAATTATGCATAATTGTGTAATAAAAAGAAGGGTTGTCATAGTTTGTATCAAGATATAGGTATATTTATTTTTGGGATTAGGATTAGAAAACCCTCATAAATCCTTAGAGACAAGTCTATGTATAATAAAAATATCGTTATGCTTTAGTGAGTATTGACTAAGTGTTTTATCATGAAAATACATCCCTGTCTAGATACGAACATGTAGAGGCGGCTATGGCACATATGTATCCTAGGGGTAAACCCCGAAAACAAATCTTTATGCTAGACATGAATGGGAATTGGTGCACAATAAGGGGCCTTGCTGCACTCTTGGTTACGAAACTCTTGGGGGATATTATTTTCTAAATACACATGCTTAGTATGAACCATTATTATGGGACTAAAAAAATTCGCTAAGAATGTATTTTAGAAAGTAGATCATGGATAACATAGAGTGATTCCAATTTATTCGTATGGTAAGGAAATAAATGTTATATATAAGTCATCAAATTTCATATTACCCATTATGTGTTACTACTAAATTTCCATTTATTCCAGCCGATGACCGGTAATATGAGGACTCGAGCTGACAACCTATGTGAAGATCAATGTGATGATTGTACTAATTAGATGCACAATCCAATGGGAGAAGGAATCACAAACATTGTCACGTTTTTATATCATCTAACTCAGTATTTAAATAGAAACATTGGACATGTGGAACATTCAACCCCCCACCCTAATAGAGAACAAGATGATGTCGAGAGCATCATGAGACAAAGGCCTCCTACTTTTTATGGATCAACTGATCCCTCAATCACTGAAAATGGATCAAATCATTTGAAAATATCTTATCTATCCTTCAATGTTCTGAACAAGAGATGGTTTTCCTGGATTCTTATCATATATAGGGTGATTCTTATCATTGGTGGACATTGATAAAAAAATATAAAGCATGAGGAGGAGATCGTGGAATTAAAATGGAATGACTTCCGTAAGATGTTTTTCGATAAATATTTTCTGTGCACCCTCCGGCATATGATGGAAAGGGAGCTCATTGATCTCATGAAAATAGACGACAAATCTATTGGACCATAATAGGAAATGTTCACAAGGCTTTCATGATACGCTTCTGTCTTTGTCGTTACCCCCGAATGCATGGTTGACCACTTCTATGGTGGGCTGAAACCAAGCCTACATAAAGCACTAGCGATCCATGACTTTGGAAGCTATAGAGAAATTTTTCGATGTGCACTTATGGTTGAAATGGACATCAGATAATCTCAGGGATATCATGCGGATAAGAAGCGTAAGGTAGACTTTAATACATGCTTTCTGATGGATAAATCCAATGCTTCTATGAAGATCCAGCGCCCCAATTTTCAATGGTGTGAAAAGAAGCACCCCATAAATTGTCTAAAGGAGATGAGGAAATGCTTTAGGTGTGGAAGAGAAGGGCACCTAGTTGTTAACTGCTGACATGAAAAACCCATGCCTGCAAAATATGAGAGGAACACTCCATTCTAACCAAAATGCATTGTTCATTCCTGTAACTGGAATGAAAGTGGGAATATTTCAAATTAGTTCCTTGAGCCATGGGTTTCCTGAGGCAACCAAAACCCTCCAAAGTAGGAATACTGAGATATTTCCATCACTAATTCCTAACTGAAACCCTATAATGAAGTGGTGGAAGGTATAGTAGTTTTTCATTCAAAAATAGTGAACATAATATTTGATTCAGGTTCTATAGATTCTTTTATAAATCAAAGGATTAGTAGAACAATCCCAGCACCACCAAAAATCATGGATTTGAATTTGTCGGTGATTACGACTAATGGGAAAATCATTTCATCCCATGAATATAACTCCTCCCCTGTCATAATCTGTGGATTGAACTTCATTCTTAACCAAATTGTACTCCCACTGGTGGAATCTGATTCAATTCTTTAAATCTATTGGCTTTCCTTATATAGATCCAACATAAATTGTAATGAGAGGGAATTAACTCTCCATGCGGAGAATAGACCCTTTCTTCTTTACATATTCAAGGAGAAAGATGAACCTTCTTTAGCTCCATCACCTCAATCTTGGATATTACTACACTATGAGTATGTGTATCTATCTTAGATGATCAAGTATAAGAAGGAAACAATCCTATAATACATTCATATTGTGAGGTAATTTGCTGATGTATTTCCCTAGAAATTTCCTACTATTACTCTTATAAGAGATGTCAAATTAGTAATTGATCTTATACTAGGGGAGTTTCCAATATCATATACTCCGTATAGAATTGTTGTTGTGGACCATGAGGAGCTGAAGAAACAACAACATGAGAATCTTGATAATGGGTTTTATGCCCAAGTGTGTCACCATGGGGGGCACAGGTACTCTTCGTCAAGAAGAAGGATGGATCAACGTGCCATTGCATCGATTATCATGAGCATAAAAAATCACGATAAGGAACAAGTATCCTCTCCCACGAATTGATGAATTCTTCAATTAGCTGAGTGGAACAGAATACTTTTCCAAGGTGGATTTGCGGTCGGGATATTATCAAGTAAGTGTAAAGAAGAAAGATATCCCCATGACGATTTTTCATACAAGATATGTGCACTATGAATTCATAGTAATGCCTTTCAGACACACTAATAATCCAGAAATATTCATAGACACGATGAATAGTGTCTTTTGAGCTTACATCGACAAATTTTTTGGTAGACTTTATAGATTATATTCTCTCAAACTCCAAAACCAGGGAGGATCATGAGAAACATCTAAAAACTGTACTATATACCTTGCAGAAGGAGAAGCTCTATGAAACGTACAACAAGTGTGAGTTCTGGTTGAAGGAGGTCGCATTTATTGGGACATATCATCGCAAGAAATGGGATAACATTGGATCCATCCAAAAGAGATGCAATTGAGGGATGGTCGAGGCCAACATCGATAACATATATCCATAGATTCTTGGTTTTAGCTGGATATTATCGATGATTTTTGAGAAATTTATCACGATTGTCCAACCCTCTTACAAACCTAACATAGAAGGGTGAAAAGTTTTCTTGGTGTAATGAATGCAAAGAATGCTTCATGTAGTTGAAAATGAGTCTTATCATTGAGAATGTGCTCACTTTAACCACAAGTGGAGAACGTTTTGTGGTATTCATTGATGCTTTAAAGAGTTTCATGGGATTTCTGTTGATGAAAAATGAAAAAAGGAATTGACTATGCTTCAAGGAAACTGAAATTTCATGAACAGAACTATCAAACACATGACATCATGTTGGCTGTAGTGATGTTTGCTTTGAAATATTGGGGGCATAATCTCTTTAAGGACAAGTGTGAAATATATACAGACTACAAAAGCCTCAAGTATATATTCACACATAAATAGTTGACCATGCGCCAATGAAGATGGTTATAGTTGATCAATAACTATGACTGCTCAATCCATTACCACCCTGGGAAAGTGAACAAGGTGACGAATTCCCTACGTATAAAGGAACCCCTAATTCTGTAATTGATGAGAATTGAAAACGATCCAATCTCATTATATTTGATGAATATGGACTTCGAATCAAAAATAATGGTACATAATCCATCATTTCACAAATGATTGCTCAACTGTTAGTTTTGTAAAGGTTAAAGGATGCTCAAAAAACGATGTGGGATTTAATAAAAAAGAGTAAGCAATCATAAAAGGTAAATCCTTGGTGTATAATGTTAATGAAGAAAGAATTGTGAGATTTGGGAAAAGACCATGTGTTCCATCAAGTATGGAGTCTAATAATGATCTTTTAAATGATGCACATTGTTAAAATTTCTCTATTCACCTAGGAAACACAAAGATGTATCGAGATCTCCGAGAGAATTATTGGTGATATAATATGAAGAAGGAGATCTTTGAATATACATAAATGTGCTTGGTGTGTCATCAAGTGAACTTAGAGAGGAAGATGGCTAAGGGGATGATGCAACCATTTCTCATACCAGAATGGAAATGGGAGAACATCACCATAGACTTTGTCAACGTACTTTCGAAGAAATCCAAAGTGAATAATGTAATCTAGGTTGTTGTGGATCATCCTATGAATTCAAGACACTTCACTGCTATTCGGGAGGATTTTTCATTGGATAATCTAGCTTGGATATATATCAAGGAAGTGGTAAGGAATCATGGAGTACCAATATATATTGTGTTCGGTCGAGATCCAAGATTCCACTAAATGTTTTGGTAAACTCTTAAAAATGCTCTGAATATAGATCTAAACATCAGTATGACCTATCATGATAAAACCAATGGCCAATCCAAGTGGACTATCCAAACACATGAGAATATTTTCAGAGCGTGCTCAGTGGATTTTAATTGAGAATGGGATCAACATTTTCCTCTGGTTCAGTTCTCCTATAATAACAGTTTCCACTTGAGTATCCAATAGAACAATATGAATCCCTTAATGGGAAAATGTGAAGAACACTGGTGTGTTGGGCTGAGGTCGGTTAGAGGAATGTTTTTTGACAAGAAATGGGCAATGAAATGCTGGATAAGGTGAATGGCATTCAGAAATATGTCAAGGAATCCCAGAGTCGAAAAAATAGTTATGAAGATAAAAATCAACTAGACCATGAGATTAAAGTTGGGTACATGGTAATTATATGCATATCTTCATGGAATAAAGTGATAATTATTGGTATGAAAGGTAAGATAAGTCCATGATACATCAGCCCTGTCACTATTCTTGATCGTTTCGGGGTTGTGGGCTATCAAATAGCACTACCACCTACCATGGAAAAAGTACATGATTTATTTCATGTATCCCTCTTAAGGATGTACATACCAGACCCTTCACATGTACTCTATTAATAGGTTTCATAGTTAAAGGATGATCGTTTTTATAAGAAGAAACCAGTGAAGATCATAGATCATAGAAAAAAAGTTCTACAAAATTAGACAATTCCCCTTGTCAAGGTGTTGTGGTGAAACCAGATGTTTAAAGAAGCAATGTGGGAATCAATGGAAGTGATGACGAAGAGTTACCAATATCTATTTTAGTGTGGGAAAATGAAATTTCTCGGTGAAATTTCTCATGGGGAACGATTATAACGACCCAAACATTCATTAAGGGAAATCACTCTTGATATAATTAAATTTATTTTTATGTAAAATTTTGTAACAAAATTTCCACTTCTTTGGTTTTATGTTTTTGGATTTTAAAATACCATAATGAATTGTGACTGTTTATAATATATCTTTCGTACAGTGATAACATGAATTGTATAAATATAGGTCTTTAACCAATCCAATTTACTCAGACAAAGGATGCGATGGACTTATCCAGTGGACATGCCCCATATGAATCCCATTTGTCAGAGCTCAGAAGGGAGGCTGCGTCATTGGGCTTCTCTTTGGTCCAAGCCCAAGACGATCTTGAATATGTTATGCTTGATCGGGACTGCCTACGAGAGAATTGTAAGTTGAAATAGATTACCACCCGGCCAATGTTATCCAAGAAACCCCAAGAGTATGTCCCCATCTCACACCTTACTCTTCGGTCTTATGCAGGTGTTTTATGGGTTTATGTAAAAATACCTTAGTACTATGGTAATATAAATTTTTTGTGTATATAATAATGAATATAAATTCATTTTATTAGTGTTACCTTGTAAATAGTTTTTAAATCACAAATAGTATTTTAAGTTAATATTCAACTAAGCAATCTATTTTGATGAATTAATGGCTTTTTTGATTAAATAATATTTAAATAACTTATTATTATTAGTATTAAACTAATTTCTATTAAATATAAATGATTATATAATTTTATGAATGATATTTTAATTTTTGTTAAAGTTTGAAAGCTATTTTGGTTAAAACCAATAAATTTTTGATAAATGTTGATTTTTATTTTAAATGGGAAAGTTACCATATTTAGAAAATTATTTAGAAAAAATAAATTTTATATCTGTAATCAGGATGTTGAAATTATCGGATGGTGAATTCTTCATAATTTTCTTAGACATGCAATTTTCGGGGTAAAAATTAAATATCGTTTAATTATATAATGTGTTTTATGACATCATAATGAACCAATATTTATTTAATAAAATACTATAAACTTAATGTTTAGACATTATATTTTTTACCATTAAATTTTTTTTTGGGATGTTTAATTTATTTTACAAAGCTTTAGTAGACCCTTCAAGATTTATTAAACATTCTTCCTTTTAAAATTGTTTTCCTTGGGATTGTGACCCACCTCCTTATAAGCAACCCCATTATTTTAATAATATCTTACTTTGGCCTTATAAAATATTGTTTTCCATATTCCTTTTAGGTTGTAAATTATCTATTTCACAAGGGAGATAATTGTGTCCCCAATGGAGGTTATAATATTGAGGGTTTAATAACATGAATTGTTGATGAGACAAACTATATAGAATTTGTCTGTGTTGTTTTTTTCATTCAATATATAAATCCTATAACAACCCTGCTTTTTATTACTCACATAAACATGCTTTATTATATAAAATATGCACTCGATAGAAAATAGAAGATCAAGAGGGCTAGTGACTTTGGGGCTTAGAAACATTACATAACATCTTAGAACATAAAACAAAAAACATCATTATTTAAAACATAATTTAAATGACCACTACATTCCCTCGTACTTAGCATTTCATGAGATAACTTGAGGACATGCATAAAAAATGTGTGATATATAAATCCCATTAAGGGAGTAAAAATTGAATAACATGAGGAAGAAAATACATGTTAGTCAATATTAAAATCATTGGAGATCATGAGAAACATGAACATATAGGCTAGATAAATTATGATAATCATAACATGGAAATTTGGAAACAACACATAACAAAGAATTAACATGAGCCAAAGCTCATTGAACATAGAGCATGAGTAAACCCTCATTTCATATGAATCATGAGTAAACCCTAATGGTACTAGAATTATCATGTTTCAAATCCCATTTTGAACGACATATCATGATACTATACTTTACCCAATGTATTGTAGCGCTATCAGGGAACACCCTTCTTAAACATTTCATTTCATGCATAAGTGTGACACATGGATAATATAACATAGAATAAATCAATATAATAAGTTATTCACAATTATGTAATGTGTAATAAATATAATAATGTACCATTTATTAGGTATATGTTCATAAAGGTGAATAATCTTGATAGAGACATGTGTATGGTATTCACTACACAATGATCATGGCTTGGAAAAACGTGGTGCAATTTCGACAGCATAACAGCTTGACATAAGGATTCCTAAAAAGAGATGATGAGATATAAAAGGGTGTCTCATAATATGTACATTAAATGGACATTAATGGAGTTATATGTATTCTTTTCCCAACAAATTTAATGGAATTTAGTTGCATAATACAATTGATTTACTTGGATGTAAAAGAAGAGAGAGAAATCTATCACGAAATTTCATCATGGTAATAGGTGTACGTGAGAGGCGTTAATGAGATATAAATGGATCTCCCATTATCCAAACATAAAGAGGATATTATGGGTTAGGTTATGAAAAATACACCAACATTTTTAATCAAAAAAGGTCATAAAACATAAACAAATTGGACACAAATCGGAAAGGAAAAAATCTCATACATGGAAGTGTGATCCCAAAGGCATGGGAGAGGCTTGAGAGTGGATTTATGGGAACAAGGGGAACCTTTGGAGGATTATATAAATAGGAGGTTAGGGTTTGGATGAAATCCAAAGGATTTGATAGAAGCAAAACTGGGGGCCTGGTTGGGTTTATATAAGAAATGAGATGGAATTCATTATTATTATATTTGGGTCACAACACTTTAAAATAATCAATAAAAAAACCTTCGCATGCTTTTTTCCCATGGATTTTTCCAAATGGTAGTGGAAACCAATATTTTATAACTACAATGGGCGAACTTTTTAAAATTATAGGGTTGATTCTTTGGAGGTGAGTCACACTATCAAGGAAAACAATTTAAAAAGACAAAACGTTTAAATGACATGGAGGGTCCACAAAAGCTTTTTAAAATAAATAAAACAAATAAAAAATCACATTATTTTTATGATAAAACTTATATTGGAAGACAATTATGTTCATAGTATTTTATTACATTGCTATTGGGTCATTATGATGTCATAAAACAGATTATATATTTAAATGGTATTTAATTTTTACCCAAAAATTCGAGTGTCTCAGAAAATAATGAAAATATTAACCATTATATAATTTCAAAATCCGGATTTAAAATTTAATATTAATTTTATCTAAATAATTTTATAAATATGAGAATTTTTACTTTTAAAAAAAACCGGCATTTATCGAAAATTCATGGGTTTTAACAAAAACAGTTTTCAATCCTTAATAAAAATTACAATTGCATTCATAAATTTATATGATAATTAATATTTAATAAAATTTCATTTAATAAATAAATTTTGTTAAAATATTGTTTCATTCAAAAATTCATTAATTCATCAAAATATATTTCTTTGTTTAATATCAACTAAAAAAACTATTTGTGCTTTAAAAACAATTTACAAAGTAACACTAATAAAATGAATGCACATTATTTATACAAAAATCAATGTTCATTGTCATAGTTCTAGGGTCTTGTTATATAACCTCTTATAACACCCTCATAAGACCAATGGTTATCTTGTGCAATGGTGAAAGACTCTTGGGGTGGCTTGTATAAAAAATCTTGGGTGGTAATCTTTATTAACTACCACTTCTACCATAGTCGGTTATGCTCAAGAAAAACGAGTTCAAGATCAGCTTGGGCTTGGAGAAGTGAGAAGCCCAATGAACCCAACTTCTTTCCCTGATCCGACAATTGGGCTTCGTTTGGGGAATTATACTAGATGAGGTCATAACATCCTTTGTCTATTTAAATTGGATTTGTTAAAACCGTGAATTTATACAAATTGAGTGATCACTATTCACGACTATATTAGCAACGGTCAAAATTCATAACGGTGTTTTAAAATCCAGAAACATATTACCAATTAAGTTCACATTTTATTTATCCATAGTAATACATTTAATTAGATCAATAATAATGTTTATTAATGAGAGTTTGGGTCGTTACAATCTTCCCCCCTTAAGAAATTTCACCCTCGAAGTCTTCTTTTACCACACTAAAACAGATGTGGGTGACTTTTCTTCATCACTTCCTTGGATTCCCATGTCTCTTCTTCAAACTTGTGGTTTTTCCACAACACCTTGATTAGGGGAATTGCCTTATTTTATATAAATTTTCCTATATGATCCAAGATATATATTGGTTTCTCCTAGTAGATTAGATCATCCTCTAGATATACTACCTCTGAAGAGATTACATGTGATGGGTCTGGTAGGAACTTCTTTATAAGGGACACATGAATGACATCAAGTACCTTGTCCTTAGTATGTAGAAGTTACAGTCGATAGGGCACAACCCCAACAAGGCCAAGGATCTCGAAGAGTCCAATGTACCTAGGACAATAACATAAATTTTTTTTCCAATGCGAATAACCTTATTCCAGGGATACATGCATAGAAATACCATGTCTCCAACTTTAAACTAAAGGTCTCATTGACTGTTATCTGCATATCTCTTCTATCGACTATTATCTTCCTTGATATGTTGCTGAATGGTTTTCAACATCTCCGCAATTTCTTCAACCATTTATGGTCATAGCTGTTAACGCTCACCAACTTCTTCCCAACAAGTTGGTTTTCTTCACCTCTTCCTATACACTGATTCATAAGGTGTGATTCAGATGCTCAAGTGGAAAATATTAAAGAATGAAAATTAAACCAGTGGAAGATGTTCATCCCACCCTCATTTAAAGTCCATATAAGATGATCTAAACATGTCCTCATGTGTTTGGATAGTCTTCTCGGATTGGAAATCATTTTGAGGATGATAAGTTGTAATGAAGGTCAGCTCAGTATCTAGATCATGTTGAAGAATATTCCAAAACATAGTGGTGAATCTTTGATGTCGATCAGATACAATATATATTGGTACTCAATGAAGTCTTACCACTACCCTAATATATATATATATCTGTTCTAGATGATCCAATGAAAAACACTCCAAAATTCTAATAATGTGTGAAGACATTGAAAGACGATCCACAACAACCCAAATTGCATTGTTGCCTTTAGATGTCTTCAGAAATCTGGTGACAAATTCCATGGAGATGTTGTCCCATTTCCATGCTGGTTTGGGAAATGGTTGCATAACCCCCTTAGTCTTCTGCCTCTCTACCTTCACTTTCTAACAAACCAAGCTCTTTTATTTTTACTCAGCAATCCCCATCTTCATATCATCCCACTAATAATGTTTTCATAGATCTCAATACATCTATGTGATTCCTTGTTGAATAATGAAATTTGAACTATGTGCATCATACAAAAGTTCCTTCTACAGCTCCGAACCTAATGAAACACATAGTATTTTCCAAAATATCACAAATCCTTCTTCATTAACATTGATCTTTGAGGATTTCCGTTTTCTATATAGCTTCAAATCTCTTATAAATACCCACATAATCTTTTTGAGCATCTTACATACTTTCCAAAATAGACGGTTGATAAATATTTTGTGAATGGATTAATTATTTTCTCATATTTATTATTACAATGACCATCTTTATAAAATATATGATGATTGGGTCCATCTCAATTCTTATCAATGATAGAATTTTTGGGTCCTTTTTTTCTTATAACATCTGCCACCTTTTTCGATTTCCCAGGGTGGTAATGGATTGAGCATTCATAGTCATTGATAAGATCTAACCATAAATTTTGGTGCATGTTCAACTATTTCTTTGTAAATATATACTTTATGATTTTGTGTTTCGTATATATTTAAATCTTTTCTCCAAGTAGATAATGTCTCCAAATTTCTAAAGTGAAGATCACCACTACAAACTCAAAATCCTATGTTGGATAATTCTTCTCATGATCATTCAATTTCTTTGAAGCATAGGTAATGACTTTGTCAATTATCATCAACACAAAACCCATGCTCTTCTTCGAAGAAACATTTAATACCATAAAAATTTCTTTAATTGTTGGTAAATGGAGCACAGACATAGTGATAAGCCTCCTTTTTAACTCTTTTAAGCTTTATTCACATTCATCACTCCATGAAAACATTACTACCATATAAGTTATCTTAGTAAGAGGGATGGACAATCGTGAAAAATTTCTCACAAATTTTCAATAATATCTGGCTAACACCAATAAGCTACATATATCTATTTCCGATGCTGGCCTCATCCATCCCTCAATTGCATCTATTTTAGAGGGATCCATAGATATCCAATTTCTTCTGATGATATTGCCCAAAAATGTGACCTCCTTTAACCAGAACTCACAGTTGTTGTACTTTTCATATAGAATCTCATATTTCAAGGTCTCTAGTACTATTCTTAGATTATCCCCATGATCCTCCAAGGTTTTTTATTATTTTAGAAAATCATCTATAATGACTAAAAAAAATTTGTTTAGTTAATAAAAAAGGCTATATTGATCAAGTCCATGAAGATTTTTGGAACTTTAGTGATTCCGAAAGGCATTACTATGAATTCATAGTGCCGATATCTTGTACAAAAAGCATTTTTTGGGATATAATCCTTCTTCACCCTTACATAATAATATCCATACCACAATTCCATCATGGATATGTATGGTGATACATGAAGCTGATCTAACAAGTCATCAATTCATGTTAGAGGATATTTGTAATTTATTGTGATTTTTTAAGCTTATGATTATCAATGAAAAAGAGCATTGACCCATCCTTCTTCTTGAAGATGTGGACCGGTGCACCCCATGGTGAAGCACTTGGCTGTATATACCCTTTATCCAGATTATCCTATAGTTGTTTATTCATCACTTCATCCTCAACAATAGCCATTCTATGTGGACTCATAGATATTTTAAATTCCCCATGTATAATATCATTTAATAATTCAACATTTCTTCTAGGAGGAAGACCAGTAAATTCCTTAGAAACAGTTTTGGAAATTCCATCACAACATACATTTCATTAAACAAGGTTACCTCCTTAGACTCAATCATATGATCTAGATACGCGGGCTCATAGGGTTTTAATATCCACACATGAGATTGTGATGCTAAAGAAGATTCATCTTCCTCCTTGCACTTGTGTAGAATCGGGGTCCGATTCTTCACATGGAGAGTAACTTCCCTCTCATAGGAATTTATGTTGGCTCTAAATATGGAAAGCCAATCCATGCCATTAATTGCATCAAATTCCAACATAGAGAGTATGTTGGGGTTCACTGGGAAATTCAATCACAGATTATTACAGAGGAGGAGTTATATTCATGGGACGAAATTATTTCCCCATTATCTGTACTCACTGACATCTTTTCTTCCATGATTTGTGGTCATGCTGGGGTTGTTCTACTAATCTTTTGAGAAATAAAAGAATGCATAAAACCTGAATAAAAAATATTGTCAGCTATTAATGAATGAATAACTAGCATACCTATCACCACATCATTTTCGGGCTTCACTTCGGCTATAGTGATGTAAAAATCTCTCCCGTACTGCCTTGGAGGTTGTTGGTTGCTTCTAAAAAACCATGGATTAGGGAACTAATTTTTTAGATGCAATGTTTCTTTTAAGTTGTAGAAATGAAAAATTCATTGAGGTTCGAATAGAGCATTCCTTTCCTCTGTTTTGGATGTTGTGTTTTCTTGTTAGTAGTTAGTAGCTCGATTCCCTTCTCTTTCAAACCAAATGAATTTCCTCTCTCCTTTAGGAAATTTATGGTGTGCATCATTCTGCCCCTTTGGAAAGTGGGGATTTAGATCTTGTTAGCATCGTTGGATTTATAGATTAGGCCACCAACATTGATGTCTTCTGTACGCTTCTAATCCTTATGATACCCCTGATATTCTATGAACTCCATTTAGACTTTAAGAGCACATCAGATAATTTATTCATAGTTGTCGAAGCCACTGATCACCAAATCAATTCGTAGGATAGGTATCATCCCACCAAAGAAGCGGTCAACCTTTCATTCACGGGTATGGATAAAGTCTAAGGGATATCGTCCAAGCCATGTGAATATTTCCTCATACGCTCTGAAAGATTCATCGTCTTTTTCCTTAGGGGCAAGGATGTCCCTTTCCATCTTAAGTCAGTGGGTGCGTGGAAAATATTTATTGAAAAAAATATTATGGAATTCATTCCATTCTAATGCCTTGATCTCTTCATCAAGATTTATATTTTTCATCAACATACTCCATTAATCAGATTCACCTTCCTTAAGATATGCAGCCAGAATAACCTTCTCTTGTTCAGAACATTGAAGTATAGAGAAGGTCTTTTCAATGGAGTTGATCCATTGTTTGACGATTGAGGTACTAGACGATCCATTAAAAGTAGGAGGCCGTTGTCTCATGAATTTCTCATTATAAAAGTGTTCATTATTAGGGGGTGGGGTTGAACATTCCTCTTGACCCTTGATTCAATTCAAAGATTGTGTTAACTGAGAGAGAATCATGAAAACGTTCATGATTCCCCCTCCAATCAGATTGGGATTCTCATATTCCTAGTCATCACATTGAACATCACATCGGTTGTTTTCCCGTGTCCTCCTTTTATAGACCCTTGGCTGGAATAAAATTATATATTGGGGTAACACATAAAGTGTAATCCATGGGAAAAACTAATGACATATAAATATCTTTAATTTCATATACTTATGAATACATAGGCTTCAATCTATTCCATCCATGATCTACTTTCTAACTTATATTCTTAGGGGATTTTTTTAATTCACATAATAATGGATCATACTATGCATATGAATTTATAAAATCATATCCCTCAGGGGTGTCAAAACCAAGAGTGATGCCAGTCCCATTGCCTTGCACAAGTTCTTATTTGAGTCTAGCTCAATGCAGGTTTTTCAGGTTTTACCACTAGGATACATCTGGGCCATAGCAGCCTCCACCACCTCATATTCAGACTGGGATGAATTTTCTATATAAAACACATACTAAATACTCACAAATATATAGGGATGTTTTTATTATACTTATTATTTTCACTAAGCCTTCTCAAGGGTTTTATAATCCTAATCCCACAATTAAGTAAACCTATACTCTGATACCAACTTTAACAACCCTGCATTTATTTACACACATAAACCTGATTTATAATATAAAATCATCACTTGATACAACATAGGAAATTTATAGGTATAGTGTTTTGGTGGTGTAGGAACATTATATAACATATTAGAACATACAAAACCTAATATATTTATTGAAAACATCATTTACATGACCACTGCATTCCCTCGTACTTATTGTTTCATCAGATAACCTGAGGACATCCATAAGAAAAGGGTGAGATATTCACATCATTAATGAAATAAACATGGATTAACTTGAGTAATACAAAAAAATGTTACAAAATAGGAATATAAATGGAGAACAAGATAAAAATGAACATAAATTCATGATAAATCATGATAATCATAACATGAAAATGTGGTAACAACACTTAACATGAAATTAGCATGAGCCAAGGCTCATTACACATGGGCATGAGTAAACCCCCATTGCACAAGAAGAATGAGTAAAACATCATTGAAATTGTATTAGAATGATTCAAACCCCATTTCACATGACTTATCATGATATTATACTTTACCCAATGCATTTGAGCTCTGTCAGGGTGCACCCATCTTAAACATTTCATTTCATGCAAAAGTGTGACACATGGATTATATAACATGGAATCAATCTACATCATAAGTTATTAAATGAATACGTAATGAGTAGTATATTCATTAAATTAACATTAAATAGGAATATGTTCATAAAGGTTAATACCCCTGATAAACACATGGGTATAGTATTCAGTACACAATGATATTGGCTAGGAAAAACGAGGTGCAATTTCGTCAGCATAACATCGTGACTTAAGGAATCATAAAAATTGTTGATGAGTTAAAAAATGGTATATAATATTATTTAAATTAAATTTAAAGTAATGGAATCATATGTATACTTTTACTAACAAACATAATGCAATATAGATGCATAATACAAAAGAATTATTTGGATGTAAAAGTGGAGAGTGAAATCCTCAAGGAATTTCGGCATGGTAACAGGTGTACATGAGTGGAATTAATGAGAGAGAAAGGGGTTTACCATATTAAAAACATAAATAACACAGTATGGGGAAGGTTTTAATTATGACCCCAATTTTATTTATTGAAAACAAAAGGTAATAACAACTTATAGAAAATTGGAAAAAATTGTGAAAGGAATAAATTCCTTACTTGTAAGTGTGATCCCAACGGCCCAGGAGTGGCTTTTGAGAGGTATTTTGGGATCTTGGGGAACATTTGGAAGATTATTGATATGGTTGTTTAGGTGTTGGATGAATTACAAAATAATATAGTTTAGAGGAAGTGGGATCTTGGGTTGGACTATACAGGAAAGGAGGGGGAATTATTTATTATTTAGGTTTGGGCCAACATGCATTGAACTAGTCAATAACAAAAACCATCCATTGGTTTTTGACCATGGGTTTTATCTAAATGGGATTGGAAAATAAAATTTTATATGTACAATGGAAGAAATTTATAAAATAATAGGGTTGCTTATGTGGAGGTGAGTCACACTTTCCAGGAAAACAATTTAAAACGACAAAATATTTTATAAGTCAGGGAGGGTCCACAAAATCATTGTAAAATAAATAAATAAAAAACTAAATTAACATTATTTTAATTATAAAATATATATTGTCCGATCATAATGTTAAATGAATTTTATTACATCACTATTGGGTCATTATGATGTCGTAAATCACATTATATATTTAAACGGTATTTAATTTTTACCCAAAAATTAGACTGTCTCAGAAAAATAACTAAAATTCCAAGATGGAAAATTTTGATGTCCGGAATCCAAAAATAATATTCATTTTATCTAAATAATTTTTTAAATATGTGATTTTTTACTTTTAAAATAAAAACCAAAATTTATTGAAAAATCATGAGTTTTGAAAAAAATAGTTTTCAAGCTTTAATAAAAATTACAATTGCATTCATAGAATTTTATGATCATTTATATTTAAGAAAACGTAATTTAATAATAATGTTTTTTTAAAATATTATTTAATTACAAAATCCATTAATTAATCAAAATAGATTTCTTATATTAATATAAACTAAAAATACTATTTTTTTAAGAAAAAAATTTACTAAGTAACAATAATAAAATGAATGCACATTCATTATACATACAATAATGTACATTTTCATCATTCTAGGTTCATGTTACATAAAACCTTATAACAATCTCATAAGACCGAAGGTTAAGGTTTGCAATGGTGATAGAATTGTGGGGTGGCTCGGATAACATCGCATGGGTGGTAATCTCTCTTAACTTCAACTTCTACCGTAGTCAGTTTCGTCCAATCATAACATGTTAAAGCTCATCATGGGCTTGGTAAAGAGAGAAGTCCAATGATGCCACCTCCTTTCCATGCTCCGAAAAATGGTCTTCGTAATGGGCATGTCTACTGGATGAGGCCATTGATACCATTGTATGATTAAATAGGATTTTTTAAACCCCTATATTTATACTAGTTAGGTGATCACTGTTCGACGACTATATTAGCAACGTTCACAATTATTAACATTATTTTTAAATTAAGAAACATAAAACCAATGAATTTCACATTTTATATAAGCATAATATGAAATTTAATTTTATCAAGAGTAATTTTCATTAATGAATGTATGTGTCATTAGAAATATTGTTTAAATTATCATTAAACAAGGGTTATTCAAGTCAATTATCTTTGGAATTATATTGTTCTATAGAAATATATTTGAGTTTAGATGTTATTATTGTGAAGAAATTATAGGGAATATGACTATATCTAAAAAATGGTTAATCAAAATGTGATGTAATAAATGTGATGTAAATTCAAATTTGAATGAACTCTCTGTAATATTATCCTTACATAGATAAACTCTATGTAATTAGAGAATGAATATCATCACGGTATGATTATTATGACCATGTTAAAATTTTAGGTTTGTAAAATGAGAAATATTAGTTTAAATTATTTGAATGGATTAATTTTCTGTGTGGATAAATAAATCATATAAATACTCAAAGGTTAACACTAGGATTCATGAATTTAATTTCATAAGGTATTGAACCAAATAATTAATTCCCTAAAAACAATGTTTTTTAAATGTTTTTCACTATTTTAAAAGGTTCTCATGAGTTATAAAATTGATGTGTACCATGTATCCCCATATAAGGTGAATTATTTCTAGTAGGTAAAACTTTTCATAATGATGAGAAGCCATGATAATTAGGTTCCATTCTATTTTGATATGGATAATTTTATTTCCCTAAAATATACATTATCATACTGTAATTATTCAATCATTGAGAAAAGGATATTAAAATTTCATGGTAATGAAGATGACAATTTAGAAAATGTATAAGAGTTTATAAGAAAACTACTTAATAATGTCATTGTTATTAAATTTTACCATGATTTGGGATAGATTCCGAAATTCATGATATTGAAAATTTCAATCATTTCACACATCATGGGATTCACTAATTCATGTAATTAAAATTTAAAATTATGACAATGTTTATAAAGAAGACCTATATATATCTAAATAATTATTGAGAACTGAGATGAGATTTAATGCATTTGAAGGATGTTATAATAGGTGATTGTAATTTCAAATTAATATTTGAATGATGTTGATACTATTTTACGATGTAAGAATATATGAAAAATGGTTTATTGTGTGATATATATTTAAAGATGGGAATATAGTAAAATAGATGTAAATAATAATCCACGATAATGTGAAAGTGGAAAAGTAAGTGGAAGGTAATTAAAAAGAGATATAGATATGAGTCCATACAATTATCTATTTATAAGAAGAAGCCGAATAAGTGGATGAATATGAAGAATAAAAACAATAACTCAAGAGAATAATGAGTTGATTTAAGATACACTTATTAATAAAATTTAAAACCAATATAATATTGTTTAAAAGTCATAATAGAAATATACAGAGGCACATGATGTTTCATTAGTTCTATTATAATCTTTTATCCCTTATCAATATCTTTGGGATTCTTGTTTAATATGTCATTATGAGTTTTATCCAATAATTAAACAAAAGAATATTCACATTTAGAAATGTTTACACTATTAAAATCGTGTGTTCTTGTTTAGCCTTTTCCATCGCGTGTGTGTATCTTCAATGAAACGACCATGTTGTAAAATTTAATATTAATTTGTAGTTTATTTAACGGATAAATATAATAAAGAATTTTTTTTTCATTCATCCACTCTCTATGAATTTTCAATCTTCATGATGAAACATTAATCATGATTTAGAGAATATGCGATACATTTAATGGTGATATTTTTTATGATTTTGAAGATAAATTTCATATGTGTTAGGTGATTTAGGATATAAATATATTTTTGGTCACATATAACATTAATTATTTAAAAGCGGGATATACAACATTATATGAGAATAACTATTATATTTTCAATGATCACATGTTTCCGAATATTCATAAAATCAATCATGATGTATTGGATGATTCAATTTAGGTTATTAATCCCACTGAATGTGTTATAATGAAAACAACTAAATAAAAATTATTTATATAATGATTTATATTCCAAAAATTACATATTACATTCTATTTAAAAAAAAAATTCATGATTTTATATTATTGAAAATAATAAATGACATTTTTAAAAATTTGAAATTATATATAATGGTAATCTAAATGTGATAAAAATTAAGATATAATTTTGGATATTTAAATATAAAAATATCAAGATGAATGGTAGTGAAATAGTATATTACTTCTTCATTAGAGTTATTGAACTACTTAGTATACTCAATGGATTTTATGATATACAAAATGATTTCTTTGGTTATCATGAATAGATATTGTATTTTTCAGACATGTTCAATGAAATGGTTTTGGAACAGTAAATTCACGATCCGATCACATTATTGTTATATGATTTGAATAAAATGTTAATTATTTCTAAACATAGGTAAATGAGTTTTTTAATGAGTAATAGTAAGGTTGATATGGAAATATTACTTTCAAAAATTATGGTAAGAAAAAATATGAAAAAATGGTTGTGTTTAATTAGATTTTTTAAAATAAAATGATGTTGAAATGAAATTTAAAAAAAAATCATTTAGCTCAAGAAATAGAAGTATATTCCTAGTTAAATATATGGTAAATTTTCACCATATGTTATTTAAATAAGAATCCATTTTATATTTCATAACCAAATATTAATGATTTAAATAATATGATTATTATTATGTTATTTATAATAATAAGAGGAGCTATTTGAGGAATAAATCATCAATATTTAATAATTAAAATTTTTCATTGATGGTGAATGGTAAACTTTTCAATGAATCAATCCATAATATTATTATCAAATAATTTTGATAATTATAGCATTTAGGATGATATAGTAGTAGAGTTCTCTAGTTATGTGGTTGAAATATCGTAATCGCAAAGGTAAATGAAGAATAAATTTCACATGATGATTGTCAAAATGATGAATGAAAACAAGAATAAAAAATGGAGTTCATATTGAAACACAAAATCAAATAATTTATCATAATGAACTATCATATATACATTGTGATAATTATTCTGTAGAGGGGTTAGAAAATATATTTCAAATAATTTTTAGTTTTTCAAAATCATTAAATTGACAAAATACTTAAAAAATAAATGTAGTTGTAAAACCTATGACGATGGTACAATTAGGGGATGAAAAAAAATAAATATTTTGAATTTTTTTTAATTATAATCCTTGATAAATAGTTTATAAATGGTTATATCTTATACTAATTACAAAAATTTTCCCATTGTGTAGATGAAATTTTTGTTTTATTTAAGATTTTTTTAATTTTCTTGTTTATGTAATTATGATAATTTGATGCCTTGTGTTATTGAATGAGTATACACCAAATGGAAGTGCAGTAACATCCTATAAGTGTGGTAACGTGGGGTTTCTCATGAATACCTATAAGAATTGATTGAATGAGAGACCCAAATATTTTATTATCGGAGATTTGTTTGTATTTTAAATACATTTATTTATATGTTTACAAATATATACAATAGTTAGGTTGTTTCAAGTGGTGAGAAATTGTATGGTGAAATAAAAATCATTGGAAACCATAATAAATTTTAATTAAAGGGATTAAAATAGATTCAATGTGTTGAGAGAATATAGATATAGGTAGGATGTCCCATCATTGGGTAATTGTGTTTTCTTATGTCTAATAGGGGCCTATATACCTTGAGTTGGGGGAGGTAGTCAAGGTTTGTGTATTATTTTCAAAAATCATCATACCCCACTATATCATGACCTCTTTATTATAAGTGTCACTTTGATTGAACTTATGTTTTAATTCAAATTTTATTCTTTCTTTCAATATCTGATGATGATGCTTTTAATTTAATAATTTAAATAAATCATAAGAATATATATATATATATTTACTTGTTTCACCCTCATTGGGATATATCCAAGGAGAATAATATGGTGATGTGATAATTGTACTAGATTCTCTAAGGATAACTATAAATAATAAAGGTTCATTCTATATCTCATCTATTTTTATGCCCAATACCTTAATAAGGTATAGGTATTTCTCACAATACTCATAAGGTTCACCCCTATGTCTCTTTATTTTGGATCACTAGCGGTGGAAATGATTTCCTTATTCTATTCGATTTATCACTACTATTGTAAGGGATTGACCCATATTTTATGGACATACATTTTCCTTCATTTTCATGAATTAATACATAAATAACTTTCGGTAGATGATCTGTTGATGTTCCACATTCATCAAACATATGAATACAATATTATTATCGATTTACTTGGTAATTCCTTTTGAACCACTTTCATGATTCTCAATTCCTTCATAAAGCTCAAATATCCTTTTCGAATCTCATGCTTTTGGTGATGGCCTCTCATAATTCACAAAGAAAACCTCTATAAAAAATATAAACTATATTTCATATATCTCCTAAAATTTCATGAATCATTCATAGCCGTTATGATTTAAATTAAAATTTTGACGCACAAAACTTTCAGTTAGATTAGATCCTTATAAACATTCTTCTCTTATCACTTTTCTGAACCACCCTTAGCGAACCCCCTTCATAAAACACCATCATTATTATGAAGCCTTGAGATTTTAGTTAAGCCTCGCTACTTTTCAATAAGTGGTAGAGAACTATTTTTAAGACCTTACACCAATTCTAGAAGATTCCCTAAATCACCCCATTTCGTGAATATACCTTATTTATTTTCAATAGTCCCTTTTTTTTTGAAATTCCTTATAGGTTTGAGATTTTCGATGATCATTGTAATCATAGAGCCTCTTATCACTACTTCATGCCACGACGATACTCCACTCATTATGATTCTATATTTCACTATTTTGAAGCTCATCTTTCTCTCTGAGCTAACCATCATAATCTTTATGCCTTAGTGAATCCCACTACGTGAAGCTCATATTTCAAAAAAATTTCATCTTCCATATATTCATAATTGCTTGTGTATGAAACATTTAGTACCAGATCATTATAAAAAATTCATATGTATTGGATCATTTTTAGCATAACTATTCAAAAATATCTATAGATCTCTACAATATACCTTGAAACTAAATTTTTTAAAAAAACACAATAAACCCAAAAATACATCAATGATATCATAATTTATTTTTTCCAACCATGTATAATAACTAGGGTCTAGAACGATAAAAATCAGATGGATTACTGTTGAGGTTTTTGAGTTTGAAGGATGATTTTAATTTCAATATGAAAAATCATAAGGGAATAATATATCATATATTATAGAAGGGCCATTAACATCTAATGAGAATATAAATTCAACTAATAGATTCATATAAAATGAATGAAAAACAATTATATTAATATGAGTTATTGACTTATGCTAATAAGAATAAATTTCACATTTGTAAGTATCATCCATATATTCTTAATTTTATCAATGGTGCATAAACATGAATATAAAAATTCGTAAAGATGATTCCTTTCATATGTACCATATTTTTAATATTGTATTCTTCTGTAATCAGTATCCCTTCTCTTTGTATTCCACATTGAACCAACATAAGCATGATTCACAGAAATATACAAACATTAACTTGATTTTGATACAAAATCATTTATGTATGAATCAAAATATGTAAGGTTGATTTATGTATACCTAATATCAATCCATTCTACATAAGAATCAATAAATAATTAAATTACATTACTTTGAGAAATAATAATCCTGTTTTATATATATTGGTTATAATGATGAAAAATAGTCATGAGGAATTTTTTAGATGATCATTCTTGATTTAAATGTCATAAACCCAAAAATTATATTTTATCCAAGAATTTAAATAAATGGTAGATTATTTACAAGACATGGAGAATTGGATCATGGAAATTGGATTTATGGGAGGGTTTTTATGTCTAAAATTTATGTTTACAAAATTTAATTACTGGGGTGAATATTAAATTTTTCTTAAAGAGGTTGTAAATTGGATTTAGGAAATTTTGATTCCATTTATTAATATTATTTAGTGTATTATTTAAAGAATTTGAAACAAAATGACAAAACATCTATTATCTAGTGATTATAACATTGTAATTATTCAAACAAAATATATAGTTATAACGTTTTTGATAAAAATAATTCAATGTAATAGAAAATATTTAATTCACTAAATTTCACAAATGTATTACTATTCATGTTGTGATTTATGAGAATAAAAACCCCGGGGTGAGATATAATTGATACATATAAATTCCAAATGAAATATCTATATTTTTATAGAATAAATTTCACTATAATGGTTCTCTAGATTGTGAAATATATAAGTTGTTCTACTATATTTTATAAAACATTTAACAAATAAATAAATATGAATTTTCTGTCTTTATTTTGATATTGATAATGTAAATAATAATGAATAATTACAGTAAAATATGATTAAATATAATTGAAAGTTAAAATAAAGTAATTTTTAGATTATCATTTTAGTTTAAAATGGGTGGATGAGAAGTATCGGGGGACAAGAAGATGAAATTTAAGAACAATAATCTTTAGTTAGTAGAAATAAATTTTACATGATTTCCAATTATAAATATTGATAATTAAATGAATAATTTTATATAATTAAATTTTATGGGTAAAAAATTGGGTATGAATGAAAATCAGTAAAGGGTTCGAATCACTACTACTGAGTGAGTAGCATCTGAAGCAGATGAGTAATTAATTTATTATTGATGAATATTTATGAATCCAATATAAATAAGAACCCATTTAAAAATAAGTATTAAATCCATCTGGAAAAGTTCTAATATTGAATCACTTACTAGACATTGACCAAGAATATTTCATGGGAAAAAGTAAAATAGAGTATATCCATAAGGCACTAAATGGATTCTAGAAACTATGTTTTGATAAAAAAACAAAAAATAATAAGATGATGATTAAGATGAATCTAAAACTATCGTCAGAAGAATCATTAATGGTTCTTTGAAGATTTGTGATGCGACTACTTTTTTTGGAAATATAATTTTCAAGAAAAAGTGTGGGATGAATAAAGATGACTTTCAATGATTTATTATGATCTTTTAATGGATGTCAAGTAACATTAATTTCAGTTGAGTGAATCATGTGAAATTTTTTTGAAATACGTTAATGTAGTTTTTTAAATCATGAGTTCTAAGATGTTTTTATGATTATTTTTTTTCAATCAAAATCCTTATTGTGAGGTTGCATGTCTATTTTTTTGATGTACTAACATCATATAAATTTTTATTGGACCACTTCAATATGATAATATTTTTTTTAATAACTCGCTGGATGAAATTATAATAAATCTATGAGATTCCGTAATTGGGTATTACATAAAATATAATGACCCCACTTATGTGATTTCAAAAAAATATTTTAGCATAAGGTCTAAAAACCAATTTTAATTGAAAAACAATATTTTAATATACAACATATTTCACTACAATCCTTGATCCTTGTAAGGAGTAGTTTTCACATATTGGGGGTTAAAATTTTTAAACTACTATATAAAAATCAATTTTTATAGTCTATAATGCATGTAGTTATAGAATTTTGAGTAACGGATATAAAGAACAATTTATTTTATCAAAAAAAAAATCAAATATCAATTTGTAAATTAATTTATGATAAGTATATAAATATTTAAAAAATATTTGTAACACCAAATTTACTACACAGACTCTTGGGATTGCCTAAAATTTCCACTATTGGTCATAGTTTTTATCAGATCATAGGTTCCTTTGGATTATATATTCTTTTATATTATAATTAAAGTAAGAGAATATGATTATATATCTAATTTTATGTATTATTTAATTTCATTTTTATTTTATCAAGAATTTATGAGTTTGTGATTTAAATTCATTGAATTACTGTCTGAAATTGAATAATATTTCTTAAACATTATTAGTGTAGAATTAGGAGTTTCAATTTTGACACTATAAATGAAGAATGCCGACGAATATGAAATATAGATAGTGTTTCAAATATATCTATATAAATTAAAACTAGATAAGGATGTTAGTAGTTTTAAATTTTATAGTTAATTTATTTAAATTTATCATTACACTAAATCATAATCAAGTTGTAAAAAATCGTAATTCAATGAATCACTTAGCTATTATTATTCTGATGTGTATAATAGATTAAAAAAGTACACATAAGAAGTAATACTGAAATTATTTCATTAAACATGGGACATCATAATGATAAGTTACATCTATAAGTGGAAGATGATCACATTGAAAAAAATTTGAAAATAATATGTGCTGAAAATAAAATCTCATAAATATTATGAATGTCAATGAATGCTCTTACGCAAATTTTAGTGAAATATTTTCATTACATAATGAATAATTATATAAATTTCTTTGAGATAAATAAGTGGTTGAAATTGTTTTCAAATATTTCGTTAATGCACTGGATAGATTTCATATGATATCTATAAATCATAATGATACTTTGTTGAAATCCATGAAAAAATAGAATTAGATGGTGAGTGAATTTTAAGAATAAAATTAAATTCATATATATTAAGATATAATTTTGAAATCGTAATGTGATTAGAGTGTTATGTTTGGTTATTATGAGATACCTATTACATGTATTTAATTCCTTTAGTTAGAAATTAACATGAACAATCAAGAAACAATTCAACATTAAACCTCACAAAATACAATTTTGAAACTAAGTGCATCCTAGAAATCAATAAATATGTGTCTTTACAGAAATATGTATAAAAATTGTAAAATCAATTTAATAAAAACATAAAAACAATCAACATCATGAATATAAAAAATAGGTAATGTGTCTCTTATAGCAGGGCCACCAGAAAATGAATTTTGAATAGAATTTTTAAATATTGTTTTAGTTGAATCATTTTGCTTCATTAAAGGAGAGTTATATTAGTGTATTATTTTATTATTTTATAAGCATGGTTTTCATGAGAAAATAGTAGTCAAATATAGTTAATTTTAATGTCAATATTTTACTAGGGCTCCATCCTTGGAATATCATTGTCACATACCCAGGAATAATTATTTAATTTTAATCCAATTATATTCCCTAAAAATCATTCTAATTAAGACATTCTACAAATTTAAATTTTAACAATGAGATAAAATAATCACAATATACCATTTAGTTACCTTACCTAGTGATTGGTTACCACTAATTACTCATGAGTTATATCATTTCTAACAATAATATGTAGTAAATAATATCTCTTGTGCCTTATATAGGAACCCAATGTAATGAACAAGAATAATTCAATTGTGAAGTCAAAAAGAAAATATCAAATATGATAATAATATAAACACATCATGGGGAATGAGTAGATAAATTTTTACTTAAAATATAAATTCATTAATGGGGTGAGTGTGATATCCTATACATATTAAATAATGTCATATGTGTGGTTAAATAGCTATATTACATTATGAAATGAATGAAATTAAGCAGATGTAATGGATTCTTGACTGGTAATCCATTACCACAATTCCCTTTACAATTTAAAGTAGATAATTAATAATGTAATGATATATTATCGATGGTGAAGCTCAGAATATATTATGTGAGTATGAAAAAATTCTCCGACTACCTCTACTGGTTTTAGAATGTCCAAAATGATCCCCAAATATAGTATTATGATAAAATAAATTTAACATCTTATAATATTTTATATCTATGCATCTTTATTGATAAAATAACATCAATGGGAATCTAGAATCTTCCGATTACATCAATTACATTCTAGGATCATGGAACAAAGAACATCTGAGGTGATGTTCAATTGTGCTTCAAGAATCTAGTGGATACTGAGTTTTTCAAGAATGAGGGAGGAAATGAAAATCATAAAAGATTTGGGTTATGGTGGAAGTAATATTGGGAACCACAAAAAAGCATATGTCATCCTCAAGCTAAACACCTATGATAATTGTGGATTTCCTTGAAAGACATCCTCTATCTCCACTAGAAAGCATAATGTTCCTCAACATCAGAAGGAAGTAAATGAAAATTATTTTACCAGTCTAAAATACAATTAAACTGATAAATTATTGAAATAAAACACAATAAAACATAATATTTGATATCCAATAACTAATGAAACAATATGAGTACTATAGAAAAAATAATGGAATATTGTTGATACAACTAAAACTAAAAAAATGATACATAGATATACCAATACCTCCACATACAATTGAGGAAATTCCAAAATTACATCTACTATAACAAAATCACATATTTATAAGTATATATAATTCTTTATGAAACATTAAAAATTAAATATTATATATGTGTGAGTGAGAATAACTACATCTCACCACCCACTGACATAAACTACACACATTATAAGTACACATATTTTATAAAGGTATAAAAATATGGTTATAAAAAACGTTTTAAGAAATCTATTCATTAAAAAATTGAAAAAACAGTATACCCTATGAAAATCCATCCATAAAAAACCCAAAATTCAGTAATTATAACATCACAATTTATATTATTATAATAGAATCATTCATAAATTGAATTTTGAAAAGTTAATTAAGGGAAATTTATTATCAAAAAAAATCATTTCACATATATCATGTGAAAATAATTATATATAGTTATAATGAAATCCTATGTTCTAAAGGAAACTATATATTATAGAGAATAAATGGAAATAAGGAAAATATTTTCTAGACACAGGAAAAAAACAATTCATCGATCAACCCTTTCCGAAACTCTAGGTCTTAAAAGTCCTTTCCTAACTGATCGGTAAAATACCATAGACATCATAAAGAGGGGACACCCCATTCTATATTGGCATGATCTTTCGAGATTACACCTCTTATCTCACCTCAATTTTCTTCAACCGTTGTGGTGACTCCTCCCAGTCTCTGTTTTCTTCCGACAAGCTCCCTATAGTGATCTCTTTATTTATTACCATGGTTTCTCCCCCGATTCCTTTTTATTTTTGGTTTCACCCCTAACCCCACATTGGATTTCCCATTCTATCTTTCTTTCATTGGAAATCCATCTCTTGCACATTTTAGGGTTTCAATCTGGTTTTCCCATTCCTCGTTCTGTTATGGGAAAGGGTTCCGATTCTATTCTAGTTGAGGAGTTTCGATATACCTACAGTCTTTGGTTTTCTCATGAAGGTTTTTTGTTGATGTTTTTTTGTGAGTTTCGTGATAAGTTAATCACGGATTTATGTAGAATTCATGCAAAAATGTTGTCCTCTCTATCCTTTATATCCACACCACCCTTGTAGGTTAGTTGGGTGGGATGGATTCCAAGCAGTTTTGGGTTGTGTTGTGTGTTTTGGGTGGCGGGGGGGGGGGGGGGGGTCCAGGTGGCCCAACCTATTTTCTGGCGATGGAGTGGATTCAGTTTGGATGAATTCTTTCATTGATGATATAGACTCCCTGTGAAATCTTTATACTAATCCTACAATGCTCTGTCTTTAGGTATCACCTCTCCCCTCTGGGTGATCTACCATGGTGGGTATCACACAATATTTGGGAGTTGCTATTCTAGTTCTTATTAGTGTTTCGGGAGGAAATATATTTATTTGTTTGATTATTTGTGTAGATGTTATGTGGTATTGTGATGGGGTGAAATCGACTTGATTCTATTAAGGTTCTTCGACATTCAGGTGTGATGTTTATCAATGATGATGATGGTGATGGTTGAACAGAGTTCACGACAGTCATAATGAGGGAGAATCTGCAAGACGACGATAACATTGTGCACTCGTTGGTGGTAAGAGAAGAGTCTTGTTGTGATAATCCTATGATGTTGACATCTAAGGTTATGTTGTAGAGACCCGAAGCTTATCGTACATGGACATTACATTACTTTTGCGGAATACTTAGTACATTACAAAAACACACACACAAGGACCGTAATAGTTTAGTGTCATTGGAAACTCGGACTATAATCTTCTAATCGTGGTGAAAGATCTTCAAAATCTCCCATAAAGATCTTCCTTTATTTACCTAAAACCTTTCTTTATATCCTGGGGAAAAGAAAACATAAAAGGGTGAGCTCAAATGCTCAGTAAGGGTACACAAAAGAAATATCAATCACATCATATACATAAGAACATAGCTTTTGGAAATCTTGACCTGCAAAAGAGCTCATAATATCATAACATGGGATAAATAATAGAATTGAAAATGAGATCCCCATAATCATAACATAAAACTTGAAACTTTGTGGCATGCACACATAATCATGGAAAATCATTTCTTGTTAGTCATGACTCATTGCCAAGACTATCTTAGTGGACAAAGTCCCTTTCTGAACCGAGTTCACTCTTCTTTTCAGTCCTGTATCACTGAACCGAAATAACCTTCCGTTCCAGCCATGTCTATCTCATGAGATATAAAATCTTTACCCAATGCATTGGAGGGAGATATAGGTCCCACCCATCTTATAATGAATCCTTTCTTATGTGTGCCACATAATCATAAACCATACATCATAGCGTAACCCATGTAATAAAAATGGGATTCTTAAACAACATGACATCATAAAACAATTCATATAAGGTAAAGGAATTCATAAAAATATTTCCATCACAACATAATCAAATCCATGTAATAATAGGGATAAAAACATAACCATTTATTATCTTAGATGGAAAATAATTTTGATAAAACACTTGAACTCCATTCTTGAGGAAAATATCCTTTCTTTTTCAAAATCATTTTTTCCTTTCTTAACATGTCATACAACTTTAAACTAAAATAAGTTGATTAAAAATAAACTTGAAAACTTGTAAAGGAATCTTCTTGGAAATAATGTTTTAAAAATCCATTCTTGCCGTATAAGTTAAAAAAACATTCTTCGTACTTTTGTCGGAAAAGTCAAAAAGTACCTCGTACAAAAAACGACAAAAGATTCCTTTCATATCCTTTAATAAAAACTCACCGAAGGGTAAAATTGGATTTAAACAATATTAGGTGGATGGAAATAACATTACATATTGAGGAAACATGGATGTGGATGATAAAATACATCCCAGTAAATTTCAAAGTATAAACAATCTCGGATAAAAATGAGATTGTGATATTTCCATTACCTTAGGTCCGATTTGCTTTGTTCGTGTCCGAAGCTCCTGTATAATGGTTTAAATCATGTTATTGACTTATTACAGAATCATATTCATTGTTATGATATCATATATGGTTCACTTATGACATTATATTGCCCGTTCTTTTGTAAATTCCATGTTAAAGAAGCGTTTTGGGTAAAATCGTTTCATTTATCGTAGGTGTTTTGACTTGTTGTTCTTGACATCATTATTACATATATCATGATTTACTTACTTCCAGAATATAAAATATGATTTATATATCATATATATTCAGTATATATATATATATAATAGGTAGATAAATAAAATGAAAAACACCGTTCATGGAGACGGTAGTCCGTACGTACGCATGAACGTTGTTTTCCTTTCCTTATTGTCTTGAAATGGAAGTAAATAGATGACATACATATGTATATATATACATATATCCAGTAGCTTTATAATGTCATATATTTCATTATTATTTCTTATATATACATTATAATCATTCTTAAATGGTTAACATGGAGAATGAATCTCATCGCGTCGTGGAGACGGTATTCCGTACGTACGCACGAGCGATGATATCATTTCTATAAATATTGAATTGAATTGGAGTGGATTATACAATATATCAGAATCAATATGATGTTGTAATAACTATGTATAGTTATTCTTTACACCATTATACCCATCCATGTAAGGTGGTGGTGGAAAATAGATTACACCACGGCGTGGAGACGGTATTCCGTACGTACGCACGCGCAGTGATTTCTTTTTCCGTAGGATGGATAGATGGTGAAATAGGGTTGTTTCATACTTATAATAACATATCAGTATATGAGTGATACTGATGTTATTACTTCATAATGAAACATCCTAAGAAGAAGAAGTGGACGAAGAAATAAAGTTGAAGGAATTGGTAACGGTAATTACCTCTTCTTTGAAGTGCCTCTTTGAGACCTCCTCTTAGGGCACTAAAATTGATCTTTGAGGAAGACCAGAACCTATAGGATGTTGCTAGGGAAGTGGAGAGGAGAAATTGGCAGGGGTTGGCCGAGCTTGAGTGCTCAAATTGGTGTGAGGAGGAGGGGGATGAGGTGTCCTTTTATAGGGGAGGAGAGGGGCACCTTAGGAATATCTCAAAATATTATTTTATATTAAAGTCAAAATCGGTTTATAATGGTTCCAAAGGGTCTTATTTCTAATCTAAAGTGGGTATGGGTCGAAATCATATCAACCAATAGGATTTAGACAAGTTTAGGTTCTTATTTTAACCTTATCAATTAGATTTAACTCTAAGTTAAATAATTTAACTTTTACCGTGTCTTTTTGTTTTCTTTCACTATATGGTTAATACACTTACTATAACATGCCAAAGGAACCCCAAATTGTTTATTATTAATATATATATCCTTATCTAAGTCATTTGGCCGAACCTTAGATTTTTAGGAATAAAATAACAATTAATAATATAATATTTGATTTAAAAACTATTTTGTGTCAATTTTGACACTATTTGATATATGATTTTTGTGAAAGTCATAACAGAATTATATGTTCAAACCAAGTTTATTAAATCAACATTACTATATCATAGTAACCTATAAAATTAGTGGAATTCATAAAAAGTCTCAAATTACTTTCATTTGAGCATTTATAACATCAATAATGTTAATATTTCCTTAAAAGGGTAATTACTGCATCATCGTTGTGTCATAAATAAATTAATTTATTTAAAGTCTAAAAATTATAAATAAAATATAATTATGTAGGAAATCTTTTTAGCTTTCTAATGAATATTTATAGTCGAATTTATCTTATGTATAACCCCATATTAAAAATGTTTTAGTTATTAAACGTTGATTTTAACTATTTTAACTATTCATTAAATAAATTAATAATAAATGTCCTAATCTAATCCAAGTGGGCCTAAATGGTCATATTTTATTCCTAAGTTTGTTTTTGGTCGAATTACACTTGTCCAATAGAATTAGGACATGTGTTAGGGTAATATTAATATCATATTTACCCTTAGTTACCCTATTTACTATTAACCGTGGTAAAAAAAGTAAAAAGTTACTATTCACCAAAAAATTATTTTCATCTCATTGAACCACATTTTAGTCCTTGATATTAACCGTGTCTCTCGGACTTTCGAAATTCCATTCACAGAAGCGGTAAAATTAAGTTTTATGCAAAATTCAGTTTTTATCCTACCACTTAGTAGTTTCACTATTCATCAAAAATTGATGTTTTTCAGAACAATGCCAAAATTTCATCCCAAGCTATATTTCATATTCCGAATTCAAAAATGAAGTCTATTTTACCAAATTCATACCATAAAAGTTGCATTAATTAATTTTATAATTAAATCCCGCTGTTAAAACAAATAGCGTGTTTTTAAGAAACAATATCTATCAAAAGATTGACACTTGTTTATGTCTAGTTTAAATGTGAAATTACATCCAATGACCAACATTGTATTAAATTGTAAAAATATATTCTAAATATACTTTAAAACCACTCAAATTAATGATTTATCACTATTAATTATTTCGATTAAAAAAGTTGTTTTTAATTATAATTTAGTAATTTTCACTATTCATCAGAATATGAATGTTATCTGAAAAGTACCAAAATTTCACCTTAGGCTAAATTCGATACTCCGAATCCAAAAATGAAGTCCATTTTGAGAGTTAAAATTTCTAAAATTTAAAAAGTGGTTATTACTCTTCATAACGGCTAGTTTTAATAATATTTTAATAGCATATCATTGTTTCGTGAAACTCAGGATTACGTACCAGACACGCTATCGAGGAAGGTTGTGATTGCGTGTAATGCAAGGCAAGTCAAGGATGCGTGTTGTGCAAGCTCCTTTTGGTGTAGCGTATAACACAAGACATTAGTAAAATAAAAAAGAATATTTTTCATAAAATCTCGGGCTGTTACATTCTACCCCCCTTAAAATGAATTTCGCCCTCGAAATTCGTCGGGGTTATAAATGGTTTACTATTCGAAAGTTTCTTTAATAGAAACCCACATCGTAAAAGGAAATACCAAAACTTGGCCTTAAAAACTAATGTATGAAATGTAACGATTACCCAAATAAACTAATCACTGGGTTTCCACATAGGTGAAAATATGGATATGGAAGAGAAATCTAACCATCATGTTCTGATGGAGAGTGGTAGAGAACATGGCTATGGAAAAGCCAGTAATCACAAATCCATAGATTTGTGTTGATATAAGGTACCATCTGATTCATCAGGTATAAGATCACTAGGACAACATTTTTGGTTTTCAAGATCATTTCCCTAAAGTTGAAAATTTGCTTAAAATAAATACTTACTTTATTTTGGTACAATCTCACTTTTGTTCGTGCCTTGAACAATTTCTACTTCATCTCTTAAATAAATGAAGTTGAATTTGTTATTTGTGAAGTGTTAGCAGATTATGTGATAGAATGATGGGTCATTCCATCTGTCTCAAACAAAAGGTTAGAAAAAGTTATTAAATATACATAAGTCATTCTATAGTGAGATTAATCACATATGGTTCCTAAAATGGACTTATACTTCATATATCATACTGCTTAATATAATAACACTAGTTTCTACTAAACAGGGACTTCCTGTAGGTCAGTGGTAGGCGATAAAGGCCAGTCGCACTTCGGTTGTGGTTTCGATTCCTACAGCCTTGTCCGAAGCGATGGGCTGTCGCCCGTCCTGCAGGTTGTCCTTTTTCTAAAACTACGTTACTATAAAATCCCATCAATAATATCGAAAATCTTCTATCCTTAAACAATACTAACTTATGTCCAACATAATCCAGTCTAATATTTAGGCTTATACATAATACTGCAGTCCACTCTCATAATATAGTGACAACGAGTACCAGAGATTTAATACTGTCGTTGATCCCCACATATCATAAGATATGTCTTGTTGGTCACATTCCAAACATTCAAAGTCCTTAATCGTGTATTCTCTTGAATACCTTAGTGAAAACATGAGTGCAGTTAAAAGTTAACACTTTCCACATACCAAAATCCTCAAAATTCTATATACTCAAACCATGATATCACTTAGTCCTTATATCAATCATGAGCTCATGAATACTATCAAACATTTAATTTTCTCCTTATCCCTTCATTATGCGTATATCATCTACATTCCAAAAATATCTGAATAACCTTTCATGGATACTGGTAACATTAATCATACACTTTCAAAACACAAGGAAAGACAACAGTGTAACAATCCATAGATGTCTCTTTATTCCAAAATTACACATGATAAACATGTAATCATTCCACTACATTCTCAAACCATTGACCGAGCTTCAAAAATTCTTTCATCTCACATATCATTTGTAGTCTCTTCATCATCATCCACATAAATACTACCCATATGACCATACTGATTCTCTTCACGAGTCTTTCCCTTAGGGAATTTGTTTGCATAATGCCCATACATTCCACATTTAAAACACTTAACCATTTTTGATGTCGTAGCAATACCATTATCCTCATCCATGGTGTTAACCGACCCTTTTCTTTTGCACTTACTTGATTTGTGTCCTTCTTTTCCACACCCAAAGCATCTTCCAGTTCCCTTGAAACATTCTCCTTTATGCCTCTTCCCACATGATTTACATAGTGGAAATTGAACTTTCGTTCCTCTATGATCATCATGGAACTCCATCTTTCTCTTATTAGTCGATTCAGGAAACTTACCAAATTTTACATTATTGATCATGTTGTGAGATTGCTGATTCGGCATAATAATGATGTTTGGACATCCAAATCCCATTTCATTTGGTTGCTCATGAAGAATATCATTCCATTGTCCATCATATCCTCCATTATTGTGAATCATCTTGTTTCCAGCCATTTTCTAAAACCCAAACAGAAAAGTGTTAGATGCAAAAATCGTAATAAAGGGGGAGTAACATAAATATCTATCATCTTTGGTTTAATCTAATATCGTTACCATAGTTCTAGAACTATATCCTATACGTATACTTATCCTTAGGGGCATCCCTAGACATACCTTAGAAATATCTCTAGGGATCTCACTAACGTTTTCGCATCCTAGTTTCCAAAGGTTGACTAAACCTTTCCTCTGATACCAACTGTAGAGACCCGAAGCTTATCGTACATGGACATTACATTACTTTTATGGAATACATAGTACATTACAAAAACACACACACAAGGACCGTAATAGTTTAGTGTCTTTGGAAACTCGGACTATAATCTTCTAATCGTGGTGAAAGATCTTCAAAATCTCCCATAAAGATATTCCTTTTTTTACCTAAAACCTTTCTTTATATCCTGGGGAAAAGAAAACATAAAAGGGTGAGCTCAAATGCTCAGTAAGGGTAAAAAAAAGAAATATCAATCACATCATATACATAAGAACATAGCTTTTGGAAATCTTGACCTGCAAAAGAGCTCATAATATCATAACATGGGATAAATCATAGAATTGAAAATGAGATCCCCATAATCATAACATAAAACTTGAAACTTTGTGGCATTCACACATAATCATGGAAAATCATTTCTTGTTAGTCATGACTCATTGCCAAGACTATCTTAGTGGACAAAGTCCCTTTCTGAACCGAGTTCACTCCTCGTTTCAGTCCTGTATCACTGAACCGAAATAACCTTCCGTTCCAGCCATGTCTATCTCATGAGATATAAAATCTTTACCCAATGAATTGGAGGGAGATATAGGTCCCACCAATCTTATAATGAATCCTTTCTTATGTGTGCCACATAATCATAAACCATACATCATAGCGTAACCCATGTAATAAAAATGGGATTCTTAAACAACATGACATCATAAAAGAATTCATATAAGGTAAAGGAATTCATAAAAATATTTCCATCACAACATAATCAAATCCATGTAATAATAGGGATAAAAACATAACCCTTTATTATCTTAGATGGAAAATAATTTTGATAAAACACTTGAACTCGATTCTTGAGGAAAATATCCTTTCTTTTTCAAAATAATTTTTTCCTTTCTTAACATGTAATACAACTTTAAACTAAAAGAAGTTGATTAAAAATAAACTTGAAAACTTGTAAAGGAAGCTTCTTGGAAACAATGTTTTAAAAATCCATTCTTGCCGTATAAGTTAAAAAAACATTCTTTGTACTTTTGTCGGAAAAGTCAAAAAGTACCTCGTACGAAAAACGACAAAAGATTCCTTTCATATCCTTTAATAAAAACTCACTGAAGGGTAAAATTGGATTTAAACAATTTTAGGTGGATGTAAATAACATTACATATTGAGGAAACATGGATGTGGATGATAAAATACACCCCAGTAAATTTCAAAGTATAAACAATCTCGGATAAAAATGAGATTGTGATATTTCCCTTACCTTAGGTCCGATTTGCTTTGTTTGTGTCCGAAGCTCCTGTATAATGGTTTAAATCATGTTATTGACTTTACAGAATCATATTCATTGTTATGATATCATATATGGTTCACTTATGACATTATATTACCCGTTCTTTTGTAAATTCCATGTTAAAGAAGCGTTTTGGGTAAAATCGTTTCATTTATCGTAGGTGTTTTGACTTGTTGTTCTTGACATCATTATTACATATATCATGATTTACTTACTTCCAGAATATAAAATATGATTTATGTATCATATATATTCAGTATATATATATATATAATAGGTAGATAAATAAAATGAAAAACACCGTTCATGGAGACGGTAGTCCGTACGTACGCATGAACGCTGTTTTCCTTTCCTTATTGTCTTGAAATGGAAGTAAGTAGATGACATAAATATGTATATATATACATAAATCCAGTAGCTTTATAATGTCATATATTTCATTATTATTTCTTATATATACATTATAATCATTCTTAAATGGTTAACATGGAGAATGAATCTCATCGCGTCGTGGAGACGGTATTCCGTACGTACGCACGAGCGATGATATCATTTCTATAAATATTGAATTGAATTGGAGTGGATTATAAAATATATCAGAATAAATATGATGTTGTAATAACTATGTATAGTTATTCTTTACACCATTATACCCATCCATGTAAGGTGGTGGTGGAAAATAGATTACACCACGGCGTGGAGACGGTATTCCGTACGTACGCACGCGCAGTGATTTCTTTTTCCGTAGGATGGATAGATGGTGAAATAGGGTTGTTTAATACTTATAATAACATATCAGTATATGAGTGATACTGATGTTATTACTTCATAATGAAACAACCTAAGAAGAAGAAGTGGAAGAAGAAATAAAGATGAAAGAATTGGTAACGGTAATTACCTCTTCTTTGAAGTGCCTCTTTGAGACCTCCTCTTAGGGCACTAAAATTGACCTTTGAGGAAGACCAGAACCTCTAGGATGTTGCTAGGGAAGTGGAGAGGAGAAATTGGCAGGGGTTGGCCGAGCTTGAGTGCTCAAATTGGTGTGAGGAGGAGGGGGAGGAGGTGTCCTTTTATAGGGGAGGAGAGGGGCACCTTAGGAATATCTCAAAATATTATTTTATATTAAAGTCAAAATCGGTTTATAATGGTTCCAAAGGGTCTTATTTCGAACCTAAAGTGGAGATGGGTCGAAATCATATCAACCAATAGGATTTAGACAAGTTTAGGTTCTTATTTTAACCTTATCAATTAGATTTAACTCTAAGTTAAATAATTTAACTTTTACCGTGTCTTTTTGTTTTCTTTCACTATATGGTTAATACACTTACTATAACATGCCAAACGAACCTCAAATTGTTTATTATTAATATATATATCCTTATCTAAGTCATTTGGCCGAACCTTAGATTTTTAGGAATGAAATAACAATTAATAATATAATATTTGATTTAAAAACTATTTTGTGTCAATTTTGACACTATTTGATATATGATTTTTGTGAAAGTCATAACAGAATTATATGTTCGAACCAAGTTGATTAAATCAACATTAATATATAATAGTAACCTATAAAATTAGTGGAATTCATAAAAAGTCTCAAATTACATTCATTTGAGCATTTATAACATCAATTATGTTAATATTTCTTTAAAAGGGTAATTACTGCATCATCGTTGTGTCATAAATAAATTAATTTATTTAAAGTCTAAAAATTATAAATAAAATATAATTATGTAGGAAATCTTTTTAGCTTTCTAATGAATATTTATAGTCGAATTAGCTTATGTATAACCCCATATTAAAAATGTTTTAGTTATTAAACTTTGATTTTAACTATTTTAACTATTCATTAAATAAATTAATAATAAATGTCCTAATCTAATCCAAGTGGGCCTAAATGGTCATATTTTATTCCTAAGTTTGTTTTTGGTCGAATTACACTTGTCCAATAGAATTATGACATGTGTTAGGGTAATATTAATATCATATTTACCCTTAGTTACCCTATTTACTATTAACCGTGGTAAAAAAAGTAAAAAGTTACTATTCACCAAAAAATTATTTTCATCTCATTGAACCACATTTTAGTCCTTGATATTAACCGTGTCACTCGGATTTTCGAAATTCCATTCATAGAAGCGGTAAAATTAAGTTTTATGCAAAATTCAGTTTTTAACCTACCACTTAGTAGTTTCACTATTCATCAAAAATTGATGTTTTTCAGAACAATGCCAAACTTTCATCCCAAACTATATTTCATATTCCGAATTCAAAAATGAAGTCTATTTTACCAAATTAATAACATAAAAGTTGCATTAATTAATTTTATAATTAAATCCCGCTGTTAAAACAAATAGCGTGTTTTTAAGAAACAATATCTATCAAAAGATTGACACTTGTTTATGTCTAGTTTAAATGTGAAATTACATCCAATGACCAACATTGTATTAAATTGTAAAAATATATTCTAAATATACTTTAAAACCACTCAAATTAATGATTTATCACTATTAATTATTTTGATTAACAAAGTTGTTTTTAATTATAATTTAGTAATTTTCACTATTCATCAGAATATGAAAGTTATCCGAAAAGTACAAAAATTTCACCTTAGGCAAAATTCGATACTCCGAATCCAAAAATGAAGTCCATTTTGAGAGTTAAAATTTCTTAAATTTAAAAAGTGGTTATTACTATTCATAACGGCTAGTTTTAATAATATTTTAATAGCATATCATTGTTTCGTGAAACTTAGGATTACGTACCAGACACGCTATCGAGGAAGGTTGCGATTGCGTGTAATGCAAGGCAAGTCAAGGATGCGTGTTGTGCAAGCTCCTTTTGGTGTAGCGTATAACACAAGACATTAGTAAAATAAAAAAGAATATTTTTCATAAAATCTCGGGCTGTTACATATGTGAAGACACAATGGTGGTGATAGTGCTGAAGGGATATGACGATATGGTGATGATGGTGGTGAGGTTTCTCCTCAGTGGTTGGTCTCTCGTATTTCTTGCTTTCCCGACATTTTTCCTTTTCAATAATTTAATATGAATTTTGTAATTTTTAATGTGGCTTTTGGGATGTGGTTTTCTGTGTAATTTTTTAGGTGGTAAATGTTTGGAACATATTTGTTAATTTTCTTAAGTTTCCAATTATATAAAAGGTTGTTTTTTGAAAAATAAAAAATATAAATTCGGATGGTAACATCCCGTTGGATTACATAAATCTAACATCGTCCCATTAAAAAGAGAATAAAGTTATTATAGTGTAATGGTGTAACTATACATCTAGAATAACCTCCATGGTATACCCCTAATATGTAAATAAAGTAAATTAGTAAGACAATCTATAAGTATACCATAAAATCATATCTAAAATAAACTTTTCATTCATTTTTCTTACTTGCAAAATCCATTAGACACATGGTAACACCCCATTTCTTAGACATTGACATAAACATCCTTCAATGTCATATTTTATCATGAAAATTAAGATTTTTATATTTTATTTCAAACATTTGTGGTTGAGTTTATGGGTTTTAATTTTTCAAATACAGTGTTTGAAATTCAAAATTATTCTCGGTATCATATCTGAATACTAAACGCGGTAAATTCACATCTGAACATCAATTACATAAACAAAAATATTATTTAAATCAATTAATACATGATCTTAAATCATTTTAAGAAGTTACATCATATATAATATTTTATAAAACTCTTTTCCATTATTTATTAAATCGAAATCATAACTACATTCGGGAACAATTTCCAAAATCCCTCTTGGAAATACGATTTAAAAAATGATAGATTAATCCACTAAAATAGTTTCATATCAAATCATAATAAAAACCCCATTTTTCCCATGACACTAATAAACCTAGATTACTTTCTTTTATATGGTTTTTAGATGTAAGTGGTAAATATTATAATACATTTATATCCCATATTTCTATCAAAGGTAATCATTGGTTTAATTTTTAAGGGTGATGATTGGGATACCATCAACAATAAATTGAAATTTTCAACAATCATACATGATCAACATGGAAAAGATATAGAGAAATCAATATTGATAATAATATCCCTAAATCACGAATACAATTACATAATTTCCATTTTCAATAATCCCATGGTCAATAGAGAATAAAAATATTCCACTTACCACAATGATCTCAATTATGGAATCCCACCACTTTATTACATAACTTTAAATGGAATTTAACAAATAAATGATCATTAAAAGATTAGTTTCATCGAAATATTGTTCAAAATACATGAAAACCTAAAAAAGTATTCCCTTCTACATGAAAATATTATTTAGGGATCAACCAATGTACATTAATTTCTTCTCAAATCCTAGAGACATAAATTAATGAATTGTTGAGAAGAAGGACAAGTAAGGTAAAACAAGTGAAATAGTTTACATGTGAACGTGTGAAAAATCAATAGAACAGGAGAAATATCTTAAATTTATGATAAATAAGAAGATAATAATAATTAATTTAATTATAACTTTTAAATGGGGATATATAATTTAATATATACATTCATAATTATATCAGCAAACCATATCCCAAAGGTGTCATAAAAATTTGAAAATTTATTCACCGAGGTATCGTAAAATATGTCATCCCAAGATAAAAATATCATAACCAAATTTTTTAGAGACATATATAGGTAATAATTTTGTAATTATTCATATGTTATTTAATTATTTTATCCCTTACAATTAATCATTTATAGTTTATTATCATAATTTTATGATTTTTGGTGACTTCCGTGCTTTTGAGTTAAAATTGGTTAATTATGGACATTTCACAGTTTCCTATTTCATATATACTTCAATAATAAATCATTAAAATGTGATCTAATTCATGTGAATAATATTTATTGAGTTTTTTATGTTCGTAATATACATAATAATATTCTTAAACAAGATCCAATTCAAAGTCCCACATTTCCAAATAATTAGGTCAATGTGAACACTTATTCTTGCCTGTAGAATAGATCTTTCGTAATTGAAGGAGTCTTGTATCCAGATAAAGATAACAAAATTATTGGTGGGTTTGAAATAAAACTTGAAGTGTTAGTTTCAAATTAAATTTCTAGGAAAATTAATTTCAGTATGGTCGATATTGAACCATTGAAATTGTGGTTTGTGGAATATTGGTTGGTGACCAGAAAAAATCCAATCTAGTAATTCAGCAATAATAAATTAAATATGACTACATTTGTTCTGAAATTTTAAGGGTATCTATCCAATCCCATTATACACATCGTTTTATAAAGGAACATGGCATGCTTTAGTCATACGGTTGGAGAACCGAAGATGATCTTTTTGCCGAAAGATTCTGGTGGATGCATATTTATGATATTCTTTTTATCTCCATTCATTATTTTTGTTTGGTTTTATATTATTCCTACCCATACATATAAATTAACCTCAATATGGTGTGGTAAAACATATTAGTTACTGGTAAATTTAGGTTTTACCTTTTTTATTGTTTGAGTTTGTGCTCTTAAGGTTATAAATTTTTTTCTCTATTCTGCAATGTTGGTTTTAATTTTTTATAATAGTTTATATTATTGTGTCTACCTATATTTGATTTTATATTATATTGTTATTATTTGTTTTTTTATTTAAAATTATCTTCATCACAAGTATCTGGTCTATATATTGTGAAATATATTTGAGATTAGCGGTGATGTACTTGGTGAACGTCAGTACATGTGAGAGTTGTATTGCATATTCAAGATTATTTTGGATAAACAATACTCTATAGAAAATTTCCTAAATATATTAAATAGATTTATTGACAATATTTCACAAAACTGAAGACATTAGAGAAAATCCATACCTTGTCATGGTTTACTATCACCAACACCATTTTCAATGAGGGTGAGGGGAAGCGTTTGTGGAATCAAACTTTAATCGGCATAGTACAAGATTATTCAATTAATTGAATCTATGATAACATTTAAATTAGAAAAACAAACTCTACATGTTCTCCCAATTCATATATCTATTTTTAATCATGATATTTTTTAATTTTATTTCAATATTTTACATAATTGTGTACTTTAGTTTCTTTTCAAAATAAATCATTTCACAAACAACCGCAAATTAATTATATAATTTTAAATTCATAAACATGATTGGTGAGAACTTCTCTTTGGGGAAAACATTGGTTAACCTATATACAATATTTTAACACAGTAAATAATTGTTTTTTCCGCACCCCACAATATTCACATGTCAACACTTGGCATCATTGCTGTGGAGGTTGTTCCACAATCTAATTATAAATACATGAAGCATTAAAAAAACAAAAAAATATTTTTTCTAGGATGTTTTCAAATGATCATATCATTAATTCATGGAAAGATTACCCACTAGTAAAACAAGAATATTAGTTTAGATATAATATACTTTATATGAAAGAATATGTAAATGATATAGAAAACTAGAGAATAATGTAGAACATGAATTCAAATATGTCTGTGCATTGATGAAAAAACCAGAATATAAGCACGAATACGAGGTTGTTGTGAATGATGAATTTGTTGTTGATCTACATGTGGGAGATCAAAAATATATAGATGGATTCTGTAATGACTGTGATAAACTAATTGATCCACATATTTCTTATAATGTATATGAACTATAACCATTACCTAAAGACACCACCAAAGTGGTCGAATTTAATGAAATGATGTAGGAGACTGACTAACTACCTCTATCTTATGAAATTCAACTAAATGAGGATCCTCTAATCAAATAACAAATTGATGCTGAAAAACTCAGAGAGATAAAATTTTCCTAAAATATTTACATTCTGATTTTATGAAATCTAAATTAATTATTACATCCCCTTATTTCAAATTTTAAATTCGAAAAAAAAATTATTTCATTTGTCGATGTGGTAGAATATGAAACTATTGATGAACATCTAGAGCTCCCTGAACCTGGTGAACACTTATTAGAGGATGATCTGTAAGAGAAAATTTTGGATTTACATGAGGAAATAGAGACATATTATGCTTACATTGAAGGAGAATAATTTTACTTTAATTCTTCTAACATTATTTTTATTCAAATAGAATCACTCTCTGATTCTCATTTTGACTATTATTTTTATGTAAAATTCTGTGAGAAAGTGTTGGAGAATGAGGAAGACATTGTCAATGTGGAAACTAAGAATGGGGTGGTCTTATTAATTATCCTAACCTAAACATACAATATTCATTTCATTTTCATGGGGGTGGAGTGTTTTTAATATATTCATGGTTTTCACAAAAAGATAAAATAAATAAAAGGTGTGAAGAACCACATGTGGTGGTTCAATTCTACGAAACTCAATCCACCATTAAATTAGGGACAATAAACTGAAACATCCCATCTGTAGCCAATAAAAACCCAGGGTACACATAGGGGATGAAACCAATATCTATCCTTATTTTACAACCGTATTTCTATTTTCGTTTATTTTAACACATATTTAATATTGTTTTTTCTATGTTGGGATGTTGGATTTATTGTGTGAAATAATTAGGATCATAAAAAATAATGGCGTTTCCAATTAGTAATGTTTAACATCTAATTAACACATTAATTCCTATTTTAATTTAATATAAAATATTCTCACTTTTTAATTCATGTTGGAGGCATTGCAGAAACTACATCATTCATTTTCAGGGGAGGGAACCTTTATAGTTTAGTAATTTCAATTGTTTGATTTTTTGTTTTTCAAACAAAATGAAATGTGTTTTTTTTATATTTTTTGTGTTTATGATGCATTTGAGCTGAAAATATTTTCATTATCATTTATGAAACCAATTTTAATGAGTGAATAAATTTATTACATGAATCCAAACATAAAATATCTTTGAAAATGACTTGTATTCATCTTCATATCTTTATTAATTTCATAAAATCTATATTAATTTTCGAATCCCATGCAACAATTCACTATCCATATCATTGAGATCACTTTATTGATAGGCTTCTAGACCTATTTTTCATATTCCATTCATTCACCTCACATCTTGAGAAAACAATACCATACATGATTTAAACAGAATTTCAATAATTCATATCAAATCATGATGAATTTAGGTACATTTGTTTTAAATTTTTTATGCATATATTTGTTTTTAAAACCCCCTTTCCAATATGATCATTTTTATAATGGAAGAAAATGAAATTTTTTTATTTTATCCCTTGTAATCTATTAATATACCATTATGTTACACATATTCGAGCCAATTTTTTCTAATTAAACTTATTATTGAAGTTAGATTGGATAATCTAGTCGAACATAATTGTGGGGTAAGATGTATTGTATTATAGTACCTAATTTGTTGATACATTGCGTGTAAAATAAATTGTTGAAGAGATGAATAGTATAGTAAAAGAATACATTTTTTCTAAATATGTGTTGTTATTGAGAAGTCGTGATAAACAAAGATGTGCCTTTTTGAACCTTCCAATGAAAATCAAATTTGTGTATATCTAGAGCATTCACGAAAAATCATGTCTGAGATGATGGAATATTTTTCAAATGAAATGATGAATTGTGTGAAATTAAATTTATTTATCATGATTAGGGAAAGTATTTTATACTTGGGGGAGTGGGGAGGAGACATTACCTATGTGAAAATTAGAATAATGCAATTTTTTCTCAAAGAGAGACAAGCCCTCCTTATTCAGCATCATAATTTTTCACATCTAAATCCTACCAACAAAAAGTCACATAACAACCCTGAAAATTCACATTTATATACATATTTCCTTTACTATTATTGAGTGGATATTTATGAATTTATCAATATTATGATGTTCGTTGTATGAGTTTGGATGAGAATGAAATGGGTGAAAAATGATATTTGTGTGATAAGAGAAAATGGAAGCGAGTTAAGTTCTTTGTGTGAATGAGAAGATAAATTAAGTGGAAATATATAAAATTTAAAGAATAATTAACATGAAATAATTATTTATAATGAGGCATGATATCGTTTGTTTCATGGTATTAAATTGGTGGACCCCATGGATATGGGTTTAATATTTTCATTGATTTAATTTTTATGTTAACTTGTCCAGAAGTCCAAGTGATATGTTTGGGGGAATTGATATAGTTAATAATTTAATATTTATGAAAATGTTTTTAAATGAATACAACCCTTTCCATTAACCAATTTGATCTTCTATTCTTTATTTGTTTATTTTTTGTGAGTTTCGAGATTATGAGAGAAAATTGGTTAATTCTAGGCACTTCATAGTTTTCTATTGCCACTGTATATAAAGAATAACTCCTAAAAATGTGATCCAACTAACATGATTATTTTTTAGGCTTTATATAATTGTGGGATACATATTATTATTTTATAACAATTTCTTATTCAGAATCCCACATTTCCAAATAATTATGTCAATGCGAACACATATTCTGGATGACCGAATGTATCTTACCTCATTGATAGAGTAATATATCGGGATACGAACCACCAAATGAGATGATTATAGATGTGATAGAAATACAGATAGAATAAGTAGTTTCAAAGTAAATTTTAGGGAGAAATAATTTCATTGAGGCTTCCATAGGACCATCCCAAGTGTGGTTGGTGGAATACTGTTTGCAGTCTAGAAAATGTCAGGTCTAGTAATTCATCCATAACTCATTGATAAATCATCCAATTTCCCATAAAATTAATGGTAACAATCTAAACCTATTTAAAATTATTTATAATAGGGGTCCGTGGAATTATTTTATGATATGGTTTGAGAACCGATGTAGAAAATTTGGCAGACATATTCTGGGGGATACATTTTTATGTGCTTATTTTTCTATATTTTATTTATTTTAGTTTTTAAATTTATTATTACTCTTCATTATTCTCAATAAATACTAACAAGGTTGGGTAATTCATTATAGTGTTTAGGGAAGATTTGTTTTTTTCCTTATGAATTTTGTGATTTCCCAAAATTAATTTTATAAAAAAGTTTCTCTATTTTGTAATGTTGGTTTATATTTATAATATATGTTCATTTTGTCATGTGGGACTGTATTTGATTTTATATTATTTAATATTATTTCTATATTTAATGGAAATAATATCGATTAATATATTATATTCAATATATTATAGAATATATAAGATCTTTGAGGTCATGTACATGGTGATCGTGGGTACGTGTGAGAGTTGTAGAGAATATTAAAAATTGTTTGGGATGAACCCGACAGGATCGTGAATTTCATAAATAAATTGAGGGTATTCGTAGTAACACGTTAAAAAAATTAAAGTGAGTATACCAAAATAATATCTTCTTATGTTTTAATCTCACAAAAACCATTTCAAAAAGAAGAGAGAGAAATGGATTGGGGAATGTCACTTAATCAACTTAGCATAAGGGTATTGAATTAATCAAAACTATTATAACATTTCAATTAAAAACCCCTCCTCTAACTGATCACCCAATTCATATAACTATTTTTGATCACATGATTTTTCAATTTGATTTAATTTTTTTACGTAATATATTCCACTATTTTCTTTTCAAAATCAATCATTTCAATAAACATCCACCACTTCATTATCTAATTTTAATCTTGAAAATATGATTGTTGAGGACTCCTCTGTAGAGAAAACCTATATTAACCATAATAAAATATTTTACCATATTAAATAATTTTCTTCCCTCACCCTATGATAGGAAAATTTCATTGATCTATTGGCTCACACCTTTAATATGTGATTATTTTCATGTGAGCCACATATATCATACTCATGAATTTCATAAATAATCCATATTGATTAATAAAAAAGTTATTTATATCAAAATAATGGTGCTTCAAATGTTCATAAAAACATGATCATTATGTCAGTTATATCTTCTGGAAAGGGATTTATGGTTTTATGGATTTAAAATATAGAATAGAATAAATATTTTTTGACTTCATGAATACCCATAGAAATGAATGAGGTTTGGGTACACACAAAACAAAAATAAGATAATTTATTGGAAAAAAGGGGATATTTTGAGCAAAAATTATGCATCATAACAGGTATGATATATATTATTATAAAACATTAAAAACAGAGGGCATATGGGACACCCATCCCAAAAAGACTCATAATACAGTAGAGGGATAGAAAAATGAATAGTAACCTGCATTGTAACATTTTTAACACATGAAAAAAATAAAATTATTTTATCAATTCTAATTAAAAGGGACTATATTATAACACTATATGATTATAATAAATACTATTAATAAATATTTATTTTAATATAGAATTATATATACTTTTTAAAAATAAATTTTCCCCAAAAAATCAATTTATCAATTCAATCCCAATTTTTAATAAAAACATTTCATAAAATGGAAATGGTGGAATAAAAATTTTATTTAATCAAAGAGATTACATTTTATGTTACTAGTTACCTAACTCATATCTACTTAAAACAATATCATATGACATGAGGTTATGGTGTGTATGGTTATAGACTCTCAGGCCATCTACGAAACCGTTTCTCATGTGGTAATTTATACTAACTTGAACTTCTCCCGTATTCAATTTCATTTAAGAATAACATTTTTTAGATTGGCTTGGCATTGGTCCATAGTAATGCCTATTGACATGATTAAATTCCCAAGCTCCAAAAAATGGGCTTCAAACGTCCCAATAATAATGGTTGATGTAAATTAATATTCATTCTACCGTAATAAAACATTATCATTTATATTTATATACTATAATCCAGACGTTATTCTTGTATTTTTCGATTGTCATACTAACCAATAGTTATATAATCATTGAATCCTAATGGTTAAATTAAAATATATATAATTAATTATTAATGAGATATAGTTTATCTATAATAATATAACACACATTTCCTGGAAACAATTATTATTTGAAACAATATTTGGTTTGTTAAATTATACCCCTCTTAAAAACAGTTTCCCAGATATTTAAACTCATTCTCTTAGTGGAGAAATGGTGGGTGTACTTCTGCCTCATTTTTCTCTTTGGTTCCTAAGTGTATTCTTCCTACATATGGTTCCTCCACAACCATATAACTTGGTGGGTAGTATTGGTTCATAGAACCTTTTCTCTACATTCCAAGATCTCCACCGGCTTTCCCTCATAAGAGAGATAATGTTTGAGTTGTACCACCTTCAGATTTATTACATTTGAGGGGTCAGGTATGTACTTACTGAATAGAGGTACATAGAAATTGTATTGAACATGAGACATATTTCTTGGATGTTCTGACCAATAGATTAATTCTCCTACACGATCAAGGATTTCATAAGGGCCAATGTACTTGGGGATAAGCTTCCCTTTCATCCCAAAATGCATGACTCTCATACATAGTGAAATTTGAAGGAATAATTTATCACCAACAACAAACTCTATTTCACTTTAACAGTTTTCATCATCGCTCCTTTGGTGACTTTGAGATTCTTTGTTGTTCTGTTGGATGGAATGAACCTTTTTTATCATCTCTTGAATAAGATCATTACCAATAAGCATTCTCTCACCAGCTTCATCCATGAATGTATGATTTCAACCTCACATTTCAAATAGATATTTATAGTGTTCCATTTTAATTCTCGACTAGTACATGTTGTTGTAATGGAACTCAACTAATTGGATATATTTATCCCATCCGGCTTTAAATTTCTTTGATCTAGTTCTCATCATGTCCTCGAGTTTTTGAAGAGTCCTTCTAGATTCTAGATTTGTTTGGGGTTTATAGTCCATAATAAAATTCAATTTTTTACTCATAACATGTTGAAGAACTCTACTAAATTTTGATTCTAACATTAAATAATGATTAGATACGATAGAATGTGTATCTCTATGTATCCTTTCCACTTCTTTCAGGTATATCATTTTCATTTGATCAATAGTGATATCTTCATGAATAGTGATAAAATTGAATGTCATGGTGAGATGGACCACTATAACCAATATCACAATATTTACATTGAAATTTATCAGGATACCATTGAAATATACAATACGTATATTATCCCCCAACATGCTTGTATGGGTAGTGGTTGTAACACACATATAAAAAATTATTCCTCTAATTTCACTTATTGACACAGAAAAGACCCAATAGTGTAGTAATTAATCTCTCATTTTAGGTTATCTTATCAATAATTATAATTAAGGTACCTATACATTTTATTGATTCATGAATGTATTGAAAATATAGGGATATGTGGTTTATCCACCATCTCTTTCTTTCTTTATGGAATAAATGAAACACATAGTCTTTTACAAAATATTAGCACACCTTCATGATCAATTTTGGAATCATAAAAATTCACATCCATCACAAACATAATCTTTGTATATAACAAAATATATTAGTTTTTATGATTTATTTTTCATCTTTAGTAATGATGTTTGGGAAATCATTTGGGATAGGTTTGATTATTTCCCTTACCTTAAAATTTCCATGTCTAGTTCCACTAGGTCTTCGATCATGGGATATCCTTGAATCCTTGTCATTTTCAGAGAAACATGGCCTTTCCAACTTAATGTGTCACTAACATTCCTTTCTCCTCCGAGATGATATTGAATTGAACAATCATTGTCTTTAAGATGTTCCAACCACTTCTTCTATATAATGTTAAATTCATATTCTGTAAAAATATACATCAAATATATATGGTTTTTGTATGTATCACACTACACCCGTTAAATATTAATCCTCTATATCATCATAAAAAACAACCTTATCCATATCAATAACACATGTAGGATAATTATTCTTATTATTTTTAATTTTCGATATTTATAATCAATAACATTTTTAATTATTATGAGGACACACTCATTCCCTTTTTGAGATTCATCGCAAAACAATAGTGATTCCTACGATAGAGGGTAAATTTAACATGGGTGTAGTAAAAAATTATTATCTAGCTCTTGAAAACATTCCCCAAAATCATTTTTATATATGTACTTAAAACCTTTTCGAGTGAAGATAATTAGATTATTAGAAAGTCATAATGATTTTTTCATGAACCATCTATAATATAGTTATAAACAAATTAAAATGTGATATCATCTATTGTTGTAGGATGATGTAACTACTCCACAGCCATTTTATTTCTTATTTCAACTTTGATTCCTTAGATGGTTACAATGTTCCCAAGAAGAAAACAAAATGTCACCGAAAATCACACTTAGTAAACTTTCCAAATAATGTATCCTCAAACAATGTTTTAAATATAACCCTTCCAATATCCTCATGATCCTCCCAAATTCTGTAATAAGTCTAAATATCATCAATAATAACTACCACCAATTTATCATTGTAGTTATTAAAGAATATTTTCATAAAATCCAAAAAAAATATATCAAGTGCATTAGTCATGAAGAAGGGCATAAAAACAAACTCATAGGGCCCATATCATGATAAAAATGAAGTTATTGAAATATCTTCTTTCTTAATCATCAATTGACGATGACTAGAATATTTATAATTCAGGGAGGTGAATTGATCTCCATTAAACATGTCAAATAATTGATCAATTTTTGGATAATGGTACTTGTTTCTAACTGTGATCCCATTTAGTTCTCCAAAATCAATGCATAACTTTTTCGATCCATAATTCATTTTCACAAAGTTAATAGGTTCTCCCAATGGAGACACACATGGATATATGAATAATTTCTCCAAAAGTTCTTACAGATTCTTCTTTAATATATCTTCATCCACATTCTCAATTTGTTATGGGATTTTTGAGAAAAACATGGAACTATGATTGAGTTCAATGGAAAACTCAACCTATCCTTTTTTGGGAGGTCAGGAAAACACCTCTGGAAATACATCAATGTATTCATAAATTTTGGGGATTTCATCTATTGTTATTCCCTCATTTTCTTCTTCTTCATTAGTGATCATATAAAAAAATATGTCCATAGAAGCTGATTTTAGACAAATATCTAGTTGATATATCTCTCCTAGGAATACTACCATATGATTTACATAAAAACTACTAATATTTACTTCTTCATTCTCTCTTATACTTATACTTTTAGAGGTAGTCCATCCCTTGTATAATATTGAATTATATCATGGGAATGAATATGATATTTGTGATAATATTGTTCCTTCTATAATTAATACATGAGCTTATAAACCCAGTTCATGCTTAGATTATCCCTCAAGAAATATTTACTGATAAATCTACTTTTAGAATAATTGGATTTTATTCTATATTCTTTGGAATCAAAGATTAAATTAAAGTATGTGTAGAAAAAAAATAAAACATAGTTCTTTCTTTCTTTGAGATAACAACGAGAGTACCTTCCACCACATCATATAAATCATCAACTTCATCCTTTATGATAACAAAATCATGACCTATCTCCCTTGACCTATGATAATCCTAATAGTGATTCTCCTTAACATCCATCTGATTCAAATAGTGGTTGGAAAAGTTCACAAGATGTCTAAACTTGAAACATTAGACTTTAGGTATGACATGCACCATCATCCCATTTTCATTAGTGTCGTAATGTATAGGCTTCACCTCAATAAGACTATTTAGAGAGATAAAAACTTCTCTTACACACATATAAAATTTCATACTCTAGAGAAGGTAGTTCCCAGAACGCTTCTTCCAAAATTTGTTCCATATGAAAGTTTTCACATTCTTTCCTTCGCTTCCTTGGTCAAATCCTATCCCCTTGTTTATCTATTAGGATAAATTCGTTTAATATGACTTGTGAGGAAACTCTGTCTCACATAAATCTATCTCAACATTCATTTCACACCTCACGATCTTCTCATAGTTGTTATAGTCTCAGTTGTAAATATTCATTTATTGATGAGGTATTAGTTCACTAAAGAATCTATAAAACATCTTATTAGGATCCGTGACAAAACAACAGGTATAAGAATGCGTTCTTGTGAATTTCATCTCATAGATACCAATATATTAATTATCCTTCTTATTTATCTTGAGGAATTATGTCTACATTTTTGTTCTCAAAGATTGATGAGAATAATTATTAACTATGATTAACCCGAACACTCCCAAGTCCATAGCTTCAATATCCCCTCTTGGACCGTTGTTTTTAATTAGTGATTATCATTGATCATCCTATCCCAATGAAAAATTCACATCCATGGTGACTTTCTGTTGTATCAAACATTAATGTACAAAAAATATCTTCAATGTAGAGCATTTCCACAATTCCAAAAAATTTTGGTCACCAGATCCACTAAATGTTGGTGGTCATTGATGAAAAAAGTCTCAATGGAATGATGATCCCTTCGTGGTGAAACTGATCTTTAATCATGATTTAAGTTATTTTCCTTGACATTAGTTAGTTGATTCATTATTCTTGAGAAGCATTCCATTCCAAATTTCATCAGAGGGTTGTCAGTGCATGTTCTATTGTGCTCTATATTTATATGGTTCCCCCTATTTCCGACCATTTTATAAAAGAAGAAAATTTCTATGGTAAACAAGTTTCATAAAATTACAATTCCAAAGGATATTTTATATCATTTAAAATCATTATTATACTTTCAATTTATTTAAAAAAATTTAATTTTATATAAATCCATCGTAATGATTCGTAAAAAGATGATGATTAACCACTCATATCTACTAGAAATGTCAACCCATGATTGCAGCATGGCCCATTGTCGTTCAACATTTGTCGTTCGATTTTATGTCAATAAGGTGTTATAGGATTTTACACCTAGATAAATCTATTCTAGAGCCACATCCAATTGTTCATATCTAGATATGGATTTCATTCCTCGGAAACCACTTACTTAATAATTCAACAAAATAATAGGATATTTTATTATTTTTAAACCTCCCCTTAGGGTTCTTACTAATTTTTTGGAATAAAAATTTTCATAAGTAACTATACTATCATCGGATAGCAACTATAAAATCCCAACATTTTATTACATAACAATACTTGAATTTTTACAAATAGAGGATATTATAATGTTTAGTGTGTTGGTAATAATTTAAATATTACATGAAAGCATAATAAATTATTATATTCCACCTGAAAGTCATCTTAATGGTTTATCAATTGTACATTTATTGCATCTCATAACATAGGTACATACATAAAATTAAATTTTGATGAGAAAACCTAGTAAGGGAGAACAAGTATAATATTTTACATGTGAACATGATTCAAGTCAATAAGAACATGATGAATGTTATAAAGGAATTATAAAATTGCGTATTTTAATATAAATAAAAATAATATTAACATTAAAATGTGTCTAGGATATTAAATTTTACATTCAAATACATATCACCAACATCCATGCCCATGGTGTCAAGAAAATTTCCAAGGTTCTGCAATGAGGTATGACACATTTTTCAAATGTAGAGATAAAATTATTTTCCTATTAAATTAGATAAATATCATGGATAACCATTATTATGCATTTATATTTATGCGATTCACATTGTTCATAATCAATCATTTTATAATTAACCCATAGAAAATACAATAAATGGGTTTCATATGAAAATCATGGTATTTTAAAAAGTTATTAAAACGTGATCATTATGTAATTTATAACCCATGGAAAGGGAATGATTATTTTATTTATTTAAATTCAATATTAAAATAAAATATTTTTATATCATGAGTAATAACCATTGAAATGAAAGATGTATGGGTACTCACATAAAAAAATATGTTAATTTATTGAGAAAAAAATAATGAATTTGAAACAAAAAGTATACAACATAGTTTAAATGAAATATATGTTTATAAAACATTAAAAAAATAGGGAACAAGGGCCACCCATTCATAAAATACACATAATATAGTAGATTGATAGAAAAATGCATGGTAACATGCATGTTAAAGTTCTTAACACATGAAAAATATAAAAGTATTTGATTATTTTTAATAAAAAATGTATGTTTTGCTTAAAAACTCATTAAAATAAACATTATTAATAAATTCATATTTTAATAAAAAATTAAATCTTTTTGAAAAGTACAATTTATACCCCAAAAAATACCTTTATCAAATTCCATCTCAAATTTTAAGAAACATTATTTATAAAATAGAAATGATAGTATAAAAAAATTTATTTAAACAAAGGGATTACATTTTATGTTACTAGGACCTTGATACATAAACCCTTAAAACAACCGCATGTGACCTAAGGGTACGTGTACGATAGTGAAGGACCATTTTAGAGGCCTAGATAACATAGTAATAGTGGTAAACCCCACTAACATGAACTTATACTATATGGGATTTATTTCAAGATTAACATATTAAATCTCAGATTGGGATTATTCAAGACCAAAGACCAGTGATGGTAATTCCTTCCAATGATCGAAAAAATTGGATTTCCATGTCCAAATTCTACTAATTGAGAGAATCAACTATTTTTTATGCAAAAATTAAAAATTATAATTTCTAGTTTTGAAATATAATTATAAAATTTTGAGTACAGTTTCCAAGGGTCATATTGACCAATGGTGATAATTTTACATTGTACATATAAGGGTCGAAACACAATGGTAACATTTAAATATACATACTTCAATATTAATGTGATATATTTTTGATGTGTAGTAATATAAAAATAATTCTAAAGAACTAGGTATTATTCAGTAAAAGGATTGGGGTGTTAGATCAATAATTCCCTTAATAGTCCAACTAGATCAAGATAATTCTTCCAATTGTAATAAATAATATAATTGAAACATGATTAAATCATCAAAAAAACATTATATTAGATTATATAACTCAAAAAAATATTACACTTAATAGTAGAAGAGATGTTATGGATAATGGATAGGAACATGGAATAATTGATACATACAATTGAAAATCCATATATAACACCACCTTATTTTTTAGAACCAAAATTCAAAAGGGTTGGGATCCACAAAGTCACCAAATAATGATTGTTAGTTTATGTCTATAATGTGATGGTTAAATAGTGTGGTTAAAATGTGGTTTTTTGGGTTTTAAAATGATATTATGACTATTTAATTGTCATCACATGGTTTTTGTGCATGTGTTCTAAAACCTTATAGAAAACATGTTCCAAGTTGATTCACTAGGAATAGACACATGGTTTGGTCACATAGATATACTAGCCATGTGATAACCATGTGAAACTCCTCTGTCCGAATATACAAGGTTCCTCAAGAAGGATGCACTATTTTTTATTGCAATGCTCTATAAGAATACCATCCTTTGGGAACCCAAAATGATCTATATAGTTTTATATTGATGGTGGATGGTTTTCATTAATTGTATTACAACTGTGTTCCATTTGAAACACATGAAAAAAACACATAAATAAACTCATATTGAGAACTAAAAAACTAAATTTAAAAGATAATGAAATTGTAGATTCAACCAAGGTATGGATGCGATCAATCTATTCACTAAAAATATATCTATCCTCATTACACATATAGGAAAAAAATTGATTAAGTTGTAAATGAAATTATTTATAGATAAAAATGTGAACTTAGATTAAGAATCTAGACCCAATTAGAAAAACTTATCCATTAGTTCAACCCTCATTGACTGCAATTGAAATAGACTCCAAACTAGGCCTTGATTGATATTGAAATCAAGTGACAGAATATCCAAATGATTGATCCAATAAATTACTCTTATAAGGTAAACAAATTCATTGGTTAATGGAAAAATGAAAAACAACCAAATGATATTTATTAAGCATGCCTAATTTTTAATTCTGGAAAAGGACCCTTGAACACTCAGATGATAATGAACAAAATAAATATTATCTTAATGAATACCCTATATCTACAGACATGATAATCCATAGACACCAAAATAAAACAATAGGGAGAACAGATTTCAACCTCATGTAATGATTTTAGGGAAGATCTATCTTTTAAAAATTAATATAAATATAGAAATACCTCAAACATAATAATTATAGAAGAAAAAATACATAGCGAGTCTTTTGGTTAAATAATATCATCCTGAGGTCATTCCTCTAAAAACTCAACTCTTACTGAACCCAATAAGGTGTCAAAGCACCACTAGAAACATATCTGGTTACCACAACACATATCAATGCATCCATATATATAGTAATTCAGAAACAGAGTCCCAATATATGGAATAATTAATCCAATGTGATGTGAAAAATAATAATGACTAAAGAAATATTATTCATAATAAATCCATCCAATATGATATATTTCATGGAAAACAATAGATCATTATTTCAAAAATATATTATAAATGGTTTTCAGTATCCCAATAATTATATCTATTTCATGATCCAAAATAAAAAAACAAATCTAGTATACATTCTAGAAGAAACATCATATTGATAAAAAAATACACATATGGTTGTCTCTCAACCAAAATTAGAATTCCCTAAAATTTAAATTCATCCAAATTAATTCATAAAAAATGGGTTTTATAGAATAAAATAATAAAAAATATAACATCAAAAATAGAATTCCTACATCACAACGAAAGAATCCATGAACTATTTGACAAAAGACATATTTCTTATTATACATTAGAGAATAAAAAATCACCAGTATAATTTTTTTATTTCTAATCTATATTTATACTTAAAAATGTTATGTGAAATATATCACAGTATATATAATAAAAAATATCAATTACATTTGATAATGGATATCTAATGTTATTGATATATAAAAACTATATCATATAAAAATATATAATGTATATCATATTAAAATAGAAAATGTATATTGGGTTGAAAAATAAAATTTCAATAGGATGGATATTAATAATTTATGTCATATTGGACCTCTAATAAATTACCTTAATGGTGTTTAACCATTAAACTATCCAACAATGTGGTTTTGTGAAAACTCATTCAAAATATATTTGTTTTGAGTCTAATGTAGTGGAATTCAATTAGAAGGATTATGAAATTTGACAACTACATGTGTTATGATGATGTTTATAGTATTAATGAATCCTCAAGGATAAGAAGAATATTTTACATCTGTGATTTCATGGTTTCATTTGATTTATTTGAAACATCATTTTTTTGAGTGTTCATTGATTTTTTGTTATTATATATTTATTATTATAGATCATATTCTGTGAGGTTCCTATTATCAATTATCTATGATTTTTTGTTATATTCATTATTTTTCTCATCATTTGATGGATTTTAGGAATTGGGAGATAGGGTTTTATATGAAACTGATTGAGGTTTTATAGTTAATGAAAGAAAGGCCATTTCTTAATAAAGATGGTAGATGGATTCTAGTGTATGGAAGTATAACCTTAATATAGGTTAGAAAATATGGATCCCTAATGTTGGTTTATCTAAATTTCATATAAAATTTGGAGAAAGTGAATTCCACGATTGGAGGATTTATTGTATGTTTTTTACATCCTCACTTAAACAAATGAACTTTTTTTAACTATGTATTTTATAAAAGGTTTGTATTGTCTACCATTTATTTTTTTTATTACTCTGAGTTTTATATAATCTATAATAATTACTGTTATCATTTATAATTTAATATAATAATGATTTTTGTTAATAATTTTCTATTTTTGTATACAAAATTTACCCAACCCAAATTGTAGTTTTTTTAACATACATCCAAGGAATCATTTTCCATTATTTAATAACTCTACATATATTTCCTTCCACTAACTATGTTTCTGGAGATAATTATTTTTTTATGGAAGGATTATTAACAGTATCATTAAAAGTTTTCAATCACAGCATGCAAAAAATATTTGATGAGGATGATTAATTATATTTTGGAGATCGAATAAATGCATTTCTATTAAATAAATTTTTTTAAATTTTTTTTATAATGGCTTCTAAAAATATTATTCCAAATTAAGTACTAACAATCGTTACTACATAATTGAATATTGATTATAGTTTTATTTATATATTTTTAAATACAACGTTATGTTCGGTGACACTGAATATAGATATTATAATTTATTATTATTATAGAGATAATAATATGTAGATAAATAAAAAAATATATATTTTGGGAATAATTTTTTAAATAGAAACAGTTATGAATCATTTAGATTATGTTGACCAAGTTGTGTAGATGTTACAATAGTTTATGCCTATTATTAATTTCGATACCCTATCTCTAGAATAGTTTATGCCTATTGTTAATTTTGATACCCTAGTGGTACAAGCTTCTGCTTGGAATCCAAAATACTTGAGATCTAATCCGGGCAGGGTTGAATTTCTGGGTACTGTAGCAGGGCATTGTAGTAGCACTGTAGCAAGGCACTGTAGCAGGGCTGTAGCAGGGCACTGTAGATGTACTGTAGCATCTGTGGAACTGTAGCTACGGCGACACTGTAGCGGCGGAGGACTGTAGCAGGTACTATAGTGGTGGCGGTTACTGTAGTAGGTACTGTAGCAGTGCTGGTACTATAGTAGTACTGTTCACCGAGGGGTCCTTTGGGCCAAAAAATGGGTTTTCAAGACTTGTATTCAAGCCACTTGGCCTTGGGCCTTCGGGCTATGTAATGGGTCACCCTCTACCCAGTCTAAAGAGGTATTTGCATTAAATAATAAATTGAGGCTTCGGCCCCAACCTTTAAAAAAACTATATTTTTCTATGAAATAGAAACAATATTATCTCAAAGAAATAAATAATTAATTAGTCCTAGAAAAATTGAAAAATATATAAGTTTCATATATCATTATAAATTAGAATTTCCTGGAGAATTAATTGAATATTTTTCATCCTTATAGGCATTTGATGATTAATTATTCATATCATGGGTAATGGAAAAAATTATGTTTTAACTCAAATACATATTAAGATTTACCTAACGTATAATCTAACTTGAATAATTAAACCACTATAAAAAACAATTAATCTATATGTAATGATAAATAACAGAAACACATGCCATTTTATAAGTAGTATGAACATAAATATGAATTCAGAGAAAAATTGTATATATTAAGATCATAGATATTAATAAATAAATTCTAATTGAATTAAAAGGTTATTATTGGATATAAGGATATCAGAAAACCTGATATCAATGACTTCAAGAACATGGACCATAATTGTTTAATTTAAATGTGGGTATACACTAGAAAACACATTTAATTAATGCTAGAAAACAGATTATTTTAATGGTCATACTGATTCATTGAGGGGATATCAATAACTTATCCCCACCCAAAGCTTCATGTCCAATTAATACCTCATATATCGAATGATCAATTTAATTGATGAATTTTATGAATTATCAAAAATATATTTATATGTATTAATGAATGTGGATTATGAAAATATCCATAGACAATAAATTATAACTAAAGAAAAACACCATATTTATAAATAGTTTATGGTGTAAGGAATAATAATATGCATGAAACAAAGAGTATGATTATTAAAGGATACTACAATTTTCCTTTATAGTAGGAAAGTGAATGTTTACAGGAAATGTTAATGAATAAAAATTAATTTTGAAACTAAAAGTCAGTATTTTCCCAGGACAAACTAATCAAATACCATCCATAGAAATAATTATTATGGTATAATTACAATGTATCAATGTTTTTTAAATATAAAATAAATGTTATTTTTATATATTAATATAAATACATTTAAAATAACATTAAAAAATATCTTCAATAAAATTATCCTTATTCATTGAAAATAAATTTTAGAAAATAAGAATTTCATAATATTTATAAATTTTCTAAATAAAAATTTATTATTGTACATGGATAGTAAATATAATGTTTTTTCATGGTGGTGTGAATTTTACATTCAAGACGATTATATTAAAATAAATATTACATTCACTTTTTCGTTTGAAAATAAAAAAATTACTTTCTGTCTCAAATAAACAAGAGATTCCATTAAAAAAAGATATTTCTAAGAATGTTATGCGAAAAAAGGAACTAATAATTCATTACATAATTATGAAAACATATTTACAAATATTCTTTGAAAACATGAATTCGAAAAAAGTGTTGTTGAATGAATAGGGAAAATAGGTTTTATTTTACTAAATATAATTTCCCAATAATCATTTATATCAAAGTGATGAAAAACTTATTTTTCACATTATAATGTCATTAATTGTATAGGAGGATAATATGAGTGGGTTTTATTAGATAATGATCAAATAATTCTCTATAATTTAAATTCATTCAGAAATATTCCTAACTAAAATGAGATTGTGAACGTAACCCTAACCACTTTAGTAAATTTGGAATCATAACCCCATAAAAGAAATAACATCAGATTAAACATAATATTTAGTTAATATAAATATAGTCATGATATAAAAAATTAATGTGGTATAATATATAACTCATAAAACAATAAAAATGTATAACATAACATATATGATAAAGAAGCTATTTTACATGACAAATCCTTATAATTATCATAATATTTAATTGAAAATTGATCAATGAATCAATTATGGGAATTAAATTTAAATACAAATGAAAAATGATGAAATAACACATTACATAACCAATTGGTTTTACTTAATTATTATAATAATAATAAAGTCAATGAATATGTAATATAACACAATGAAAATAAAATGATTTTATTATATTCAATATAAAATTAAATTAGTTAGATAACATTAAATTATGCCTTAATATATGGAAATTGAGATGAAGTCCCTAACCACATGATTCCATTTAGTTGGACATGATTTCTCATCATATATAATTGTTTTACATATGTTTATAATATATAAAGGAAATATATTAATATTTATTTTATATAATATCTTATCACAAATTTGTTAATAATATTTTATTATTATAATTGATTTGGGGGTTACATCCCTTGTTTTCTCTAGTGTGTTTGGTCACGAAAAATCATGTTCATGTGAATATGATAAATATCATTCATATTGATTATCATAATAATGTTTTCAATATCATATATAATCATTAGATATAATATTTTATTATGTAGTGAATTTTTTACATTTGAAATGAATCACATCACATTGTGGATAGGGTTGGTCTTATATAAGCATGAGAGACATTGTCATTTTATTAACGCATAAAGAGGTGAGAAAAATGATTATTTTTTTCCAAAATATATAAAATTTTATATTGATAATATATATTTATTATTTACTTTATGATAATTATCCAATGGTTTCATTGTATAAAAAAATTACAATCGATTCCTCTAGATGAAGTTTTCTTAACGGACAAGTGATGGATTTGAATCCCTACTGATATAGAAGTATAAGGATAAATTATTTTACCTAAATATAATAACATGTCACTATATGGGAGATATGTTTTTATAATTTTTGAATTATTTATAAAACAATTTGGGTAGAAAATTTTGAATTAAAAAATGTCCTTAATTATGATAGTTACATTTTCATAAGAGATGCTCCTTTGGATCTGTTATTAAGTTCCAAATGGATGGTAATTTGTGAATACTAATATATCAATAATTAGATTACGGTTTTTTGGTAGATCGTTTTTAAAAAAAACATTCATTCCAAATGAATTGGGAGTACTGAAGAAGTGATTGGAAGGAGTCTTATTTTGTAATTGAGGAGGATGACATAATTGAATTTTTCTGGAGGATAAATCATATCAAAATATTTTACATAAAAAACAATAAAAAATGATCATTCTAAAAATATAGATTTTATTAGATCTAATTTTTTTTATAATATTAATTATAAATTTTAATCACATTGGCAATTATATTAATATAGTAAACCATGGTAATACCATTTTTTCCGAAACCGGGTAAATTAATTTTTATTCTATTCAATTTTCCTAATGACCGAAAATTACAATGACAATATAATAATATATTAATTGTTATGTTTAAAAATATATCATCTATTTAACCAAATTCAGTTTATACAAGTGGAATATTTAATTTTATAGATTAATATGAAAGACATGAGGATAAATAGATATTCATGAAATTCATTTTTCAAACATAATATTACCAAATATTAACTATATGACTACTAAAAAGAATAATATGGATTTAAATTCATATATTTATATATATAATTTTAAAAATTAAATTATATAACTCATCATTATGGTTTATTTATATTATATAAAATTTAGAACATTATACATATATTACATTTTTATAAAAAATATATATTAGACATAAAAAAACAAATAAAAAATTTGGGTATATATTTGATTAAAATGAAAATTTTAATATTAAATATTACTAGTTAATACTTCTATTACTTTTAAATAAAATTGAAATCTTAATGGAACTTTATAATTACATAAATTAATAAATAGAAAAAATAGTATTTGAATCCTTGGTATTTTCACTATTCATAGAATGATCAGCCATCACAGTGAAATGAAAAAAATTTATTATAAGATTATTTTGTTATTATGATTTATAAAATTATATTAGTTGTACAAAATAAATTTTACAAATTGTTATAAAATAATTAAATTCCAAAACATGAATTGAAAAATGAAAACATTATTGATGAAATTTTTTTTCCAAGCCAAAGATGAATCATATAAAAATTTGGGGGATTATTTACTGATTTTTATCAATAAATTTATATTTATTAAGAACTATAAATACATATTTCATTTTTTTTAAATCAAATTCATAGGCACCAATTCAACATCCATGTTATAACAATAATATTCAAATAATATAACCCACAAGAAATTTAAGCATTGTGTTTCATGCAATATATGATATTAAACCTAATGTTATTCTTTTGTAAACTCATGGTGTTGCATTATCACAACATTAAATAAATTAAATCCTCTATAATTTAAAATTTTCCTAAAAATCAAGTATTTTTTATTTCAAAATTACTTTTTGGAAAACTTGTATCCAAAAATGGTTAGTATAACATCCTCTTATAAATGGTAAAGTGATATACGATGGTAATATAGAATAAAACATAACTAGGTATCCATGTTGATGGAAATTTGTGGGATGTTAAAATATAGACATTTATGAAATTTATAAATAGTTTTATAAACTGATATTGATTATTGATCAAACAAATTAAATGATCAATATAATGTTAATAATAACAAAAACATAAATATGTAATGTGTAAAAATACAATTAATTCATCAGATATGCTGTTAATAGGATCAAAAAAATATTTAAATCCTTTTTCTATTTTGGATAGATTAATTTACAACAAAAATGATAACAATAGAAATATACATACATGATTTCTTCTTATTTTAAAAAGAAAAATCTCATCCTTTGGTTTTACTTACATCTTTTACCTCTTCAATTTTACTCAATGAAATTATTTTCCATGATGAATTATTAATTTCTGAAGAACTAATATTTAATTTTAGTTTATCATAGGTTCCATAAAAGTGTTAAAATTATTTTCACCTCTATCTAAATATTTAAAAAAACCAGAATTGTTTTCATAATTTATTTAATATAATATATTAATATATATTCTTCAAAAAAACTTAATTTGTCAATTGGTTCATAAAATTATGTTTGTAAAATTTATATCAACAAAAACATGAAGCATTTTAGTGGTAGATGTGTCATCCTTATTTTCATTTAGTTCTGGGATCATGCCTGGCAGCTTTCATGAATGTGATGGGAAGTCACTCGGCATGCAGGTGGTCCTTTTTCCAAAACAAAATTAATATAATTTCAAAAAAATTATATAACTAGAATGAACATAATTTACTACAATATCATAGGTAATATAATCCATAATAGTAACCAATAACATTAATCAAATTTCATAAAAATGTAAATACAATCCTTTTTGAATAATATATTCATATACAAAACCAATGAGTTATATTTCAATATTTTTATCACAAAATGTCGTTAATTTTGATTAACTCAAATCATATAAAATCGTGAATGGGGTGTTTAATATGTTGAAGATATGATCATGAGAAAACTAATAATACCATTATGGTAACCACACACCTTCTATTATTATTACCTAAAGACATATATTCAATTAATATCCATTGATGTTTCATGATTCAAATAACCAATATACAATTGAAAAAAACTACCATGATATAATTCATGAATCCCAATACCTAAATACTCCAAACAATTTAATTCAATATACTTTCCTCATTGGTCGAGGAGTTAACCATTTGAAGAGTTCAGCGAATCATATAATTATATGGTTCCCTACAATTAATGAAATGAATAATATATAGATTTATTGGAAGAAATGTATATCTATCCAATGAATTCCTCACTTTTCCTTGGAAATTCGTAACTGAATACCCATCTTTTCCACTGATAAAATAGATCATATTCAATTAATACATTCATGAACGTTTATAATTAATTATTTCAAAAATATTTTAATAAAATTATTTCTTCCTTTAGGGTCTTCCACATTTTATATTTTAGACCACTCCTTCTCTATTTTATTTGGTGAGTCAGAGAGTCGGTTATGTTATATTTTTTTAATGATATATAACAATAAATGATTGAAAATCATAATATCATTCACTACAATTGTGCCATTATTTGGCTTCTCATAATAAAAAAATTATAAATCACATGTAACAATAAAATGATTATCTTCTGTTCTATACATTAACTAAAAAAAGAAATCATAGTGAATGAATGAATAAGATCACTGAGAAAACAAGATAATAATTTATAGGATATCAAAATCTTAACAAGTGGTTTTGAATTTATGAAAACATAAATTTCATGGAGGTCGCTAATTGTAATGATACATTAAAATACTTATTAATGGTTTTTATTGAATAAGTGAATAATCATTGGTTTTTTCACTAGGAATGTGAAACCAAGTATTCAGTAAGGACCTTTTTTTGGATCATGTTATGATCGCATCAAGTCCCAATATACTCCTAGATTTATTACATTGACGACCCATACCAGTGGGGCCCAAGCCGCAACTCCCCAAGCCTGCCTCCAATAGGCCAGGGGCTGGTGACTAGCACCGAGTAGGCATGCAACTAACATGGGAGCCATTGCCTATAAATCTTTACACATGCACACACATATCCAAGCCCACAAAGATGAAAATTAAAAACTCTTGAAAAAGGAAAAGATGCATGCATAATCTAATACCCAACCACATAGTACGACAAGAATGTAAAGTACTAGAGAGTAAAACCTTGGGCCGAAAGTACAAGCCCACAAAAAAGAGAGTCTGTAATAAAGTCCAACATGTAAATAAAGGTGATGGGACTGCAGTCTGTAGCCGTAGGAACACACCTCGGCCTGTCTGATCTCATTGAGTATTGTTTGGTCCTGGTCTACCAAGAATCCTGTCAAAGGCTAGATCGTCTGCAAAAGACATGACACGTGCGGTCAAAGCCAGTTTAGGGGTGAGTATAAAAATCCCTAGTAGGACACCCTAAAACCACAAAGGAAATACAACAATTGAAAATACCACAAAATAAAGTTACAATTATCACTATATATTATATTTATACCGAACATATAACTAGAAAAATAACACCTAGATGTACTCATACACAAATGACCATCGCGATACCGGAACATGGATACAGCTCGAAGATTCCACTTAGCATGCAACAGGGAGAACACACTCCTAGGTCTGAAGAGAGAGATATAATGTACTCGTTCCAGGAGAACACACTCCACAAGTATCCTGAGAACACGATTCTCATATGAGTATCACAACAAAGTCATGGTGTGATTCCGACAATATAGTCTGAGCTAATACGTTATGGAGAGGATCGAGGCCCAGGTAAAGTTGGTCACGTCGATACTAAGAACTCTACATAGGGTTCCGGGAATGAATAGAGGATCCGACTCTAAGTCTCATAGAGGGGATTCCAACAACTCTATTCAAGATGCCCTGCTGAAGGAATCATACTCTCGTATAAAGTAAATGATACCAGAACCATCATGGAAAAGACCAATGGTTTGAACCCTAAGAAAACTAGTCTAAGTCACAGAAGACAAGTGTCTCAAGACATAATGAAATTAGTTACATGTCGTTTAGTATGGATAAACTCCATGACCCTTGACCCCAAGTACTGCTCGTGTAAATGGCTCGTGTCATCCGTCCAAGATGTGTAAAACTAAACTAAACGACGTGTAGAAGAATCACATGTATTGTTCCTCGAATAAGGGCACTACCCATGTAAATGGACCATGTAAATGGACCGTGTAAACGAACCATGTCATTTGGCTTGTCGGATAGAAAGAAACTATATGACATGTAGAAGAGTCACACGCCGTGTCCGAGCACCTGGGGCTCGCTCTATGTATGCTGCCCATGTGCCCGTACACGGCCTCTGTATGTGTCCTTGTCACCTACATGTTTACCAATACATGGGTTATCCCATGTATCTAGCTGGGTTTGGCTGGGGAAGGGTATACACGTCGTGTCCTTGGTCGTGTACCCAACCCGTGTCCGTGTTGCCTGCCCGTGTACCATTAAACGGGGTATCCTGTGTATCTGTCCGGGTCTGGCCAGGGAAGAGTATACATGCGGTGTCCTTGGTCTTGTACCCAACCCGTGTCCATGTACTCTTGGAGTACATGCCAGGTGGTCCACCGATGAACACACATGGCATGTAGTCGGGATTTTTCCAGAAGCTTCGTCTTCCTCCTCGCTCTGCGGCTGATCCTTCGGATCCTCAGTTTCCCGTCTTTTCATCCTGTTACTCTAGGTATTGGTTCGTTTCATCATACAAACACCGTAACATGTTTTTTTGGATCTTAAATCATATCATAAACCTCGAACGATTAATCCGAAGAAAAACGCCTGAAAACTCGTATCTCTCGATCCACTCTGAATTGTCTGCCGAAACCTTCACCGCACCTCCGTGACATCGGTCTGGGGGTGGATCTACAATCTCAGATCATTGAGCCAACAAAAGAATGTGCAACGATAGATTTTCTCCAATAACGCGTATAACGCAAAGAAGAACGCGAGGGAGAAAATACAAGAATCCCATAAGAGGGAAGAACCTCGATCATTGTTCCTGACGATCCGGGCTCATCGTTATTAGGTCAAAAACAAAACAACCTCAAAATCCCACGCAAAAACCCGTCCCACAAGAACGATCGATCCGCGGGCTAATATATTCGTCGATTAGTCCATGATCATTGTGGAAATCAAAAATGGGGAAGGAAATCAAATACAATCATCCTACCATGATCTGTGGCGTTCATTGTTGAAGATTAGGTCGCTGCATCGTCGTCGACGCGTTGGGAGGTTTTCTCCAGAGCCTCCAGAGATGCCAAGGGTTTCAAGGTTATGAGGTTTGTAACCCTGGTCCCTTGCACCAACCTTTAATTAAAAAGGAAAGGGATATTTGTTGTAGAATATTTGAAAGATTTCGCTGCAGAATAAAATATTTTTATTTAGATATTTTATTACTCTTACATCCCAAAAACTGAATTAACCATAGACTTGCACCGACCGATGCTAGGAATCTCCTAACATAAAATGGCTATTCCAAATGCAACGGTGCCCACATATTTCTGATACGAGCACCCGTTTAAGAGTTATTCATCCTTTTAGGGAAAAAGCATCCACGCGTAATTTAATTATTAAATTAAATTCAAACATATGTTCTAGGCTCACTGGGCCATGGAACTACACGTAGTCTCTGAGGCTGGTCTCGAATTAATTCCTATATAATATGAAAATAATACATGGAAAAATCCAGGACATTACATCACACCCACCATAGGGCTTTTACGTCCCCGAAAATCCAAGACAAAGGCTACTAAAAAATGATGTGGGTATTGCACGTGAATCTGAGCCTCCCACTCCCACGTGATCTCCAGGAGATTCATGTGATGCCAGTGGACACACACCAAGAGATTAGCTTTCCCACAAAGGATCTTCTCCTGCCAATCCTCGATCTCCACTGGGTACTCTGCAAAGGACGCTCAATCATCGATATCCAGATCGCCCGAGTTGATAACGTGTGATGAATCATGTACGAACCTCCATAGATGTGACACATGGAAGAATTTGTGTACCCGGTCCATCTGAGGAGGTTGAGCCAAGAAATATGACACCTCGTTAACTATACTCAGAATCTGAAAAGGGCAAACAATCCTCGGGGATAGCTTATTGCCTCAGCCAAATCTCTGCAATCCCCATGGAGGTGAGACCTAAATGAACACATGGTTTCCTTCCTCGAACTCCAAGGGCATCCGCCTCTTATCAGCATAAGACGTTTTCTGACTCTGTGCAGTCTTCATCCTCTCCTAGATGAAGTGCACCTTATCTGTAGTAGCTCTCACCATCACTTGGCCCATGAGTGCTGACTCTCCAGGGTAAGTCCAGCAATATGGTGACCTGCAAGGTCTCCCGTACAGAGCCTCGAATGGTGCCACACTAATATTGGAATGATAACTATTGTTGTATGTATATTCCACCAGTGGTAGGTGATCCTCCCAGCTACGACCGGAATCATGTATGCATGCTCGAAGCATATCCTTCATAACCTGGATGTCTGCTCAGTATGACCATCATTATGAGGATAAAACGATGTGCTCAAGTGTAACTGAGTCCCAATAGCTTCCTTCGATCCCTTCCACAACCAGGATGTGAAAAGAGAATCATGATCTGAGATGATCATGGATTGAACTCCATGAAGTCGGACTATCTACTGCATGTGGTGGTGTCCCATGGTCTCTACCAAACTCTACTCCTGTATGGCTATAAAGTAGGCCGACTTGTTTAGTCGATCAATGATCACGCAGATGGCATCATGTCGCATAGACATACGTGGTGAACCTGTCACGAAGTCCATGGATATCGCTACCCACTTCCACTCTGGATCCTCAAGGGGCTGAGCCAAACCTGCTGGCACCTGGTGCTCAGCCTTTACTTTCTAACATGTAAGGCACAGAGAAACAAACTCTACCACACTCTTCTTCATTCCTGGCAACCAAAACTAACTTCGGAGGTCCTGATACATCTTTTCCACTCTTGGATACCCCTCCAAAGGAGATTTATGGAACTACCACAAAACCACCTCCCACAACGTCACTAGTTCAACCGTCTGCCCCATGAAAAGAACAACATGCACCCCACCTTCTGAATATCCATCAGCAGCATCGCCTGCAGATATATGAGCACGTAGAGTTTCACAACTTGCATCCTCGCGCTGTGATTCCCAGACTCACTGCAAGAGTGGAGGGGTAACAACCATCGACTGAAGGTAATATCACTCACCTCCATCCATGGAGGATAACTGTAAGGAGTTAAACTTCCTCATCACCTCATCCAGCAATAATGAACTGGATTTCCTATTGAGAGCATCTTCCACCACGTTCCCCTTCCCAGGAGTATAAACGATATCAAAGTTGTAATCCTGGAGTAACTCAAACCATCACCCCTGTCTCAAATTCAGGTCCTTCTGAGAAAAGATATATCTGAGAGTCATGTGATTATAGTAGATGGTAAATTTCTCTCCCATCAGGTAGTGCTGCCACATCTTCAATGCGAAGACTACCACTGCCAACTCAAGATCATGGGTCGCATAGTTCTACTCGTGTTTCCTCAACTGACATGAGCCATAGGCTATCACCGCTAGAATATGCATCAAGACACAACCAAGCCTGGTTCCCGATTCATCACAGAACACTACGTACTCAACACCCTCCTCCGGTAATCTCAAGATCGAGGTGCTCATCAAACTCTGTCTCAACTCCTGGAAAGCCTACTGGCATCTCTCGGTCAACACGAATGGTTGCCCCTTTCGGGTCCAAGGTGCTGTGGGTGCTTCAATCCTAGAAAAATCAAGGATTAATATCGGATATATCCTGACAACCCAAGGAAACATCACACCTCCATCACGCTCCAGGGTGGATCCCATGCTAGCACAACCTCAACCTTGGCTGGGTCCACTACTACACCATCTGCCAAAATAACATGTCCTAGAAAGAGGACCTCCTGTAACCACAATTGACACTCTGAGAGTATCCCATACTACTGGTGCTCTCCGAGTGTGTTTAGAATCATCCTTAGGTGTCTTGCATGATCCTCCATGGACACAGAGTACACACAAATATCATCAATGAAGACCACTACAACCCGGTCTAGATAGGGCTGAAAGATCTGGTTCATGAGTCCCATGAACACTGTTGGGGAATTCATTTCACCGAAGGGCATCAGCAAGTACTCATAGTGACCGTAACAACATTGGAAAGCAATCTTCGGTATATCCTCATCCTATACTCGCAACTGGTGATAGCTTGATCGTAGATCAGCCTTCAAGATTCATTGTGCCCCTCTCAACTTGTCAAAGTGGTCACCGATCCTCAGTAGTGGATACAGGTTCTTCACGATCCCCTCATTAAAGCACCGGTAATCCCTACATAGAATCAAGATCCCATCTACCTTCATAGAAAACAACAATGGGGCCGCCCAAGATGAAACACTGGGTCTCATAAAGACCTTGTTCTACAAGTCATCTAGCTGCACCCTGATCTCATGAAGCTCTGCAGGAGCCATCAGATATGTTGATGCTGATATCGGTTTCATCCCTGGTTGCAACTCAATGCACAAATCTATCTCCCGATGTGTAGGTTGCCCAGGGATATCCTCCGGAAAGACGTCCTCGCACTAATCTACTACTACTGGAAACTGGAAACTCGTAACATCTGTTGTGCCAAGGGTTAGGCTATCCAACAAATGTGAAATCAGTTGCGCCCTCTTATGCATGAGTCAATCCTATGCTTCCTGGGTCTATATTTCACCGACAAAGAGAACCTCATTCCATCACTACGGACAAACCGCACCCTACGACTAAAACAGTTGATCTGGGTATGAACTGTGGATAGCCAATCCATACCATGAATGACATCGTAAGGTATCGATGCTACCACCAAGAGGATCCAACCAAAAATCTCACCTACAATGGTCGTGTCACACAGTCTACATAGGTGTGTGATCTTTGAATCTTCTCTAGTTGGTGTTTCTAACCATAAGGGTCCAGTCAACGACTCAACTGGAATCTCAAGGTCTCGAACAAGATATGTAGCCAGAAAGGAATGACTAGCACCAGTGTCTATCAATATGGCAGCGAACGTATAAAAGATACAGATAGTACCTCTAATCATTCTGGGAGTACCTGGGTCATAAGCCTCTACCACATGCAGTTGTCCCTACCTCTTTCCACCAACTCCATGAGCCAGGGTTGGACCTCCTAAGGGTGGTGGTGGTAAAAGGTCAAACTGCCGACCACCTCCAACTGCTCTCCCAGCTCCCCTACCACGTCCACCGCCCCGCAGATCTGTTTGGTCCACACGTTGCCTCTGCCTCGGTGGTCCATCCACTGCTCCCTTGTTAGTAGTACGGCGGGTCAGATAATCTCGAGGGAGATGGCCCCGTCCATCTCATGAGTTGCATCGCCTCTCTCTAGGATGTCTGGATGCGCCCTACGAACCCTATATGGAAGATCCCATGTCTTGGGATCTCCTCTGGAAATGTCTCCCTTTCCTGGGTCCCTGACGTCGACTCCCTACTGCTGAGGTCTCAGCTCTAGCTCGCCCATTAATGACAACTGCCGGTTATCTCTTCTCTTCCAAGAAGCTCTCGACCACCAAATCCCTCTCGAGCACCCCAGAATAAGTAGGAATTCTCATAAAGATAATGCTAGATCGGAAATCTCTAAACAAGCCCCGCACAAAAGTACATGCTCTGATGTACTAACATATGACCATATCCATCGACTACCGTGAGTGGTTGGTAAACCTCGACGAATAGTCATCCACCATCATGGTTCCCTATTGGACTTGAAGAAGCTCCTGTATGTTTACTTCTCTCAGGGTAACTGGTGAAACTTCATCTCTGAAGATACCCTCAAACACCGACCATGCAAGTGTCGCCTCGTCATGGGTATGGACAACCAAACTCCAACATCATTCAGTCGAGACCTGCAGAAGGCTCCCTGCTAGGATCACCATCTAGTCTCTTGGTGTCCTGACCAAATGAAAGACTTCGGACACTGCCTCAATCCAGTCCTCTACTGTCCGAGGGCCAGGCTCACCTCGAAACCTGAGGGGTCTCTATCTCTGAAACTTATGGATTTCCCTCAGCATGCGCTCCTCCTCCACCGGTACAGCAGGCACTAAACAGTTCTCCAGAGTTTGCAGGATAACAGACCCACCACCGGACGGTAAAACAGGGGGATCTGGTCCCTGTATCGAGGCTTCATCACTTAGGGGGTCATCCTCATGATCAAGCTACTTCATCCAAGCGGGTGCGCATCGCGGAAGAATCATGTTAAAGAAATAAGATGTATCTTAGTCAATGAGTATATATGGATAGATGATTCAAAAAGTAAATGTAAACCACAACCAATTCTTATATTATTCATGTACCATTATTTTTCCCCTGTAACTAGTGTTCTCATGTTATGATTCGAAATGAAAGTAATCAGAGTCCTGGTGTATGGATAAGTCGGCCGCCTGCACCAACACTGGGGTCCTTGGCCCGGAAGTCGAACTCGAAACACTTAACACTATTGCCCCAAACCAACTCACAGACTCATGGTCCTAAGGTAGAACCTACAAATCTGATACCACTCTGTCACAACCCGTCCCAGTGGGGCCCGAGATGAAACTTCCCAATACCGCCTCCAATAGGGCAAGGGCTGGTGACTAGCACCGAGTAGGCATGCTACTAACATGGGAGGCATTGCCTATAAACCTTTACACACGCACACACATCTCCAAGCCCACAAAGATGAAAAGTAAAAACTCATGAAAATGGAAAAGAGGAATTCATACAAAAAACCCCATCCAAAGAGTACCGTATGAATGTAAAGTACAAGAAAGTAATACCCTGGGCCAAAAGTTAAACCCCAAAAAAAGAGTGTCCATAAAAAAGTCTAACTTCTAAAGAAAGGTTCTGGGACAGCAGTCTGTAGCCATAGGAACACACCTCAGCCTGTTTTATCTCACTGAGTATCATCCGGTCCTGGTCCGCCAAGAATCATATCAAAGGATTTCTCGTCTTCACAAGACACAACTCGTGTGGGCAAATCCCATGCTGGGGTGTGTATAACAATACCCTTTAGGACACCCCAAAACCACAAAGCTAATACAAAAAGGGAAAATACCATAAAATAATGGCACCTTCATCTCTACACTGTATATATCTACCGAACATATAACACGAACAATAACATCCCGATATACTCTTACACAAATGAACATCGTGATACCGCCACTAGGATCCAGCTCGAAGATTCTACTAAGCATGAAACAGGGAGAACACACTCCTAGGTATGAAGAGAATGATACGAAGTAATCATTCCGGGAGAACACACTCTACAAGTACCTTCAGAACATGATGCTCAGATGAGAATCAAAACAATGTGATGGGGTGATCCAACAATTCATTCTGAGCTAATCCGCTAATCAGAGGATCAGTGCCCGGGTAATGTTGGTTATGTTGATACCAAGAACTCTACCTAGGGTTCTAGGAATGATTAGAGGATCTGGCTCTAATTCCTAGAGAGGGGATTCCAAAAAATCTATTCAGGAAGTCCTACTTAAGGGATCATACTCTTGTATAATGGAAATGAATCCAGAACCTTCAGGGAAATGACCATGTGTACGAACCCTATGAAAACTAGTCCAAGTCATAGAAGAAAAGTGGATCAAGCCATGAAGAAATTGGTTACATGGAGGTTAGTATGGATACACGCCGTGATCCTTGAACCTAGGTACTGCCCATGTAAATGGCCCATGTAATCCATCCAAGCTGTGTAAAACTAAACTACAGGGCATGTAGAATAAACACATGACGTGTTCCTTGACTCTGAGTTCTACCCGTGTAAACGACCCATGTCATTTGTCTTGTCGGATAGAAAGCATCTACACGACATGTAGTAGAGTCACACAATGTGTTCGAGCACTTGGGGATCGCTCTATGTACGCTGTCCATGTGCCCATACATGGCCTCTATCCGTGTCCATGTCGCCTGCCCCTGTACCAATACACAGGGTATCTTGTGTATCTGGTCAGGTCTGGCCGGGAAAGCTATACACACTGTGTCCTTGGCAGTGTACCAATCCTGTGTGCATGTTGCCTACCCGTGTACCAGTACACGAGTTATCCCGTTTATCTGGCTGGGTATGGCCGGGGAAGGGTATACACACCGTGTTCTTGGCCACGTACCCAACCCATGTCAGTGTACTCCCAGAGTACATGCCAGGTGGTCCGCCGATGAACACACGCCTTGTATCCCATACTACACGGCGTGTATTCGAGATTTTTCAAAAACCGTTGTCTTCCGCCTCATGTCGCGACTGAACATCCAGATCCTCAGTTTCTTGTCTGTTTGTCCCATTACTCCAGGGATTTGTACCTTTCATCATATGAACACCATAACAGGTTTTTTAGGATCATAAATCGGATCATAAACCTCGAATGATCTATAAGATGAAAAATGCCAGAAAACTCGTATCTCCCAATCAGCTCCGAGTTGCCTGCGGAAACCGTCGTCGCACCTCCGTCACATCGCTCCAGGGTTGGTTCTACAATCTCGGGTCATTGCGCCAACAAACGAATGTGCAACTATCGATCTCCTCCACGAACGTGTAGACCACAATGAAGAATGTGGGGGAGAAAATACAATAATAAAACAAGAGGGATGAACCTAGGTCGTTGTTCGTGATGATCTGGGCTCGACGATGTTAAGTCAAAACCAAAACAACTTCAAAATCCTCGAAAAAACCCATCTCACAACGACGATCGATCTGTGAGCTAATCTATTCTTGTATTAGTCCACGTTCATCATGGAAATCAAAAACAGGGAAGGAAATCAAAAACAAACATCCTACCTGGATCTGCAGCGTTCGTTTGTGAAGATTCGGTCGCCGCGTCATCGTCGCCGCGTTGGGAGGTTTTCTCCAGAACCTCCAGAGCCACCATGGTTTTTAGGGTTATGAGGTTTGTAACCCTGGACACATGCACCCTCCTCTAATTAAAAAGGAAAGGGATATCTATTGTAGCGGATTTAGAAGATTTCACTATAGAATAAAATATTTTTATTTAAATATTTTATTACTCTTACGTCTCAAAAACTGGATTTCACCACCGACCTGCGCCGGCCGATGTTAGGCCTCATCTATGGTAAAATCGCTGTTCTGAATGCAACGATGCCCTAATATTTCTGATCCGAGCACCCGTTTATGAGTTATTACACTTTTTCATGAAAACAGCACCCACATGTAATTTTAATATTAAATTAAATTCAAACAGTTGTTCCAGGCTCACAGGGCCTCAGAACTTCATGTCGTCTCAGAGCCTGGTCTCGAATTAATTCCCATTTAATATTAAAATAATACATGAAAAAATCCGGGACATTAAAATTACCCCATGTTAAAATATTTCTGAAACCATGTCCACTTATAGTTTCCATATAGGGATGACTTATTATTAATGAATACATAATCACATTCTAACCCAAACGTTATGGTTTTCTTATTTATTAATTCTCATGGACTACTATCAGATGACTTTACCGAATCAACATATTTATAAATATAGATCATGAGGTTTCTATAAATTATCCCCTAATAAAAACTATAAATTCAATAACTCCTGAAATCATGAGATAGTGGTTAATTTACTAAAATGGTATAATATATAGGTAATAATATTACAATGGACAAAATGGTTTTATATTTATGGTAAACTAGATAAATATATGAGTATGTCAATTAATTTGAAATCATAGATTTAATCTTATATAATGTAATAGATCTACATTCTTTAACACATTCAAATATCTCATCATCACATCCTTTGGATGGGAAATCAAAATAAGTGAGAGATAAAATTATTAGTAAGGGTTAAATATATTTGAATCTATCATAAATTAATATATCAAATTCAATATGAAATAATCTATATATAAAGGTAAATAGGTAAAAATGAATGTAATTTTGTCAATAACATGAGAATAATAATTCCTCCATATATAATATCAACGCATTAATATCATGGACAAAGATAACCAAATATTTAATGAAAGAAATGATAAGTATTGGGTAATATGATGTCAGACATCATGATACCTATGCTATCATTATTTTTTTGCCAAAATAGATTAATTGAAGTGTATCTATACACTAGAAAAAATATATAAACAAGGATATCTATCTATATCATACATTTAGACTACCAATTAATCTTTGATATTTATATACTATTGGGTACCAAATAACATCATTTCCAATTCCTTTCTCATATATTGATTGATAAATTTAATTCATTAATGATATTCATTAATAAAAAATATATGTATTTAGAGAAAAATATGGATTTCCAATAATTAAACAATAAATCAATTGACATTCACAGAAAAATAAAATATATTAAAATTTTAATATGGTTTGTAAAATAAATGTATCCATGATAAAGATAATATGGATATTAATAGGTAATGTAATGTTTAATGATCATAATAAATTGAATGTTTCATAGAAAAGTAAAAAACTAATATTATAATCATAAAACTAAAAGCAAATACATTCCCTAGTATGATTGTTCATAATACATTCAATGAAGGAATTAAGATGATAATATTAAAAAAATTACCACATGGATTTTAATTGAAATAAATTTTTATAGTCACTATTTAATATAAATAAAAGTAATACTTTATTAATATTATTACTGAAGAACATTTCTGATTTTATATTGAAAATAACTTTTACGATCTAAAATTTTACAAAAAATTTACGGAAATATGGATTATTAAATGAAACATATAAACTTATATAGGATGTCTCAATGTAATTATAGGTTGTAGGTAATGATCATTTCTTAATGAGTACATAAAAACAATGATTCCTTTCAAATTATTGTATGAAAAGTAAAAATGTACCTTTTTTGGGAAAAGACCGGAAGATTCATTTTAAACATTTGTTCAAATGAATAATTTTTAAAAATTAATTAGAAAAATTAATGTATAAATTTATAAAAAAATTTGAAGACATTTTTAGAAAACTTTATTAGCAATGTAAATTATTTCTTGTCGAAGAATGAAATAAATTCAGATTTTTGTAAAAAAATTTCCTCACAAATTTTAACTACCAGAGAGAAGAATATGATATTATTAAATGATAATTTCATTAAAACCTATATGAGAATAAAATTATTTATTTTTATTATAAAATTATGAATAAATTTATTTCCTTATATATTCAACCATACACAAACTAGATTAAAATGAGATTGTTTAATAAACACTTTCCATATTAGTAACAATTAAATAAAAATGCCCATGAAATAAATAACTAACATAGACGAATTATATACCTTGAATGTGAATATAGTAAGTATATAAAATATAAAAGGGTTATTATATATAGATTATCAAATAATATTGTTGTATAACCTAACATAAGTCCAAAGAATGATAATTTGAGATGAGAAGCACATAAAATGAGAATAGTATTGATTTGGTGATAAATAAATTTATCACTATATATAATAAATTCATATCAAGATTAAAATAATGAATTAAAATTTATATAATAAAAATAAATTACACTTACAATTTTAGAATATCAATGACATTGAATAAGAAGTATAACCCAATAAAAAATGAGTTATGAGATTCTTTTCCACTTTGTAACATTCAAGTAGAGTCCCCTTGGAAGTAATAATTAGAATTAAAACACAAAATACCATGAATAATAATGTAATAATAAAATAAAATGTTAAAAGGGTATTATATAGACTATAAAATGAATATTATTTTCTTATTAGTAAAATACGCCTCAATGATTGTAAATTGATGTGAAGTCCATTAACTCATGATTTCCTTCACTTAAATGTTTATTAAACTATTTTATAATGGTTTTACATATGATTACAATTTATATTAGAAGAATATTGATGTTTTTGATAATATATATGATCATCTTATAATAATTTATAACCCTTTCATTAAAATTCATTAATAATCACTATTGATTCTAGTGTGAATTTATTTTGTATTATTATGAATTTTTCACAGATGATAAGGTTTATATTCATAAGATATGTACCCATAACCTTTGGATTGATAGTAATTTAGTAATTATCATATTTACCAGTTATATCTTTTAAAAAATACCATTCTTGAAATATTGATGTGAAAAAATATTCACAACACACTGTGGACATTGTAGGTCGTACTTACGCATAGGTGATTTTACCAGTTATTTAATTGTATAAAGGGAAAGGAATATAATGATATTTAAATTTCATAAAAATAATATCATTTAATAAGTATCGTATACATTCATTATTTATGTCAAATATGACGATCTATGTATATTAGTGATGGAAAACAAATTATAACAATTTGTGAAGAGGCAGTCCACTATACACACAAGCGATGGATTTGTTTCCCATTTTTATAAAGAAGGATATGTATAAAAAATAATCTATAAACATAATAACATATTAGTATATTAATGATAAATTTTTTATTATATGAAATTTTTATAAGATATTTGAATATTGAAAAAGAATATATTAAATAGAACGACCATATTAAAGATGATTAGCCTTGCATAGAAGAAGCCCCTTTAAATTTTTATTAAGTGTCCCAGGTAAATTGATCATGGGTTTACACATGAATAAATTACATATTGATATATGAATATTCTCTTAATTATAATAAATTACAACCATGGTCTTTAAGGGTTTATATTTATAAGAAATTTTGATATATAGAAAACTCATTCATATGTGAGATTTATCATACATCACTATGTTCTTCAAAACTAGAACCCTTCTTAGAAATATCATTCATTGTTATTTTCATCATACATTAGGAAATAGAACGATTCAAAAGGGTGATATTAGTTGCTTGGTAAGGGTAAAAAAGAGAGAAAACAACATTACATGACCATCGTGGTATGAGAAAACAATTATAACTTTTTAAAACCATTCAATACATTTTATATATTAGAATAACAAGTCTAGAAATAATATTTGGATGTTCATAAGACATGAATCATAGTGGAATCTGATAATGTTATCTATAAGAGCATAAACTCGAAATAAAACAATATTCTTTGGTCACATACATAAGAATATAAAATATTATGTCAAGACTATCAACTAAGACAACCAGAACAAGTCAGACTGGGAAAAATCGCATGTATACCTCCATCAAGCTTGGGATAGCCTCTCATTTACCCACAATTAGTGTTGGGTTAAACTCCATTATACATTTTCTTGGGATTTGGATAACCTAATTTATACCCTTTGAGATCATATGTCTTATAAACCATACATAATGCATTAGTGTGTGATATAGGTCACACCTATCACATAACCAACTCAATTGTAAACAATGGAATCATAAAAAATTCCTCCGAAAAAAATTTATAGACATGAAAATGTATTAATAACATTTTCATAATATAATAAAAAATATAATGGAAATGAGTTTCACAATTATCCCATTAATTCATTGTTAGAATTACTTAAGAAAAAGTTAGGTGTTACATAAATATATCCTAATGAAAACCATAAAAAATATTATTAGTTAATATTATTGGAACAATTTTATCATATCACATTTAAATGAAATGAAAAAACGGATGTGTTCATTGATGATAATAAATTCCATAAAATATCAAGAAAACTATATTGAAGAAGATATGCAATCAATTTTGAAAAGAGTTCATTAATATTGAAAAGTTCCGAAACTATTAGAGAAAATATTTTCAATTAAAATAACAACTAAAACATGTAATTTATTCTTTAAATCATTGAATTTTCACTATGGAGGTAAATAACGTTCAACCATATTTATTAATATAAAAATTATATTCACATTTTCTGTAAAAATTCAAAATACCCTTGTTTGTAATCTGTCAATAATATTCATTTTTTAAACATATTTTAAAATTAAAACATTGATAAAATGTTTTTAATTAATAATTATAAAATTGTGAAAAATATCTTTAAATTATATTTATAGAACTTGGATGTAAATGAATAAAAAAATTTATCCAAAGAGAGAAATTTGTTTACTTTCACATTAAAACATTCATTTGGTCAAATGTGTATATAATTTATTTTAAAAATATAAACATTTACTTTAATTAAATAACTCTATGAAAATAAAATTCATGTGTTTCTTGATACAATCATAAAAAAATTAAATAAAAAAATTTATTACATCATAAAACCATTACCAATTTTGTATCCTTCAAATCATAATCCCAAAGAAATATTTAAAATTATGTTTTAATATAATTCCCCATATAAACCATATAACGCAATATAATATGAATTAATATGATGTATATACACCAAAAAATAATCGATGAATCTGGATTTTGTTTCAATAAAATAAAAGTGAGGTGAAAATCACATAACACATTGTTATCACTTGAATCGTAATCCCCAAAAAGGAGTAACATCAATTAAAACATTAAAAATAATAAAATGTTTTTTAACTCATGATAAACCCTATCATAGGTGTAATATTTACACCAAAAAAATAATCAAGTGGTTAATACTGAATATATATCCTATAAATAAAATAGAGACTCAAAATATCTTAACTAATGACTTTACATATTTTTAACGCTTTTTATACCGAAACCAATACCGTTAACATAATTTTTTTACATTATTATTATGATAAATATTCATTATATAAAATCAATTATTCACAAATCCTAGAGCCATTGAAATAATGGATGTATAAATATCCAAAATTAATCTATTATAAAAAATTATTATTTTAATCTCTATAATGACCTCCAAAATATTCTTGACCTCCTAAAACTGAATAAGATAACATAGGGAATACAAAGATAATAGTTCATAGATAAAAATCTTAGAATGAAAATAAAAAAAGAAATTAAGTATATCATAAGAGTTATAAGGAATAACATGATAAAATTAAATCAATATCTCACGAATAATGTTATGGAGTCATAAAATATGGAACATGGGATCATAATTTCATAGAAATTTATGAATGTGGTTGAAACATATAACATTATATTAACATGAGTCAAGGATAACATCTCAGACATTATCACATGGTGAGAAGACATCCAGAATGGATTATGTTTGACCCCTAATAAATCGAAAATAAACTCATGAGACTTAACATAACCTAATTCATTGGATAACTAGACCGGAACACCCATCATAACATATCAATTTATATTTCTCAACATATATAAATTATTCATATCATTTAAAAATATGGAATACCAATAAAATTACAAGGGTTTCAAAATCATGTTATATTTAATAAACAATGTGATTATAATAATGGATTCCATGAAATAGATAATTAAATCAATCATAAATATTAAAAAAGAAAAAATAAGCATATAATATGACACATTATGCTTAAATAATGTGAAAAAATTAAATAAAGTGGTTACAGAACTTTATAAATGATCCACTAAAAGCGAGGTTTTATAGAAATGAATAATGTATAAAAAAGGATTAGGGGATAATAATTTAAAAAAATGAAATAAAAAATCCTGATAACATAGGTGAATTTAAGATATTTGTTTTTATAAAACATTTTATATATATTTCATCAAATGGATTATGAAATAGAGAAGTCCCTTTAATTTGGTATTTATAACTAGAGGATAGAGATCATAGCCTTACAGAACATATATCTCCCCATCTAAAAATGATTAATAAAGATAGTTATATATATGATTTTCACATATATACAGAATATATTATATTTTTATAATAATTATTGGGAAATAAATTAAGTAAAAGAGGGAGAAAGATAACCCCAATGAATATAGGGAGGTTCGAAGAGACCCCTAAACATATATTCCAAAATGAGTAAGAACATTACCTTAATATACTGTATAATAAAATTATATTAACTATTTATATAATTTAGAACCACTAACATATGTTATTAATTTTCTATAATTTTATTATGTTAATTTATTTCTATTTGTATGAGTTATAATATTCAATTTCATTGTTCTAGGGGTATTCATTCCATTACATCACAATCTATTCACTTATGTGTAATTATTATTTTTTATAAATTAGACCTAAAATAAATAATATAATTGAACAAGTATTAATTAAATTATAGATGTTTTAATTATACCAAATACCAATAAGAATTCTAATATATGTATGTTACATTGAGTGGATATATTAACATTTAATTGTTAATTAATTTTTGTGGTGATACCAACCATCAAAAACTAGTTTCTTTTAATTTTTATTATTATATATATTTTTTCTAGAATATGAAAAATATTATAATATAATTATTTGAATGTGTTTTAAAAAGAATAATAGTTTTGTGACCATCCGTGAAGGGGTAATGGAAAAAATAAAACTCATTATCCATGGAGGCGGTGAACTATGATAATATGGACATTTTTATATTTCATTAAATAAAAAGTGGATGGAATTATATGGATTGAATATATTACATTAAAACTATAAAATTTCTTTTTATATATGATAAAAGAGGTATTATGAAAATTTGTATTTTGGAATTTAGGAGTAGGTAGGAAAGAAAAATAATTTAAAAGGGGTAGTATGAGAATATTACATATTAAATATCATCTTCATGAAGGACCCCCTAAGGAACATATAATTGGTATTTTGGTGATACAAATAGCACTAGATCATGGCAGTAGTAGGATGATTTGATTTGGTTGATATTTTTCAATGCTTCAAGGATTAAAATTTTGTGATTATATGGGGTGGTGAGGATAGTATTAATACAGCGAGGTTAGGGGTTTTATGAATATTATATTCATTTGTTAATTATTTTATCTCAACACTCTCAATTGTATTGATTATTATTAATATATAATTTAATTAGTTCCTATTATTATGAGTTTATATGATATTATATAACCCATGAATAAAAAATTTATATACATGTCATATAAGGTTAAATTCAATAAATTACTACATTTCACTAATAATTATTTTTACAATTTCAGAAAAATTAAAAACATTTACCCTTACAAATTTATTATTTTTATATTCCATAAGAGTAAAAAAAATTAAAATTAATATTCTAGGTATTTTAAAATTTATTTTTAGATACAGTCATTATTTATTAGAAAAGTAGTGATGTTAATATACTAATTTTTTAATCACTATTTGAAATATTAATTATGTTCTATTAAGATTATGTTTTCATGATAATACAAAATAAAATTAATTTGAAAATTCATTATATGGAATTTAAATTTTTTTATGTCATTATATTTAAATTAAAGGTATGATTAAAAAATATATGTTCTAGTAAAAATAAAATGCATAATTTACTATTTTAAGAAATATTACTTACATTTATGATAGATTCAATATATTATATATTTATTGTATAATATGTGTAAATATTATTTAACACTACCATAGGAAATGATTCTATTATAACAGTTATATAACTATTTAAGATGTTTATAATTCTATTCCAACAGTTAGGTTGTTATTCCAACAATCATATTACTATTATGATTTCAAATTTTTAATAGTCATATAAGATCCCGAATTCAAATTAATACATAATATGTTATTCATTATTCACTATATTTTTCTCAAATTTATAAATACATTAATCTTCAAATCCAATATTTAATTATTAATTTTTTTAATTTATATTTCATTCTTCCTAAGGGTGGTCATTAATTTGGGTCATAAGTACCAAATTCTCATATATTTTTTGTATTATTTAATATTTTTTTATCAAATTGGTCTATTAGTCAGTTTTTATTCTTTTAGTATAAAAAATGTATCATTATTCATTTATGAATAATATATATTTATCATTCACTATGTGATGATTTTTCATTATAATACAGAAAATATTTATAATAATAAAATTTTCATTCAGAATATTTTTGGTCATTACATACATCCCCTATTAAAAATATTTCTCCATCATAATATCATATTATATAAAAATGTGAAAAAAGGTGAGTGTAATTATAATTTCTATCTTCCATTATTTCTTATGTTCTCGCCTTATAATTAATGTTTCTCTATACTTCTTTAACTAGGTTATATGTCATATAATGTAGAAAATTATCTCTATTTTCCATGATTTTCACCAAATGATCCTTATAAGAGATATCATTGTGTAGATATACAACCTATAAATTTTAAGAGGTATCAAATTTAATGTGTACAACATTAGGATAGATATTTTGAATTTATCCTAAACAAGAGTCATGGTTTGTGGATGTTCTAGTCAATAATCCACAAATGACATGTGATCAAGAATTGTAAAGTGGAAAATATAACAGGGACTTATACTTACCTTCCCCCAAATCACATGACTCTCATCCATGGAAATATAAAGAGTAATACCATATCTCTAACAAATAATCCTAGGTATCAATGATGACTTATGGAATAGATCATATCTCTACTCAGAATATTCTTAATGGTTGGTGATATCGTCTTGTTTTTGACCTATTTCCTCCACCATTTTTTTTCTTAAAAATTTTGTACACCAATATCATCCCAATTTACATGTTCTCTACATTTTTCGATAAATTTCTTAATATGGAGAAATTAGGACCCATTAGTATAAAATACATTTTATGAGAACTCATCTAGAAAAATATGACATTCACACCCTCGTATGATGTCCATCAAGCATACAATTTACATGAATTCCAATTTTTGGAAAGTATGCTTAAATTATCCATTCGTTTGGGGGTCATAATCCATATTGATGTTCAAATAAATATTTATTTCATGCAGGATACACCTCTGAAATATGAAGTAAAATATCATATCTCAATCGAATATAGTCAACAATGATACTCTATAGAGCCTTATAACTTTTCAAATGTATATCTATGCAGGTTTATCAAGTCTAATGTTCACATTAATAGAAATGATGTGAGATTTATTTTTTAATAAAATATCACACCATAAATATAAATTTATATTATATAGATATATTTGTAAGTCCTGTAGAAAATTGTGTGGTGATGTTTTCCAATTTCATTATATGTATAGCTAATGGATTCATCATTCCCTTCAAATTATTCATTTCATTTTCACTGGAAGAAATTACAGAATCACATATTTAAAAATAATGATATAAATATTTATATTGTCTCACTAGTATTACTATCAATGATAATGATATATCTCCATGATCGAAAGTTGGATTGAGATGGAGAATCTATGAAAATTATTCAAAATCCCCACATTTATCCTCATATTCAATGTAACACACTGTAATGACTGAAATCCTACAAATCATTCTATATAAATTTCAACCACTAAGGTTTTTCCAATTATAATACCTTCCGACTTCTTTGGAACTTCCACATCATCTCTTTAATAACCCTTAATCATTTCCATAAGTAGTAATTGGTAATTAAATTGAGAAGAGATATATTACATTACATGTGTTTTGATTCCTAAGTCCATACAATGAGACTATAATAATATTGGATCTGTATCAATTATAATCATTGATAAGGTTTCAATATCAATTCTACTTGATATTTTACTACATTATTCACATTCCCAAGATGATAGTGGATTAGGTGGTCATAATAATTGATTAGCATTAACCATATTCACTATAACAAATTAATATTCTTCTATCTGAAAATATATTTTAGGCTCTTATGATCCATATATATCACAAAAATAAAACCATAGATAGGTTGTAACAATATTTCCAATGAGAATATTTACACTTTCAACTATAGATCATGCATGGGGTAGTTATTTTCATGATAATTAAACTTAAATGGGTAAAATTAAATCATATTATATTTTTTTAATCAATATACATCTTAATGCCTTATTCTAAGGATTGATATATACCTAAAACATTCCCCATATTCAAGTAGTGTATGTACTAATATATTATTACTCTTCTTTTTAATCAATTTTCTTCCCAATTTATATTCACCACTCAAGATATGATTTACGCTAATTAATGTTTCTCTTGGTAGTAGGTTTCATAATTACGATGTGTTTCCTACAAATCATAATTGATATCAATCTAGTCAATGTAAATTATATATATTAATTTAATAATCCAATCATGGACACTGCCAAATTTACATTTTCTTATTATGGTCCATAGTTATTCAATTTTTTATAACATTTTCCATGAATGTTACATCATATATATACTACTAATATTTATAGTTCGGAGTATATGAAAATTTCATTTATAAAGAATAAGATTTTTTGTTAGATAATATTTAATGATTCTATTAATTATTTCTAAGAAAATTGTTAGATCATTAGTGTGTCTAAAGGGAAGAACTGTGAACTCACAGTGTTCATACAACATCTAAAAGGAATACATGGGAATATCTTCTTTATTTTCCTTGAATTATCGACATCCATATCATAGTTAAACAATAAAGAAATTATTTTCCCTATTTAGTAGATCATACTAGTCATCTATCTATTTTGGTGATTGTTTTTCATAATATTTATTTTTATGATCTAACATAAATAAATTCAAAGGTTCATTGACCCATAACACTTAGTGACAAAGATGAAAGGAAAAACTGATGGTGAAGCACTAGGGAATATAAATCTTTTTTCCGGATTCCCTTGTGATTTATTCTTCAATTATTAAAACTAAACGATCGAAATTTATGAATGGGTATTAGATGTGGGCAGATATGTAGTTATTTGTTCTATTGAGAAATCAACCTCTCATTCATGAGTAATGATTGGAAATTATTTATTAAACACATTAGTATAGTTCCACATAGTGGGCATATCTTATATTATGATCCTATCAATTGTTTCTATATCTGGAGCTAGATATGAGTTCTCATAAGGAAATAATATCAACACTTGTGATTATTATTTGAAATTATACTCATCCACCACCTTAAAAACCTATGACTGTTTATATGAACCTTCTATTATACTTATTCATTAATGGGATTATTTATTTTTCATTGTCAATGATTAATAAGATTCCCCTCTTTCCATGTTTTAATGATCTCCTAGTACCCTTTGATAGTTTTCTGGATGATTTTTCCGCACTTTTGACATGCGGGGTTTTCGTGTTTCATTCCTTTATGTTATTTAACTACCAATACTCCCATATTAAACTCAATTTTCAACTTTACATCTTTAGGACCATGATAACATTGATAATTGGTAATATATTTATAAACCATATGGGCACAATGTAAAATATCATCATGGTTTTTAGTGTCTTCAATCATTAATGATTTTTAGATTAAAAAATAATCGACATATAATGTTATCCAACATGATTTCAATGTTTCTGAAATATCCTATGTAGTATTATTCAATCCTTATAAATTTTTCCTTGTACACCATGATAGAATCATCTTCAATTTTCTTTTATTTGAGGAATACATCCCCATTTTTAGAAGGATATTTTGAGTATAATTTTTATTGAAAATTATTATCTTGAATCCTTCACATTTAATTAAATAAATTTATTTTTTGTACTCCTAATTTTTTATTATTTTATACTATTATTAATCATCCCTACGAAAATGAGTAATCACCAACATTAATTTCTATTTTTATGATCATTAGAGGATATAGAATATCTTTTATGTGATGTTAATAAAAATTTCAATAGTGAGGTAATAAAAAGATAAATTAGCGGTATAAGGCTATTGTGACATAATTTATATAACTATATATTTTTCTTCAATAGGAGTGGTAGGGTTATCCACATGATTCTTATCATTATTAAAATATTTGTTATTTATGATATACTTTTGTTTTCATTTTGATATCCCATTCTGATCAGGATAAATATCTTATTAGGTCAGTCCTCCTATCATATTTTTTGTTAGAATGGGCTCCCCAATTTTACACAATTTACTAAAAATTGAAAAATAAAATTATCGTATTTGAACAGATAACTAATGGGTATATACAAACTCTTGAATGAGAATTAAAGGAATAAAATTAAAAATTATGTGTATATACTTAATTATGAGTCAATAAATATAATGTTAGGTTATCTATATTAATTATTTCTATACATATAATTTTATCGCATGTTGATAATAATGATCACAAGTGTTAATCCCAAAAAATAACTAGACAATTATTTAATACAAAATACATTATCCCAATCCTTTTACATATATTTTTATATTTCTTTTAATATAAAATTACATTAAATTATAACTAAGTATTGTAAAAGCTACGGTTATTAAAGACTATGCACATAGATAGAAAACATAAAACTACATAAAAAAATTATTATAATCTTCATAAAGATATATTAACATCCCGTAACCTAAAATAATTAATCTCATAACTTGGTGAATACATAGACAAATGGGTAAAGCTAAAAATACCAAAAATGGAATAAAAATCAAAATGATACATATCATATGATTCAAAATCCAAAATATGATAATTTAAAAATCACGGACCATAAATTATATTATGTTGGTATAAAATATGTAACATTGAATCATAAGATCGTTTTAATATAGGAATATATCAATAATATACAAAAAACATAAACATGATACATGTATAGCTTCCCATATAATATCACATTGTGGATAGAGACCCATAATGGATTAGGTTTACCCCCTAATAAAACAAATTACACATCACAATAATATAACATTACCCAATTGATTATAGAGAAATATTTTCACCCCAATACTAACATGTACATTAATGTTTCATCCTAATCATGAAATAAAACATAAGTAATAATCATAAAAATTACCCAAGGTTAGAAATTAGTTTAATAATCATTTAAAATGTAATAAAAAGGTTGTATGATAATTTTTTACATAAAAGTATGGATTATATATTTCATGGACCCTAATAAATGAAAAATAAAGCTATATTAAGACAAATTATCTATAACTTAAGTGAAATGTTTAAGAAGTGTGGTTTGGTGGCATTGAAAATGTTCAACTAATATAATGATTTATAGAAAAGTTTATGGAGTCATTAGATATAATTGGGGAATAATTATTCCCATTAAACTAGAAATGGGAAAAATGGAATTTAATGATATAATGCATTATTTACTAAAATATGGGTGGCTTAAATTATGTTATAAAGTATAAATGTAATGTGGAATGAAATAGAGAAGTTACATTCCATTGGTTTTTTTTAGATTATTGGGAAGGGAAAATTTTAAAACATGTATTTTACCATCATGGATATATGAATGACGTAGTATATATATTTGTGGAACATAAATATATATAAAAAGTTGTTATTTATATAAAAAAGGAGGAATTAAATTTATGTAAATATGGAGAATGTGTAACTAGAAAAAAAAATGGGAGGTTCAGAGAGATCCCTTACCTTTTGTTGTAGAATCTTTCTATACATGATATTGGTGTATATGATAATAAAATAATAGAAATTATTTATTTATTTAATAACCTTATGAATATTTTTTTTATTTATTATCATTTTATTATTTTCAATTTTGATAATTTTGAGGAGTTCTGAATTACAATTTTTTTTATTCTGGGAGCATTCATGTAATGGATTTTTGGTTGGTTATCTTGTTTATATTTATGGAAGTTCATTTAAAATTTTTCTAAAACACAAAAAATTAAATTAAATGGTATTAATTACATTTGGTAAAAATAGTGTATCATAAATACCAATATGAGTTTCTATATAAGGATGTTTTAGTGAGTATAAACATCGATGTTGTGTTTTAGTTCATTTAGTTTGTTTTAACAACAATCACATATTTTTTTCATTTTATTAAAATTTAATATTTATAATATATATAAAACACTAAATAAATTATTATATAAATAATGAAATATTATTTTCCCCCAATAATTGATTTCCAAAATTCCATAAAGGTGATAATGGAAAAATAAAACTCATCATCCATGGAGGTGGTAAAAATAAATATGGTCCATGATTATGTTTCCATTAATAAGAGGAGAAAATAATAGTATATATGGTCTATATTCTACTAGAAATAGAAAATTAAAATATATATCTGATAATGGTGTCATTATTCTATATTATATAGTGGTGATGAGAAGTTGGGAGAATAAATGAATTTAAAAGATGTCATTTTTGAGTTTTACTAATTAAATTTCGCCTTCTTGAATGACCTTTAAATAAACATGAAACTCTTTCGTTGGTGAGACAAGAAGAACTAAGATGTGGGAGTGATTTGGGAGGTGGTTATTTGGAAATATCCAATGCCTATAAGTTGTGAGGTGGTGCAGTGGAATGGATTATATTTATTAGGGGAGGGTATGGGATTTTTTAAAATATATTTTTTAGTTATTATTTAGTATGGAGAATATGAATAATAATTATTATTATTATGAAAATATGAAGTAAATGGTTCATGTGTGATTGAATGAATGGGTTAATAAATATACTAGTTCTTAAATATTCATTTATTTGTCTTATATGTTTAAATAAACCAAACTATTGTATTTCACTACTGAATAAAATTTATCTATTTAAATAAAATACTAAAAAATCACATTAACTATTATTAGATGTGTAGATTCCAAAAATAAATCCATATATTGAAAATAAATTTCAAAATATGTAAAATTTAAATTCTAAATTAATTACTCTTTTTTTTAATAATAGTACTTTTAATATTATAATGGATTTTATAACCCTTCAAAAAATTACCTTTGGTTTCTTAAAATTATCTTATATTTTAATTATAACATAATATAATTTCATATATCCATTTTAGGTAAAAAATTTCAATTAAATCATATATTTTTTTTCAATATGTGAGTAAAACATTTATGTTTTATCAAAATAAAAACATATTTTTTTCTTTTTTTTTTGAAATAGTTTTTACATGTACCACAGTTTTAATATATCATATTATTATTTTATAAAATTCTTAAATATTATTTTACACAAGAGAATGTGATTTTACTATTATGATAGTAAAATTACTACTCATAACAATCATATTACTCTTCAAATGATCATGTTACTATTCCAAGGTGAGATTACTATTCTAATGGTCAAATTTAAACATTCATGTGGGTTACTTAATTTCCAAAAATATCTATTCTCATATTTATTATTAATTAACATATATTTTATTATTAGGGTAATAAATAATTTCATATTTTAAATTAATCTGGTATCATTAACATTATGCTTTATTTCTACATCTTTTATCATCAGTACAGTCATTCAGGTGGATCAAACATATCAAAATTTTCTTATATAACATGAATTATTTAAATTTTTATCACATTTTAATAATTTTTATTTTTATTTGTTTAGTTTCCCATAAATTTATCGATTATTTTTTCTTCATAATGTTTTTTGGGTTTCTATATGATATGTATCTACTTTATACAACCTCATATTATTATAATATTATAAATTATATTATAAAAATCAAGTTATTTACAACTAAACATAATATATAGTAATAGTTTGCTTATAAATATAATCTTGAAGCAGAATAATATTTATCATACCATATATTATTTTGATATGGAATTTTATTTCTGTTTTATTAAAAATAAATTTTCAAAAATATATTTTATGTAATAAAAAAATATTTTTTCATGTATGATTTGGTTGGGCATTTTTTTCCATTTTATTTGACCATGGTTACATCATCAAAATAATGTAGAACATAATAGAAATATGTTATATATTCAGTATAAATGTATTCAGATCTATATGCAAAATTTGTATAATGAAAATGAATTAAATCATATATTGAGAAGGTAGAACCAACATACGCATGTACACTGAATCCATTTTTTCAATGGGTGATGAAAAAGTAATTTATATATCATTTAAAATTTATTGTGTAATTAATATTTCATATATAAAACATATATTCATTAAATGTTTCATTATAGTATTCTATGTAAAGACTTTGTCAAATAATTAATCACATAGGTTCGTGAGACTTTAGTCTTTCATACATACGAGCGACATTATCATATTCCCCACGAATAGTAATTAGTAATATATATATATAATATATAATTTAATAAGTATAAATATTCTATATATTATATTTTTTAGTATTAAATATATCATTATATCAATCTGTGATATTGGTGATTGTAAAAGAAATATGTGAGTTTACGAGGTGGTAGACTATCATTCACATGATCAACCATTTAATTTTTCATTTTATAGATGAGGAAATGGATGTAGGTTATGAAATTTGTATAATAATTTATTGGTAAACATAATATATTTTTTTATTGAAGCATATTTCAGGATGATATAAAGGGCGTGGAAACAGAAATAAAATAAATATGCTCTGTTATGAATGTTGGTTTTTTTTCGAAAAACCACGATAAGTTATTAGAAAAATTATTGATAGGTGGGATTCATAATCAAAACAAATCCTCTAGGATATAGGGAGGTAACTATTTAATTTATATTAACTTTTTAGGGATTAACCAACTAGTTTTTATTTTTTAAGAGAAGAGTGGGGGTTCTATTTTATAAGTGGGGGAGAGGACATTATTCATATTTATTTATGCGTATAAGGTGTACAAACGTCCACAAGGATTAAAAATGGTGTTTTTAGGATTTAATATGAGATAATGTATCAATATATATATAATGGAATTTTTTAGAAATTTTTAGGTCATTTTAACCACTTATCATTTTTTTAACACATGGTAAACGTGTTTAAAAGTTAACCGCAAAAAGAAATTTTTTCAATTATGACAATTAATTTTTAAAAAATATTATGTTAAATTAAATATATAATATTATTTATTATGATACAAAATATGTAATAAATATTTCAAAATTGAAAACATTTAATTGGTAAATTTAATTGTAAATGAAACAACATAAATGATAAAAATTTATTTTTTAAAAAAGAAAAAATATAAAAAATATGAAATGTTTTTTTATAAAAGGTCAACATGAATCTGATTCTAACAAAAAATATTGTTTTGGAAATTAAATAATTAAAAAATCTATTAATTTTGGAAATTTTTAAAAAAGATATATATTTTTAATTATTTATAATAAGATTTAAAATTTAATTAAAATTAGTAGCCATCAACATTTATGAAAAACATAAATATTTTTGAAAATTCTAAAAAACTAATCAGAATATGATTTTGAAATATCAGTTTTAGAAATGAATTTTATTATTCGATACAAATTTTTCTAACTCAAAGTAATTTATTTATTTGTTTGTTCACAAATTGTAATAATAATTTTTTTAAATAAAAAATAAAAAATCAAGATTTTAAAGGCCTTACAAATATTTATTAATTTATTTACTAATATATTTGGTTCATATATGGCCATAATACATAATTTATTAAAAATGTTATCTTGTTCAAACCAGAAAATTTTACGATTCGGTTATAATAGTCAGATTAATGTAATTTTATTTTTAACATTATATCAAGGTTAATTAAAAATAAGTGACATATGTAACACAATCTACCATAAATATATATCATTATGAATGGAAAACATTTTAATGAAATATGGTTGTTATAGTCTACCCTCCTAAAATTAATTTCACCACTAGATTATCAAATTCTGATATAAATATATAAGGATTCTCATGCCCCACGATAACCTCAAATTTTCATGCAGCTTCATTAAGATGGTTGTTTATCCATAATTCCTTGAATTAGCGAGTGGTTTGGTTTCTTATAACATTATAAATTCAATATGGATTCCAAATATTATTTCCTTCATTTAAAATATCATGATCTATTGATTCAAATAAGGATATTAGTTCATATGGAGGATTAGGTATATAATTTCTCAGGATATACACATTGAACACATCATAGACTTGAGAGAGGTTTAGTTGATCCTCTACGAGATATGAAACTATAACATCACAATTAAGAGTCTTGAAAGGGATATTATACTAGGGGATTATCTTTAATTTGTTTTAAAATTTCATAAAATTATTTCAAGGGGCTATTTATTGGATCAAAATCACAGTAACATCAAACTTGATATTACATAAATGATTTTTAGAATAAGTTTTCTATAGAATGTGACACTCTGTGATCGATTATGGAATGGATGTAACATTATATTACATTTTTTCTAAAAAAAACATACGCATGGTTAGGGTTAAGGTGTTCATTATTATATTATCATGGGTTTTCAAATATTAAAATACCTTAGAAGAACATTTGGAAACACATTATATAGTGACAAACTTCTGATATAAAGTTTTCAACATTGGGATTGAATTTATATGTTTTTAAAAAGTACTCAGAGACCTAATTGACTATAATTAATTAGAAAGGGTATATCCATGATTGTTTATTGGCTTCTATTTGGATGATTTTCTTGTAATGGTTATTAAATTATTAAATTCAATAGTTTTTATTTCAACAAAAATGTGAACATCAAAAATTCCAAAAATGATTTGGTGAATTATCAATCCCACATAAAATAACATATATATATTTATGATCATTTACAGGATAAAACCAATTTACATGATCATTATAGAAAATTGAATGTGTAACATAAAAATTAATGAAGTCAATGGATATTGTAAATCATTGATTAAAAATATCAATTAAAAGTATTTTTTAAGAATTTTTGAAATTCAAAATATTATTCAATACATCCTCCTTAAAATTTTATTGATCAACCCATAAGATATTTAGACCTACATTGATACATATTTTTCAATGAATGATGGATGTAGACTCATGATGGTAGAATTTCTGAATTTCAAAAGAATGGAATAATCAACATTCATATAATGTGGGATGGATTTCTTTCTTAGTATTGTGAAAACATTAACACTTTAATGAAATACTATAAATATATAATAAAAAATAACTGAAAATTGATTGATGAATAAATATTATAAATATGATATGGTGATTTTAGCAACATAAAATTGATTAAATTCAACAAAAACATCAAATTAAAAGCATATCATTAAAATGAAAACAGACACAACATCCCACCAACACCAGAGCATACACTTCCTTAAATAATGTATTTTAAGTATTAGGTTAATCCAAAAATATTACATGTATTCCCACTAGAATATTTTACTCTTATGGTGATGGAAATTTTTTGGATTGAATAATTTCCCATCATTGACACGAAATGAGAGCCTTAATCCATACATCTAGTAGATGTTTCCAAACAAGAATCTAGAAGTGTGAATGTGAGTGGACTGTAGAATAATAAATTTATTATAATTATTTCCTCTAACAATATATACTCTTAAAGATCAATTTTTTTGTTTGTGGACATATGATCAAAATGGTGTGATATAATTATAGGCCACTGAATCTAGCCCATAATATCATATCAATAATGGGCCCATTTGAACTCCATTAAAAAAATAGAATTAAATTGTGTCACTATTTAATGAAATTTTCCTCATCACTTACTATATATTTCTTTAAAATTAAATAATAAATTTCCATCAACAATTCCAACGTCATTTTATTTTATTATTGTGATTCTTTCGAGTTCAAATTTCATAGAATTTTCTAATTTGAATATACAAAATGGTGGTTGTCTAATGTTAATATCCAAGTGCATCAAAATAATAATTTTTTAAATAGATTAGGAAATATGAAACTAATATATAAAAATAAAATTATGACCATTGGGGTTTTTAGGAGTTGTACAAAAATGTATCAATAATAGTACGCTATATGGATGAATTATAATATAAATGTGAAATAATGATGAAAATATAAAATGCACTATAAATTATGTTTATCAAAAACAAATCGAAAGGAAATTAATTTTTATAACAACGATTATTATCCACATTAAATGGCTAATCACACCAATACTAGATTTTTTCTATTCTTGAGAAAAAAGTGTCTAATAATATGAAATTGGATATCCTTTTCAGAAAACATTAAATTTAAATTTTCAGAAAAATATCACATAGTAGACAATTATGAACCATGATAAAATCAATATAAACATTACGAGTTTATAATAATAACTCATCCACTTGCTCATTACATTATTTAAATTCATCATCACATTTCATCAAATTTTAATTATGAGTGATAATTTTTTCTGTATCACAATAAAAATGGTGGGAAATATTTATTCAAGTGTAAAATAAGTAACCACTACATGGAATAATTTTTTATATTATAATGTTTATACATTGATTTTTTATTTAATTTAATAATGTAATTGAAATTTCCCTCAGTCATGTCGACCATATAGCAAGACGTTTTCAGGGCCTCCTTGGCTCAAATACCATAGATAACTATGTGAAGTTGACATACTCAGGTATCATATTGATCTAACTATGTGCCAAAATATACATTTTACCAAATATATAGATAAAATGTCAATCTATTTCCCACAAATCTATGGATTCATGATCCTATTATGATGAAATTCACGAATTAGTTTGATTCATTAATCTATGGGGAATTATATTATTATGATTCTAATTTTATTTTTATTATATATTTTTGAATAATTACATTAAAATTAAAACAATAACCAATAAAATTAAATTTATTATGGGTCCCCATGAACTTTGTCTAATACTCAACAATCTAAAAAAAGTGCCTTGTGATTTTTGTAGATTAAGGAATTTTGTTACGGTACAATATAACATTAGACAACCACAAATTCAAAAATATATTCTCATAAATCTAAACAGGGATTATAATTAGAATCCTGAAATGAGAAATAATTTAAAATTTAGTTTCTATATTTTTAATGTGTTTTATTTCATATTCAATTGTATCCAAAATTTTCATTCCATTAATGCACATTTTTTTCATTTCAATTTTATTTACTGCGCTCAAAAAATTATTTTACTCGACCCCTAATATATAATTTCAACACACCGATTTTATAATGATTGTAAATTTAGAGGGGGTTTGAGGAAGATGATAGGGGTTCAAAAATGTAATTGGAAAATCAGAATCATGGATTGAAGACCCATAACAGATTATGTTGATGTTCATTATGCACAAATTTAATCGCTTATCTATATGTTACTCATAGAATCTTCCTTCAAAATGATATTTTTTGTTTTCAAACGTTGATGAAAAGTGATTTTCCTAAAAATTATACATTCTCAGATGCAATTAAATCATATAAACCAACATAATTATAACAAATTGTAAACCCATTGAGGTTCCTTTATAAAAAAAAGTTCATGTGTGTTTGGAAATAAAAATAGGGATTCAATATGTAACGCCCCGACCCTAGTTACCCAGAGTCTGTGCATTATTACATAACATTGGAATGATCACAAGAAAGATCAAATCTCGAAAGACCGATTGGTTTAGTAGCCTTGGAAACACTAGATATATTCATAAGTTTTACATTACATCATAAAATGAAAAACTACTACAACAACATAATGTCTCCATAATCCACACTCATATCCCCACATAATTTCCCTGCAGGTCATTCATAATTATTTATTCACTTCCTGGGAAAAATAAAACATAGAAAAGGGGTGATCTCAAATGCCCAGTAATGATAACAATATAGCAGAAACATTCATAAATAAGAATAAGCATTTAAGGCAATGTATAACTAAAACAAAAGACTTTCAAACATGAACTTTCAACATGGTACGACATAAATAAAATGAAATAATTCCATTTACTTTTTCACATGGATATTCTACTAATCGAATAATCACATGCAAAAATCAATAACCACTTTTATAATGTTGGAATGCATAATGCCAGACTATCACAACCACATAGTCAAGGCCTCGTGCCAAGACTACAAATAATATTTTGTCAAGGCCTTGTGCCAAGACACTATTTTGTCTCATGAGACCTACCGATGCATCGAGGAGCTATAGAAGGCTCCACCCGTCACTTATTATGTCCAATGCATTCCTCATATGAACATGTTTAAACATAACATAAACATTCGTATTAAAACTAGCATACGAAATGTCAATACTTTTACCACAAACCATGAATGGTATAAAAACAGCGCATCCACAGTCAAACATGACTAATTCGATACAATATGGAAGATTGTATTGTATCACATTAACCTCAATCAAGAATAATGAATGATGTTGACATAAATGAAAATAGTCATCAAAACTATTTGAGAGAATTATCCCCCTTTTCCTGAAAACATTTAAAAGTCACACTATTTATCAAGAAGCCATTCAAAAGTAGATTTTTGAATCAAAGTGTCCCATACCACTTAGAAACTTTTTAAAAGGAGTTTTAATTTCTAAAACTTTAATGTCCATATAAATAAATCCTTAAAACCATTTTTAAAACATGGACATTAATGAGCAAGATTTAGAAGAATAAGTCTTTAAAACATTTAAAAATGGTATTTTAGTTAGAGATTCTAACCAAAAGAGACACTTGAATACAAATAATTGAGGTAATCAAAACATTATAATATCATGAGAATAAAGGGATTCATGATATACTATGTCAAAGTACATTATATACACCATATAAAAGTGATTTGGTGTATATCAACAAAGAAGACTCAATGGAATGTAAATTGAGATGAAATCTCTCATAAAGGTCGTATCCTTAGGTTAAGGATAAATCAACGACATAATTATGTGTGACAAATATAAATACACTAAATATGATTGGATATTCAGTGAAAAACAATCAAAGGATATTCACACATATTCTTGTAAAAACAACACCAACGAATTGGATGTTTAACTCAACAAATGGTGAATGAGTTAAAATTACTCTTATCAAATTCATATCAATGACTTGAGAATTACCGATGAGTGATTATGTGTATCAAACTTATATCCACAGGAAGGGGAGTGGAAATTATGACATAATCAAATGAATAGTGATTCCACATATAATCATGGAGTAATATAATCAATGAAATATGCGTAAAGCCAAATGAGTGGGAATTGAAATCTCAAATTACCTTACCTATTAGGTAACATACGAAACATATACCCATGAAATAAGTATCTTACCATGATGATGTAAATAACCATAAATTAAAGTATATTACACAATGAATACAATCATGGGCAGTACACATACACCACATGCAATAATTAAGTGGTGATCAATGGAAATCTCACGAAATTAAAAGTGAGATAAGAAAATAACTTACCTTGTACTTTTCCTTGGTTGGGGTAGGTTAACCTCCTGTATAATGGTGAAAAATTGTTATTAAATTATACAAGAATCATATATATTAATATGATATCATATATGATCTTTTAACATTGATTTGTTAATAATATATTAGAATTATCGTCGTTTCGGGTGTTAACTTACTCATTTTATTTTATATGTTTTGTTACATAAGCCAAGTTTGTTGTATCTTATTCATATCCAGAATGATATCAAGTCCTTAAACATCATTTTTAAATCATCAAATGATAATTATACTTGAATGGATATGATGGAGAATGAATCTCATCGCGTTCGTGGAGACGGTAGTCCGTACGTACGCACGAGCGACAATATCATTCTTTTGATATTAAAATAATATATAAATGGATGGTATATCATATATACAGAATCATTATCATGTTATAATTATTATTTACATGAGTTACACATCATTATTATACCCATCCAAATAATAATATATTGAATAACAATTATACCACGACGTGGAGACGGTAAGCCGTACGTACGCACGTATGGTGACATGTTATTCAAAGAGTGGATAGAATACTGAATATGGTTGTACCATATTTATAATAACATCACAGTATATGTAAGATACTGGAGTTATTATTTTAGAATGGTAAGAAAAAAGAAAGAAGAAGTGGAAGAAGAAAGGAACTCTGAAAAGGGTGGTGAAATCATTACCTCTTCTTCGGGTTCTTCCTTTTGATTTGATCAAAAGGGCTCCTTAGGTTGGCTTTATGATCTTACTAAGGCCCCTCAGTTGTAGTGAGTGATGTTGGGAGAGAATTTGGGCAGAGTTTGGCCGAACAAAAAGGCTTTTATGGTGTGAAGAAATGAGAAGGAGGAGTGCCCTTTTATAAGAGGGGTGAGGGGAACCTTTGGAAAATCTAGAAATATTAATTTATAATAAATTCATATTCGGTTTCTAATGGCTCCAAAGTTGATTATTCAAAGGTTAAGGTGGGGATGGGTCTAAAAAAACTCAACCAATAGAATTTATACAGGTTTGGGTACTTATAATAACCTTATCTTTAAGTATTAACTCTATGTTAATTAGTTTCACTTTTACAATGTCTCTTTGTATTTTTATATAATATGGTTAATAAACTTACTATATAAATCCAAGAGACCTCTAAGTGGTCCATTAATGATGCACCTATAATGATATAAGTCTCTTGTCCGAACCTTAGATTTTTAGGAATTTAATATCAATTAATAATATAATATTTGTTTTAAGAACACTTTTATGTCAATTTTGACACTATTCAATAGTTGATGTTTTTGAAACTCATAACAGATTGATTACTTCGAACAAAGTCAATTAAATCAATCCTAATATATCATATTATCCTAGAAAATTATTTTAATTCATTAAAAGTTTCATATTATATTTATTTGGGTATTTATAATATCAATTATGTTAATTTTTCACTATTATAGTAATTACTGCATCATCATTGTGTCATAAATAAAATAAATTATTTAATGTATAAAAATTATAAATAAAATATCATTATGTAGGAAATCATATTATCTTTCTAATGAATATTTATAATCTAAAATCCAACATATATAACCCTATGTAACAATTGTTTTTCTAAAAGATATATGCTTGTGTCATTTTTGTATTCATTTGAACTTAATTAAAATAAAGTGTCCTTATCACCTACAAGTGGATCCATGGGGTCCCAAAATCGACCCAATGATGACCATGGTCGACCATGTATCAACCAATAGGGTTAAGACACGTTTTAGGGTAATTTAGTATTATTATAATATTATTTGTTAACCCTTATTTACCGGATTTACCCTTAACCATGGTAAATAAAATATTTACCTCAGTAATTATTCAAAATGTCTAAAAATAAAAGTTGCCTATTTACACAATTTGAACATCCGGATTCCAAATATGAAATCCATTTTTCTAAATTCAAAACACAGAAGTGGCAGAAATTAATTTAAAATTAATTCCCGTTGTCAAAACAAAAAGCGTGTTTTTAAGAGTAATAACTATCAAAAGATTGACACTTGTTTATGTTCGGTTTAATTTTAAAATTATGTCCAATGACCAAAATTATATTAAATGGTAAAAATATATTCTAAATATACTTTAAAACCACTCAAATTCATAATTTATCACTATTAATTATTTTGATTAAAAAAGTTTTTTTTAATTAAAATTTAGTAATTTTCACTATTCATCAAAATATGAAAGTTATCCGAAATGTACCAAAATTTCACCTTAGGCTAAATTCGATATTCCGAATCCAAAAATGATGTCCATTTTGAAATATAAAATATATATATAATTTCAAAAAGTAGGTATTACTATTCATAACGGCTAGTTTCATTGGTTATGGCGTGTTAGAACTCGGTGTTGCGTACAACACACGCTATCACATTATTCAAAGAGAAGCGCACTGTAGAAGATTGGGGTGTTACATTCTCCCCTCCTTCAAATAATTTCGACCTCGAAATTTCTAGAATACTTATCACATGAAAAGACTCGGGTGGTTCTTCATCATAAGTTCCCCGGGTTCCCACGTTGCCTCTTCCATCTTATGGTTTCTCCACAAAACTTTTACCAGACACGTCGTCCGGTTTGTCAGTACTTGTTCTCTCGTATCAAAAATCCCCACAGGCTCTTCACAATAGTAAAGATCGGGTTCCAGTTCTAATTCTTCATAGGTGAGTACATGCGTTGGATCAGGCATGTATTTCCTCAACAGAGATACGTGGAACACATCGTGAACTTTGGAGAGACTTGGCGGCGTTTCCAATCGGTAAACTACAACCCCAATTCGTTCTAGAATTTCAAAAGGTCCGATGTACCTGGGACTCAATTTACCTTTCTTACCAAAAAGTATGACTCCCTTCCACGGAGATACCTTCAGGAAAACATGATCACCGACTTGAAATTCCAAATCCTTCCTTCGATTATCGGCATAGCTCTTCTGCCTACTTTGAGCTGCTTTGATGTGATTTTGGATTACTTTAACCTTTTCCACAGTTTCCTCCACCAGTTCTGGGCCTACAAGTTCTCTTTTACCAACGTCATCCCAACAGGTTGGTGTACGGCATCTCTTTCCGTATAACGCTTCCTATGGTGCCATCTGAATACTCGAATGGAAGCTATTATTATAGAAAAATTCTACCAGAGGTAAATATTGATCCCACATACCCTGAAAGTCAAGTGAGCAAGATCTCAACATGTCTTCTAAGGTTTGAATAGTCCGTTCTGATTGTCCGTCTGTCTGAGGGTGGTATGCAGTGCTCAAATGAAGTTCAGTATCCAGGGATTTCTGAAGACTTTTCCGGAATCTTGAAGTAAAACGGGGATCACGATCAGAAACAATCGATAGGGGTACTCCATGAAGTCTCACAACTTCATTAATATATAGTCTTGCAAGACGTTCCAGGGTTAGATCTTCTCTTATAGCATGAAAATGTGCTGACTTGGTAAGACGATCAACAATAACCCATATTGCATCGTTCCTTCTAGGAGTCTTTGGTAGCCCCATGACAAAGTCCATCGTAATATTGTCCCATTTCCACTCCGGTATGGGAAGAGGTTGCATGACTCCTCCAGGCTGTTGCCTTCCAGCTTTCACTTGTTGACAAACCATACATCTTGACACAAAATCAGCAATCTCCCTCTTCATGTTGTCCCACCAAAAATGTTCCTTCAAATCTCTATACATTTTGGTGCTCCCATGGTGTATAGAGAAATTGGAACTATGAGCATCATCCAGCAATTCCCTTTTTAGATCAGGTATATCGGGAACACAAAGTCTCTTCCAAAATTTCAAAATTCCATCTTCATACACAAAGTCTCTCAATCTCCCATCATTCACAACTTTAATCTTCTTTTGAAATTCTTCATCATCGGTCTGAGTATTCTAAATCCTTTCTATTAAAGATGGTTTGGCAACCATTTGAAAAAGAAATGATGTTTCTCCTTCCCTGGTTATTCCCATGTCCATCTTCACTAAATCCATGAAAATTTGATCCCTTTCAATTATCATATTGTTCAAAACTCCATGGTCTTTTCTACTCAATGCATCTGCCACCTTGTTTGCTTTCCCCGGGTGGTAGTGTATCGTGCAATCATAATCCTTGAGTAATTCAAGACATCTCATTTGCCTCATGTTGAGTTCTTTTTGTGAGAAAATATACTTCAAACTCTTGTGATCAGTATAAATCTCACATTTTTCACCATAGAGGTAGTGCCTCCATATCTTCAAAGAAAAGATCACAGCTACTAACTCGAGATCATGATTAGGATAGTTTTTTTCATGAATTTTCAATTGTCGTGATGCATAGGAAATAACTCTATCATTCTGCATAAGGACACAACCAAGTCCTTTCTTCGATGCATCACTATAAATAATGAACCCATCATTCCCCGATGGTAGATTCAATATAGGAGCATTGACTAATATTCTCTTCAGTTCTTCGAAACATTCTTCACACTCTTTTGTCCAAACAAATTTAACCCCTTTACGTGTGAGCTTCGTTAATGGGTTACCCAATCGGGCAAAATTCTGGACGAAACGTCGATAATAACCTGCCAAACCAATAAAAATGCGTACCTCAGTTATACTCATAGGTGCTGTCCATTCTTGGATTGCCTTGGTCATAGAAGGATCAACAGAGATTCCATCTTTAGAGACAATATGGCCATGAAAAGAAATCTCCTGAATCCAGAATTCACACTTGCTAAACTTCCCATAAAATTCATCCCTCTTCAGAGTCTTCAAGATAATGAGAAAATGATTTTCATGATCTTCGTAGGTTTTGAAGTATACCAAGATATCATCAACAAATACCACCACAAATTCATCGAGATACTCCTTGAAAACTCTATTCATCAGATCCATGAATACAGTGGGTGCATTAGTCAATCCAAAAGGCATTACAGTAAACTCGTAATGCCTGTACCTGGTTTGAAATGCTGTCTTCGGAATGTCTTCCTTCTTTACACACAACTGATGGTATCCAGATAGAAGGTCAATCTTTGAAAAGTATTGAGCTCCATGTAGTTGGTCAAATAAATCATCAATACGAGGTAGGGGATACTTGTTCTTTATCGTTATAGCATTGATCTCCCTGTAGTCGATACATAACCTCATAGATCCATCTTTCTTTTTAACAAAAAGAACAGGGGCTCCCCATGGAGAAACACTAGGGCGAATAAATCCCTTATTACTCAATTCCTCTAGTTGTTTCTTTAGTTAAACTAATTCTACAATGGCCATTCTATAAGGGGTCTTCGATATAGGCCTTGATCCAGGAATTAAATCAATGGAAAACTCAACTTCTCGTTCTGGAGGATGTCCAGGTAAATCTTCCGGAAATATATCTACATATTCTTTCACAACAGGTACATCCTCTATCTGAACATTCCTTTCCTCACCGACAGTTATTTCATTTTCTTCCTCCCCAATAATTGAATTAAGTTGAGCTACTAGGGGAGGATCTAAATAAGAATTAGGTGGTGACGATTCTGCTTTAAGATAAGGTGTTTCTTATCATTATCATCAAGAATCGTAACCTCTTTCTTCTTACAATAACTCTTCACATCATAGTCCAAAAGCCAGTCCATACCGAGGAATATGTCAAACTCAATCATAGGTATGACGATGAGATCAGCAGATAACGAACATTTATGTGCTCTAATAGGGACTGATTCACAAAACATTGTTGCAATGATACTTCCCTTAGGAGTTTTAACTGACAACACCATTGTTAAATCAAATTGGAAATATCTAATTTTCTTAGAAAACTGGGAAGATATGAAACAATGCGATGATCCATAATCAAATAATGCATTTTCTAAACTTGAGGAAACCATTAAATTACCTGCCACCTCGTCTTTCGGAGCTTCTACCTCAGCAGTAGTGATATCATAAGCTTGGCCTTGATCCCTTGGCCTTTTTTGAGGTAAGTTCTCCTGACGCATAGGACATTCATTCGCATAATGTCCCATCTCCCTGCAATTGTAGCACTGAACGTTGGTGGCTTCCTTCTTCCCATTGCAATCACGAGCTTGGTGGCCTTTTTCACCACACTTGTAACAGACTCCCTTTCCCTTCAAGCAAGTACCAGGATGTTTCTTCCCGCATTTACCACAAGATGGATATTCAACCTTTCCCTTCTTCCCCTTATTTCCATTCCCAGATTGATCAGCAGGTCTCTTCTTCGCTTGCTTTTCTTTAAAGTTATAAGACTTAGAGAATTCCTTTTTGGTCTTGATAGCACATGAGACAATGTCTTCGTATGATGAAAAGGATTATGAGACTAATGCTCGGCGGAGAAATGGTTTTAACCCATCAATGAAACCACCAATCATAATTCTTGGGTTGCGAATATAATCTCCAGCATACCTCACTAACCTTGTAAAGTTAGCCTTATACTTTGTGACATTCTCATCCTCCTTCTGTCTCAGACTTAGAAATTGCCTTTCCATATCTGCTCGATGGTCGCGAGGAAAGTATTTTTCTAAAAACAGATCTTTGAACTCCCTCCATTCCATATTTGATACTTCATCATCTTCCTTCATGTTTTTAAATAATGACCACCATTGATCAGCATCTCCAGTGAGGCGGTAAACTACAATGATAACTTTTTCCCTTTCACTGCTCCCCAAAGCCTGAAATATTTTCTCTATGGAAAATATCCATTCCTCAGCCACTAAGGGATTTGTACTCACATTTAACGTTGGTGGTTGTTGCCTCATGAATCGATCTAACATTGATCCTCCACGCTGCGGATCAGGGTGCTCCATACGGGTAAGGTTATTATTCATAACCTGAGTATGTTGTCCCAGTATGGTGATTAGCTGATCGGCACCAGTTGCATCACCAGCCCCACTATAATTATCTTGAGCAGGAAGGAAATCCCTACATGGAGTGCGTGCATTGATACAGTTTCCATTTCTTCCACTAGGCGCCATTTCTAAACAATTGCAAAAACTAGATCAGTTTATGAATCAAAATACATAATCCCATACTTATAAAACACTTAACATAAATTGAACTATTTATGGAAATAATCCATAATCATAAAAATGTTTTCTTTGAGGAATTATATACTCATAAACCCTTCATAATGATTTGTAAAGAAAATGAGAGTTATCCTAAGCATATCCCCCGGGAGTGTCGTAACCAAGAGTGCAGCAAGGCCCGTTGTCGTGCACCAGTTCTCGTTCGAGTCTAGCTCAAAGCGGTGTTTTTGGGTTTTAGCCCTAGGTACATCTGTGCCAGAGCCTCCTCTACCTGCTCGTATCCAGACAGGGATGTATTGCTCGGAAAACTCACAAAATCTCTACAATACCAAAATTCTATGAAGTTCTTCTATACTAATCCTCAAAGTTCATCTTAGGTCTACGTGCTCTAATCAGAGTTTATCTAAATCTAGCTTCCAAGGATTTTACTAAACTTCCTATGATACCAAATGTAATACCCCAACCCTAGTTACCCAGAGTCGGTGCATTATTACATAACATTGGCATGATTACAAGAAAGATCAAATCTCGAAAGACCGATTGGTTTAGTAGCCTTGGAAACACTAGATATATTCATAAGTTTTACATTACATCATAAAATGAAAAACTACTACAACAACATAATGTATCCATAATCCACACTCATATCCCCACATAATATCCCTGCAGGTCATTCATAATTTACTTCTTCACTTCCTGGGAAAAATAATACAAAGAAAAGGGGTGAGTTAAAATGCCCAGTAAGGATAACAATATAACAGAAACTTTCATAAATAAGAATAAACATTTAAGGCAATGTATAACTAAAACAAAAGACTTTCAAACATGAACTTTCAACATGGTACGACATAAATAAAATGAAATAATGTCATTTACTTATTTACATGGATATTCTACTAATCGAATAATCACATGCAAAAATCAATAACCACTTTCATAATGTTGGAATGCATAATGCCAGACTATCATAACCACATAGTCAAGGCCTCGTGCCAAGACTACAAATAAGATTTTGTCAAGGCCTTGTGCCAAGACACTAGTTTGTCCCATGAGACCTACCGATGCATCGGGGAGCTATAGCGGGCTCCACCCGTCACTTATTAAGTCCAATGCATTCCTCATATGAACATGTTTAAACATAACATAAACATTCGAATTAAAACTAGCATACGAAATGTCAATTCTTTTACCACAAACCATGAATGGTATAAAAACAGCACATCCACAGTCAAACATGACTCATTCGATACAATATGGAAGATTGTATTGTATCACATTATCCTCAATCAAGAATAATGAATGATGTTGACATAAATGAAAATAATCATTAAAACTATTTGAGAGAATTATCCCCCTTTTCTTGAAAACATTTAAAAGTCACACTATTTGTCAAGAATCCATTTAAAATTAGATTTTTGAATCATAGTGTCTCATACCACTTTGAAACTTTTTAAAAGGAGTTTTAATTTCTAAAACTTTAATGTCCATATAAATAAATCCTTAAAACCATTTTTAAAACATGGACATTAATGAGCAAGATTTAGAAGAATAAGTCTTTAAAACATTTAAAAATGGTATTTTAGTTAGAGATTCTAACAAAAAGAGACACTTGAATACAAATAATTGAGGTAATCAAAACTTTTTAATATCATGAGAATAAAGGGATTCATGATATACTATGTCAAAGTACATTATATACACCACATAAAAGTGATTTGGTGTATATCAACAAAGAAGTCTCAATGGAATGTAAATTGAGATGAAATCTCTCATAAAGGTCGTATCCTTAGGTTAAGGATAAATCAACGACATAATTATGTGTGACAAATATAAATACACTAAATATGATTGGATATTCAGTGTAAAACAATCAAAGGATATTCACACATATTCTTGTAAAAACAACACCAACGAATTGGATGTTTAACTCAACAAATGGTGAATGAGTTAAAATTACTCTTATCAAATTCATATCAATGACTTGAGAATTACCAATGAGGGATTATGTGTATCAAACTTATATCCACAGGAAGGGGAGTGGAAATTATGAAATAATCAAATGAATAGTGATTCCACACATAATCATGGAGTAATATAATCAATGAAATATGCGTAAAGCCAAATGAGTTGGAATTGAAATCTCAAATTCTCTTACCGATTAGGTGACATAAGAAACATACACCCATGAAAGAAGAATCATTCCATGATGATGTAAATACCCATAAATTAATGTTTATTACACAATGAATACAATCATGGGCAGTACACATACACCACATGCAATAATTAAGTGGTGATCAATGGAAATCTCACGAAATTATAATTGAGATAAGAAAATCCCTTACCTTGTACTTTTCCTTGGTTGGGGTAGGTTAACCTCCTGTATAATGGTTAAATAATTGTTATTAAATTATACAAGAATCATATATATTAATATGATATCATATATGATCTTTTAACATTGATTTGTTAATAATATCTTAGAATTATCGTCGTTTTGGCTGTTAACTTACTCATTTTCTTTTATATGTTTTGTTAAACAAGCCATGTTTTTTGTATCTTATTCATATCCCGAATGATATCAAGTCCTTAAACATAATTTTTAAATCATAAAATGATAATTATACTTGAATGGATACGATGGAGAATGAATCTCATCGCGTTCGTGGAGACGGTAGTCCGTACGTACGCACGAGCGGCAATATCATTCTTTTGATATTAAAATAATATAAAAGTGGATGGTATATCATATATACAGAATCATTAACATGTTATATTTATTATTTACATGAGTTACACATCATTATTATACCCATCCAAATAATAATATATTGAATAACAATTACACCACGACGTGGAGACGGTAAGCCGTACGTACGCACGTATGGTGACATGTTATTCAAAGGGTGGATAGAATATGAATATGGTTTTACCATATTTATAATAACATCACAGCATATGAAAGATACTGGAGTTATTATTTTAGAATGGTAATAACAAATAAAGAAGAAGTAGAAGAAGAAAGGAACTTAGAAAAGGGTGGTGAAATCATTACCTCTTCTTCGGGTTCTTCCTTTTGATTTGATCAAAAGGGCTCCATAGGTTGGCTTTCTGATCGAACTAAGGCACCTAGGTTGTATTTAGGGAAGTTGGGAGAGTATTTGGGCAGAGTTTGGCCGAACCAAAAGGCTTTGATTTTGTGAATAAATGAGAAGGAGGAGTTCCCTTTTATAAGAGGGGTGAGGGGCACCTTTGGAAAAGCTAGAAATATTAATTTATAATAAATTCATATTCAGTTTATAATGGCTCCAAAGTTGATTATTCAAAGGTTAAGGTGGGGATGGGTCGAAAAAAACTCAACCAATAGAATTTAGACAGGATTGGGTACTTATATTAACCTTATCTTTAAGTATTAACTCTAAGTTAATTAGTTTCACTTTTACAATGTCTCTTTGTATTTTTATATAATATGGTTAATAAACATACTATATACATCCAAGAGACCCCAAAGTGGTCCATTAATGACGAACCTATCATGATATAAGTCTCTTGTCCGAACATTAGATTTTTAGGAATTTAATATCAATTAATAATATAATATTTGTTTTAAGAACTCTTTTATGTCAATTTTGACACTATTCAATAGTTGATTTTTGTGAAACTCATAACAGATTGATTACTTCTAAAAAAGACAATTAAATAAATCCTAAGATATCATATTATCCTATAAAATTAGTTTAATTCATTAAAAGTTTCATATTATATTTATTTGGGTATTTATAATATCAATTATTTTAATTTGTCACTATTATAGTAATTACTTCATCATCATTGTGTCATAAATAATATAAATTATTTAATGTCTAAAAATTATAAATAAACTATAATTATGTAGGAAATCTTTTTATCTTTCTAATGAATATTTATAATCTAAAATCCAACATATATAACCCTATGTAACAATTGTCTTGCTAAAAGATATATGCTTGTGTCATTTTTTTATTCATTTTAACTTAATTAAAATAAAGTGTCCTTATCACCTACAAGTGGATCCATGGGGTCCCAAAATCGACCCAAAGATGTCCATGGTTGACCATGTATCAACCAATAGTGTTAAGACACGTTTTAGGTTAATTTAGTATTATTATAATATTATTGATTAACCCTTATTTACCGGATTTACCCTTAACCATGGTAAATAAAATATTTACCGCAGTAATTATTCAAAATGTCTAAAAATAAAAGTTATCTATTTACACAATTTGAACATCCTGATTCCAAATATGGAATCCATTTTTCTAAATTCAAAACACAGAAGTGGGAGAAATTAATTTAAAATTAATTCCCGCTTTCAAAACAAAAAGCGTGTTTTTAAGAGATAATAACTATCAAAAGATTGACACTTGTTTATGTTCGGTTTAATATTAAAAATATGTCCAATGACCAAAATTATATTAAATGGAAAAAATATATTCTAAATATACTTTAAAACCACTCAAATTCATAATTTATCACTATTAATTATTTTGATTAAAAAAGTTTTTTTTAATTAAAATTTAGTAAATTTCACTATTCATCAAAATATGAAAGTTATCCGAAATGTACCAAAATTTCACCTTAGGCTAAATTCGATATTCCGAATCCAAAAATGAAGTCCATTTTGAAATATAAAATATATATATAATTTCAAAAAGTAGGTATTACTATTTATAACGGCTAGTTTAATTGGTTATGGCGTGTTAGAACTCGGTGTTGCGTACAACACACGCTATCACATTATTCAAAGAGAAGCATACTGTAGAAGCTTGGGGTGTTACACAATATATAGGTAAATGAAAGTTTACATCAATGAAATGGCATTTTCTTAATGTCGTTAGGTTAGCATGTACGTAAAATCATAAATATTTTTGTAGTTCATAAGTTAGCTTAGTTAGAAACTACCCTGTTAATTTTTAGTATTTTATGATGCAATGAATGGTTTTAACCTATGACCATTGACTATAAATATCCGACCACTTGTAGGTTCTATAACATCTACTTCCATATTAAGGTATACATGATTCACTATGTCACCCACTGACCATTTATAAATTAAGTTCTCTATGTGTAATTATTCCCAGAAACTATAGAGGAGTACATATTTTCCTAGTTCAAAATTAGCGACTTTAAGAACCCTCGATAGGTTGGAATCAAATCTATATTTATTGATCCTTTGATTTTAATAATATTCCATTCAATGATACTAAATTTCATTATAATTTATTTTCCTATTTTTTCATCCAAATAAATATCAAAACTAATTTTTATGATTGCCCAATAGGCCTTGCATTCAATTTCAATTGGTAAATGGAAGGATAATTCATAATCCAACCTATATATTGACATGAACAAGATGTTTTTGAAAATATTATGATTTTACCATTGGAAAACTCAGAGTTTCTCAAACCAGTATTTCTTGATGTTAATCACATTTTTCAATGAATTTTCATAATTTCAATATTTGAAAACTCAACATTTCCATTTTTATGGATGGAAGGAAAGGGAATCAATATTAGAAATCCCATTCATAAAAATGTGTTTTGATTATCGGTAAATACATAAATGGGTTGCAAAATATGTGATTATAGGAATAGGAATTTGAAATTGTGAAATGATATTATGTTTTAGAGATCAGATAACAACATGGTGGTTAGTTGACCATGTGGGAATAACATCAGCCCATTTTGAGACATAATAAAAAACTAAGAGGATGAATATATATACCAGAGATTTTGGAAAGGGTCCCTTGAGTCCATATTAAAAGGGAAAAATATTTCAACAACCTAAATGGGAGTAACGGGAATTCATTCCTTTTTGTTATAGATTCAAAATGTTGACCCCAAAGATAATATTTGAAAAATATATTTGAATCCTTAATATTTATATTATTGAATAATCAACATTGGAAAACTATTCAGATTCTTTATTTTGAAGAGAATTCAATTCTGCATGCCTCTCCACGACAAAATTTAATAATGGTATCTTTATAAGACCCTTGATCACGTCTTTTATTTAATGGATCAAGAAAAAAAATGTGATGAGGTATACATCAATTAAAAAATAGTGATTGAAAGATGAAATTAATTTTAATTTATATTTGGTCATAATGAATATTTTATGAAACTTGTTACCAAGTATTATTCATTAACATCATACCCTATGAAATCACACACATAATGGATTTTCTCGTAAGGAAATGGAGTATACACAATATGGTGGAGTATATTGTCTTAAAATTACACCATTTATAGGTGATCAATGGAGACATTTTTAATTCCATTTTCATCTTTACATGTTATATATACATAATTAAGAATAATGGACCACATAATCATTCTTTAAATGACTTTTTTTTCAGAAAAGGTATTATAGAGATGAATGATTTATGAAGATAACGATTGGTATCCTAAGAGGTAATACCTGAATTTTACTAATGAAAAATAAATATCATATAGCTCTTTTTCATAGGTCATGTACCTGATTTTCATGTCAATTTATGATTTTCAAGCATATGTAATGAATCATGAGGTTTTTTCACACTGTTTTCCTATGAAATATCATATAGAAATGTCACTTGCATCATAGATCAATTAAAATTGATGATTACAACTATAATATGACATTATAGGTAGGTAGATAATACATTAATTGTGTGTTGATAATGATTTATCAAAACATTCATTCCATAAAATGGAGAATCATTCACCATCATAGCACAATGTGGTCATGAAATAGAGTTTAAATTCCTAATGATCCTTTTATAGAAACCAATATACCCTAAAAAAGAGCTCATTTAATCATTAAATATAGGAGAGGGACTATGATGAATTATATCATCATTGGCTATATAATAATCAATACATCTAGAAGAGACCAAATGGACATGAAAAATTATTTTTTATACTATGAATTGGATTATTCCCAATTTTAGATATGTTTTTTATCCTTACATCCAGATATATATAATAAATATTTATAATGAATTCCTATAACGCATCCCATATTATGATGATGTAATCTATAAAGACTTATAATGAACCCCCACCATGATATAGAATGATATCATCATGAAACAATGGATGTTTCCAAAGGAATTATATATCCCAATGGGTATTCAATTCAATTAAAATATTATAAATAAACATGTGAAGGGTTTTTTCTGTGATCTACTAATGATATCTCATTTTGATTTTAACACGATTGTCTAACTTCCAAATAGTAGAACTAATGAACATCCTCTTCTTTGAGGACTTGATCAAAGAATGGAGAAGGTAAATGGTTATTCTTGTTACATGAGTTTAACATCCTATAATATATTCACAATCTCCATTCACTACTCACCCTTGTGGGGATAATATCACTATCCTCATTTGTAATCAAATTGATTCCTCCTTTTTTTGTGACATCATGAATTTGGAAAACCCTATAACATTTATTAATCGGGTAGATGATATATGATCTCAACACCTTTAATGTTTATTTTGTACCATGTCAATAATATTGGGATTATGTAACCTCTGAGGTTGAAGGAATGGTTTTGAGAAAGATTCAATAATAATACTATGAGTTCCAATGAGGGGGATAATCCTTGGAAAATCTTTTATGGTTTATATTATGTTAATTTATATTATTTCCTTTGACATCAAACACAATTATCTTTTTTACTAAATTAAATATAATAATAAATGAAAATAGAGATGGATTAATTATCCACAAATAATAAAACATGAGTGATGAAGGAAATACCTCAAATTATATATTATGATAGACAACACTTTTAAATGAATTTTGGGACTATGAATCAAACATGGATTCTTTCTCAAAATGTCATGGCCTATTTAGGTTCCTTTTGAAAAATTGTTTTAGTCATCAATGTCACTAGATCAATGATAGGGATGGTTATTTACACGATGTTATTTATTTATCTAATGGTATCTTTGGTTTGTGATCCTAAAAAATAATCATAGGATTCATCTTATATTTACTAGAAAGGGAGAAAATTACCCTCATATGGTCAATGGAAAGTTATATCATCTTGACATAAACATCAATAGAAATTTATTTGATGATTCTTTTGTTACCAATCATCACTACCTATGAAATTGACCACAATTATCTCTTTATTATCCCCATTTTGAGAGTTTTAATTATAAATGAAATGATAATGGCTCATGTTTTATATGGTTATTTTCATGTTTTAATTCCTAACTAAGTTGACATAGTTAATTATTTCTAACACTGGATAATCAAGGATAATATGGGTTTTCCCCATATAACCTATTCATGGGTGAGTTTAATGGTAAATGTAGATATCCAAGTAATAATTTTTTTAACCATCATAAAAACCCATTAAAATCCCCATATGACCTCAAAAAATATGATCCAAATGTTGGATTGCGAATTAAGCTTGTTAGATCTCTTTTAGCCATATTTGGAAATAAACTATATATGGAATGATGTTAAATATAGATCACATATCACAATGTTCCAAGAAAACATGGGTTTCTATTAGTATTAAATTGATGTATGGACAACTAGGGTCTTTCCACGTAGGATGAATGTTTCCTTGAATGGTTTTGCTCGCATTATTACCCAAAAAGACTTGGATTATTTTTGAGAAATACTTTTATAATGTATATAGTTCCTTAACATACGTGAATTACGATGGTATGGTTTATATTTAATTGATGAGGTGTGTGTTCAACATAAAATGAAATAGAATTTCCCTTCATTTGTAATTTAGTTTTAGTTTATATTTTCCTCTCATGTTTTGGGTAACAGAGCAGGTTCATTAAATGTTTGGTCTGGTTGTGGTTCCTTCAAATTCAATTATGATTTTCCAAATATGATGGTGGTTATTCAACATTTTCATGTGTTGTTGATATATTTATTGGTTTGGAATGGTTTTCTACAGTTTTCAATAGATTCTCCAATTATTAATACTATCACTACATTACATATTCAAGTTATAATTGTTTTGATCTAGATTCACCCCTAAGAGTTGGGGTAACCGTATTCGGCATAGATTCATTTATAGTTTTAATAAGATTCAGTTCATGTTTATTTTTTTGAACTATACAAATCTGTATTTCTATTTTTTATCAATGTTTTTCAAGGATAGGGAGAGGGATTTATTATCCAAGGGTTTGTATTGGTTTGTTTTTCTTATGAGGTTACTATAGTTTCTAGATGTTATATTGAATTAATTGATAAAAATGGTATTATTATGTGTAATGGGATGTTGTTATTTTAGTATATGTGGTTCGAATTGACTATGGGATTGAAAATTATATTGAGGTAAGGGGGTTTTTCATTGCATCATACAAGGTTATTGGATATATTTCTATGTGAATCCTAGGTAATCATTTTACATTAGATTGAAATTATATTTATTCAATGGATTTTGTAATATCAAATCGTCAACCACCATTGGTGTTACTCTAAAAATATCATTATTTGTGGAAGATATGGTTGACCAGTTTTCTATCTTGAGATCATTTTTTATAGAAATTTTGTAAACATGGTCAAATTATTGGATTTTTTATACCATATTATGATTGATCTCCTAAACAATCGTATTGAATGTAGTCACCTTAACCATGATAGAATAATATTACCAAAGGAAGTTAATGCCAATAGATTTTGGTATCTTATCATTTTATGATGATGTTTCCAATGTTTGGTTTTATGAGTTAGGATTTTCTAATATCTATAAGCATCATTCAAGGCCTTGTTTTTTATGGTTTCATTACACATAATCTCAATGAATAAATTGTTTCCTGGAACCAAACATTCATATAAATTAAAATATATTGTTGTATTCAAAATCTATAATGAGGTAAAATTTTTGGAGTATTTTTTATCCTTTCCAGTGTCTCATAATATGAATCCCTTTATTTTTTGACAATTTTTATTTTCCATTTTTATGAAATATTTGTTTGATAGGGGAAGTAATTTTTTTAAACGAATTATATTTATAAATAGTACCATGAATGGATTGATGTAGGTATCATATTGTTTATCCAATTATTAGATCTATTCTTTAGTGAGAAAGGACATATTCTCATCTTAGAAAATTAAAGTCAGTGCAGAGGGACTATGGTCTCAAAAATGTCACTAAATTCCTCAATGTGAAGGTATTTCATTTCCCACTCCATCCAATGAAATCATGTAATTTGTTTTGGGATATTATTATTAAAGATATAGTAATATTATAGTAGGTTATATTCTCTAATACTAGGGGATTCATATTTCTAGGATGTTTTGAGGTATTTTTTTAGGGTATGATCGACAACATCCCCCGTGTTTTGGGTGTCATCATTTGGATTTCCAATTTACTTCCTGCATGGGTTTACGTAATGGATTCTTTAATGATCCACCATTGCATAGCCACAATTTTTTATATCAATGTTATTGAGAATAATATTTTCTACATGAATGAGGCTCTTAGTTGTGCATTACTCACCAAAAATGGATTATCCACCCATAATAAATGGTTTGATAGGGTGTGGGTATAGGAGGAAATGCACCATGAAAATTGAAAAAAGAAAGGGTTAATATTAGATAAGTGGGATGAAGAAATATAAATGGGGGATTAAATAATTAGTTTTCAATGTTAATTACATCGGTCACAAGTAATGACACACAAATATAGACACACACAAATTTACCCATGTTTAGGGTCAATGTAGTATCATATAGTGTAGCTTGGGTTGTTGAATCCATATAGACCTAAGAAGAACCTATATAAACACATTCAAATGAGATGGATTTTTTCATTGAAGTGTACAAATTTGGGGTGGAATTTATGTGGGTTACAAAAACACTAACATACCTATGTGAATTCAATTAATGAGAAAGGGTTAACCATAGTATGTTTCTAGGTGTTGATTCGATGAATTTTTTGAAAATGGTTTTATTTTCATAATATTGACAGTGTTAATTTCAAAAAAAATTGATGATATTTCAAAAAAATAACTAATTTAATGATTTTAATATCTTAATTCTAATCACTGATGCACATTGATTATCCTTTTCAGCATCAATCCAAGATGCAATATTGTTCATGCACTATAAATGTATGTCTAAATAATTTATAAGATCAAAGGAGAGGCTATGTCATTTAATAAATATAAATTTTATATAATTTTTATGTATTATTAGATAGGTAAATAACATACAATACAACCCATTATAACATTTATGTTTTATTCAATATAAATTTTATCCCTCCATTTATTTAAAGCATCAAATGGATGACGAATGTACACTTAAGGGGGGTGGAATTAAATAAGTGAAAAAAATGATGAAACAAACACTCCATCATTATTTGAATTATTTACCTCTTGTCCATGTTAATATATTCTCACTATAATGAATCTATATCAATTTTTAAAAAATTATCTAAAATTTACAATAATAAGAAGTATTATTTATATGATTGGTTTATTTTTTGAAAATAAAATTGAAGAAATTATGATATAACATCAAATTAGTAACATAACATTAAAATGAAATCATATAAAAAACCCCACTAACAAGACCACCACCATATCATTGAAAATATATATTTTGGATTTATTTTTTGGATCCCCCAATATTTCAAGCCTTAGCACTTTATTATGTTACACCTAAGTTGGTGTAATGTTTGTGGGATGTTATTTTTTAACCCCTATCATAATGTGGGATCTCACTTGGATGACTCTAATTAATGTTTCATAACAAGAATCTATATGGAATAACTGTAATGGGCCATATAATAACAAATTGAAGATCATGATTTTCTATAACATCATGAAAATTATCTTACCAAATGTATTTTATGTTTCAGAGATATGACAGTGGGGTGTAATTCTAGCCCATCGAATCTACCCCATAATTCAACAATCAAATTGGTACTCATGGAAAACCATTTCAATCATAAAATTTTCTTTAGTGAACACATGATTAAATGTTCCCTATTATTCCATATATATCATACTCGAATTGGTGATTTATTTTTCACTATCCAAGGACACTATAGTGACGTAATTGTGATATTTTCGAGTTCTCTTTGCCCATAATATATTCACATGAATATCAAAAAATTTATTATTTTAATGTGGTTTTATATGTTCTATAAAAGGACCAATTTTATATATGGATTATGTAACATGAAAATTATATATCAAACTAAAAATTATAACATTGAATGTTTTATGAGGTTGGAAAAATGTATAATGCAATACTGAACATTGAGAAAATAAATACAATCATGCGAGGAAATAATGCTAAAAATGTATAATTATCTTCAAATGGTGTTTATGAATAATGATTTACATGGAATTTAAATATATAAAAAATTAGTTTTATCTTCTTTTAGTATATTATCACGTTTAATTACCTAAATCGGGTCCCAATATATTTATTTTTGTAGCTTCATCTATAAAATAATATGGTTCTACACTTCCTTCAATTGAGTTCTCCATAAAGATCCATCTGAATGCTTTAGTGAAATATAATGTTGTGAGAAAACATTAATAGTGTATGTTGTTGATCCAAACATCCATTGAAATCAATTAAATAAAATATAATCAAATCCAATACTGTTTAAATTTTTCCCTAAGACTAATCACTTATCAATGGATGATAATCAATACTAAAACACAATTCTATATCATGACAATGTTGATGGATTCCCTAGAACATCATGGTAAAACTCATATCCTAATCAGATATAATAGAATGTTGAACACCATACAACCATATTACTTCCTTAATGTGTATCTTTGATATCTACTCTAGAGAGGACTTTTTAAAGGCAATAAATTGTGATAACATTATAATGATATCGACTACAACCCATAAAGGATTACTCACTTTATATTCTTTATAGAGTTTGATGGAAATTTCTATGGTGAGGTTTTAAAATTATCATTCTAGTACATGTAATGGTTGTAACATCCACATATACATATGCCTCATTGTGTTGACATTTTATCATACTAAACACCAAGATAAAAAATCTACAACATCTCTCTTCATACCATCACATCAGAAAAATTATTTTTGAACTGTCTACATCATTTTACATCAAGGAAGACCATGTAATAAATAAAAACGTTCTTTCTCAATTAGATACATATTCAAAATGATTAGGGACATAACCAATACACATTTATAGAACAGTATGATTACCTCACAGTCAAGGATAAACTGTAGAACATTTATAACCTTTTTTTATATGCCAAAACATTATTTCATTCCCCGTTAATATTCACATATATTTATTGATTAACAAAAATTATATAAATATAATATTTTCCATGATAATTCATGTTTTTAGATAAATATTTTTCAAATCTATAATTATTATTTCATTTTTTATCCACATTATACATAATTAATCAAAATCTTTTTAACTCAAATCATCAACTACAACGTTCACATTCCAAATTTGTTAATTTATTTTTTAGTCATAATCATTAATCAGATACAATAATATTCTAATGAACATGTTTAATTTTTTTTGAATAACTATATTAAATGTTTATGATTAGTATATACATCCCACATACCTACTTGAAAATAATTCCCCCATATTTTTGTACAATCAATTAATTAATCCTACTAAAAATATTGAGATGGATAATTTTAGTAACAAACCATCATTTCTCTTTAGTAATTTTCTCTGAAAATGTCACTTTTCATGAGACACATCATAGTGCCCAATTTTATGCATCATTGTTGTTTACAAAGCCTTATCTTCCACAGAGTAATGTAAGAACACAAACACCGACTAACATAATCATTATTTATTTAAAAATTTCATCAAATTCATCTATCAAAAATAAAATATCTCCACTTCGAGATAACATTGTGAGTGGATAAAAATGGCATGATAAATTATCCACTAGCAATCAATAAAACCTCATAAACTATGAAAACAATAGATCTTATTCAATATAGTTGTTTACATCCGTTATACATGTTCTACCTCATTTAATGGATCCATGAATATATCCTCTCATAAGATTATATCACCCATAAATAATACCTTTTTCAGAAAAAAAAGTAACATATTATAAATTTACCATATAGTTTACCCTTCAATAGGGTCTTCAGTTTAATCCTCAAATGATCGTTATGATATTATTTTATATTTTTTTATATAATAGTATTATTTTTAAACACTACAACTAACTGATACAGTTAATATCTAAAAATCAATTCCATAAATCCATGATGATGGAAGGGGATTTTGTTAGGAGAAAAGTAATAATTATATATATTTTGTTTCTATAAATTATACATAATGTTTCTATGAGTATATCCTCTTTTGAAACCCTCAATTGAAAATATCTAGAAGGATGTGTAATGAAGGAAAATTATTGAGATTCATGCAAATGATCCGAAAAGACTTCAATATGGTGTAGGGGATACATGTTCTTGATTGTTTAGCCCTTGGTGAAACTCTTGGATGAATAAACTGATTATCAATATTCTCATATATTTTCATAATAAATTCTTACAACACAATCATGGATATTTTATAGGGAGTCTTTTAAATAGGGTCTACATTAGGTACGATCTTTATTGAGATATCAACATCATGACTCGATAGAATAATAAGAAACTATTCTGGAAGAACATCAAAAAACTACAAAAAAATCATAATATCATATATGATGACATTATCTCAACCATTTATGAAAAACACCAATTTTTTACTGTAATAAAGACCCCTATGTGGGGTGCAATTTCTATTAGTATTTAAAATTTATCATCCCACTAATTAATAATCATAGGTTGGTTTGGAATATCAATCGTGACATTCCATTCTCGTATGTTTATGATGGATTTATAAAAGGAAATCCAATACATTCAAAATATGAAATTGAATTAAATCAAAAGGATAATAACATGGTTTTTTAGAAGCACATTCCCAGAAACATCAACCCCTGATTAATTATGGAATTGACATATGATCATTGATACGTGATGGTATTTCATTGATAAATCAAATCAAATCATTAAGGATAACAATGAGCATCCATATAATGTTTCTATGATCTTTATGATCTCATATATCTATAACAATATAGGTTACCTCAATGATTAATAATACATGTTATGACCAAAACATTATTGTTCTATCTTCAATACTATATTAAAAACAAAATAGTCAAAATTATTGTTTGGTATCGTTGGTCAGTGTGATCAATCATATATGGATGTCATTACCATGAAACAATCTTTTCAACATATGAAAACATTGGATTAACCTAGTTAGTTGTTGGTCAAAAAAATATTAATATATTAAATAGTGTCTTGTAATTTATTTTTGACATTCCTGATCATATCTCATTGGCGTGTGAAACAAGAAGTGTATCAAGTATCCTTGTTATGCCCCAGGTGAAGATGTATTCAAATCACAATGATCCCTTTTCAATATTATTATACATATAAACATTTGTTATTGAAAAAAATACATTTTTAGGGTCATGAGAGATATTTAATTTCATGGAAACCACTCAATATATCCTCCACATAAATCTAGGATAATTTATATTCCAGGATTCATTATTTGAGTTATCCATATACATATCCTTAAACATATCTATAGGAATCCCACTAATTATTTATATTTATATTTTCCAATATTTATCTAAAACTATCCCCTTATTAAAAATTATTGAAACCCATTCTTTACCTAAAATGATATTACATTTTAAATTCTTTAGATTCACTTCATTATAGAAACACATTCTTATAGACGATTAAGGGGTCGTTTCACTCTAAATTTGGGTGCATTGAAAAGCCATATATATGTGAACTACATCATCAATAACCTTGTTAGTAATAACTATATACCTTATTAAAAATATCATGCATAATACCTTTCATCAGATGCTATGGAATAGAAACATATGAACTATGTATCTCAAATTCTCCGAAAGGATATACTAGATAGATTACAAAAAAATATTATATATGTCTATTAATATGAGAATAACAATTGATATCCATACCATTCAAATCGTATATCATAACCCTAAGTCATTGGATAAATCATAGAATATAATAAGATATAAATCATATATTAATAAAATATCATGATTCATTATACCATAATAATTAAATAAAACATTTATTTGTGGCATATACATATGCATAGAAAATAATATGTCAATACTATCCAATATAATCTAAATTAAATCATAGCATTTGGTTTACCACCCATTTTACTACTTTAGGCTTTGTATAACCTCTCATGTACCCACTTTTTGACTAGTGATAACCTCATATGTACCCTCTTTTTAGACGAGGATAACCTTTCTATACCCTTTGAGAAGACATAAATTTAATAATTTACCAATTTTTAGAGGAATATATATCTCCCATATATATAATAATCAATTCATTTAGGTTATAAAATATGATAAAAAATTCATCGTACCATAAACCATTGAAAAAATTTGGTATCATGAACTTTTTATCATAGGAAAACCCATGTAATATAAATGGGTTTCATAATCATCACATCAATTTCTCATAGAATAACTGATGGAAAAGTATAAAGTTTTAAAAAAATATCATTTTCATAACTACTAATCATCTAGATAATGAGTAATTATAGTAATATTAGATTATATCATCTTTAAAAGATAAACACACAATATTTATTGTTTTTGATGAATAAAAATTTCAATAAAAGACTATTTAATAAGTATTGAGGAAAATATCCATTCAATTTTGAAAACACTTCAATAAAATATAAAAATTCCTCAAAGACTAAATATGAAACATTTTATTTTAAATTTTCGTTTTAAATAAATAAAAAAATATTTAAATTATTTAGCATCCATGAAATTAGATATGATTCTTCAGGTTATAAATGTTCACTTGAAGATTACTTTCACGTTTCAGTAAAAATATAATAGAACCTTATTTAGAATATGATATTCATAATAAATTTAAATGATTTTTTAATCATTAAATATGTAAAAAATATTCATTAACCCATTATAAAAAATATTTATGTTTTTTTGAATCATGTTTTGAAAACACAGACATGGAATAGAAGTTATTTTTGACAAAAGAGCGAAATATGGCCAATTTTCCATTAAAATATTCATTTAGAAACCTGATTAAATAAAGAAGTGAAAATTAGGGGGGAACATTTATTTTTATCTAATACAATTTTTATAAAAAATATATTTAGTTTCATTAGAGAAAATAATAATATTCATTATCTGAATCGTAATCATAAACAATCCCAAAAAACAAACATATTTTATGATAAATCCATTCCCACTTTCATATAAATTGAGTCACAATTTCTATTGAATAAATGGACATAGATGGAAATTTAAATTCTCTTAACATTATTAGAAATCATAATAAAATATTTTTAGGGTTATTATACTCAGAACACAATTGAAACAAGTGTTAAATGTTCTATGTGTCTCGTAGAAATAAAAGGGAAATGATAGTCCACAATCGCTTGAGTATCTTTTGAATCATAAGTACCATGAAATAATAACATCAATTAGAAGATTAAATTACATTAAATTAAATATATTAATGATATAAAATTTAAATGTGGAATTATATACTTCACATAAAAAACGAGTGGGGGATAAGACATATTTCTCCTAGGAATAAATGAGATACTATAAACCTGTTTACTTAAGCATGGACATCCTTCATACCCATTTGAACATAATCTATAACAAACATTAGATTATCAAAAATAAATTATATAACCATACTAATATATATCATACATTTATGATTTAAATATATTCATTTTTTCCATTTATTATCAATTAGTTCTTAAAATCACATTTTGAGTAAAACATCTTTGTTTTTCATGTATTTGTTGGTGTTTTTAGTACATCTACATTAACTATTCTTGTAAAATATATTTCATGATATGAAAAAATAAAGATCGTATATATTTATTTTATATATATTTATATATATATATATAATTTTGATATAGAAAATGAATTACATCATTCTTGGAAATGGTAAGTCATACGTATGCATGAATATTGTTTCAATTTTCACGAAATATGAAAATAAAGCTAGGTAAATAAAAAATAACCACTACAGGGTTATTAGTATTTCATATATATCAAAAATATTTATTAAAATTACCCTTATTACATTTCATGTAAACTATATGTGATAAATGAATCATATCGTTTTGGGAAGCGACGGTCCACCGTACACATATGTGATGTTATGGTATTCCAAATAAATGGAATGTTGAAAGTTATAAGATATATTATTATTAAAAATTATAAATATTTCAATAATACCATATATAAATAATCAATAAATCAGTCATTATATCTATCTACGAATGGAGGTTATGTAAAATGAATTATGTTTTTTCACACAATTGTAGTCCACCACACACATAATTGATAAATTTGTTTCTATTTTCATTAAGGGTAATATTGATATTTGAACTAAATAAAAAATTAAAAAATTAATTTATATGTAATATTTTTTTCTATTATAATATATTTTTTATGATTTGTTGCTTTTAAAGAAGAAATAAAATAAAACCCCTATGCAAATAAAAATAATTCATTTTTGGTGAACCTCCTTATGTAAGCTCCAAAAGCCTTTATATGGTGATTTATAATAAAAATAATTCATCTAGAATGGAAGGATTCAATTATAGAATTTGGTTTTTTATTTATTTTCCTAACCAAATGGGTTCGGTAATGTGAAGATGAGAGGACATGGTGTGGCATTTTATAAGTGGGGCGTCGATATACATAGAATTTTTTTAAAAGAAAAAGGTATAATAATGATTTAAACCAGAGATATGGATAAAAAATTTATCATTATAAAACACTAGATAGTATAAGGTCAAATATTTAAAAAAAATTATTTATACAAGATTTTAGTACATTTTAACCCTTATCTTCATAGATTGACCCCTAGTAAACAAATTTAATCCTTAACTATCATAAATAATTTTTAAATTTTTTTACTATTCATTTTAACCAAAATTATAATTATAATTTATTATATTATATTTTTAATGATAATTTTAAATATGGAATAAAATTTTCCAAATAAAACTATTTAATGAGGAAATTTTTTCACTAATATTAAACTAGTAGACATGATGAAAAAGTGGTTTTACAAATCTAAATTTTGCATAAGTATATAAAATATTTATATATAATTTGAAAAATAATTTAATTATAATAACATAAATTGGATTAATAATAACATAATTTGACTAATGATGTTACTAAATTTGTTTTAACAAGATGAAACATTGTAAATTAAATAAATGGAATGAATTTTTTAATAAACCCATTTATTTTCATTATACATTGATAATTTAATATTTTCGAAAACAAAAAAATAAATAAATATCCACAATAAAATTTTAACATTTATATTTTAAATGTTATTATTGTTTCCTATAATAAATTTTCTTAACAAAAAAATTTTAATTGTATATTTTTACCTAAAAAATGAAGTCCATTTTTTAAGAAAATAATGTATTTACAAATCATATAAAGATGTTACCAAAAATTAAGTAATTATATGTAAATATAATTAAATTATTTATATACTAAATATTTAATATTTAAAATATGGTTATCTTATTAATATATATATAATTAATGTCTATGTTATAATGTTTATGTGTAAATAATAATATTATTAATAGTATATCATGGTTTGTTAAAAGTAATTATTGTGTCTACACGTGTTATTGAATAAAAATATATTTGAAAAAAATTATTTGAAAAAAATAATAATTACGTAGGATTTTATTATACAATTCATATTTTGGAAACAACGTAATATCTATAATGTGGATGAGGATTTTGTTGAGAGATTTTGAAAGGTTGTTTTGAGCGAAGTGGATTGAGAGATGTCAATAAGTGGTGTGAGGGTTGACCAATAATAATTGATGAGGAGGATAAAATTTCAAATTTTGAATGGAGTAAATCATACCCATGTTCTTATACGACTCAAGGGTCAAAAATGGATCATTATATAACATTAGATTTGATAAGGTAATGAAATGTAATTAAATATGAATTATTTCTTTTACTATTATTCATAATATACAAATATTAAGTTGATATTGTTATATAATGTTAATTATTTTAATTATAAATATGTTTTCAATTTTTTTGAATTCAATTAATATACGTGGAAAATTTTATTTTAATGATAAAACCATGAAATGTGACAAAAAACAGTTTTCAAAAATTATTTCTTCCAAATAAGATTTTCATAAAATAACTATATGACTAATAATAATAAATATATTGATTAAAATTATATTATTTAGATATATAATCTATAAATATAATTTAAAAAATTCATGATTATGGGTTATTTTAATTAAATAAAATGTAAAAACATTATTAACTTTTTCCTTAAAAAAATATAAACCTGAAGCTCAAAAATAAAAATATACCAAAATCAAGATTATATTTTATTAAAATATTGGTAGATATTTTTAATCAGGTAAAAATATACTTAAGTAACATTTAAATTAAATTTTTAGGCACAATGATACATTAAAATAACTTAATTTAGTAAAATGACATTATAGTATTTGAACAATCAATATTTTTCACTAATCACTAATAAAATCTTCTTTTTCAAATTAATCCCAAACAGTAACCCTAATATAATTTTTAAATTATGTTTTAGAAAATTATATTCTTTTTATACAATGAAATTTGAAAAAAAATATATATATTTATCATAATCCACAAAAATAAATTGAGAAATAAATCTATTTTATAAAAAATAATATTTTACACATAAAATGACTTTACTAATAAATTTATTGCATAATAAATATTTTATCAATAATATTTTTAATACCACTATATATAAACTCTAAAAATAGTATAATCCTATTTATTCCTAAAAAATTCAACATCTAGGTTATAATGAAGACATTTAGATAATTTAGCATGCTGATCATTTAAGAATAGTGTAGCTTGTTGTATTTTCTATTGAGAAAATTGTTAATATTTAAAAATATATTATTTTATAATAAATATTGTATAATCTCTTGGATATAATTATTTATTAGATAAAATACATATTAAATTTATTATATAAATTATTTATAATGTTATGGGATCCTTGAAAATAATAATAGATGATACGAATAATAAAAAAGATTAGTGTATTGATGATCTTAGTGGACGAATTGTACGATATGATACTTTATTGAAATGGTATATAGAGAATGAAAAAAACAGATTAAACGTTTAAAAGTTTCTACTCCTTTTGGAAAATTTACAACTAAAAATGTTATGGCTTGTTAAGATATATCATAAAATTCAATGTCTAAGTGCAAATATATCGTTCAATTAGATATTAATTAATTAGCGGAATGTGAATTATAGATGATCATGATGATAAGGGAATGAATTATAAATTTAGAAATAAATATTTTCCTCTTGTTTTCTTGAAGAATTATAGAGGAAGAAGTTATAAAAGGATTCTTATGAGATGACCTACTATAAACATATAAATCTAGAGTATATTGGGCCTAATTGTATGAGGGTAATTATAAAATAAAAAAATTAATTGTTATATTGTAATTGAAAATTTTAGAAATGATTGAATGATCTAGAAACATAGACTGAATTTAGTGGAGACACTTCTCTAGATAGTGCTTTTGATGGATGTAGTGATTAAAAATGGTTTCCAGATTTTATACTTGAATTACATAAAACAAAATATTCTATAATATATGTAATATTACAAACACATAAGAACAATAAAATTATTTTATTAATTAACTAATAATTATGATAAAGAATTATTTTAATCTTATTAAAAATATAAAAATATTGATACATCAGAAAATGCATATTTTTTTACAATATTTTGAAAAATATTGAATGAATATATTACATTTCTGGATAAAATTAATTATAGTGTTATGAAATACTATAATTATACAATAATAGATCATTCATGAAAAAATATTTGATTTCAAAAACTTATTTAGAAATTTATATCCTAAAATTTTTATAAGATAAAAAATTTAACATAGAACAACGTGTGAGGGTAATAATTTTGATGTACATATTAATTCCAAAATTATTTTTTTGAGAAACCATTGATGAAATATTACAACAAGGAAAGATAATTTAATAACATATATATATAGATGAAACACCAGAGAATAAAATTTGGAATTGGATTTATCTCTATATGAAAATATTTCATCCAAACTATTTTATTATTAAGGAGAACCTATTTTTATGATATAATAAAATGGACTAAATTGATATAATAATTATAAATTAAATCTTTTAAAATATTTTGGTTCTCATAAATCATATTATTATAAATAATTATTAGATAAAAATAATAATAACTTTGATATATATGCTGATTCTAAAATTTATTTTTTCTAATACCTCATTGCCTAAAAAGATTGGATACCAAAAAATAATAATTTTAGTTTAGATAAAAAGGATTAGTATAAAAACAAAGATATATGGTATGTGGATATAATATTTTAGATGTAATATAATATAGGAAAATTAATATTTTTAACCTATAAGGTAAATTCATGAAATGTAAAAATCGGTGATAATGCTCAAGAATAAATCTGTGGAATTAATGATGATTAATTTATTAATAATTATTTAATTTATAATTATTTACATATTCCTGTGATTATGAAAAATCATATCAGTGTGATTATATTATGTTATTATGTTAACATATTAAACATCATGAATGATAAATGTACTATTAAATGTTCAGATGCTAAACTCAATTTTTAAAATTATAATCATGAGAATGTTTAATCTCTAAATGATGAAGACCATATAAAAAAATATGTTCTTCATTTTAACTCAAATATATGATCAATGATTTATATGAAATATTTTTTCTAACACACTATAATGTTATATCATTAGCTATTTTTTTAAAAGTTACTTTCAAAACATACAAAGGAGCATAAGTTTAATTTTTCAAAACACTATGAAACATGTCAAATTGGTATGATTCAGAAGTCAATAATTAAATATATTTGTGAAATATCAACTATAAATTATTTACATTAAGTATAAATGGATTTATTCGATCCAATTCAACATATAATTATTGGAATAAAAAAATATTGAGTTTGAAAATATTGATTTGAAAAATTATTTAAAATCCCAAAGGCATGAAAAAAAAACTTTTCATCTCCTTGTACTCCTCGGAAAAATTGGGTAGTTCATTGAGTAAAAAAATTTCACTTGTAAATTTATAAAAACATATACAGTGAGTACTCATTTTTTAGATAATTTTTGAGTGATTTTCTTAATACTTCATTAAATATTATAAATCTATTTTTCCTCCAACTATTTCATAAAAACACATTTTGAATTATGTAATGGAAGAAAGAAAAAAAATAATATTGATTTTGTGGATGTAATGTTTTAAATAGAGATACTTAGTATAATAGAGATAAATTTTATTTGAATGATAATGATGAAATATTTAATTCATATTTTAGTACTAGTAAGGCATATCAATATTTTATCAAACAAAAAATAGACTTGATGAAATAGTACATGTTGATCTTGATGATACATATCCTTTTATTTATAAACTACCAAAAGGTATATAATCAGTAGTTGTTTTCAAAACATATCTTCTAATCATGATTAAAAATTACTCACATAGATGATCAAAGGATGGAATAAATTTAGAATATTTTCATTTTGGAGTATTTCAATGTATTTTTTATGAATTTATTTTACTTATCTAAGAAATAAATTCACAATAATGAATCATCCAACTAAAAACATAATTGGTGGTGTAGATGAAATAATAAAAGATCATTTTTTCTTTTTAAATATATGTTTTCAATTTCTATTGTTATCTTACATTGAATCTATAATTCAATATGAGGTAATAGGTGATAAATATTGGATAATTGAATTATATAATTAAAGCCAGTGAATTTAATGGAATATACTTTGGATAATGGTAGTGTAACAAAATGATCATCATTTGATTGATGAAAAATGATTTTCAAATATTAAGAAAATTAATATTTATTAATAAATTAGGACATATTTTAAAGGGTTTTAATCATTAAAACCCATACTAGAATATGAGGTATTTGCGACGAGATCTTATCAAAAATAGCTTATTTCAAAAAATGGAATTGAAAACAGTTATACATTTATATATAGAAAAACTATTTGAATGAGACCTTGAAAAAAAATTATTTCTTATGGGCCCATTTTCCCATTGCAAATACTTAATAAACCAAAAAATATGTATTCAGTAAAATTATGACAAAATTATATTAGAAAATAATAATAATAATATTATTATTAATATAAATAATATAATATTAGAAAATAATAATACTAATATTTATAATTTAAAAACATATATAATAATAATAATAATAATAATAAAATAATACTATAATAAAATAATGTTATTATTTTTATTAATAAATATAAAAAATAAAATTTATATTATAAAGAAAAAATATTATTTAAATATTAAAATTCCCAAAATTTACAATAATAGTAACAAACTATTATTATTATTATTAGAATAAAATATACATAAAATAATAATACAAATAATATATAAAAAAATAAATAAATATTAGAAATAATAGAATAACAAAAAATTATATTATGAAATATTCGAACCAATATAATAAAAAAAGTTGTAAATAGTTAATATTACAACAAAATTTGAATTCAAAGGTTTTTAGAATGATAACAAAATCATTGTGGGTGGTCTTCTAGTGGTGGTGGAGGAGTTAGTGGATATGGTAGAGGAAAATCTATCTCTATATAATAAGTCAGACGATGAATATTCTCCACCTACTCAAGTTGATATTGCTGCAATCAATGTATATATTCCTCATATTGTGGTTTCTGTCGTCAATGCTCTGCCTCATGTTTCTACTAATGTTGACGCATCTCGTCCTTCTCCTTACGCAAACTATCTATAATATAACACTGAGCTCACATCTGCTCCTAATACTCTGTTCCAAAAGATGATGCATCTCCATGATCTCCTATGGAGCTAGACCCCGACACTACAATAGTACCATAATAAGTCTGGTTTTTCAATCAAATGTGTATACCAACTACTTGACCCTTCTTGAAGCCATAATAGGTATCCTACATGAATGCTGCTTCATCGAAATGGTGGGACTAGTCTGATCATCCATCTCGTCCTGACTCTCAGCATGTGTCAGAGAAGTCAAAGGATTATATAACTTCCTCAGTTCCTATTTGAAATTAAAATAGTTAATATATTATATGAATTTAATTTTCAAACTAAAAAATAATAATACTAACCTTAATCGGATGTTGGAGATCACCTATTATCGCTATAGTGGTTATATCACTATACATCCTTCGATTAACGTCTTACTCCATAATAACGGGTTCTTAAAATGCATATATGAATGTAAAATAATCTATTTATATTAATTGTTATATAAAATAATTAAAAAAGAACTTAAAATATTCTCTCCAGGTGCCCTGAATATATGGCTGCTGAATCGATGCATCACATCTTCTCTCCCTCAGTCATGTTGGCCCAATGAAGATCTTCACTGAAATCCACTACCCATCCGGTGTGATCATGATACATCCCAAACATGAGAGGAAATGTACTCTGGTCAGTTGTCTCTATACGACTCCTCAAATACAGAAACTCTAGCTTTGTTCATGATCTTCCTTCTCAAATTTTGCAAAAACTGGACAAAACAGTCATTCATAGACACCTCCAATTCCATGTACATAGTTTAGCACATTCTATCATCAATGGGATACCATAAAAACTAAAAATTATTTATAATATCATGTTATTGATGAAATAAAATTAAAGTTATATATTATATATTTATATACCGGCCAATTATCGAACCTATCGAGCTATATATAAATTGGAATCTATTCACATGTGATTCATCGATATGAAATATAATTGGGTAAGATTGTGCTCCCCTATCCAACAACTATATGTGCAAAATAGCGGAAAATTTACAAATATTAAAAAATTAATATAAAAAATAATTAATAAAATATAACTGAAATACATAGTTTACCATACCTATGTATGGGTGGATTGAAACCAAGATGTGGATGTCACTCTAGGATATATTCTGGAATCATCAGTCACACAGGACCATACCCCCTTCGCAAACCCCTTAAACCGCTAATATGCTGAGGGATAGATGATACCAAATCCACTACATCCAAAGGTAGCTCAACCTCTAAAAATAGGTGAAATAAATTTTCATCCTTCTCAAACACAAAATTAATATTTTTAGAAAATAGTTTAAAATAACTATTATATATAAAAATATATTATCTATGATTATATTCATCGTTTAACTATGTCAATGCTCACATTCAGCATAATCCATATATTTGAGGATTTCTAGGACTTCATATTCCTCTTTAGCATCATCAATATCCATATGAGATTTATATTCATCATCATTTCTTTCCATTTCAAATTCTTTTATAACATCATTAACATCATTGTCACAATTTTCCCTTAATTGTGGGGTGTTATCATCAATATTCATGTCACTTTGTGAAAAGATGGATTTTGAGTAGTCTCTTTAAAATTTTCAATACCTTGGAATTTAGTGAATCTAAATTCACATTGATTAAAAGGATTATTAAATAATTTGATTATTATTATGCACTAAGAATTTGTCATTTTATTTGAAGTGGCACAGTAATTTTCATAATAAATTTGATATACCTATTGAGCTAGTAAAAATGGATCAATTACTGCCAAAATAATATTATATATAATATCATAAATTCCATGAGTCAGATGAACATGCAATACTCTCTCAGTATAAACCAAACGATATCTAAAAATTGTTATGTAATTTTTTCCTAGACCACAAATTTCAATAATTTTATCAAATATGTCGTTAAAGATTACACCTTTTTATCTATGATGATATCCCTTCAAGAAAAATCCACTTTTCATTTTTTTATTCCTCATATGCTCATGTGTGAAATTGAAAACCATTTACCACATATGAATTCTAATATTAAAACATATTGAATGGTGGGTTACACCATATACATAGTTGCTTATCATTTTTATCAGCATGTTGAGACACCAGAACATTTGTAAAAAAATTACTAATATAAAAAATAATAAACTAAATCGATGTGTCAAACCATCAATAATTTATGTTACTAGTTTTCAAAACCATAGAAATTTTTTTGATGGTGTTCTTCAAAAGCATCTGAGTGAATTTTTGGATGATGTTTCTTAATATGATTATCATATAACCTATCAATATAATTTGATTTCTAACTATAACAAAATTTAAATAATAAGTGATAGAATCACTCCCATTACAAATTATGACCTTTTTGAAGCTTAGAAGAATATATTTATGAGCTCAGTGATGATCATCATCTGAAAGTAATCATTGATGAACTTGACCGAATCCTTGCTCTGAATGATTAATAATATATAATTTATTACCCATTTAATCATCAACATTCTTCTCGTTCCATCCCATGTGCTTGTGTTTTATGGAATATTAATATTCAAAATAATGAGAGTAGAAAAAATTAATTTCATATTACGAATAGGCTTCATCATTTGAGCCTTCAACTGATTCATTGTTATGTACATTTTTATTTAATTATTAAATGCATCTATCTATTACATGCATCCATTGAAACTATTCTAGACTGCCACATTTTTCTTCATTTTGAAAAGGTAATATCAAATGATCCATTGATGCATATAAAGCCAGTAGAATGATTTTTTCCATTTTACATTTAATTACAAAAATATATTCTTCTTATTTTCTTAGATCATAATAGTATATTATCACCGCACAAATGTAATAGAAAAAACATTATATGTATGTTATTGAATCCCAAATCATAGAATTCAAAAAACTTCGTAATCTAATCTGAATTTGTATTTCCATTATAAAATGAAATTCATTTATTTTTAGTCCAGTAATAATACCATTCTTAAAACATCTACCCAAATTGGATTCATAGAAATCTAGGAGTCTCAAATCTATAATACCCTGAAAAAATAATAAGTGAATATCTTTGGATAGTGTACAAGCTACTTTTGGCTTCATTAACCTCTATGATTTGACATTTTCAAATAGTTCATGATCTGGTTACCTAAAAATTTGGGAATGATCTAATCCAGACATTATATTATCTTTGTTCCTATATGGTGTATCCAAAACTATATGATATAAATTATCCAAATAGTTCTTCTTAAAATTATTCACATCTAACAGTAGACAGACAATCAAATCAAACAAATATGGAAGATAATAGAAAATATTTATTTTATCTTATTCTTTTCTTTCCCAAATACAGGAATTTTCTATTGGTTTATTGTTGGTCATAATGTTATGTTAGGTAATTAAAATACAATTTATTTTATCTCTGTACAAGGGATAATTTTTGGAGGACTATCCCTATAAATTGTGCCTTTTCTAAAATGAGATTTGTTCTTCTAAAAAGGATTGTCAGTTAGAAAAAATCTGTGAAGAAAATCCAAATATAAATATTTTTTCCATTGATGAACATAAATTATTTATTGTCTCTCATATAGTAAGGACATGATTTTGAACCATGTATAATCTAACCAAATGCCATGTTATATACCAGAAATTCACTAACACTACAAAAAAATGACTTTTACCAACATAAAATTAGCGACAAATATCATATATGTTGGTAAAAAATGAACAATTCCAATAGATATTATGTTTTTTTGTTATTAAATTTAAATAACAACATTTATTTTTAGCAACACATATATATGTTGGTATTAATTATATAATACAAACAAATACTTTACCAATAATAAAATTTGTTACTTTATCATATTAATACCAACAGTTTTTTTACAAACAAATCTATCTGTAATTATTATTCATTATTACTAATAATTTTACTCAACATACAAATATTTAGAGATTCTTTTTTTCCCTACAAACAAATAATTTATCAATTTTATTTTTCAAATATTAGTTAATCATTTACTAAAAAAGTAATTGTTATTAACCAAAATAAAAATACATATAAGACTAATTTCTAACATAATCACAAAACAAAATTTGTTGTTATTAACAAGTAAATATTGTGAATATTTGAAATAAATTTTAAATTTGATCCAATATATATTATATTTGAAATATAATTAAAATTATTTTAAATTCATTTCAAAATAATCCAATGTTATATATAAATAAATTTTATTAATTGATTCATTAAAATAAAATAAAAAACACACCCTATCCCCATGCTCATCCCGCGCCTCCCTTCTCCCCACAATGTCGTCTCCCACCGAAGCTACATCCCAGCCAAGTGGTCTCTTCATTCATTCATAGAAAATGTTCATCACTATCATCTACACCCACAACCACACCCCTTGATTCTTCAGCACCACCTACACCCCATGTCTATCGATGATCGATTAATGTTTTCCACTATTAACTAAAAATATTAGGTATCACCCATTTCTCATTCAAAAGGAAGATGATTGAGCCTCTTAACAGGTATGCACTCTTTGTATTCAAATTTCATTCCTTTGAAATCATGGGATTCTGGAATTTTAATTAAATAGAGGTTAGGGTTTCAGTGAAATTCCTATGAAATGTGATTTTAGATTTTTGATATTATTTATTTTCCTGGTGATTTTTTGTTTCTAATTGATTGATTCTCCAAATCCACTCCATTTATTTGCGTCGGACCACCATACTTGTACATATCAATTTTATTTTCATACTTTTCAATTTTATTCCTTGAATTGATGTTCATTTAATTAACCCGTGTTTTTCTAACAAATACTAGGATGGGGAGGAGAGGCTCAAGTATTCCAATATGGATTCTGGCATAGATTATATACACAATTGCACACATAAAAATATGTCCAAATTGTGGAGATAGAGTGTTTAATCATTGGAATGTGGATAGGGGAGGAAACAATATATAATTTTGGAAACAATTCACCCCAAATGTAGTTTTAGAAAAAATTTATGTTATTTTTTTAATGATATCACGTGACACTACAAGGAAGGATATAGTAAAGCTATCAAAACATAGGGGATTTTCCAAGATAATGATTTTGATAGCATCCAAAATGAATAATTCATCTCGGATGACCTTGAGACTAGAATTGTTCTGAACAGTGATAAAAGAGGGGATGCGATTGACGAATGTTTTTTAAAAATTGAATCCTTGGCATCATCTCCAAGGATCAAACCATTGCATAGGGTCAATAAGAAAATAGGAAGAGTGATGTGATGTTATAGTCACTACAACGTTGAATTCATCAAAAAGTAATCCGTCTATTTTCAAGTTGAGGTTCCCTAAAAACAACCCTTATTGAATACTTTGGATATATGCCATAATTTTATCCCATTCCTCAACTCATAAGGCACATGATTTCTCATGTTACAACTATTCATCCTAAGAGACTCAGTGGTTCAACTAATTACTCTTAACATCCTTGCTTTGGAAGAGATCAAAATACCACGTTTGTTGAAAATCAATACCCACTCACAATATCTATTTTCATTGTAAATTATTAGTTATAGGTTGATCAATATCAAGAATCACTTACTGTATAAATAGTGATATGGGATTGTCAAAATTTATTCGACGTAACAAAAAAATGCTGGACATGTAATGGTTTTTACAATTAATATTGAATAACCTACAGAAATATACATTTTGATTCCATAGATTTGTCAAATATATGTCATTTTTTACCATAGATAGACCTTATAAATATAGTAGCAATGGGGAGTGATCCAATATGGTGTGAGTAGAATGTACACGATATGAAAAATATGCCCAGTGTAGGCTATTTACTGATGGTTTGCAAAACAATCCTGGAAATGTTGGATATCTAATTAATAGTGGTGTTTTTTAAAAGAATTAATAAATTATGAATTTAGTAGGGTGTTTTTTAACCTCTTACATACTTCTTATCGGATTTCATCCCATATTTATTTGGGTATCGGTGCTTGGGTAGAAAACAATAGACATGTTTTGGAAGACTTATGTGGATGATGACATAAAAATTACCTATTGCCTTTTTTCTTCTGCAACCATAAGTAATGGAAACATTGTATTTTTTTATAGTAATCTCTTCCCAGAGCTGAAACCCACAATAATTACAGTAATTTTACCAAACAGGAGAATCTTTCACCATTTGGTCTATTAATTAGGTATTTGAATTAGTGATAAAGGGTGATGTTATGGGTGTTATATGGGCAAAAATGGAATTGTCTTACCTCCCTTTATTTAATAAAAACCAATATTTTCCTAATATTACACGTGAATACATTTTAGGTAATCTTTTTAACCTTTTTAAATGATGTGTGGATAAACATGGTTGTTTTAATTTTGTATTGCAATTTTAGTGAGTAGCTGTAATGCAGTTTATTTCATTGCGATCTCGACCTACACTCACATGCTAGAGTGGTGTGTTCATGATGTATTAGTGTTTTGATGCATGATTTTTATTTATGTTAACTGTTTTACACATGAAAATCACCAATAATCCTTTATCAAAGAATGAAAAGAAAACAACAATAAGAAATTTTCCTTGTTTTTGGTTGTTATCTTTGAATATGATGTGGCGGGTTATGTGGTACATGGGTAATGAATTCCATGTTTTTTTAAATTGAAGTTGTATGTGTTGCGTCACCAGTGGTGGAAACCTAGTACTGCGGAGCGCCTCCCCAGTTTTGGATACCTCGGCCAGTCACAGTCTTGTGTTTGGATGGATTCACTATCAACAACCGCCAAGTGATTTATTTCTTCCTTTGTTTCTTATTACAAGTGTATACATTTTTTATTATTCTGTTTAGTCTTTCTGTACTTGAAATCTACTCATGGTGATTGACATACTTCTAAAAGATGAATCCACTTTAGAAAAATGGGATCGTGAAAGGATTTATTCCATTGTTGGGGCCATGGTAATCTCTAAATTGGTAAAGACTACGTTGGAACCAAATGGAATGGATAAACTTCTACAATCTGGAAGGGAGAGGGAAAAGTGTAACTATGAAAAATTATGGTTCTATGATCTTGAAGACCATACATATTGACAATCCAGCTACCATGGTTCTTGTTGATATTTCTAATGTTAAAGTTGATGATGTTGGTGATGGCACTACATCAGTTGTTGTCCTTTCCAGGGAACTTTTATGGGAGGCAGAAAAGTTAATAGCACAAAAGATCCATATGAAGACCACAATTTTATGCTACCGTATGGCATAATAATGTTCTTGGGATTCATTTTCACATATGGTTGGGGTTAATAAAGAATATTATGTAAATTTAAGTCAAATTTGATGAATATCGTAATAACTTCACTGAGTTCTAAAATAATCTCTCATGACAAGGAATAATTTCCAAAGTACGTTATGGATGCAGTTCTTAGGCTAAAGGGCTGTACAAATCTAGAAGCCATGAAAATTATCAAGAAGCCTAGTGAATCATTGAAGGATCCATTTCTTGACCAAGGATTCATTCTTGACAAAACAATAGTTATTGGCCACCCCAAATTCAAAGAGAGTGATAATATTTTGGTGGAAAACACCGTCATGGACACAGATAATGTGAAGATTTATGGAGCATGTGTCCATGTGGAGTCAATTTCTAAGGTTGTTGACATTGAAAGCATTGAAAAAGAAAATATGCGTGAAAAGGTTCAGAAGATGGAATCCCATGGAATTAACTGTTTCGTGAAAAGACAACTGATCTACAATTTCCCGAAGGAATTATTTGCATATGCTATCATAGTTTCAATCAAGAATGCTAATTTTTATGGAATTGAATTATTGTCTCTCGTGACAGGTGGTGAAATTTCATCATCCTTTGACAATCCATAGTTTTTGAAGCTTGGTCATTGCAAGCTTGTTGTGGAAATCATTATCAGTTAAGAAAGACTAAATCACTTTTCGGATGATGAAATGGGTCAGGCTTATACTATAGTCTTGATAGGTGCATGTTTTCATTTCATTGACTTGGTAATGGGTTAGGAAGTGGATGGGATTTACTGGAGGACCCCCGAGAAAAAATTCACTACCATAAAAGTTTCTTCAAGAGACCTTCACTCCATTCTGTTAACTATTGATGATATCAAGGGCCTGGACAGTGCTGAATTGATTTCACAGTTGCGTGCCGAGAATCAAGAGGGAAGCAGTGCAGGGGTTGATGTCATCTCGGGCCATGTTGGGGACATTTCAAAGCTGGGGATTTCATAATAATTCAAGGTGAATCATGTGGTTCTTTTTTTCTACCACTGAAGCTACAAAGATGATCATCAGGTTCTTTGAGATTATCAGATGTGCTCCACCAAAAAATGAAGATCGAATGTGAGGTTGGTTCCCACAATTGAATGAGATTTTTTCTTATTTGTTGTTTTTATGTTTATGGTTGTTTCCTTGGATCCTTTTAGATTTTTATTTAATATTTAGTATCTATGAATGTTTTTCATTTTATCTTAATAAAAAAATTTGGGTGTTATATGCTTAAAAAGGGTAATGACATCCATGTTTTTTATTTATGTTAAATGTTTTTTCTTTATGTTAATTATTGTACACTAGAAATGAACCAATTATCCTTCATCAAAGAATAAAAAGAAAAAACTGATAAGAAAATTTCCATTGTGATTGGATGTTAATATGAAGTTGCGGGTTTTGTGTTAATTTTGAATATAATGTTCCATGTCATGTTTTCTTCTTGGATTGTATACTTCTACATGATGGTGTTTTGGAGCAGCTGGATCCAGTGTCTTCCTGCCTAAAGGAACACTTTCATGGGAAGTTTGAATATGGTTTTATAGCTATGTACTCATTGGATGAAGATCGTGGAGGATGTGGTTACTTTTAGCACATAATCTGATTGATTTTTAATCTGTTTTGTACCAGATGAGATGTTTTTGTCACTAGAGCTTCAGTTTTTAGGATCTGGTGGACATCATTACATCGTTCCTGTGTTTTCAATCTAGGATACTGTGAAGGATGACCCGGTTCTGTTGACCATTTTGGAGGTGAATTGTTTTATTTATTTGTGTTCTTTTGTTGTAAGTCCATGTAATCATATTCAATTTCGTGTTGGAGATTCTATGTGGTGTTGTGGGATACCTGGGTTCTATGTTGTTTGTGAGGAGGATCTATAGAAACATAAATTCTGACTGATATTTCTTCCTAGGAATTAGTGTTCCTCCTTTGGATAGATCATTTCAGGGAGAGGGTACAACTTGTTTGATGATTGATTCAATATAGTGGAAGGACAGTCCAATATTAAGGTAAAAGCCACCACCATATTTTTTCCCCAACCCCACCTCCCCATGGATGTAAGTGAAGGAGTTGTTTAATGTCTGCTTTAGAATTCATGGAAGTTTTACTTTTTCTTTAGTGTCTGATAACTATATATTATGCAACCATTCAATCTCAATATGAGTCATCCGAAATACCGATACCTGATATGTCAACTTGGATGATAATGAATGCTCACTTTAAAAGTCTTTTTTTGATACCACTATTTTTTCTATTTTTGTTTCAATTCATGTAGGTATTTTTCCCTAACTTTTGTGTATTCTCTTACTTTTTTTGTGATTTAGATATTGGACCTGAAGTTTGTTACATAGATTGGAGTTGTATTGATTTTTTATGGCTTGTAATTGAGTCGACTTGTTTTTTGGTATGCTTTTTGGTTGTGTGGTGGAGATCTTGGAGCTGAAGGTTTTGGTATTGTAGTGACATGAGTTCTCTCTGGATCTTTCATGCTGGTCTTGGGGCATGAATGGGTCGATAGAGGTGGATTGGTAGCATGGATGGGTTGGTGCTGGAGCTGACTCACTGGTATAGATGGGTCGCTAGTGCACGTTAGTGGATGGAGCTGGCTCGCTAGAATGGATGTGTTGGAGCTGCCTCACTGGCGATGATGGGCTAGAGTTACTTGTGAGATGATTCGTTAGAGATTATAGTGCTTGATATGACTTGCTGGAGCTGGGGTGGGGGTGGGTGTGGGGGTGGGTGTCCAACGATTTTGTATTTATTGGTTTTGTAATAAATTTCATTATTAATATAATTATTTGTTTCTAATATTGAACTTCTGTTAAAATCATCTTCGGTTTAATAATTAAAAAAAATTTATAATATATGATAAATTAATAAATAGAATTTGAAATTTTAATAGAAATACAAATTTATAATTTTTATTCAAATGTAATTTATAAAAAAATATTATATATTGGTAATATTATTACCAACAAACAAATTTGTCACTAGTTCCTATTGCTAAACATTTTAACCAACATATATATTATCTGTTGGTATTATTATAATTGCAACAGAATGATTTTATCTATCGGAAAAACATATAGTGACTGAGATTTTGCTTAATGTTTAGTGACATGGACATATATGTAGGTAAAACGCTTTACCAACAAAAAATGCACTTTTACCAACAAATATGCCCCTGTTGGAAAAAGTGAAATATTTTTAGTGTAATTTCCCACATTAATGCTGCTTTTAAAATGAAATTCCATTTCGTAGAAACATCATATATTGTAACACCATTACTCTACAATGAATTAAACTCATCAATTAATGGATCAAATATTCATCATTATAATTTTTGGGATGTACTGGGATTAATAATGTTAATAAGTTATATGCATCATTCACTAAAATCCAGGGAGGTAAATATTTATGGATTCATAAATATATGCCAACATGAATACTGACAACCATAAGAACCAAACAAATATAAACCATTAGTATAAAGAACCAATTCCATGTTATAGGATTCTAAAGAAAAATACAGATGCACTTGCTCAAAATATTTCAATGAATCACCATCATATGGATGATTCATGTTTTTACAAGTTGAAATCATGGTTTCTGACATTAAATCATTTTCAATGTGTTATGAGAAATAAATAAATACTGGTACCTGGGTGTAAGTGAAAAATATCTCAATTGTTGTTTAGGAATCAATCAAGACTTCCCCGATTGAGCTTATTTATACCTAGATTGTTTACATGTGGTACAATTTTCCAACAAATTATTTTCACAATAATATAATATAAAATAATTTTATCATGCCTGAATATTCTGATATGTAAGGCCCAGTTTACGAACCACCCTCTTTCTCATATAGTAATTTGTAGGAAACACATTTCCTTCAGATAATAATGTTTTAACTAATGAAAATTTTTGATCAAAACATTAGTTTGACATTCCATTATCTCATTTAGTAGCCATAAATTTTTCAACAATGTCTAATTTTCTAATCTTGCAACCAGTATATACGACATCCTTAGTATACTTCAGCATGTCATTAAATTTAGACAGTGACAACTCATGAGTAAAATAATTATCATCTTGAGTTTTATTATGTTGAATAGATGGACCTACAACATTATGTACTAAATTTTGAAACCCTGATCATCCCATAATAAAATTATTAGTATCTTATTTTGAAATGTGTTATCCATTTCATAACCATAAATATAATCTAGTTTAAAACCATAATTCAAGAGATGTCCAACAACATTTTCAAATGTGTTAATCATTATAAGAGCACAATATTAAAAAAGAAACTTAATTATGCCTTATTAAACAAATTATGGTTTTAATGAAAAAAATGATACAAACCCTTCAATATGCTCAATATATACTTGATTTAATCCAAAAAACATTTGGATTTCTGCGATGATTTATCAAAATGTGATTATCTAATATTTACAGTATTTGACTTCCTTGTTCCATTATTTTGTACAATATAAAAAGTTATTACTATTTTGGAATATTTTGATATATGAAAAACACTATCCCAAAAAGTAAAGATAAATTATTATATCTACTTCTTACGAATTACCACTAATTGTGGGTGGCACAATTTCCAGTGGATTAGCGGCTGCTCTTTTGTCTAGCAGCTCATTTACATGCAACTTTCTCACACTGAAATCAAATTGAATAATATACTTTAATGTATTCATATTTGTTCCAGTTCATAAGAGAATTCATAAGCACACCTCCAACCAGGTTATTCATTGTTATTTTAATGTGAGAAATATTTTCGCAAATGAGATGTCAGAACAAAGAGCCCCCTTTTCATCGACGAGTCATCTTCTTACAAATGTGACCGCCAGAAAACATTATAGAAAATCAGGTCCTATGATTGTATTTCAAGTCTTTTACATATGAGGTTGGATATGTATGTGTAGGTGCTTATTTTTCATAATGTTTATAGACGGTGTGAGGTGAAAGGATCAGAGTCATAGAGCAAAAGGAGTTCCTCCAATCCACTAGAAATTGTGCCATGTTTTTTCAATTTATTAAAATTATCCCTATTTATTTCTAAATCATTCAATTCATTACTATTTTTTACTAATAAAAACTATTAATTAATAATAATTAATATTTTTATTATTTTGTGTAATTATTACTAATTATTAATAATTTATAGTATTTATTAATAATTATAACTATTAATTACTAATTATTAGTATTTAATACTATTTTAAAAAATTATTACTATGTTTTACTAATTATTAATAATTATTAAAAATTATTTCTAATTATTGCTATTTATTACTATTTATTGCTAATTGTTACTATTTATTGCAAATTATTACTATTTATTGCAAATTACAACTATTAATTGCTCATTATTACAATTTATTGCTAATTTTTAATAATTATTAATAATTATTAGTAATTGTGTCTAATTATTTTTATTATTTGTTAATTACTACTAATTATTGTCAATTCATACTATTCATTAGTATTTATTACTATTTATTAAAAATTATTACCACTTATTAGTATATATTAATAAATAAATGTATTTATTAGTAATTATTATTTATTAGTAATTATTAATTTTTTAACTAATTATTAGTAATTATTAGAAATTAAAAATATTTATTATAAATTTTTAGTAATTATTACTATTTCCAACTAATTGTTACTATTTTTTACAAATTATTACTCTTTATTACTATTTATTAGTACATATTACTATTTATTATTATTATTATTAATATTATTTATTACCAATTAATAGTAGTTTTTAATATTTATTACTAATTAATACTATTTATTACTATGTATTACTAATTAATAATATTTATTAATATTTATTACTGATTAATACTATTTATTGCCAATTAATACTATTTATTACCAATTAATACTATTTATTAATAATTATTATTATTTATTACAAATTATTAGTATTTATTACAAATTATTAGTATTAAATATTAATTATTAGTATTTATTACCATTGTTACTAATTATTAACATTTATTCCAAGTTATTAGTATTTATTTCTAATTAATAATACTAATTGCAGGTAATTAGTATTTATTGTTAATTATTACTTTTTATATATAATTATTACTATTTATTACTAATAATTGCAAATTATTTCTAATTATTACTATTTATAGATAATTATAAATAATTATTATTAATTATTACTAATTATTGCTAGTTATTACAAACTAGTACTCACCTGTTCTATTACACAACATATTTTATTACTTGGGATTCATTTAATATGAGAATAGTATTTATAAAATTTGAAAATAAATAATAATGTAGAAAAAGAAGTGGATAAATTAGGGCATAAAGAAATAATAAATATGGTGAAAAAATATAACTATTAATGGTTTTTTATTTATATAATTATGTACTATGTATGTTAAACACAAAAATCCATTTTCACAAGAGATACTTTTTGGATAAGTGGAAACCGTGAAAAAACATTTACATATCAACCACAAAATGTTTCTTTTTCAATGAATAAACATCATGAGTATACATGGTTAACAACAATATTGATACATATATATCCCAATGAGAAATCTGAAAAGAACTACAACCCACAAAAAATGGGAGACCAACTGGAAAAACCAACATCACATCACATTGGAGACCAAATCCACTAATTTTTATTTCTTATTACACCAAAATGGCGCATTAAATAAACACCTACATCCTCTAACATAACATGGTGGAGCGCTGCCCTTCAAGGGAAGCACATCTACAAACATAAAATCTGTAAATGATCTACTGGCTTTAAATCACACCGAAATCAGGAAGATGGCTGGTGAATCTTCTGGAGGAACACCAAATCCACCGATCTGCTGAGGTTAAACTCATTAATCAAAAAGATTAACCATTAAAAAACATAATATCTGAAATCATACCTTTACTCCCCATTTATTTTTCTGACATTTTGGGAATCTTGAAGAGTTATAATAGAGAATTGAAGCTCCCTAGCATTCTGACATGGATCCATGGGATTACTGGAGACAAATCGATTGAATTGGATGTCTTTTGTTGAGGTTATGATGGTATGGTTGTGGAGGTAATAGTGAAATATGTAATGTGGGTGATCAATTAAACAGATTAGATATCATTCATAAAAGAACATGAAATATAATTAAAAATAATAATATATATACCTCTCGATAGTAATATTAATCTTTGCAACCTACACTTCATGAAACTATCTTTATTTTTTGATGTTGTCTGTTCCATCTCTGCAATCATAAGGGAAGATATTCAATAATAATAATTTTCACAGTTAAGAAGGTAATATTTAAAAATAATAGTTAAAAAATAGAAGATTTTAAAGTAAACATATTGTTAGAGGCATACTGAAATTAAATAAGGATTATATTAGTGATATTAAATTTAAATACATATATATCAGTACAAGTGTTGTCATAGAACAATAGAAATTAAAAAAAAAAATTGGATGAAACTACGTATTGGTAGAATGTAAAATAGATGAAAACTATGCACTACTAAACCATTATAGTAAAAACATATGTTTTCAAACTCAAATTTTTCTCACATCTACTTCAGTTTTTATAAAATAAAAAACAATGAAAATGATTCAATTTCCAAAAGTCCAACAGACTACAAAATTCATTATGAATGATTATTTATGTGTAAAAATTCCATGTACATGAAACTTCAATGAAATAGTCACTATTTTAGTACCTAATTCAAATTCCAGTTGAAGAAACTAATGTAGATTACTTATTTTGCGGGATAGGGGGGAACACTAACATTGTATAGAACATAATACATCTCTGCTAGAACATCAATCCACACTAAAATTCATACCTAAAATTTTCAATGTAAATCTATCAGTTACATAACATCCCTGAAAAAAAGAAAGAGTTGGATATGTGAACTAATGACATTGAAAATGTTATCATCAAATACATTATTTTAATACGTCATTGAATATCAATTGACATACCTAGAGTAAAGATGATTTAATTGGGATTCCACACCAGATTTCCAAACCATCACGTTGTTGCTACCTTTTACCGATGATAGCATAGTAAAATGGCTGATCCACAAGGGATTTAGCACCTACAAAATCATCAAAAATAAAGCCATAGTTTTTCCTGGATTTTTATTTCTCAACTATAGTTATGGAATAAAAGGTAATTATCATGGAGTTTCAGCACTTAAAAAATCATCACACATGTTTACCTATAGATACAATAATGATTAAAAATAATAAGACATACTATTGATGATTATCAGGGCCATATTATGTAGTCAAACCTCACATCCTATAGGGATTCCTTCAGTACATACTAATACTGCATATCAAACTATCCAAATCAACCTCCTTTGGTGATCATAAGAAATCTCGAAAATGTTTTCCATAAGAAATATGGAATCACCTATTAAGAATAAATACATAATCAAATCTAATATCCTCCAATATTGAAACACATGGTTTTTGAAAATTACCTTGGCTATATTAAACTACTCAAAACTCATAGAATATCAAGATTCATTCAGTACATATTTATTCTAAATATCAAACTATCCAGATAAATCTAAAATAGTGATTATAAGAAATCTAGAAGAACTTACGCATAAGTAACATGTAAATTGTTATGCATATTAAATGTGTAAAAATAGTATCTATGAGAAATTGGGAAATAGTTGAATAATAAATCCATAAATATTGATGTATAACTAATATGGAAATAGTTACATATTTAAAATCTCATAACACTAAATTGTTAACAATGTGTAAGAAACTATGTAAATTACACTTGCCATCTGAATGCAGGTTCACCTAATTGATATATCCATGTAATATAATTAAATGGTTTGTATAACTATATAGAGAATTCAGTGGGGATGTAGGAGTATCCAAGATATATGGTGACATTATTAGGGATGTAAACAGAATGAATATATCCTAAAAATTCAACAATTCTAAAAAAACAAATACTAATAAAGAGGTTATATTCTTTTTACATGCATGCATCCATACAGGGTAAACATACATGTGACTTCTATTTGTAACTATATTCATTGTATATATAATATAACCTCTTAAAAAACATTCCATGTTTCATTCCATTCAACCTGGGAAATAAAGGACAATAACATATGAGAAAAAAACATGTGCAATGAATCTCATATTTCCACTAATATGATCAACATGTGCAAATATAAGTCATCCTCTACTGATGATGGCTGGTATGATTGATGGATGGTTCAATCTACATAGCCCATGTATTCCACTAATATGGTCAAAATAATTTCTCATTGAAAACCAAAAAAAAAGTAGTGAATAATGAGAAGAAAAGGAATGTAAATAAACCAATGTATGGGTGTGACTATCTATCATCTGTAAAGATCTGTTATAGTTGACGGAAATTCCATTTTGGAGTGGGTCTAAAGAGAATAAATGAAAGGGGAATGATGCAGAGGATGGTTTCTGAATAATGAAGCAAAAATTTCATTTTTATAAATCATTCAGTAGAGGAAAATATAATCTGTAGTGGCAGTATAGTGTCAGTAAATTTTAGCAGGAACAGTAGGTCGAGCAGAGGGTAATTGAGCATGAGAACTGTAAGAGTCTCTTATGGAAATGGTGAGAAGGGGTGAGTCTTATCATACTATATATTTCATCATTAAAAAAACTCTAAATGATAGAAAATATTATTTAATTTGTCATGGAATGAAACAATCAATTTCCTAATGTAGAAACATCCCAGCAAGTTCCACTTACCGTTTTACTCTTACTCATGGAAATCCTCCTATTTCCTGCACACTTTTAGTAAAACCATGAAAAATAGAGAACATAAGTGCCTAAAATTCCAAAACAGTATAAAAATTAGAGAACATAAAACTATTGAAACAACGATAATAAATAGTACATTTTAATGTGAACATCACAAAGATCTTACAAACGTTCTAACATTAGTATGCAGGAACCCAAGGTCGAGTGGAGAAGTTTTGAGAGTGGAAAATGATAAGGTAACTCACATGTGAGAGTGGGTCTGTAGGGACAGAATGAAAGGGGAACAATGCAGAGGAGGGTTTCCAATGAATAAAGCACAAAGTTTTCTTTTAGAAACATTACTGTATTGGAAAATCAAACCAAGACTGGGAGCATGCTGTCAGTGTAGTTCTGCAGGAACCATAGGTCGAGCAGAGTATATTTACGAATGGGAACCGTAAGAGTGTCTTATGGAAATTGTGAGAAGGGTTGAGTCTTATCACACTATATATTTCGTCATTAAAATAAAATTAACTACTAATAATTCACATTAGATGGCTCAGGGAAAGAAACAAACCATTTCATAATGCATAAACATCCCAGGAAGCTCCTCTTACCATTTTACTCTTACTCGTGGAAGTCCTCCTGTTTCATGGACACTTAATCAGTGAAACCATACAAGATCAACAATATTGTTATATTAAAAAACATAAAATAATCTCTATCATAGCTAATAAATGAGGATTCAAGACAACATAATGTTAAATAGTTGGGTAGTCATAAAATTAAATGAGCCAAAACTAAAAATTTTGAGCAAGATCAAGTCTGGTCATAACACATATTTTTCCATTAAGAAAACATTAACAATTAAAAATTCATCTTAAATGGATTAGGGAAAGAAACAAACTATTTCTTAATATAGAAACATCCCAGCCAACGCCTCTTACAATTTTACTCTTACTCATAGAAGTCCTCCTATTTCCTACACACTTAATCAGTCAAACTAGACCAGATCAAAAATATTGTTTTAGTTATATACATAAAATCATCTCTATCATAACTAATAAATGAATATGCAACAAAATCACATTTTTATAAGGTGAAAAGTAATTATATAAAATGATCCAAACCTACTGAGAAGAAGAAATGTTATATTTGGGATTCTCCCTGTCAACCAAATGAAAAAAGTGAATTTTTTTAATCAAGGACTACAAGAGACACTAAAAAAATTTGGATGCAATGTTGAAATCTTATTTCATAGATGGTTCTAAATGATCTGTATTCATTCTTTCACATTATATCATTCATAGGCAACTTTTTGGAAGCTCTAAGAAACCCATTTATTAAAAAAAAAATATTTGACCTACAAAACAACCATTAGAACATTAGTTAATGATCATAAACACTATGGATGTAATTAAGGTGAAGGTATATGAACTTTTAGAAATCATCAACAACTGGGATTGGTCTATGATTTCTCTTATAGAAAAACTTTACTGGTGTAAGTGATGAATGTAAGGGTGATCGATGTGCTTCTGTATTGACAGGCTCCTGCAACAAAACACAATAAGAAAATCCCCATGACATTTTTCAGAATGGTGGTATTTAAAGTATAATATAACAAAAGATCCATGGACAATAAAGAGGGAATTCAATTCACATTCCTCAAAATAATAAAAACATAAAAAAGGATTAGAAACTCAAATGAATCAACTCTTTAAAATAATGAGTGTTTCCGAAATGCCAAGTTATTATGAATTTCATAGAGAATATTGAAAAAATATGAGTACACTTATCAGTAAATACACAATTACAGGAGAATCGTAGGGAAACCAGGAGCTAAAGAATGATTTCTATGTAGTTCCACATGAACCTGTACCGAGATCACAATGCGGGCATGGTTCAGTGGGAAATATTAACTTATGAATATATGGTATATTGATTCATGAAATAAGGATGGATCACTTTTTACGTAGATAGTGTCACGAAATATAGGAATTGGTATAGTTACGGTGGTAGATCGAACGTAGTGGATCCCTAATAACTGAAATGTGAAAGCTGTAATATTGCATTACATTGTGGAAGCATTGTATGAATATGATTTGATGGATAGTTTCTAGCAAAAATACAGCCTAATGACATAAATGGACATCAATAATAGAACAAAACGGACAGAAAATTACATTAATTCATCCAAAAATAGAGAGCAATATAGAATACTAATGATAAAAATACACCATGAGTAAAAAATTAAATCATAAAAGAAGGAAGACTAATATAATCACCTCAAATTAAACACACTAAATAGTCATGTTAATTTTTTTAAAACTGGTTGAGTACTGAAATCAAATAAAATGTTTTCAAAGGAAATTGAAATAAACCATAACCAATGAGAAATTAAAAACAATGAAAAATTGGATAAATAATGAGATTAGAAATTGATACCAATAAAGCATATATCGTGGAGAATCTGCCAATGTGTACCTCATTGGAGTTTCTAATGATTTAAGGAGTCTGCTGCAATTTCTAGAAGTGGATGAGTGTGGGGAATACTTGGATGAGATGAGGGATTCAGGGACCAGGATGTTTTATGGTAAGAGGTATGGTTACATACATTGTTGGAGGGGAAATATGGAATCAATGAATTTTCTTAATACATATTAGTATTTGTTACTAATTATTAGTATTTGTTACTAATAATTAGTATTTGTTACTAATAATTAGTATTTGTTTCTAAATATTAGAATTTGTTACTAATTATTAGTATTTTTTATTAGTATTATTAATTTTTACCAGTTTTTTCTAATTATTAATAATTATAACTATTTATTAGTAATTATTAGTAATTATTAGTAATTATTACGAATAATTATTAATTATTACTACTAATTCCTAATTATTAGTATTTATTATTAATTATTAATATTTTTTAATATTTTTTTTAAAATTCATACTATTTATTTAATATTATTACAAATTACTACAAATTATTACTTATTAGCTTTAATTGCTATTAAATACTATAATTGATGCTACTAATTGCTAATTACTACTAATTATTTATATTCCTTACTAATTATCGTTAATAATTCCTAATTACCACTAATTATTAATAATTAGCACTAATAATATAAATGTACTAATACAAATAAATACTGATAAAAAAAATCTAAATGTAATTTAATTAGAACTAATAAATTTTAATTAAAAATAATATAAAAAAATGAAATAAATAATAAATTAAATAAAACATAAATATCTATAAACTTGATCTCTTATAGGTGTAGATGACTTCGACATCTGTTCTAAAAAAATTGAACTCAATGAACTTTTTTACTCTAAAATTAGTGTTTAGAAAGAGATAGAGAATATAGGAATAGAGACGAAGATGGAATGACATATAGAGGGTATATATATGTTAGATAATCTGTGATGGGACTATTTACAATGGGACTCCCATTGTAAATACCTCTGGCCGCAATAATTAATGTTGTATGGTAAAATGGACTTTGTGATGGGTCTTGTTACAAATATTGACCAGCAAACACACTATTTGTTACGTGGGAATATCCCGTCATAAATAATAATTATTACCGCTGGGTATTTGTGACGGGGTGGGGGAGGGGGTGCCTCCCTGTTAAACAATAGTATGTCCCTCCGTAGGGTATTTGCGATGGGGAGGTATCCCCCGTTGCAAATATTGTTCCTGTGGTTTGGCCCGCAAACTATACCAAACCATTTGCATTGATACCCCATATCCTATGAAAATAACTAATTATTTACGAGAGGTTGATATCCTCGTCAAAAATAATCTTTTCATCATACTATTTGTAATGGGATCATCTCTCGTCGCAAGTAACTCATCACCAAATTCCATTTTTCCCTTAGTGAATGGAATATAATAGAAATACAATTTTACCCTAGTATATTGAATCGATCATTCCATTTACATCAAACCATAATAGAATACATAATTTTAGTATTTTACAAATCAACGCAATGTGTTTTTTTCTTAATTAAAATGTAATTTTTGATATTTTAATAGACTGAAAAACTATTTTTAAAAATAAAAACCTTCCACAACATGTTTTGAACCATATTAATGATCTTTTTGTATATACACAATATTGAATATGGTAGTATGATATACATAACATTTTTTATCATTAAAAAATTTGTTATGTGTCCATGTAGTTCAACTATTTTTATAATTAGTTTAATTAATGGAACGATTATTACACCAACTAATTTCTATGACATTATCATTAGACCAACAAAATAGTATTCTGAATATTCATTCCTAGAACATAATAAATCATAGTATTTGGTGGCGATATTTATTGAACTGAATTTTTCCATCTATTTCAAAATTTATCAAAAATATAAAAAAATATTTTTATATAAAAAAGTACACAAAGTATTTACATAATATATTTTTGTTAGATAATTATATGATTATATATACTATTATAAAATCTTTTTCTACTGTTTAACAAAATAAATATTGAAAACTATTTAGTTAAAAAAAATATAGGAATGATTTAAGGATTAATATATCACATTAAAATTCAACTAGATCCACTTTGTTCAATGTTCTTATTTATAATAATTCACGAAAATAACAAAAAATAATCATAATTATTTTATATTAGATTATATATATATTTATGGGACTTCAGAAATTTATAAATTTAAATATTATGAATTTTTTGAAATATTTAAAATTCTTACACATGAATTAATTAGTGTTTTTAAAATTTATAGAATACAAACATATGTAAATTTTCACATCATTTAAGTGGATTTAGTTTCAAGTCCTATCATGAAAAAAAACCCAGTGACACATTAAACTAAGGATAGTAAATATATAGTATGAGTAATTGGTTATACAAATCTATTGTGGATAATACACAAGCTTAGTAATTATTACTTGTGTTTTAATAAAATATGTTTTGTAAAAAAACTGATGTCCCATTTCCATATAATATAACCCAACAGACCAGTCATGAGGAAACAAAATTGATATAAAATAAACATTAAATTACGAGAAATCAATAAAGATATATATTGTTCTATTTTTTATTAGAAATAAAATCTTATGTCATGATATATTAAAAAAACCACTTCATTATGAAATATTTTTTATATTAATGATATGCTTTGTAAGATAATTATTAAATTATTCCTAATACACATCTCATTTAACTATCTCATAATAGTGAAAAAATTATAAACATAGGGGGATGAAATCATTAAATCTTTTGTTACCTCATAGTCCTCCAAAGTAATGGGCATAAATATTTTTAAAAAACCCAGTTCTATAAGAATAATATTTTTCTAAAGATTCATTGGATTAATTATGGAGTGAAAATTTATCATAATGAAGATTGTCTAAATTATTACATAATGACGCATAATTCCTATAACTTCATATATAGAGTATATATAAAATCACTAAATATAATTTCTTAAGTGTGTTCTTCTAAATATGGACTTTTTATTCTTTTTCTATCATTTATATTGAAATTTTTTTAAAATACATGTTACATTTTTTAATGTTTGTTCAAAACTACATTAGTTTGACAAAAAACAATTATCTATTAAATCTTATTATCATATTAAAAAATTAAAAAATTAATACATTAATAATTATTTTAGATATCATGGAATATAATTTAAAATCCCAACCTTTATATAATTTTTAGTCTGAGGCATTGATCATTTGACTATTTCTAATAGACGTGACACCGATTATTTTTCATTATCATCAATTTTTTATAATGTTATCTCACCATCTCAACTATACTAAATCCTGTAGATTTTATATTTATATCTATTATATTTTTTTATCCAAATAATTATTCAGGGACTTATGGTGAGATTTATCCATTCTCTATATCATCATGGGAATGCATTTTTTCTACGGTTGTTATAAGAGGTATAACTCATTATTAAACCCGGTAATTCATTTCCATGGGAAGAATATTTTTTCTAAAATATGGGGTTATAAAATACCCAATCACTACCTTATAAGGGTGTTCTCTATCAGCTCCATTTTCGAGTAATGTGTAGGTCATATTAATGTTTTCTTTATCTTGTTTGAAAAATACATATTTAAACATTAATAAAATGTATAAAAACTCTTATTATGCATCATAAAGGAGAATAATTTTTTTATTAGTACTTTAAGAAAATTATTATTCTATTAAAAAACTGTTATAGATAAATAACTTTTTATGAGAATGTTAGGATGATGACTTGTGTATATTTTGATGTAATAATTATTTCAATTTGGATTCCATGTAATCTTCTCCCATGTAATGATGATACAGGTTCATTAAAAATTCAGTTGATATATTTTTTTCAAATTCGTTATAATAAAAATATATTTTTTCTTGTATATATTTTTTGTTATTATGCTGAATCCATTCAAATATGAACATGATGTTGATTATATTATATTATCAAATGTTTATTAACCCAGTTTGTCCCATATTTTTTGAGGTAGAAAAAAATTTAGAATTACATTGTTATAATAAAATAATAGGAATAATATTTTTGTGATGAAACTATTTATATGATTGGGTTGGTTTGATTTAGTGCTAAATGTATTGTTATCAAATATTCTTTCAATGTTTATTCAATAGATGAAATAAGATCCCTCAAAATGAATGATCAATAGTAGTGGAATGGTATGGATTTTACCACCCCTTATTTGATTTATGCAACACTTGTTTATTTTGTTATGTATGTAATGTGGTCGGTTATTGATTGGTAGAGTTTGGGAGGGTTTGATACTGGTTTTGGGGATTTTCTATTGGAGCACAATTTGTGCGTGGCTAAGGGAAACCATGCATGATCTATAAGAAACATTACCATTGGAGGTAGTGGGTTTCCATCAATTTGCGCACAATGTTACTAACCATGGGAGAAAACATTATGGGGTCCATGTTGAGTTAGTTTCATGCACACGTTTATGTCATGGTTTTCCATACAGTGCATGCTAACCGAACATAGCATTAGAAAGTTGTTTTTAAAATATAGGATCACATTGGATTTCTCCTAAACTGCCCCTCTCTACTCTCATAGAAAACCACCTAATGATTTCCAGTTCTCTAGTGTTGGTGGGGGACACCCACCCATTTTGGATGACAATCAAATGCTTTTCACAATTTCGTTAAGGTGACTCTCTTCCATTAATCCTTCCCTCATGGTTTCATATATTTCTCATGAGATCTAGTTCTCCCTCTATCCCATTTTTCTAGATATATACCTATCACAGGTTGATCTAGGGTTTTTGTTTCCTAAAATATTGATATTTTGGTATAATGATGTTTGGGAAAGGGAAATAAAGAGGTTTTATGGAGTTTTCACAAGGTTTTAATGTGTGATAGTCATTTTCTACAGAACCCTTAGGTAGGTGGATTCAATCCTGAGAACATTTTAATGAACTAGATGGCTGTAATATTAAATTAATATATTATGCTCTAGATTTATTCTTTTTATGATGTTGAAATCATTTTTGACATCTATTTTATTAATCTTTGTGTATTTTTGGTAAAAATTGTTTATTTCATTGTATTTTTTTTCTTGTCATGTTTTGAAATCTTGATTATAAAATAAGTATCTAGGCTCAATTTATGAATATTGTCTGTGAAAATGGTTTTATATAAAATGGATTATTTTTTGGAAATGTGATGCGTCTTGGAAGAAGTGATAATAGATTATTTAGTTGTGAAATAGTTATTTTCATATTATTGTGGGTTTATTAGGTTTATATAATTGTTATTGATTTAATAATTATACATATGTGTTTATATTGGTGTGATGAGGATAGAGAGTATAATTATAAAAATAGGATGGACAGTGGATGGAAGGGCCACCATCATAAATAAGTGGGTATGAAGTAACACTATTTTTTGGAATAATAAACGGGTTTGGACGGGATGTTACATTTTGATTGACTCACCGAGGTGAGTGATTGAAATATGATGGATATGATTAGTAATGTGTGTGGCTATGAAAGTTGAAATTATAGTCATAATAATTGATGGAAAAATTGATTATGGCTCGTTTGATGGATTTCCCTTGCATTGTGAGGATTTTAGTGAAAAATGGCATGGTATGTGGGTGTTTGGTTTTCTCAAATGTTTTCTATACTTGATGTTTTATATAAACACCATTATATAAATGTAATAATCGTTCTATATTAGTGTTGTGTTTAGGGAATTTTTTATGGAAACCTACGGAGTATTATGACTCACCCCAATTTAGAACTTGGGATATTTTGTAGATATGATGTTTCATTGAAGAAGTTAAGGTAAATCATATCATTTATATAACGTTTCACCATGATGCATGGATGGTATGGTGGTTCTATGAACATGGATCATAGTGTGAATCTGTGGAGTGATTCGTGGTTTCCATTGGGTCTTGTTATTGACTCCATTGTTTAATACTTTTATTTTGGGATTTTTGGTTATTTAGGTGTATGGGATTTTGGGAATTATAATGGAAGAGTTTTTTTGTTTGGTTGTATTGTAGAAATTTGTTATAATGGTTTACTTGGTTTACATGCACAATTTAGTTTTGGTATGTTATTATTTTGTTTGATGGTTGGATTTAATTTAAGGAATAATTGGTCCCACGTTTTTCTTGAACCCCTAAACATAAATTTATAGCCTTTGGAAAATTTGAAACATCGCCTAAGGCCTTTAAGAATATCACAATCATTTGATTCCAATGAGCCATGCGTGAAAAACATGAGGGGTCCCTATTGAGTCATTAACATGAACACAATTTTCATAACCGTGTGAGATAAACATTCCTGGAATTAAAAAGTCTGCTTAAAAATTCATGACCACTTGGATTTTCCCAATACTCATCCAGTCATTTCATATAGAAACTATACTCAGGATTTTTAGTTCTCAAGGGATGGAGGGGCTCTGCGACTTATTTTTTGAATTTTTATGAATAGTTTTAATGGTGTGGTGAAGTATATTATCATCTGGTAAGCCTTCTCTCTTTGGTTCTTCTTGGTTTTCCATATATATTGTTTTCCATCTCTCTTAATTTTCTAGATCTACACCCATCGCATGTAGATCTATGAATTTTTTGTTTGAAATGTTGTGATATGGGTTTAATATTGTTATATAAATGTATCTAAGGAGGTTTTGTGGAGTTTTCACATGGATTTATGTGTGATATTGTGTCGTGTTGTTTTTTCCACAACCGTAATGTTGGTGGATTCTTCCTCAACTCCAATTGACAGAAACTAAAGACTTTAATTACTAATTAATGGGTAATTATTGATATTGATAACTTTTTTATATTTATTTTATCATTAAAGCTCTTATCGTGATGCATTGTAGATTTTTGGATTAAATGGTTTAATATAGTTAAATGGTATGTATTCTCATATTTAAAAATGATGATTTTAAAATTGGTTTCTTTAGTTGATATATGAAAATTCTATTTGAAAATGGTTTAAAAAAACATTGCTTCTTTTTTGATATTTGGTATGGCATGAATGAATTCTTATGAGATTGTTTTGATGAGAAATAGTTGTTTTCATATTGTTCTGGATTTAGAAGGTGTATATTCTTGTAATATGATTAATAATTTTAAGAATTTTTTTGATAGTGGTCTGACGTGGACTGGAAGTATGATTAAAAAATTGTATTGATAGTTGAGATAATGGACACCATCAATGATAAGTGTGTGTGTGGTACCATGATGTTTTGGAAGGAGTAAACATGTTTTGATGGGAAATTGCACCTTGATTGTTACATAATGGTGAGTTTTTGAAAGATAATGGATATGTTTGATTATTTCTGTGGCTATGAAAGATGTTATTGTTGTGATAACATGTTATCATAAATTTGATTATGTCATATATTTTGAATTTCCCTTTCACAGTGTAGATTTTGGTGAAAAATTTATTCGTTAGGGTGTGTTTTTCTTGATAAAAATTGTTCCACTACATGATATTTTATATAAACCACATTAAAAAAATGTGATCATAGTCAATTACAAGTGGTGTGTGTAGGGAAGTCAAATTGGGGAAACCTATTGAGTATATTTCATCACCCCCTACTTTGGAACATTATGAATTTTGTAGATATGGTATTCTGAGACAAATGTAAAGGTAAAGTATCTCATTTTTCTAGTGGTTAATCATGATTCTTGGGAAGTATGGTGGTGTTATGATCATGGATCTTGGGGTATATGTAAATATTTTTTCATTGTTTCATTTAGTTATTTTTGTCAATTCTTCTGTTTAGTAATCTAATTTTTCAATTTTTTGTGATTTAGTTGTACTGGATTTTAGGAATATTTATAGAAGAGTTGTATTGGTTAGTTATCTCTTGGTAAAGTGTTATCATGACTTAATTTATTGAAATTAATCCTATATTTTATGTTAGGTTATGAATTGTTTCATTGCTTTGGTTTACTCTAAGGAAAAATTGTTCCCCAATGTTCTTGAAGCCATCGACATTGATTTCATACCTTTAGTGATTTGGGAACATAGGCTAAGGATAAGTTGTATCTCACCACCTTATCATGCTAATACGGAATGGGGACGTTACCTGGATTCTTCCCAATAGTCACATGGAAAACCTAAAAAAAGGAAATGAAATTTCTCATGTACCCTTTAATGAAATGATAAAAAATAAAATGTATGGGATGAAATATGATCCAATTTATTTGGTTGAAACTAAATATGATAAAGCATTAAGAGTTAATACTTTTTAAAAATTTAATAATGAAGATAAAAAATTAGACATATCATATTAATGAATAGAAAATAAAATGTATCATAACTTTTTATAATTGAAATTTGGAAAGATCATTAAATTTTTTTAAAGGTAATGAAATGGGAAAATGTGTTCCCTTTTCTATAAAAATGTATAATGGATAGAATGTTATTGATTCTATTGAATTTTTAAAGTTAAGGAAATTAATTGAGATTTTTGTGGTAGCGGTGAAATCCTCCACTCTCAAAGTGCATCCTGAAAAATGTTGAATAAGAAAAAATTTTAAAAACATTAAAAAAGATTCAAAATCATTGAATATTTTTTATCCAAATTATTATTGAATAAATGAATCCTTTATGAATAAATTAATATATATATCTTTTCATTATCCAAATAGTATATATTTTTTGAGATCCTCAAAAGGAGAAAATTATGAATTTTGAATTATTTACTAAACATTGAATTTGTTGAAAGATATAAAATATAATTATGACTTTGATATTTCTGAAATATCATTATCTATGTTTTTCAAGAAATAGGATTCCTATATTTTATGAGTCAAATAATCCATTATTCGAAGTGTTTTATATAATAAAAAAATTTATTCACCAAATATTTTAACTAAGATAGATGATATTAAAATGAGTTATTTCAATGAATTTTCATGTAGACTTTATTTTATTATAGATATATTTCATAGAATTCAATCCATGTGTAATAATATCAAATGAATGTCTGATGATAAGAAATGATCAATATATCTTACGAAAATATCAGATTAGATCATTCAAAAATCAGTAGAATTGAATAATATTAAAGGGAAGTCAAAAATATAGTTCAGAATGATGAATACCATCTTAAAGAAGATTAACCAAAGTGAAGATGTTGTAAATTTCATTACAGATTAGGATTCAAGAATTATAAGATCTAAAATTCAAACTCTAATGAAACAGAAAGAATTCAATCTGGTTTGTGAATTTTTTATTATAAATTGATTATATAAAGTCATTTTCATTTCCATAATATTTTGAAATATCACAATAAAAGAGTAAAATTGTTTTATAATAATATAGAATTTATAATTTATAATATATTTTTTAAAATATCCAGAAAATGGATAATGATTTGATGAAGATGAAGACATTATTAAAAAACATGCAATTAAAGATTAGTTTTAGTGATATTTTTGGAATATCAATAATTAAAACTTTTCCACTTTTGTTATTAAATTAATAATGTTATTTTAAGAGTTCATAATATGGGGTAAATTCATATTTACCCACATAAATTGTTTATACTATGTCTTTAACATTTTATGATCTCTTTTTATCCAAAATATTTTTTTACACAATTTAATATTAAAAAATCATAAAATTGGAGAGTGTTAGAGTGCTATGGAGATGTGTATATAATGGGGGTAAGATTATATATATTTATTCTAATATTTTTCATTATATTATTTATTACATTTTCATAAATGTGGGATATTTTATAGTAAAAATTAATATTTATACACATACATTTTAAAAACATGAATCAATAATAAATTTTAATATTTTTAATGAAAATTTTTAATATATGAAAAATTCATGAATAAAATAAAAAATTATAAATTATAGAGAAATTAAATTCTAAAGGATGGAGGATTTATAAATTTCCATACATATAACAATTATATCTAATGTATATATATATAGTATATCATGTGAATATATATATATATATATTATATCATAAGGACTTATATGAAGTATATCAACTAGTCATATAATATTTAAATTGGATGAAAATATATATTATATATCATATGTAAACATAATTTATCTATTTCTTTGAGATTAAAATTTTATACTAGATCAAAAAATTTATATTTTAATGTAATGGTGTTGAAATTGATGACCATGAGTTAAATTTTTTTAAGATAATTCCATCAACTAATGACAATGTTGTTTTCAATTCCTTTACAACCGATCCTAGGCAGTGAAATCCAGACATTTTGTGTTTTTTTGCCAACATCATTAAAATATATTATATCCCATGATAGTATAAGATATTCCAAAATATGATTTTTTACATTTAACTTTAAAATTTCTATAAAATATTTTTTAATGTATACATAAATGTTTAATTTTTTGATGTATTATCTTATTTAAAGTGTTCTCTTATAATGAAATTGTAAGTTCTCTATTTTCGCATAATATATTTGTTGTTTGTCCAATTACGTGGATTGATGGATCCTAGGGATATGGTGATAGTTTATTTTATTATTTTACTAATCTTGGGATCATAGGGCTAGGGATATTGTGATTTTTCTAATTATTATAATCACGAGCTACCATGGAGGGGAAGTCATACCATCCAATAGAGTTAAAATCAGGGATATCTAAAATTATGTTCATAGGCTTCTTTATCATATTCAATGAAAATTAATAACTCGCGTATTGGAGGTTTTTTATGTTTTACTATATAAATTTTTATTAATTTATTTTTAATATATTTTTTTGTGTATTATATTCAATGTTTATATATTATATTATCAAATAGATAATTTGATACTCTGATTATTGTAATATATATACGAAAAAATATATTTTTGATAGAATTTATTATTATTATTATTTTGTAAAAAACATTTCTATTTTATTTATAAAAATAAAATTACCACCACCTCCCCAATCCAATCTTTATTTTTCCATATATCATAGGTATCAACAAATTGACTCTAAAATTCAAATAATATCCACATGAATAAAAAATAAAAAATTATCATCATTCCATATATTAATGTCAAAAAAATAAATATATTAAATTATATAAACATTAAAGGACCTTAAATCTTACATCTAAATCAATGTGGTACACCATATAGTCATAAAAGGTTTTATATTATGATGTTTTAAATTTCACAGAACCATTAATGAGTGTATCTCCTCTATAAAATCTTTTCACATGATCCATTTGACTAAAAGTATAATGATCCATTAGATTTACATGAAAAGAGGGTTTATCATTTCCTATATTTCTACACTAATAGAAAACTAGGTGATCATTTCGAGAGAATTCAGGTGATAAAAAACAAGAATGTCACGTGATATATCAATTTCTGTTGGACGATTTGGAAAACAACTTTCCCTTTCTTGGATCTTCCTCCACCATGATTGGAAAAAGAGAAACCTCAATTTCTTCTAGTTCTCCAAATATCCCTTCTTAAAAATTTATATATTTCTTAACCATTTTTCATATAAATATAGGCTAAGAGAAGAAATAACAAATTATCGATCTAATTAAAGTGAATCCTAGAAACATTGATCCATTATATAATCATCCAACGCTTTGTAAAAAAGATTCTACACAAATTCAATAAAATAATTTACATACTGCAACACTTTTAATCTCTTTATAGATATCAGGAAATTAAAAATATTTTTTGATCATTAAAATAATTAGTTAAGAAATAATAAATGATCCATACCATAATTTATTCAAAAAAATGGTTCTTTAACATCTTAGTCTGGATGGGAGACATCCACCAATTATAACCCTGATCCTCTAGAAATATTTAGAAAAACACAATCATAAGAAATTATACAAATTAAAGAAACATTAAAATATTTTCATTATACAGTAGTTGAAAAATTAATTACAATTAATATTGTTTCCCACATAAATTCAGAAGATTTTGGGAATGGAAATATCAAATAGAAACCTAAAATTGGGGAATAAGAAGATGATTTATAGTTTAAATATTAATGATGATGAAATAATTATCCCTTGAGAATATTGATCAACCAAAGAGTCTATTAAATATAAACTTTGGTGTAATCTAAAAAAATGAATACAGACAATACAATAATCATCAAATCCATTATCACATAAGGATTTAAATAAAATAACAATTGAACTATACATATAAATTAATAAAAATTTAAATATAACAATACTCATATTCTATAAGAAAAACAAAATATTTAGTTATTTAAGCATGTGAAGTAAATCTTATTTCTTTACCCTTAAGGGTTCTATCCACACTGAATTCATATTGAATTTCAATTCATCAAACTATTATTGTTTTAAACATAGAAACTCTTTAAATAATAGTCCCCTAATGGTAAAATATGTTCAAACATCCAATTTTAAAAAATTTCTCACAAACAATCATTAAAATTATCAAATCAAAATTTATTTTCATCACCTAAAGACGTTGAAAATAATCTAGTTTACAAACCATATATATTGTACAAACTAATTTACATAAAACATATCATTATTTAAAATTTAAAATATTTAAGACACATTATTGAACATAAAAATCATATTGAATTAAATTCATTTCAAAATAAAAATATAAAATTTCAAAAATGAGTACAAACATTTTAAAGGGAAAAATATATATAAAAAAGTATTAAAATCATTCCTATAAAAAATAAATATTGTAGGTTCATACCATATAAGAAAAATAATCTTGGTGTACCAAAATTTACCCAAGAAGGCCATTAAATAAACATTAGGTGTTTCTAAGAAATATAAATAAAAAGAATAAAATTATAAATTTTGAACAAATTTTTTTTTAACACTATGTCACATTATCATTGAAATAATTAAATAATATTTTCAAAATAGTATAAAACCTCAATCTCGGTTTTGAAAAACCAATGTTTTTCATTAAGGATATCAAACATGAATAAAAATTTAATTAAAATATTAAAAAAACACAACAAATTAACCTAAACAAAAATTAAGGGAAATTAAAAATAAATCAAATTCATAATGATGTGGCTATCCAAAATTATAAACACATATATGTTGTAAATGGGTTGGCCACATGTTTTGATAGAAAAGTCACCAACCGTGCGATGTCTATTGGATGTTAACCAACATCATTTTTACAGTTTTTGATTGGGTTATAAATTGTATATAGTAAGAATAATATATATTAATCCCCTATAAAATAAACTCTAGGATTTTTATGCTCAACAAATATCTCATTTATTATTAATACTATAAAGAAATAATAATCTATAAACAAAAATTTCTAGAAATCCCCAAAACCCCTGATTTACATGGATATATACACATCAATTAAAAACCTAGGTAAATCATGAAAGATCCTGGATGAGTGTTTCTCAATAACCATCCTGGGTACAACTACTTAAAATATGGGAGCTACCTCCGAGCTACTAGAAATCCAAAAAACACAAGATAAAATCATTCCCTAAATCCAATTTTATATGAACCAACCAAGGTAATCCAAAAACATTAATCCAGATCTAAATGTGGCAAGTCTTGAAGGGTGATTATGATACCCATAGGCTATAGAGGACTAATTTTTATCAAATATCAAGAAATAAATGTGATTTCACACCACAAAAAATAAACATTAAATAATAAATAATAAAAATAAAGTCCAAAAAACAATAAAATTATATATCTAATAATAAATGAAAAATATGAGTAAAATGGTTTGGAAAAAATTCTAATGGAAACTAAATATAATAATAAAGAATATAATAAAATAATCCACTAAAACCTTTATATTATACTAAGGCAACATCACACACACCTCTTCTATTTCTCAAACATAGATATTTAAAAATATCAAGTCTACTAGTGAACATGATAAGATTTAAGATATATAGGAATGAGATAAAATACATGTAAGTCTCCACCCACCAACCAATATAATAACACTTTAAAATAATATCAATCTCATAGATTTTTTAAAATTGGGACATTAATACTGGTTTCTAATATTTTTTTTCTTCTAAAAATTAATCAAATAGTATATTTGTAAAAAAAATCATTAATACAATGTATATTTAAAATGATACGAAAATTTATATTTGTGTAACAAAATATTTCAGAAATATCAATTTGTAATGTTTTATGATAAATATTGTAGCAATTAAAATAATCATTTCATTAATTTCTATTAAAAATATACATATATCGTCATCATGGAAGTCAAGGCTCAATTGGGAAATATTATTGAATAGATATATCATGGTGAAAATTTAATTCAAGTCTACATAATAAAAAAACAACCTAAAATCAATTAATCCATTTCCAATCACCATGAACTACTATTTCAGGCCTAAGTGAGGCATTACATCCTGTATGATAACTAACGTCCCGCTTCAGGATCTTACCCGGACTGTAATTATAATACAGTGAACATTTCTTCAAATTATACCTTCCTAGCTGTTTGGTCATACAAGGAATAAAAAAATGTGGCAATTTCAATAATTAATGAATCCATGTAATCATATAATAAAATATCCATACATTCATTTATTATGCTCCAACCATTATACAGACACAAACTAACTTTCCCATTATCAACGAAAAATATCAGTATTTTTTTATGGGGACTTTTATAAAAAACATTTTATCATACATTAATTCATTAAAAAATATATAGGTAGGTCATATGTGTTTTTATTATAAAAATCAAACATTAAATGTGAAAATAGTTATTTTGATCATTATTCAAAATTGATAGAATATAATTATCCTTTCCAAAATGAAAATTTTAAATCAAAAATGCATTTTTCAATAAATATATTCGTTTAATGAAATATACTGAAATGGAAAACATGTATGATGTTTTGAAAAGAAAAAATTTTATATTCTTTTAATAAGGACACAAATACTATTCCTTTAAATCATCCATAATATTACATATAATTATATTTTTTAAAATAAAGGATTATTCAATTAAATTAATTATCACATCAAATCAAACACCAAACACTATTTTCAAAAATAGATCAAAATATCCAGATGAAATAACAATTTCATAGAACTGATACGTATATTAAAAAAACATAATAATGAAAAACATTCCCACAATAAAAGCTCAATTAATAATTTATTCAATTTTTAAAGGAGAGGTTTGGGAACACTTATTCAAACAATTGATAATTTTTACAACTGAATGATATCTATAAATATTTGATAACGATTGATATAAAAAATAAATATATAACCCAAAACCATGAACTCCATATTATATAATATAGATTCAGTGATCACAAGGATAATAGATAATTTATATGGTACACTTATGTTAATGATCACAATGATCCACAAAACAATCAACAATGTACTGAAGAATTCCACCATATTAAAAAACCAATATACAGGAATAATTAAAAACATTCAAATTATACTATGGTTGGGTTAATAAACCACCTATAAAATATTATTCCCAAATGAAATACGATATTCCCATACAAATAAATAAATGACAAATTATGGGGACAAAAATTTTAAATCTATATCCATCAAAACTTAATTAATTAATGAAAATATGTATAAAGGTTTGGATCCCCATAATCACCTAAGAATTAATTTTAAAACTATACAATACTATGACGGTAAAATAATGAAGTCAGTGGATGGTATTTTGGGTTATAAGACAATTTTTTGGATAATAAATTTTCAGCTCACTATTAAGAATCACAATTTAAAAAGTTGTTTCCTGATAATGATCATATTTATTAACACTTAGAGGAAACATATGGTTTGTTATTGTAGATTGGAAAACCATTTTTAGACCATGTGGAACTCTTATTTTAGAATCGAAATTGTGCTTCAAGAAGGCTTCATATATTGGATAAATTATTTTTCAACAGTGTGCCCTCATATGGGACGACAAAATGAGACGAACATTAACTTAATGATAGTATATGGTTGCCCCTAACCATAATCCAATATTTTTTCACATGAAATACAAATAAAATAAATTTATATACGTCCATATGTAGTGGAATAAATATAGTTACAAATGTTAATAAAATTGTAGCATTAACTGTTGTTTGGATGTTACACTGGTCCATGTGTGGACACATGTTTTATTATTGGTCCTTAATTGTCTTTATCTTAATTAGAGAATTTATTAGGTGGAATTCATGATCCTATTCCTCATAATTAATTAACATGATATATGACGATAATACTGGGACTAGGAATCCTATAAATTGGTCTTTTATTTGAGTTATGAATAAACATGTGGGCCTTTGGTAGAGAAATTATGATTAAATTTGCTCTCATGAAGGATCATAGAGGTGTGAGAGCTAAAAAAGACATGATATTCTCATGAAATATTATTTATCACATGGATATTCAGTGTTTGGTTTGGAGGGATTCATTCATCTTGCACAACACCAATACCTCATCCTTTAATTATAGAATTATTTGAATTCAATCACAGGATTCACTCTCATTGTGTACTGTAATGATTTTGTGAGTGAAAATACTATAACCATTAATGGATTCCTTATTAAAGGGTATTTTGAAATGTTTATATATGATTGTTAATTTTAGTCAATAATGGAACATGGATGTGATTTATTGTGATTCTGGTTGAATGAACCTTGGGAGTAGGTTTTTATCTGTGTTGATTCACATTTAATTGTGTTCCACACTGATTAGAAAGGTATAACTCATATAAAAATTCAATTCATGTTTAGGAATTATGGTTAGCATAGTGAGTAAACTCCCCAATGTAATATCGATCAGTACATTATATAGTTAAAAGGCTTCTATAGTAATATATTAAAAAAACAAAAAAAATTTGTTAAAGGATTTTATTCATTATCGTTGAGCTGACTTTTATAGCCTCATATTAAGATCCCATGACCCTATTAAATTAAATTTCCTAGGATATTGGTTTCAAAAATCATTATAATGAATTATTAATAGTTCTCCCATTAAATATTAAAACAATTTACCAGCATTATATTTATCCATTAACACATTTTTTACTTGGTCATGCTAAAATATAGGTTGGTTGGTTTCCCCATTAAATAACAAATAATTATAAACTCTATTAAATAATTTTGATAATAAAAAATATCAAATAAGCTAAACCATGATCAGATAATGATTCATAAAGGAAAACTTTATTAAAAAAGCATTTAATGCTGTAGAAAGGCTTCATATATTATCATCTTTTACTTAATAATTTGAGGCACATAATTTATAAAATGGGGTGAATTCTTATACATTACAGAAACCCTAGCAATGGGGATCGTTTTAGTCCACTTTTCCTTGGGTATATATAATTAAATAATTTAAATCACATTTCCTACAATATTGGGATCAATTAAGATTTATTTTCTATATCATAATGATGGTGCTCAGACTCAGCTTGGTTCTAAATAAATTGTTTCATTCCTTTGAATTACATAGAATTTTTTCATTCCAACAAAAGAAAATATGAAAAAAATATCTCATACACCATCCTTGATTTTTCATTTTTCAAATTTAGCATTCAATTATTATCTCATTTAGAAATTCAATGATGTTTTGTAGGGGTGGATGTATGGTATCATGCGGAATACGAGATTCCAAATAGAAGGAGATGTTATGGAAGGTTCCACTAATGATTGAATGATGTTGTGAATAGATAAATATTAATATGAACAAAAAATTCTGAGTTTCAGGGATACATAAAGTAATAGTAATATCTTTGACTTTCGACCATGGATATATTGTGTAATTTGGTAGTTAAAGGATTACATGGGAGTTGGGAACCTGAAAGGAAGATGTTGATGCCAATAAATGCATAGATATGGAAGGATAACATTATAATTTATTAATAATTAAATTTAAAATATAAATATTTATTTATAATATAATATTATTATGAATAATTATATAAATTGTTTTAATATTTAAAATTAATAGTTAATTTTAAACTCAACAAAATAATATAATTTAAAATAATATTTTTATTCCCAAATTTCCAGTGAATTATTAATTTCTAGTTCAACACCCAAAAATTATGTTCTCAATTTAAGAATCACTGTTTAAATTTATTGTCTCAAAAAGAATAAATTTATTCATCAAAAACATTCAATCATCTAAATTAATTTTAAATTTGTAAAAATAAAATTATAATTATTAAACATCAAATAAATATTCTCATAAAAATTTTAATCAATGTCTGAATTATTCACTTAAATTCCAAAAAAAATGAAGTAATCAAAATCAGTCCAAATTATATGAAATTAAAAAAATAAATTACACATTTATCCAGTGTAAAATAAATAAATAAAACTGGCGATGTTTTATTAAATTAGTCTGACACAAATAATGCAAAACTGATTAAAAATCGCTGATTTTTGATTTTTCATCACTATCATATTTAAAAGATTTCACAACTAGAAAATTAATTTAATTTTTTTTTGACAGATATACTTTTCAGGACCCAGTTTCAAATGAAAAAGGATATGAAAGTCTTATACCACAATATTGTTTTAATTATAATATATCATCAATGAATTCAATTTCATTTCCCATGTCAATTCAAGCAATGTTCTAATTAATTGATTGAAAAATTATATATTTATGTGGAATAATAATTGAAACCAGTGGAAGCTAAATTCACACATCTCCCAATGTTATTTTATGTAAATGTTCTAATTACCACATTTTTGATATTACTAAAAAGAATTTTTCGTATATTTATTGTCCATTAATTATATGTGTTAAATATTCCCCTCGATTAAAGGAAATTATTTTTTAAAATTATACACATTATTGAATATTATTTTCTATTGAAAATTTTATATAAAGGAATATACCAATTTTTTGTATGAAATATTAAATAATTAATTTCATTAATCACACACCCTATTTTTAATTCCACATATATTCGTTAGGGGTTAAAAATAAAAAAATTTAATCTGGTGTAAATGGACCTATATAAAACTAGATTTACTTTTCTTTATAATGTTTTCATTTTTTAAAAATTTAGTTACCTTTAATTAAGTTGAAAAAAACTAGGTACATCATGATATAATTTGGTTTCCATACATAACCATTCAATCAAACTCATTTTCATAGTTTGTATAACTAATTTCCATAAATAAAATATTATATTCACTTATCAATAATTTTAATGATAAAAATAATGAACCATTTATTTCGTCACCTCATGTAGTATTTGTAAAAATTTTAGGGAAAATGAATATAATTTCTATTTCTTACACTACAAATGAATAAAAAAACTTAAACAAATAATGTAAATATATGAAAAATATATTTTGATAATTTTTATTATTATTATTTCTTGCTAAAAACCATATACGTAGAAGGAATAAAATAAAAAATGTATTTACATCATAAGATACTTGTTTCTACTACCCTTGAATATCATAGACTACATTGTAATTAAATTTAGAATTTTTTTTAATGAATAATTAATTATTTGAATTAGTATCTTAATTAGTATATGGAAATGAGAAATCTGGTAAATTTGTTATTATAGGATATAATAGAATGTTTTTACTCTATTATAAATTTACAAAATTACCCTTCTTAATGCCTCATCTGACAACCATTCACATTGAATTTCTAAAATCCTTTTTTCCAAGATTCCGAAATAGAAAATATGTCAGCACTATTTATGTTTCAATCCATATGAAATTATTTTTAATTTGAAATTTCTATATTATTATAGTGTACAAAAACACATTACCATATAATTCATCACACATTTCATGAATGTGTCTGTCATGTATGGATCCATCCTTCTCCTTATATTGTGTTGTATTCCCATAAACCCCAATTTTGATATACTCATGTTTTACCATTGTTAGCTTTCATCACCACACCACTTTCCAAAATTCGAGGTAAAATTTTTAATAACATAGTACCACTATTGTAATAGATCAAATAGAAAATTAGATACCATTATATTAGGAAGCACTTATAGGGCACTGATGTTTTACATTACAATATACATAAAATGGATTCCAAGAATGAACCTGAATGTTTAAAATTGGGACTATTAGTTTCTTACATAGCATAAAATAATATTATTTGAATTATGGTGGATGTTGTTCCAAATCTAATTATAAGGGTTGTTCTTAAGGGATTTTATCTTGATATTCTCTATGATTGAAACTATAAAATGTAACTGAGAAGTGTTTGTGATAGTGTTGATTAAATTTTCAATATATAAATCAATTATCTATCTTTCACCATTTATCATAAAAATTTCTTAATTGAGTTACATTTTATAAATATTTTATTAAATAATATTATAGTCTAAACAAGATTCTCGTAATAATCAATTTCCTTAAATATTTTAATCTTTTTTTATTGATACATGGATTCTCCAAATGGGTTAATTTTATAATATATTCTCTATACTGAAATATTTTAATTAATAAAAAATGATAATGTTTGCAATATTTCAACTAGTGTTATTAAATTAGTTCATTCATTGACATTTATTATTATATTATATGTGTTCAGAAAATGCAAACGAAGAATTATATGGGAGATAACATTACCTGTTATTTCATCCACATTAAAAATGTGGTGGTCATAAGGGAATGAAAATCTCCATATACATACAAGAATATCTTCACGAATATATAATATGTAGAAAGTGACTTGATTATCTAATTACAGAACTAATCAGTTTTCATTGAACTCACTAATAAATAGGCAAGAATGAAAATTTAATTTTTTTATATTAAATTTTTATCATAATTATCTTATGAATTGAAAAAAATAAGCAACCAAACTGTTAAAAAATTGTAAACATACCTAGATCATGGAATTGTTTTTGGTATTTAATGGGTTATATGTGTGGAATACTTGTTACCAAAACAATCCATTTTATTATAATTAAATAATCTATTTGTAGTGAACACATCCTTAATACATTTTTCCTTTAGGATTTTGTGAATGGGATTTAAAAAATAGATAAATATTCTTTGTTTTGAATATATTTTGAATCTCCTCCAATAATTTATCTTCACATTTTGTTTTCTACATTAATCCATTAGGGAAATGGAGATTTGGGATAATATATTTATTCCAGCTTGGCCTTCCCCTCTTATATAATCATATGGTGTGTCTCTATAAGTGTTTCTCATAAATTATCCTTTAAGGGACATGATTAATTATGTAATATGGGTTATATAAATCAAGATTCATATTGAGATTGTGGGTTTTCACATTACCTATGATTTTTACGACCCTTTAATTATATTGATCTAATATTCACTTCATGGAATTGAATTGACTGAGGGTGTAATTTACCTAAAAATGGATTTTTTAATTAATTTATGGATTTCATAATATAGTTTTTTTAACATGATGATTTATTATATCCTCTACCGAGGGTTCATTAGTTTCGTCAATTGTTTTCTTATATAAGATTGAATGTTCTATTTTTCAAAGGGATAATAATATAATAATGGTTAAAACAATTTATGTAAGAGAAGAGCCTTACCATCATGTGGTATTTAGGTCTACCAAACTTTTTTAATTTGAATCAAATTATAGAATTTGAGTGAGAATTTATCATATTGTGATATAAGATTCCTTTTTTTGAAAATAACATTATTCTAGGATAAACATGGTGTCAATATTAGATATAAGAAGGGAAACTGAATTATGATTCACATGATACATCCATTTTGGGATCATCTTAAACAACCAAACCTCATTAAAATATTAATTTAATTGAATATATTAATTATTTAATATAAACCAAATTAGGATATTGTACCCTAGTATAGCTTGAGTGGATATCATTTCAACGTCAGTGGATGCCACTCCACCTCCACCCAGCTATAGGAATCCCAGATTATAAACATTCAATGGAATGGGAGACCAAGGAATATACTAAGTGTAGTTAATATATAAGTTTGGCCAAATAATGGGAACACTAGATCACAAGGAGGGAAGAAATTGAGGTTTTTTAAAATACATGGATGCTAAAGCATTTGTTTTATAGAGTAATTTTGAAGGAAAATATAATAACAAATGAGTAGAATGTGAATTATAGTTACATTACAAATTCACCTCCTTGGAATGGAATATGGTGGTCCTTGGTATCCTGAATTTCATGCTCCATGTAAATGAAATTGTATTTTATATTTATTACATATTCATTTTTATGACATAGTCACAGAATAATCATCGCATATAGATGAAACTATTAGATATTTTTAGGGATAATATCAGGGAGAAGTATTCTAGATAGTTAATCCCACATAAATAACCAAAATGTTTTTTAGTGTTTGTAGGAATAAAACAGTTGTCAGGGATTTTTAATCAAAAAATAATATAAAAATCCAATCTCACACCTATTTCTCAGGGTAGGAATTTTGGTTTATTAGAAATTAGTACTGTTACAGAAAAACTAGAATTTATAACTATTGAGGGACCGTGAAAAACTAACTATAACCCTATACATCCTATAAATAGAAAACAGTAGTAACACATAACACATATAGTATATATTAAGGAGAATTATTGACAGAAATATGTTTACTAGGAATATCATACACATAGCATAAAAGGAAGGTTTTGTTTTAATTCATCACAACCATGGAATAATTCCTACCCAAATTTTCTGAGTCTAAGAAACCAAATGAATTAGGACTTAGGGAAAATTTATCCTATTTAAAATTTTAATAGACGTTGGAACAAAATTCTAAATATTAATTCATCATTAACAAAATTTTATTGAAGAAAGTTTATTATATATTTTAGATATTGGGAAATCAACTGATGCAAATTAATCAAGATTTGGTGGCCAAATTAGTTGATGAATTTTAAAGGAATGAACTGCCAGATAGGTACAAATGAATTTTTGATGACTGGATGTCTCAAATAACAGTCAACTGATATCATGATAACATCACATACCAAATTAATTAATTAATAATGACACCAACTATCAATACATATTCCAAATTTATAGCTTCAACTCCATCTTCTAGTTCTAGGAAAAATCATTGTATGTAAAATAGGGTGAAATTAAAAGAAACATGACCATATTCTAAACATGTATTGACAATTAAGGACATTAACTCCTATCATTGGGTGGATGAGAACCGAAACATCATGAAGTTCCCTCATCTAATGTTGATTATTATTACAACCTAATTAACAACATTAAAAATTAAAATATCATCATTGATGATGAATATTCATATAGATACATGTTTATCTCCCATAATATAGTAGAAAGGAAAAACATTTCACAAAAGGATTTAGATTTTGGGAGATGTGACCATTAAAAATTCAATTATTATTGACACTTGTCTACTGAATGCATTTATGTATCTTAACACTAAATGAATTTTATTCAATAAGACTAAAATGATCAATGATATTCTACCAATTATTCTAAAATTAATTTTATTCTAAAAAATTTAACATACTATTTGGTAGGAGGGGAACATTCTAATTTACGTAGAAAAGTATCCCAGAAATTCCAACACAACACACTAGATAAAAACATGACCATGTATTCCTTGTTGTCATAGGAGTAACTAGAATTGAACACCACCACCCCAAATAATATCGATAAAGAGAAACAAAAAATTGGGGATAATTCACCTTTGGTTCATTGTTATAATATATTTGAGATATTTTTCTTTTTCTTGAAAAACATTTCAATCTGAGATTCAATTCACATCTAAAAAGTTCATAGAGAAGCACTTACAATTGGATGTCGGAGATGCGATGTGTTTAATGCCTATGTTTTTATGGACTATATGAATCAAGTATATAAAAAATTAATACATTAAACATATTTATTTCAATGATTTAATACGATGATTATTTCAATCACTTGGGATAAAAATAAATCCATTACATTTCAAAAATATCATGATATCATGGAGAGTAATTGTGATTTAATTGATAACAAATCCATAATTACTCATATCCAAGACCAGAACCTTTGAAACCTAGGCTTTTATGAGGATGAATAGTCTCCCTATTTATGATCATTCAGTGGTATGATCAAGTCTAACAGAGTCTTCTTTGAGTGATCAAACTAAAATCTCTATTTAGGGATTTCTTCGTCACTCTGAATTCATAGTTGTTCAGCACGAGACAACATTTATTATTCAATTGGAAATACTAATACTACAAAACCATGAAACGATTACATAATTATAATATAAATTCAAAATGTTTCAAAGTAATGAGTTATACCGACTATTTTATGGATACTATGATCCCTTTGATTCTTGTGAGACCCATTACACAATCATAGGATCTACAATATATATGAAAAATAATCAATTATTGGAGATTTCATTAATGTTTTATTACCCAGTGATTTTTTGGAATTCCCCAATAATACAATAGACTATACATAGTGAGGATTAAAATTTTTTCATTAAATAGATTTGGGTAATTATTTGACACATTGATATAATTTGGGACTCAAAAACTAGACGTTACATTATATTCTTAGAGGCATGTGTGCTTACTGAAGAAAACCTCTTATATGGTAAACATGTAATACATGGAGAAAATGATTCATCATATGGTAGTTTAAAAATTATAAATGATATTTATTTTATGGAAATACCTAAGGTGATAATTTTATGTTCTTCAATATTGAAATATTCCTCAAAATCAGAAGAAAGAACTAAAAATACAATCATATAACCATTGAATTGTGTGATGTAGAAAACTCTTATTCTCTCGATGATATTAGAGAGTGTGGACAGGATACCTTGGAGCATCTATAAATTATTACTTAACATCATCAACAAAAAAAGAGACACCATATCATCATTCATGAGAGATGAATATATCCCAATACGGTATTATGGATCCCTAAATTACTATTCATCAACTATGTCTAAAAACTAATTTCGAGGAAGATGAATAGGTTGATTGAAATGGTTATCATCTATTTTTTTTGGAATTAATATATAAAACTATCAATGAAATCAAATAAGATAATCTCGACATCTAAGGGGATATGCGACCCAAAATAATTTGTATATTCATGGCCTAAAAGGTGTAGAAATAATATATTTCCTTAATAAGAATCAATCATGTGTTCTCTACTAAAAAAACTAAAATTATAGGATTAAATATCATGGTTTCCACCAATCACCTAGTTTAATTACATAATCACCAATGATACAACCATATGGCAAGATGAATGTATCCAATAATTCTATTAATGTAAAAATTGAGATGAAAAATCCTCAAATCCAAGAGCATCTGATAATTTTAGTATCTAAAGTGGATAGAAACCAAAATCCTATTAATAAAGAATAATAATATCCATGTCCATGTTTTTATCAATTTGAATGGAAAAACATATATTATACCTACTATGATTATCATTTCTTTGTTATAGAGTTACAAATCAATGTTATTTGTGACTTTTATTCCCTCCCCTTCATGGATGTGTACTCTTGTTACATCCAAATAGGAAAAGAATTTGTTGAATCAAATACCACTACGTTAATGTCCTCTAAGGGACATATTACTATTATTAATTCCCATTTTCTCAAATATAGTTGTAAACCATATTATTGTGTTATGTGTTACGTATTTATGTTTTACTTTTGTAAAATCATAATGATTTATGTGTATGATTTGGTAGAATAATATATGAAAATTTATGATCAATTAGAGAACCATGATGAAATAATTTTCAATATAAAAAGAAAACCCTATAAATACCTTTATGTTCACATTATTTTTTATATCAATAATGTTTCTCATAAGCCTAAAACAATGTCATAATCTCATATCAAATCATGAAAATAATAATTCTATTTAAATTATTACCCACTATAAAACCTCATTGATTTGATAGGGATCTACAATATTAAATCCTAAATCAAGTTATTCATTAAAAATATCACTATTAAATGGTTAAAATTCACTATACTAGTGAAAATAGGGTTTCTTACTAGTAGGTCTTGTAATACCATATATTAGCTATGACATAGAAAAGTACGTACACAACAGAACAGTTTTTTATCATAATATTGAATAAATTTTTAAAAATCTCTAAAATCTAAGCATTGATCATTCAGTATAAATGAGTATGGCTCAAAATACTAATGTAATAAAATAAAATAGCATTTATCATCCCATCAAAATGATGTTGGAAACTAAGATAAAATATTTTTATATAGAGAACAATTGTTTGTTAATGGTATTCGAGTTATATAAGTGATGAAATAATTTCTAGAGTCATATGATTAATTTTGTATCATCATTATAAAAAACAAAATATATGTTAAACCACCCATTTCTAACAAAACATCTACCACAATGTAAATCCATCATGGAAAAATTTTACACGTTATTTATGCTTTAAAACTTTAGAAGGTGCATGTATTAATATAATTCATTATGGAACATATTACACATAATATAATACTTCTATAAATGGTTATCTTTGATGAGTAGGTCTACTATATAAATGATATATCTCAACAATAAGAGATATTATTTCACCATGACTTCCCATTTAAATTATAATGTAAATGGAAATCCTAAAAAATTTCTATGTTGGAATTGGGATTGTGTGTGTCTACCCATCCATTGATGTTTTTCTATATTTATTAATGATATTAGATAGATTAATAAATAATGAGGTGGGTTATCATACCCTAATACCTTATTTTAATATATTCATATATATACTAGTGTCTCTAGAATACTACTACAAAGGATAAACTAATGTACAAACAAGGAAATATAGATAAATTGATGGTGGAATCAATTTTGAATGAGATATGATCCATGTACAATGTTCCCATAATTCCCATAAAGATTCCATATATAATGCATCTACCTCCTTAGAAACCCTATACTAGGTTTATATACTCATATATATTATATAAAATAATGAAAAATCAACGTTCATCAAAAATACAAGGAATATATCAATGAAGTCAATGATAACAGTGACTATAATGTGCATGGATCAAATTCAAATGATTTCACCAATGAATGGATGTTCCTACTTTTGTATTACATTTTGAATTAGATAGTTTTCTTTTTTTGGCACATGAGAGATAAGATTCATCATCTATGAGTGATATTAACCCTATACAGTGACGAGAATTCCCAAAGAAGACACAGAAAATGTGTTTTTTGTTGGAATTATCCTCCAATCCACTAAGGGAAGGGTCACCCTAATTGGAAAAAAATATGATCATTATTTCTCATAGAATAATGACCAATTAGTGACTATGATATCCTAGAAAATGTTAGTACATGTATATTTATGGAAGTTAATGTCTTAAAATTTTCCTGAATTCACCATATAGTGCCTTGCATTGAAATTACATACCAACGTTATCCACAAACCCTAGAAGTTGTTGAACCCCACAAAATACTCACATCTATTTCTTGTAAGGGTAATTGAAGTCATATTATCATATATAATTCCATATTTATTTAGTTCCAATTTATCCATATTTACATTGATTTTTTTTCCTACAAGGTATATGATATACCCCTCTCAGAAGTTGGTGTAAACGTTATCATCAATAATATGAAGTCAAAAATAATTTCCATATTTAGGGTCCCTCACATTATATTGATGGACAATAAAAAACTTCTGATTTTATTAGAGTTAAAAATACAACACCAAGAGTAACATATATCCTCCTTATATTCATCTATATGCCATTCATTATCTAATGGAATGATAAATTCATTCAATATAACCATGGTAAATATTATCCTAATAATCATAGATAATAAAAAAATCAAATCCAGACAGGAGGGTGATAATATTTTGGGTGTATCAAACATTGATCCACAATACTCCGTACATGAACAAAAAATAACTTATATATGGGGGTTTTTTGTGATTTCCCTGGGGAATGCATCATCATGCTTGGACGCGCTGTTGTTTCCCCATATTCATTATTTCCAAAGACGGAAAAAATATGTCACATATTCAGGGAAATTTTCTCATTGACTGAAACAAGATGATTGGATGTTGGTTCTTCATTCTTTGGATTCTTCCTTGGATCTTGTTACATAGTTCAGGATTCCCTCGTTGATTGGATTCGTTGTTCATGAATCTCATTCCCAAATCCACATCTTCATAGACAATGGTTAAATACAATTATTCTGTCTAGACATTTTATGGGTTCAATTTTGTGTAGCATCCTTCGATCAGAGTAGAAGATAACATCAAGAATATCAGGGAATATTTGGATCCATGTACAATGGGGAACATGTATTCCTCCTCATAAGAGGTCATCTTAATGGCGTAGAACACGGGAAATACCACATCGAGTATGGGGAAATGCTTGTCGTAGGCATGTACCTGAGGTTTTCCTCAGCTTCCCATTTTTAACATGGGGTTTACACAAGTTTATTGTTTAGTAGAGACTATTATTACTATGGTATATTTTTTAGAGGTTTTCCTCAGACATCCCCAGTTCATTATAGGGTAGGCCATGAGTTTATCATGTTGCCGAGATGGTATGAGAATTATCAGAACTAACCATGGAGATTAATAAAAGAGGTGGATCCCTATGAGGGAGAACCTATTCCGTTTACTAGGTGGATGGATCCTGACACCCAATAAGAGTAGCCCTAGGGTGGTGAGTCCCATAAAGTGAATGCATCACACCGTGAAGCCTAATCTAGACACCACTAACAGTGGATCAAGAAAATTTTTCCCCATAAATGGGAACACCATGGATTACCATTGGTTGGTATTGAACCACATGGAGACTTCTTACCGTCCCTGTGTAGAATATAGTGATCAAAACCCATGTAGATTAAAGGGGGTGAAACATAGAATTGGAGTGTACACAAAGGAAAAAAACCATGAATACATGATGGGGCTTATTCATGGTTAGTTTCCCATTGCATAGGGGTTCACATGGTTTGATGGATATGATGTGTAGGGATTATGATTGTATAGATTTTTGAAAGCTTCTTGTATCAGTGAGGAAGTGGGTGGCATGATTTCACTGAGTTATGGAATTCTAGGAAAGAATCAAGGTGGATGATGGATGGTCTGAGGAAATGGATGGTAGGATTGGGGTGGAAACGAATTAAAGATGACAATGATGTTGGTCTATAACCCTTGAGAGTATTCAAATGTATCCCTATGGGTGGCAATTAAATCCCATGTAGTTTGGTCGGGTGATGAGTCACAAGGGGAATAAGCTCATGAGAATGGACACATGTATCGAACCTGAAGGAAGTATATCCTCTATGTTGGGAATGAGTTTCCTGAAAAACAATGTCTCAAGGGAGATACCATGAATAGACATGAGAGATGGGCTTGATCCTCAGGGAGGATTCCTACATATCCTCGTGGTAGGGAATCAATGTCTATGTAGTTCAAAATGGGGATTGAAATCAGGGATTACATAAAATACGATGACCCGATAACACATTGGGGCCTTACTCGTGGTTATCATCCCAAGAGTTGGTCTGACACCACTAATGGACAGACCAAGTATGGGTGTCCTAGAAAAAGGGACACCAATTATTACGTGTTTTTTTGTTGAACCTCAAGTAGGCTTCATATGTACCATGCCTAGGAGATAGGGATCAAAACACACAATGTTTAAAAGAATTTAATAGTTTTTGGGGTTGATCCTCATGGAGGATTACTAGATACCCTATCTATGACACAATAATAAAAACCCATATAGTTCCAATGTGTGAAATTTCACGTCATGCGGGGTGAGGGTGAATCGTGGTGAAGTAGCTAGGACAGATGGGTGATGGGATTGGACCCACAATAAGCATCCTATCCACCATTCTTATAAAGGGAAAGGATCAATGTCCACATTGTTCTATTGGATGGGTGATGTAAACATGGTCTACACAAAGGACATAGACCTAGAGACATGATTGGGATTATGAGTGGTTAGAAACTCATGAGCTTGTATGGTTCCACTAAGGGACGAACCAAGGATGTGCATCCCAACTATTGGGACAACAAATTTTACCAGTGTTTGGGGATCATCCTCAGTGATGCTTTTTATGTACCTTGTCTAGGAGACATGGAGAAAAATACATGTAGTTAAAAATCATTTAGTTTAACAAAATGTGGAAAAACAGTGAACTAGCATGCAGTGTTCAGAGATGATGGGTGATAGACTTCAACCTCTGGGAGGATTCCTAGATACTTTTCCTAGAATTTGAAAATATAAATTTCCATTTATTTGTGTGGGATGATTAATGCATCTTACACACTAAGGTCGTCCATGATAATGTCATGGTTGATGCTTAATCAAATCCCCCAAGAGTTATGATCATTGTGAGAAACAAAAGGAAACAATGACTTGGCGATCACATCTTGAAAGGTGCATCTGTGAGGAATAGAGAGAGGTTTAAGTATCGTTAGAGGCCCAAAGAGGATGACATATTTATTGTTTTACTCTAAGATCATGTGAGTCATGCTTGTTGTAAGAAATAATATTAAAAAACTAACCCGATGAACTTGGCACAATGGTGAAACCACAAAGGGTGGTGACTGGGTATTATGCATGGAAGATACCTTGATGCCTCTAAGGAGTCGAAATGGTGAATGGGTATTACTCTTGGAAGCTTCTACGGAGCCTCTATGAAGTAGAAGTGGTGGATGGGGCTTACACATAGAAGTTTCTCAGGTGCCACAATGGATCAACAATGGTGGAAAGGGATTATGTATAGAATATTCTCATGATGTCTTCCTAAAGTCTATCCATTAAGGTATCCCATATCACTAGTGGGGTTGACACATATAAATTATGCCTACACCTATGCACTAGTGTACATGTTCTATAACGCCATAGGAGTTGTAATCTGCCCAACAATGTGAGATGAAATGTTTGAATCACAAGCCCACCATTCAGAACACAATGGGGTTGTATGATGAAGGGACATATATGGGGACCATATAAGAGTCATTGTATCCAAATCACATTAGACTGATATGGAAATAAACAAATGACGTCCAACCACTATCCGTATTCGGAACACGAGGCCAAACTCGAAGTGTCGTCTAAATTATTATAGGGTGTTTGCCCAGAATGGTAATTGAGTTGATGCAGAATGGTACCAAACCAGCAGGTATCCCTTAAAAAATGAATGAGGATGAAGATCCAAATGAAGGACACATAATGTGTGAGGTGGAGGGATGGAAAGTTTGAACAAATTACAATGCTCTTGAAATTATGCCACTATAAACATGGTATGAGGTATTTTATGCATCTTACATAAACCATATCGTATATGGAATAGGTGGAATCCAATTATTTATATATAGGTCATGCTATAGTTTAAAGTTATATAGTAAAGAAAATTGACATCTAATGATTTTCTCATACGGAATCTATAATTCAGGACAAGGGGAATCACCTATTTTTCATATAGGGTGTTCTATAGTTTATATTCATATAGAATGGAATTTTAGGAATAATGAGAATATAAATGTCTAGTGTTGGTACTAATTCAATAGCAGAACATTATGGATCAACATGGAAAAAGAGTCATGTGATTGGATTTTGAGGATTTTCTTGAGGAATGGTTCAACTCCAGGTACTCGGGGAATTGATGATGACAATATCCACACACCACATGGGAAATAGACCAACAAGAAATATTTTGACACAAGGTGTTTAATGTTTTAAAAAAAATTATCTCAAATCATGGTATTCTAGAGGTGGATGGTGGATTCACATAGTGGAGAAATGTAAAATATTTGCAGCTTGGCCTGAAATGTTCACGGTGTAACTCGCCATTTTTCAGGGGGGTGAATGAAGGTAACAAACAGACTGTTTAGAATGGATGAGATGGTAGGCATATAGTGAACATGAGTGGGGGTGTGGGGGCCCATCCCTAACCATACAGACCAATATACATAGTCATAGATACTTTAGTGCATAATATGGGCTAATGGAGGATGGGTTGTGTTCAATATTGGACTATGCGACATAGGTGAACACAATATTGAGCACCTTGGAACTATTACACGCATGATTGATGTATTTTGTTAAATACTATAGGTATTGGTAACAATAATTGAATCCTCAATGCAAGTTTAAATATTTCGTTCATATGATTTAAGAAGAAAAGATATCGGGAAAGGATCAAACCACTATGGGCATGCGCAATGGTGGACCCATATAAGATTTGTCGTGCAATATATCACATTAAGGGTTCCATTATTCTATAAAAGCACAGAGAAGGTGGTATCTCTTGAAAAGAGTGGTTGGAGAGCTCTATAATGTCACCAAAGGGGATGTGAATCTTTTATTTATTGTAAAATCATTTGTGGTGGAGCGTAAGTGTTTGGGTGCGGAAGAGATCTTCCTTGCACCCTATGCTTTGTGCACATGAAAAGGGGCGAATGATGTCACATTCAGGGCATAAGAATATTATGTGCAGATGATAATCTAGAATGAACATACCAAAAAATTCACTAACTTTCATTATCCTTTTTTTGGACTTCGATGAACATTCCCAATATACATCGCATTGATAAATTATGAATTTTATGCACTGATTTCATTATTGCTGACACATCTTGAATCGTGCATGCAACCGATATGTTTTTTGGGTGGCCAAGGTGGATGATGACATTTCATTGGGAAACTATAATTTTAATTCATCAAGTTTCAAAAATATTTTTTTATTACATGATTGATTCCATTCATGTATGCAAAATCATACATTGGCCAAAAAATTTCTTAGATAGCCATTTCGATTTGCCAAACATTGAACTGCCATAAATTCTGATCTGTTACTTTTTTCAGGCTCGACGACCAGTAAAACTGATCATAGAAAACAATCTATGAATAATGATCATTTCAGAATGAATTTGGGAACTTAAATGGATTAATTTTCAGGTTCCAACATTGGGGATGAAGTATTTGTTCCTATTGAGGTTCAGTTTTATTTTCTTATAATCGCTATCTATAGTCATCTTATTGTTAATGAAGAATCAAAAACATACATTATGAACTAAAGAGTATTGATGAAAATATATTGTTAACTCTACCATAAATTTATATTCATCTTATTCATATAACTCGATTATTGTAAAAAATGGTCTATCTAATTTTATTTATCAATGTAAAATTTGTGGTGACCCTCATAACTCCATGTATACGTGGAATTTATCGTCAAAAATGAAACCATACTGGAAAGGATCATATTCAATATATAATGTCTATTGAAATGGAAAATATTATATAATCCCAATATATAGAGAGGAAATCAAACCACCAACTAATATATAGTTTGAAAAACGTTCTTATGACGACGTTCTTGTTATTTCACAAATGCTAGCTACACAACGATAAACTGAACAACCTAGTCATGGATGTGAGATTTTATACAATGTTGTACCTATATGTCCTAGTTGAATGATGTAAAAATACATATTACTGTCCACATATCATTACCACATATTAGTTTATCCCATAAATCAATTATAATTCATAACAATCCTCGTGAAATTTGACCATTTCACACAATGTTAAACTTTATGACATCCAAGCCTTTATTACATGATTTTAATGTATACAAAATATGGTTAACCTCGTAATAAATTTAACAAATTATAATGTTCCACTATATGATATCCTACATTCTTATGTATGAGACATATTTTTTGAGATTCCCCATAATTCAATAATATAGATCTAGTGTTTGATCATTATCATTCACAATGGTTCATCCTTGAAAATATACTACTCAATGGTAAATGCTAAAAAATTTCTCATTAGACACTTTTACTTTATATGGTTTGGGGTTAATTCACTATTATTATGGTTCCCATGACATTAACCCTCAGTCCTTACCACATAAACATGAACTACATGCCCCTAAAATCCACACCATATTTTTATAAATAGATTGTTCATAATATTACCTTGGAAATATCCCTTCTACAATGAGGATAATCTTCTAATATCATCATATTTCTCACACTGAACATAAATCATGTGAATATAGTGTTTTTGGGTCATTTTGTGATAAGTGGATTTGAGATTACTCATGCTGAAAAATATGGAATGAATTTTATCCTTATCACACAATATTAAACTATGAAATATTATCCCTATTATGGAATACCCTAAATGACATAATGTGGTATAGACTATATGAACCAACAAAATTAGACAAGATCATTATCAATGAATAAATTCCAAGAAACACAAAAATAAATTCATGTATAATTACCCTACATATAAGAACTACGTGTGTAATGATTGATATTGTCAAAATATATTTATTTATTTTTTATATTAAATATTGGGTCTCACAAGAATTCCATCACAACATATGAAAATTTACCACAGTGTGTAAGCATATAAATCTATATTAAGATTACTCAATAACCATGTGTTAAGGTAAACCCCATTTTTCTTCCCCTTAACATTAATTTGATATGTACACATGGGGATACATTATAACTACTATGTGTATCATGATTCATACTACTTCATGATAAATAATGTCATATATAAAACATATTATGGTTTAGGCAATGAATCAAAATTAAATCCACCACATAATCTTGATTCCAAGACTAGTTACCTCACATTGTGATTCACATAACCTGTTTGATACTAAGAGAATGAAATCTCATTTTTTGTATGAGACTAATTTTTTAAAATTTCCTATAGATTTTCCACATCATATAAACTTAGACATAAAAATCTATAAAAATTTCATTATAAATTAAATTTATTAAAATCACATCCTCATAACATGAACGTAATATAAAATATATATATGTACTTGTCAAATTATGTTAAAAAATCTACTACATAGTCTTTCCTGGGAGACCCTAAACATCGTATAGGGTAATATTTTCAATGGACTAATATACTTATAGAAGAACAATATCTATATAAAAAAATTATAAGAAAATAGATCCACATACATGGTTTCGTTATGAAATAATAATTCTCGCGTCCAACATCAATGACATTTCTATATTGGTTAATGAAACATAGGTTTACCCATAAAAAATGATAAATATAAGTTAAATTGGATGTTATGAATAATATATAATGAATAATGAAATATATATATATCACTAACTCAAAAAAAATCATTGATTAATTCACACGAAATATATAATCATTTTTTATTAATGTAATTTTATGATTTATAAAAAAGTTCTAATTATAAATTATTTCTATTTTTTTGATAAAATATTACAATTAAATTTTGAAATTACAAAAATTGTATTCTACAAAAGTTATATCATTATAGAAATAATCATTTTAAATTTGTGATATGGTGAAATTTTATAATATTTATGAAATGATTAATATTACATATAATAGTGAAAATTATCAATTTCTATTGAAAACCCAATTTTATTTGCAGAATTCACAATAAAGATTTTTTTTTGGGAAAAATTATTTAAAACAAAAATAACTTCTATTATATTATTTATAATTCAACTATGTTCATTATAAACAATTTTAATATATAATATGGAATAAAAAAAATTTATACTGTAAAGTAATTTGTATAGAAATATTTTTGTTTCTTTATTTTGACATTAAATTAATTACAGCCTTATGAAATTTATTCTTCTAAAAGGATTCAATATTATAAATCAATAGGAAAAAAATGTGTATTTAGGAACATTTTAATTTTTTTATTATTAATGGTAACCATGGTAAACTATTCTCCCCCTCGTATGGGTAAATCAGGTAATTAATTTTACAAATAATACAAAAAAGACTATACAATTACATTAAAAATCCCATAATTTTATTGGGTGAAGCTATTTCATACACATAAATCCCATATTCAAATATATGATCATATTATCCATTTGGATGTGATTTGTGTGTTATATTATATTATCTAATGAAAATAAAAAAATGCAATTATATTAGATTTATTTGTTGTAAATTTCAATCATAAGTATAAATACTGTATATTTTATGTTCTAAATTATTATTTCAAATTTATGATATTTTTTCTCACTAATCATTTTTCAAAATTTTAGTAAAAAATAAATTTCTATAAAATATTTATCTACAACAATAGAATATTTAATCAATTAATATAAAAATTTATTTAAATATTTCCAAAATATTAAATCTAACATCTTTTCACTATTTCATGTCATTCCATAACACTCCTTTTTAGTCTTTCATTGTTTGGATGTTATTTGGTGTTGAATCAGGAGAAATTATATTAAAATTGAAGCTTTTGTAACAGTGTGCTATTAGAGTACAATCTTCACACACCCTGATAGAACAAGAAGGAAAAATAGGCAATCATGATTTCATATATTTAAAACGGTTTAATAAAGTGTGCACCCTCGTTTGAGAAACCATGTGGCCCATTTAAAATAAGTGCATGGCTTGCGCATGATTTATCTAAAATGTGCTCCTCAATTTAGGATATCGTGAACGAGATTTATTTAATTCAAAAAAGTTTTCTTATATCGAAACTCCCATTTTAGGTGTCAAATGGAACTACCAGGACCACTTTTGGTCGGAGTAGATGACTCAAGAGGGGGTGAATTGAGTATCAATAACAATTCCTATTAAAAGTTGGTTCTTTAAAATAGCATCCCCTTATTAAAATAAAAACCAATTTCAGTATATAGTAAATTTATAAAAGACCTAAAAGTTTTATTTTTTTCTCATAATAATGATTAGTTCTCATTTTTACCAATCTAAGATTAGCAAAACTATTGAATATAATATACTGATTCAAGACAAATATAAAAACATTCTAAACTAACTATAAAAGTTCAATTTATCATAATGTGAGAAATACATAATAGATAAAAATTTAAGGCAAACAAAACAACAATTAAATCACGTTGTTTAGTTTCAAGCTGATACCTAATCCGTATAACATGATGATCAACTACCATAAAGTAGTTTATATTAGTAATATTTTGATCAACACCTTGGTTCATGGTTTAAAATATCAAAAAGGGACATCTAGATCACATTATTCCCCTACCATAGATATTTTAGGGAAAAACTAATGATCATATCACAAATTATCTCTTCTATAGTTCTACGTGGGATAAATGTGTAATAGGGATTGAGAGTAAAAATATTTTGGTATCCTCTAGTTATGCTCAGGAGGGAGTGTGTGAGATATAAATAGATATACACAATGATAAAATAGTAAACACAAGATGATAATAGTGTTATTAAAGTGGAATATGGTTTATAAATCTCTATGTGTTGTGAATTAAAGATATATACTCAATGGATGTAAAGAAAATGATATTCGAGTCCTCCTCTAGAAGTTGGATTTAGAACAGAGTGTCGTAGTTTCTATAATCATGCTTCCCAGTGTAAAATGATTCAGAACATCATTTGGGATGATGTTCAGCAAGATTCAGTATATTGTTTCTTTTAAAACTTATTGTGAGTGCAAGCTTCAAGTATTTCGATTTTCAATATTTTGTATTCGCTCATTCTGTTTTTCTGTGTGTTTTTCGAGCACTCTTTTTTTCGGTTGAGGATGAAATACTTTTATAAATCAATTTCCATTAAGTAGGAGGATCTATGCATGTGTATGTACCTCACATAGTCTATGGATAGTCATATATACAACATTAAATAATTTCAGAAAAATCAATTTGTCGAAACGTGACTGTTATAAATAAAATTGAATTCACAAAAATGAAGTAGTTATTTATGACTATCAGAGTGTCATTTACATCAGTCTATCTTTTCAGTCTATTAGTATCAGCCTATCATCATCGGTGTTTCATCTTCTTTGGGTCATCTTCGATGTGTCATCTTCCGTGTTTCATCATTTTTGTGTCATCTTCGGTGTTTCGATCAATGATGTGTCTGACATCGGTGTATCGAACATCAGTGTTTGGAACATCGGTGTTTCGATCATCGGTGTGTCGAACATGGTTATGAAGAACATCATTGTGTCAAAAATAAGTGTGTCGAACATTGTTATGGAAAGCATCAGTGTGGCGGACATCGAAGTGTCAAACCTCAGTGTGTAAAACATCGGTGTGTCGAACCGCATTTCTTTTCCTAGAAATCTAAAAAGCATATAAAGAGATTTTCATACACATAACATTACACGACTAAGTGAGGTCAAAAAATACATGTAAAACTACAATTGTAAAAATATGGATTTATTAATATTATTTATTTTCTTATAAATGTATATTGTTCAGTATGATATAATTTATTTACATAGATATATTAAATGGAATGAATGAGTGGAATCTGTAAATTGACAATATTTGTGATTATGAAAACTAATATAGCATAGAGGGTCCAAAAATCTCCCCCTTTTTGACAATCACAAATTACGAAATACATAAAAATATAAAGAATAATAAATAACTGTGAATAATATACAGCACTGAAGGAGATTATGAAATATAACTAAATCCTTCTCTTTTTTGAGTTTTTAAAACAAATATCCCCCTCAATATAATGATTATGATGTGTAGATGCCATGTGTCATGTGATAGAATTTATTTCCCTTAGATTAATAATGTATTCCTATTATTTCTCTCCCCCTATTGGGATTATCCAAAAAGAAGAAGAAGAAAATAAGAGGAGAAATATCATAAAAGAATGACACCCTAAATATTTCCATTAAGATGTAAAAAATTACAAGACAAACAAAAATATCAAATACATATCAAAAATACATCTTATCACTATGTTTTTGGATTATGAGGGAATTTTCATTTAACTAAAGGATCCGAAGGAGGAGGAGAATGATTGGGAGTGGTATATGGTAGAGGTGTTCTGAAGATAACACCAGGCAGGACAACACCTATAGGTAAATTTGTTGCATGACTTGGCCTTCTTTCTGACAACACACAACTGGGTGTTTTCTCCGTAATGATCGGTCAAATATAAGAAAGATCCTAAGAGAAAATCATTGGAGACGGAGGCCGAGAGGGAGTACAAATGGAAGCAGTAAGATGGACCTCAATTTCATTATCCTGGACATGTAGATATGGAATAAGGAGAATGATGAAATCATTTATTATTTCACCACCATAGTGTATAGATTTCTTTACGTCATCCTTATTCCCCATGAATTTATTCAAAAAGGGGTAAAATACTTCAATTATGTAACTTTATTGTTGATGGCTTCAGTAACATGATGTATTCTAAGATGTTATACTAGAAACATGATGTTATTTTTCAGGTTATTCGTGGTATAAATTTTGAAAAGTACTTATCCACTATTTCTAGAATATATTTCTGAGCAGCAGAGGCTTCATTTGTGCAATGTCAATAACTATTGTACAACAGGTCTGTATATCGATGAACCTTTTCATGAGTTGCTTTGTCAAAAAAACTGTGACGATGATGGATTTCCTCTCTCATCATATCCTTCAGAGACTCCAAATCAGTAACAAGACCTTTCCAACTTCTAGAACTCCATGGTCAAGTTAACATTTTTCCATGCTCCTATTTCAACATATTTACATCCACACTGAGTAGATGAATCAAAAAGTTCTTATTAACTTCTATTACACCATTGAAGGAGGTCTTGAAGACAGTTTTTAAAGAATTTAACTCATTTCTTAGCTTTCTTACTTCTTCTCTCATCAATGTGCTGTGCCTATAATGGTTTTTGTTGTGGTAATGCAATTTTGTTGATTCTCGTGGATCACTATTCTGGAAATCATCACTACATCACCATATGAAATAACTATTAAAGTCGAGGCTTCAAATATAGATCAAAATGAGGTTTTCATTGACTCAAATATATAATTTATTAATTTCTCCAGATCATCCTTAATGTCATAGTCACTAGGCACTATCTTTGCTACTAGATCTACTGTTGTAGGTGGAACTGGTGGAATAGGTGTAATTGGTTCTGGTTCAACTTGGACTTGTGGAACAAGAGGAGGAGGAACCCTACCCTCATCTGATTCATAATCCAAAAGAAAAGAATGTATTCTGGATTGTTATTCCACTCTCTAGTAGAGGTTCAGTTTCTGGGCTTAACAATATCAATCCTGATCCTTCTTCCTTGAGGCTTAGGAACAACATCATTTTCATCATCTTCTTCATCCAGTACTATTGCCATGGAAACATTTTTTAGTACAGGAACCAACTGAACATTAGGTTATTTATGATCTCCTACCACATCAACTTCTCCAGGCACTTCCTCAATTTTAGGCACATGATCCTCATCTTATTTTTTAGGGCCACCATCCATATGTTCATTCAATTCCTTAATGATTTCATGATTTTCTTTATTAGGATGGAGTTATTTGTCCCCATTTTCAGCATCTCTAATATCAGGAACCTCATATTCAACGTTCTCAACACCATCACCAGCTCCATGTACAGATTCCTCACAAGATCTGTCCACCACTTATTGTCCCACTTTTGAGGAATCACTAACATGTTATTCCTTTATTCCATCATCATCATCATCATCATCATCATCATCGTCATCATGAGACTCCTTATCTAATTTTCTTAAATAATCTTCAACTCTAGTATCCTCGGTCTCTTCCTCATCATCCTCTACTAAAAAAGGTTCTCTTGAGTGTAAGTACAAAGGTGGACTAGTAGGTCTATAAGACATATATTTGAGGATTTCGGTTGTATCAGGATCACTACTATAATCAAAAGGTGATCTTTCATCCCTTGGAACTTTTCGATCAACTTCTTCATCAGAATAAATAGGTTCTTATCCTTATTTGAGTAATGGATCAACTTGATCCTTTGGTTTGTTAGGATAGTCAACAGGATTGAAATCCTCATACAACCTTTCCTTTTCACCTACCCAACATTTAATCCATGGGATCCAGAATATCATCATCCTTTTTAAAAAGTTTTTTAAAGACATTAACTACTACATGTATTTATCACTTCATCTCTGTCTTCCATTAATCATATCATTTTTAATATGGGAAATACCATTCTATGATAGCATAAATATGTTCCCTTCTTTAATGGAATAATCAAATTAGAGACATGAACCATTAGATACCTACACATGTTAACTTTTATATCAGTTTTTACTAGATAGATCATGAATACATCATGATACATCACAATAGAGAAATCTCCTTTTATGGGAAGCTTTTATGTTGAATGAACATAAACAATAATTTTATTTTCCCTTCTAACTCACTTGAAATAGTCCACCTAGATTCTCAATTTTCAGTCAACTCTTTTAGAGAATCTTCATAACAAAACGAATATGATGAAGGTGGAATATTACCTGGATAATCACCTTAGACACTTCCATGAGGTATCTACAAGAAATCATCCCATTACATAGGTGAAAAAGAAACATTATTGACAATTACTATTGTCTTCATTATTGCTGCATCAGCATCATCCATAGACGTATTCAATTGTTTTCAAAATTCGTGCACTATCTCGGGATACAATGGACTTTCATTGTCAGAAAACCATCTTATACACCCTTTAGATTCCAATACATTTAATAAAACGAGATTCTTGGTAGAATCCACTCAGCAGAAACTTATTTATTATCCGTAACCACTCAACTTTCTAGGATTGATTTTGAAATCTCACTGACTCACCATCATGATGCTTAGTAGAAGGTGATTTTTTGGGTCTTCCATAGTTTGCTTGGTCCTTTCCATGTTGAAGCTTTGGATTCCAAATGATTTGAGGATGAGGGTCGATACGTAGAGTGATATAGGGTAGAGGGAATTACAATAGTGGTAAGGTGAATGGTCGGGTTGGATTGAACATAATATATCATTTATTGATTGGAAATCATAAAGTGTAAAATTTAAATGCAGAAAAATAATAAAAAACATTTTTATTTATTTAAAACCGACATAATTACAAATGTATCCTTAAATACATCGGTTTGATTGAATCAGAGTTACATGATTAGTTTCAGGGATAAGTTACACATGATCGTTTACATTAGATTGATTTCACAAGATCGATTTCACACGATCGATTTCAGATGATTGGTTCACAAGATCAATTTCAATGATCAGTTTCAAGAGGTCAATTTCAAAAGAGATGTTTCAAAGATCAGTTTAAAATAATTAGTTTCAAAGATTGGTTTCAAAGATCTATTTCATAAGATCAATTTCAAAGATGAGTTTCAAAGATCGGTTTCATAAGATCAGTTTCATAAGAATATTTTCTAGAGATCGGTTTCAGAAGACCAGTTTCAAGAGATTAGTTTCAGAAGATCCTACTAATTTATCATGCCTAGTTCATTTCTGATGTAATTCATTCTCTCATAATTTATGGGTTTGCAAAATGTATCACCATGATGATGGTTAGTCCCAATAAAAACAAGAGTTATATCAACTTTTGGAAAATGATCTCTCAAAAAGTGATATCTTACATCATTATTCTTTATTCTTGGATGTGAAAATAGATTATTATAAATTTTTGTAGCACATTTGTTTTCAAATTTATAAGGATATGGATGAATTGAAATCCATAGTCTAATAAGGTGCGTTTCATAAACAAAATTTGTGCACAACAACTACCTGCAACAATGTATTTTGTTTCAGAAGTTGATAATGAAACAAAATTTTTCTTTTTACTAAACCAGGATATTAGGGAATTTTTAAAAAAGTGACATGTTCTAGAGATACTCTTTCTATCTGACTTACATTCACCAAAATTAGTATATGAAAAGCTAAATAAATTCAAAGGTTGTTCTTTAGGATAGAACAGTCATATGTTGTTATATATTTGAAATATTTGAAAATTCATGAAACAACATTTTAATGAGACTCTTTTAGATTTTCTTGAAATCTTGCACACATACACACACGGAACATAATATCCATCCTACTAGATGTTATGTACATCAAACTACCAATCATTCATCTTTAAGAATTCTGATCAACATATTTTCCCTTTTCATGATGATATAACTTACATGTGGAACACATAGGGGTTTCACTATTCATAATGTTATCGATGCTGTATCTTTTCAAAAGATATTTTGTGTACTTACATTGATTTAAAATAATACCTTCTATATTTTAAAATATTTTATATCCAAGGAAATATTTATGTTCACCAATTAAACTCATTTCAAACACACTTTGTATTATGTTTTAAAAATCATTGAATAAATAGTTTTTAGAAGATCCAATGATAAAATCAACTATATATATTTGGGATATTAAATCTTCTTTAAAAATTATTTTTATAAATAAAATAGGATTTGCGAGTCCTTTTATAAAGAATTTTTAAATAATAATGTTACTCAACCTTTCATACCAAGATCTTGGAGCTTATTTCAAACCATATAAATCGTTCAATAATTTGAACACAAGATTTGGAAAAGGTGGATTTTTAAAACCTGGGGGTTCCTCAACAAAAACATTCTTAATTATATAAAAAATTTAGAATTCACTTTTTAAATCCATTTGATAAATTTTAAAATCCATGTGTGCTTCATAGGCAAGTAATATCCTAATTGGATCAAGTATAGCTACTGGTGCAAAGGTCTCCTCATAATGAATTCCCTCTTAATTATTATATCATTGTTAAACTACTATAGATTTATTTCATAAATATATTTTCATCATCATCTAAATTATTTCTACACACCAATTTGATTCATATGGTCAAGGTATCCTTCATCCTATATACAGGTTTCCAAAAATTGCTTCTTTCATACAAATTATGTTATTCTTGCATGGCCATTACCCAAAATTCATCATTGATTACATCATTGATATTTTTAGGTTCATGTTGTGACAATAAAGATTGATGTTCAAACTGGATTCTCAAGAAATCTCTCATTTGTGTTCCTCTATCATAATCTCCAAAAACAACATCTAGGGGATGATTCTTAAGATTTCTAGTTGGGTCTAAAGAATGTTGGAGATGATATTATAGATTAGTCAGGTTGATCTTGTTCACTACGGTTAGGATCTGGAGAATTTCTAGAACTAAATGTTTTCACAGATACCTTTGCATAACGATTTGAGGAATCATCATTAATGTCCAGTTTGAACATATCCTCTTCAATATTTTCTTGTGAGGTCTTTGGAACATATGGATTTGCTTCATCAAACATGATGGGTATAGATTCCTCCCCACATTTGGTTTTCTTATTAAAGATTCTATAGTCCTTGCTTGATGTATAATATCTAAGAAATATTCCTTAATCACATTGGGAGGAAAATTAAACAAAATTGACATTAGTGTTTAGAATATAAACATTACATCCAAATACTTTAAAATAAACTACTTTGGGTTTCCTATTTTTTCATAACATGTAATGAGTTTTCTTAAAGATTAATATGATTAAGACTATATTTATTATGTAACAGGCTATATTAACAGCTTCATCCAGCAAATAAATTAGTAGATCATATTAATCAAGCATAGTTAGAGATGTTTCATGTAACTTTTTATTTCTTATTTCTACCACACAATTCTGTTGAGGTGTCCTAAGAGCAGAGAAGTTATGATTATACCCATTTTGTAATAAAAAAAGCGTTAAGATTCTGATTTTTAAACTCACTACTATGATCATTTCATAATGATTTAATCTTAAAACAACTGTGATTTTCTACAGAACTTGCATACATGGTAAAATATGAACAAGCATCACTTATATGAGCTAGGAAAAATGTCCACGTGCACGTAGAGAAATCATCTACAAGAACATAAAACTAATGATTCCCACTGAGACTTGAAACTCTAGATGGTCCAAACACGACCTTGTGAACCTTATCGAGAGGTTGGGAAGTTGTTACTTCCTTTTCAGGTTTCAAATAAATTTTATATTTCTTTCCTTTTTGAAAAGGATTACAAACCTTATTTTATGAAAACTCTAATTTGGTTATGTCTTTACCTAAGAATTATCAAGTTATGTTTCTAAGAGAGTTTATGTTGAAATGACCTAGTCTTCTATGGCATATCTAAGACTCTGTGAAAGACATTAAGATAAGAGACATTCTGTGAGGCTAGTGTGTCAAGATTCATAGAATATACATAATCAGTTTTAACGGTAGTAAATACTATATTATTCATTGAATAAAATACATGAAATGCATCATTTTTAAATTTATCATTAAATAAATCATCACAAAATTGTGATATGATTAGTAAGTTATACCTTAATCCATCATCATACCATACTTTCAAAATTAAATAGATTTAGGGTTACCAATCTGGCCTAGGCTGATGATTTTCTGTTTTTTTATTCTCACCAAATGTGACATGTCCTCTATCAATAATGATAAGCCTTTTAAAGCTTGAAAAATCCTTAATCATATGACTTCTACATCTACTATCAAAGAACAATTTTTTTATAGGAGATCATTAGTCAGTTTACATACCAAACATCTTAACTAAGAAATCAATTTGTATCCCAAATATTACTGGATCCAAATTCATTAATAATATATGGTTTTGATACACACAACTATATTATGGGTATCCCAGATGCAGAATATAGAGTGTTTGAAAAATATAATTATTTTGATTATAAATAATTAAATAGTGTAATTTTTTTAAAGGAACTGTAACTTGTCGTACATTTCTGGTTTTTGAAAACGGCAATAGATTTTCTAGATTTGGTTACCAATCGTGATTTGGATAAATTCCTTTGTCCGGGATGATATCATATAATAGAAGTATACTTATGAGCTATTTGTGTACAAGGAATTTGATTAAGATTATTTTTTACATTAGTAAACTTGTCAATGTATTTCATTAATTCCTCATTAGATATTTTTAACTCATTTTTCTCCTTGATCAATTAAGAATTTTTATCTTTTTTAGTTATATGTTCGCAATTAGCAGTCACACTAAATTTATGTTGTTTCTTCAACGATTTATACTTATCTTTCAACCCATTACATGTTTCTTCTAGAATATTGCAGTATTTGAATAATTCATCATTTTTCCTATCATCATATTAAATTTCAAAATAATAAGAATTATGTACTGGAGAGTAAATGGTTACCTCAGTTGTGTTTGTAATAAATCACATATTATCCATATCATCTTTCTCAATTTGAGAGAGCCAGATCCACATGAGCTCTCCATGGAGGCAGTCTAGGTGGCCTTCATTGCATTCTTATACCTTTTATCATTATTTTCATACTTTTTCTTTTATTGTATCCTTGGATAGTCAACCTCGACATTTCTTTTCTTTTTACATTCGTATAAAATTATCTCTTCTGATTTCTTATTTTTCTTCCAATCCTTTTTCCAATTTCCCTTCTTATCATAAATCCCTTTATAATTTTTTTTCTGAAAAACATATTTTCCCTATAGAATTTCGTGAATCATCTATCCAACTGGGTCATTTTTTCATCACTTTCCGAAACTACTTCATCACTGCATAAGCATTCAATAGCAGCTTGAAGATTCTCCTTGTCTTTACTTTCAGAAGTAGCTGTTTAGAAGGCCCCAAACATTTTTTACGGTTCATCCACTTCTTGATTTACATTCAGTTCCTCTCTATACGTCATTAATTTTCCAATCAATTCAATCACTATCATCTAATCAATATCACATGATTCTATAATAGACACAGACGTTCCACACCATCATTTTGGTAAGCATTGCAGAATCTGCATGATCTTCTCTTTGGTTGTTACATCTCCTCTTATTGAAAGAATGGTATTCAAAATTTAATTGAACATGTGATACATATAAGAAATTGGATCATCATGATTCATTATGAAGTTTTCATATTTAATATTATAAGTATTAAATTGCATTTCTTTAACATTAGATGCTCCTTCATGAGAAACAGATAGACTGTCCCAAATTTCATGTGATGTTTTATTGGAATACATATGGTTAAGATCTTCTTCTTCTAGAGAATAGTAGAGAGAATTCATTACATTACAATTATTTTTAAGGTAAGTCTTTGTTGATTCAAACCATGAAGTTCTAGTAGTTTTATGAATTGTATATTTACTTTCAATAGCAGTCCAGATTTCAAATCACATGCTTTCTAGAAGTATTTTCATTTTAAGCTTCCACTCAACATGATTAGTTTCATTAAATAATGATTCTCTATTCATAGCAGCCACATCTAGTCATTTTCTATGATACTTATTGTAGAAGAATGCCAAAGAGGTGGAAATTTAGAAATAACATACATTTTGAGATATATGAAATAAAAATGTAATCACAGTTGACATGATTTGAAAGACTAAAAATAAACTTCAATAATTATTTTGATTCTAAATGTTGGTACGAGTAGATGACTAATGAGGTGGGTGAATTGAGTATCTATATATATTTTAGTTAATAGTTTGTTCTTTAAAATAGAATCCCTCTATTAAAATAATAACCAATGTTAGTTTGTAGTAAATATATAAATTTCCTGAATGTTTAATTAGTTTCTCAGAAAATTGATAAGTTCTCAGTTGTACCAAACTAAGATAAGAAAAAAATTTGAAGATAATCTACTAATTCAAATCAGATATAAACACATGATAAACTAACTACTGATTTTCAGTATATCTTAATGCGAGAAATACACAACAGATAAGAATTTAAGACAAATAGCATAGCAGTTAAAATAAGAGGTTTAGTCTCAACCTGAGACTTAGTCCTCCTCACATGGTGATAACATGCCACCACACAATTTATATTATTAAACTATTAATATACACCATGTATCAGGGTTCACAATAGCACACAGGGCTATCTAGGTCACACTTGACATCTACCATAGTTATTCATTGGAAAAACTGATAAATAGATCACATAGGATCTCTTCCATTATTCTATGTGGGCTACAAGTGTAAAATGGATTGAGAGTAAGGATATATTGGTATCCTCCAGTTATTCTGAAGAGACTATGTGTGAGAGACAAACAGAAATACACACTACTCAAATACTAAACATAAGATCACAACAGAGGTATGAATGAATAATAGGGTTTAGAAATCTAAGTGTATTGTTGACTCAATTGATGAAAAGAAAATGATATTGGATTCCTCTTCTAGAATTTGTCCTCAAAATATAGTTTTGAACATACTTTAATCATGTCACATGTGTAAAATGGTTCATCAATTCATTTTTGAGGATGTTCAGCAAGCTTCAATTTTTTTTCTTGTAAAACTTTTTGTGAGATCAAGCATTGAGTTCCTCTATTTTCAATAGTGCGTATTCTATCAGCCTATTTTCAGTGTGAATTTTGAGCTATCATTTTTAGGTTGAGTTTGACGTCCTTTTATACTTCATGGTCCACTAGGCATGAAGATCTCTGCATGTGCATGTACCTCGGACTATCTACGGATAGTCTTACAGACAACATTAAATAATTTAAGAAGCATTAAATTTTCTAAATATGACCATTAGAAATAAATATGAATGAATAAAAGTGAAACAGTTATTTATGACTATCGGTGAGTCATTTGAATTAGTATGTCTTCATCTGTCTATTAGCATCGGTCTGTCATATTTAGTGTTTCATCTTCGGTGTGTCATCATCGGTGCATCATCTTCAGAGTGTTATTTGTAGTGTGTCATCATCGGTGTGTCTTCTTCGATGTGTCATCTTATGTGTGTCATATTTGGTGTGTTCTACATCGGATTGTCGAACATCTTTGTGTCAATCATCAGTGTTTCAAACATCTGTGTGAATAAAATCGTTTTGTCGAACATTGGTGCGTCTAACATCAGTTTGTCGAACATCGGTTCATTGCCATAAAGTCTAAAAATATTATGAAGATATTGTCTTAAACATAAAATTACACGACTAAGTAACATACAAAAATAGATGTAAAAATACACTTTTAAACATGTGGATTTATAAATATATGTTATTTTATTATTAATGTATATTGTATAGTTTGAAATAATTTATTTAATTAGATATATAATATAGCATGAAATAGTAGAATCTGTAAATTGACATTATTTGTGATTTTGAAAAATACAATAGCATACAGGGTCCAACAACCCCATACTACTTATACATTATTTATAACTCCTAAGAGAAATTATAGTCCCTTTAGACTTTTTTGAAAAGAAATTCAATGCTCGAAAAACATATTTTGATTGTCCAATGATTAGTTTCTTCACCTGTTTATCTATATCCCACTATATTCTCATTTATAGGGTTTCATAGATCTCCATATATTGATGGATGATCTCATACCCACTATGATGGATATAACCCTAGTTTTGATACTTTTGTCCTAGATATCTTGATTGTTTTTCTTTGCTAAAAAATCCTAACTGGGGTTTGACATTTTGAGATATGTTGGATTTCGAGGTAGGTGGGTCCCTTATAATTCCTCGTTTTATTTACCCTAATTTTCATTATTTAAAATTAACTACATTTTATTTAAATAAAATTGATTTATATTGATAATATATATTAAAATTGGTTTGTTTGAAAAAAAAAAGTGAATTGAATTGGTTTTATGTATGAAATTGTAAAACCCACAATTCCAATAAATTCATGTGTGTTTATATATATTTATATAATTTAATTTTTTTAATTTTAATATCTGATTTGCTGAAAATATTTTTAAATAAAATTTTTAATTTATTTGTCAAATGTATTTAATGGTAAATTATGAAATTTCCCAATTCTATTGAATATGGTTTTTATTGTGAACATTATGGAATTTTGAGAAAAATAATTTTGTTGAATTTAATTGTGAGATTGGATTGTGAATTTGAATTTGAATTTTATTTCAAATCATTATTTTTAAAAATGTCTTAAAATTGATTGATAGAAATCATAGTATTTTAAAATTTAAAAAGTCATGTTTTTATTAAAAAAATCATATTATGGGTTTTAAAGGTATTTTTTAAAATTTTAAATGGGGAATATGATTAATTTTATTTTATTAATTCTTAATAAGAATTCCCATAATTGTTATTTTATTACATCAAAATAAAGATTAATGTGGTCAGTATGTAATTTCGGTCAAATATTACAATTTGATACATTCTAAATTGTCATATTATCACATCAAACCCCTTAAGTGATGTTGATGATTCATCTTTGGCCTAATATAAAAAATATGTATCTATATGTTTTCCATGTCACCATGAATGTGGTGTCCATAAATCCAAGAACAGTTGTACATTTTTATGAATTAATCTAAATTTCTTTCTTGTTTTTATTTCAAATAAATATATTCCATTTTTAAAAACTATTTAACATGCCTAATATTTTATATAAATTGTTTGAAATGAATGTTTTTATTTAATAAATTATTGAAATGTTCAATTATTTTATAAATGTATCATCCATTGAAAATTAAATCCTCTGCTTAAATTATTTCCATATTTTGAAATGTAAACCATGAATTGGTTTAGTTATTCTTATGAAGTTACAAACATATTTGTTTTAAATTTAAAACATTTTTTATGTTAAATTTAACATAGGAATGTATTATAGAATATGTGGAAATACCATAAAGTTCATTTTAGCTGAAAACATACTTCTGACATCAAGTGTTTTAGGTTTATATCCTTCTAGGCTCATGAAGTGGAAAAACTCCTCATGGAGTCAATTTTAACTATTTATTTTTGGACTTGGTGATATGTGTTCTTTGGGGAAAAGGATGTTTTATAAATTTTTTGTACTCACACTATTATTCTATTGGATTTCTTGCCTTGTTGAATTCTGTTACTTTAATCCATGTGGGTTTTGTTTCTATGCATATTCTCCTATTTCATTTGTTTCCATCATGTCAGGGACAAATTATTTCCACTAACTTTTTTTACGCTGACTGTTGATAGTCATTGAACCATTGGGATTGGATATTCCCTAAATGATACATTAGGACCTGAACTTTTATTGCATTACCTGGGTAATTGGGCTGGGTTGTGACAAAGTGGTACCAGGTATCCAGATTGATTTTGTGTTTTATTTTCAGTACGGATTTGTCAAATCTTGTCTGGACTATGGCGGTAGTTCCTATTGAGTTTTTTGAAAGATCTCTCCATAACTAATATTAAGTCACCTAGGGTGGTTATATAAATACATCTCGTGGATTAGTTGAAGAATTTTCCATATTTTTATTTCGATAGATTTAAATCAAAATATATTATGTTTTAAATTTTGGAATAATTTTTTTATTTATCATTTTGAATTAATATTTGATATATTCTCAGTTGTTTTGTACAATCATGCATCTGATAATATGTGAGAATAAAATCTATAAATTATGCTGTTTATGTGAGTATGAAATCAAATCCTCTTAAGGTCCAAAATATAGTTGACGTGATTGTGTGAAATTTCAAATATCTGGGATAAGAACTACCACTAGTTCCCCCTATAGCTCCTACTGTGGAACCTCAGAGGGATGTTCTAAAAACAATTCTAAATATTAATTTCAACAAAATCCAAAACTATTAAATGCCTCAGATAACTTGTAAGAGGATAATAAATGGTTGATAAAATGGATTATCTTTTGTTTTTTAAAAAAACTCGATGAAATTAAGGTAATGTGTGCCACATTCCTACTGGAAGTTCTGCGTTGGAGATATTGGGACATGAGGGTGAACGTGAAAAAGTATGAGGGAAAAAATTAATGAAATAAAGATTAATATCACCCACAAAATATATCAGGATTCAATTATGTTATCTATTGAAAGTGTTTTTTCTCAAACATAAGCAGGCTAATAAGACCCTGAAATAGAGTGATGATGGTCAAGATGGAAATAGATGGTAATTCAGTGTTATCTAAAGTTTCTTTCTTATTAAGTGGAATTGTTCATTCCTATATGAAAAAGAGGAATTATGATGATTCTCATGGTGGTACTAGTAGTAAGGGTCTTTATAGAGCCCCGTTGGTACATTCTATAGATCTTTTAGTTATTTATAATTGTGGAATGTTAGAAAATTGAAAAATGTGTTTCAATGAGGCACCCAAGAACATTGGCTCTTATGGAGGCTTAGGACACTAGAAAAGTGTTTTTAATGATTATTACTTACCACATAGTTATATAAGATCATCAATACCTAATAACAATGTAGTAAAATAATATACATCACATGGAATGTTGTTCTATCCACAAAAATATGGAATGATTTGACTTCACGGTCTCGAAGATTCTATAGAGGATGTTGATATGGACGCAAACACTATGAGATGTACCATTAATATATCTTCAACATTAGTGACTAATCTATTTCATATTGGTTTATCTTACTCATTTATTTGAACTTATTTCTTAAATATGGTTAATATACCTCCGAATTATTTATCTTATTGAATGGATATTACTAAACTCTTTGGAATGATGATATAGAATGATCTCCATAATACCACTTTTATTTTCTATCTATTTGATGTGGTGTTTTATTTGATTTTTTTAGTTCTTGACATGAATAACCATTACATCATTCTCAGGATGAATAACATCATTGTGAATAAATCCCAGATCGATTTCTTTATTTGAGGGGTCTCGTACAATACACCTGATGATGTGTGTCATATCATTCAAGGAGAATGGGTCCTAAGGTTAGGAAGAGATAGAACATTCTATCTGGAGATGGGAAATTAATATAATTTATTCCCTATTATTTGTAGTGGGAATCATTGATTGGTGATCACCCTCTAGTCACCATCGAGTTTTTGATGTGTTCTTGTTAGTCTTCCATGGTTTTCCCATGGTAAGGGAGGGTTAGTTTTATATTGACTTAATTCCCAATACTAAACTTATTTCTAACCATTCTTGCCATATGGTACCAGTTATAATTAGAGTGATAAATTTATAGTTAAAATACATGTTAGGGAAAGGATTCATAGAATTGAGTGTGTCACCTTGGGTGGTTATCTTTCTCATTTATAATAAGTCTAATGGACCACTTCTATTTTAAATTGATTACTAAAATACCAATTGATTTTTTTAATGAACATATATCATTTACCATGGATTAGAAAACTATTTGATCAACTGAAATGGTTGAAGTGCTTCTCGAAAATTTATATTATCTCAAGTTACCATAAAATTATGATAAAGGAATTTGACTTTCAGAAAACTACCTTTTTGAGATTGTTCACTAATTATGTGTACCTTGTCTTGTCCATTGGTCAAAATAATAATCTTTTAGTTTTCATGGAGAAAATGGATGATATTTTATATCAGTATCATGATACCATTATGGTAGTATTTATTGATGGGATATTTGTTTACATTTTGTTTAAGAAGGATCATGCACATCATATCAGAATAGTTTTGAGTCTTTTTATAAAAAAATAATTTCAGGCCAATATTTCAAACTATAATTTATTTGATTCAGGATGTGATGTACTTTGGATATGTTGTGTCAGAAAACATGATATCTCTTGGTCCTTTCATGGTCAACGTAATTATGACTATAGTGATATCATGAAATGTATTCTTGATTCTAAGCACCTTGGTCTTACATTGAAATAATCACATTTTCGTGAAGGACTTCATGAAGTTATATTCTCCAATGATTGAATGAAATTGGATGAGAGTAATGTTTCCAGGGGATATGAAATGGTAGAATTAATTTCCTGAGATGAAAATAATTTTGACTACTACACTGATGCTGACATTTCCAGATGTTGGGTAGGGATGTGTAGTCTTTTATTATTCACTATGTCCAGGCTCGGGATGCATTATTATGATGGATACTCATTTCATGCTTATTTATCTCATCAATTTATGAATCATGAGATGAATTTTCTAACCCAAAACAATGAGTTCATATCTTTGATGCATGGGATTAAGATTTGTAGAATTTACTTTTATGGATAATGGTTTTCCATCCTTTCATGCCACAATGGAATCAGTTATCTCTTCTCTAAAAAACTTTGAATCTCTTCCAGAGGCATTTGGTGGAGTAGTTATAGTCTTTCGATTTCATCATCATCTATACCCTGATGAGAATAAATATCTTTGAAAATACATTGAGAATGAAAATTGAGTCCTAAGTAGTAAATGAAACATCGAAATAGTGGATGATGATGATATTATTTTCACATTATCATATTGGAGTCCATGAATTAGGGGAACTTTTTTCCATATCTAATGTTTAGTTAGAATCCAATCATTTGGAATTGATTTATTATTAGTAGAATCATGATGATGATTTCAACATAATTAGATACATGTTTAATTGGGGGAGAACGTTCTTGATTTTTCATTCTCTAAAGAGGGAATTCTATGTTTTCCAAACATTTGTATGGCACCGTATTGGGTAAGGAAATCTATAATGGGGTATGTTTATAGTTCCTAGTGGGATGTGTACCATGGAAACATGATGATATTATATAAAATGTGATTTCAATTCTGGTGTCCAGGATTGAGATGTGGATTTTATTAATTATTCTCTTGTTGTTTTATGTGCCAACAGGTGAAGAGTGAGCACTATAAACCTTTAGGACTGCATCATCCACTTACAGTCCCTACTATGTTGTGGTATGAGAACTCAACAGACATTTTGTTTTGGTTTACACATACCTAGTGAATAAAGAACCTAATATGGATTGGAATTGATAGGCTAACTAAATCAGAATAGTTTATAAAAATTCGTGGGCCAACCAATGTTGACGAGCTGGTAAATCTCTATGTTAAAGCGATTTTTCATTTCTCTGTAGTTATTTATACTAAATTATCTAATATGGATCCTTAGTTCACTTATCCCTTTTGGATATGCCATAAAGAGGCATTGGGATCTAGAATCTATTTGAGTACCACATACCATTTATAGTTAGATGTCTAGATAGAAAGAGCAGTAAATATTATTAAGGATATACGTCACACATTTGATATTGTGTTTTCTATTAAAAATAGTTACATGTAAGATATCATAATGGCTCTTTTTGGAGAATGTTATGGTTCACCTTGTCAATATCAATTGTGGTTTTCAAACATTAGTCAATGTTCCTTGGTCAGACAAATCATAGTGAAAGAGGTGTAAAATAAGATTTATTGTATTCTTTATAAAATGGTGAGGGCATAGAGATGATGTAATTATCATGATTATCATCATTGTAAAATATTGTAATTCGCAATTGGTGACGAGTTGTTCTTGAATGTTTCAACATGGATGGGTTATCTATAGTAGGTGAGAAAAGGGAACCATTTTCCTAATATTGTGGTTCATTTTGGGGTTGTTGAAAAGGTTTTGATGGATTCATATCAATTCAAAAATCCAATGTAGCTTGTATCGATACATGAAATCTTTTTCTATATCTCATCTCCAAATGTATATATAGAATCCTTCTCTTGTTCTGAACTAGAGTGATCAGGTAGTTGAAAATTATTTATCCATGACTCAATGTATGGGAAAGATTGTTGATTTTGAGACCAAATTTATTCTTGGATTATGATACATTTTATTCTTGTGCTATGTCACCACGATTATGATAATCATCAGACGTGGGAGAGGGATTCACTAATTAGTGAGTAGTGGACACATTTCTTTGCATGGAAGTGACTTTATAGGATATCTGGGCATTGAAACATTCTAAGGTGGGGAGGTTGTAACATCCAATTATAATTTTTAGGTATTATTAAAACCATCCATATCATTATTTATCTGGTTGGATTTTGTTTTTTGTTGAATCAGGTAAAATTTAAAATGTTTTGGATATTTTTTGTATAGTTCCTGGTAGGCACAATTTTTTTCCAAACTGTGCAGTGACTAGAGAAAACTAGAAAATTGAATAGTGGGTCTCACATGGGTTTTAGAACGTTTGAAAAACCAAGTCCCCTCATTGGATAATCTATGTGGAAGATTTTAAATAGGTGTATAACATTGACAGTAGTTGTCTAAATAGTGTGCCTCTTCCTAGGAAATTGTGCAAGAGATTTATTTGAAAAAGAAAATATTTTAAATCATGGAAATCTATTATTACATGTAAGATGGAGCTGTCAGGGCCACCCACAATTTATATCTTCCATGAAGATCAAAAATAAATTCTTGGCCCCTTGGAAGCCTCCTAGATGAAATATAAAGCTTGAGGAACACCCTTCAATCTTATCCTAGCTAGAGTCCTCACCATGTTCTCTATCTCCCACACTCTTCTCCACTATTTATAAGGGTTCATAAATCTATATATGTTATAGGAGGTTCTAAATCATATTTTTGTCAATCTAATAATATGATTTATTATTATCATTTTCAGATTCCCTGATCAGAGATCTTTACTGGAAAATCCCAATTATGGTCTGATGTTCATGACCAGTTGGATTACTTAGTAGGTGGTTCTATTATAATGCCTGATATTTATTAACCAATTTTATTTATTTAATTTAATTTATTTAAAATTAAATAATATTTTTTAATTTTTATTACATATATTTCAATTTGTTTCTTGGAAAAACCAAATCCCATCGAAATTGGGTTTTAAAAATGTGGGCTTTTATTTAATTGGATAACTCCCAATTAAAATTAACTATGGCGTCATAATAGATATTTTCTGAATATATATTGTTCAATTTCAATTATAAAGTTCATAGAAATTGTTTTATAAATTTTTTTAACTTAATTTTGAAATTATTTTGATTAAGAATTATGAAAAATCCTAATTCCATTGAATTGATGTCTTATTATTAAAATGATGAATTTTTGGAAAAAAATATATTGTTGAATTTTATTGCGAAATTATACTATGAAATTATATATTGAATCTGTTTCAAATCCCAATATTTGAAAATGGATTAAATTTTTTTGACTGAATCATTTGGGTTTGATCGTGGTATAAAGGTGTGTATTTTATTAAAAATATATATTATGGGTTTTTAATGGAATTTGAAATATTTTAAATAGATAATGAGATTAATTGTATTTAAATAATTCTTAAAATATATTTCTCATCATTGTTTTTTAAATAGATAACATGCCAGCCTTATGTAGTTAGTGATTTATTTTGATGGGACATTACAATTTAAAACATTATAAAACATAATGTCGGCACATCACATCCCTTAATAGATTATTATGGGAGTGCTTTGGCATGATATCAAAGTGGTGTACGCTCATATTTTTCGTATCACCATGACTGTAGAGTCCCCATATCCTTGAACTATCATACCTTCTTTGGATAATGACGATGATTCTCACTTGTCTATATTTCAAATGAATATATTATATTTTCTAAACTATTTTACATGCCTTATGTTTTATATAATTTTTATATTATTAATGTGTTTATTAAAGGCATTTTGAAATGTTCTAATATTTTAGAAATGTTACATCAATTTAAATGTATATATTTTTTGTAATGTGGTCCCATATTCAGTAATATAAATAATGAATTGATATAATTTTGCTTATGTATTTCAAAAGTTTTTTTTATTGAAATCCTTATCTTTGGATAAATTAATGTCAGTATCTATTATTGAATCAGTGGTGATACCCTATTAAGATTTTTGCTGAAACCCTACTTGTTCCTTTATCTATTTTTTGAATTCATCCTATAAGAAATGTGAAGTGGTAAAACACCACATGTAGGTGGTTTTAGGTGTTGATACATAGATTTGGTGAGTTATGTCTTTTGTTGTTAGGGGTCTCCCCATGTTTTTGGTACTTTTGTAGTAGTACATTGTGCTTTTATTCCCGTTTCGCTCTTGGTTCATTAGTCCAAGAGAAGTTTATTCTTTATGCATACTATATAGTTTCTTCATTTCATCTTCAATGATTTGGGAAACATAATACCAGGTATTTCTTTTTTCTAATTCTAGGATCTAGTCATAGAATAATGGGGATCAAGAATTCCCTTCATGTGATGATCAGGAAAGCATGATTGTTAGGTTACCTGGGTACCAAGGGAGGTATTTTCCATTAAATGTGATATAATTTTGAAAAATAAATGTGTCTCGTGAATTATATATATCAATATGACATAATATAGAAGTAATAAAGGATTATATTTAAATCATATCTTTGTATTTGTATATTTAAAGTTGTATTAAATGAATATTATTATGAAATTAATTAAAATATATAATATATAATATTTTATTAAGTAATTTTAAATTAAAAATATGATTTAAATTACTCAGAATTTATTGTATATCATTGAAAAGATGAAAATTGGTCAATTTATTTTTCATTTTTCATTTTATGGTAAAATTACTTGTCCTTAATATGTTTAAAATTTTAATATTGTGGTCGATTTTCAATAAGGATAATGGTGGTAAAAACTAAATTAAAAAGATAAAAATAAAACACAAACATGTTAAAATTTTATTAGATGAGATGATTTTGACTCATAGAAATTTTATATGTTAATTATAACAATTTCATTCCATTTAGACGTGGAAAATAATTTATGTTAATAAAATAAATTATGTAATTCCATGAATACCCCTACCCTAACTTATAAAAGGACACCCCTTCCATATCTTCTTTATAATAATTTGATCATAATAGTTCAAGGATCCATTGAATAGTCATCCTCAATAAATCGTTATCCATATTCCATCAATTGTTTCCTTCCCAATTTGACAAAAATTAGATCATTAATAGGAAATCTTATGTTCTTATTTAATATAAGTGGTAATCTCCTTAAATGATCACTATGATTTTTTCACCTACATTTTTCTACTATAAATATATTTTCATTAGAAAATTAACATAACTATTATATGTACATATAATTATTAATATTATTATGAAACTAACATTATCTATTCTCTAATCAATCAAACTAGTGGTCAAATTATATCTAATGTGGTCTTACGTACCACCATATCAATGCACTATTTAATTCATTTTTGAATATCCACCATGATTTTATGGATATAAATGTAAATATATGTGATATATAAATATATGTGATGTATATATCATTATTATCAATCTATACATTACAGTTTTATGATAAATATGATGGACCAAAACTATCAATGTTAAACATTCAATGAAGATGAAATAGTAATCCCTCGTAATAGTGATTATGAAAAACAAATTTCATAAAATAGTGATAAATGGATGTAAGTAGATAATATATGGTATTATATATTTTATTTTTATTATGTTATATGCAAATATAAATTATATATTTATAATATTGGATGTTGAAACACATACCATAGAAGTTGTACATGATGTAAGAGTTTCTCATCTTTCTTTTACTTCAATGTGAAATATTCAATACTCCACACTTATTTAATTGTGTTTGTTTATATAAATCAAATTGATATTTTATATAATGAATATTTCAAATTAATTCCTTATAAGGTTTTATTTTATATTTTTATTTCATTAGTATTTTGATATAAAAGTAACTATAGTGGTATGGCTTGTTAGACATTCTCATTATTATTCGGGATTTTTTTATGTATAAGATTCTATTGGGTGAATTATTCAGTATTTAAATCCTAAAAACAATATATTTTTATTTTTATTTATTTATTTCAAAAAATAAAAGGTTATAATTTCATTTTCATCTATTTTCAAACTCAATATACCAAAATAATTGTTTTTATTGGAAAAAAACTTTTGTTTTCAATACAGTTGGAAATATTTTTCCATCAAATAAATATTTTAATTATAATATTTTAGTGGATAGTTTTAATATAATTAAAATATGTTTAATGAAAATTTTCCCCTGTTTTGATTTTTAGAAATGTTTTAATGGTAATCTTAATGAAATTTTCATATTGAAGTACTTTTTGACAAATTATTAAAAATTAATCAGGGGGAAAATTTTAATTTACAGGAAAAGAAAAAATTTCCATCTGTCATCACCACAAAATAAATTGAATATTTTTTTATAATATTAAAATGTTCATTTCCAAGAAAATATTATCTCACATATTCTATAATTTTTTATTATGAAAATTTCAATATAATTAATTAATTCATCATGATTTTTTGTAATTATATGTGAATGGAATTTATACTGATCAACCAAAAAAATTTATAATACATAAAATCCATGGGGGATAAGTTGTGAAGATAGTATTTTGATTATTTATTATATTGTTTTATGATTAGTATAACATGTGAAATATTATACTTATGTGCTAGTTTTTCAATATGATTGTTTATGTTGATTATGTTTTGAATATCTAATCTCCCCTTTCATATGATAAAATCATTGGTCTTATTATGTTTTATTTGGGGCCCCAATAGCCCCTTTGACTATCAGTAGTTCTCATGAGACCAATTAGTTTCGGTTTATGGATAACTCACCACTAAATAATATAATATATCTTCGAATGTGGTATAAGATGTAAGTGTAAGATTTCAACAATTACGAATTAGATCATTATGAAATTATTTATTCATATCCTTTTGTTTGATTTAATATATAGTATATCCCTGGAAAAGTTACATGTGCATGTGATAATTTATACAGAATTATTTGGGAATCAGTTTTTTCTTCGATAATTTCCATCATTATCAGTATATTGACTAAATGGTATTTATTTTTATTTATTCATTTTTTTATACTAAAATTTCCATATTCAATTTATTCTACCACCACGTTTTTAGAGTACATACCACTTGAGCTCACGCATAAATTTATTTATTTTCCCTAGGTTATGAATAAAGAATCTTTGGATGAGTTAAAGGATGAAGAATATTAATATTCAATATGTTTCATTTTATGATTTCAAATGTATTTTTATATTCATGAATGTATATAGTTTACAAAGACAACTAAAATGTTTGGTTATTCTAGTTGTGATTCCTTATGTCTAGATCCAATGTAATAATGTTACCACTTTCTATGTGATAATAGAGTTGGAGTCATTATAGTTGGTGTTAGATGAATTTTAGTAAAAACATTACAAAATAATTGTATTAAAACACAAAGTCTAGAACACAACCATATTTTATACATTGAATATATGTTACTTAGTCGAATATAATCCAAATGTTTTGGTAGAACTTTTTTTTATAAATACATATGTATGTGGATACAATAAGTGAGAATTATTTTTTGAACTGATGAATCCTATGTTAATTACTATGAATTTTTTGATTATATCTGGATAATAATTATGTTCCATGACTCGTGTGTAGTTACTATACACATAGTTTGAAGCTCCATGGGGGATATCAATTTTTTAATTAACAATTAATATATAAACCATTATGATGACTTAGATAATAAACCATATTTAATCCAATTTAATTTCATAGGGATATGGGATAATCCTAATACTTTTTGGGGTGATAATTATATACTTTATCATATGTTTAATGGAATAAATACCCCTTTTGAGACTTTATATGATGATAATTTATAATTATTATAGAAATTTTGTGAGAAATTTATGGAAATTAAATGCTTTCGTTTAGTATATGTTTTAGAGAAGATTATATATGAGGCACATTTCTTTTAATTTTATCGATATAATTTTAATATTATTAATAAACATTAGGGATTATATGATATGTGATGATGTGTTAATTATGGGTTATTAATGTTTTGAAGACATGTTCTATCATATTGATAACTGTTGGATTGAAATGAAATTTCATTATTAATTTAATTTTGGGTGACGTTCATCCTATTTTAGGGAATAGAATGGAAATTATATAATTATTGTCTTATAAATAGTACAACCCTCATAATAGAAAAAAATTCATATCTTGCAAGGCCATGACGTATAAACCCAAAACATATGGGTGATAAGGGTGTAACACATACCATAGTTCAATGTATATTCTTAGCCAGTATTATTTTTTTCAAATATGCTTATATATATATATAAAATATTGATTTTGAGAAAATTATTATAATATAAAATAATTTTAAATTTTTATAATTTCTATGTTGAGTAATGATATATTAGGAAAAAAAATTTGGGTGGAGGAATATGAAACCAGTAAGTTAAACGTAATGAATTATTAAGGAAAAATGCTATAAATTTTTTATAGTTAAGATTAATGGTATAATATAACCTCTTCAGTTAAAACAAACATTAATTTTATGTTTATTATGTTATTTTGGATATACGGAGATTCATTGAATGTATAATATATATCAAAACATCATTTTTGGTGAGATATTATTGTGATAAATGAGTTATTTCTTCATGTTGTGGTATATTCATTTTGAGTGTTAAAATACATGTTGAAAAAAAATTGTTTTACAAAATATTTTTGAAATAACATGTTATTATATTCTGAATAATATTATCCACTATTAATTGATTTTATTCCTTCAAAAATTCGACAAAAATGCATCATGTATACTCATATCTATTGGGAAAATATGTTATTATGGATTAAATTTATTAAAGGATGACATTATAATTATTAATCAATAATATGTCCTTGTGTTTTAGTCTATATAATGATAGATTCCAAAAAATATATATAAAATAATATGTAAACAAACCCAACTCTTATTATCATAAATTATATTAAATATATTTTCTATTCACCAATCACATATTTTTTTCTTTTATGGTCATTATATTACTCCTAACTATGTTCTCTTTGATAACCCCCATCATCACAAATTGTGAAAATACAATGAAATTTAAACCATTTTTTATCAAAAGTGTATAAGATTAAAATAGTAAATTTTCCTTTGATTTGATCTTTGATAGACATTATTACTAATCTATTGGTCCTGGAATAGGGTTATTACACATGGATATGAGCTTTGTTGAAATCTAAGCCATGGTAATATTCACATAATTTTTTTATTATTTAGATAATTTAATATGATTTTATTAATGTGTGTTATTTCAGTTGATTATTTTAATAAGATAAATAGATTTAAATTCTATCTTTATTTTTAATTCTTGTATATGTGGTTTTCACTAGGCAAAACATAACCTAAAATAAGACCCTAGGGCTGGGATTAGGATCCATTTATTTTCCATTTATTTAAATTTCCCAATTTCCTCACACATATTTCTTATTTATTTTTCACTAGAAATAAGCTTACTCATGAGGGGATCATGTTTTCCATTATTCATCAATGTCAGGGATGATGATATTATAGATGATAGGGAAAGGATGAAGCCTCACCATGGATTTTTGGTCATGACGATCATCATGTGGTAGCTTCCGATCATGGAATAGACCAATGTATCCCAGTTACCACCGTATTATAGGATCAATTAATTCTATTTTTTGGAAAATATCTTCATAGTAGTATTATTTAGTCTGTCAAAACATAAATGGGTTGTTTGGGTCCCATTTTTTTGATCTATGAGTAATAATGAGAATATGGTCATTTCAGGCCGACTCAAGGATTTGTATTTCTAGAAATCTATTGTACATGGTGGGTCGTTATATGAACGCATGAAACATGTTTTTTCTACTTAGGTAATTTGTGGTTTTGGACTACAGTTAGTGTACTAGGTGGAATATTACATGTAATGGGATTGGGTGTGTGGACGTGTACTCATCCAGAAACATATTGGGGGGGTTAATTGAACGTGTTTGGTATATGTCCAGTTCCCATGTTGGTTAAATTCTATATAGGAATACACGTTCATTTGTTGTACATGTTTGTGTATATAGTTTGGTAACCATGTGGGGTTACATGTTTTTTACTGGTTGTATACAAAATGTATTCGAGCATGTTACACACAGATTGGGTTTTAATAACATGAGATGATACACATGCTGAGATAAATAATGATTATATGGACAATATGCAGTGTTCTTTTAGAAGTATCCATCCATGTGTGCAATGTAACATTTCCAAAGATGGCCTTTACATTTAGTAAAACTAGTGTACATGGTTTTGGTTTTATTAACACTTGAAATGTGTTATTTCCATTCTGGTAATATGTTTTTATGGACTAAACTCTATGTACTTGGGGTATACACCATGTAATGGGATTGGGTGAGTGGTTGAGTACATGGCCAGACAACTAGTGGGGGTAATTGAAAATGTATGATATACGGAAAAAATATTATTTTGGTTAAATTTCATGAATGAATACAAATTAATGTGGTTTACATGGTTGGGTACATGTGTAGGTACCCCTGTAGGGTTACATGTTGTGTACTGGTGGCATATACAATGTACTAGAGCTTGTTACACATCGAGTGTGTTTCTGGTACATTGGAAGGTACCCCGGCAGAGTTACAAAATTTTTATGTGGACAAAATGGACTATTACTTTGGATGGTTCATGGCATTTTTCTTGTAAAAAATGTACAAATAGGGCCTTTTCATTTATTCATTGTGTACCACTAGTGCATGCCAGGTACTTCTCCCTTTCATGTCCCATTTTTATTTTTTTCACCCTATCATTAGATTTAGACTTATGAGTAATAATTTATTAGATATTTTAATTAAATATAATGATTTTTTTATCCAATTTACCTTTATATGTATTTTGGAAGGTGTTTTGGATGGTGAGAGTCATCCCCGATAATTTCAGAATGTTTTGTTTCTACATCACTTAGTGGGTTGGGTTGTGAAGCTGTATGACCTATGCGAGGGTTGCGAGCTCATTTTGTGGTCATTGATTTTATATGTTGGATACTATTTTTTTAGGATAATTTTTTATATTTCTATAAGAATAATCAATTAGTATCGCAAATAAATTTTTAGTTTTGTGCCTATGTGTCGAGACCATTTTCTCAAGGATAGAGTAGAAGATTGTTATTTATTATGATTTTACACCAAACATGTTAGAGCCTTATATATGGGATGCATAAATTAGATTAAAGTAAATTTTGGTTTCAATTATGTGTTTTTGATGAGATAGAGTGATAGTTTAGGATTCTATTGTGGTCTGGTTTCTAATGGAGTGATCAGCTGTTTCTAAAGCTGGGTATTGAAAATACCTGTATGGATTTTTTTTATATTTTTTTTAAGAACAATTACGGTGGGTCTCCATCTTTTTAGGTTTTCATGTGGACGATAGTGAATACCATTTTTTATAGTTTTGTGGGTTTTGAAACCCATTGGGTTAATTATTTATTTAGGATCGGTTGGTGACTGCTAAGATCCATTTGGGATGTCTTAGCACTAGAAAATTCATGTGCTTTTGGATGAGCTACATGAACAACTCATTTTTTTCCACTAATGATGTGGCCTTTATACTGGTGGGATTTGTTTCTATTGGAATTTAATGAGGGAATGGGTTCTATATGTGATTCACATGGTGGACATAGCTTTATGTTGTTTCCTATAAGGCCATGAGATCTATGAGTTTGGTTTGACCCTATGGTTGATCATAAACGTATTGTGGTGTGAGTTTTTTTGGATAATAATATATAGAGAACCATTAAGATCAATGTTCTTGTTCTCCAACTATGGATTTGGGTTGTTAATTCATTTTTTTGAAGTTGGGTTTGAGACCAGATCATCCCTCATTTTTTTATCCATTGGACATGATATTTGTGGTTATATTTGTAATGGATTGTGGTTTATGGTAGAGACACTTGGGTTATCATGGATTTAGCAATGGACTAGCGTATGATTTGGTTCTCTCCTTAATTGATAGGATATTTTTCGATGGGAAAATGGTGATAATGGATTATATGAATTATTAAAATGCTTATATATTTGATTATTAACCCTAACTAGTTTTGTGGTTAGCTCAATATGTACCTAGGAACAGATGTAGTGGTTTTTGTTTAACATAAATGATTTTCACTCATTGGATAATAGATTTTATACTCTCCTAGATTTTTATGGATCCCATGGTAAATTTGTTTGGGAACACAACTACTTCCTAATTTATATTTGTGGACCATCAAGGAAAATAGGTTATCTAGTTGTGTTGGCCTAGATATCATTGTCTCTAAGTTAGATAAATGTGTTACCTTACAACTGCCCAATTAGGGTTCTTTGTTTTTGCAGATGCCTTTGATTGTTCCTTATGGTCTGCCTTCTCTACTGGTTGAATATAGATGTATTTGGTCCCCAATATACATTTGGATGATGAAAATGTTTTTATTTTGTTGTGTGATCCATGTGTTATGGATCCTTCATTAGGGACTAGAGAAGCGGTAGATTTAACTAGGGTGTGATACTAGAAAATTATTGAGGGATGATTTATTGTGTTTTTTCACATTTTATGTTATTTTTTCATTTCTGTCATCTGATATTCGTTTTAGGATTTGATTTGGCATATCATCGGTCCATGAAAATTTTAGGATAGATGATGTTTTGGTTTACTATTGGGGGTGGCCTATTAATATTTATTTCTCTCCCCTATAGGTTATTATCGGTGTGCATACAGACATAAAGACTTCATTTAGGTTTGATAAAAGGAATACAAGTGGATATAGCTGAGGCCTAGTGTTTATGGACTAAGTGGAGCCACTAATTTGGAGTATCAGAATAGTGATGTTTCATAACATTTAGTGTGAAGAACATGAATGTAGTTTGGATTTCCATTGGATGGAGATCAATTTTTTTTATTTTTTTGTGTCCATCCTATGGGATATAGTATATTTTATTTTTTTCATTATTTGATTCTTTATAACTCTATTATTTATTTTATTTATTATATAATTATTATTTTTAGTTTTTTTATATACACTCATATTGATCAATGTGTATGAGTTTTTTTATTTTCTGTCGTTATTGCACTCTAACTAGAGTGTAAAAGTTCATCACTAGGATGACCCAATGTTTTATCAATTGAAATTAAATTCTAATAATTATGTTATATAATAACATGAAATCACAAATAAATGAACTACTAAGTATTATATGACTTTTAAACATAATATTTTAAATTATGTGATTTTAATTTCAAAAATTTGATCTAAACAGTTGTGTTCAGGGTGATTTTTTTGGACTGATGGGATAAATTATTTTTTTGGTGAACAATAACCTACCAGTATGAATAGTAACATACCATTTTGAATAGTAATATTACCCTTATAATTAGTAAATTATCCAAAATAATAGTAACATCACCCTTGAATGTTTAAAATTTTTTATTCATCTTATAAGCGATAATATGACCAAAGTCCAAGTATTTTTATTTTTTTAATTCATAAATAATAATTAAATTTAAAAGAAAATATATTTTACTAAAAGGTTCTAAATATTATATGTTCTATGTCTTCTGGATTCAATATAATTTTATAAGCCCTTATATATACTTTTAATGTATTACAAAATCTGTTATAGTTTTCAAATTTGTATTTTCAAATTATAATAATTTAAATAAAAATAATAATTAATAATATTTAGAAAAATATTTCTGTAACATTTATTATATTTTTAGATTTAATATGTCAGAATAAGTTTCAGGTAGATTTTTGGTATTTTTCTAAAATATTGGAATTTTGCTGAATAGTAAAATACAATAATTGACCATAAATATAAATTATATATTAAATACACAAGTTATTGAGTCATGGATAATGTAAGAACATTGGGTTATAAATATATTGCACGTATTAGTATTTTTTGTCACATGAATCATTACTATTTATTTTATAATTGAAAAAAAACTAATAATTAAAATATTAAGAAACACTCCCTCCCCTCCATTATAAAACCCACCCAAGCACTACTCTTATCTTCTCTCCTATAAAGACCATTACATGCCTAAATTCTTCTAAAATCTCTCCTCAACCTACTCCTATACATCCAAAAGTCATTTTATTCATTGAAAGTAAAAATCCTCTCCATTTAATAGTCTCCCAAGGAAGAGTGACATAAGATGTGAATTCTTCTTTTCAAATCACTTTCATTCCTTTCATGTTCCATTATTTTATTTTATATCATTGTATCAATTCTTGTAAATGTTATTGCAATTAATGTACCATATATTTACTTGGCTATTTTTTGATAATGGAATATGTTATTATCGTCTCTCCTTTTATCTTATTTTACACTACTAGTAAAAACACCATATGAGATGTGTTAATTTACCACATTTAAGGACAATGTGTCTTTAATTTTTGTTAACATATTCAATTTAGGTCACAAAACCATTGAAATTTTTGATGAAACTATAGTATTTGTATTAAGTTTCTTCAATGGTTCTACAATTTTTTACACATGGTTCTTATTTATAAAACAATATTTTATTGTTTTGATAAAAAACATCTAATTAACAGAAAAGATTATCTCTAATGCTTTTCATAATGATTCATATTCACTCCGAGTAACCGAATTATATATAAAACATTGTTACCTTATTTATATTAAATAATCAAATATATCTCCAATTATGGATGACTATCCACTTTTTACAAGATTATCTGTTTATTAATATAAGTAAACTAAACATCAAAAAAACGGACCCGAAAAATGAAATTGAACCTCACAACCAATCCAAAAGGTTATGAGTGAACTCAAAATGCTACACTAAAACATTTATATGTAGAATAAGATCTTTAATAATTAATTAATATACCTAATTAGATTATTTTGGTCATTAATATAATCTAGAGAACACCATCAGACTTAAGGTATGTGATTCTACCCGAACTTCCTTTATTCCATTGCTTTTTGTATTATTATTTTTACCCAAATGAGTTTGTCTTTTATTATAATGTAAATATTAAATATTATTTTTAAATTTTCTAAATGAATCTATCATGATACCTTTACTGTTATTTTTTTGGGATATACGTGTTTTTAAGTGGTTCCCTCCTAAAGTCTTCCCGATAAGCAAACCCATTTTAACGGATCTTCGCAAATTCTTTTCCAATTTTATGAAAACTCTATAATATATTTTAAGAAACCATTTTTTATAAAATTTTAATTTATATTATGAAAAAATGTTTTTCTACATTTTTTTATATAAAATATTATGCCATTTTCTATTTTAAGGGCTCTTTAGTATTTTCCTTAAAACTGCACTAAAATATTTTAATGATAAAATTTACTAAATACTATTCTTATATGTTATTACCTATGTTATTCATAACATACAATGACATATTCCAATTTTACTATATTATTTTCCACATATGTTATAATTCCATTAATTAATGGACACTTTCATCATATACTCATTTATTATGTTTTATGACCTCATTATGCGACTCATTCCATTCCATTGGTACCCTTATGCTTATATAAAATTTATTTTGTTTGATAATTTAGGTGGAAAATATATGCATGAACATTTTAAGTTGGTTAAACCACGATTTCACTCTAATTAATTGTGTAATGTTGAGTCAGTTGAGATGATATGTGAAATAGTCTTGGTGGTTAGCCTTGAATTGTGCTACCACGTGCAACAGTCTTGGTGGGTATCCATGGCTTTTGATCCTATATGAGTAACAATCCCTGACTCAAGAAAAACCAATGTTTTATGGTGGTTCCACATTACTATGCATTCATGTTTATAAGACCCCATGTTTATATGTTATGAATCTATAAGTTCCGTACCTTTTATATCATCATTATGTGTCTTCCAACACATGTGCTAAAGCATTATTTATATTATTTTTTCCTTAAATGGAACATAGCTCATCCCTTTATTCGTGTTATCTCCATGTAATCCTATGAATATTCATGTGCATAATTTAATTTAGGGGATCATTATGAATATTGACAAAATAAATGTAATATTTAGTCCCATGTTTTTTGTTTTATGTTTCTAGTCCCCAAACAAACTAGAAATTACAATCCTTTCCTTGTAATAAAATAATTCATCATTCTTAAAATCATTTAATGTTATGTGTATAATATTGGGGTCTCTAGAGTTGGTATCCAAGTATGGGAAAGCTATTTTTTGAGATGAGGAATGTATGAAATATGTAATAACCTTAGGGATGAGACTAAGTATAAGAAACCTCCCCAAAAAATTTGTAAGTATAATGTATGTGGTTTATAATGAATATATATCCCTCTCTAGATTGAAACAGGTATAGGTGTCTCTATAATAGTTCTATCTAAAGGTGAAACCCAAAAACACCACATTGATCTATACTCGAAGGGAAATAATGCATGGAAATGGGCCTTAGTTCACTCTTGGTTTGACACTCCCAATTGATATGATTGGGTAAATTAAAGAAAATAGTAAGAACAATTATTAAGGAGAAATAAGATCCCATATTAATATATGTTAAGAAATAGAGAAGTTATAACCTAGATTTATACCTAGGGAATCACATGTTACGATATACTTCTCCATTACAGATTTGCCTTTTATGTCCAATGAATCTTTTTTTATAATTAATAGATAAGTATTGAATTCATATAACTATAAATTATTATTTCTAGTTAAATTAATAAAATAGAAGAACACGCTAAAATTATAAATGTGATTTCATTTGAGAATTTAACCCCATTGAAATTATAAATATTATGGGAGAGGGTGCTCAAAATGTTATGAATGTAAATTCTCAACTTGCTCAAGTTATGAATAATTTCATGAATCATGTGAACTCCCTTATCCCATAAGGGAAAAAAGTTTTCATTGAAACCTTCATATGTAAAAGGATAATAATTTTTAGTGGATATTTTGATCCCACCTTTATGGAATTGTGGATTAACTCCATTGAAAAAGATATTATATATCCCCTAGTGGTTATAATAAGAGAATGTCATACTAGAGTTGTATATTTTTTATTGGAAAATAGATTAGTGATGTGAACTGATCAATAAAACAATTTCCTAAGAATTATTTTATTCCATGGATTTGGGGGAATTTGAGAATGTGTTTTTCAATACATATTTTCCCCAAACTCTCCAACTCAAGATGGAAAGGGAGTTTCATATACTCAAGTAGAAGGAATATGAGTCCATTGGGGCGCATAAAAAACATCACAAGGATTTTAATATATGCCTCCAACATTGTCATGAACACCGAATGAATAATGGATCACTTAATTAATTTACTAATGTCGTTTCAATGAATAACATTGGAATTTCGATACATTGACAGTTATGAAAATATTGTCTATTGTGACCTCAACGATAAAATAGAGATTGGAGACTCCTAGTGGTCATGTGGCCAAGTGAAAAAATATTATGATGGTGTTTAATATAAGAGGGTTGGAAAATAAATTCTATTATCGAAATAAGAGAGATCATCCCATGTGTCCAAATTGTGGGAAGAAGCATCCTGGGAACAATCTAAATGGAACCATAAATTACATTAATGGTGGAAAGATGGGACATATAGTAAAGAACTGTCGAAGGGATATAATGAATTTCACAAATATGGAAGAAGAAAAGTAGTTTTTGATCAACGCTCAGCCTATATTGCAGTGTTGCACCGTCAAGGAACATGGAAATTAATCATACAGTTCCCCTAATCTAAGGGTATCCAGAGACAATACACAACAAACACTATGAAAAAAGGAAGGTTTTATGATGTCAATACTAATACTGTGGAGCTAGACAATGATTTTGATATAGGTACACTAGTTTTTCATTCATGAATAACAAATTTACTATTTTATTCAGTTTATATGCATTCATTAATGTCTTTAATTATTAAAATATCTATTCAAACACCACCTCAAAAATTAGAGGGAAATTTATCTGTGGGAACAGTTAATGGGGAAATTATTCCATCCATGTTTTATAAATCTTCCCAATATTTTTTTGAACTTATCCTCCCATAAAATCTCATCACACATCTTTTTTTGCAATTTTATGTTATCATGGACATGGATTGGCTATCAATATACAAAAAAACATCTACTACCAGGAAAGGGAGTTCACTCTTCACATAAAAACTCATCCTATAATTCTTTTCAATGTATGGAGGAATATGAATCTCTTTTAAAATCATTGTATAATGCTTGGATAGTAATTCATATTGATCCAGCATATCTAGAAAAATTTATTGAGGCAACAGAGATGATAACACTCGATGATATGCCCGTCATGAGGGATTAAACTAAATAATTCCTTGAAATGTTATCTGGTATTCCTCTAGATTGATTAGTGGAGTTCAAAATTGATCTTATTCTCGGATCTATTCTTATATCATATACACATTATTGGATGGCAACTGTAGGGCTAAAAGAGTTGAACAAGAAGTTCTAAGAGAATCTAGAGAAGGGTTTTAGACACCCGATTGCTTGATCATGGGTGCACCAGTCCTCTTCATTAAGAATACGGATAGATCAATGTTCCTTAGTGTTAATTATCTTTATCTCAATAAATTCATGATAAAGAACCTGTGTCACCTTCAATATACAGATGAAATGTTTGATCAGTTTTGTGGCGCCATACATTTCTCTAATTTGGACCATCGGTCGAGATATCACCAATTATACATGAGGAATGATGATAGTCCTCAAAACTTCTTTTGAATGAGGTATGGAAACTATGAATTCTTTGTGATGTCATTTGGATGACTAATTATTTATAAATTGTCATGGATTTAATTATTATAGTCTATAGAGATTACCTCAGATAATTTGTTATAGTTTTTATCGATTATTTTTTGATATACTCCATGATCATGGAGGAATATGAATATTATTTAAATTCTTGGATAAATACATTGAAAAGGTAGAAACTATATTCATTGTAAAGTAAATGTGTGCTTGGGATGGAGGAAGTGTCATTCTCGGTGAATGTTATCACTAGAAATTGGATATCTTTAGACCCTTATAAGAAAATGGAAATTATAGAGTAGCCTATACCAACATCTATAACAAAAATCTACAGCATTTTGGGTCTAGTTGGGTATTATCATTTCGATTTGTGAGGAACCTCTCGTGAGGGATGAACCCAATGAACATGATGACATAGAAGGGATTAATGCTCATTAGGATACATGAATGTAAAGAATACATTAAGGAGTAAAAAATGAGTCATATCACTATGCCACCACTCACACTCACAACAAGTAGAGAACTATTTGTGGTGTATGGTGATGCTTTAACGAATGTATTGGGCTTAGTGATAATGAAAAATGATAAAGTGAATGCATATTCCAAAAGTTAGCTATAAATCCCTATAAAAAACAATCATTTTCATGATATAGATTTGGGGGTCATGATCATTGAATTGAATATATAGAAAATTTATCTCTATGGGTAGAAGTGTGAGATATATACTAATCATAAGAGTCTAAATTATATATTTAAATAAAATTGTATAATATGATCTTGTGAAGATGGTCAGAGCACATCATGTATTTTGAATTCTGAATCCACATTAATCCTGATAAAGAAAAAAATGTAGAGGATGGTCTATGTAGAAAGGATCTCATATTTTTATTGATTTTGAGAATTAAAAATGATATAATATTAAAATACAAGATGATGGACATTAGAACCATTAAGGTAGTAATATAATAAATCCTTTTTTAAATCATTTATCAACAATTCCATATGGATAAAATAAATGATGGTGAATGAAACGGGTCGAAATTTAGAAAATATTGGATGCTAATATAAATGGGTAATCCTAAATGTTCAAGACTGAGGAGGAATGAGTTTTAATATTTGGGTAACGATTATCTAATCCGTATTATCAAAAGAAAAATAAAGATCTTTTTAATGATGCACAAAGCTCAACCAACTATATTCTCCCGCAGATAACAAATATGTATTAAGATCTCTAGGAGAAAATTTTGTGGGACAATATGAAGAAATGTATTGTTGTTAATGCATCAATGTTCTTGGTATGTCAACAAGAGAATGTTAGATGAAAGGTGTCTATGGGGATTCAGAGTCCACTACCCATTCCAACATGGAAGTTGGAGAACATCACCATGGACATTGTGACTAGACATCATAGTAAATCCATAGAAAACAATCTTATATGGGTCATTGTGGGTCGTCATACAAATATACGACAAATTATCACAATTCAAGAGGACATCTAATTAGATCAACTTTTAGGGATATAAATCGAAGAGGTGGAAAGGCTTCATAGAGTACCACTATATGTTGTATCTGATAGAGGCTTAGATTCACCTTGATGTTCTGGAAATGACTCCAACATGTTCAAAGCACCAATTTAAACTATAATATGGCAAATCATCCTCAATGTGATGGAAAATATTAGTGAATTATTCAGACAGTAGAAGTTATTTTGATAGCATGTAAAATTGACATCAAAGAATGTTGGGATCAACATATTCCACTACTTGAATTATACTACAATAACAGTTTCCACTCCAGCATCTATATGGAACCATATGATGCACTTTTTGGGAAAGGGTGCAGAACACCGACATGTTGGGATTAATTTGGTGAGCGTAGGCTTCTAGGACACGAAATGGTCGAAGAAATAGTGGATAAGGGAAAAACCACTTAGTTTCACATTAAGGTAGCCCAATGTTGACCGAGTATTTAAGTAGATAGACATCAATGGACCATTGATATAAATTTTAGAGGCATGGTATTCCTCAATATATCTATATGGAATATGTTCATGAGGTTTGGGAATAATTGAAAGAAATGTCCCAGGTATATAGGTCCATCGATATTACTGATCTTTTCGAGGATGTGGTCTATTGAAGGGCACATGAACCAACCATACTAAAGTACCTGATATCTTCCATGTATCCCACTTAAGGATGTACAGACCAAATACTTCACATATACTCTCTTTATAGGTGGTACAGTTGGAGAATGATATTTCTTACTAGGAGAAGAAAGTAAAGATCTTCAATTGAAGAGATAAATTTATAAGTAACAAGACTACTCAGCTGGACAATGTTCTATAGTGGAACCATACGTATGAATAGGAAACATTGGAATAGGATGAGGAAATGAAGGAAATACACAAGAACATATTTATCTCTTAGAATGTAAGAAGATTTTTTGAAGGAGAAATTCCGTAAAGGGGGGTAGAATATAACTACCCAATGTTTTATTAATATAAATTACCCTCATATAATTTTGTTATATAATCAAATTAATTCACAAAATAGTGAAATTATTATGTCACATTTAAACATAATATTTTCACTTTTTTCGTTTGAATTCCAATAATCTGACATAAACTTTTTTGTTCAAGAATATTTTTGGCTCTTATGGAAGAATATTTTTTTGTGAATAGTAACCCACATCTACCAATAGTAACCTACCATTATGATTATTAATATAAACCTTATGAATAGTAAATAAACATTAAGAATAGTAACGTCACCCTTGAATGTATAAACAAAATTGAGACATCTTATAAGCGATAATATGAACGTAGTAAAAGTATTTGTATTTTTGTATGTCCTAAATAATTAACTAAAATTATGTAATTTATTTAAGAGAAATTTTTTCCCTAAACTATGTTAATAAATTATCAATTATATATATTTTGGTTTTAAGATTATTTAATGAGACATTATGTAATTTATGAAAGAACTATCAAATCAATTTTAGGTTTAAATTTTTTAATTTTTAGGAAAATTAATATATTATTTAAAAAATAAATATATTCATAATTAGAAAAATAATTTTAAAAAATAAATTTCATATTTTTATTTTACACATCATAAAATTTATAGGGCAAATTTTTTGGATTTTTCTAAAGTACATGATTTATTATGAATTTTTAAATACGGTAATTTACCGAATATATACATTATATGTTAAATACACTATGTATTGAGTCATGGATGATGTAATAACCTTGGGTTAGAACTCACATGCACATATTAATGTTTATGGTCACATGAATTATTACTATTTCTTGTCTTATGGATAAATAATAAACTAAAAGTTATAATATTAAGAAAACCCCCTCCCCACCACTATAAAATACACCCACACTCCTCTATTCTATATGCTCCCCTCAATCCATGTTCCTTGCCTATATTCTACTCAAATATCTCCCTAAGATGCTCTTCAACATCATACAACACTTGGTCTTCTCAAATTACCAAATCCTCTCCATTTAAATGGATCTCAAGAATGATTAACTCAAGAGGTAAATTCCCCTTTTCAAATATTTTATTTTCCACCCATGTTCCTTTATATTATTATATTTCCTTATCTATAATCATCAAAATGGTATGAAAACTCCATTATCATATATTTAATTAAATATTGTAATGATTATTTATTAATATATTATCATGTCACCTTTATTAAAAAACCATATGAGATGTGTTAATATACCACATTAAAGTACGAAAAGTTTTCAATTTTTGTTACCATCATCAATTCTATATATGAAATGAAATTCATGGTCAATACAGACTATAATATATGTATTATTTATAATATATTGTTTTCTAATATTTATTATCCAAGGTTTTTATTTATAAAACAATATGTGTTCATTGTGATCAAAAACTACCAATTAACCGAAAACATTATCGATCTACTTTTACATAATGATTCATCTCCACTCTAAGTAACCAAATTAAATATACAAACATGTAACCTTTTGGAATTATAATAATAAATATAACTCCTATTATGGACATCCATTTTCATTTTTCATGATTATCTGTTCATGTATATAAGTAAATTGAACATGAAACAAAAAGACCCAAACATTGATATAAAACATCATAACCAATCAAAAAGGTACTGAATGAAATCAAAAAAACTATAATAAATAAATTATCTGTGAAATATGTTTATTAATTATTATTTAGAGAATATAATTTTACTATTAAAATCATTAATATCACGTTGAGAACACCATCAGACATAAGTTAAGGGATTCTACATAAACCTTGTTTATACTTTCCGGTTTCTTTATCATTGCTTTTTAACAAAGGAGGTTATATTTTCATTTATTTTTCATATTAAAAATATTGTTTATATTCTCCAAAATCATGTATCAGGATCCATTCACCATTCAATTTAGTGGATATACATTTTTTAAATAGCTTCCCTCCGCAATACTTCTCAATAAGGAAACCTGTTTTTACAGAACGCCATTGATTCTTAACCAATTCTTAGAGAACAATAATTTTTTTTTGAACACAAATATTTTTATAAAATAGGTATGTTTATTTCGATAAACATCTTATTTCTATTGTTTTTTATTATAAAATATTATTATTTTTTCAATTTTAAAGGATTTTTAGTGTTTTCTTTAAAACTGCACTAGAATGATTTAATGCTAACATTTATTAAATAGTCTTACTACATGATATAAAATATGATTCCCATAATATTCCATCATATATTAATATTTTACATTATTAATTTCAATGTACGTTTTAATTCCTTTCATTCATGGAATCTATCATAATATTCCCTTTTATTATACAATATGATATGATTATGTTTCCCATTTCATTCTATGGGTACCCTTATTATTATGTATGATTAATTATGTAAGATTATTTATTTGGAAAACATATTCATGAACATGTCAATATGGATATTCCTAGATAGCTCTCAAATAAATTGGGTTATGTTATGGCTAACGAGTTCTTATGTGCAATGGTCTTGGTGGTTTTCCATGACTTGTGCTAACATGTGGAACGGTCTTGGTGGTTATCCTTGATATGTTCTCCCATGTCCACAAAGAGCATTTAATCATAGTAAATCCATAATTTATTATGTTACAACATTATCATGAATTCATGCTTATAAGACCCCATGTTTAAATTTTAACATTAAATATGTTCCATTCCTTTTTATATAATTTTGATAGGACTTCTATACCATTTGCTAAATCATTATTACAATGATATTTTCCTTACTTGAATTTTAGCACATCCCATTGTTCATGTAATCCCCAGGATATCATATGAAGATGTATAAGCACAATGGATTTTCGGATCTATTTATTAATACTAATAAATAAAATTTTATATTTCATCCCATTTTTTGTTATATTTATCTAGTCCTCTAGGACACTAGAATATAAGATCCTTGGATTATAATATTATGTATTATTTTGATTATAATAATATAATGTTATGTCTGAAAAGATAAGGTCTCTATAATCACAATATATTTTAGTTCCTATCTTCTTGTTGGAATCCTCTTGCACATAAGGACGATCTTTTGAGGCATTATGGTGGGTCGTATCTGGTGACATGTCCATTCGAACAAGGATGGTTCCTTAAAAAATGTTTTTAGAGGTTTTTTTGGTATTATGATATGGAATTTCGGTAGACTGATGGCCTAAGAATGGGTTGGAACTTTCCATGGATATTGAACTTCTGAGTCATTAACAATTTTTTCATAGAATGTATAAGCTTCAATGTTATAAAATTATTGTTCTTGGGTTTTTTTTTGTGGTTGTGTGATTTTACATAGCATGATACAGTTGAATTTTTTGATTATTCCAGTTTTTGGTTCTTTAAATGTGGGAAAGAATCTAGTTTCCATGAATAATTTTATAATGATAAGATTCAAATGAAATATGTGTATCTATGGTGATTTATATTTTATTAGGATGTTAGGACATGCGGATAATGTGGAGAGAGTTTTTATAGTGGTTGAGATCTAGTCCAATAAATACGGTCTGAATATAGAACTATTTTTATTAGAATTGGGATGTAATTTTTTTGGTGGCGTAATGATGGGGGAGATGCCTAAAATATCTTTTTATCAAAATCATTTTTCTCTAAGAAATTGGTTCCCCAGATTTCTATATTTCATGTTTATAGGGAGGTAATTATTCATTCCTTATGTTTCCTTTCATGTCATATGGTAGGGCACTTGTTCTTATAATCACTGATGATTGGGGTGGGTGTGGTTTTTCATCGTTGGATAGACCATCGAGGCCTTCTATCACATGGTTTAGGTTGGGAATTCTAATGAGTGGACATTGAGATGGTTGGATTAGATGGACCCTTGGCCCTACTCATTTTAGATGAATATTGGGTATCAAGGTGAGTGCATGGTTAGATTCTTACATAATTAGTTTGATGCACGTGTAGAGGGTGGCTATTGGTTTTAGGCTTGTTAGCCTAGTTTTTATAGTTATAGGACCACTTGAGATATTCATGTTTCAATAAAGGATTAATGTAAGGAAATCCATGTGATTATGAGTACACTGTAGTATTTTGGAGGTCTTGGGCCTTTTTTTGTTGTTTCTTGAGCATTCTTTGGGGGGTTTTCATGCTAGTTCATAGGTGTTGTTTTTTTGGAAATAGAAATCTGTTTCAACTAGATACATATTAAGTGTTGGTGATTTGGATTTTCTTTTAAATGTGTGGTGAAAATAAATATACTCTTTTGGAGTGGAGTATCTAATCATTAATAGTTGAACACCTCTCATGGTGGGAGAGTGTTGGGGATCTTGTATGACTGGTATTCATATTGTTGAGAAAGCTTCATTTGTGACTAATATTTTGAGAGATTATGTCCACTAGATATCTACTACGGATTCTCTTTGGAAAGAAGGGTTTGTGGAGAGGATTTTTTTATGATCCGCATCATCAAGGGTCGTGAATAATGGTGACTTTTAAACCTTTTGGTTCTAGAAAATGTTTGAATAGAATTTTTTTTAAAACTATCCTATGAGATAATCTATATTAATATTTATGACCACTCCATTGGTCTCAGAGTAGGATGCTTACACTTGGTCAATGTTTTTTTGGAAAATCAGGAATTTTCTATTTTTCAAGAAATATTTAATATATGAATAATTATGTATAAATTGATTTTTTCATTTTCAAATTACTGCATCATTTAAACATAGAGACAAAATTGAGATTCTAACACAGCTATTGTGTTAGATATGAGGGTTCATAATGAGGCATAACCTTGTGTCATCCACAAACGATTGGTATGGCCACCCTTTTCATTTAAATTAATTTTCCATTTTAATTTTATCCTCTTTAATAACTTTTCTATTTTTCCCTAGATTTCCACATACACATGAGGGGTCCCCACAATTTTATACTGTTAAAAATATTAAGGGATGGTGAGGGAAGAGATAGAGTGGAAAGGAAGAGGAACCATCATTGATCTTGAGTCGGGAAAAATCGTCATGTGGATGTTTCAAATAAGAAACTAAACCAATAATTTAATGTTATACAACCCAATGAAGGCCCTTCATGTTTTTTCCTAAAAATCTATATAGAATATATTTTTATTTTTTAGATCCATTATTTGTTTGTTTGGGACCACTTGCGAGACTATCTAAGAGTTTATGTGACAAATTGGTTGTTTAAGGATAATTAAGAGGTTTATATTTATGAAAACCATTTTACATAGTCTGTAATTTTGTAAACACACATCAGGTGTTCTTACTATATAAGGATGATGGGTTATTGGGACTACATACCATTTACTTATGGAAACATGATTTGTAGTTGGATTGTGAATGTGGTTGAGTACCCATTCAGATTTTTCATATGGGGGTACATGGTTGTATAGGGTATAAGGATTATTCCCTTTTAGGATTCATGACGTGTAGTCATACGCACCCAAGAGGGGAAAAATGATCAGGTACATGTGTCAGTACCCATTTAAGGTTACACGAGGTGTACTTCGGCGTGTTACAAACTATGAGGGGATGAGGTGAACATTATGATAGACATTATAGTGTAAAAAATGAGTACATGGGTGACAAACCTTGTACATTTTTAAATTACTTACTAACAATCATGTTTGAGGACAACGATTAATATTGGGGATGCATGTCATGTATCGATAACTCACACCATGTACTATTCCATGCCCTGCCCAGTTTCCCTATTTTTTCCATGGAGTCCAATTTAGTTTGTTGATGCATCCATTCTGATTTTTTTTCATGTAGATCTTGATGATGGTATCTATTTGGGGTTTAGTGTCTATTTGTATCTTGATTTGAACTACGAGAGTTCCAAATGATGAGTTTTCAGGTCTGGTTCCAAAATCGTTATTTGGATGGGTTGTAAGTTACAAGACTCTATTGAATGTATTGTGCTTATTACATTATTATGGATTGTGGATACTTACTACTATTGATCGGGATTCTTTAAAATGAGTTTGTTTAGTGGAGTGGATTAGTATGTCTATGGAGATCTTATTTTATCCTTGAATGATTATGATGTTTTTTTGGGCATAATGAAATTTTAGGTTATCTTATATATTTGGAAACTAGAAAAACTGTAGTATTTAGGTTTGGTTCACTCCATTTGATAGAAATTATGGATATGATCCTCTTTTTAATGATGATATGTTTGGGTGACTCTTGAGGATTCTCTTATGGTATTTATTTTGATTGGGAAATCAGTGTTTCTCGTAGTTTGCTATATAGAATGTTTGTATGGAAGGTTTTGTATGGGATTATGTTATAGATAACTTATAGAGCGTCTTATAATTTTAATATTTTCACGAGGACTATTTTTAATCAACCTATTGGCTCCCGTGTACATTTAGTTCACATTCTAAATGTTCTTTACCTAGGAGTAGTTGATGTGAGTTTTGGTCCACTTGGGATGTTTTATCACTTGTTGTCTCGCATGATTTTGGATGAGCAAGTGGAACCCCTTGTAGGGTTTCCCAATACTTATATGGAATTTGGTATACTTTTTGTTGTTTTATGGGTTTTTCCTAATTTTGTTTTTGTATTTGTGGATTATCATGGTTTACGTTGCTTTATGTTGTATCTCCATTTACTATGAAAGCCCTAATCTTTGTCGAAAGATGAAACAGGTCATCGATAGCTGATGGTGTTTTTCTTTTTAGATGCTAATATCCAGTGGAGTATGAGAGCCATGGGAATATTGGCCAAGAATGGATAGACACATCTAGTTTTCCAATTTGTATTATGGGTTATAGGTTAGATAGTCCCATCTTTGGGAACTCATTGGTAGTGGTCTATGTGGTAGTTTTTTTTGGACTGTTCTTGGTGGAGGGGACCCAACTGTTACCATGGAATAGGAGTTAGATCGCTATTTGATGTTGTTTTCTCTTACATTTTTTGACTATTTGTGGATACGATAAGTGGGAACATATATGTTTTGGATCAATTGAACAACATCTAGTTTAATGTTTTCCATAATAACTATGGAATCTTGTTCGTGATGATACTTGTCACTCAAGGATTGGGTTTTCGTGTCAGGGATTCTTTGTGCTCCCTCAGCCACAAATGTCATGTGCTTCGACATTTGAATAGATCCCATGTGACTTTTTTTTGGACTACAACTGGTACCCAATATATTATTCATGACCATCAGGAATGACATGGTCTGTAGTTTTTTCAGAAACGATATTCCTCTCACCAATTCAAAAAATTCCATTTGAGTCATAGATCATGGTAGATGTTTTTTTATTTTTTATTTCATATGATTATATCATGAGGTATAGCTTTAACACTTTTTATGATTATACATCTTAGGTCTTCTTTGTAAATTTATTATGTGTTTTTGTTCTCATGTGGTTATGTGAGCCACGATCTATAAATCCTATGAAAAGTGTCAAAGTAGGGGAATATTTATAATGTGTGTCAGGATAGAACCCACTAGTTGCATGCCTTCTTGTGGTTGTTTTTCACCTACTGTAGTTGTATTAATTATGAAATAGGGTTATTGTTTTCAACTTGGCTAGGCATATCAAATGTTCATGAACTTGTTATGAGAACATAAGTTCACTGCCAAGGGTGGCACAATGGTATTTCATTACCATGCATTTTACATGAACCTCAATCTACATAATGACTTGATGTGTAATATTAGGTTGGGGAATAGTTTTCATAGTGGATGGGGTTGAGGATTCTTTCTTCTCGATCAATCTATGTCACTCATGTGGATGTAGGGATACTGTTGTTGCATCTCGAGCATCATGGAGACCGATTATGTGTTTTTTCATGATGATTGTCTGAGATATAGTCCCACTATTAGTATTTTATTTATATGGTTTCTATTTTCCTCCGAATGATGAACTGATTGTTATATATTATCCATTCATTTAGTATCTATGATTATATGTTGCATTTAATTTATTACATAATTCTTTTTTTAGGTTATTTATCAAACAAACTCTGATATTGATAAATTTTTATGAGTTCAACTATTTTACATTTTTATTATTCACATTACAAAGGGTATAGTCTTATAATATATTCTTTTAAACCATTACACCTTTTGGGAATACTCTAGAATATGTGTAGTGATTGTGTTTTAATGGTGGGTGAGATCGAGTTAAATTTCAAGATGACCCTGGCTGGTTTGTTTCATTCTCTACCAATTTATATGAGTCCATGAGCATGAGATTTCACTTCCTTGTCTATATTTCCAATTTCAACTAATTTTAACATATTTTAAAACCCTGTTTTGTATTATTCCATATGAAATTCATATTTCCCTTTCCCTAATTTTATGTGGATATATTTTTAACCATTTATTTATTTGGTATTTCAATAAATGAATTTTAAAATTTCAAACCATTCATTAATGATTATAAGATCGACGTGGGAGGAAACCATTTATTTTATATAGGGTGACTGTAATACCCCAAAAATTTAAAAGAACACAATGTTCGATAATTTATAAAACATTCAACACCACATTTAAATTAACACTGAAATATATTTTTTCAATATTTTTGATATAACCTAGATAATGAATGGGTTGTAGAAATAGTATCAATTAAATTATTATATATATATGTGATCTAATTAATAAATAATTACTTATTAATTTTTAGAAAATAATTAATAAATTTTTAGTAAAATTATATTAAATTTTAGAAATATTTTTTTTTCAAAAGGATTTTATTTATATTCCATGGGAAAATATTTCAATTAATTTATATAACAGATATATATTATATTTTATAGAAATAAAATAATGTTTTAAATATGAATATAAAAACTTTCATATGGATAATTTTTATTAATTTTCTGAAATGATTTATTTTTTAATGAATATAAAAAATCATTTTTTTATTTTACACTTTATTTTTGGTTCAAGAAATTACAGAGTTCCATTTTATTTTAAAATAATTCAAAAAAATTATCTTTCGTATTTTATAATTTATAATATTTACTGGAATATACATTATGATTTTATTCTATTTCCGAACATTTTTATACCTGAAAATCCATTTTTCTGGGAATCTATGTTTCTTTGTGTTTTTAATTTTGATTTGAAATTTATTATTGAAAAATATAAAATTTATATACAAAAAAATAGATTCAATATATTTAATTAAGATGTTGTAATATTTTAAATAGAACCCATATTTTTTAATTATTAATAATAACATTATTGAATAATAAGCACCCTAACATGGGTAAAATGAGTAATTAAGGTACGAAATAATTTAATATGGAATTAAAAATTAATCTAAACCATTTATTAATTTAACTTTATTGACATATTTTTTTATAATAATATAATTTCTTAATATATAATATTTTGGTTTCGATTTAAAAATGATTTTGACCAATATATTATTTTATTTAGGGAAAAGTAAAAAACTGAAATTGTCTTAAATTTATTATGTTCTAATTACTAACATAAAAAAAACTAGATGCTATGATCCATTATAAATAGTAAATTTAAAAATATATAATTTATTGTCATGTTACATTATATATAAATTTTATGGATGAAATAATTTCTTTAAATGATTACGCAACATCGACACAATATTTATTCAAATATTTGAAATAATAAATATTAAAAATATTGAAATTGATATGATTTAATTGAACTGACAAATCCTAGAAATAAAATACATCAATATGAAATTATAGGGATTTTATAAATGATTATATTGGAATTACCATATTGTTTTCAGATTTTTAATGTCATATTAAATTATATGTGCCACAAATAACATTAATTATAATTTATAATAAATTAAAATTTCCAAAATGAATTAAATATAAAAAAGAGTTAATTATTCCTAAAGAAATATATTTTGTTTAAAACCTAATTCTCTCTTTAATTATGGGTCTTTTTTCTGAAACATTATTGACGCTTAAAATGTAAAAAAAGTTAATATTGTGGTATTTCATTGAAGGGTTAATGACGGGTAAAAACGAGGAAATTTGGGTGAAAATTTAACCAAACCATGATATAATTTTATTTTATGAGTTTAGATAGATAGATAATAATATTCTATTTTAATTATGCCCATTTCGATCCATTTTATCATGAAAAATAATTTACAATAATTTTATACATTATGAAATTTAATTAATAACCCTCCTTACACATATAAAACGACAACCATTAAATATATTATATACACCACATTGAGCCTTATAGATAAAACATTAAATAAAAAATATTCCTCTAAAAATTCACATCCACATTATAGTGATTTTGGTATTTCAAAAATAACATCCTTATGATACATAAGAGGACAAAAATGGAGTTGTTTCAAAGAATATTTAATCGCCTTAACTGATCAATTTCATTTCCTACTTCATCTTTTACCTCTTATAAATATATGTTATTTATCCTAATATAAAAAATTTAGTATTCTCGAAATAATTAAATTTAATTATGATTAGGAACCCACCAGTATTCACCCTCTATACCATCAGATGGAAAGTGAAATTATCTTTAGTTCCTATGTACGGCCTACCATATACATCAATTATGTAATTCATTTTAATATGTATTCCTTTTATAGATTACTCTAAAAATAAATATTCTTGATATATATATATATAATATTTATATCATGAAATATATTCATGATCTCATGTAACGATTCTCAATGTATAGGCACCAAATCTATCAAACGAAAACATACATTTAAAAAAATAGTTGTCACTCAAAATATAGATTTCAATAAAGAGTTATTGACAAGAAATGATAAAAGGTTATAAATAAATAATTATTGGTATGAAATATATGATTATGGATATAGAATATATTATCAGAAATATATATTTATTATAAAAGTGATTACAACATGTATGATAAATGTCATGCCTGGAATTAAGGGTTTCTCTTATCACTTTTACTTCTTTGATACATATTCTATACTCACCACATATTTAATTTGGGTTTTGTATATTTTTCCTATTAGTTTTTTATTCCGTTAATATTTTATATTAATTTAAAATTATTCATTTTATATTTTCATTTCATGGGGATTATGATTCCAATGGAACCAAAGTGTTAAGGGTTTGTTTCACAATCTTACAATAATTCAATATTGTTTATGTTTATCTATTCGTAAAGGGGATTATTTGAAATTTATATCTCCAAAAAATTAATTTTTGTCATACGTAGATATTTAAATAAATAATAATTATTTATTTAATTTTTCTATCTTTATATTCTCAAGATACCAACAATATATTTTAAAGAGAAACAAAAATTGGTTTTCTACTTGGTGGTAAATATTTTACTTCCATATCCATATTTTTTAACAATATTTTAATGAATACATTAAAAAATATAAAACTACCCATTAATGAATTTTTTAAATATTATTGAATTTGAAAAAAAAAATTAATAGAATTTTCGTTCTAATTTTAAAATAAAGAAAATTTTCACTTTATTGTAAAAACGTGTGAAAGGAATTTATTGAATATAATACGAAATGACTAGAATTTACAACTATTGTGGAATCTAAATGAATTTACTATTCTATTAAAATATCGCTTTTTTATATTTTAAGAGTTTTTTTCCCAAATATGTTAGATGTTTTTTATTTTAAAATCTAAATTTTAAATAAAAAATTGGGTTTTTCTCATGAATTAATTTAATGATGTCTTTGTTATGTACTATCATCAATGATAAAAACATTTTTTATACTAATTCATCACTTGGGATATTTATTAATGACAAAATACTTATTATTTATATGGATTGTTTTTTATCAGCTTTACAGAGGGAATGTTATCAATTTGAATTCTATATTTTCAATACAACCTTTTTGATTATGTATTGAAAGATTATTCTCCACATTTATATAATTAAAAAATTAAACTTACAATATGATGAGTTTGTTCCACTATATTTACCTGATGCATAAATTTTTATATTTTGGAAAACTAGTTTGGGTGTTCAAATGAGTATTTACACATTTATGTCATATACCATTGCATGAAGCAATAATAATAAGTTTTGGATGTTTATAAATATTTTTTTTATAATTATGTGATTAATTATGAATTTCAATGTTATTTTTTGAATTTAAATTATATAAATGTATAAATTTATATCTCATGTGATCATTTATATCAATTTATTAGATAATTATTTATTCATTCAACATTATTTTTCATGATCATGTAATTGATAAAATGGAATGTTTTTTTTATATTTTCAATTTTACAAATTAATTATGTATTATTAATTCTATGATGGTATCCAATTTTATTATTCCCTTAATGAGAATTTCATCACACATTCATTTTTTTTATTCTCCCAATGATATAAAAATGAAATCACTGTATGAGATCATGGATGTAGAATATTAACTTTCACTGTATTGTGTTATTATGTTTTCAATTATAATGCAAGATTGAAGTATGTATCTAGTTTATTAATAATGAAAAAAATTGGTTCATCATAATTTGATTCATTGAATCAGGATCCTAGGTAATAATATAACAATAGTATCCATGCTACAGGATTAAATGTCCCCACACATTCAAAAAATTCTTATTGAATAAGTTGTTCCTTTGAAATTTCACTCTTCTTCATTCACAATGTTTCATTCATGTTTTATTCTCACTCTAGGGTGAAATTATATCGTGTCCCTGTCCACTATAATCAATTAAAATATGTTTAGTATCTATTTTATAAAAATTAATTTTGAATTGTTTCATATTTTAATTAGATAAACATGAAATCAATATTCATCATCCTATTACCATCTATTAATTCAAATAAATAGTAAACCAATATCGATCATTTTCATGATTTTTTTAATACTCATTCAGCATTTTAACAGTGTTTTTCATTTTGAAACTCAAATAAACCAAATGAATGACTACAATCATATAGATTTATATCTTTAAACCTATTCTATGATAACATATCCATATATTCAAATGTTCCAATTGTGTCCTTACCGTATGATATAAAACAATATATCATTAAATGTGCATTAGAAGACCTTGAATATTAAATCATTTGTTTCTTTTCGCATGGTGTTAAAATGTATGAAATGTGGTTCTCATCGCAAGATCATAAAGTACTTGAAATTTATGTATTTGTCACGTGTTATTAAATAGCTTTTCAAATGATCCTCAATACACGACCAAAATCAAATCAAATATTATTCTCTATAACCCAGATAGAAAACAAATGAAGAAGTTCAAGGTAGGAGAACAAGAGATATGATACAATACAATATGATAAAATAACCTTTTATGCCTATTATTTTTATTGTTTGGTTCCCTCATATTTATTTTTGGATATTCAATTATGGATTTAATTAGACATATAACTGGATATCTATGGGATTCCAATCCTATACCAGGATATATATTTCACATCACCCATAATTTAGTTAGAATAATGTTGGTGTGATCTGTCATATAAGATATATCAGTATATTGATTCTTATTTTATTAGGATATATAGTGATGTCCAAGCCATATAGTTTGGATGGAGCCTTAAATAATCATTCACTATAACCACTCTCTTAGTGATCATAACTACATTTTCCTAGAAATATGGATTATAGAATACCTACATCACCAATCCTAAACATCCCTTTTAAATAAATAATACATTAAGAAAAAATTTCCTTATATTTATAAAAAATTTCGATGATATTGGAAATAAGTTCATCAAGAATGAGGTTTTATTTACCAATGTAAATTAATTCATTCCTTCTATCTGGATTTCTATATAGATCCCCCAATAAGGTCATTCAATTAGAATCATTTTATCATGTTGATGGGAAATTTTTCTAAACATCATTCTCTCCCCAAAAAATCATTTCTAATGATAATATTTCAATGTGGAAATCAATATTTACATATGTACATATCTCATATCATCATTCTAGATCCAAAAAACATTTATTTTTTTAATTATTATGTAATCCTTAACTATTAAATTTTTTTATGGGAACTCATAACCCTTTTTCCCTTTTTTATTTTTCATTTCCACTCCCTTGGTGGAAGAACTATATCCACAATTTATGTGAACCATTCCTTTATTCCATCTATATTAGAGATTTTATACCACTATATTGACATTAAATTAACTTCTTCCCCGCCCGCAGGAAGATTTTATCAATTATGGTCTAAGAAATATGGTATTAAACTCTATGATATAAATAGTTTCTCCCTATATTTCCTTAAATTATTGTTAAAAATTAAAGAAAAAATTTTCACCTACTGTAAATTAATTTCTCCACCCATAAATCATCTGACATTCTATCTTATGAAAATATTATAGAACAAATAATAATTTAAAAAATCTCTTGGTTACCATTATATGACCCATAATAAACTCGATCCATGCGAGTTTGAACTTCTTATCTATGAAAAATTTAGAAAATTTTCTAATGATATCTCTCTAGCATTAATATTTGATCTATTTACAATGAAATTACACTTAGGGAAAATGAAACCCCTTTATATTTTTATCCTTCATAATCCTCTAATATTTCAACAGTGAATGAATCCTCTCTTGTATTCAATGGAAATTTTAAATGAATACATTTTAAAAGAAAAAATACATTAGCCTGTCTATTAATACAAAAACATAATACCGAAAAATATATGTACCACCAAATTTTTCATAAACCCTTAATGAATGTATTCATACTAAGGAAAATGTAACTAATTGTTCACATGCCTTGTTTACATTATATTATACTATTCTATTCAAAAGTATTCAATAGTCAACCCCTATATATGTGTCCCATATCATATTTATGATTTCAAAATCATGGTTCTTTGTTATACAATCAATTATCTAAATATTAAGGTTTCTTTGACATCCTTGATGATACAAATACATTAAACATACTCACATTAAATAAATAAGTTATATCCTCCATGATCATTATATTTTTTCAAATTGGATATACCTAAACCACCTGACATAGTGGTATGATCATCGTAATCCAAAACTCTAAGAAATTACATATGGGGTGAACTATTTTACCGATAAATGGATAATTATTCACATTGGGTTTTCCTTTCCCTAACTAGATAAATCATATATTATTTTATTAATATAATCCCAAAAAAATATTTATATTGTCCAAACGTGAATTAACATAACATGTATATGGAATGAGACATAATGATCACAATGAAAAACCTATAAAGGCAATCCTTATAAAATGATGAGTATTTAGTTTCTATATATATAATCTATGTGATAAAGGTAAAATTGAGAAATATATAAAAATAAAGGGTCATGAAACGTTATTAGGTTGAAAACATATAATGTGAAACCTGTTTAAAAGTTGAGGTGTTGGATACAAAATTTCAACCATAAAAAGGATTTTTAAAATGATAGATTCAAGAGAATAAAAATAAGAAAAATATGAAAATATGATGGGATCCCCTATATGATCCGAGTAAATGTCAAGTTATTTATTCTATTTTTCACTTCCAAGAAAAAAGATAGATCATTCCCTCAACCATAGAATATAATTCTATAAGACAGATGTGAAATGAAATATGGTATAAACCTAGTATTGCTGATGTCTCTTCCATTTTAACATCCTCATTCTAATATCCCCCTTCAAAATCCTCATAAAATTGATTCATCTCATCCAACATATAAATGATCCTAATCTAGTATTTTGATGATGCATTTATACATATACACATCGATGAGCTGCACCAATGTTAAAATCATTAGAATTATATCGGTATATGGTCAATTTTATTATGATGATGGTGTTTTTTCTACAAAGATATATATGTCATTTACATAATGAAATATTTTTATTATGATGATGGCGTTTTTCATTCATTGTTCTAGTAGATTTAGGTTATCTCAATATTTATTTTTATTGTTACCTAGGTTATTTTTAATGTTGAAATTAGAACAAAATGAATAAATGTTTATTGAAAAGTGATTTAGAAGGGAATTTAGTTTCATTAATTTTCAATAAATATGAGAGGACATTCCATAACATATATTAACTCTCGATGTTAATGATTTTATAAAAATAACTATCAAAATATTCATAAAAAGTAAGAATTGATTATTTGGATTCACCCAAATTGTGTTGTTGTATTCCAAGTCCTACAAACTATAATTTATAAATAAGACAAATAATCTCCACAATTATAGAAGGAATATTTCATTCACTAGTTTTATATTCATCATTATAGGATTATCATTTTACCAACCCCTCTTCTAAACATCAATCTATTTTGGAGAAGATACATCGGGAGTGATTTTTAATTAACATTGAGTTGACATAAAACTATTTTTAACAATAATGTGACTCATCTGGATATATATAAGGACAAATATTAGTATATAATGTTGTTTTATGGTAATAATTACATGTCATGTTTATTTGTGATTTTTTTTCACACCATCAAATGATCTCTGTCTTGGGATTATGAAGATTGTGGTATTAAAATCAATTTTCTACAAAAATTGTGAACATTATTAGAAGCCTATGAGGGTCCATTAGAATATACTCTATTGGATTATGCAATACCACTCATTATATGTCTTACTAGACATATTCATAGGAAGTTAAAAATACACTTAGAGATTCTTATATTTTTTCAAATCCCATCATATTGAGTTAGATGTACTTGAAAACTAAATCTCTTAAGGGAACTAATTTTGATTCACCCAAAGTGAATGTGGGTCATGAATTATTCACATCCTATAAACATTCTGATCACTGAAAAAAATAATTTTAGAATATTATCATGATCCATGATGTTTGTGATGTATCTATTGGGACAGTGATCAAAAGACACACATTAGCATTGAATTGTAAAAGAGGTATAAATATAGACTTCTAAAAGAACCCATCAAATACTAGATTAAAATATTATATTATAGTGACAACCCCTGGGATGAGTTTATTCTATTTTTATTATATAAAATTCAGCCATTAAATTATGGTGTAAGGATCCCCAGGCCACATTGATGCCTCATTATGGGTGGTTAAAAAAGATACATCATATCTTGTTATGGATAGTTTAGCTGATTTATTTATATTCTCCCCCACAGTGATATCATGATTATTAAATAAAGAAGAAAATATGTTAAAATAAATTCTTTTCGATGTTCTTTAGGTTATAATATAGAAATTCCTGGTAGATCAGCTATTTCAAATTCCCACACATGTGATGTCACGAACTAGCCTGAGTGGACCCTCGACCGATCACCCAGGCCACCCCATGACAAGTCTCAATATGAATTTCTGATCGTAACGGGGTGAAGACAAGCACACAGGGAATCAATAGAGTACATAAGGGAACTATTTATCCCAAATATAAACAAACAAAAAAATAGAGAAAAGAAACAGGAATCCCAAAATACCTTTACATAAAAATTGAACTGAACATTATTTGTACACGAAAATGAATATAAAACTAATCCAACATCTCAACTGACCAAACCTGACATCCAACTAAGTCCATGTGACACCTATGGTAACTCTTGAACAAAATGATAACACATCGCTCAAGGTGATCAAAATCAAGATGAAATTGTCACAAGGGATAATAATAGAAGAAGACTATTGGTGTGAGTATTAAAACTTAGTATGTTAGCTTGATATTCTATTCCCAATTCACATATTTTAAAATAAAAGAAACACAAATTTAACATTTAAAAAACAAGATATAATGTTTTGTTTTCCAAATGAGGTGACATTCTATACAATAATTTACCAGATAAAAACATGCATGTTTTTTGAACAAAAATGCTATTAACGATTTTCAAAGAGGTGATACATAAAAATAAAAACAGTTTTAAAGAAGGATGATTTCAAGAATGTACAATTTAAAATAAATCACATCAAATGCATAATTTCCAATGCGAACAAACCGTATGATGACTGTGAGTACAAAATAGCCAATCATTGCATGTCACGAGAACACCCCTAGGCACTAGTTAGTTGGGATCCCCAATTACCTCTTATCTCGGTGAATGCAACAAAAATAAATATATGTTCTTGTACACATGAGACAATCGTATAGATAATAACCATAACCAAGTGGTCACCCAAAGATATCATCATTATAGTATAGTTAGTGGTGTCATTATCAATCATGTTATGTGAAACAGGTGCCAAATTCCACGGGATCAGTAGAATACTAGTACACGTTCGCATATACACATACATCCCACAATCATGCTTTATATTTTTTCATGAATCAATAAACCACTAAAAAGTTTCCTAAAACAATTTCAAAGAGTCTTACGAGGCCATACACATAAAATCCATTCAAATATTAACTTATAAGACCAAAAACCCACAAATAACATAACAATACATATTTTTCATCCCCAAAATCAATTAATAAATCAATTAAATGTACCATTAAATGGCCACAAAATATAGAACATGAAATAGATATGGAATCCATTTTTTTCAAAAAAAATGCCAAACAAACCTTTAAGCCGTTATTAAAAAACATTTGAAAAAGGTATTCATTTAACAATAGTAATAAAGTTTATACAAAACATTTACAATAAAAAAAATTCATAAATCCATTTAAACACTGAGGTTAAATATTCATAACCCAACTAGAATCATAAAGAAGAGACAGTGGCCATTTTCCGGCATGTCGGGCCAATCATGTTGTAAACCAAAAACCCATTTTTTAGTAAAACCAAATAAAAATTTAGAGCCATAGATGGAACCAAAAATAACTTTTTTAATTCATAAAATTAATTTATAAATCCAGAAAATTATTTTATAAATCACATATAACTCCTAAAAGAAAACCAAAAAATTTACCGAACACATGACATACCCTTTGAAACAAAAAAATTATTTTAAGCACTTGAAAATGAATAAAACACCAATTTCATGCCATATTTTTTTCACACTACTGTAACATGGTCTAAATACCATAAACTAGGTTATAAATGTCACAAAATAGTTGTGAAAGATAGCAGATCATTTAAACTAACACTTGGTGTGCACTGTTATGACTAAACAACACTACCTTCTACAAAACAAGGCTTAAACAACCTATTTTTAAACCCTGAATATTATACAAATGATGAAAAGAAATAATAAACATATATATCTAGTGAGAAAAATAAAAAAATTATGAAACTGATTTGATAATGTCATGTTGATGGGATATCTTACCTCAAATACTTGGCATAATGGAAACACATACACGATATAACCATCTGAGGGTTTATAAACACTAGACATATGAAGAACAACCCGAAATGAAAACCCCCACATATAAAATAATTGTATAACATAACCATAGGTCGAGAATGATTTTAGGCGACAATAAATTTAAGAAATAATGAAAGGAGGAGGAAGAGGGAGGATAATGAGAAGGAATCTCACCTTGGAAACTGGAAAACTCTTTGTCTTCCCTTAGATATGAACCCATATAAGAAAGGTTATGTCCTAAAAATTCATCGGGAGGCTCCTATGGTCTGGGAGAACCTAGGGAATACATTTTTCTGAAAAAATAGAACAAATATATTTATTTGGGAATTAGAAAATATACCTTTGGAAGTATTGGACGATTTGAGAACCATTGAGAATATTTTCCCTAATCCATTACATGATGAGATCCACAGATATCAAATGGATCGTGGGGGTTCATATAGGATTCATGGCATCTATTGAATGGTGTAACCACCAAAAATTATAAAATCATTAATATGATATTAAAGAAAAAAATAATTGTTTTAAAACTGGAATGTGGATCATGGGCTAGACCAATACAAAAATAAATAAACAAAATTCAAGATGATTATGTATTTCTATGTTGTCCAGAATTATATAGTAGTTTTTACATGTCAGTGGAGGATAGGTGGGAAGTGGAATTAGTAAAAAATGTAGAAAAAAATAAGGAGTTATAAAAGAAACAAATTGGGGTTTTAAATCCGGCAATGGGCTATCAATTGGCCCAAATCATGAAATAACAACCCTTTTCTCCAAAACACGCAAACATGCTATGGGGAACCAATAGTATGATTATTAGACATATATAGAATTTCAAATATCAACATCACACCAAAATCACAATAAAAGTATTGGGATGTCCAATGAACTGGATCAAAACCAAGCCATTAAATGAAATGAAAAACCGAGTGTGACAATTCCACCCACCATTAAAAAATTCCACCCCTGAAAATCCAGAATATATTACAGCCGAAAGAACAAAACCTATGGTTTCATTATAAACAAAATCCTTCCTCTAAATCTAAGTAAATATCATTCACCATTAATGAAACATAATCTTGTTTCCCAAAAAACACTAACTCACAAGGACATTTAGATAATCAACCGAATTTTCAAGCCACCATATCCACAAGAAAGTCAAGAACTAGATTTATGGGACTTATCTGAATGAACCAAATGATCAAACAAAACAATTTTCACTCATGGAAAACAATAACATGGGTGGAATTCAGAACATGCTCTCCACCCTTAAATCACAACTACCATTAATGATATTTTTAAAGGAAAGATCTTCTAGACCAGTAGTGGCTCTCCCAATAATTATAGATGAAAAAGAAATGAAAAAACGGAATTGATCATGAACTAGAATCGGGCCTCACCTGCACTTGACCACCTAAAAACTCCCAAAACAACCTAAAAACCCATGTTGAGAGGGTTACAATATTAACATTTATGCCATCGACTCTTGAATAGAAGGGACATGAACTAGGAAAACACTTTCAACATGGATCCAGACCCCCAACACTCTGGAAGGGTAGAGAAGGGGTCCAAATAATTAGGCCACTGAAACCACAAAAGAAACAAAAGAACAATAAAACTCTATCCACATATATACATCTAACACCCTGACTACAAGAAATTCAAATAGGCATTCCACACATGGACATTGATCAAAAACCCACATCCATGAAGGCATAACCAATGATATTGTGTGAGGGATAAGTCCACAATTCTCGTTGTGAGAAGAGGAAATTTGCAGGAAAGAGGAACCAAAATATAGACATAGAAACATACATACCACAACGGTGGAGGTTGGGTCCTTGTCTAGCCCCCCAAACCTCTATTAATTATGTAAATCTTTCAAAAGATTCACTCTGAGGCCTATGGATGGATCCCTGATGTTTCAAGCATCTACTGCACAAAATTCAAGAGCTATTAATCACATTATCTTATGAAATTCACTATCTCAAACAAAACACCAATACCCAACAAATACTGATGGATACACACCACCATTATAACTTACTTATAATGAATAGTGAAATGAAGAAGGAACATGGTGAAAACCACCTAGAATGACCTAACAATACCTCTATAACTGAGATAATCACTATAACAAGAAGGAATAATTAATAAAGCCAAAACAGATCTCTATTTCAAAAAATGGGTTGAGGAATTATTTTAAGAGGCAGATCTAGCTCTTGAAACATGAGAAAGAATACTTAGGATGATCAAATAGAAATCGTACAAACATAGAACTATATGTGGCCACATCACAACATCCAACACATCTTTTGAAGCGGACTGAACATTAAAACATAACTGTTCCACCAAAAAGGTCATATATCAAGACAATTCAAGAGTATGATTTCCAGATCACAAGGAATTATACTGAATAAAAAACTATTCTAAGACCTAAGAAAACTATCTACATAACCATCGATTTATAACAAATTCCCAAATGTTTCTCCGATAATCACTAAAAAAATATCAAATTCTCCATATTTCAACATTCACTAATGTTGTTTCATCATGTCTCACTCACATGCACATTTCCATGCCTCCCTAGTCACCCAAACACACTTCCATATAGTCCATCGTTCCAGATATCAATAAAGCCTTACCTGTAATTACCCAAGAAAACACCAAAGGCTAAATCAAAATACCATCATTCCAAAAATCATGTACCTTAAAAATGAACATAGACCACCAAGTCAAATCCCTTTTCACATTTCGAAAATCAAACGGACCTTCTTCAAGAACCATTTTCTAAAAAACATACCCCTTTAAAATTTTACAACATTCAAAACTACCATACTACTCCAAACAACCCATTGACATTTTCTAAAATTTAGCATTGTATCTTTTCATAATCCAATGAACATTGATACCACTACCTTTTCGACGAAAACACCAACCACTCAAAACTAATTTCCAAAACCAATTCATCAGATTCAAAGACTTTTAAACATCCAAAAACACACCATTTAAACAAATATTTAGAATCACTTCAAAATGATTCACACATTCAAAAAAAATTATTTAAATAAACCACATTTTTAGATTAGTGAAAATAAAAACCCGTTAAATCACTTACAATTCGCAACAAAACATTGTTTAATAAAAAGAAGAAGCTTCCAAAACCATTCTTATAAATAATTTGGTCAAAACCCCATTTAAACATTTAAAAAAAAATTCATTAAAAAACATGTTTTAAATTCCCACAGAAGAATTTTCAAAATAAAAAATATAAATTTAAGAAATGTCCATGAGACTCACAAAAGGGAACTTGTGTCGGTTGGTGACTTGACCATATTCTTGGTGACCATTTTTCATACAAAAAACTAACACTGATAGAAATATTAGGTCTATTACCCGACTCGACATGGCATTCCATTCCCTTTAAACACATAGAGGCCATTAGTAAGACTCCCCTTGTCATATCCCAACACCCAATAATCAACAAGAACAATGGACTCTTACAAAATCAGACATCCCATTGAAACCTAAGGATCATAATGAAAAACATTTTCATGACGCTATTTCCAGACATACCCCTAAAGCCCAAAAAATCCTACTGCATCTACCATGACATCCTTGAAATAACAAGGTTGCTGTAAAAACAAAGGATGACTAAGATCTGACCTCTATTGATACCATTTTGTCACGAACCTACCCAAGTCGACCCTGAACTAGTCCCCCAGGCCAACCTGTGAAAAGTCTTAAGAGGTTCTTCCAATACTCACATGATGGTGAAAAGCACTAAGGGAATAAATATTGTACATAAGGGAACAATTTATGTAAAATATAAACAAACAAGCAAACTACAGAAAGAAACGTACATCCCAAAATACATTTCCATAAAAATTGAACTGAACATTATTTGTAACAGAAACTAAAAGTACAACTAAACTGACATCTCAAATTACAAAACCTGATAACCAAATATCTATATGTCACCCCTCTAGTCACTCTCCAACACAATTACCACACATCGCTCAAGGTGATCTAAATCAATCTGAAACCTACAGAAGGGCTAAAAATAGATGAAAACTATTGTTGTTAGTACTAAAACACAATAAGTAAGGCCAATATACTATTTTGAATGCACAACCTATAAAATAAAAGAAACTAAAATTTATTTTTTAAAATACATAATATAATGTGATTTTTTACAAATTACATCCTATACTATAAAAAATTCCAAAGGAAAAACAAGCATATTTTAAAAACAATAATGCTAGTAACAATTTTCAATGATGTGCAACATCAAAATGAAAATAGTTTTCAAGAGGGATTATTTATTCAAAGTAAACATATAAATATTCCACACACATTGCTTAATTTACCAACCAATCATAGAATATGCTAATGGTGAGTACATTATTTCCAATGAGCACATGTCACGGGAACAACACTACGTATTAGTTAGTTGTGAGCACCAGGCACCTCATATCTCGGTGAAAGTAACCAGAATAAAAATCCATTATCACGGATACAAGACACTAGTAGGTAGAATACCCATAACCTAGTTTTACCACAAAAAAATCATCAACATATTTTAGTTATTGTTGTCATAATCAAACATCTTATGTGAAACAGGGGTCAAACACCAAGATATCACTACCATAAAAGTACACATCCACCCTCCTAGATACCTAATATTCCAATTAGTGATCAATAAAGATACATATATTATAAATATACTTTTCACATAAAAATTAATTTACCAAATCATAAAAACACAATATTACTACAAACATGCATTACATTTCCTTAACTAATCAATAAACCACGGGAAATTATCGTAAAAATATTTCAAGGATTATAATGAGGCCTTCAACATAAAATCCATTAAAAATTATCTTTTAAGGCCACCAAACCAAAAATAACATATAAAACAAGAATTTGGAAGCCAAAAAAATAATTAGATCAATTTTATGGATTAAAAATGGGACTATAATATAGAACATTAAATACACATGGAAATCATTTTTAATAATAAATAAATAAAATGGTCCTTTAAGACATTCTCAAATTAAACATTTGACAATGGTATGAATGTTAATTTTATTAGGGAGGATTATAAAAAACATTTATATCATAAAAACCCATTTATAAGTCCATTAAAACACTTAGGTTACATATTAATAACAAAACCATTTTCATAAGGATATGAAACTGGCGATTTTACACCAACTCGGGCCCAAACATGTTGTAAACCACAAACCATTTGTTTTTAAAAAATATTATATACATAGAAGGACACAAAAATAAAAAATTTAATTCTTCTAATGCATTTGTAAATATTAAAAATTAATTTTTAAATAATAGTTATCCCATAAGAGCTAATTGGGAAATTTACTAAACACATGACATGCCCTTTAAAAAATTATTTTAGGCATATGACAATGAATAAAACACCGATTGAATTCCATATTTAATTTAATATACTGGAATGTGTTAAAAATAACATAAACCATTTTATAAACCTCACAAAACAGTTGTGAATGATAGAGTATCATTTAAACAAATACTTGGTGTGGACTTTTATGATAACACAACACTTCTTTTCTCAAAACTAGGCAAAAACAACCATTTTTCACATCAAGAAAATTATCTAAATGAATAAAAACAATAATAAACATATATATTAGGTGAAAAAAAAGATAATAATGTAACATCAATGATAAAGGCCTGTTCAAGGGATATCCAACCTCATATCCTTGGCGTAATGGAAACTCACACCCGATATCAATATCTGAGTGTTATAAAACCAAAAAATATGAAAACTAGCCCCAAACGAACAAAAACCCCATAAAACCTCATCGGATATCCAAAAAATATGTATAGATTGACTATACAATAATATAAGATGATAAACTAATTAAATAAGGAGGAATAGGTAGGAGAAATGATAAATAATATCACCTTAGAAACATGATAACTCTTCGTCATCCCGTAGATCTACACATATAGAATAATGTTAATGTCTTAAACTCCTAGAATAGTCTACTATGTTATGGAAGAACTAGTTGAAGATTATTTTTGTAACTTACTAGGTAAATACAGAATAATACATATTGAATATTTATTAATTTTTGTGAATTAAATATAACTTTTCTTTAAAATGGTTGTTATGTTCGATAGCGTACCAGATATGCAACAACTAGATTCTTTGAAATCATACGTTACACACTAATAATATAATATTTTTATTTTAAATGGTAGTTAACTCCTAGTCGTTGTATTGGCAGGAATGAATAAAACCAAATATAGTATGATTATAGATATTTTTTAAAATGTATTTACATTTATCCAATAAAAAGTTAGAGGCTTAAAATGTGAATGAATCTAATTTAATCATAGTTTACATTAAAATGTCGATTTACCACCTTTTAATGGTGAACCCTATTTAAATCTAGTTTTGGTCATTTTTATATGTTCTATATTAACAAATAAAATTCTTTAATAGATTTGGGACATCAAATTTTACATTGGTTAATTTTTTGCTATATTTCGGATAAAGATCATTTTTAATGAATAGTGAAAAAAACTGTATTTTAATTCAAAGGTGACTTTTAATATAAGTTATTTATACAGTTATATAAAATTTTTAATTGGTTTTGAAGTGTTATTAGCATATATTTTTAGCATTTAATCCAATTTTGGTCATTGGAATTAATTTCAAATTGAAATTGGACATAAACAAGTATCAATCTTACAAGATTTATTGTCTCATAAAAACACGCTATTTATTTTGACAACGAGAAATAATTTTAATTTAATTAATGAAAATTTTATGTTTTTAATTTGGAAAAATAGGAATAATTTTTGAATTTGGAATATAAAATATATCTTAGGCTGAATTTTTTGTATTTTTCCGAAAAACATAAATTTTTTATGAATAGTGAAACCACTTAGTAGTAGTAAGAAAAACCGACTTTTTCATTTAAATTAATTTTTACAACTTCTATGAATTGAATTTAAAAAATCCTACATACACAGTTGTTATTAATATGTAAAATTTGTTTCAATAAGATGAAAATAATTTTTGGCGAATAGTAACTTTTGACATTTATTTACCAAGGTTGAAGTTAAATAAGGCAATTCATGGTAAAAATAATATTATAATAATTAAAAATTGCATTAACACTTTTCCAATCCTTATTGGTTGATTTATTTAACACCATGGGCATAATTGGGTCGATTTTGAGACCCATTGAGATACTTTGAAGTGATGGTAATAATTTAGATTAATTAACTTAAAGTAATGTCAGAAATGACAAATTCAGATATCGTTTAGTAAAATAATTTTTACAAGGGGTTATGTAAATTATCATTTTGACTATGAATATTCATTGGAATGATACAAAGATTTCCTAAATCATGGTATTTATTTTATAATTTTAAAACAAAAATTAAATTAAATTATTCATGACACAATAATGATGTAGTGTTTACCTCATAAATAAATGATTTAAATAAATAAGATTATAATGAATAAAATACAATCAAAAACCTGTCCAGTTTCTACTGAATGATTTTATTTCGAACATTAGTCATCTTATCTTCTACTATAATTAATTTTGGACCATTATAAACCTAATATCATTATATAATTAAATAATATTTTCACACTTTCCCAAAGAGCCCCTCCTCTAGAATATAAAAGAAGTCCACATCTATCCAATTACTCACTCCTCATAAGCCCTTTGACTCATCCAAACTCTACCCACATAACCTCCCTACATCTATATCCTCCAACTATAATCCTTACCTTAAGCATAAGGAACTTCAATAAGTCCTTTGGGTCAAACCATATGACGTTACCCAAATTAAAGGTAACAGATTCTCTTAAATTGATTTTTTTTACTTCACCAACCCCTAAACTCTTATTTTTCTTTTATTTTGTAGAAAAAAAATAATCATAAATATACTAGGGTGTTTTTATGAGAGTTATTCGAAATACACTTACGCACACCTCTATCTAGTGGGTGAAGAACATAATTTTCTTGTGGATGGAAAACTAACGCCTTAGGAAACGATGATTGTTTGATTATCTCCTACCGCCTATCATGGTGGCCATTAAGATGGAACATTATTTATATATGATATATATTATTTGTATGTTTCATTTAAGCTTCTTTATTTTTTTGTATAGCGTACCTTTATGGTTTCCATTATGTGTAAACACGATAATTTCATTTGAGGAAGTGCGGACTACCACCCCCTCAAAGTGATATGACTCTTTCATACCATATATGGTACATATTATGGATAGATTTAATTATATTATATATTATAAAATAATGGAATTAAAATACTAATTTGTATAATTATGTTTTAATTCCATTAAATATGAAATATAAATGGATTTAGCGTTCATGAGTATGTACGGCTTACCATCTCCATGAACGATGCATTTCATTTCTTACCTCTAAATGTTATTTAATATTTTAGATACATGTATTTTATGGACTTATATTATATATGTGATACCTAAATCAGGAATATCATTCTATATATAATGAACCTTTGACCACATGAACAATATGTAATTATAAGATGGCCATTTTTGATCCAAGTACTAAATATAGGCAAAATGATCATTATTAACTTAAATGATTACAAAATGTTTATAATATGTTAATAAGTGATAAAAAGAAATAATAAACTTGAAAAAATTTTCTAAAACATGTAGAAATTAACTTTAGTTTATTATTTAAGAGATTAAAGAACAATGGATTCATGTCTGACACGAGGTAAGGGACTTCATCTCAATCTCTTTTCATTGAGGCATATTTTGTTTTAATACACAACATTCTTTTATACGCTATATAAAAACCCATTACTTTTCAATGGGAATATTTTACTATGAATAGTTTTACCAAACAAAAAAAATGTAATGTTTCTTTAATTATAAGCGGTAAAAATGACCTTTTCCACCACTGTGAGTATTATTTGATGTTTTGCTTCCTCAAGATGCCATAATCTTTTTAAAAGAAAATAAATACCATATACTCTTTTATGTATTTTGGTATTGAAAATGGTTATGATAATGGATTGGTTATGTCAATATATTTATGTGATATATTGTGATTGAAATGTGGAAATATTTTTTTCTTTTACATTTGTTTTATGTCTTATGATTTCTATAATGGTACTTGGACATTTGATTGGTGGTTATGGGATAAACCAAATGACTGGTGGTGCCGTGAATACCAAGACTAGTGGGTATGTTATAACCTCCGAAGTATTGGGTAGGTAAGTCGGTCGTAGTTCTATTCCATTTAGTGATATGTTTGGAAGACGACCGTATGAATATTCCATTTATGTATGTTCTTGTCCCAAGATACCTTTATATGTTATGTGTTATTTATATGATATTTGTTGTAATATATTGGTTAAAAAGGGTAACAAGTGATCATTTCTTCAGTGAAAAGTATTCACTAATTTATAAAGGTTAAAATTATTACTTATGGTTAAGTATTCATGGTTTAATTATTGTTTTGAAAAACTAACAGTTTCTTTCTTTGTGTATACCTTACTGAGCTTTTTATGTTCATACCAAGTTATTGAAATGTTTTTCACAGGACATAATGTGGAATAGTGTCAAGGATGGGATCAAGGAAAATTCAAGCTGTCTTAATCATAGAACTAGACAATTCTCTATTTTTGAAGAGTTCATGTTTTGTAAAATAATGTAAACTCTGTAGAAGTGTCAACTTTTTAATCTTCTGAGATGTAATAGTTATGTCCTAATTCTCAAAAACTCTAAACCTGAAATGATCCACAATGTTTATTATTCATTTAATTCGATATTCTGTACGGTTTAAGGCCGGGTCCTTATAGTTGGGATCATAGGTCAGTTTAGATAACATTAAGAGATTTATTTATTGTTAAATTAATAATTAACATATGGTAACATTGAAATAATATAGAATTTAAAAATTACAATGTTGTATCGGCTAAGATATTTATACGTTCAAAATGGTTTTCCACAGAGGAAATAGGGCAGCTATATTGTGACGACATCAGTAGGAAGATAACCTTCCAAATCAATAAACTGAGATGGTCGGAATCCGAACAGAACAGTTTGTTACAGTGATGGCATAGTTGACTCAAGATATAAATGGTGGTGGTATCTATCCACGAGATCAGCCATATCAACCACATTGGAACATGTCAGTAGTGGAACATTTCATGAGGCAACATCCCCCAACATTCAGAGTATCATCTGACCCTATTCTAGATGAAGGGTCGATTAAAGAACTGGAGAAGATTTTCAATGTTATGTGGTGTTCAAAACATCAAAAGGTTAGTCTTGATGTTACCTTTTGGATGGTGAAGCTGATTAGTGGTGGTCGATGGTAAAAACTATTATAGAGAGTAAGGATATTGATGATCTTGATTAGATTGAATTCAAAGGTATGTTTCTTGGGAAATATTTCCTAAGGTGGTTCGTCTTAGTATGTAAAAATAATTCATATAATTGAGGCTGGAGGATGACATTGTGGCTGCTTATGAAGAAAATTTCACTCGACTACCATGGTATGAACCAAATTTCATCTGAGATCTTGATAGTAAGATAAATCGATTTTACATAGGACTGAATCCATGATATCAAAAAGCATTAGCCTCTCATGAGATAAAAAGTTATGAAAAACTTGTTCGATGTGGGGAGAAGGTGGAAATGGTGTTCGCCGATGATCAGGTGTTCTTTGAAAAACAATAGAATAAGAGGTCCAGTTTGTAGTCCAAGGGGTATAATTCATCATAGAAGCCTAGAGGTAATAAAATTAAATATCCAACATGTTAGAAGTGTGGTAAAAATCAACATGGAGAATATTTATCGAATTCTGGAAAGTGCTTCTGGTGTGGTAAGTCTGGTCATATTTCTCGTAACTATAAGGAATATGATCAAGAAGGCAATGAAAGGCCATGGGTATGATGTTTTATGTGTAATGAAATGGGTCATTATGAAAATGAGTGTCTAGAAAAGAACTCAACTGAGGGAAGGAAGCCAGACTATAAGTATAAAGGGGTGGTGAAATAATTTGCAACAACATCAGTAGATGATTGGCTATCAAATGAAGTTGAATTAGGAACACTATTTTTTTGTGAAGATTATGCCAATGTGTTGTTTGATTTAGGATCTACACACTATTTCATTTCTGATAAGTTTTCTAGTTAATTGGGAATTCCATATTAGGATATGAATACAGAACATACCGTAAAAAACATCTGGAGGAAATGTTGAGTCAAAAAAGAAAACATAATAACATTCATGTCCTTGATTATGGAATGAACCTACCTAAAGAACATATTGTTTTTCCTCTAGTAAAGTTTGATTTTGTTTTGGGCATGGATTGGATGTCTGTTTATCATGATAGGATTGACTGCATAGGTAAAGATTTTTCATTTCAAAAATATTTATTGTTTTTGTACAAGAATGAACCTTATCTTTTAATAACAAATCAGGAAGTTCAAAAACTATTAAAAGAAGGAAATTAATGATACCTTTCTCATATTTTTGAAAATAAAAAATTGTTGAGATTAAAGATGTGCCAGGGGTAAATGAGTGTCTTGATGTTTTCCCTAATGAGTTTCATGGTATTATACCTGATCGGGAAGTTGAATTTATGATTGACTTAGTTCCATATGCTAAGGCAATTTAAAAACCCCCTTATCTAATGGATCAAATTTTTCTTTTATAGTTAAAGAAGAAATTACATGAGTTATTAGATAATGGTTTCATTCGACCTAGAACATCACCATGTGGTGATCCTATCTTATTTGTTAAAAATAAATATTGTTCAATGTGAATATTAATTGATTATAAAGCATTGAATAACATCATAGTTAATAACAAGTATCATTTTCCTCATATTAACAAGTATCATTTTCCTCATATCAATGATTTGTTTGATCATCTCCAAAGAGCTCAGTGTTTTTTGAAGATTGACTTGAGATAGGGGTACCATTAGTTGAAAGTGAAGGAAGGAAAAATTCTAAAGACCGCGTTTCAAACTAGATATGGCCATTATGAATTTGTAGTTATGCCTTTTGTATTAACCAATGCACCTGATGTATTCATGGATCTTATGAATATAATTTTCCGTGTGTTCAGGTATAAGTTTGTGGTTGTGCTCATTGATGATATTTTGGTTTATTCCAAAAGTAAAGAAGAACATTAAATTCATTTAAGGGTTTTAATGGAAAACTTAAAAGAAAAAAATTCTTTATGGGAAATTAAAAAAGTGTGAGTTTTGGTTACAAAAAATTTCATTCCTTGGTCACATTGTTTCAAATAATGGAATAAATGTGGATCATGCTAAAAAAAGTTGTTGAAGAATGGCCAAGACCCACAAATATAATAGAGATTCATGGTTTTCATGGTTTTCAAGGTTATTACAAGTGGTTTGTTGAAAAGTTTCCACATTTGTCTACTCTAGTGACTAAGTTAACTTGAAATGGTGGCATGTTCATTTGGACTGAAGATTGTGATGATTTATTTCAGGAATTGAAATGATGATTGGTGAATGAACCAGTTTTGGAACTACCTTCCAGAAATGGTGAGTTTGTTATTTATAGTGATGTATCATCAAAAGTACTTGGATATTTTCTTATGAAGAATGAACAGGTAATTACTTATGCTTCACGTCAGTAGAAACCCAATGAGTTAAATTACCATACACATGATTTGTAATTAGCTGCTGTTGTTTTTGCTTTAAAAATTAGGACGCATCATTTGTATGGAGTGATGTGTGAAATATATACTGATCACTAAACTTTGAAGTATATATTCACTCAAAAATAATTGAACATGAAATAGAGGAGATGGTTGTAATTAATCAAGGATTAATATTACATGATCCATTACCATATATGAAAATAAAATAATGTGGTTGATGCTTGAGTCGAAAAAGTTGTGCTTCATTAACTATGTTACATTTGGAACGAGATCCTTTCATTTTTTATTTCATGAACCTTGGCATAGATGTTTTTGGTGGTGGAAATTCTTCTGTTTTGTTTCATGTTTCAATGAAATCATCTCTATTAGATAGAATAATGAAACTGAAGAAATAAGATAGTGAGATGCAGAAAAAGGTAGAGTTGGTTCAAGAGGGTATGTTTCTTGATATTTACAATGATAATGGTGGTGTTTTGTGGTTTAGGAAGTAATTATGTGTTCCTTGTGATTCACAGTTGAAGAATGAGTTATTATGTGATGCTCATAGTTCTCCGTTTTCAGGTCATCCTAGTAGTACTATGATGTACACAGATCATCGGGAGTATTACTAGTGGAATGAAATGAAAAGATAAATTACTGATTTTACTATGAACTATTTGACTTGTCAACAGGTTAAATCACTGCGACAGTTACCAAAAGTTATTTTTTCAGCCTCTACTAGTGCCAGAGTGTAAATGGGAAAATATACCCATGGACATTGTTGTGGGATTACCAAAGACATCTTGAGGTAATAATGTAATCTGGGTTTTCGTTGATCGATTGACTAAAAATGAACATTTAATTCCTAATTGAGATACTTTGTCTCTATATCAACTTGCTCAGTTGTATGTTATAGAGATAGTCAGGTTACAAGGAGTTCATCTCTCTGTTTTATCTAATCCTGATCCCAGGTTTACTTATAACTTTTATAATGGACTTCAAAAGTCGTTGGGTACTGAATTAAATTTTAGTATAGCTTTTCATCCTTAATCAGATGGGCAATCAGAATGAACAATTCATACATTAGGATATATTCTATGTGCTTGTTTGGTGGATTACCAAGGAAGTTGGGGCCAGAATATTTATGTGGTTGAATTTTTTTATAATAACAGTTTTCATTCCAGTATACATATGGCTCCATTTGAGGCATTATATGGATAGCGTTGTTGAACTCATGCTTTTTGGGATGAAGTAGGTGACTGGAAGTTTATGGGACCATAATTGGTAGATGATATGGCAGAGAAAGTTCAGTTGATTCATAATCACATGAGAACAACTCATAGCAGACAAAAAAGTTATGTTGATAATCAGAGGAAGGATCTTTCTATTGAGGTAGGTGATCTTGTCTTTCTCAATGTTTCTCCATGGAAAAGTGTGATGCGTTTTGGTAATAAGGGAATGTTGAGTCTGGGGATCATTGGAACTTATGAAATCCTAGGGAAAGTTGGGTAAGTTGCATAAAGAATGGCTTCACCTCCATTTTATCCCAGGTACACAATGTTTTTCATGTTTCGATGTTGAGAATGTATATGCAAGATCCATCTCATGTTTTGAACCTATAGGTAGTTCAGTTGGAAGAGAATAAAACTTATGTATAACAAAAAGACTAGATTCTTGACCGTAGAGAGAAAGTGTTGTGGAAAAAGGTAAATCACCAGGTAAATGATTTTTGTAAAAACCATATGGTCGAAGAGGCAACATTAGAATCTTAAAATGCTATGAGGGATAAATATCATAACATATTTTGATAATTGAATAAAAATTGCGAGGACACAATTCTCAAAAGGGGGGAAGGATATAATATCCCATGGAAATATTGAATAAGAAATATTTCATATTTATTAATATTTGTGAATTAAATATTAATTTTCCTTTAAAATGTTTTCTATGTTCGATAGCATACCCAATACGCAACAATGGGTTTCTTTGAAATATTACGTTTCACAATAATAATATAATATTTTTATTTTAAATGGTATTTAACTCCTAGAAATTCTATTTGCATGAATGAACAAAACTATCTAAAATATCGTTATACAAGTTTTTTTAAAATGTATTTACATTTATCCAATAACTTTTTAGAGGCATAAAATGTGAATGAATTTAATTTAAGCATAATTTACATTAAAAGGCCAGTTTACTACCTTTAAATGGTGATCCCTCTTTAAATATAGTTTTGGTCAATTTTATATTTTATATTTGACCAAATAAAATTCGTATTTAAATTTGGGATATCCAATTTTACTTTGGGTAATTTTTTGATATTATTCGGATAATGTTCATTTTTAAATGAATAGTGAAAAATACTGTATTTTAATTTAAAGGTGAATTTTAAAGTAATTTATTTATATGGATAGATTATCTTGTTAATTGGTTTTAAATTGTAATCAGGATATATTTTTATCATTTAATCCAATTTTGGTCATTGGAATAAATTTCACATTAAAATTGCAATAAACAAGTATCAATCTTTTGATAGTTATTGTTTCTTAAAAACACGTTATTTGTTTTGACAACGAAAATTAATTTAAAATTAATTAATGCAACTTTTATGTAATGATTTTCAAAAAAATAGACATAATTTTTGTATTTGGAATATCAAATATAGCTTAGGCTAAATTTTTGGCATATTTATGAAATACTTCAATTTTTTATAAATAGTGAAACCACTTAGTAATATTAAAAAACCTGACCTTTTAATTTTAATGAATTGTTACCACTTCTGTGAATTGAATTTCGAAAATCCAACATACATGGTTTTAATTAGTATGTTAAATGTTTTTCAATAAGATGAAAATAAATTTTGGTGAATAGTAACTTTTGACTATTATTTGTCGCGGTTAAAGGTAAATAAGCTAATTCAAGGTAAATTTTTTTTTTAATAATTACAAAGTACCTTAAAATTGTCCAAAACTTATTGGTTGAGTAATTTTCGATCATGGGCTTCATTGGGTCGATTTTAAGACCCCATTGAGCAACATGGAAGTGATAATAGCATTTTATATTAATTAACATAATGTAAAGGCTAAAATGACAAAAAATATCTTGTAGTAAATTAATTTTTACAAGGGGTTATATAAATTATATTATCAACTATAAATATTAATTGGAAATAAAAAAAACTTCAAACATCATGGTATTTGTTTTATAATTTTTTGACAAAAAATAAACTAAATTATTTATGACACAATAATGATGTAGTGTTTACCTCATAAATAAATGATTTAAATAAATAAATTATAAATATTAAAATATTATCAAAAACATGTCCAATTACTATTGGATTATTTTATTTAGAATATGAGTCATCTTATCTTCGACTATAAGTATTTTTGGACCATTAGAAACTGAATATCATTATATAATAAAAAAAATACTTTCACACTTTTCTAAAGATCCCCTCCTCTTCCTTATAAAAGGAGAACACTTATAACCAATTCCTCACACATCTCAAGACATGTTTGTTTTCCAAACTCTGACCAATTAATCTCCCTATATCCCTCTCCTCATCCTAGAAGCCTTGCCTTAGGCAGAAGGAACTTCAAGATGTCCTTTTGGTTCAAAACAAAGGAAGTTACCCAAAATAATGGTAACTCTTTATCTTAAATTGTTTTCTTTTATTTTAATTCTCCAAACCCTTAACTCTTTTTATTCCTTTATTTTGTGACAAAACCAGAATACTCAATATACTAGGATGTTGTTATGAGATGGATTCGATCTACACTTACAGACACCTCCATCTAATGGGTGAAGAACATAATGTTTCTGTGGAGGGAAAACTAATGCCTCACGAAATGATGATTGTTCGATTATCTTCTACTGCCTCTCATGATGGCCATTAATATGGCACTATATTTATATATGTTATATATTATTTTTATGTTTTCATTATGATTCTGTAATTTTTTTACAGAATACCATTATGGTTTCTATTATGTGTAAACACGATAATTTCATTTGAGGGAGTGCAGACTACAGCCCCTCAAAGTGATATAACTCGTTCAAACCTCATGTGGTACTTATAAAGGATAGATTTAATTAAATTATATATTATAAAATTTTGGAATTATTATACTACTATGTATCATTATGTTTTAATTCCATTAAATATGAAATAGAAATTGAAGCATCGTTCATGCGTATGTACGGCTTACCGTCTTCATGAATGGTGCATTTCATTTCTTAACTCTAAATGTTTTGTACTATTATAAATATATTTATATGATGGATATATATGATATATATGATTCCCAAATCATGAATATCATTCTGGATACAATGAAACTTTGACCACATGAAAAACATGTAATTATAAGATGTCCATTTTGGAGTGAAGTACCAAATATCGACCAAATGAACATTATTAATTTAAATGATTACAAAATGTATATAACATGGTAATAAGTGATATAGAAGGAAAAATAAAATTTAATAAGGTTCTTAAGGAAGTATAAATTAATGTTTTTTTTATTATTCATGAGATTAAAGAACAATCAAATCATGTCGGGCATGCGGTAAGGTACATCGTCTCAATCTCCTTTCAATGAGGCATATTTTGTTTTAATACATGACATTATTTTATACGCTTTATAAACACCCGTGACATTTCAAAGGGAATATTTTTCTATGAAGATTTTGACTAAGTGAAAAAATGTAATGTTTCTTTAAATGTAAGCACTGACAATGACCTTTTCTGCCGCTGAGAGTATTATTTGATGTTTGGCTTCCTCTACAAGTCGTAATGTTTTTAAAAGAAAATAAATACCATATACGCTTTTTTGTAATTTGTTATTTAAAATTGTTTTGATAATGGTTTTTTATGTCAATATAATTATTTGATATATTGTGATTGAAATGTGGAAATTGTTTCTTTCCTTTATCTTTGTTTTATGTCATATGATTTTTATAATGGTGCTTGGACATTTGATGGGTGGTTACGTGATAAACCAAATGATAGTTGGTGGTGTGAATACTTATATGGGTGGTTACATTATAACCTCCAATGCATTGGGTATAGAAGTCGGTTGTATGGATATTCCATTTAGTGATATGTGTGGAAGTCGACTGTACGGTTATTCCATTTAAGTATGTTTATGTCCCAAGTTACCTTTATATGTTATGTGTTCTTTATATAAGATTTATGGTTATATTTTGGTTACAAAAGGGTAATAAATGATATTTTATTCAATTAAGAGTATTTACTACTTCAAGATGGTCAAAATTATTACTTATGATTATTTATTCATGGATTACTTGTTTTTTTGAAAAACTAATAGTTTCTTTCTTGGTGTATAATCTACTGAGATTTTTATGATCGTCCCATGTTTTTTAAAAGTTTTTCACAGGACATAATGTGGAATAGGGTCATGGATGGGATAAAGTAAATTTCAGGTTGTCTTAAACATGTAACTAGACATGACTATTTTTTTCGAGAGTTCATGTTTTGTAAAAAAATGGAAACTGTGTAGAAGTGTCTACTTTGTAATCTTTTGAGATGTAATAGTTGTGTCCTAATTTTCTAAAACTGTAAACCTGAAAATATACTCAATGAAAATTATTCATTTAATTCAATAATATTTATCGTTTATGGATGGGTTCTTATACCTTGTGGAAAAATGATAACGGATTTAATGATTTATTAATTTGAAAAAATTCATTTTGAGAATATGAATGATTTGAGAACCATTATAAATATTTTACAAAATCGAAGACATGATGGGATAAAAATATATTAAATGGATCATGGTTTTTGGAGTAGAATTTTGGACTCTATTTTGAGGTGGAATCACTGAATTTTATAAAACAATGAATAAGATATAAAATAAATATATTGTTTTTTTTTAAATTGGAAATGGGTCCTCGAGTTGGACCAATACATGAATAAATATCACACATTCATCCTGAATATGAATTTATAAGCGGTAAAAAATGATATGGTAGTATTAATATGTCAGTTTAGAAAAATTGGGAAGTGAAATTAGTAAAAATGTTAAAAAGGAAGAATTTAGAAAAGGAACAAATTTGTTTTTTAAATCTAGAAATGGGTTCACGATTGGCCCAAATCAAGATGTAACCACCATTTTATGCGAAAATTCCAAACAAGATACGGGGAACCATGGGTAATATGATTATAAATATATGGAAGATAAAAACTCAAAATTATTCTCACCTAAACCCCATGAAAAAAATCATGATTTCCAATGAACAAGATCAAAACCAATACATGAAAATAAAAAAATTGTGTGTGACATGAGACACATCCACCACAAGAGCATAGTGGATATTTATCAACAATTGAATATGTGACATGAAAATATTATCTATATAATGTTATATATGAGCCCTAAATATTTATACACACAACATAAATGGACTATGGATAGACAATCACAAACATAGAAGATACATAACCATTTAGATCATTATTGATTTTCATGAATTTCTCTAGGGATCAATGGACATTTGGAATTGAAAATATAATATCCGAAATTACCGAATCCTTAGAAAATATAATTATCTATAATAAAATAAGTACGATCTGTATCTTTTATATAACATTGTTATTTCATTTTTTTTATTGAGACTAAATTATCCCTTCCTCTATAAGTTGGAACAATGAATGTGATATTCAAATAATTGTTTAAGAAAACCAGTGTTCAGTTTAACATATAATTATTTCATTAGGAATATAATCTAGGGGAATATGAGGGAAATGAATTGTAATGGTTAATGTAACAATATTATTATATCTTTATTTGGAATCTATAAAAATTAATATTCTATTAAGGTGTCAATTTTGGTGGATTAGTAAAAAAATTCCCCTGTGATTTTGGATACATTATATATTCATCATATCTGAATATAATATAATACTATTTCATAAAATATCCATATCATTCTTTATTAATATATTTTATCTAATAATTTTATAAGGTTACTTCTCACATCAATTTATATTGCAATTACATGATATGATTTGATAATATAGATGCTATAACAATATTACTTGAAAATATGTTCAAAATATGGATGCTTTTAATGGCCCAAATCGATACATTATTTATGGGGTTATATGATAACAAGGAATTGAGAGAAATTCTAATGGTATTACCCCTTAGTAATATCCTATAATGGAGTTTTTGAGAATATAACCACCAATTTGAATTTCACATGTTTCATGGTTCATTGGATATTTATACCTATAAAACTATGTAATGAATTTTTCACTCTATGAATATTTTTAATGTGTCTCATGAATTTCATTCATAGTTGTTTTTTCTTTCCTATATTAATAATAAATTATAGTGATGTTTGATATATTGGGTATTTCATGAGTTTCATAACATTAATGGATTTTATAAGAGATGATTTATCCCTTCTATTGAATGTGAATATCTCCGGAACATTGACAGGATAGGAAAACATGAATGAGTCTATGTTGATGGTATTTTGTGGGAGTGTTCAGTAAAAATAAATAAAAATAAGATTTTAAATATAATAGGTTAATGACACAAGAATTATTTCATATTTTACTTGATATATCAAGACAAATTCAATTTATTACGTGGTATGGGTTTGTTTGTGTTTTAATATAATGGTGATATTGACTCATTTCTCCATAGTGTCATTCATCTGTTTATAGAAACAAACAACATTATTCACTTTTTTCCCCCAATATTTAATATGAAAGGGGTTTAGAGGGTCACAAACTATATTTATCTTGTAACTTATTTTAAACACTATAGTATTTAAACATTTATATTAGACTATTATTATAAATATTGACGAATAATATTTAATATGTTATTTTGGATGATTATATATTTTTATTTATTGTGGTATAGATAATTTATATATTTTTTATTTTATTATTAATATATATTTATGTTATACGTGGTTTTAAAAATTTTGAGTATAATGACCATAATTAGTTGTGCCTAATTGATAATGGAATACTATTTGATTAAATAATAATTTCTATATTTGATAGAAATGTTTGTTAATAATTCCACAAATTTTGTGAATGTCTCATAAATAAAAATAAAAATATTATTTTTAATATTATTATTATGTGGGGTATACTAGGGGTTGAGGGAATATTAGAGGGTATTTTTTAAAATTATATTCTAAACATGTCCCTATTAGTACCAAAATATAGATTTATCTAATATTGTTTTTGAATAAAAATTGTTATTCCTAACATTTATCTCATAAGAGAAATCACTTTATTCCATAGATGTTATATAGAATTATCTATGTCCAGTGAACATTGGAAATTAGCTATTATTACATCTGGTGTTGAGAGAACCTAGATCATCCTATAATCCTCATTCATATTCAAAATTAGTGAACAACAAGAAAATATTACTAGTGTGGGGAACTAAATTGTAGAATTTGTATAACCCAGCAATGATGTTCAGAGATTCTTAGTTCACGTGTGAATAACCAATAGATGGAATCTACCCCTGATCACTCTATAATTATTATGGTTTTATATTAAGGGTACATAAAATTCTAAAAATAATAATTTATTATAATGTGTTTTACTTCTTTATCTATAAAAATTAATTATAAATTAAATGTGATATGTTGTCTTCATGGATTTCGGGAGAAATTTTCGATCAGTTTTTAGGATAAATCCAAGAGGTTGATGGATAAATATGTTTGTTTTTGGTCCTAAACATTTCCTCTATTACCAAAACCCAACATGACTTATCAATGAGGTAAAATTATTATATATAATTATTTTTAATTTATTAATTAAATATATGAAATTATTATTTGAGTTTCTCTTATAGATTATTCATTCAATAATATATAGTTATATTATAACTTATTGAAATGTTAATTTTCATTATTAATGATTGAAATAATCATAAATAGAATATGATAGATTGGGCATGAAATAGATAGGTGATATGTATTTTAGTTGGTAGACAGAGAGACATGATATATGTCCAAATGTACACATCGTGTACATATGAACATTGCATCAGTACATTCCATGGGATTAATGTCACTCAAAAAAGTAAGAGAATATAGTAAATTTGATGAAAACCATGTTTAGAAAGAGAAATTGCGGAATATTGTTCATTAGACCAAATGGAATGTATCTAGTTTAACCATTATTCCTCACAAATGGTTTAAAAATTCCATTCCTGTTAACAGGATGATAAAATTTATAGGCTTACATCGTGTGGGACTAATAGGTTGTTTAATTAATGAGATACATGGAATATATCTTGAATAAATTCATCATTGATAATTTTTTTTCCAAATTTGATGAAAACACCAAGTATATAATGGGAGTGACACATACACGGATAAAATGGAACATATGATGTGTAGCTTGTTAGTACAAGACATTTAATCCTTCTAAGATACAACCCAAATCCCTATGATTTTTTTAGATTCACAATAAGAGAAATATTTGGTGTGTATCTCGTTTGTATAAAATTTACATTCTTCATTAATGAAAAAAATAATTTACATAACTAATATTTAATGTCACAATTTGAAACATGATTATATTTTTTGCATCATTTGTTTTCACAATATAAAAATGTGTTTCATATTAAATAAATTTTCATAAATTACTTATGTTTATATAAAAATAATGTTCTATCCATTTATGTTTTAAATTACATTTATTAAGGGTCTCACAAAGAGACATCACTTTGTTATTATGATAATTTTTACTAGTTACCTAATTAAATAATAGAGTCATTTTTATCCTAATAATTATGTGTGAATTTAAGTGAATTATATCTAGTTTAATTTTATACATATTATTCATATTGTGGATTGTCATGATTGAATATGTTTCATTGGAAACGTTTATATAAATTTATTACATTTCTATTTCTATTATTTCTATTTAATTAAATTGATAGGATTTTTATAATGTTGACCTCATTATGATACATGGACCAATGTGTACAATGATTATTTTATATAACCACCATTAAATCATTATTGGATTACCCTCACTTGCATTTGAATAAATATATATATATTGCATGGAGATTCTAAGAATGTGTAGGAATTTAGTGTTAAGAGAATTAGTTAATCCAATCATGAGGATATATAGGTGGAAAGGTGTTATTTTGTATCCTAATTATGGAACTTAGTGAAGATTGGTATTCCACTATGGTCAAAATTTGTTATTTCATCCAATAGATAAACATATATTAGATAATTATCATTATCATACCCTTATACATATTTATTTCTATCACTTTCATGTTAAATTATTTAGTTTCAATGCATGTAAATAACATTAATTTAATGAACTGAAAAGAATAAAGATTTAAATTAAATCATCCATATTATATATAAATTTTATCTTGACGTGGTTATTAACATTAAGGAAATTCAATTACTATTAAAAATAATATTATATGATAATAATCATATTTTATGAAAAAGATAAAACCTAAAACCTGTGAAATAAAATATTTCATTGATATGGACATTAAATATTTAATTAATAATGGATCCAATAGTTTTTATATTGTTGACCAACCCTCGTTGTGGAGAATTAAACTAATGTGGTGTTCTAATGAATTATATAGTTTAACATAACAACATTTATATAAATTTAATTATCCCTAAATAAGACTAATATAATGCAAGCGATATTTTTTTGAGGAAATATTTGATCCGGAATTTATGCTTGGGGAGTCCACTAAATGGATTAATGAGATACAAGTCAATGTTTGATAATGTTTTTTCAATCTATATACATTAACATAGCTTTAAAAACCATAATTGGTGTTATTTGATAAGAAACATTGTTCCATTATTTTAGTTTATCCTAGGGATAAAATAATATCAGTTTGGGGGTGTGGTATATTAAGACATGATAAAATATTAAGATTCTAATAATTATTAATTTTTACTCAATAATTTCATGTAATTTAGAAAAAAACTAAAATATGTTATATTTTTTATAGAAATGGAAAATAACACATTGTTAACATAATCATTATGATATAACCATGATAATGATAACCTTATCATTGACACTAATTTAAAATAATTAATAAAAATACTTTAATATATGTAGTTTGTCATGAGAAATAATTATAGTTGATATAATCCCCAATTCATATTCCATATACCAATAAGGCTATTGAGGATGAAATTTCTCTGTATTAAAATTCATGGATGATATCGAAGATATATATTGTTTGATGATGTCTTGTATGTCCATTGGGAACACGATGAATTATAAAATAATGAATTAGTGTCACATGTTGTCTCATATCCATGATCATTCCCTTGAAAAAGAATGAAAATAATTATACGAGATCTTCAGGGAACTATTCATGTGGATGCATGGAGTGGATGAATTATGTGGGAATCCCATTTTATAAATGATTAACAACATAGATAACCGATAACTACTAGTATTTATTATACTAGATTGTTTGTGCATATTTTTTATTTTTTCCCATTTCCATTTTCATTCAAATGTTTCTTTATTAATTCTAATAATAGAATTCTTGATATGTATCTTACGAATCTCATCATTTGAATTCAAAAAGTTTATAAAGAAATCAAGAAACAAATGTTCATTATAGTGAATAATGGAAACTGAATGGTAATAGTACTAAATACTAATTCCATCTATATGGATTCAATGCAGCGACCTTCAAAGAGTGGGACGATATAAAGTTAATAAAAATAAGATGAAAAACCTTTTTCCACGTGTTGGGATTGGCCACATGATGAATAATTATACATAAAAGTAAAAAAGGGTATTTTTTTGTATATTCACTATTATGTGAATCTATTACTTATATAGTAGTTAGATTTTTCTATATTCTTGTGTTCTAAAAATTTCATCCAAATAGGGAAACCATGATGATACATGAGGGTTTCTCAATGGGAGGTGGATTTTCAAGGGGACATTAGGGAATGGTTGGATGGAATTTCCATTAGGTACTACCAATTTAGGCTATCAAAAATAAATATATTGTTTAAAAAAAAATTTAATTATGTTCCAAGTGTCCCCAAGTATTCCATATCAGTTTATTATCTTCATATGAGTTGTTTTTATTTTATTTTTGGAAATAATGAATGTAATTTTTGTAAAGGTATAATTTTTTATGACATGGAACAATTTGATAATAGTGTTTAATTATAATTTTGTAAAATCATGATATTTTAAGTTCATAATGAATTATGTTAATATTAATCACATAACTCCTTGTTCTGGCATCACCATCTAGGCCTTATATAGGCAAAGATTGTGAAAAATATTCATACCGATTGGAATTTAGTGCCATTTGAGTGAAAACACAGAAATCATTTTCCCAATTATTAGAAGAAATGCTAACAAAACAATATTTTTTTATAATATAAATGTATATAGAGTTTCAGTAATTGGTATACAATGATATTTCTGGACGATTTAATATAGAAGCAAGAGGTTGATTCTTATAGTTCAATACTTTTGAAAATAAATTGACTAGATTTGATTTCAATTAACTAATATAGTACAAGTAATTATCCTTCAAATATTTTTATAAATTATTGAAATATTTATATAATAATCCTAACAAGAGGATACAATGACATCAATATAAATGAATTAATGAATATCATTAAAAACAATTTAATGAAATTTCATTGGATTATGGGATTGTATCCAATCTCACTCACCCTTTTACTCTAAAATAGAAATTTGTTAAGGGATAGGAGGAACCACACAATTCTGGAAATGATGTGGTTGATGATTCGTTAGGATAATCTTCTATTATCATTTTGGGGTTTTTCATTACAAAATATGGATTAAAAACTAAACCAGGTAGAAACTAAAGTGACATATGGTATACCATATGAGTTAACATCTTGAAAGAATTATCCAATGACAAACATAACTATATGGGTCTACGATATAATTTTATGGACTCTTATGGAAATATAATAGAACATTTAGTTATGAATATGTAATTATAGTTTATCCTAAGAATATAAAGTGTTATTAAATATATTTTCCCTTACAAATGTGTTTTATTGTGTCTCATATGTCTATTTAACTAGATCACGAGAACAAACCGAATATTGATAATTATAGAAAGGGTAAATTTGGTGAATTTATTTTGAATAAAAAATATGTTTTCGGTGAGGAAAAACTTCACGACATCCATATAGAAGAGTATTTCCTCGAGGAACATGTATAATATGTTATCACACCAGGGGCTAAAGAACCAATTCTTTATTGTTTCTAGACACCAATAATGGTGAAGAAATTTTGTTGGAGATTATCTATCCTATACCTTATAATTATTCAACATAAAGATAATATTTAAATAAATTAAAAGGGGCTATAAAAATTTTAAATGGGTTCCATGTATCGAATATTTATCTAGGAATTTAGAATTTCCTGAATTGATGTAAATATCATTGGGTAAAATAGGTATTGAAGCGAAAAAAGGTAATTGATGTTAATGTGTTCACCTTTGTAAAATTAATAACATCTAAATGATTTATAAAATGTAATTTAATCTACTAGTATTAAATATTTCCCTAGTTTTCATGTTTATATCCATCAAATTCTAATTGATATTGCAATAATCTAAAACTATGAATTTTTTTATTTGGATGAATGAATATTATTACATAATGGTAACCATATAAATGATGTTAATATATCATAACCAAGATGGTTTTGACTCTAGTTATTGTAATAATTGTATAAATTATTTTTATATCCATGTATGGATTAAATAATGCATCAAGAACACTGAAACTTCATCTTTATGATGTTATAAAAGAGTTTTTTTAATAAATAATTAATTAGAGTATTTTATTTATTGAAAATTTAATGGGAGTGTTGTCATTTTCTTAGGCGTATATTTTGATGATATATTAATGTTTTTAAATGATTAATCATCCATATTATATGTTATGAATCAGTTTATAATTTTTATTCTCTATGGATGAATTTGGGGAGGCAGTCTAAATCATTTGAATGAAAATCAATGAGAATAGATTAAAGTGTTATTATTAATTATATTAGGTTATATTCAATGGCTATAGTGTAATTATATTTACTAATTAACAATTCAATAATTTATTAGTCTCATTTTCATAGGATATTCATCTCACCAAGAAATCATCATAAAAAATTATAGGAGGGGGAGTGTGTTAATATATTCCATTATAAATAAGTGAAAATATCAATTATTTTCTATATTTTCTACTAGAGATGTTGTTTTGATACCCTCATAATATAAAGTAGATATTAATATGATCTAATAGAATACCATAAGATTGTTTTTAATAAAATCCTTATTAATTTTAGTAATATTATTGATATATTTCTCGTATATGGGGGTTATGAGTATCTAATCCTTGTGGATACTGGTGTTAAAATTTTTAAACTAATCTTATTTACACAAGATCACAATACATATTTTTATTCACACTCAATTGAGAATCATAAAGTAGGCGATGATTAAAATATTCAGTTATGTTTGATTCTATATTGGATTTTGTGTATACAATAGCTTTCGATGTTTCTATAGAAAATAGTTTTAACTCATTTATTCATTCTGAATATTGGTTTTTAATCTACAATTATATTATATATCATATGTTATTGTGATAATAATTTAGTATTCAATTACACAAAGTGGTTAATGTATCACCCATGGATGAGCTTCATAATCTATATGTTTTGTCACAAGAATATTTTTATCTCAAAAAGATTAAGTCAAAGTTATAAATGCATCCATAGAGGAAAAACTATATGACCACATCTCTAAATCATTATCTCTATAGAATGATGAATATCATGTGAGATCGAGTGGGCTATAAATTATAAATAATTTTCATTAGTGAAAGTATGTACATGGTAGATTCTATGGTGTCCTAAAACATGGATACATTATAATTTTGGTTATAATGAATATTCATTGTAGATGATTTTTTATGTGATAATGTCTTACGGATACTATATATATATATGAAATATAGAGAAATTCATTGATATGATGAGATATATTTGATTCTATAATATTATTCTAAAAACAAATATTATATGGATGAATGATATTATCAGATGTATCATTAATAATACATGATATTATAGAGAAGGATAATAAGGAAATAATATACATTCCCATGGTGTTTTCCCTTCTTAATCTACGCTCATGGTTGTTATAAGACTTGAACTTCCAATAGTTAATCAAAAAGTTAATGTTCCATTATGTATTCCATTTAATAGATAATTGTAATGATACATTTAGTCTTTAATTAATATAAATATTTTTCATGGCTCATGTTACATGATGTATCTCATAAATAGTGATGAAAATATTTCATCATGAAGTTAGATATATTGGGTTAAAATAAGTGATGTTGAATTAATGAATGATGTTTGAGAGTATTTTTTTCCCTTCATTTGGAATGGATTATCTCAATCCCTTTAATGGAATAAAAAATTTCAAATATTTTAATTTCCAAGGTGGTTTATTAATGTGTTTACATCCATAAAATGAATGAAAAAGTGTCTATCCAATATGTTGATGGAAAAAGATATGAAACCAATATACTATGTACTATTAGGACAATGGGATTATATTACAATGTAATGGTTCATAATAGGTTGAATTTTGTTGTGACATAAAATCTATTCATCGTGGGTTCCATTAAATGTTTCAAGATGAAAGACATCTACTATAGGAAATTTATCCTAATGCAATTGAGAACGGGGTATAGAGGGTCACACACTATTTTTATATAAATTCTGAAATAAATTATCGATATGTTTAACAAATATATTATAATTTTATTATCATGTCAGATGAATATTATTTCATATTTTTTGTTGGTTTATCACATGGAATTATTTTTTGCTGTATAATGAAATTATATTAATATAGTTAATCAAATAATTAGATGTTATACATGATATGGTAAATAATGATGAGGATATAGAGTCTGAGTTTTTTTTCTAATGTGAATAAAATATTCTATGAATGAATAATCATTTTTTTATTTATGTTAAATAATATTAATTTATTCTATGGGTTATGTTCATGTTATTAAAATAATAATAGTATTATTAATATTATTCAGACAGGGGGTACAACAGTGGTTATTATAAAATTAAAGGGTCAGTGTTAATAAATTATTGTAACTGTAGTTTTATAAATATGTATCTATATAATTTCCATATATGGTTTTTAGGTAAAAATTTGATTTAGAAACATTTTTATCTATAGAGAACTATCTCAGTCACTAAGATATTCATAGGAACACTCTATGTATTTTTAGATTTCTGGATCCTAATTTTCTATTTGTAGTTGTGAGAGTACTAATAGAATCTGACAAGCCTCATTTAGATTCTAGTGGCATAATCAACACTGAATAACATATGAAATGTGGACATATGTAATTGGATCAACATAACCCATCCATGATGTTTATAGAGTCTTTAAGGAAATGTGCATCACCACAAGAATAATTCTACAATTTATTCCTCCATCACAATTGTGGTTATGAAATAATTGTTAACCGTATTTGAAAATTTAGAATGAATTACCAGATGGTTAATTATTTATCCCTATATATAAATTAGTAGTTTTATTTTAGATATCGCCTTGGTGGATTCATTGAATGAAATTCTCCCTAGTTTTGATGATAAATAAAATAATGTTGATGGTAAAATCATATTTAACAAGTTAAATCTCTAGTTTTTCTCTTCCACAAACCCTTGTTAATGATGAATTATTAAATTCAAAATGTAAAATGGGATAATAAATATTTAGCATCAAGCCATTGGATGAATTTTATTTCAGGTTACATTTCATTAATCCTCTTATGGATGACCTCAACTGAAAATATAATAGTTTAAAAATAAGTGTACATAAAATAATTTTCCATGGGGGTTGATATTAGTTCCACTATTTACACTTCTAGGTCTCTAGTTCTCATTCCTTCATTGTCAACAACATCTGAATGGGAAAAATTTGAATTCATTATTCATACAGTGGTATATATTTGGGATAAAATATGATAATAATATACTATTTCTTTTTAAAAATCGATGAAATTATAATGGTATGGGGAAAAAATTGATAATATCATTCTCAAATGATTATATTATACTATCATCTTAATTAAAACATATCTAAATACTGTCGTCATCCTAGATATGTAGTTTAATCCCCATCAATTTTAATATTCTATCATAGTGGAAGGACATATCCTTCAGTAAATGAATAGAGGACTCCAAATATGTTATTAATGCTTCAACTACATGAGGAATCAATATTTATAAAATATAATGGAAATGTATGACCCAGAAATATCTATTGGAATAATTTTTACCCACTATAGTATATCACATAACTCATGAGTAGATGATGATTACTTTCATGAATCACACTACCTCTTGTTTTTTATATAATTTTAATTGAATGGAATTTATTGATGGATGGATTCTAGGATCTCAGAATTTGGAAAATCTATATAAATAAAAAAATTCTTAGAATTCAAGATATTGATATCCCCCTTAAAGAGAACGTATTAATAAAAATTTATACTTTGAAATGACACTAATAAACCTTTTTACAAAAAATTTTTATCTTTAAAAATCATTATTATTCATTTTTTATTTAATATATGGATGGTCTGTTGAATTTTGGTCCTAGATTTCATAATTACCAGTTAGAATTTTACCAGATTCATGTCATGGAATAATTCAAAATTAACCTAATGATTTTAGTGATTGGTGTAAATATTACATATCTACATATTTCATCCTATATTAGCAGTAAATATATTTAACATACAATATAATTGGTTGTTTTCAGTTATAATTCTTTATTGAGGGGTGGGGGTATTTTTGATGTAACCAAACTACCTAAAAAGCCATTGGGAATCTACCCCTCATAGATAATTTCTCCAATAATATGGATAGTAGGACTCCGTCAAAAAAGAATATTAGATTAGCATGCACATAAAAACTCCTAGTAGAAATACCAATAAAATATCAGATTTGGAATATATGTGTTTTGTAAAAAAAGAAGGTTCAGTAATTTATATTATTGATTATCTCTTCATTATTTAATGAGCATCGATCAAATATGCATATAATATGAATGTCAGGTTTATATCGAAAACCATGAATTTTCTTGGAATTAATGAACACATATCATCAAACATGAGCTACCATCCATGCACATGACACATGGATGGATCTGATGATTATAATTGGGACTTTCTATTTATAGATGTGCTTATGTATTTGGTACAACTTGGAATACACTTGAAATGACAGAGTAAATTTATAGTCACTTATTAATTGGGAACGAATCATTATGTACTACCCCTAACTCTAGAATTGGATTCTCATTAATTTATATCATATATACATTATATATACTACTATGATAAAAAAATATCGACCGATTATAATTGGAAATAACATACATTCCCTATATATTTAATTAGAATTTCATAGAGTCTAATAATAATAATTGGGAAGCCCATGATTCTAGAACATTTAAAATGTATTTAATCTCTTTGGATGTAGTTATTTCTTTACTAGTTTGATTAATTATACTAACCATTCTTCAATGGGAATGTCAACGCTTGGAGATAGGTTTTCTCCCATTATGTATTTTGTTATTTAGAACAATTCATTCGATTGATGTGAGATCCCTTTGGTGTTATCCCATAATAATTATGGGGAGGAATCACAATGTACATTTTCTATATGACTTATTCCACACTAAAAAATTTTATGACTAAGATGCATATTTTTACATCTTCACTATTTTTTTGGATAGTGATTATGATGAAATTCAACCTACAGATGATGTATAAATTTAATTCATCATTATGAGTGAATTTTTTTGGAATCCGTACATATTAAAATAAGTCTACTACATTCTGCACTTGGTCAAACTCGTTTTAACTCTTCCAAACATAAAATTACATTCCACAACACTTTTAAAATTCCCATCTAGATTGGAGTCACATATTCATTTTATACCAATATTAAGATTTTATACAAAATTATTCATAATTGATCTATATATTTCTATACAATGATAAGACATACATCCATTATTCTACAATTTTAGTGGAGTTTAACAAAATAATTATCTTTTTGGAGGGATAATGTTGTTAAAATTTGTCAAAAACTGTTATGTTCGTTATTGTTGTCTATTGATGTATTTCGATATAGTGAATTTAATTATTTAGAATTCATGATATGGGAATTTGGGCATATCTCGGCCTTTAAAACCTATATAAGGGAATTCTGTCTGAAAATAAATATTTATAGAGACCCATAATGATTATATATTAGAGGATGTTATTATTTAAATTAATTTATATTTGATTAATATCCACAACACTCTAAATAATCCATGACTACCTCATCTCATAGCTGTGGAACATTGGAACTATTATAATATTAAATTGTAAAAAAATAAAAAAATAAAAAATTTGAAATTGATAAAATTGAAAAATTATGATCATTCGCCATTTTACATTGAAAGTACACGTGGTGACAAGAGGGATAGTTCAATGGACATATTGATAAACCAATATTACATAATAATGAGTGGATATTTTAGTGACCATGTAGAAGTGTGAATTTTTGTACCAATCTTGTTTTTTAAATGATCTTTATGAATATAAACAGGGTCTACTATGAAGTCAATCACACATTCATTATGTTCTCTAATATGAATAAGATAAATTTAATGGGGATTAGTCTGCACTATCTATAAAAAATACTATGAAACTTTTTCTACTCATACATCCTCTATGTGTGCAACTAAATTATGTACAAGGTCCGTAGTATAGATCAAAATATTGTGTGGTAATAATGAAATATATTTTTACTTCCTTAATGTTAGCTTCACTACATTTTAATTGAAATCCATTCTGAAGGGGGGTCTTTTTTATGCCTATTAACATTTAATGGTTAAATGACCGATGTATGAAGGAAAAAAATATCATGCACATTAAATAATATAATGTAAGTGTTTGAAACAATATAAATATTTAATCATGTGTTGTGTATCTTTTACCCTTTTTCTCACAAAAATATAGTGAGATAATCATATGAGTATTGTATTCTCGTGTATGATATTGAAAATTATACCTTAGAAATTCCCTCCGCCTACATGGCCATGTTTCCTCAATGATATTAAAATGACAACCCTCCATGGATTCCATAATAGTATGATGAAAGTACTCATATGTTGATTCCTAGTAGAAATCATTTATTTTCATGTAATCTCCCACACACAACTGCCAACAAAGAAAAACCTTTACCCTAGCCATTACTATGACAATTACAATTACCATTTTAATAGGATACCCATTGACAAAAGAATAGAGGTATAAAAGGATCATACATATAAAATTTACTGTTTTTAAAATACAAATAAAATATTTATAGGTAATTCTTAATCCAACAAACTATTCATGTGAAGAGAAATCCTAACAATGTTTTATTTGCAACTCCCTCAATAAGTGTTTAGTTACGAAATAATATATAGACACTCATAATAAAAAAATGATCAACACAATTATCTACCATATGGATCATCTAAAACAATAATTACACCCCATGCGTTTTTTCAATACAAGATCCCATCATAGAAAACACATTCCTTAGGACTCTGTTATTTACACATCCCTCTACCGAACATGCTCCCACATGTCACCCTCTAGAAGAATATCTCTCGAATACCTCCCTTGGATGAAAACCACGTGAACCAGTCCCCCACAAGATCCATCAAATAATAACAAACTATCTAAAATATATGTTCTGTTCCTCTGATATATGGACTAGTATATATTATTTATTTAGTCTCAGTGATATTCTCAAATAATCCTCAATGTTTGACAGGGAAAAACCATCCTCTTGTCACCTAGATTTTCATTCAAATAGAAACTATTCAAAATGACAGTTATGGTTTCATTCCATTACAAAAGAAACCCCAAAAGGCCTAACAAGAGAACACATAAAAAACTCCCATCATGTATTATTATATAATTCATGATTCTGTGTTCCCTTTAAATCATATATGCTAATGATAAATATAATCCCTATATTTAACATATTTGATAGTCAGACTCCCCTGGGTCATGATGACTATATATACCCTTTATAATGTTGTTCCCAATTAGAAAAAAATTGTAGTTGTATCACCCAAATCATTATAGTCAGCATGGTTCTCTATTCTAATCTAAAATCCAGATAAATATGACACCAATCATGGATGTGTGCCCCAACTATTCTCCCAATGATGATCTCATCTTTATTATATAATGATTTGAAAAATATACACATATATGGGTAGTAAAAACTCATGTGTATGTCTAGATTAATATTTTCGATTTATCTAGAAGTATTTTGATCCTCATTTAAGGTGTAAAAACCAAACATGATCTCATAAATATAATACTAGTTTTCCATTAAATGATAAATTCATTAAAAGGGTTGACCATGAATAATCACAAATAATACATTATTTTCCCCATTAGAAACATGGGAATATGAATGTCATGATGTTAAATGAAATTATATTTTCATTACAATATAATAAAAAATTCCATTGTACGATCCTATGAAAATACATTGAACTACAAATTTCAAACTATGTGGATTTGTATTCATATTAAATATGACATATAAAGAGTATCATAAACTTCGAGCATAGAAATATCTCAAAGATAATTAATCATCATGAAATATTTCAATTGAGATATAGTATCAACATTCATTGGGTTATATTACACTTAAATCCTTTCATTTGTAGGCTATATTCAATATGCGCCAATGACTTATCCAACATATCATCTTCTTAAAGATGTATATTGTTACCTATGAAAATGAACATATTATCTATGAGATGACTATCATAAAAGGTCCTTATTAAAATATAAACAACAAAAAGGTATTACATTACATATGTTCTTCTAAAATAATAATTATGAACCATTATATTAATAGAAAAATGATCCTTGTGAAAATAACATAAAAGTTGTCCCATATCCTATTATGCTATAATGAACTATGTGGTTTCTAATTTCTTCATAGAAATATGTATGAAATCTTAATTGAGGCCAAATAACTATAGTATTAATACTCAATTAATCTTATTCATGTGATTGCATTAGGTTTCTCAACATTCTGACATTTTAAAAACAACTTCTATATAATAAATTAAATATAGAGAAACTTGTATACCAACTGATTAAACCATTACTGGTGAACCACTTGTACATATAAGTGTTAAAATTTGTATAGAACCTCTAATTCTTCTAGATTTTTAACATTATGGAATTTCAAATTCAATCATTATCACATGGATGACTTTCCCTATATTGTGACATGGTTAGGATTAATGAATATTTCTTTAATATATTCTATAATCTTAATGTAAAAAAACAATCTTCCGCAAAACATTCTGAGATGATATATAATTCTCATCATCATGAACAATAATATTTCAAAATTTTCCCTGGTAATGTCTCAGTGACATCCCACTAGTAGAAAAAGGTTTTTATTGACTCAAATCACACTAGTGGATTTTTGTTTGGTGTTTTCCTCAAAAAATATGACGGTAAAAAACTACTGATTTAATTCAACTTTCAATCAACTGATTCATTCTTTCTAATTCTTTTTCATTTTATTGAACATAATGGATGTAAGTGTGACTGGTAAACCTTAGATTCATTTTTTTGAAGTCTTTAATGAAATTATAGACTCACAATATCTTATATGTTTGAAATATAATATTCTATTTAACCACCTCAAGGGACCAAAGAATTTTCTCCTTTTCATGGTTTTTAATAAACTCTATGATGAATAGATGATTTTGTTCATTTAAAAAAATTCAATTATATGTAAATTCTTATTATTTTAGTGAAAAATAAAAAAATAATATGTATTTGAAGATGGACATATTTTTACAAAAATTTATGAAAAATGATTCAAGTTTTATCCTAACCAAGACAACATAATATTTCAAATCTCATCAAGAGAGAATTCCGTCATTGTAACCTTCTTTTTTTACCCTACCTGGTAACATGATTAGATTATACCATTTAATGATAAATTCTTATTGAATATTTTTATCTAGATAAACTATTAATGAAACATTAATTATTAATTTCTATGTACTATTTATCATTAAATTAAGATTGGATTATTTGGATAATCATTCCGTTTTCCATGTTATGCCCCACCTAGCAGCCCCATTCCAACTGGAAATATTGAATTTTCAATTCAATATATGTGGAAGAATTATCATAATTTTTATATATTTATGTTGATTAATCTTAGATTCATATTGAATTAGAGACCATTTGATATTTCATAATTTAATCAAACTCAATTTTTCTTTAACCAATCATTAAATTATTTTTTATATAACTTTTTTGTTTTTCTGTGTATCTAATGTTCTTTGTTGTCTGCCTCCAAAAACTATTGTATATCAAAAAAATTTATTATAATGATAAATCCATTTAAAAATATACTTCTAATATCCACGTAGCATATTCATCTACATCACAATTTTTTACCATCCTAAAAATATCTTCCACTCAACTATTCCAAAGAACCAATTACTTTTTGGGTTTGATGATTCGATGATGTTATAATAACACTATTAATTTTGTAATAATTAGACATCATTTGAGTTATGTTTTTTCCACATGGCTAATGATCATCCATTGGAAATGATATATTATTCTATAAAGAGTAATAATTGTTTATAAAACTCCCGTAGAACTAGCAAACCTTGATATATGATATCTCCCCATTGATAATGAATCTGCTCAAAAAAAATTCATTTCCTACTAAAAAATAAATATCTTTTTTCATATGGGGTATTAGTATTCAATGAATATTATTCAATATGATTAATTTATTATATGTATTCTGACTTTTTCTTTTGACCATAATTTGTTTAGAAGTATTATTACTATGCACAGTTAGAAATTTCATATTTATTCTAATAAATAATTGGTATTTTTAAACATCATTTTTAGTTCCATTCACAAACAAGAAAGTTAGGATTCAACTATAACCCCAACATAATTTAATAGGTTATATCAAACATTACAGAACTGGTTTTGAGATACAATTCATATAAATATTATCCATGATAACTCAAGTACTATCACAATAATGTATTTATACAGATATATTGATATATTTTCATTACTATATGTATTAATTTAATAATTATTATTTTCAACTAAATAGTAGCCTTCCCCCACAAGAACATCATTCATTTAATCCTAATATTTATTTTTAATTAATCTTATTCCTCTTATTGGTAAATGTGTTTCATTCATAGGAGTTTTTATCACATATTTTTAATATATTCCATCTTTATCCATTATAATCCATAATAATCACATGGTTTATAAAAATATAATTCAATGAGATATATAAAAATATATTCACTAACTAAATGGACATTGGAAAATGATTCATATTATTTATTATGTATCATTATATTACTTCTCTTGGTTCTTGAATACTTTTTCTTAAAATTAGGATATATTTATTTAATAGGATTTCATCATCCTCATCATTTGAATATTTTATATCCTTATTCATTGTGTTTGTTTTTAAAATGACCAAATAGATTAATTTTATCAATAATTTTTGGTTTCAAGAATTTAATATCCATATTATATTTCTATACCCTTATGATAAAAGGGATATAACTATATTGAAATCCATATGATCATCCACACATTCAAAGTCACACGATTTGGAAACCACATCCATTATATCTTTTTTTACTCACAAATATCTAATGTCAGCCTTACATTTAACTTTTTCTGATTTTTTGTGTTTTTATCATAAAATAATCAATTATAATGTCATATAGATCATCTACTATCCAGTTGACCCGATCTTTTAGGGATAATATTTTCAGATCAAAAAAATATAGAATATTTTTTATCATCTCTTAAAAAATGTTTTAATCCTAAATATTCTCCCATATCACTTTCATTGAATCATCTCAATTTATTGGAAATATAATTTATTGTTTTAAAATCTATCACCATTTAGTATAAATTTTATAATACAGAAATCATGAAGGAATTTTAAGATTTTTTATTTACCGACATGTTTCATTTATCAGATACATATAAATGTTTTAATTTTTAATTTTTGGGAGTCCCACAGTTTTTGAATCTCAATCATCTACATCATTTGAATGATTGTAGATAAGTATCATTATATTAAAAATATAATAATTCTAATAAATAAATTTCATAACACCTCTTTTAGAAATAAAATTTACGTTACCTATATTCATAAATTTATTGGATCGTCATATGGACCATAGAATAAGTTTAGTATTACTTTTATAACTGATGATGATGGTACCCCTGTGGATGAATCAATGATATATTTCATTTATTATTATTTTGATTATTTATTCTATATAGACCTTTAAGTCCATGAAAATATCATAATTTATTATCAAAACCTCACTCAATTTTAGTGAAATGTAATGTGCATGGGTAGACAATCATTTACATGGTTCAATGTAATAGATCATCCCATTAAATGATTGGTTGGTCCCACAATCCTTGATTATACATTATATGAGTAAGTGGTTAACCCGTTGACTATAAAAATCAAATTAAATTATTTTCACACTATGTTTTATATCCTGATTCTCATTTAATAGTTTATAGAAGCCCACATACACTATTGGAAATGATATAAAATATAAAACATATCACTATACTTTGTGTTTATTCTACATCACTAAATTTTATGATTCATTATAATCAAAAAAGGTAAAATATAGTCATCATATATTCCCTTCATTAAAAATATTTAAATAAACATGAAATTATATTCTAAAATTAAATTGGTAAACAAAATCTCAAGTAATCTAAATCTTCCTCATAATTCTAAATAAATTTGGATCCAATATACATTAGACTACATCATGTCTCTTGATATTATCCTTAATCGTCTCCCATTGGTACATTTTTTCATTCTATTATATATTATTCTCAACAAAAAAAGAGTAATCGTAAGCACTCTCATTTATCAAACCAATTATCTTCTTATTTATTCACTCATTATTTCACAAAATAATATCATGAATATCAGTTTCCAAAAAGGTATTTTTGAAACTCATTATACTTATTCAACATCAGCTATCTAATTATTTATATTGATCAGTAAAATAAATACTTAGTCATCTAGAAAAATCATTCAATTATTTATCTATTCATTCCAAAGAATTGTGTTATTTTCTATCATGTGATATTAAATATGTTACTAGATCCTTCAAATAAAATCGTTATCAATCAAATAATTGTATTTTTTCATCCACATGTGTATGTATTGTGATGTTGAATCTCATCCTATACAGTGGAACACATAAATACACAACTTTTTCCACAGATGAACTTCTGTTAATATTAACATGAATTAGTGTTTTCAAGGATTTATTAAGATTTTTAATTATTAAATACTAGGCTTCTACATATTCTAAATTTATTCTTAAATTATTATGAATAAATATTATATAATTATTATTATTTAATAATCTTAAATTAATAAGTAATTTTCAATATACATGGCTCAAATGGAGTGGAAAATGAATCTTTTTTGACTTTATAATAAATCACATATGGGTGAAATGACTCATATAGTGTCATTGAATACCTCTTTAGTAATTAGAATTTAGTATTACAAAAACAACATATGTCATATATTAAGACCCATATAACGTTTATATTGATAGAAATTACCCATAGATTTTTACATTGATATAAAATTTACATTTGAGTATTATATTGGTTACCTTGAAATGATATAGGACTACCCTTAATGAAACATAAATCCATCTATACATATATTTGAATAGTTATTACACACATGGGAAATTGATTTATATACAAAAAAATCATTGTTATATAAATAAATTAATGATTATAAAAGAGGAAACAAAAATTATGAAAGCTCATAATGACTCATATTTTGAGGCCTTTATGAATTTTCATATCAAATTATTGATTATAGACATCACATAATTAGATTCATGTCTCGATAAATAATTCTTCAATACATCATCAATACACTAAAAACAATATTAATCATTGTCTACTTTTTATAAAAACCAAAAAAAAACATGCGATTTATTTGAATAATGATCCTTAAATCACATAATGTAAAGGAGAATACATTTATTATTTTCATCTATTTCCTTTATATAGGGTAAAACAATCTATTTATCCCATTCAACATGAAACAAAATCACTCACCTTCAACAATAATCATTGAAATTTTATATTTACATCCATAATGAGAACATATAAAAACAACTCAATTGGTTAATTAAACCATTCCCCTCATATGTGTTATAAATAACCCTTTCTTATTGAGAAACGTCAAAGTGATTCATCTCCCCCTTAATGATTATAAATGAAAATTAAATATAAGGGTTTTATCATTTCTTCATCATCTCATGTTTTCTAAATATACACCTCTCCACTTTTCAAATAGAATCACCCCATGATATATCATTTGAGTAAGCAATATTAGTACATGATTTCCTTGGAAATAAGAATATAGTTAGTTAAATTTATGTCAACATAGGAAAATATAATTTAGAAATAAAATTCGGCGTAACTATTTTTATAAATATTTTCCAATATAACACATTAATATGATACCAACATAAATTTCCAATTTTTGGATGATTTCAATGATATTTCATTAGAGATTATAAAGCACATACTCCTCCCAAAACACATCATAGTAGTTTGGGTGCAAGGTACAAAACCCATTTAACTTCTTCTGTTTTATCATATTAAACACCCTTCATTAAAATGTATGATATAATAAAAATACTTTTGATATAAGCATGATTTTTATACCTAATTTTTCAGTTTTGAAGAGAAATACTTATATTCTAGATTAACAAAATTATGAATTCTCGGGATATTTATATCATGATTACTCCCCTTCATGGAATTCATTCTGTTTCACTATTTCATGGAATATTATTCAATTCATGATGAATAAACATTTTTTATAGATTATATAACACATAATTTTATCCTTGAATTATATTTGAGTAATGGATAAATAATTTAAAATAATATAATGAATCATGAAATCTTTATTCCTAATATGCATCTTAATGGTTGATAATTTTCTTTCGACATAGACCACATAATAGTTCCAATGTCATCCTCGGATAATTTATTTCTGTTTCTCTTTTCTATTTTGAACCCTAGTAAGATGCATGATTAGAATATCACATTCAATATTACCTTGTTCTGTAATTTTCTTGCCTTATTCAGTTATTAAAGATACATCCTTTTTAGTTATATATGTACATTTTCTCAACAATTCATCTTGGGATGGTCTATCATTCATACAAAATTTAATGACATGTTTAGCTTATACACACGATTCAAATAATTTTTCCTAAATTTTCAATAAAATTACATTTGATTATTTCTCATGATTCATTCCATTATTTATAAAATATAATGATTTCCTTAGATATAATACACGTATGATAATTATAAATTTTTGCAACTAGCTTTATTTGGTATAGAAAAAATTTAATCAGTTTGACATAAGTTGATTAGTTTTCCTTGGTGTCACATTTCCCTTCATGGAAGTATATGAGAAATACAACATTAAATATTTTATGTTCTAAAATGTCTTCCATTTAAATTTTTAATTAAATTCCTTGAGTATGAATACCTAAATTTATTAATTCACATTTCTATATCTTTCACTTTTTTATTCCAAGTAGTTTAATCATATTTTTAGGGATCACTATTCTAGAAATATGGACCGATGTAAATTTTTCTCTGAACAAATCTATACCTATACGTAAAATATCACCCATGGATAATGTCTCTACCCTATAGGTTATATTTTATTTTAGAAAGTGTATAAATTATGTCTATTCCTTCCACAACACCTATGAAAACCTTAAGAAATTGTTATTCCACTTTTAAATTAAATCTTATTATATATCTTTTTCTTGACATATCATAATCCAAACCCCTTCATTACATGGGGATATAGTATTCATGGATTATTTTGATCTCCCTCTAGTGTATAAGACGTCCTCCAACATGTCCTCTAGGAAAAAATGGGTTCAATTATATTATTTAACATAAACTATAAGGAATAAAAAATATGTTTTGAGATTTATTTTGTGATTTTTTAATTTTTTTTAGAATCAATTATCTCTCCAAACATCTAGTATTCACGTATAACCACATAATTATTTGATAAGTCTTATGTACTAATATTTAACTCATTTTTAATTTTATGAAATATAAATTTTACCATTGATAAATCCTCTTCCATTTAAATGATTTTTCTTAAAGATCTCTAAATAAATTTTTATATTTGATAATAATTATTTTTAATTAGTTATTTGATACATACAAACCACTTTTATCATAAAATATTTATCATTTTTGTATCCTCATTATATTTTTCATTACAAATATTGAAATTCTCTATTGAGATAGGTATATTTTTCTGAATACAATAACAAAACACTTCTTTTACAATATATTCCAATTTGGTCATTTCATCCATATCTATACTATTTTCCGTTGAAATCAAACCTATTATAATACCCAAAAATTATATTCATGTCTTAAATAGACACAAGGAAAAGGGTAATGATCTACCTTCCTTCTTATTTTATTCTTTAGATTACTACCAAATACATATTCTTACTTTTACCTGATTTTTTTGGGGTTTTCATCATCGTAATTAATTTTAGATTCTGTGATTATCTTCTTTAGGAAGTTATTTTCAATTATTGTAATCCATTATATTTATAGAACCATAGTGGATTCATTATTATCTTTAATCTTTCAACTTCTAAATAATATAATATATGGGATATAACTTTTTTGAAAACCACACAAACTTACTCAATTCCATTTTTAATTTTATATAAAACTTCTTCCACTATAGATTAAATATTTATTTTAGATTTTGAGGCCATATAATCTTTTTTATATCACTATTAAGGATAGGGTTTATTTTTTCTATTATAAAATGAGCTTGTTGTATAGCTCAGGAACTATAAATTATTCACTCTCTTCAAGGAATGATTTATTTTATCAACCGACTATAGAATGATCGACAAAATACTTATGTCAATATTGATATCATCTGGCCTCACACAAAAACCATATCTATTACTCAATATATCATTAACTCTTATAAAATAAAAATAATTGTTCTTATCATTATTCATATATAGATAATTAAATCTACTACACCAAATGTGAAAATTGGCTTCCATGACAACAATATTTACTTCATAGCAGATTATCAATTTGTATTCAAAATAATGAAACATATTTACACATATCATGACATGTTTAATTGTATATATATGAATAGTGAACCTTATGTAGCTTTTTCTATTATGATACGATCTTTAAATTATTTTTTTGTCGCCTTAACTTGATAATCACTTACACTTATTTATCTATAAATAACTGTATACAAAAAATTAAAATAATTTTTTTTCACATTGGTAATGATTCATATAAAAACTTAATTCATAATTATTGAAATAAAATGATGTTTACATTGGTGTAAATCATTCTTATGAAAAAAAGACAATTACTTATACATAGGGAACTTATGAATTATCAACACCATCCTATATTTCTTATATGATAATTATTTTGAAAAACGTCCTTGAATTAATCTCAAATTCATCATAATAAATTCAAACAATGTTATAAAAAAATATTGATTTATATAATAATAAATAATACATATCCTTTGCTTGATTAAAATTCCATCATTCATCACTTTTAATATATTCTTCCTTAATATTTTCTAGCTATATTCATCAAGAAGATGCACACAATAACCATTTCCATTATGTATGGTAGCATTTCACTCACCATCAACATCAGATTTTCACCTTATGTATCCTTTTAATTTGTAAAAAATAAACATTTCTATAGACATTAGAATATACTATCATAGAATAATATATATTATAATGAATTTAACATTAGGGTCAAAGAAGAGGAGAAAAATCAGGATTTTTTTTCAGAAGCATTTTATAAAAGTGAATGAAATGATGAAAAAAATTATTAATTCAGACTACTATTCCAAAATTTTGACCAACATCAATGAATAAAATGGTGGAAATTGTTTATGTGATATTGAGAGTATAAAATTTTTATTTTTTTAGAACAATAAAAAATAAAAAACCCTCTAATTTCTAACAACATTTATGTGAATATTGAATAATATTTAAATTGTTTTCAAATTTTTAAATACATATATCATAGAATAGATAATGATGTTTTGTTAGATATAAATAATTATAGTTTATATTATTGAATCCTAATTAATGTTCAAAAGGAAATTTTATAATTGGACTATACTTCTAGACACCATTTAGTGTTTAATGACATGTATTCCTTTTATGGATGCACATATTATATTTTACACTGTGGTAACATATAATAAATAGTTTTATTGTATTTTTTTGGAGAATAAATGATAGATGATGTAACTATTTTGTGGGATTCGATCTACTAAATGTTTAAAATTAAGAATAAATCAAAAATATATGTATTTAAAGGTAAAACAATTAAATCATTATAAACAGATTGATAATGGAATTACAATATTGCGCCAATGGTCTTTAAATAAATGTTTCACTTAGAAAAAGGCTATTATAATACTTTTGAGCCTTGTCATCACTATAGAATAACCACAATACCTCAATGTGAAATAACCTACTCTTGGTATGATAGTATGATACAATAATTAACTACCTCAAAACCACGATCCATGATTCACAATATTTCCATTTCTCGTTTAGATGCATGATGGAGTATATTTGACTATGGGTACCCTGATTTATCATCTTGTGTACCATCCCCAATATTCCTTCCATTTTTATTATGACCTTAAACTACATACACTTTGGACGAATCTATAAGTTGTTAATATCTAGCCTATAATGTTCCAAATTATATGACCTTAAGCGACTACAAAAAGAAAAAAATTCAGGTTTAGAACCCAAAATGGGAGGCCTGAAAAAGAGTGAAGTCTTCTCTCACTAAAATCATCTTCTCTCATTTTTATATAAAATAGAATGCTGAAAAAAATGCGGTATAAAAAAACATAGGGCCTTCACTATAGCACTATTAAATGAAAAACTCATCTAGTTAGGCCCATTTTCTTTAAAAAATGTAAGAGTAATAAAATTTTACACCCCCTAACTGTGAGAATCTATTTTCTATGTATTTAAATGACCACTATGGTGTTCAGATGCTTCTCAGATATTACCCTTCACATAAATCTCAATTAATGATTTATGGTTCCATGGACCACCATGAACCTTACAAGACCCTTCGAAAGTATATTTGACGTCAAGCCACCCTTTTCATAATATTCATGCATGAATAATTCTCCTATATATATGCTATTATGGTCATTTACCAAATTTTTACCTCTAAAAAAAGGAATTATGACCCTTATGATCCCTAACGTCACCCCCAGAGCACTCAACACCACCTTGTGGTGGAACTGATCCCAATATGATTGTCCTATGCCATCCTCCTGGTCTGAGCACATTGGACAATGAAATTATGTTTCTATTTGAAACAATCATATAGGATTATATATTCTCAATGTTATGTTTCTGTGTTTTGAACCCTTTATGAAGAATATATTTCATAACCCCAATAATGAACCATTGGTGGACCACACCACATTAATTAAAACAGGTAAGCATAGGGCTTGAGATTCATTATCGAAACCTAGATGGACCGACGGTTCGAAAATCATTCTCAGATAGCCATCCTCTCAGGCACAACATCATCATCTGGTTTTTTTAGTCATCATAAATCATTTATTGACCTTATAAATTAGTGAATGTCATATTTTTTATACTCATACTACTAACATATATGGGACTAAATCCACAATAAAAACACATATCCTCCATTACAAAACGGGTGTTTGATCATTGTGATCCATTCTAACATAAGGGAAGAACACAGTATCTCAAAATTTAATAGGAGTGTCTTGTTATGTCTTCCCCATCCCATATTAACTGACTCAATCTATAGTGATCTGATTTATATCATCCATATTCAACCATTATAAATAGTCCAAGCATCCCTAGTCTTTCTCCCTATACAAATATTAGTTCCTTAAATATTCTATAGCCTATGGGAAAGATACTTGACTTCAGGTGACCCTTTTAATGAAAATTATTGTATGCTTATATCTTATTCATGTAATCATATGGACATCAAATGAATGTGCCACTATGAAAAAGGTCTTTGTGATCATCAAGAGCCCCAAAAAAATAGAAGAGATTAACATCTCATACTATTTCGACCACTCCTATCATGTATTCACCATATTATGTGATCATCAAATATGATTGAGGTAAATGACCATCAAATAAATAAAAATCAAGTCCGAGCTTAAGGACATTCAACTAAAGAAACATTGGTTATGATTAAAAAAATATATCATTCTAAATAAACAATGACCATGGTCCAAAAGATCCAAAACTAAATAAATATTATTTTTTAGTTAAAATAACATAATGTAAATTAATATATAGTTCATGATATAAGACTCTAAATTAAATTGATATAATATTTTTTCTAAGAAACCCTAATCTTATTAGATAGAATGTCTGTGGTAAATACCATAAACTAAAACTTATAGGGTACATATCGATGTTCATTGATAAAACATAATAAGATGATCCTCCACATTTTACAATCTATAAAATTACTCTTAAAAAGGATGTAGGGTACATATAAATTATCAAATTAAATAAATATTTCATCTTATAATATTTCTAGGTTAGAAAGAGCTTTGTGAGAAGCGTAAAAGGAAGACAAAAGCTCTACTCGTCATTCCGTATCTACTTTTACCCTGGGATAAAGAGACTCAATTAAATTACTTGTCTCATGAACTTTTTTTGATACTTTTTCAATATGAAATATGAGTCTGAGAGATAAGACATTGTGCGGGATATGATTTTATCACACCTCCATAACTGCATGGTCTAGGTAACCATTAGAGAATACAATGTGGATATGAACTGACACCTCTTCCCCAATTCCACTAATTCCTCCTCCATCTTCATATCATGTGGAGAATAATCATCTATATCATTAAATATCATCACATGGGCATCCATATATTGAATAATCCAGGAGATTTTCATTACAATTTCATTAACTGGTTTCCAATAAATGTCATCTTCCCTACTACCAAAAATAATATGGCATGTAATCTCCCCATGATCACTAAACATATATAGAGTATTCTAAGTAAAAATGGTGTAAATATAAATATAGTTCATCCTACACTACAATCAATCATTTTTTTAGTAGAAGAGAATGTGTATAAAATTATAGCTTATACAAGAGCTCTAATTTCTACAGTAGATGATGACCTTATATATCGGTGGTCATCGCTATGATGAGGGAACTTCTACAATGGCTCACCCAAGTCTTAACGAAACTCCATGGTTACTACTTTAATTGAAAGTAGAGTATAAAATATATTTCATACATGATAGACTTGTCAGCATAGTATGCAACATGTCTAGGTGGCTTCCAATGATTAGGAATAATCTTGAGAAAGAAAAGCAGAGGCATTATGAGGAAGAAGAATTATTTTAGTATCAATATATTCATAGGCCAACATCACCCAAAATTGATGGTTGATCCATGGGTCTCTCTCTCCCCACACACAAACCAAATAAAGAGGAGTCCCTTTTGATATGACCAAAATAATGAGAAAACTAATTAGGTGAATATGGCTCATAGAAAATTATCTTGTACACCCTAGATACCAAAAATACATCCCCTAATGAGATCCTGTATTACTATTAAATAATATATCCGATTCCATTGTCAATAACCATCCCATTATATGCACGATAAGATGTAAAATCAAAGCTATCAAATTGTATTAGTGTACATTTATCCTTTTTAAGGATTTGAAACACTTCTTAGATATGAGATATGTTCAGTATTATTGGATGAGATATGGAATCATAGATCCTGGTATAATTATAATAGTCATTACAATATAAGTTATTCCCAATGCATCAGAATAAAAACTATAAGTCTCCTCTAATTTTGTAGGGGGTGATACATTTTTTGAAATTGATCCCGAGCTAGTAAATGTGTACAAGGATCAACATTATTAGTTTGGAATGATGTCCCTCTTTATTTTTCACTTGCATAACCAACTTATTGTCCCATATTCCATAATGTGCATACCCATTTGAGAAGAGTCTACTATTAAAAAATTTCCATAAATCCAGACATCCTAGGATTTGGAGATATAACTATTTACACTTGATTCCCCCACAAGGTATAATATCATTCTACCATAATTCTTTACTTTGAACCATAACTGTCAGACACTTGTTGGGAAGGGAACCAATTTAGGTATTTGGTGGTTGTCCTTGGTTCGTCGCAATAAAATATAATATCAATCCACTAATTGAAAGTATTATTGGAGAACATATTCAACTCCTTTATTAGATTATCCTTAAAAATGAAAATCATATATCTCCCTAATAATAATTTTTGTAAGGGATTATCGTAGACATCTACAAACAAGAGGAACCTATCATACATTTATTTGAGATGGGGGGATCCTTTCCAACTGATATATGTCCAACAAGGGGATTCCCATATTGTAATGGAAAAATAGGAATGTATTAGTAAGAGGAAACAAACATCTAATTAGCTGTTATAAATTATTGTTATGGAAATATTAGATAAACAGGGACATTCACATATCATTGTAAATATGAACCCTATATGAATCATCAACAAACTCAAAACAGTTTTGTATGCCCCATAAGGGTCAAACCTAGTCACAAAAAAAATTACCCCTAGGATGATGATCTTTTTTTTAAATCCATCCACCTTATATATTATTTAGATAAGTTATTAATATACAAATAGTATCAGTGCGAATTTGTCAAATGATATAAATCACCAACATCTGTTACTTTGGGGGTGTTTTCCAATAAATAGAAAACAATCTTTGACATCAAGTTGCAATCAGTCCCTCATCTTAATTTTTTTAATTGAATATAGTTTAGAGAATATGAAACCCATCAAGATGAATGATTAATGTCAGAAGGGATAATGGTAAAAACAAAATTCATGAAGAAATCTCATAGTGGAAGTTGGACTAATAATGTATAATCCTAAAGTGCGGAAGAGGGAATCCTCTTCAAAACCTAATTCTTAGAACCCATGTTGTATTGAGGGTCAAAATTTTAGTTTTTTGAGATCATTTCCATTTAATTTTCTGTAGAAAAAGATATTTGGAGAAAACCAGAATCCTTCTGAAAATACGTATGTTTCATAAAAGAAAAAAAATTAAATAAAATCATCTCAAAATAAATATATATAATTCTATCATTATCATCCAAATCACAATAATCATCAAATGTGTTCACGGATCACCTAAGGGGATCGATGATCACTTCACCCCTATAGGTATTGTGGGGTACTTGAACCATGTAGGGCATCACACAATCACATGAACCTTGGAGACATGTGATTGTGTGACCTAGACATCGACACACAAGTAACATATATTCAATCAATCATATGATTATGAAAATAGATCCTATATAAACACAAAATCTAATAGTACCTCTTAAGGTATGAATTCCATGAAAATATAAAAGACGAAGTCCTTGTGGGTTCAAACGAGAACTTCATCAATAACAGTTTGGCATGGATATTCTCATAAAGAAGGCTCATGGAAGGGTCCTATGATAGGGTCTTGGGGATCAGTCATGCAATGAGGTAATTCCATTACAGTAGAGTGATAGATCCATAATAATGTGTTTCTCGTGAAATGTGGTCACCCTCAGATCCCTTATAAATATGGAATTTAAAAGAATAATAACCATATAACAGTAAACCAAATTTCATTGAACACACCAATTCATGATAGTGTAAAATAATAATGTAGGCATTTACATTCTTAAAAATTGATCCCTTGTCCCTATGGACATTTAACCAAATGGGTTTCATTTTTTTACACACTCCAAATGAGAATAGTTAATTCACAATAATTGAAATAACTATATATGGGTATTATGTTCACCATAAAATCAAAGGTAGAAGAAGGTGGATGAGACCATTGAATCTTGTGAGCCTCATAGGTATACATGATCAGATGACCATCATAATGTAATGTGAGGACTCCATGTATAGAGGATAACCTGAAGAAGACCCCACATGTGTACCATTTATTATTCCCAACACCATTGTGAATGAACTATAGAAAAACAATAGTTAAAAGGTAGATGCCAGATAATCTGTCTTATGGAATGTGACCATTCAATCGTATTCCCCCTAATAACCTTTCAATAAATCATTTGAATAAAATATAAATATGTCCAAAAGGTGGGAACCTCTTGTGGTCATAAATATCTTGTGATTCATCCCCAATGTGGATGATTTTTTCCATGGCATCATCAATGAAAATTCATGAGACCATGATGCCTTTTGAAATAATGAAAATTAAATAAAAAAAGATAATAATGTGGTATCCACTTGTTATCGTAAATGTTACATGATGATCCCATAGTGACCCACAAGGCACCATGAGACCCTATAAACGTGTCTACATTATCTATTTAAATCCATTTGATTTTTCTTCCTCATCGCATGAATGGCCTTAAGTATGTCGAAGAAACCACTCACTCCCCCTTTGTCTCATTAAGGATAAATGTATTGGATAATTCATAAAATTATCATGCCTATACACCTAAACAAAGATGGATATGATGAATATCACCAAAAATAGTGTAATTGACTACAAAAATACTCTTCCAACCTCGCATTATCCATGGACTATATAAAATACAAAAAGGGAATAAGGTGAGATCCTCTTGTGGTCTTAAAACTCACATTACATGCCATGGATATCCACATAATAGTCTAGTATCACCCCTTAAATTGTTGACATGATCCCACAAATCCCCCTTTACATTCAGTCATTACCTATAGAAAGTCACACACTAGTCATCCAAGATCACACAAATGTATTTCAACAATAATACAAATAACTCAATGTCCCATGCCCATGTAAATATGTTAATATGGATATATTATAGAATTTACATATGATTCTACAAGGACCAAAAGATTTTCTATAATCTAATGAAGGAGGAATTGATTGGAGGGACTTGCGATCATTGATCCTCTAACTGAATCTATAGAGGATTTAATCAAAAGTAAAATCTTAATACTGTAAAACAATATCATCATGTATGTTCTAGGAAACAAATATTTTGATCATGTGGAATTCAAAAGAACATTGTGTGATCATCATATATCACATGAAGGTCCTCTAGCATGAGATAAAAAAGACAACCCACACAACTGATAGATCAAACGACAATTACAAATATAGAACATTGAAAAATTATAAAGAAATTTCAATATAGTGGTCAGAAAATAATACTACATAAATCTGATAAATATGTTCATGACATGTGTGTTGATCCTATTGTGCTTCACATGAAAAATCCAAAACATTAATCAACAATAGGACATGATGATCATATCATGTAACACTCCTTTATTATACTATTTGGATCTGGTTAGGTTCTATGGAAATATAAAATAAAGTCACATATCACTCCATGGCCACACCACCCGTGTCACTTAAATACATATAGCCTCACCATGAAGACCTTTTCATGTCCTTCAGACATATTTCCCAACTCATATGAGGACATAAGATTGTCTGAGATAAGACATGTGGTGGAACTAGAGCATGTCAACTAGGTCTCGCAATACCATTTGGGCATGCCATCCATGTCTTGTGATTACATCTAGACATGTCATCTAGGATATGTGACAGCTTACAAGACATGTAACAAAAACTAATGTGATGTCCACCATGTGTGTCAACTAGATTACATGATAAAACTAGAACAAGACATCAGGATCATATGACATCCTCTATAAATGTCAATCGAGGTCATGTGATGGATTTTAGAGAAAACCACATAGGTCATGAAATGAACTATGGGCATGCCATCCTAGTTCATGATGTAATACATAAAAATTATATCTAGGGTATATGAGGTTCCTAGAACAAGAAACTGGATCGTATGATTTTTTTGGGAATGTAAGGAAGATATTCTCTGATATTCCATGTGGGAATCCAGGGCATGTAATGTGGATAATCCTTAAACAGATGAATACAAGTGTTCCATGTCACATAACGAATCCCATTACATGATCACATTGTTCACCCCCATTGTGTAAGCCATGTTGATAAATTCAACCTTGGTGTGTAAGACTCAATAAACTGAACTATGATTACTATGATTCCTTCAATAACCCAAATACTAAAGATGGTTTCATAAGATTTGTGAACCAAGGGAATCCAAGGACATGATAACCTTGTTCATCCTCAGTGTGTAATCCCAAATCAACTCAACTACGATGAATCTGATTCCTTGTATAATCATGATACATAGGTTGCCTCCATAAGGATCATTCACCAAGGGTACCCATTGATTTTATCACCTTGTTCATCCTTAGAGTGTAAAACCTGATGAAAAGAGAAACATCAGTTTGCATTCCCCGATCAACTAAAATATAATGAATCTATTTATTTTTCTAACCCAGATTTGTAGGGAACCATACAGAAGATTGAAAACCAAATAAAATCACCACAAAGGTAGTCCCAACACATAATTCCCACATCCTCATGCAATGAAATTTATTATGTGAAATCTTGTGTGTCTCATGACAAGAATAGATAACACAAGAATAAGGAAATTCAATAATCATATCATTTACAACCTAAACATCTATAAAGGAAAGGGAAATGTCAGTGTGTATGTGCCAACCTACTCAACTATGATAACACTAATTTATAAAATACACATTATATATTGTATTTATTTCTAAGTCCCAATCTCAAATAAAAATACATTTCATTGTAATAACCATGTATCCAACATTTCGATCATTAGTATCTAATAATTACTAGGGGTTAGTCACTCTACCACATCCCTCAAAATATTGGGAAAACAATTATACTATGATTACTCTAATTATTGTACTAATCAAGACAGATATTATGCCACTTCAAGGCCAGAGACCCATATTAATTTCCCTCATGGGATATCCCAGTGCCAAATCCCCATATCCACATGTAATAAGGATTTTCACATTCAATCCCTTGTTTTCCATATATATCATAACCTTCATGGGATTGTGGAATCACAATTTAAAAGTCATTAGAAATAGAAATCTACACCATCAAGATAAATATAATACAATAATCTCTTTGCAGTGTCATGATATAAACCAATCCCATAAGATGATATATATCTATTCGAAAATACCATGGGCATGATCAAGCTATGATTATTCCGATACCAACCATCACTATGACAAGTAGAATGTCTCATCAATACTGAAGAATAATTAAGTGGCACCCAAATTACAAAACAAATTTCCTCTCTCCATGAAATTAAACTACATATATTTTAATGAACTATGTAGGTTCTTTTTTATTTAATTACTAGGATATGGTGGATATCTAATAATGTCTCAATTTTATATTTGGAATCATAAAAACCTCCCTATGTATTGGAAAATTCTTATGTATTTGGTTATATTAATTAAAATTATAAATAAGCTATTAATTACTATTAAATGAAAAATGAACAAATGAGACATAAAAATGGATGAAATAATGAGATTCCACCTTTATTTTTTGAACACTAGAGATATAAACAGTAATTATTTTCTTAGGGTTACTAGTCTGGTATCAGGGATAGAATGTTATTTTGAAGCATATCATAAATATATATGACAGTCTGTGAGAAGGTAAGAAATACCCCAATAGGGTACGATGAGCCAAACCTCCCATCATCTCGAACAATGTGAGTCCCTATTTCTCCCTAGGTCTGAAACCCCGATTTACCACCAGCCTTTGGAATGAATGATTGTACCAATTTAGGGATGATAGAAAAGTTAGTTGTTTCCCATAACGAGGAAAATGAAAACCTAATGGAAATGATTATGCAATAAATTCAAATCCCATTATAACGAATCATACCAAACCAAATGCACACTAAATTCATCTCTTCCCCATCAAAATAGCATTGAAATACATTTTTTTTACTTGAGTATTTATGAGTGGATTGATATTTGAATTGATAATGATATGAATCATTGATTTCATGAGACTATATATTTCATGATAAGGATTTCATGTATAATCCTAATAGCATTGTTTTTCCCACTCACCTTTTTTGACTGATCAGGTGGACATAGGTTGTTATATGAGACAAAAGGATTTATTATTTTCTATAGGAGACACTCATTGACTAGAGGTTCAATTGGGAACAATATATGTTTAGGATATTGATTCACAGCTATAAAAAGAGGTTTTCACAGAGTTTGTTCTCTTAAGACATATTTAAACTTGATGTAATACCAAAAATCATAAATGATTTATTTACTCACTTAACAATAGTAAAATCACTATCTTATTTAGAACACACCCATAATATCATTATAAATTAATCTTTATATAGGAAAATGTTTGTGATCATATCCTAGAACTGGAGTTTCCTTGCTTTAATTATTTCTAGTCTTTCTTTATCTTCATATCGATATGATACACCATAAAATTCTTTTATTAACTCATCTAATCATTGATATATGGTACTTCTTCGTATCACATTTTTTTCTCCCATTGTCTTGTGAAAATTTTTCCAATGATTCTAATAAGTAGAATGGTTTTTATGTGAGAGTACATAATGTTATTTCCTTTGGTTTCTAAAAATAAATTTATATGTTTATAACATCTATTTATAAAACAATCCTAATTGAAATATAATCTAAATTTTTTTAATTTAATTTTTTTGAAATATAGATCTTTAAACTGTCTTTATCATACTCACATTTAATAATATTTTAATTTCATTATGATATAATTTCATAAACTCTTTGCTGAAATCCTATTGGGCTCTGTATGTCAAACACTAGTTATGTTGTCTAGTGTTGGAAGATTTATTTTTTATATAAACTTTTATTAGTTCCTCTTAATCTCCATTTCATGGATTCAAGCTCACTTGGTGGAGATATGATAATATGGGATATTATGTTTCACATAGACCTCTATAATATGGGATTTAGTAGTTTTACTATACTTTCATCTTTTTTTCATCACTATATACCATCTAACAGTTGTACTCATTTATTTAAATGATATTGGATTTAATTTTTTCATTGAATTTGTGGTCATTTTTATGATATAAATCATTCCAAAATATTGTTTCTAGATTCCCAAAAACCATTCTCTTCCCCATATTGATTGGGAACTCTCATCAATCGAATGGATATCCATTTGGATGCCGGAGTAGATGGTATTCTATGTTGGAATGTTATAATAAACTAAGAATAATTTAAATTGAAACATAAATTCCGTAAAAATAATATGGAAGTACTTCCTATAAACATTATAGGGTTTAATAATTCAGTCGTTTGAGATCATAATCATTGGGACGATATTATAACTGAAGAAAATGATTTGAGTCAATAAAACAGTTTATCTTGATTCCTACTTACTATATTGTTCTCTATACTCCTCTAAAACAAAATTATTTATCTTAATATCGTATATAATTACCACATTAATATATATTACCCTTTTATATTCATAATTAATGATAATTTATTGTAAATATATTAGTATTTTTTCACTTATTTTTATTATCTGGTAATAATAACATTAGTATTTTGATTCTTTATCTATAATAATAATACTACAACCCATTCATTAACACTAATTTCATCAATAGTAGTTCTTATAACATTATATAACTAATTTTTAATGATTTTCTTTATAATTCCATTATATAAGATCCATGTAATTCTTGAGTAATATAAAATCAGTGATGAATAAGATTTATGTTATTTATTGATATTGATGGATTAACTAATGAAGAACATTAATTTATTTTTATTACAGCATTAATCATATTAACTATATTTATTAACACAATATACAATATATACACATAAATTTTATTTTATTACTATCCTTGAATATGTAAGTGTTAAATGGAAAACACTATTCCTTGCAGGATATAGTCTGCATGAATAAATAAATGGTGATTTCATTCTAATAGTATGACAGAAAGGATTAATATGTTTTTAAAGTTTTAGAAAATGAAAAATTTTACCAATAACATATATATATATATTGAATTAATTATTATGACGAGACTTGTAATAATATGATGTAAAAACAAATTGTTTTGTGGAGGTTGTAGTCTATAAGTACCAATGATTGACGTTTTCATTTTTCTTCATGGGAAGTACGTGGAGGTTTGTTCTTACTCATGAAATTTAAAAACATATAATAAAAAATATATAAATAATTCAACATATATTATGGGGAAAATATTATTTTAAAATGGAACTATAAAATGAATGTCTTTTAGAAAATGTATTGAACATAAATTAAAATGTTCGATTTCTCTTAGATGAATCCATTGAAAGGATGGGATTTTGATAAAATATTTTTTCAATAATGATATGATTGGGGAATGGTATTATATGGTTTGTAATTAACCAAAATGTTTTAGAAAAACTGAATTTCGTAGTTTTTTATTGATGTGGTGGTAAGAGGCCCATTTTATAAGTTGGTGATGGAGATTTGTTTTAATATTTCTACATAATATAAATCGAAATAATTTTAAACATGTCAAGTGGATCCAAAAGAAAAGCAATAATTGAATAGAGTGTGAAATAAAGTCAGTAATATCTCAACCACTATTTTATTATCATGTTTTTTACAATATTTAATATCATTAACCCACGAACTATTTCGTTTTTTATTAAAGCTTATACCGTGCTAACTAGTTATTACCTAATGTAAAATAATAATTATTTCATCAAATAACCAAAAAATATTTTATTTTATTTATTTAATTATAATAAATATAATTTCCAATTATTCTGACGCAACATCAATTTTTTTGAAATTATTTTTAATATAATAACTATATAATGTAATAAAATTATTTTTGAGGGAAATATAACATTAGTAATAAAAATACCAAATAGTGTTTTTTGAACAATGAAATATATTTTAAAATTCATAATATCAAATTTAAAATTCATAATTTATTAATAAACAATATACCTAAATTTTTATTTTATAAAAATATATTAATAATGACAAAAAACTCACAAAATATGAATATTGAATTATTAACCTAATAATTATTTTAAAAATTTAAAAAATCATTTATAAGATAAATTTTACAGTAAAAATAAAAAATAATGAATTTATAATAATATAATTCAAATTCCAAAATTTAAAATTATAATTAAAGAAGTTATTTAATATATAATAAACTAGTTTCAGTAACAAAAATTAACAATTTTAAACATTATTTTTTCATAATATTATTTCATATAAATTTATAATTGAAAGAATATTAAAATATTAGTTCATATATAATAATATTTTTATTATTATTATTTTAAATTATTATGATAAAATTAAAAATATAAAGAAATGTATTTTGAAAAGTAAATTATAAATTATATTTATACAAAACATATTTTAACAAAAAAAATTAATATTAATTTTTTATATTGTAAATTTTAATATTAATACACTATTGATATTAGAATATGTATTTAAATTTTATATATTGATCATGTCATATTTTAAAAAAATTATTAATAGTATTTTATAATGTATAAATATCTAATATTTATACATAACGTATATATATACATTTTTATAATATTTTAATATCACATTTTTTCATTTTGAGTATTATAGTGTAAAATTTAATAATTTAAAATGAAAAACATTTGTATGGAAAATAGAAACATGATAATTGCAATATCTGGAACATCTATATTTTTAAAAACTATATTTAATTTATCAATAATTTCAATGATATTATTCTTGATGAACATGTTTCCTTCTAATATATATAATAGTAAAAGTTTTATTTTATTCCCAATTTACATTTCATTATTTTGTATCTTATAACACACAAAATTATTTCTATTTTCATGGAATTCATTATCATTTTATGGATTTTATTCTAATTGTAATTATTAAAGGATATCATATTCCTAGAGAAATTATAGATCTAAAGATATCATTATTTTTTAATTTTTGCCTCTATTTAGTTTATAAGTTTTATGATTTGTAATAGACTATGATGTTTAATATATAGTTTCATGTTCTTGTGTTTTAATGTATTAATATATAAGAATAAATTTTTTTATTTAAATCCATATCTTGTATGAAATGTTCCCTGGCCTATTTAAATTCCTCTGAATAAATAATTAATAGTTTATAATTATAAAATTATATGTTTTGGAAATAAAAATGTTCCAAAAAAATGATGGATTTCATAGAAGAAACAAGAATAAATTATGTGGTTTCTATTAGAGTAATATATTTTTCTTCGTTTTTAATATAGTTATTATATCTATGATTGACTGTGATATAACCTAGATTTTTTAGGGTTGATTAATTTTATTAATAAGTAAATTTTTTGAAATTTTATTAATTTTTTTTATTGAATTAGTGTTATTCTTTATAATAATTAATTCGATGGTTTTAATTTTCATAGATGTTTTTATCATAATATCAATTTTTTCTTGATTTAGTAATATAATAAATATAAGGGGACTAACAAATCTATATTTTTGTGGATATTATTATATATTAACTCATTATATTCAGGCATCCCACATGGAAAATTAAATATTGTTATTTATAATATAGAATATGAGATGAAGAAAAGAAATAAAAATGATCTAAATTAAAGAAAATGAATAATTTTTTGTTTATACAAAGGAAATAAATCATTTAATCATATTTTATCATGTTCTCTATTTCTATGTTAACTAATTTCTCAAACAAGGGGGTGATAATTTTTACCATGTCTTATGTGGAAACATATATCAAGAATTAGGTTGTGCCTGTGGATACAAATTCAAATGTGTGGATCATATAATAATTCACACGTGGTTTTAAAAATTATTTAACTAAAAAATTCAACAATTCAAGGTAGTAATATTGGAAGTACATCCCATGATAAAATATAAATCTTATATTTTACCAAATTTAAGAGCAATATAAATTATTACGATTAATTTTATTGAACGGGATAAAATTTAAACCCCAAAGATTTCATTAATGAAATTCTCATTTAAATAATAATATGATCGATATAGTGTGTTATTGAAAAAAAATGAATCACTATATATTTTCAAAAATATATTAAGACAATATAATGTGAAGAAATATTATGAAATTACAAGAATTGAATAACTATAAGGTAAATAAAAAGATAATAATTAATTATTTACTATTGGAAGTTTTATCATAATAATGAAAATTATTAACTTCTATAATATGAAATGTAATATTCCAATTTAAAAAATAAAATTGTAACAACCAACTAATTAAAAATTATATGAAAATAATATTAATAACTAATGATGTTTAAAGTAGGAATTTGTTCTAAAAATAGATATTCCTTCTACTTAATATTTTCCATTAAATATAAAATTTATATTATTTAAAATAGTAATTTTTTTGAAATATAACTTTTTTTTAATTAATGATTTTAATATTATCATATGATTAAAACTGTTTTTTAAATTTTTTTAAGTGACTAGTGAAAATAATATTTTTACAAATATTGTAACTCAAATGAAATAATTATAGTATAATAATTATATGACTGATTATAAATGCTTTTTTATCAAGGAAATATATTTGTAACGAATCAAATATATCATATTGAAATTTATATGTTTATATTTGTAGACGTATGTTTATAATTTCAAGACATAATATATATTTTTCCTTAATAATAAAATTATAATGTTACATTAGGTTTTTATGGTTTTTTAAACCTCATGACACTAATTTTTTATTCATAAAAGAATAAATTCATATGATTCAATTTTATTAATTTTTTTTATGTAAAATCTATTTTATTAATAAAAGTAAATTTTCTATAAGTAATTTTTTGATGATATAAAAGTAAAATCATTAAAAATTAATTACATATCTATAATAATAATAAGAAAGTTATAAATAAGTATTATTATCTTTTTTATCATAATGAAGATTTTTCATGACAAAAAATTGTGACAGCCAAGTCAGGGTGAATATGGTTCATGGTAGTGTTAAACTAAGGGATATGGCTTCAAGTATCACTAAAACATTTAGAAACATCATTGTATGAGTATATTTTGAACATAAATTATAATATTATTTAATATGTATCTATTTGGTGATAATATAAAATAAGAAACATTTTATATTTTTAATGTTTTTTAATTTATAATTTTTGGGCTCCCCTAAATTATAAAAGGCTTCATACTCTCCCCACAGACACACACACACACACACACATAACTCAACCTTTTTTCAACCTATATCTAATAAAATACCAACCACCACATCATTATATATATATATATATTATAGATTATAATAGTTTCAAATAAACCATTCAAAAATCTAGAACATATTTTTATATGGAACTATCCAAGGATGTGTTATTTTTTCTCACTATGAATTTTCAAGTCTAAATCTTCTTAAGCCCAAAAAATATTATTTAATCATGTTAACAAAATTAAATAAATATATTTAAAATTCAGAAATTAGGATACGCTATTAATAAAATAAATTTAGAAATATTTACCATCAACTGAAAAATTAAAACATTTCTCATGAATATATGCAGGATATCACATCCATAAATAGATGTATTTCATATTATATCACCAATTATCACCGATGGTTATAAAAATAAATTTAATGAATATATATGATATTTTGATAATAATTATTATTTATTAAATATAAATTAATACCATTAATCTTTTATATCCATCCATTGAAAACTAAAACTATTAATCATGTGTACGAGTATAATACCACATCCACGAAGTGATATAAATCATTTTTCATCACTATATTACATGGATGATTCCTAAAGTGAATTTCATTTATTAATATGATTTATATTAAATTTTTTACATTCCATATTTGATAAATCACCAATATAAAAGTATAGAAAATTATGAATCAAAACATGGAAGTTATAAAATAAAAATTTATATATAATGTCATATATATCACATTAACTAAATAATTCTGTTTTTTAAAAATATATAAAAAATATTTTTTCAAAATGTAATACATTACAGAATAGAGGTGGTTGTTTGAACATATTTACAATTGATGTTTCATGTTTTCGATGGATGCAATGAAATAATAGTAAATAGAAATACAAAATAATTATATAATAATTATATAATAAATATAACATAAATTCAAAAAATATGTCATTATTAACATACATGTGTAGTGTAAATGATAAAATAAACACATTTATTCGTATATCTTTTAGCCCACACATAAGAATGAGGGATGTTATCATTTTCCAATTGATTAGAGGGTAAAAATAGATAATATTTTAGCCTTATAGAATAATTAATATTTTCCAAAATTTATAATTAACTATTACATAATTCTATATAAACATTAATGATATTTGGTGACAAATAATAAATTAAAACGCTCCTTATAGATGGCGGACTGTTTAAATGAATGAGTTGTGTTTTTAATTTCCATTAGATGATAATACTGTTGAACATAACTTTACCATTAAAATGAATACATTTCAAAAAAGATATGTTTCTAAATTTTATCTTGTTAATATGGTATAGAATTTTTGGTGGAGTTAAAAAAGAAATAAACCCAAAATATTTTGGTAAAGACAATTTCTTCTTTGTCGGGTATCATCTTATCAATACAAATTACAAATTTCACTATATGTTTTGGAGACACCATGACCACTACGTGGTTAGGAAGAATGCTTTGAGGGGTTGTAGTGGATCTTGGTCCATATAAAAGGCTCAACTGGTTTTAATAAGTTTCAAGTGGAGTTTCACTTTTATATTTATACATGTAAGAAAACATGTAAATACTTCAACCTTTATTATATAATATGTGTTTTACTAATGAAAATTTTGTCTAAATAAAAAAAATATTTAAATATAATAATTTTAAGGTATAAATAATATTAATAAATTTAATTTAATCAATTTATTTGGGGTATATTATACCAAATGTGTTAGGTCAATCCCTTTATTAATACTTTTCACCCATACCATTAGAACTATATTTTTTTTCAAATTTGCAGCTATTTATTATTAAAAAATATTAAATTGTTTTAATTAATTAATTATTTTTAATGATTTAAAACAATATACATTATTCAATTTCTCGAGGCAGTGAAAATTAATTCTAATTACAATTCATAAGAATCAAGAAAACATTTTTTAGTAAAAAATGATTCATCAATCATAAAGTGAATTTCCGAAAATTATATAAATTGTAAACAATATTATATGAATGTTTAAATATTCTATTGAACATGTTATCTAAATATTACACTATAATAATTAAATAACATTGATTAATTTAATTTAATATAATACTAATACATTTTTCACATACATTATGTCTTCAAGAGAATAACTCTTTATAAATTAAAAAAAATTATTATTACATGTAACTAATTTATAATGAATTTATGAATGAGTAATGAAATTTTTTTTATTAAAATTTTATTAAATAAAAAACTTAATTAATTTGTGATCAATATAATTAATATATAAAAATACAATGCGTTGAAAAATATTGATAAAATTCAATTATTTATAACTTTTAAAAAATGGGTAATTTCTTTCTATTAAGTAATCCACATTTTTTCAATAAGTAAAACAATTATAATTTTTAAAATTATTCTATTTATTTAGATTCATACCCACCAATTCAAAACCATATTATAATATACACAATAAATAATATAATTTCAATCAAAAATTACTGTTCATTTTATCTAACAGATGCATGAATGGAACGATATAAAACACATTCGATTTATTAAATTGGAAAATTTGTTTAAAAATATTGGGGAACTAATGTTTACACATTTATAATAAATATCCCCTATAAACTATATCTATATGATATAAATTGATAGTGTTACTTTTACCTTATCACATTCCAAAGACCCCACATGGCTTTTTCAAATTTTTGGTTTTTCCACAAATTATAAACTAGGTGAGTGGTCCTATTCAAAAAAAAAATCTATATTCTAATGAATATATCTCTAATTTTCCTAATAATAAAAATCATGTTCTTTTGGGATCACATATGAGTTCATTACATGCAATAGATCATGTATATACTTCCTCAAAATAGATACATGGAAGACATCGTGAAAATGGAAGATATTTAGAGGAATAACTATATAATAAGATACCACTCTAATGGGATCAACGTCCACAATGAGGTCGATATATCATGGGATTTATAGAAACCCAATAATTTTTACTTATATTAATACATGATTATAATTTAATTATTTTTTAACCAACAACAAGGATAGAAAAGGACAACTATCTTTTGAATATCAGGTTTATAATACATCAAAAGAATTTGAAACATTGAATAATTATTATATTCATCATAGTGAGATCCTTAATACAAAATGATCTCCTAAAACGTCACTAGATTACTAAAATAATAAATTAATGAAATGGGTTTAGTATAAATACCATTAAATGAATAAACATTATAAGGAATCATACCATGTTATTTAGAGGTATAAAAAGGATTCATAAAAGAGATGGTACATATTTAATCAAAATGATTTATAATATAAATTAAATAGTATAAAAAGATAATTTTTTCATATCAAATGTTGGAACAAAAAAACATGACATAATCATAGGTCAAGGATAACCACATAGACAACATCACATGGTGAACAATGTCTCATAATGTTTTAGTCTCACTCCCTAATTGTAACATCCCTAGTAAGTAATGAATAATAGATATTTTTATATATGTCTATTAATGATTAAGATAGTGTTTTGGAGGCTTAAAATGAAAATAAATACAATCTTATGCATGGAATACACTAATATTCTTAAAAGATTGTTTTACTGCCTTTTGATGGCAAACCCTTTTTAAATCTATATTTTGACAATTTTATAAGCTATGTTTGTCATAATAAACTTATTATTTATGATTGGGACATCAAAATTTACTTTGTGTTAATTTTTGTATTTTTCAGACAATGTTCATTTTTTAATGAATGGTGAAAAATACTGCATTTTACATCAAAACTGCTTTTTAATCTAATTTATTTATATGATTATATTATCTTTTAACTTGTTTTTGAAGTGAAATTAGAATATATTTTTACCATTTAATCCAATGGTGGTCATTGGAATCAATTTCACTTTGAAATTGGACTTAAACTGGTGTCAATCTTTTGATACTTATTGTTTCATAAAAACACGCTATTTGTCATGACAGCGGGAATTAATTATTAAATTAATTAATCTGACTTATATGTTTTGAATTTTTTAAAATAGACATCATTTTTTAATTCGGAATATAAAATATAGCTCAGGGTGAATTTTTGGTATTTTTCTGAAAAACTTCAATTTTTGATGAATAGTGAAACCACTAAGTGGTACTTATAAAAACTGATTTTTCGTTTAAATGAAATTTTACCACTTATGTGTTTTTAATTTAAAAAATCAAACAAAAATGTTTGTCATTAATAAGTAAAATGTTGTTCAATGAGATTAAAATAATTGTTTTGGTGAATGGTAACTTTTATGTTCTTAATTGCGATTAGTGGTAATTAGTGTAGTTTATGGTAAAAATAATGTTTTAATTATATGAGATGAGCATGACACATGTCCTACCCTCATTTGATGTGTCATTGCCGACCATGTAAATCCATGGGTCAACTTGGGCACCCCATGGAACCACATTGGTTGGGAAATGACATAAATATCTTTTTATTTAATGATAAAGTAAAAATGACACCAACATGATATATTTTAATAAAAAAAATTTACATGGGGTTATACAAGTCAGAGTTTTGATTAAAAATAGTAATTGGAAATATAAATATAGTTCCTACATCATAGTATTTTTTTATAATTTTTAGACTTTAAATAAATTAAATTATTTATGACATCATGATGATGCAGCAATTACCTCATTAATAAAGGATTTAAATAAAATGGAAAGATAATGTAATATTTATGACCTAAACATGTCCAAAACATATTTTATGAGTGGATTTCCAACCCTTATCAACTTATCCTCGAATTATATCAATATGGGACCTCTTAAATCCGAATACAATTTTAAAATAATGTGACTTTTCTTTACTTTCCACGAGTGCCCCTCATCTCCTCTTACAAAAGGCCCCCACCTCTACCTCCTTACCCACACTCCCAAAGCCTTTGGATCGGCCAACCCCTGACCATTTTGTCTCTCCACATCCCTCTCTTACTCCTTGAATCCTAACTTTCGTCATAAGTCTTCCCAAGGAAGCCTTTGAGCCCAAACCAAAGGGAGTTACCCGATTTTAAGGCAATGTCTTCACTTGAGTCCGTTTGTTTTATTTTTTTTCTCCAACCCCCAAAAATATTTTTATTCATTTCTTTTGTAACAACTCCAGTATATTTAATTTACTAGTATGTTGTTATAAGAAGGATTTGAGCTACACTTACACACACCTACATCTAATGGTTAAAGAACATACTGTTTCTGTGGATGGTGAATTTATGTCTCCCGAAACGATGATTGTTAAACATTCTTTTAACACCGTCAATGGTGGCCATTATGATGAAACTATATTTATATATGATATATAATATGTTTATGTTTTCCTTAAGCTTCTTTATTTTTCATTTTGGGAATATCTTTATGGTTTCCATTATGGGTAAACACGATATCTTCATTTAAGGAAGTGCGGACTACCGCCCCCTCAAAGTGATTTGATTCGTTAAATACCATATGTGGGATGTATAAAGGATGGAAATATGATATTATATATGATATTATACTTTAGTTATAATATACCTTTATATAATTATGATTCCATTCTATAAAATACTAAATAGAAATGAAATTAGCATTCATGCGTACGTACGGCTTACCGTCTCCATGAACGGTGCATTTCATTTCTTACCTCTAAAGGATTATGTAATATTATAAATGCATGCATGTACTGAATATATAAGACATATTTGATATCTAAATCATGAATACCATTCTGGATATATGGGATACATGAACAACTTGTAATCATAAAGGGCTTATTTTTTACTCAAGTACCAATGATTGTTAAAATGACTGTTATTAACTTAAATAATTACATAGTGTTAATGACATGGCAATAAGTGATATGAAAGGAATAATGAACTTGAAAAAGGTTCTTAAACAAGTAGAAAATAACTCATGTTTATTATTCATGAGATTAAAGAACGACCGAGTCAAGTCAGACCTGAGGTATGGGACTTCGTCTCAATCTCCTTTCATTGAGGCATATTTTGTTTTATACACAACCTTATTTTATACGGTGTATAAAACCCTTTGAATTTTACATTTATTCAAAAGGAATCTTTTTTTATTCGAAGCGTTTACTAAACAACAAAAGGGAATGTTTTTGTCGTGCGTATGCGGCGACATCGACTTTTTCGCCGCCGTGACCATTATTTGAGTTTCGGCTTCCTCTACCAGCCATACCTTTTTTATAAAAAAGAAAAATAAATAACATGTTTTAATTTTCTTTTATTTTGGTATTGAAAATGGTTTTCATTATGTTTTTATACAAATGTGTTGTATTGATATCTTGTGATTGAAAGGTGGAAATAATATGTTTCCTTTATGAATGTTTTATGTGATACGATAATGTTGAGGTTCATGGGCATTATTATGAAGACGGGTGGTTCCTTGATAGACTAAGGGCGGGTGAGCCCGATATAGCTCTCCAATGCATTGGGTAACGCGAAGGAGTGAAACATTAAGGTTTCTCCAAAGCGATTTAGGGAATATACTGTGATGGGTATTCCAAACGTAACCAAGAGGGTTACTCCCTACGTAAAAAAGTTATGAATGCCTCAAGTTACCTTTATATCTTATGATTTCTAGGATTTATTCATGATTTGATGAGGTATGTTAAAGTGCTTATGTTTTAAGGGTAAATTATGATTTCATTTTTATGTATATATGTACCCATGTTTCCTTTCCATATTTTTATATCCCTTATTGATCTTTTTATGATCATCCCATGTTTTTTTCAAATGTTTTTCACAGGTCAAGGGAAAGGTACATGATATGATGATAGTGTCAAGGAAATGTGAAGAAAGAATCCATGTTTTATTTTAAATATGTTTCCATTGATGGGAAAGAAGAATACTATCTTTATATAACCACTTTGTTTATATGTGGAATGTAATGCATGTTTTAGGATATAATTCTCTAAAACTCTAAACCCGAAAAGATCCTCAATGTGTAATCTTGAAATAACTCAAGATTAAGTAAGGTTTTAAGGCTGGGGCCTTGTAGTTGGTGTCAACGGTTGGTTTAGATAACTTTAGGAGTTATAATTCTATTAAATGATTATCCAAAAATATTTTTTTATGGTCTAATTGAAGTGATATAGTATTTTAAGATTACCATGTTGCTTCATCTAAGACATGATTGTTCAGAATGGTTTTCGGTAGAGGAAACATGGAAGCAGTGCTAGGAAGGCATACAGAATGAAATAACCTTCCGAATCAGCATCCTTAGAAGATCGGAATTGGAACTGAACAGTTTGTTGCAGTAATGTCGTAGTTGACTCAAGCGATAAATGGTGGTGTTATCCATGCATGAGATCAGCCAGATCAACCACAGTGGAACATGTCAGTGGTGGAACATTTCATGAGGAAACATCCCCCATTCATTCAGAGGATCATCTGACCCTGTGTTAGCTGAAGGGTGGATTAAAGCACTGTAGAGGATTTTCGATGTCATGGAGTGTTCAAACAATCAAAAGGTTAGTCTTTCTATTTACGGGTTGGAGGGTGAGGCAGATCAGTGGTGGTCTATTGTTAAAAATATCAGGGATGCCGATGAGATTGATGCTCTTGACTGGGATGAATTCAAAGGTATGTTTCTTGAGAAGTATTTTCCTAAGGATGTTCAACTTAGGATGGAAAATCAATTCTTGTAATTGAGGCAAGAGGAAGATTCAGTGGCTACCTATGAAGAAAGGTTCACTCGATTGGAAAGGTATGCTCCAAATTTTATCTGAGACCTTGATAGTAAAATCAATCATTTTTACTCAGGATTAAATCCAAAATATTGAAGGGCATTAGCTTCTCGTGAGTTTAAAAGTTATGAAAAGCTTGTTCGATGTGCTGAGAACGTGGAAATGGAGTTTGCCGATGATCAAGTGTTCTATAACAACCTACCGAAGAAGAGACCGAGGTGGCAGGAGAAAGGTAAAAATTCTTCAAAAAAGCCTAATGGTAAGAAAACTAACTTTCCATTTTGTGATAATTGTGGAAGAAGTCATGCTGGGGTATGTCGTCTGAATTCTGGAAAGTGCTACTGATGTGGTAAGATGGGACATAAGGCTCGTGATTGCACTGAAAAGGATCATGGTGAAGGTAAGACCAAATTTGATTTACAATTAGTGAAATGTTATAAGTGAAATGAGAAGGGTCACTATGAAAGTGATTTTCCGACAAACAGCTTGAGTGATGGGAAGCAGTTAGACTACAAGTAGAAAAGGGTGGTGAAATCATTTGCAACTACTTCAGCAGATGTCGGGCCATCAAATGAAGTTGTATCAGGTACTTTGTTTGTTTTTTCAGATTATGCCAGTGTGTTGTTTGATTCGGGGTCTACACATTCTTTCATCTCTGAAAACCTTTCTAGTAAAATGGGAATACCATCTCAAGAAATGACTCCTGAACTTTTGCTAAAAACACCTGGGGGAATTGTTGAGGAAAAAATAATTTATAAGAATCTTCCTATCCATATCTGTGGAAAGAACCTACTTGAAAACCTTATTATTCTACCACTCGTAGAGTTTGATGTTATCCTGGGTATAGATTGGCTCTCTATTTACCATGCTATGATTGACTGTAGAGCTAACGGAGTTTATTTTCAGAAAGAATTTCAGTTTGTGTACAAGAATGAACCCTTACTGGTGATAACTTATCAAGAGGCCAAGAAACTTGTAAAAGATGGAAATGAATGTTACCTTGCACACATCATTGGAAATAAAGGAACTGTTCAGATTAATGATGTGCCAGTGGTAAATGAGTATCCTAATGGTTTTCCTGATGAGTTTCCTGGAATAATACCAGATCGGGAAGTTGAGTTTACTATGGACTTTGTTCCTGAAGCTAAGCCATTTCAAAACCCCCTTAACGAATGGCTCAAATTGAAATTTTAGAGTTGAAGGAGAAATTGAATGATTTATTAGAAAAAGGTTTCATTCGACCTAGAACATCACCATGGGGTGCTGATGTTTTATTTGTTAAAAAGTAAGATGGTTCAATGAGACTTTGCATTGATTATAGAGCCTTGAATAACATCACTGTTAAGAACAAATATCCTTTGCCTCATATCGATGATTTGATTGATCAGCTCCACGGAGCTCAGTATTTTTCAAAGATTGACTTGAGATCGGGGTACCAGTAGCTAAAGGTAAATGAATCAGACGTTCTGAAGACTACATTTCATAAAAGATATGGCCATTATGAATTTGTAGTAATGCATTCTGGGCTAACCAATGCACCTACTGTATTCATGGACATAATGAATAGAATTTTCCATGAGTTCTTGGATAAGTTTGTGGTGGTTTTCATTGATGATATTTTGGTGTTTTCTAAAAGTAAATAGGATCATGAAAGACATTTAAGGGTTATATTGCAAACCGTAAAAGAAAATAAATTGTTTGGGAAATTTAGAAAGTGCGAGTTTTGGTTGCAACAAATTTCTTTCCTTGGTCACATTGTTTCTAAAGATTGGATAACTGTTGATCCTGCAAATACAAAAGTTGTGGATGAATGGCCAAGACCGACAAATGTAACTGAGATTCGTAGAATCCTTGTTTTGGCAGGCTATTACTAAAGGTTTGTTAGAAATTTTACATGGTTATCTAGTACAATGACTAAGCTAACTCGGAAGGGTGTTAAGTTTATCTGGACAAAAGAATGTGATGATTGTTTTCAGGAATTGAAAAGAAATTGGTGAATGCTCTAGTTTTGGTTCTACCTTCCAGGAATGGTGAGTTCGTTATCTACAGTGATGCTTCATTGAAAGGACTTGGTTGTGTCCTAATGCAGAATGATCAGGTAATTTCTTATGCTTCACGACAGTTGAAAACTCATGAGGAAAATTACCCTACACATGATTTGGAATTAGCTGCTGTTTTTTTTTCGCTTTAAAAATTTGGAGACATCATTTGTATGGAGTAAAGTTTTAAATATAAATTGACCATAAAAGTTTAAAATATATATTCACTAAGAAATAGTTAAACATGAGACAGAGGAGATGGATGGAATTAATCATGTATTATGATTGTATAATTCATTACCATCGGGGAAAAGAAAATATAGTAGTTGATGCTTTGAGTCGAAAAAGTAATGCTTCATTAACAATGTTGCATTTGGAATGTGATCCTTTGGTTAAGGATTTGATGAACTTTGGGATAGATGTTTTTGGAACTGGATGTTCTTCTATTTTGTTTCAGGTATTAGTGAAATCTTCTCTATCAGATAGAATCAAGAAAGCACAGAAGCAAGAAAATGAGTTGCAGAAAAAGGTAGAGCTGGTTCAGAAAGGTATGTTTCCTGAATTCAACATTGATAATGATTGTGTTTTGAGATATGGGATGAGATTGTGTGTGCCTTGTGATTCACAGTTGAAGAGAGAGTTGTTATGTGAAGCTCACAATTCTCCGTTTTCAGTTCATCCTAGAAGTACTAAGATGTACAGAGATCTACGGGAGTATTACTGGTGGGATGGAGTATTACTGAAGTGTTTGACATGTCAATAGGTTAATTCAGAGCGGCAGTTACCGAAAGGGATGCTTCAGCCTTTACCAGTGCCAGAGTGGAAATGGGAGAATATATCCATGGACTTTGTTGTGGGATTACTGAAGACATCTCGAGGTAATAATGAAATCTGGGTTATTGTTGATCGCTTGACTAAATCTGCTCATTTCCTTGCAATACAAGATACTTTTTCCCTAGATCAACTTTCCCGTTTGTATCTTAAATAGATAGTCAGGTTACATGGAGTTCCTCTCTCCATTGTATCTGATCGTGATCCTAGGTTCACTTCTAACTTTTGGAAAGGCCTTCAGAAGTCGTTGGGTACTGAATTAAATTTTAGTACAGCTTTTCATCCCCAATCAGATGGGCAGTCAGAACGAACAATTCAGACCATGGAGGATATGCTACGAGCTTGTTCGATAGATTATCAGGGAAGTTGGGACCAATATATTTATTTGGTTGAATTTTTATATAATAACAGTTTCCATTATAGTATACATGTGGCACCATTTCAGAAATTATATGGGAAGCAGTGTCGAACTGCAGCTTTCTGGGATGAAGTGGGTGAAAGGAAGTTGATGGGACCAGAATTGGTAGAAGAGTTGGAAGAAAAAGTTCAGCTGATACAGAAACACATGAGAACAGCTCATAGTAGGAAGAAGAGTTAAGCGAACAGCAGGAGGAAGGATCTCTCTTTTGACATAGGTTATCATGTTTATCTCAAAGTATCACCATGGAAAAGTGTGATGCGATTTGGTAAGAAAGGAAAGCTGAGTCCAAGGTTCATTGGACCATATGAAATTCTGGAGAGAGTTGGATATTTTGCTTACCGAGTGGATTTACCTCCGAGTTTATCTCATGTACACATTTTTTTTCATATTTTGATGTTGAGAAAGTACATTCCAGATCCATCTCATGTTTTGAGTCCAGAGGTAGTTCAGCTGGAAGAGAACCTATCTTATGAGGAACAACCGGTCCAGATTATTGACCACACAGAGAAAGTGTTACTGAATAAGGTGATTAATCTGGTAAAGGTTTTGTGGAAAACCCACATGATGGAAGAGGCAACATGGGAATCTTAAAATGTAATGAGGGCTAAGTACCCCCATTTATTCGATAAGTAAATAAATTGCGGGGACAAAATTTTCTTAAGGGGGGAGGGATGAAACATCCCAAGTAAGTAATGAATAATAGATATTTTTATCTATGTCTATTAAGGATTAAGATAGTGTTTTAGAGGCTTATATTGAAAATAAACACAATCTTATGCATGGAATACACTAATATTCTTAAAAGATTTTTTTCTACCTTTTGATGGAAAATACTTTTTAAATCTATCTTTTGAAAATTTTATAAGCTATGTTTGTCAAAATAAACTGATTCTTTATGATTGGGACATCAAAATTTACTTTGTGTGAATTTTTGGTATTTTTCAGACAATGTTCAATGTTTTAATGAATAGTGAAAAATACTACATTTTACATCAAAACTGATTTTTAATCTAATTTATTTATATGATTAGATTATCTTTTGAATTGGATTTGAAGTGAAATTAGAATATATTTTTACCATTTAATCCAATGGTGGTCATTGGAATCAATTTCACTTTTAAATTGGACTTAAACTCGTGTCAATCTGTTGATACTTATTGTTTCAAAAAAACACATTATTTGTCATGGCAGCGAGAAATAATTATTAAATTAATTAATGTGACTTATATGTTTTGAATTTTTTAAAATATACTTCATTTTTGAACTAGGAATATCAAATATATCTTATGGTGAAGTTTTGGTATTTTTATGAAAAACTTCAATTTTTGATGAATAGTGAAACCACTAAGTGGTACTTATAAAAACTGATTTTTCGTTTAAATGATATTTTACCACTTCGGTGTTTTGATTTTCAAAAATCCCACATACATGGTTGTCATTAAGAAATAAAATTTGGTTCAATGAGATTAAAATATTTTTTTTGGTGAATGGTAACTTTTATGTTCTTAATCGCGATTAGTGGTAATTAGTGAAGTTTAAGGTAAAAATAATGTTTTAATAATATGAGATGTGCTTGACACCTGGCCTACCCTCATTGGATGTGTCATTTCCGACCAAGAAAATCCATGGGTCAACTTGGGGACCCCATGGAGCCACTTTGGTTTGGAAATGACATAAATATCATTTTATTTAATGATAATGTAAAAATGACACAAACATGATATGTTTTACTAAAACAATTTTTACATGGTGTTATACAAGTCTGAGTATTTTTTATGAATAGTAATTGGAAATATAAAAATATTTCCTACATTATAGTAATTTTTAAAAAAAATTTAGACTTTAAATAAATTAAATTATTTATGACATCATGATGATGTAGCGATTACCTCGTTAATAAATGATTTAAATAAAATCGAATGATAATGTAATACCTAAGACCAAAACATGTCCAATACTTATTGGATGAATGGATTTAGAACCCTTATCACCTTATCATAGAATTATATCAATGTGGGACCTCTTAAATCCGAATACCATTTTAAAATAATGTGACTTTTCTTTACATTCCAAGTGTTCCCCTCCTCTCCTCTTATAAAAGGCCCCCACCTCTACCTCCTTACCCACACTCCGAAAGCCTTTGGCTCAGCGAACCCATACCCATTTTGTCTCTCCACTTCCCTATATTACTCCTTGAAGCCTCAATTTGTGCATATGTCTTCCCAAGGAAGCCTTTGAGCTCAAACCAAAGGGAGTTACCCGATTTTAAGGCAATGTCTTTACTTGAGTCCGTTTGTTTTATTTTGCTTCTCCAACCCCCTAATCATTTTTTATTCATTTATTTTGTAACAACTCCAGTATCTTCAATATACTAGGATGTTGTTATAAGAAGTATTCCAGCTACACTTACACACACCAACATCTAATGGTTAAAGAACATACTTTTTCTGTGGATGGTGAATTTATGCCTCTCGAAACGATGGTGGTTAAACATTATTTTAACACCATAAATGGTGGCCATTAAGATGAAAATATATTTATATATGATATATAATATGTTTATGTATTCCTTAAGATTCTTTATTTTTCATTTTGGCATACCTTTATGGTTTCCATTATGGGTAAACGTGATATCTTCATTTAAGGAAGTGCGGACTACCGCCCCCTCAAAGTGATTTGTTTCGTTAAATACCATATGTGGGACGTATAAAGGATGGAAATATGATATTATATATGATATTATACTTTAATTATAATATAACTTTATATCATTATTATTTCATTCTATAAAATACTAAATAGAAATGAAAGTAGTGTTCATGCGTACGTACGGCTTACCGTCTCCCTGAACGGTGCATTTCATTTCTTACCTCTAAAGGATTATGTAATATTATAAATGCATGCTTGTACTGGATATATAAGACATATTTGATATATAAATCATGAATACCATTCTGGATATAAGGGATACATGAACAACTTGTAGTTATAAATGGCTTATTTTTTACTCAAGTACAAATGATCGTTCAAACGAACGTTATTAACTTAAATAATTACATAGTGTTCATGACAAGGAAATAAGTGATATAAAAGGAATAATGAACTTTAAAAAGGTTCTTAAACAAGTAGAAAATAACTCATGTTAATTATTCAGGAGATTAAAGAACGACTGAGTCAAGTCGAACCGGAGGTATGGGACTTCGTCTCAATCTCCTTTTATTGAGGCATATTTTGTTTTATACACAACCTTGATTTATACGGTGTATAAACCCCTTTGACTTTAATGTTTATTCAAAAGAACTATTTTTTTATACGAAGCATTTACTAAATGACAGAAGGGAATGTTTTTGTCATACTTATGCGGTGACAACGACTTCTCTGCCACCGTGACCATTATTTGAGTTTTGGCTTCCTCTACAAGATATACATTTTTTAAAGAAAAATAAATACCATGTTTTACTTTTCTTTTATATTGGTATTGAAAATGGTATTCATAATGTTTTTATATCAATTTGTTGTATTGATATCTTGTGATTGAAAGGTGGAAATGTTATGTTTCCTTTATGCATATTTTAAGTGATATGATTATGTTAAAGTGCTTATGTTTTATGGGTAAAGTATGATTTCATTATTATGTATATATGTGCCCATGTTTCCTTTCCATATTTTTATATCCCTTACTGATCTTTTTATTCTCATCCCAGGTTTTTTTGAAATGTTTTTCACAGGTCAAGGGAAAGGTACATGATATGATGATAGTGTCAAGGAAGTGTCAAGAAAGAATCCATGATTTATTTGAAATAAGTTTCCATTGATGGGAAAGAAGAATACTATCTTTATGTAACCACATTGTTAATATATGGAATGTAATGAATGTTTTATGATCTAATTCTCTAAAACTCTAAACCCGAAAAGATCCTCAATGTGAAATCTTGTAATAACTCAAGATTAAGTAAGGTTTTAAGGCTGGGGCCTTATAGTTGGTATCAACGGTCAGTTTAGATAACTTTAGGACTTAGAATTCTATTAAATGATTATACAAAAAATATTTTTTATGGTCAAATTGAAGTGATATAGTATTTGAAGAATACCATATTGCTTCGTCTAAGACATGTTTGTTCAGAATGGTTTTCGGCAGAGGAAACAGGGAAGCAGTGCTAGGAAGGAATACAGAAGGAAATAACCTTCCGAGTCAGCATCCTGAGATGGTCGGAATTGGAACTGAACATTTTGTTGGAAAAATGGTGCAGTTGAATCAAGCGATAAATGGTGGTGGTATCCATGCATGAGAACATCCAGATCAACCATAGAGGAACATGTCAGTGGTGGAACATTTCATGAGGCAACATCCCCCATCATTTAGAGGATCATCTGACCCTGTGTTAGCTGAAGGGTGGATTAAAGCACTGGAGAAGATTTTCGATGTCATGGGGTGTTCAGAAAATCAAAAGGTATGTCTTGCTATTTACCGTTTGGAGGGTGAGGCAGATCAGTGGTGGTCAATGGTTAAAAATATCAGGGACGCCGATGAGATTGATGCTCTTGACTGTGATGAATTCAAAGGTATGTTTCTTGAGAAGTATTTTCCTAAGGCTGTTCTACTTAAGATGGAAAATCAATTCTCTGAATTTTGGCAAGAGAGAGACTCAGTGGCTACCTATGAAGAAAGGTTCACTTGATTGACAAGGTATGCTCCAAATTTTATCCGAGAAACTTGATAGTAAAATCAATCATTTTTACTCAGGATTATAGCCAAAATATCGAGGGGAATTAGCTTCTCGTGAGTTTAAAAGTTATGAAAATATTCTTCGATGTGCTGAGAAGATGTAAATGGAGTTTGTCGATGATCAAGTGTTCTATAACAACCAACAGAAGAAGAGACCGAGGTGTCAGAAGAAAGGTAAGAATTCTTCAAAAAAGCCTGATGGTAAGAAAACTAAGTTTCCAGTTTGTGATAAATGTGGAAAAGGCATGCTGGGGAATGTCTTCTAAATTCGGGAATGTGCTACCAATGTGGTAAGATGGGACATAAGGATCCTGATTTCACTAAAAAGGATCAAGGTGAAGGTAATACCAAATTTGATTTATAGTTGTTGAAATGTTATAAGTTCAATGAGATGGGTCACTATGAAAACGATTGTCCGAAAAACAGCTTGAGTGATGGGAAGCAGTTAGACTACAAGCAGAATGGTGTGGTGAAATCCATTGCAACTACTTCAGCAGATGTCGGGCCATCAAATGATGTTGTATCAGGTACATTGTTTGTTTTTTCAGATTATGCCAGTGTGATGTTTGATTCGGGGTCTACACATTCTTTCATCTATGAAAACTTTTCTAGTAAAATGGGAATACCATCTCAAGAAATGACTCCTGAACTTTTGGTAAAAACACCTGGGGGAAATGTTGAGGCAAAAAGAATTTATAAGAATCTTCCTATCATTATATGTGGAAAGAACCTACTTGCAACCCTTATTGTTCTACCACTAGTAGAGTTTGATGTTATCCTGGGTATTGATTGGCTGTCTATTTACCATGCTAAGATTGACTGTAGAGCTAAAGAAGTTTCTTTTCAGAAAGTCTTTCAGTTTGTGTACAAGAATGAACCCTTACTGTTGATAATGTATAAAGAGTCCAAGAAACTTGTAAAAGATGGAAGTGAATGTTACCTTGCACACATCATTGGAAATAATGGAACTGTTCAGATTAATGATGTTCTAGTGGTAAATGAGTATCCTGATGTTTTTCTTGATGAGTTGCCTGGAATAATACCAAATCGGGAAGTTGAGTTTACTAATGACTTAGTTCCTGATGCTAATCCAATTTCAAAACCCCCTTATCGAATGGCTCAAATTGAACTTTTAGAGTTGAAGTATAAATTTAAAGATTTATTAGAAAAAGGATTCATTCGACCTAGCACATCACCATGGGGTGCTCTTGTTTTATTTGTTAAAAAGAAATATGGTTCAATGAGACATTGCATTGATTATGGAGCCTTGAATAACATCATTGTTAAGAACAAATATCCATTTCCTCATATCGAATATTTTTTTGATCATCTCCAGGGAGCTCAGTATTTTTCAAAGATTGACTTGAGATCGGGGTACCATCAGCTGAATGTAATGGAATCAGACGTTCCGAAGACTGCGTTTCGTACATGATATGGCCATTATGAATTTTTAGTAATGCCTTTTGGTCTAACCAATGCACCTGCTGTATTCATGGACTTAATGAATAGAATTTTCCATGGGTTCATGGATAAGTTTTTAGTGGTTTTGATTGATGATATTTTGGTGTTTTCTAAAATTAAATAGGAGCATGAAAGACATTTAATTGTTATCTTGAAAACCTTAAAAGAAAAGAAATTGTATGGGAAATTTAGCAAGTGCGATTTTTGGTTTCAACAAATTTCTTTCCATGGTGACATTGTTTCTAAATATGGGATAACTGTTGATCCTGCAAAAACAAAAGATGTGGAAGACTGGCCATGTCCCACAAATGTAACTGAGATTCGTAGCATCCTTGGTTTGGAAGGCTATTATTGAAGGTTTGTTAAAAAAAATTCACGGTTATCTAGTCCAACAACTAAGCTAACTCGGAAGGGTTGTATGTTTATCTGGACAAAAGAATGTGATGATTGTTTTAAGGAATTGAAAAGAAGATTGGTGAATGTTCTAGTTTTGGAACTACCTTCCAGGAATGGTGAGTTTGTTATCTAGAGTGATGCTTCATTGAATGGACTTTGTTGTGTCCTAATGCAGAATGAACAGATAATTGCTTATGTTTCACGACAGTTGAAAACTCATGAGGTAAATTACCCTACACATGATTTGGAATCAGCTGCTGTTGTTTTCTCTTTAAAATTTTGGATACATCATTTGTAAGGAGTAAAGTGTGAAATATACATTGATCATAAAAGTTTAATGTATATATTCACTCAGAAAAAGTTAAACATGAGATAGAGGAGATGGCTGGAATTAATCAAGGATTATGATTGTACAATTCATTACCATCCAGGAAAATAAAATAAAGTGGATGATGCTTTGAGTCGAAAAAGTAATGCTTCATTAACAATGTTGCGTTTGGAACATGATCATTTGGTTAAGGATTTGATGAACATTGGCATAAAAGTTTTTGGTGCAGGATGTTCTTCTATTTTGTTTCAGGTATCAGTGAAATCTTCTCTATCAGAAAGAATCAAGAAAGCACAGAAGCAAGAATGTGAGTTGCAGAAAAAGGTAGAGCTGGTTCAGAAAGGTAAGATTCCTGACTTCAACATTGATAATGATTGTGTTTTGAGATTTGGGAAGAGATTGTGTTTGCTTTGTGATTCACAGTTGAAGAGAAAGTTGTTATGTGAAGCTCATAGTTCTCCGTTTTCAGTTCATCCTGGCAGTACTAAGATGTATAGAGATCTGCGGGAGTATTACTGGTGGGATGGAGTTAAAGGAGATATTGCTGATTTTACTGTGAAGTGTTTGACATGTCAACAGGTTATAGTAGAGCGGTAGTTACTGAAAGGGATACTTCAACCTTTACTAGTTCCAGAGTGGAAATGGGAAAATATATCCATGGACTTTGTTGTGGGAATACCGAAGAAATCTCGAGGTAATAATGAAAACTGGGTTATTGTTGATCGCTTGACTAAATCTGCTCATTTCCTTCATATACGAGATACTTTTTCGCTAGATCAACTTTCCTGTTTGTATCTTAAAGAGATAGTCAGGTTACATGGAGTTCCTCTCTCTATTTTATCTGATCATGATCCCAGGTTCACCTCTAACTTTTGGAAAGGCCTTCAAAAGTCATTGGGTACTGAATTTAATTTTAGTACAGCTTTTCACCCTCAATCAGATGGGAAGTCAGAACGAACAATTCAGACCTTGGAGGATATGCTATGAGCTTGTTAGATGGATTATTAGGGAAGTTGGGACCAACATATTTCTTTGGTTGAATATTCATATAACCACAGTTTCCATTCTAGTATACAGATGACACCATTTCAGGCATTATATGGGAAGCGGTGTCGAACTCCAGCTTTCTGGGATGAAGTCTGTGAAAAGAAGATGATGGGACCCGAATTGGTAGAATATTTGACAGAAAAAGATCAGCTGATACAGAAACACATGAGAACAGCTCAGAGTAGGCATAAGAGTTATGCAGCAACAGGAGGAAGGATCTCTCTTTTAACGTAGGTGATCGTGTTTTTCTCAAAGTATCACCATGGAAAAGTGTGATGCGATTTGGTAAGACAGGAAAGTTGAGTCCAATGTTCATTAAACCATATGAAATTCTGGAGAGAGTTTGATCTATTGCATACCGAGTGGCTTTACCTCCGAGTTTATCTCATGTACACACTGTTTTTCACGTTTCGATGTTGAGAAAGTACATGCCAGATCCATCTCATGTTTTGAGTCTAGAGGTAGTTCAGCTGGAAGAGAACTTATCTTATGAGGAACAACTGTTCCAGATTCATGACCATAGGGAGCAAGTGTTACAGAATAAGGTTATTAATCAGGTAAAGTTTTTGTGGAAAAACCACACGATGGATGAGGCAACATGGGAATCGTAAAATGCAATGAGGGATAAGTACCCCAATTTATTCGATAAGAAAATAAATTGCGGGGACGCAATTTTCTTAAGGGGGGAAGGATGTAACATCCCAAGTAAGTAAAGAATAATATATATTATTATCTATGTCTATTAATGATTAAGATAGTGTTTTAGAGGATTAAAGTGAAAATAAATACAATCTTATGCATGGAATACACTAATATTCTTAAAAGATTGTTTTACTGCCTTTTGATGGAAAACCCATTATAGATCTATCTTTTGACAATTTTAATAAGCTATGTTTGTCAAAATAAACTTATTCTTTATTATTGGGATATCAAAATTTACTTTGTGTGAATTTTTGGTATTTTTCAGACAATGTTCATTTTTTTAATGAATAGTGAAAAATACTGCATTTTACATCAAAACTGCTTTTTAATCTAATTAATTTATATGATTAGATTATCTTTTTAGTTGTTTTTGAAGTGAAATTAGAATATATTTTTACCATTTAATCCAATGGTGGTAATTGGAAACATTTTCTCATTGAAATTAGACTTAACCTGGTGTCAATCTTTTGATACTTATTGTTTCATAAAAACACTCTATTTGTCATGACAGCAGGAATTAATTATTAAATTAATTAATGAGACTTATATGTTTTGAATTTTGTAAAATGGACTTCATTTTTCAATTCTAAATATCAAATATAGCTTAGGGTGAATTTTTGTTATTTTTCTGAAAAACTTCAATTTTTGATGAAAAGTGTAACCACTAAGTGGTATTATAAAAACTGATTTTTCATTTAAATGAAATTTTACCACTTCTGTGTTTTGAATTTAAAAAATATGACATAAATGGTTTTCATTAAGAATCAAAATGCGGTTCAATGTGATTAAAATAATTTTTTTGGTGAATGGTAACTTTTAAGTTCTTAATCGCGATTAGTGGTAATTAGTGTAGTTTAAGGTAAAAATAATGTTTTAATAATATGATATGAGCTTGAAACATGTCTTACCCTCATTGGATGTGTCATTTCCGACCAATAAAATCCATGGGTCAACTTTGGGACCCCATGGAGCCACTTTGGTTGGGAAATGAAACAAATATCTTTTTATTTAATGATAAAGTAAAAATGACACAAACATGATATGTTTTACTAAAAAAAATTTACATGGGGTTATACAAATCATATTTTTTATTATAAATAGTCATTGGAAAGATAAAACGATTTCCTACGTCATAGTAGTTTTTTTATAATTTTTAGACTTTAAATAAATTAAATTATTTATGACATCATGATGATGCAGCGATTACCTCATTAATAATGGATTTAAATAAAATGGAATGATAATGTAATATCTAAGACCTAAACATGTCCAAAACTTATTGGATGAGTGGATTTAGAACTCTTATGACCTTATCCTAGAATTATATCAATGTGGGACCTCTTAAATCCGAATACCATTTTAAAATAATGTGACTTTTCTTTACTTTCTAGGAGTGCCCCTCCTCTCCTCTTATAAAAGGCCCCCACCTCTACATCATTACCCATACTCCAAAATCCTTTGGCTCGGACAACCAATGCCCATTTTGTCTCTACACTACCCTCTCTTACTACTTGAAGCCTCACTTTGGGTAGAAGTCTTTTCAGGGAAGCCTTTGAGCTCAAACCAAAGGGAGTTACACGATTTTAAGGTAATGTCTTCACTTGAGTTCGTTTGTTTTATTTTTCTTCTCCAACCCCCTAAAATCTTTTTATTCATTTATTTTGTAACAAATCCAGTATCTTCAATATACTATGATGTTTTTATAAGAAGGATTCGAGCTAAACTTACACACACCTACATCTAATGGTTAAAGAACATACTGTTTCTGTGGATGGTGAATTTATGCCTCCCGAAATGATGATTGTTCAACATTTTTTTAACACCTTCAAAGGTGGCCATTAAGATGAAACTATATTTATATATGATATATAATATGTTTATGTTTTCCTTAAGCTTCTGTACTTTTCATTTTGGGCATACCTTTATGGTTTCCTTTATGGGTAAACGTGATATCTTCATTTAAGGAAATGCGGACTACCGCCCCCTCAACGTGATTTGATTCGTTAAATAACATATGTGGGACATATAAAGGATGGAACTATGATATTATACTATAATTATAATATAACTTTATATCATTATGATTCCATTCTATAAAATAAGAAATAGAAATGAAAGTAGCGTTCATGCGTACGTACGACTTACCGTCTCCATGAATGGTGCATTTCATTTCTTACCTCTAAAAGATTATGTAATATTATAAATGCATGAATGTACTAGATATATATTACATATATGATATATACATCATGAATACCATTCTGGATATAAGGGATACATGAACAACTTGTAATTATAAAGGGCTTATTTTTTACTCAAGTACCAATGATCGTTAAAACGACCGTTATTATCATAAATAATCACATAGTGTTCATGACATGGAAATAAGTGATATAAAAGGAATAATTAACATGAAAAAGGTTCTTAAACAAGTATAAATTAACTCAAGTTTATTATTCAGGAGATTAAAGAACGACCGAGTCAAGTCGGACACGAGGTATGTGACTTCATCTCAATCTCCTTTCATTGAGGAATTTTTTGTTTTATACACAACCTTCTTTTATACGGTGTATAAACCCCTTTGACTTTTAGGTTTATTCAAAAATAATATTTTTTAATATGAAGCATTTACTAAATGACAAAAGGGAATTTTTTTGTCGTATGTATGCGGCGACAACGACTTCTCCGCCACCGTGACCATTATTTGAGTTTCGGCTTCCTCTACAAGCCATACCTTTTTTTTAAAAAGAATAATAAATATCATTTTTTAATTTTCTTTTATTTTGATATTGAAAATGGTTTTCATAATGTTTTTATATCAATGTTTTGTAGTGATATCTTGTGATTGAAAGGTGGAAGTGTTATGTTTCCTTTATGCATGTTTTATGTGATACGATTATGTTGAGGTTCTTGGGAATTATTATGAAGACGGGTGGTTCTGTGATAGACTAATGGAGGGTGAGCCCGATATAGCTCTCCAATGCATTGGGTAACGTGAAGGAGTGAAATGTTAAGGTTTCTCCGAAGAGATTTAGTGAATATACTGTGATGGGTATTCCAAACGTAACCAAGAGGGTTACTCCCTACGTCAGAAAGTTATGAATGCCTCAAGTTACCTTTATGTCTTATGATTTCTATTATTTATTCATGATTTGATGAGGTATGTTAAAGTGCTTATGTTTTATGGGTAAATTATGATTTCATTCTTATGTATATATGTACCCATGTTTCCTTTCCATATTTTTATATCCCTTACTGATCTTTTTATGCTCATCCCAAGTTTTTTTGAAATGTTTTTCACAGGTCAAGGGAAAGGTACATGATATGATGATAGTTTCAATGAAGTGTCAAGAAAGAATCCATGTTTTATTTTAAATATGTTTCCATTGATGGGAAAGAATAATACTATCTTTATGTAACCACTTTGTTTATATGTGGAATGTAATGCAAGTTTTATGATCTAATTCTCTAAAACTATAAACCCGAAAATATCCTCATTGTGTAATCTTGTAATAACTCAAGATTAAGTAAAGTTTTAATGCCGGGGCCTTATAGTTGGTATCAACGGTCGGTTTAGATTTCTTTAGGAGTTAGAATTCTATTAAATGATTATCCAAAAATATTTTTTTTAGTCAAATTGAAGTGATATAGTATTTGAAGATTACCATGTTGCTTCATCTAAGACATGTTTGTTCAGAATGGTTTTCGGCAGAGGAAACAGGGAAGCAGTTCTAGGAAGGCATACAGAAGGAAATAACCTTCCGAATAAGCATCCTGAGATGGTCGTAATTGGAACGGAACAGTTTTTTGCAGTAATGGCATAGTTGACTCAAGCGATAAATGGTGGTGGTATCCATGCAAGAGATCAGCCAGATCAACCACAGAGGAACATGTCAGTGGTGGAACATTTCATGAGGCAACACCCCCCATCATTCAGAGGATCATGTGACCCTGTGTTAGCAGAAGGGTGTATTAAAGTAATGGAGAAGATTTTCGATGTCATGGGGTGTTCAGACAATCAAAATGTAAGTCTTTCTATTTACGGTTTGGAGGTTGAGGAAGATCAGTGGTGGTCTATGGTTAAAAATATCAGGGACGCCGATGAGATTGATGACCTTGACTGGGATGAATTCAAATGTATGTTTCTTGAGAAGTATTTTCCTGAGGCTGTTCGACAATGTATGGAAAATCAATTCTTGGAATTGAGGAAAGAGGAAGACTCAGTGGCTCCCTATGACGAATGGTTCACTCGATTGTCAAGGTATGCTCCAAATTTTATCTGAGACCTTTATTGTAAAATCAATCGTTTTTACTCAGGATTAAAGCCAAAATATCGAAGGGCATTAGCTTCTCGTGAGTTTAAAAGTTATGAAATGCTTGTTCGATGTGCTGAGAAGGTGGAAATTGAGTTTGCCGATGATCAAGTGTTCTATAACAACCAATAGAAGAAGAGACCGAGGTGGCAGGAGAAAGGTAAGAATTATTCAAAAAAGCCTGATGGTAAGAAAACTAAGTTTCCAGTTTGTGATAAATGTGGAAAAAGGCATTCTGGGGAATGACTTCTGATTTCTGGAAAGTGTACCAATGTGGTAAGATGGGACATAAGGCTATTCATTGCACTAAAAAGGATCAAGGTGAAGGTAAGACCAAATTTGATTTACAGTTAGTGAAATGTTATAAGTGCAATGACATGGGTCACTATGCATACAATTGTCCGACAAACAGATTGAGTGATGGGAAGAAATTAGACTACAAGTAGAAAGGGGTGGTGAAATCCTTTGCAACTCATTCAGCAGATGTCGGGCCATCAAATGAAGTTGAATCAGGTACTTTGTTTGTTTTTTCAGATTATGCCAGCGTGTTGTTTGATACAGGGTCTACACATTCTTTCATCTCTGAAAACTTTTCTAGTAAAATGGGAATACCATCTCAAGAAATGACTCCTATACTTTTGGTAAAAACACCTGGGGGAAATGTTGAGGCAAAAAGAATTTATAAGAATATTCCTATCATTATTTGTGGAAAGAACCTACTTGCAATCCTTATTGTTCTACCACTAGTAGAGTTTGATGTTATCATGTGTATGGATTGGCTCTCTATTTACCATGCTAAGATTGACTGTAGAGCTAAAGAAGTTTCTTTTCATAAATACTTTCAGTTTGTGTACAAGAATGAACCCTTACTGTTGATAACATATCAAGAGGCCAAGAAACTTGTAAAAGATGGAAGTGAATGTTACCTTGCACACATCGTTGGAAATAAAGGATCTTTTCAGATTAATGATGTTCCGGTGGTAAATGAGTATCCTGATGTTTTCCTGATGAGTTTCCTGGAATAATACCAAATCGGGAAGTTAGGTTTACTGATGACTTAGTTCGTGATGCTAAGCCAATTTCAAAACCCGCTTATCGAATGGCTCAAATTGAACTTTTAGAGTTGATGTAGCAATTTAAAGATTTATTAGAAAAAGGTTTCATTCGACCTTTCACATCACCATGGGGTGATCCTGTTTTATTTGTTAAAAACAAAGATGGTTCAAATTTGACTTTGCATTGATTATAGAGCCTTGAATAACATCACTGTTAGAAATAAATATCCATTGCCTCATATCGATGATTTGTATGATCAGCTCCAGGGAGCTCAGTATTTTTCAAAGATTGCCTTGAGATTGGGGTACCATCAGCTGAATGTAAAGTAATCAGATGTTCCAAAGACTGTGTTTCTTACAAGATATAGCCATTATGAATTTGTAGTAATTTCTTTTGGGCTAACCAATGCACCTGCTATATTCATGGACCTAATGAATAGAATTTTCCATGGGTTCTTGGATAAGTTTGTGGTGGTTTTCATTGATGACATTTTGGTGTTTTCTAAAAGTAAATAGGAGAATGAAATGCATTTAAAGGTTATCTTTCAAACCTTAAAAGAAAAGAAATTGTATGGGAAATTTAGCAAGTGCAAGTTTTGGTTGCAAAAAATTTCTTCCCTTCGTCACATTGTTTCTAAAGATGGGATAACTGTTGATCCTGCAAAAACAAAAGTTGTGGAAGACTGGCCATGTCCCACAAATGTAACTGAGATTCGTAGCTTCCTTTGTTTGACAGGCTATTACATAAGGTTTGTTAGAAATTTTTCACGGTTATCTACTCCAATGACTAAGCTAACTCGGAAGGGTTTTAAGTTTATCTGGACAAAATAATGTGATGATTGTTTTCATGAACTGAAAAGAAGATTGGTGAATGCTCCAGTTTTGGCACTACCTTCGAGGAATTGTGAGTTTGTTATCTATAGTGATGCTTCATTGAAAGGACTTTGTTGTCTCCTAATGCAGAATGATCAGGTAATTGCTTATGCTTCACGACAGTTGAAAACTCATGAGGTAAATTACACTACACATGATTTGGAATTAGTTGTTGTTGTTTTCGCTTTAAAAATTTGGAGTCATCATTTGTATGGAGTAAAGTGTGAAATATACATTGATCATAAAAGTTTAATGTATATATTCACTCAGAAAGAGTTAAACATGAGACAGAGGAGATGGCTGGAATTAATCAAGGATTATGATTGTACAATTCATTACCATCCGGGAAAAGCAAATAAAGTGGCTGATGCTTTGAGTCGAAAAAGTAATGCTTCATTAACAATGTTGCGTTTGGATCATGATCCTTTGGTTAAGGATATGATAAACATTGGCATAGAATTTTTTGGCGCAGTATGTTCTTCTATTTTGTTTCAGGTATCAGTGAAATCTTCTTTATCAGATAGAATCATGAAAGCACAGAAGCAAGAAAGTGAGTTGCAGAAAATGGTAGAGCTAGATCAGAAAGGTACGTTTCCTGAATTCAACATTGATAATGATTGTTTTTTGAGATTTGGGAAGAGATTTTGTGTGCTTTGTGATTCACAGTCGAAGAGAGAGTTGTTATGTGAAGCTCATAGTTCTCCGTTTTCATTTCGTCCTGGCAGTACTAAGATGTACAGAGATCTGCGGGAGTATTACTGGTGGGATTGAATTAAAAGAGATATTGCTGATTTTACTGTGAAGTGTTTGACATGTCAACAGGTTAAAGCAGAGTGGCAGTTACAGAAAGGGATGCTTCAGCCTTTACCAGTGCCAGAGTGGAAATAGGAGAATATATCCATGGACTTTTTTGTGGGAATACTGAATACATCTTGAGGTAATAATGCAATCTGGGTTATTGTTGATATCTTGACTAAATCTGATCATTTCCTTGCTATACGAGATACTTTTTCCCTGGATCAAATTTCCCGTTTGTATCTTATAGAGATAGTCAGGTTACATGGAGTTCCTCTCTCCATTGTATCTGATCATGATCCCAGGTTCACTTCTAACTTTTGGAAAGGCCTTCAGAAGTCGTTGGGTACTGAATTAAATTTTAGTACATCTTTTCATCCTCAATAAGATGGGAAGACAGATCGAACAATTCAGACCTTGGAGGATATTCTATGAGCTTGTTCGATGGATTATCAGGGATGTTGGGACCAACATCTTTCTTTGGTTGAATTTTCATATAACAACAATTTCCATTCTAGTATACAGATGGCACCATTTCAGACATTATATGGGAGCAGTGTCGAGCTCCATCTTTCTGGGATGAAGTGGGTGAAAGGAAGTTGATGGGACCAGCATTGGTAGAAGAGTTGGCAGAAAAAGTTCAGCTGATACAGAAACACATGAGAATAGCTCAGAGTAGGCAGAAGAGTTATGCGGACAACAGGAGGAAGGATCTCTCTTTAAACGTAGGTGATCATGTTTTTCTCAAAGTATCACCATGGAAAAGTGTGATGCAATTTGGTAAGAAAGGAAAGATGAGTCCAATGTTCATTGGACCATATGAAATTATGGAGAGAGTAGGATCTGTTGCTTACTGAGTGGCTTTACCTCCGAGTTTCTCTCATTTACACAATGTTTTTCACGTTTCGATGTTGAGAAATTACAATCCAGATCCATATCATGTATTGAGTCCAGAGGTAGTTCAGTTGGTGGAGAACCTATCTTATGAGGAACAACCGGTCCAGATTCATGACCACAAGGAGGAAGTGTAACGGAATAAGGTGATTAATCAGGTAAAGGTTTTGTGGAAAAACCACACGATGGAAGAGGCAACATGGGAAACTGAAAATGCAAGGAGGGATAAGTACCCCCTTTTATTCGATAAGTAAATAAATTTCGGGGACACAATTTTCTTAAGGGGGGAAGGATGTAACATCCAAAGTAAGTAATGAATAATAGATATTTTTATCTATGTCTATTAATGATTAATATAGTGTTTTAGAGTCTTAAAATGAAAATAAATACAATGTTATGCATGGAATACACTAATATTCTTAAAAGATTGTTTTACTTAATTTTGATGGAAAACTCTTTTTAAATCTATCTTTTGACAATTTTAATAATCTATATTTTTCAAAATAAACTTATTCATTATGATTGGGACATCAAAATTTACTTTGTGTGAATTTTTGGTATTTTTCAGACAATGTTCATTTTTTAATTAATAGTGAAAAATAATGCATTTTACATCAAAAATGCTTTTTAATCTAATTTATTTATATGATTAGATTATCTTTTAAATTTTTTTTGAAGTGAAATTAGAATATATTTTTACCATTTAATCTTATGGTGGTCATTGAAATCAATTTCACATTGAAATTGGACTTAAACTGGTGTCAATCTTTTGATACTTATTGTTTCATAAAAACACTCTATTTGACATGACAGCGGGAATTAATTATTAAATTAATTAATGAGACTTATATTTTTTTAATTTTGTAAAATAGACTTTATTTTTGAATTCGGAATATCAAATATAGATTAGGGTGAATTTTTGGTATTTTTCTGAAAAACATCAATTTTTTATGAATAGTTAAACCACTAAGTGGTACTTATAAAAACTGATTTTTCGTTTAAATGAAATTTTACCACTTCTGTGTTTTGAATTTAAAAAATCTGACATACATTGTTGTCATTAAGAATTAAAATTTGGTTCAATGAGATTAAAATAATTTTTTTGGTGAATGTTAACTTTTAAGTTCTTAATCGCGATTTGTGGTAATTAGTGTAGTTTAAGGTAAAAATATTGTTTTAATAATATGATATGAGCTTGACACATGTCCTACCCTCATTTTATGTGTAACTTCCGACCAAGACAATCCATGGGTCAACTTGGGGACCACATGGATCCACTTTGGTTGGGAAATGAAATAAATATCTTTTTATTTAATGATAAAGTAAAAATGACACAAACATGATATGTTTTAATAAAACAATTTTTACATGGGGTTATACAAGTCATATTTTTGATTATAAATAGTCATTGGAAAGATAAAAATATTTCGTACATCATAGTTGTTTTTTATAATTTTTAGACTTTAAATAAATTAAATTATTTATGACATCATGATGATGCAGCGATTACCTCCTTAATAATGGATTTAAATAAAATGGAAAGATAATGTAATATCTAAGACCTAAACATGTCCAAAACGTATTGTATGAGTGGATTTAGAACTCTTATGACCTTATCATCGAATTATATCAATGTGGGACCTCTTAAATCCGAATAACATTTTAAAATAATGTGACTTTCCTTTACTTTCCAGGAGTGCCCCTCCTCTCCTCTTATAAAAGGCCCCCACCTCTACATCCATACCCACACTCCAAAAGCCTTTGTCTCAGTCAACCCATGCCCATTTTGTCTCTACACTTACCTCTCTTACTCCTCGAAGCCTCAGTTTGGGCAGAAGTCTTCCCAGGGAAGCCTTTGAGCTCAAACCAACGGGAGTTACCCGATTTTAAGGTAATGTCTTCAATTGAGTCTGTTTGTTATATTTTTCTTCTCCAACCCCCTAAACTCTTTTTATTCATTTCTTTTGTAACAAATCCAGTATATTCATGTACTAGGATGTTGTTATAATAATTATTCGAGCTAAACTTACACACACAGACATCTAATGGTTAATGAACATACTGTTTCCGTGGATGGTGAATTTATGCCTCCCGAAACGATGATTGTTCAACATTATTTTAACACCTTCAAACGTGGCCATTAAAATGACACTATATTTATATATGATATATAATATGTTTATGTTTTACTTAAGCTTCATTATTTTTCATTTTGGTCATACCTTTATGGTTTCCTTTGTGGGTAAACGCGATATCTTCATTTAAGGAAGTGCGGACTACCGCCCCCTCAAAGTGATTTGATTCATTAAATACCATATGTGGGACGTATAAATGATGGAACTATGATATTATATATGATATTATACTTTAATTATAATATACCTTTATATCATTATGATTCCATTCTATAAAATACGAAATATAAATGAAAGTAGCGTCCATGCGTACGTACGACTTACCGTCTCCATGAACGGTGCATTTCATTTCTTATCTCTAAAGGATTATGTAATATTATAAATGCATGAATCTAGTGGATATATATTAAATATATGATATCTACATCATGAATACCATTCTGGATATAAGGGATACATGAAAAACTTGTAATTATAAAGGGCTTATTTTTTACTCAAGTACCAATGATCATTAAAACGACCGTTATTATCTTAAATAATTACATAGTGTTCATGACATGGAAATGAGTGATATAAAAGGAATAATTAACTTGAAAAAGGTTCTTAAACAAGTAGAAATTAACTCACGTTTATTATTCAGGAGATTAAAGAACGACCGAGTCAATTCGGACCTGAGGTATGGGACTTCGTCTCAATCTCCATTCATTGAGGCATATTTTGTTTTATACACAGCCTTCTTTTATACGGTGTATAAACCCCATTGACTTTTACATTTATTCAAAAGGAATCTTTTTTTATACGAAGTGTTTACTAAACAACAAAAGGGAATGTTTTTGTCGTACGTATGCGGCGACAACGACTTCTCCATCGCCGTGACCATTATTTGAGTTTCGGCTTCATCTAGAAGCCATACCTTTAAAAAAAAAGAAAAATAAATACCATGTTTTGCTTTTCATTAATTTTGGTATTGAAAATGGTTTTCATAATGTTTTTATATCAATGTGTTGTACTGATATCTTGTGATTGAAAGGTGAAAATGTTATGTTTCCTTTATGCATATTTTTTGTGATACGATTATGTTGAGGTTCATGGGCATTATTATGAAGACAGGTGGTTCTGTGATAGACTAAGGGCGGATGAGCCCGATATAGCTCTCCAATGCATTGGGTAACGTGAAGGAGTGAAACGTTAAGGTTTCTCCGAATAGATTTAGGGAATATACTTTGATGGGTATTCCAAACGTAACCAAGAGGGTTACTCCCTACTTCAGAAAGTTATGAATGCCTCAAGTTACCTTTATATCTTATGATTTATTTTATTTATTCATGATTTGATGAGGTATGTTAATGTGCTTATGTTTTAAGGGTAAATTATGATTTCATTGTTATGTATATGTGTACCCATGTTTCCTTTCCATATTTTTATATCCCTTACTGAGATTTTTATGCTCATCCCAAGTTTTTTTGAAATATTTTTCATAGGTCAAGGGAAAGGTACATGATATGATGATAGTGTCAATGAAGTGTCAAGAAAGAATCAATGTTTTATTTTAAATATGTTTCCATTGATGGGAATGAAGAATACTATCTTTATGTAACCACTTTGTTTATATGTGGAATGTAATGAAAGTTTTATGATCTAATTCTCTAAAACTCTAAACCAGAAAAGATCATCAATGTGTAATCTTGTAATAACTCAAGATTAGGTAAGGTTTTAATGCTGGGGCCTTATAGTTGGCATCAACGATCGGTTTAGATAACTTTAGGAGTTACAATTGTATTATATGATTATCAAACAATATTTTTTTATGGTCAAATTGAAGTGATATAGTATTTTAAGATTACCATGTTGCTTCATCTAAGACATGTTTGTTCAGAATGGTTTTCGGTCGAGGAAATAGGGAAGCATTTCTTGGAAGGCATACCGAAGGAAATAACCTTCTGAATCATCATCCTGAGACAGTCGGAATTAGAATGGAATAGTTTTTTGCAGTAATGGCGTAGTTGACTCAAGCGATAAATGGGGGTGGTATCCATGCACGAGATCAGCCAGATCAACCACAGAGGAACATGTCAGTGGTGGAACATTTCATAAGGCAACATCCCCCATCATTCAGAGGATCATCTGACCCTGTTTTAGCTGAAGGGTGTATTAAATCACTGGAGAATATTTTCAATTTCGTGGGGTGTTCAGAAAATCAAAAGTTTAGTCTTGATATTTACGGTTTGGAGGTTGAGGTAGATCAGTGCTGGTCTATGGTTAAAAGTATCAGGGACGCCGATGAGATTGATGCTCTTGACTGGGATGAATTCAAAGGTATGTTTCTTGAGAATTATTTTCCTAAGGATTTTCGACTTAGGATGGAAAATCAATTATTGGAATTGAGGCAAGAGGAAGACTCAGTGACTACCTATGAAAAAAGGTCCACTCGATTGGCAAGGTATGCTCCAAATTTTATCTGAGACATTGATAGTAAAATCATTCGATTTTACTCAGGATTAAAGCCAAAATATCAATGGGAATTAACTTCTCGTGAGTTTAAAAGTTATTAAATGCTTGTTCGATGTGCTGAGAAGGTGGAAATGGAGTTTGCCGATGATCAAGTGTTCTATAACAACCAACAGAAGAAGAGACCGAGGTGGTAGGAGAAAGGTAAGAATTCTTCAAAAAAGCCAGATGGTAAGAAAACTATGTTTCCAGTTTGTGATAAATGTGGAAAAAGGCATGCTGGGGAATGTCTTCTGAATTCTGGAAAGTGCTACCGATGTGGTAAGATGGGATATAAGGCTCGTGATTGCACTGAAAAGGATCAAGGTGAAAGTAAGACCAAATTTGATTTATAGTTAGTGAAATGTTATAAGTGCAATGAGATGGGTCACTATGCAAACGATTGTTCGACAAACAACTTGAGTGATGGTAAGCAGTTATACTACAAGAAGAAAGGGGTGGTGAAATCCTTTGCAACTACTTCAGCAGATGTTGGGCCATCAAATGAAGTTGTATCAGGTACTTTGTTTGTTTTTTCAGATTATGCCAGTGTGTTGTTTGATTCGGGGTCTACACATTCTTTCATCTCTGAAAACATTTCTAGTAAAATGGGAATACCATCTCAAGGAATGACTACTGAACTTTTTGTAAAAACACATGGTGGAAATGTTGAGGCAAAAAGAATTTATATGAATCTTCCTATCATTATCTGTGGAAAGAACCTACTTGAAAACCTTATTGTTCTACCACTAGTAGAGTTTGATGTTATACTGGGTATGGATTGGCTCTCTATATACCATGCTAAGATTGACTGTAGAGCTAAAGAAGTTTCTTTTCAGAAAGACATTCAGTTTGTATACAAGAATGAACCCTTAATTTTGATAACTTATCAGGAGGCCAAGAAACTTGTAAAAGATGGAAATTAATGTTACCTTGCACACATCATTGGAAATAAAGGAAATGTTCAGATTAATGATGTTCTAGTGGTAAATGAGTATCCTGATGTTTTTCCTGATGAGTTTCCTGGAATAATACCAGATCGGGAAGTTGAGTTTAATGTTGACTTAGTTCCGGATGCTAAGACAATTTCAAAACCCCCTTATCGAATGGCTCAAATTGAACTTTTAGAGTTGATGGATCAATTGCATGATTTATTAGAAAAAGGTTTCATTCAACCTAACACATCACCATGGAGTGCTCCTATTTTATTTGTTAAAAAGAAAGATGGTTCAATGAGACTTTGCATTGATTATAGAGCCTTGAATAACATCACTGTTAAGAACAAATATCATTTTCCTCATATCAATGGTTTCTTTGATCAGCTCCAGGGAGCTCAGTATTTTTCAAAGATTGACTTGAGATCGGGGTACCATCAGCTAAAGGAAAAGGAAGCAGATGTTCTGAAGAATGTGTTTCGTACAAGATATGGCCATTATGAATTTGTAGTAATGCCTTTTGGGATAACCAATGCACCTGCTGTATTCATGGACTTAATGAATAGAATTTTCCATGGGTTATTGGATAAGTTTGTGGTGGTTTTCATTGATGATATTTTGGTGTTTTCTAAAAGTAAATAGGAGAATGAAAGAAATATAAGGGTTATCTTTCAAACCATAAAAGAAAAAAAATTGTATGGGAAATTCAGCAAGTGCGAGTTTTGGTTGCAACAAATTTCATTCCTTGGTCACATTGTTTCAAAATATGGGATAACTATTTGTAACAACCCAAGAATTTATGAGAAATATTCTTTTTAATTTCATTAATGTCTTGTGTTGTATGCAACACAAAAAGTATCTTTCAAAACACCAATCCTTTACTTGCCTTGCACGCAATCGCAACCTTCCTCGATAGCGTGTGTAGTACGTAATACTGAGTTTCACGAAACAACGATATGCTATTAAAATATTATTAAAACTAGTCGTTATGAATAGTAATAACAACTTTTTAAATTTTAGAAAATTTATCTCTCAAAATGGACTTTATTTTTGGATTCGGTGTATCGAATTTAGCCTAAGGTGAAATTTTGGTACTTTTCGGATAACATTCATATTCTGATGAATAGTGAAAATTACTAAATTATAATTAAAAACAACTTTTTTAATCGAAATAATTAATAGTGATAAATTATTAATTTTAGTGGTTTTAAAGTATATTTAGAATATATTTTTACAATTTAATACGATGTTGGTCATTGCATGTAATTTTACATTTAAACCAGACATAATCAAGTGTCAATCTTTTGGTAGATATTGTTTCTTAAAAACACTCTATTTGTTTTAACAGCGGGATTTAATTATAAAATTAATTAATTCAACTTCTATGTTATGAATTTGGTAAAATAGACTTCATTTTTGAATTCGGAATATGAAATATAGCTTAGGATGAAATTTTGGTATTTTTCTGAAAACTTTCAATTTTTGATGAATAGTGAAACCACTAAGTGGTAGGTTAAAAACTGAATTTTTCATAAAACTTAATTTTACCGCTTCTGTGAATGGAATTTCAAAAATCTGAGAGACAGGGTTGATGTCAGTAAGTAAAATGTGGTTAAATGAGATGAAAATAATTTTTGGTGAATAGTAACTTTTTACTTTTATTTACCACGATTAAAAGTAAATAAGGTAATTAAGGGTAAGAATGATATTAATATTACCCTAACACATGTCCTAATTCTATTGGACAAGTGTATCTCGACCAAAAACAACCTTAGGTGTAAACTATTATCATTTAGGCCCACTTGGATTAGATTATGACATTTAATATTATTTTATTTAATGAATAGTTAAAAGAGTTAAAATCAAAGTTTATTTACTAAAACATTTTTAATATAGGGTTATGCATAAGATAAATTCGATTGTAAATATTCATTAGAAAGATAAAAATATTTCCTACATGATGGTATTTTATTTATAATTTTTAGACATTAAATAATTTAATTTATTTATGACACAATTATGATTCAGTAATTATCTTATTTATGAAATATTGACATGATTGATGTTATAAACACCAAAATAAATGTAATTTGAGACTTTTTATTAATTCCAATAATTTTCTAGGTTACTATGATATATTATTGTTGATTTAATAAACTTGGTTCGAACATATAATTCCGTTATGACTTTCACAAAAATCATATATCAAATAGTGTCAAAATTGACACAAAATAGTTTTTAAATCAAATATTATATTATTAATTGTTATTTTATTCCTAAAAATCTAAGGTTCGGCCAAATGACTTAGCTAAGGATATATGTATTATTAATAATCAATTTGGGGTTTGTTTGGCATGTTATAGTAAGTGTATTAACCATATAGTGAAAGAAAACAAAAAGACACGGTAAAAGTTAAATTATTTAACTTAGAGTTAAATCTAATTGATAAGGTTAAAATAATATCCTAAACTTGTCTAAATCTTATTGGTTGATATTATTTCGACCCATCCCCACTTTATCTTCGAAATAAGACCCTTTGGAACCATTATAAACCGATTTTGACTTTAATATAAAATAATATTTTGAGATATTCCTAAGGTGCCCCTCTCCTCCCTTATAAAAGGACACCTCCTCCCCCTCCTCCTCACACCAAATTGAGCACTCAAGCTCGGCCAACCCCTTACATTTTCTCCTATCCACTTCCCTAGAATTATCCTAGAGGTCCTGGTCTTCTTCAAAGACCAATCTTAGTTCCCTAAGTGGAGGATTCAAAGAGGCGTTCCAAAGAAGAGGTAATATCCATTACCGATCTTTTCAATTTCTTTCTTCTTCAACATCTTCTTCTTTAGTTGTTTCATGATAAAGTAATAACATCAGTATTACTTACATACTGATATGTTATTATAAATATGAAACAACCCTAATTCACCTTCTATCCATCCTACGGAAAAATGAAATCATCGCGCGTGCGTACGTACGGAATACCGTCTCCACGCCGTGGTGTAATCTATTTTCCACCATCACTTTACAAGGATGGGTATAATGGTGTAATAAGTAACTATTTATGATTATTATAAAGTAATATTGATACTGAAATAATATATATATATACTCCAATACAGTTCCACGATCATAGGAACGATATCATCACTCGTGCGTACGTACGGAATACCGTCTCCACGATGTGATGCGACTCGTTCTACATGATCATCATTACATAGTAATTATATAAATGAATTGAATGAATAAATATGATATATGTTACACTAATACTATTCTGGATATAAGGTATCTATAACCTTAAAAGAATAATAAGAATGTATTCGGCAAAACACGCATAAGAACAAAAGGCAATAAAGACCCGAGTAACAAGTAACAATGAAATATTACTATCAAGAAGCTAAGAATATGACCATATATGATATCACATCAATATGTATGATTCTGGAATAAGTCAATAACATTATTTAAACCATTATACAAGAGCTTCGGACACGTACAAAGAAAATTGGACCTAAGGTAAGGGAAATATCACAATCTCACTTTTATCCGAGATTGTTTTTACTTTGGTAATTACTGGGGTGTATTTTATCATCTGCATCCATGTTCCCTCAATATGTAATATTATTTCCATCCTTCTACAATATTTTATATCCAATTTTACCCTTCGGTGAGTTTTTAGTAAAAGATACGAATGGAATCTTTTGTTGTTTTTCGTACGAGGTACTTTTTGACTTTTCCGACAAAAGCACGAAGAATGTTTTTTTAACTTATACGGCATGAATGGATTTTTAAATCATTATTTCCAAGAAGCTTCCTTTACAAGTTTTCAAGTTTATTTTTAATCAACTTCTTTTAGTTTATAATTGTATGACATGTTAAGAAAAGAAAAGTGTTTTTGTAGTAGAAAGGATATTTTCCTCAAGAATGGAGTTCAAGTGTTTTATCAAAATTATTTTCCATATAAGATAATAAAGGTTTCTATTTTATCCCTATTATTACATTGATTTGATCATGTTGTGATGGAATTATTTTTATGAATTCTTTTATCTTATATGAATTGATTTATGATGTCATGATGTTTCAAGAATCCCATTTTTGTTACATGTGTTATGCGATGATGTATGTTTTATGATTATGTGGCACACATAAGAAAGGATTCATTATAAGATGGGTGGGAACTATATCTCCCTCCAATGCATTGGGTAAAGATTTTATATCTCATGAGATAGAAATGGCTGGAACGGTAGGTTATACCGGTTCAGTGAAACAGGACTGAAACGAGGGTTACTCGATTCAGAAAGGGACTTTGTCCACTAAGATAGTCTTGGCAATGAGTCATGACTAACAAGAAATGATTTTCCATGATTATGTGTGCATGCCACAAAGTTTCAAGTTTCATTTTTATGATTATGGGGATCTCATTTTCACTTCTATGATTTATTCCATGTTAAGATATTATGATCTCTTTTGCAGGTTATGATTTTCAAAAAGATATGATATGATTTTTATTTCCTTTATTTGCCCTTGCTGAGCATTTGAGCTCACCCTTTTATGTTTTATTTTCCCCAGGATATAAAGAAAGGTTTTAGGTAAAAAAAAGGGAAGATCTTTATGGGAGATATTGAAGATCTTTCACCTCGATTAGAAGATTACGTTCCGAGTTTCCAAAGACACTAAAATATTACGATCCTTGTGTGTGTGTTTTTGTTATGTAATAAGTATTCTGCAAATGTAATGTAATATCCATGTACGTCAGGCTTCGGGTCTCTACAGTTGGTATCAGAGGGAGGTTTAGTCAACCTTTGGAAACTAGGATACGAAAACGTTAGTGAGATCCCTAGAGATATTTCTACGGTATGTCTAGGGATGTCCCTAAGGTTAAGGATACGTATAGGTTATAGTACTAGAATTACACTAACGATCATAGAATTAAACCTAATATGTTAGATATTGACGGTACTCCCCCTTTATTATGTTGTTTTCCCTAGCATGATTTTTGCCTCTCACACTATTCTTTTTGGGTTTTAGACGATGGCTGGAACCCGAAGGAACCGTGTTGATCAATGCAATGGACAATGCAATGATTTCCCTCCTGGACAAACAAATGTTATTGGAGATGGATTGCAAAATCTTATTTCTATACTTACATAAGCTATGAATCATTCTGGACTGCCAAATGAGCAGAGGAGGGAACAATATTCTATTGATTCCTTCATGAGGCAACGTCCACCTTCTTTCAGTGGGTCTTCTGATCCACTTGTTGCTGAACAATGGATCAGTACCACTGAAAAGATATTTTCAGTTCTTCAATGTTCTGAGCATGATAAAGTCATCTTAGCAGTATATCGTTTGGAAGGTGAAGTTGATCAATGGTGGAATCTTATCAATAATACAAGGCAAAGAGATGAAATTGAGTCCATGGAATGGGACGAGTTCAAGAACTTATTTTTCAATAAGTACTTCCCTCGTATTCTTCGAACAAAGATGGAGAAGGAGTTTCTTGAACTAAAGCAAAGGGATGATGAATCTGTTGGTATATACGAAGCGAATTTTACAAGACTTGCAAGGTATGCATCTGGCATTATCATCCAACATGAAAGTAAAGTTGATCGATTTTTTAGTGGCTTAAAACCAAGTCTTAGAAGGGCATTAGCTATAAGAGACTTCAGTAGCTATGAAGAAATTGTGCGTTGTGCTATCAAGGTAGAAATGGAAGTTGGTATTACATATCCATCTCATGGTTTTGACAAGAAACGAAAGATGGAGTTCAAGGAGAATTCTCAGAATAATGGTGAAAAGAAGATGAATGTTTCCTTATGCACAAAGTGTGGAAAGAAGCATGGTGGAGATTGTCTTAAAGGGTCTAGAAAATGTTTTAAGTGTGGAAAAGAAGGTCATCGAGCAGCTGAGTGTCGAAGTAATGGGAAAAGGGTTTCTAATGATGTGAATAAAGCAAAAACTGCAGAGAACGCACCACCAACACTTCAATGCTTCAAGTGCAAGGAAATGGGGCATTATGCAAATAAATGCCCTAATACAAGGCTTAGTGATGATCAACATGAGCAACCACTGAAGGCAAAGGACAAAGGGAAGTCACATGCGATCACTATTGGCAATGTTGAATATGACAACGATGTGGTGGAATGATTAAGTGTTTATGTAATGGGATTCCAAAATAATGTTGTATCATTGAGTATTGCAATATTTATTGATATGGTTTTCAAAGTGATTGAGATATTTTTTGGAATATAGATGATATGCGCATAATGAAGGGATAAGGAGAAAATTAAATGTTTGATAGTATTCATGAGCTCATGACTGATATAAGGAGAAGGTTATATCATGGTTTGAGTATATAGAATTTTTGGATTTTGGTATGTGGAAACTGTTAACTTTTGACGGCATTCATGTTTTCACTATGGTTTAATGGGTATTCATTTTTTTTCAAGAGAATACATCATTAAGGTATTCACATGATTGGAATGTGACCAACATGATATATGGGGGATAAATGATGGTATTCACATGCTTGGTTGACGACATTTCAAGTAATCATTTTCTTTATACTATGAGCTTGGACCGAAGTATTTTAGATAAGCCTAAAGATTGTAATGGATTATGTTAACCATAAGTTAGTATTGTTTAAGTATAGAAATTTTTTTTGATATTATTTATGAGATGTTATTGTAATGTAGTTTTAGAAAAAGGACAACCTACAGGATGGGCGACAGCCCATCGCTTCGGACAAGGCTGTGGGAATCGAACCCACAACCGATGTGCGACTGGCCTTTATCGCCTACCACTGACCTACAGGAAGTCCCTATTTAGTAGAAACTAGTTTTATCATATTAAGAAGTATGATATGTGAAGTATAAGTTCATTTTAGGAACCATATATGATTAATCTCACTATAGATGGACTTATGTATTTTTTTGATAACTTTTCTAACCTTTGGTTTGAGACAGATGGAATGACCCATCATTCTATCACATGATCTGCTAACACATCATGAATGACAAATTCAACTTCATTTCTTTAAGAGATGAAGTGGAAATTGTCCAAAGAAAGACAACCGGTGAGACTATACCAAAATCACGAAAGTATTTCTTCTAATTCCAATTTCATCAACTTTAGGGAAATTATCTTGAAAACCAAAAATGTTGTCCAAGTGATCGTATACCTGATGAATCGGATGGTACCTTAGATCGTCACAAATTTATGGATTTGTGATTTTTGGCATTTCCATAGCCATGTTCTCTACCACTCTCCATCAGAACATGATGGTTAGATTTTTCTTCCATATCAATATTTTCACCTATGTGGAAACCCAATGATTAGTTTATTTGGGTAACCGTTACGTTTCATACTTTCGTTTTTAAAGATTGGTTTTGGTATTCCTTTTAAGATGTGGGTTTCTATTAAAGAAACTTTCGAATAGTAAACCATTTATAACCCTGACGAATTTCGAGGGAAAAATTCATTTTAAGGGGGGTAGAATGTAACAGCCCAAGAATTTATGAAAAATATTCTTTTTAATTTCATTAATGTCTTCTGTTGTACGCAACACAAAAAGGATCTTTCAAAACACGCATCCTTGACTTGCCTTGCACGCAATCGCAACCTTCCTCGATAGAGTGTGTAGTACGTAATACTGAGTTTCACGAAACAACGATATGCTATTAAAATATTATTAAAACTAGTCGTTATGAATAGTAATAACCACTTTTTAAATTTTAGAAAATTTAGCTCTCAAAATGGACTTTATTTTTGTATTCGGTGTATCGAATTTAGCCTAAGGTGAAATTTTGGTACTTTTCGGATAACTTTCATATTCTGATGAATAGTGAAAATTACTAAATTATAATTAAAAACAACTTTTTTAATCGAAATAATTAATAGTGATAAATTATTAATTTTAGTGGTTTTAAAGTATATTTAGAATATATTTTTACAATTTAATACGATGTTGGTCATTGCATGTAATTTTACATTTAAACCAGACATAATCAAGTGTCAATGTTTTGGTAGATATTGTTTCTTAAAAACACTCTATTTGTTTTAACAGCGGGATTTAATTATAAAGTTAATTAATTCAACTTCTTTGTTATGAATTTGGTAAAATAGACTTCATTTTTGAATTCGGAATATGAAATATAGCTTAGGATGAAATTTTGGTATTTTTCTGAAAACTTTCAATTTTTGATGAATAGTGAAACCACTAAGTGGTAGGTTAAAAACTGAATTTTTCATAAATCTTAATTTTACCGCTTCTGTGAATGGAATTTCAAAAATCCGAGAGACACGGTTGATGTCAGTAAGTAAAATGTGATTCAATGAGATGAAAATAATTTTTGGTGAATAGTAACTTTTTACTTTTATTTACCACGGTTAAAAGTAAATAAGGTAATTAAGGGTAAGAATGATATTAATATTACCCTAACACATGTCCTAATTCTATTGGACAAGTGTATCTCGACCAAAAACAACCTTAGGTGTAAAATATTATCATTTAGGCCCACTTGGATTAGATTATGACATTTAATATTATTTTATTTAATGAATAGTTAAAAGAGTTAAAATCAAAGTTTATTTACTAAAACATTTTTAATATAGGGTTATAAATAAGAAAATTCGATTGTAAATATTCATTAGAAAGATAAAAGGATTTCCTACATGATGGTATTTTATTTATAATTTGTAGACATTAAATAATTTAATTTATTTATGACACAATTATGATTCAGTAATTATCTTATTTATGAAATATTGACATGATTGATGTTATAAACACCAAAATAAATGTAATTTGAGAATTTTTATGAATTCCAATAATTTTATAGGTTACTATGATATATTAGTGTTGATTTAATAAACTTGTTTCGAACACATAATTCTGTTATGACTTTCACAAAAATCATATATCAAATAGTGTCAAAATTGACACAAAATAGTTTTTAAATCAAATATTATATTATTAATTGTTATTTTATTCCTAAAAATCTAAGGTTCGGCCAAATGACTTATATAAGGATATATATATTAGTAATAAACAATTTGGGGTTTGTTTGGCATGTTATAGTAAGTGTATTAACCATATAGTGAAAGAAAACAAAAAGACACGGTAAAAGTTAAATTATTTAACTTAGAGTTAAATCTAATTGATAAGGTTAAAATAATATCCTAAACTTGTATAAATCTTATTGGTTGATAGTATTTCGACCCATCCCCACTTTAGCTTCGAAATAAGACCCTTTGGAACCATTATAAACCGATTTTGACTTTAATATAAAATAATATTTTGAGATATTCCTAAGGTGCCCCTCTCCTCCCTTATAAAAGGACACCTCCTCCCCCTCCTCCTCACACCAAATTGAGCACTCATGCTCGGAAAACCCCTGCAATTTTCTCCTATCCACTTCCCTAGAATAATCCTAGAGGTCCTGGTCTTCTTCAAAGACCAATCTTAGTTCCCTAAGTGGAGGATTCAAAGAGGCGTTCCAAAGAAGAGGTAATATCCATTACCGATCTTTTCCATTTCTTTCTTCTTCAACTTCTTCTTCTTTAGTTGTTTCATGATAAAGTAATAACATCAGTATTACTTACATACTGATATGTTATTATAAATATGAAACAACCCTAATTCACCTTCTATCCATCCTACGGAAAAATGAAATCACCGCGCGTGCGTACGTACGGAATACCGTCTCCACGCCGTGGTGTAATCTATTTTCCACCATCACTTTACAAGGATGGGTATAATGGTGTAATAAGTAACTATTTATGATTATTATAAAGTAATATTGATACAGAAATAATATATATATATACTCCAATACTGTTCCATGATCATAGGAACAATATCATCATTCGTGCGTACGTACGGAATACCGTCTCCACGATGTGATGCGACTCGTTCTACATGATCATCATTACATAGTAATTATATAAATGAATTGAATGAATAAATATGATATATGTTACACTAATACCATTCTGGATATAAGGTATCTATAACCTTAAAAGAAGAATAAGAATGTATTCGGCAAAACACGCATAAGAACAAAAGGCAATAAAGACCCGAGTAACAAGTAACAATGAAATATTACTATCAAGAAGCTAATAATATGACCATATATGATATTATATCAATATGTATGATTCTGGAATAAGTCAATAACATTATTTAAACCATTATACAGGAGCTTCGGACACGTACAAAGCAAATTGGACCTAAGGTAAGGGAAATATCACAATCTCACTTTTATCCGAGATTGTTTTTACTTTGGTAATTACTGGGGTGTATTTTATCATCCGAATCCATGTTCCCTCAATATGTAATATTATTTCCATCCTTCTACAATAGTTTATATCCAATTTTACCCTTCGGTGAGTTTTTAGTAAAAGATACGAATGGAATCTTTTGTCGTTTTTCGTACGAGGTACTTTTTGACTTTTCTGACAAAAGTACGAAGAATGTTTTTTTTAACTTATACGGCATGAATGGATTTTTAAAACATTATTTCCAAGAAGCTTCCTTTACATGTTTTCAAGTTTATTTTTAATCAACTTCTTTTAGTTTATAATTGTATGACATGTTAAGAAAAGAAAAGTGTTTTTGAAGTAGAAAGGATATTTTCCTCAAGAATGGAGATCAAGTGTTTTATCAAAATTATTTTCCATCTAAGATAATAAAGGGTTCTATTTTATCCCTATTATTACATTGATTTGATCATGTTGTTATGGAATTATTTTTATGAATTCCTTTATCTTATATGAATTGATTTATGATGTCATGATGTTTCAAGAATCCCATTTTTGTTACATGTGTTATGCGATGATGTATGTTTTATGATTATGTGGCACACATAAGAAAGGATTCATTATAAGATGGGTGGGACCTATATCTCCCTCCAATGAATTGGGTAAAGATTTTATATCTCATGAGATATACATGGCTTGAACGGTAGGTTATACCGGTTCAGTGAAACAGGACTGAAACGAGGGTTACTCGATTCAGAAAGGGACTTTGTCCACTAAGATAGTCTTGGCAATGAGTCATGACTAACAAAAAATGATTTTCCATGATTATGTGTGCATGCCAAAAAGTTTCAAGTTTCATTTTTATGATTATGGGGATCTCATTTTCACTTCTATGATTTATTCCATGTTAAGATATTATGATCTCTTTTGCAGGTTATGATTTTCAAAAAGATATGATATGATTTTTATTTCCTTTATTTGCCCTTGCTGAGCATTTGAGCTCACCCTTTTATGTTTTATTTTCCCCAGGATATAAAGAAAGGTTTTAGGTAAAAAAGGGAAGATCTTTATGGGAGATATTGAAGATCTTTCACCTCGATTAGAAGATTACGTTCCGAGTTTCCAAAGACACTAAACTATTACGATCCTTGTGTGTGTGTTTTTGTAATGTACTAAGTATTCCGCAAATGTAATGTAATATCCATGTACGTCAGGCTTCGGGTCTCTACACTGTTGATCCTACAAAAAGCAAAAGTTGTGGAAGATAGGCCAAGACCCACAAATGTAACTCATATTCGTAGCTTCCTTGGTTTAGCAGGCTATTACTGAAGGTTATGTTAGAAATTTTTCACGGTTATCTAGTCCAATGACTAAGCTAACTCGGAAGGGTGTTAAGTTTATCTGGACAAAAAAATGTGATGATTGTTTTCATGAAATGAAAAGAAGATTGGTGAATGCTCCAGTTTTGGCACTACCATCCAGGAATGGTGAGTTTGTTATCTACAGTGATGCTTCATTGAAATGACTTGGTTGTGTCCTAATGCATAATGATCAGGTAATTGCTTATGCTTCACGACAGTTGAAAACTCATGAGGTAAATTACCCTACACATGATTTGGAATTAGATGCAATTGTTTTCACATTAAAAATTTGGAGACATCATTTATTTGGAGTAAAGTGTGAAATATACACTGATCATAAAAGTTTAAAGTATATATTCACTCAGAGAGAGTTAAACATGAGATAGAGGAGATGGATGGAATTAATCAAGTATTATGATTGTACAATTCATTACCATCCGGAAAAATCAAATAAAGTGGTTGATGCTTTGAGTCGAAAAAAGTAATGCTTCATTAACAATGTTGCGTTTGGAACGTGATCCTTTGGTTAAGGATTTGATGAACTTTGACATAGAAGTTTTTGGCGCAAGATGTTCTTCTATTTTGTTTCAGGTATCAGTGAAATCTTCTCTATCAGATAGAATCAAGAAAGCATAGAAGCAGGACAGTGAGTTGCAGAAAAAGGTAGAGCTAGTTCAGAAAGGTAAGTTTCCTGAATTGAACATTGATAATGATGGTGTTTTGAGATTTGGGAAGATATTGTGTGTGCCTTGTGATTCACAGTTGAAGAGAGAGTTGTTATGTGAAGCTCATAGTTCTCCGTTTTTAGTTCATCCTGGCAGTACTAAGATGTACAGAGATCTGTGGGAGTATTACTGGTGGGATGGAAAGAAAAGAGATATTGTTGATTTTACTGTGAAGTGTTTGACATGTCAATAGGATAAAGCAGAGTAGAAGTTACCGAAAGGGATGCTTCAGCCTTTACCAGTGCCAGAGTGGAAATGGGAGAATATATCCATGGACTTTGTTGTGGGATTACCGAAGACATCTCGAGGTAATAATGAAATCTAGGTTATTGTTGATCGCTTGACTAAATCTGCTCATTTCCTTGCTATAAGAGATAATTTTTCCCTAGATCAAATTTCCCGTTTGTATCTTAATGAGATAGTCAGGTTAGATGGAGTTACTCTCTCCATTGTTTCTGATCGTGATCCCAGGTTCACTTCTAACTTTTGGAAAGGCGTTCAGAAGTCGTTGGGTACTGAATTAAATTTTATTATTGCTTTTCATCCTCAATCAGATGGGTAGTCAGAACGAATAATTTAGACCTTGGAGGATATGCTACGAGCTTGTTCGATGGATTATCAGGGAAGTTGGGACCAACATCTTTCTTTGGTTTAATTTTCATATAATAACAGTTTCCATTCTAGTATACATATGGAACCATTTCAGGCATTATATGGGAAGCGGTGTCGAACTCCAGCTTTCTAGGATGAAGTGGGTGAAAGGAAGTTGATGGGACCAGAATTGGTAGAAGAGTTGGCAGAAAAAGTTCATCTGATACCGAAACACATGAGAACAGCTCAGAGTAGGCAGAAGAGTTATGCGGACAATAGGAGGAAGGATCTCTCTTTTGAGGTAGGTGATCATGTTTTTCTCAAAGTATCACCATGGAAAAGTGTGAAGCGATTTGGTAAGAAAGGAAAGCTGAGTCCAAAGTTCATTGGACCATATGAAATTCTGGAGAGAGTTGGATCTGTTTCTTACCAAGTGGCTTTACCTCCGAGTTTATCTCAGGTACACAAGTTTTTTCACGTTTCAATGTTGAGAAAGTACATGTCAGATCCATCTCATGTTTTGAGTCCAGAGGTAGTTCAGCTGGAAGAGAACCTATCTTATGAGGAACAACCGGTCCAGATTTTTGACCATAGGGAGCAAGTGTTATGGAATAAGGTTATTAATCAGGTATAGGTTTTGTGGAAAAACCACATGATGTACGAGGCAATATGGGAATCTGAAAATGCAATGAGGGATAAGTACCCCCATTTATTCGATAAGTAAATAAATTGCGGGGACACAATTTTATTAAGGGGGAATTATGTAACATCCCAAGTAAGTAATGAATAATAGATATTTTTATCTATGTCTATTAATGATTAAGATAGTGTTTTAGAGTCTTAAAATGATAATAAATACAATCTTATGCATGGAATACACTAATATTCTTAAAAGATTGTTTTACTCCCTTTTGATGGAAAACCCTTTTTAAATATATCTTTTGTCAATTTTATAAGCGATTTTTGTCAAAATGAACTTATTCTTTATGATTGAGACATCAAAATTTACTTTGTGTGAATTTTTTGTATTTTTCAGACAATGTTCATTTTTTAATGAATAGTGAAAAATACTGCATTTTAAATCAAAACTGCTTTTTAATATAATTTATTTATATGATTAAGTTATCTTTTCAATTGGTTTTTAAGTGAAATTAGAATATATTTTTACCATTTAATCCAATGGTGGTCATTGGAATCAATTTCACTTTGAAATTGGACTTAAACTGCTGCCAATCTTTTGATACTTATTGTTTCAAAAAAACACGCTATTTGACATGACAACGGGAATTAATTATTAAATTAATTAATGTGGCTCATATGTTTTGAATTTTTTAAAATATAATTCATTTTTGAATTCGTAATATAAAATATGGCTTAGGGTGAATTTTTGATATTTTTCTGAAAAACTTCAATTTTTGATGAATAGTGAAACCACTAAGTGGTACTTATAAAAACTGATTTTTCGTTTAAATGAAATTTTACCACTTATGTGTTTTGAATTTCAAAAATCCGACATACATGGTTGTCATTAAGAAGTAAAATGTGGTTCAATGAGATTAAAATAATTTTTTTTGGTGAATGGTAACTTTTAAGTTCTTAATCGCGATTAGTGGTAATTAGGGTAGTTTAAGGTAAAAATAGTGTTTTAATAATATGAGATGAGCTTGAAACATGTCCTACCCTCATTTGATGTGTCATGGCCGACCGAGAAAATCCATGGGTCAACTTGGGGACCCCATGGAGCCACTTTGGTTGGGAAATGACATAAATATATTTTTATTTAATGATAAAGTAATAATGAAACAAACATGATATGTTTTACTAAAACAATTCTTACTAGGGGTTATACAAGTCATATTTTTTATTATAAATATTCATTAGAAATATAAAAAGTTTTCCTAAATCATAGTATTTTTTTAATAATTTTTAGACTTTAAATAATTAAAATTATTTATGACATCATGATGATGCATCGATTATCTCATTAATAAAGGGTTTAAATAAAATGGAAAGATAATGTAATATCTAAGACCTAACATGTCCAAAACTTCTTGGATGAGTGTATTTATAACCCTTATTACATTTTAATCGAATTATATCAATGTGGGACCTCTTAAATTCGAATACAATTTTAAAATAATGTGACTTTTCTTTACATTCCAAGAGTGCCCCTCCTCTCCTCTTATAAAAGGCCCCCGCCTCTACCTCCTTACCCACACTCCCAAAGCCTTTTTCCCGGCCAAACCCTGACCATTTTGTCTCTCAAATACCATATCTTACTCCTTGAATCCTCACTTTGGGTATAAGTCTTCCCAAGGAAGCCTTTGAGCTCAAACCAAAGGGAGTTACCCGATTATAAGGTAATGTCTTCACTTGAGTCTGTTTGCTTTTTTTTGCTTCTCCAACCCCTAAACACTTTTTATTCAATTCTTTTGTAACAACTAGAGTATCCTCAATATACTAGGATATTGTTATAATAAGTATTCTAGCTACACTTACAGACACCTACATCTAATGGTAGAAGAACATACTGTTTTTGTGGATGGTGAATTTATGTCTCCCGAAACGATGATTGTTCAACATTCCTTTAACACCTTAAAAGGTGGTCATTAAGATGAAAATATATTTATATATGATATATAATATGTTTATGTTTTCCTTAAGCTTATTTATTTTTCATTTTGGTCAAACCTTTATGGTTTCCATTTCGGTTATACGCGATATCTTCATTTAAGGAAGTGTGGACTACCTCCCCCTCAAAGTGATTTGATTCGTTAAATACCATATGTGGGACATATAAAGGATGGAAATATGATATTATATACGATATTATACTGTACATATAATATACCTTTATATAATTATGATTCAATTCTATAAAATACGAAATAGAAATCAAAGTAGCGTTTATGCGTACGTACGGCTTACCGTCTCCATGAACGGTGCATTTCATTTGTTATCTCTAAAGGATTATGTAATATTATAAATTCATGCATGTACTGGATATATATTACATATATGATATCTAAATCATGAATACCATTCTGGATATAAGGGATACATGAACAAATTTTAATTATAAAGGGCTTATTTTTGACTCAAGTACCAATGATCGTTAAAACGACCGTTATTAACTTAAATAATTACATAGTGTTCATGACATGGAAATAAGTGATATAAAAGGAATAATGAACTTGAAAAATGTTTTTTACAAGTATAAATTTACTCAAGTTTATTATTCAGGAGATTAAAGAACGACCGAGTCAAGTCGGACCCGAGGTATGGGACTTCGTCTCAGTCTCCTTTCATTGAGGCATATTTTGTTTTATACATAACCTTATTTTATACAGTGTAAAACCCCTTTGACTTTTACGTTTATTCAAAAGGAATATTTTTTTATACGAAAAATTTACTAAATGAAAAAAGGGAATTTTTTTTCGTATGTATGCGGCGATAATGACTTCTCTGCCGTCATGACCATTATTTGAGTTTCGGCTTCCTCTACAAGCCATAGCTTTTTTTAAAAGAAAAATAAATACCACGTTTTACTTTTCTTTTATTTTGGTATTGAAAATGGTTTTCATAATGTTTTTATATCAATGTTTTGTATTGATATCTTGTGATTGAAAGGTGGGAATGTTATGTTTCCTTTATGCATGTTTTATGTCATACGATTATATTGAGGTTCTTGGGAATTATTATGAAGACGGGTGGTTCCGTGATAGACTAAGGGCGGGTGAGCCCGATATAGCTCTCCAATGCATTGGGTAACGCGAAGCAGTGAAACGTTAAGGATTCTCCAATGTGATTTAGGGAATATACTATGATGGTTATTCTAAACGTAACTAAGAGGGTTACTCCCTACGTAATAAAGTTATGAATACCTCAAGTTACCTTTAGGTCTTATGATTTCTATGATTTATTCATGATTTGATGAGGTATGTTAAAGTGCTTATGTTTTAAGGGTAAATTATGATTTCATTATTATGTATATATGTACCCATGTTTCCTTTCTATATTTTTATATCCCTTACTGAGCTTTTTATGCTCATCCCAAGTTTTTTTGAAATATTTTTCACAGGTCAAGGGAAAGGTACATGATATGATGATAGTGTCAAGGAAGTGTTAAGAAAGAATCCATGATTTAGTTTAAATCTGTTTCCATTGATGGGAATGAAGAATACTATCTTTATGTAACCACTTTGTTTATATGTGGATTGTAATGCAAGTTTTATGATCTAATTCTCTAAAACTCTAAACCAGAAAAGATCCTCAATGTGTAATCTTGTAATAACTCAAGATTAAGTAAGGTTTTAAGGCTGGGGCCTTATACTAATCCCATACATGACATATCATGAAAATAAAACATTACCAAGTACGATATAGGGATATATATTGATGTCCCCACAATTCACATTAATATCATGTACATGAATATCATTTCCAATAATTATATCAATAAAAAATTTTAATTCCAATAATATCACATGGATTGAAAATGGGTTGCCTAATACTAGATAATGTCATAATGAAAAATGTTTTCATAAAAATTAAATTTGATAAATGATCTAACATAATGAATTATTCTTTTAACAATATATATAGTGAGATAGTTATATATGTAATATAAATATATATTTAAATTATAATCATTACAACAAAATAATTAAGGATATAATTTTAGTTAGATGGGGGTGGTCTAAACCCGAAGATAAGGGTTGTTTAGAGAATTCCCTTACCTTGAGACCAATTTATCACTTATCTGTTTCATATTAATGAATAATAAAATTGTTATTATTTAATTTACTAATATGATTTTCTTGAATTATTATTCCATTTATTTTATTTGTTAATGTATAATATTCAATTACATAATCATTTTGTTTCATGTTAGACATATTGATGATTTTCGACTCGTACATCGAAAATCCATTTGGAAAATTGTAAAAGGTCTAATAAAGTATTATTTTTTCATTTCAAAAATAATAATCATGTATTAATAATCATTTTCACAGATCAATTAATCTTTTAAAATGAACTAATTTATATTATTTTGAAAACATATCTACATTACAGTCATGATGACGGCGTGTCCTATGTGTACATATGTAACATTTACATAATTTAATATTAACTATGAATAGAAATTTGGTTTTGATTTTAATTATAAAATTTATAAATATAATTTAAATATTATATTGTTTCTTTGATTAAAATAAAATATAATATACATGTGATTTTATATTGAAAAATTAATCACATCACATTGTGAGGAGGTAGTTTAATGTACACAGGAATGACATTATCATTATACAATTGACGATAAGTTTAAAAATTATAATATATAAATTTTTGAAAAATTGAATAATTATGATTAATTACATATATATAGATTATGTCTCAAATAATAAAGAATTTATTGAGTAAATTAAGGAAAAACTTATATCAGTTCGCAAGGTGGAAATCCATTGTACACACAAACAACATTACCATTTTTTAGCGGATGTTAAGGAATGAAATTATTAGATATATAAAAATATATAATTGTTAATATGAAATTATATTTATACATAAAAATTATTTCTATAAATATTAGCATCCTTTAGTGGTGATGATGAAAATAAAAGGCAAACATTAGTTCGGGATGTGGTAGTCCACCGTACACACGATCAACAGTGTCTTTTCCAATTTATTGGAATATGATATTGATTTAGGGTATTATTTTTTCAAAGTGAAATTTCAGTATAAGGTAGATAAAAATTAAATTATATTAAAATTAGTGAGTAAGATTTTATGGATGTGGATGAATAAATATAACCAAAATTCTTAGTTAAGAACGACACATCATCTTTGAACCACCTTTTTAGGATTATTCCTAAACCCTCCCTAGATTATCAATATTGTAAAAATAATGAATATAAGACACCGATGGGTTGTAGGAAATTAATTTTTTTAATTATTTTATGAGTCAAATATATATTTATATATGTATAGGAGAGAAAATTGGCTCACCTTTTATAAGGGAGTAGGAGTGGTATTCTTATAAAAACTCAAAAAAAATATTCATTAATGGGGAGTCACTCTTAAGAAAAGTGCCTCTAAAATAGAAAAAAATTGATTATATGGGTGATAATTCGGAGAAAATCAACCAATTATTAATATTAATATATAAATCATATCATTTAATTTTCCCTTATAGTTTAATATCCAAGGTAAACTTGTGCTAACCTTACCCCTAGAAGAATAAGTTTTTGGTTTTTTCTATTACATATGAACAAAAATAAGGTGTAAATTATTATATTATATTTATTTTTATTATTAGATATATGGAATTTATTTTATGAAATTAAATTCACATTTTTTTCATAATTTTATTTAAAATTTAACCCGCAATTGTGTCGAAAAAATAGTTTTTCATGATTTGTACTTTTCAAGCATAATATGATGTTACATAAACTATATTACATGTAATCATAATTAAATCAATTTAAATTATTTTTTATAGAAATATAATCTATTAATTTAATTTATATAATTCCTTATTAGCTATTATTTTAATGAATTAAAATGGATAAAAAATTAAAATTTAAAAATAGTTTTAAAAAAATATATCTTTTTGAAAAAAAATAAATCTTTTGTCCAAAACATGTAATTTTTTTTAAAAATGATATTAATTAATAAATATTAAATCCAGTGGTTATAATATTAATTTAATTCAAAATAAAACTAATATTTTTGTTTTTAAATTAATTTATTAATTGAAAAAATGGTATTGTGTAAACAATTAGAAATTTTCACCATTCATCAAAAAATCAATATTATCATAAAAAAAACGAAAATATGCCCGATGGGAATATAGATATGTTAATTTGAAAAAGTATTACAATTTTATAAAATAAAATAAATAAATTTTCATAATATTTTTGTAATATTTTATCACAAAAATAAATTAAAATATTTTGAAAAAACATATTTTTTTCTGAATATATGTATTAATTAAAAACTGATTTCTTCTATCATAATAATTTATAATGTTGGTATAAAAATTATATATAATTCATAATATAATTAAAAAAATTCATACTTTCCAATTTTATGGCTATTTTATGAAAATAATATTTTTACAATTGTGGTTTCTTAGGCTCGGTGTTATGTTTTGTATACTCTATCGAAAATAGTTTTATTGTTTTTAAAAACTCAGGTTGTTGAATTCATCAACCCATAGTTCCCCACATTACAAATATAGTAAAAAACTAGGCGAGGGTATAATTTCTTCATAACCTCTTCTATTTTTCATGTCACTTCTCAATCTTTGGGTTTTTTCATAGAACTTTTTCTAAGTGTTTTTTCTTATTTCGTGGAACATTTTCCCTATTATATAATATCTTCACTAGATTTTCCATGTGTGAATAGTCTTTCCCCAATGAAAGAACCTATAGATTCAGTTCATCTGAGGGGTCTAGTATGTACTTCCCAAATATGGTAACATAAAACACATCATATACTTGATATAGGTTAGGTCGGAGTACTGGTCGATAATCCATCACCTTGATAATAACAATGATCTAAAATAAGATATTCATATAGGACTATGTTGTATATTCTTCAAAAACCTCATTGCATTACTATAATATACAATATGTTGTTACACCGTATAAATGATATCAAACCCCAGGTCTAACTGATGATTTCCCACATTCCTTTTTTATTGAATTTTCATTGATTTAATATGTTGTATATTAGTTTGACTCTTATATATCATCTATTACTTATGATTGGGTCCCATCATATTTCATACTCTAATATCATCCATATATATTAGAGTCCAACACACCATTCAATAAAAATCATTGTTTGAAAACATTATAATTCTATAATGTAATTAATTTATATGTGGTAAATCTATATTTAAAAGGTGATATCCCATTATAGTTGGAAATCCATTGGAAAATATGTCATAATATACTCTAGTGTTTTAATGTCTCTCTCATATGGACCATCTGTACGAGGATTATAAAAAATTCTAAAACTATGTTCTGCATCCAAATCATAATAAAGGGTTCACCAAAACCATGAGGTAAACCATTAATCACATTCAAATAATATGGAAAGTGTCCCTCCAAAATATATTACCACTTTCATTATTTATATCTCATCATGTTCTTCAATAGTGGTGTATTCATTAATAATAATGAAATATGGTAACATCATAAAGTTATTGACTACCATCCAGATTGTTCTATAAATCATTAGTTTTCATTATAAGAACTATACTAAATTTGTATGTTTTCCCATTTCTATAATATTTTAAAAAATGGTTCCATCACACCCTTATACAACCGAATTTCTACCCTGAATTTTTAATATTCATGCATCGTGAATCAAATTCCGCAATCTCCCTATTTATTATATTCCATTATAACTTTTTCTTTAGATATATATAAATCTATGTGGCTCCCAAATTTATAGAGATGTATAATCCATGTGCATGATCTAGAATATACTACATTATATTTTGTTTTAATGTTATAATTATCATTGGTTGAAACCTTATAACTATATCTTCAATGATGCCAAACACCGAAATATTTATTATGTTTTCTTATAGTACTTAATTTGCATTATAGGAATCCTTGACCCTTCAAAGAATGGTTCATTGAGAATTTACTTTATTAATTTTGCAAGAAAAATATTTTGTTATTCTCATACACATCCATTACATGTTAATAAATATTAGATCCTTCTAAATTCTCATCATTTATAATAATGTCAAACCATATCAACATAGGAACTTTTATACATTTTTTATTCCCCATAGTGATAAGGGATTGATTAGTGATGGTCCTTGATCTGATCTTGATATATTAACTGGATAAGGTTAGGATCTATTTTAATGAATATATATTTTAGGATCTTACATTATATTTTCCCCATTGAGATAATCTTTCCAAATCAACAGCAAAAATATCACTGAAACCAAATGTATGACATTTTTTGATTGTAATACTCATTATAATACAAATTACATGATGTTTATGCATTCATTTTATCATTTAAAATTTGTAAAAAACTCATAAAGTTATTTGATTCAATATGGTATAACACAAAATTCTCCCCATTTGATGGAAAACTCAGTAATACAATAATGATAAGCACATTTTCCAACTCCACGAAGAACTGTTCATATTCAATATTCTAAAAACGTTACACCATTCTACGATATTATGGTTATTGGGAGATAAAATCATTATAAATTCCTCACAAATCACTGGTAATACTTAGATAGTCTAATAAATATATTAATATCAACTGTATATTTTTTTTGTATCCAATCCTTAATCACATTTATCTTAGAACAGTACAAATTTATACCTTTTATAGTGAAACTTTCCCCCAATAATGATACATTTTTTATATATAAGACACATTTGTTTCAATTTATATATATCTTCTCCATTCTTAAATCATATACCATAGTATAAAAAAAATCCTCATAATACATCTTGATTTTATTGTTTGTCAGAGTATCATCTATAAAGAGTGCCATAATTTTATCAAGGTAATATTGGATGATTTTATTCATTAATTCCATAAACAATTTTGGAGAATCTATTAACCTAGAAACGAATTGTTATAAACTCAAAAAATTTATAAATTCTTGAAATTCTTTTTGGAATATCTATCATCTTTAATCTTAATTGGGTGTACCCCAACCAATTGACTACCTTATAAAAATATTTACTGACATAATTGATCAAACAATTCATATAACTTTGGAAGAGGATAAATATTCATTATCTTAGTTTTGAAAAATTTATAATAGAAAAAACAAATGTGAATTGAACCATATTTATTGTTTTCAAAGATGTTATGTTCACCCCCACTATCATGCAATGAGATGTATAAAACCCTTTGCGAGATTATATAGTAACTTATTTCAAATATCCTGATATTAAATATTGTTCATTCAATAAGGGGTTTTCAATATGGTTATCAATCCTTGTATATGATCGATTCATAAGTAAAAAATTTAGTAATGAGGAATTCCATGTAACTCTTCAGAGAATATATTAATATAATACCTCATAATGGGAATGTATCCATGAACGATAATATTCTTGGTCTTCATCATTTGGGCTATATATTGATTTTAAAAATTCATTAATAGTAATATTATATATGATGGAATAAAAGTGGATTAATCCTCCTACTTGTTCTTGTATATAATAAAAGTTGATTCATGAAATGAATGGTCATTTCATTTCCTTTATATTTCGTGTTCTCTCTATATAATTAATGAAAATGTATACACGAAATTGTAAAATATAACCCTAAATAAAATATCATAAATTATAATGGAATTTTTGGCCTAAAAATATGTATAAGGGTTTAGTTATTATTTTGGATATAATATTTGACATAATCACCATGTTCAATAATAACCCAACATCCATGTTTTGATATGGGGATTCAATAGTTTTGAAAAATTATTCAAGAGATTAATTAATGCATATAACTATTATCAAAAAGTATTATCACTATTCTTGAATGAATGTCTATCATACCTATGACCAATTAATTTTCTAGACAAACATACATATATTTAGCTATATTTCCATAATTATATAATCCATGGATGTTTTTATCATCAGCTTTCTTAAACAAATATTCTCATAGTGCATTGGTAACCATAGTAACTTTTTTAATTAAATATGAAGATGTAGGTAATAGGGTCAACATTTGCAAGATAATTCATATTTTCCATTATCATTGATGGGATTCACCAGTCAAATATAAATAGTTATATTCTCTTACATCCTGTACCTAATGAACTTTTTTTCCCTTTTACAAATTATCATGGATGAATGTTATTACAGTTTTGAAAACTTTTATGATGGACTCTAATTAGTATATTAGATTTATCCATTATATTTATGTAATTAAAATAAATTATATACTTCTTATCACCATCATATCCTAAGGATACATTGATATCTATTTTTAATTTTTCAGAACCATGGAAAATTTCATCATAGCATTCAATGTATTGAATTTCAAAACCATGTTACAAGAATGTATTATCCCACAAAAAATAGGGCAATTATATATTTGTGGGTGATGTTAATGAATGAAGATTATCGTTCATTTTATTTGTTGTTTTCTTTATAATAAATGATGGATTCATCATCTAGAATCTTGGGGATAAAGAAATACCTGTCCAATGTAATTCGAAAAGAGAGAGGATAATATTATTTAGAAAAATTTCTGAAATTCTATCCTCCCTATCATATATATTTCATCAATGTTTTTCATATTTATTATAAATATAAACAATTGATTGGATTCTCCTAAAATATGGAAAACAATTTGGACCAACATTATTTTTTTAAAGAAATGTTGGATAGATACAACATTTTCAATGTATTTGATCCCGTATTCCGTGATTAAAGGATCAGAAGATCATCTTAATGTTGGAGGCATTTCCAACATAAAGGTCTCGATTAAAATGTTATATTTCGTGGATGGATTTTTGTGTTCCTCATGATTAATGACTCGGTTTAAGACATTAGTTGGATGAGAATGTATTGTAACGTACTTCCCTACTCATAATACATTAATATTGGGAATATCATTTGGGTAACAATTAAATTATCCCACAATTTTTTTTACTCATTTTATCATATTTTATGAAATGTAATGAAAAATTGGAAAATTAAGGTTTTTAATTTTTTATACAAGTAAACGCATAAAAGGGAATCTGTGAACATTAAAGTGATTACTCATAAATGACACATATTCCTTATCCTATGAATTAATAGGGATCAATATATGTTATCCATCATCTATTTCCTAAAATAAAATTTTATTTAAAAATTTTCCCCTATAATGGTTCATAATGTTTCTGGGAATTAACAATTTCATATCCTACAAAAGTGTCGTACAATTTGTGAAATGTGGCCAAATTTTTAACACTAAGTGACATTTGATTCGAACATAATGAAATATTTTCATGGTAATTACCACTAGTTAAAACTGTGATATAGCATCATATACATTTAGTATCTAGACTGAGGTATATTTTCTTAGAATCCACATACTCTATATTTTATAGAAATATATAGTTGGTTTTATTTTTCTAAAATTTATCCAAAGTCATAAAGTTGAGTTTTAAAATCCATATCCCAAAAATTTCCATGAAATTATTATGATAATATGTATCGAAACTCAATTTATTGATTTATATACCTCATTATTCTTAACATAATTTTATATTAATACATTTAAAGGATTGAAAAGTCTATGCTTAATTAGAAGATTGGGATAATAATACATTAAAAGTAATTGAAAAATTTTGACCTTATTTTATTCTCCATTAGTATATTCTAAACTCTATTTGATATCCCCAACCTTTTTTAGAGAACTAAATGAATATATAAAAGAATGTGGTGATCTAAAAAACAAATTTATTGAATAAACATGATAATGAATCATAACCTGAAAGTAAAATGTATAGAATTATTCTTGAATATATATGGTATATGTGTAATATATTATAAATAAAATATAATTCAAATAGCATCATAATAACATATAAACATAGAAAAAGTTCAACAAATATAATAAATTAGGAAAAAAATATATCTTGGATAAGTACAAAAACCACCTAACATGGTATATAGAGTCCCATAATATATTATGTTTACTCATTAATCCCTTAAATATTCCTCATGATACCAAAAATAAAACCCAATCAATTTAAAAAATAAATATTTATTGTTTATTCAATTGAATTTATATCATATACATACATTTCTATGCAAAAAAATTAAATCAATCGTAAGGCATAGTCCAATGAATTACCCATGGAATGATAATTGGTTCCCTAATCATACATCATATCATAATAATAAGATATTTTTTAATTAATTATTTTGATAATTTCCCATGATTTATGTATTACCCATATAATTGAAGTGACCTTGAGCAAGGATTATATGTAAGAGATATATATAGAGAATTTAGAATCATTCCATATCATTGAAGGGAGGAAAAAAGTAATTTAGAGATATACAATGGGTTTACACTGAAAAATGGTAGTTTTGAGAGATCATTTACCTTAATACGAATTCATCAAATGTGTTCCTTATCATCCAATGAAATATAATTGTTTTAAGAGAGGAGAAGGTTGCCAATGGAATTACTGATACTATTAAAATAGTATAAATTTTTTTATGTACAACAAGCTAAAAATGATATATCTCAAGGTTATGATCATCATGATAATGAATACTCCCATATTATATAATTTATAATTTTTAGGTGATATTTTAATCCATAACTAATTGTTATTACCCATGATGACACTTTTAACGATTACCATGATAATAATATTGTTTGAAATAAATGGTCCAATAAAGCTATAAAAATTTAAAATGTTCCCATAGGAGGTTAGTGGTTTATATTTTAGACCATATCCCTTCAACCGCCCAAAGATAGTATTTTTATAATTGTTTTCCACTTAATAAAATATTATTTAATAAAAGATACTATAAACATCATTTTCATGACTATTTATATAGTTTCACTTTTAAAAAGTAATAACATAGTGATTTAATTTATTAAATAATAATTAATCATAGATGTAATATTTTAAATTTTTTTAAAAAATTAGGGACATTTATATTCATCTAAATTATAAATATTTTGTTTTTTTTCAAATTTTTTACATGATTTTTCTACTGCTCGCATGATAACATTATTAGTGTTATGTAAGCGTGTAAGAAAATTATTTTATCCCAAAAATGAAAAATTAAATTACAATCATAAATAAAAATAATTTACATTCAAAATACTCAATATAACTATTTAATATTTATTTTTATCCTTGTAAAAACATATTTTAGATACCAAAATTCTGAATGTGGAATTTTGGAATTATTCTTTACGTAAAATAATGGAAATTTTATTATAAGGGAAAAAATTTACATAAATTATATAGTTTCTAATTTATTATAGAGATAATTGAAATAATATCATTCAATAAAAATAATATAGATGTTAAATATATTTTTCAAGCTGTGTCACATTATTTTTAACCTTAATTACCCAATATAACATTATTATGAGATAAATATTTACAATAATTAATATTCAAAATTGATATAATTTTTTTTATAAATTATGAACCATATAATTCTAAATATTGAATCATGTTTTCTAGATTAAATTTCAAAATTGTGTATCAATAAATATTAATATAAATTTGTTAACACAATGAAAAGTATCATTTATAAAAATGTGTTTTGAATACTAAATATCAATAGAAAAAATCAAATTATAATGAAGACTCCAATATAACTTGTTAGATAATTTTTAAATAAAATAATAATAAGTTAATTTAAAATTTAATTCAAATAATAATTGTACATTTCAATGTAAATGAATGATATTTTTTGGAGAAGTTTTATTTTTTTTGTTCAATGAAAAAACAATTATTTTTAAAATATAAATAGAATTAAAACTATGGTAAATTAAATATTCTTAATTTAAAAATGATATCGTATTTATAAATTTAAATTTACTGAATAGTTTTAAATTAATTATAAAGATTAATCAAAATACAGTAAAACTATTTTTCATGATAATGAATTTTTGAATAATAAAATTACATTACATCAATCAGGAGTTCTTATTATCTAGGAATTTATAAATAAAAATTTTTCTATAGGAATTCAATTTACATATAATGATGATGATGATGATTATTATTATTATGTGGTTACTCCTATTTGTACTAATAAATTAAATGTATTACCTATTAGAATCCTATTTAAATAATAATATTTTGTCTTTCATTCAATCATCGTGATTAGTATTGTATATTATATTAGACATAGTGTTATTTTAAAATATCATACTTATAAATTCCCATAAAATATAAAAAAAAATTCTTCAAAATTTTGTCTTGATCTCAATAATAAAGTGTTACACATATGAATAATACTATGTTGAGAACCTACATTAGAAAAATTGTTAATAAAATATATTATTTAAAAGGGTGAAAGAGAAATACGATGGTAATTGAGAATAAATATAACTAGGTGTCTGTATAAGGGAAAATTAGCTAAAACTAAATATAATTACATTGTTGAGAATATTAAATTCTAAATAATATTGGTGAGTGGAACATAACACTCATCCCCAAAATGTGTATCATCATATGAAAATCAATCACCAAAAAAACCATTAACTAATATGTTAAGAAAAATACTATCAGTTCCATATAAATTTATATTATAGGATAACATAATTATTTTGTCACCATTCCATAAATTTTAGTTATTGATGTATAATATACACTATGAACATAAGGAAATATAGTTTGTTTATTTTTTTTAAACTGATAAATAAATTTTCATCATCCAGTTGCATGTTTCATTAAATTTATACTACTATATAATCTTTTACACGAAATGATGAGTATGTATATTTAATTATGAAATAATTATAATAGATTTCTATTTGACTCAAAAGATATTATCCATGTGAAAATTTTCATTGAACAACGATTCATTAGAAATCGTAGAAAATATTTAAATAACATGTTTGTATCATGGAAAATAATTACCACTAAACTCTTACAATATATCATATAAATGGAATAACCAAAATAGTAAATTAAAACCAAATATTAGGGAAAATATATAATTAGTTAACCATATATAATTATAGAAAGAATTGGAGTGATATAATTGGCCAACACATCACATATCAAAAAACACCCATTAATGATTTGGTTTCAATCCAAAATCCCCATTTCGAAAATATTTTCCAATAACCATGTCATTATTAAAATAATAGGGATTCTTGGAAATCATTTAAACTATCGCGAGATGATTTATTCTTTAAAATGAAATATATTCCATGATAATCTTTTTGAAGCAATGATAATTTATAGAGATAATGACTAATGATTATATAATTATAACATATAAACAATGTAGAAGAAGTAACATGAAAAGTTATTTAAGCATACAAATATAAATTACATTAAAATATTATTAAATTAATTCTTATGTAAAATACCATTGACACTTTTAAAATCACTATTCAAAACAAAATATTTCAAAAACTTTAAGAAAATTTTTTTATTTAAAAATATGCTAAGAATCATTCATGGATGGTTCATTGAAAAAATAGTCATGATAGAGAAAAACTTTCTTATGTTGTATATGTAAATTTAAGAAAATCCATTAATCACATTAGTAATTAATTTCGAAATTTTTCATTAAAAAAGATAAAAGGTTATCATTTTAAAACCTATGTAACTATAGTCACAAACCATTAATAAATAAAAAATGTTAATATGAAAACATTCATGAAAATAAATCAGAAAATAACATTATATAAGAGAAATATTCTCTATCTAAGAGATGATACATTATCAATATCACTTAAAAACAACTTTCATGATTTTTCATTACTCAATATGGGGGTAAATGTAAATTAAACATGTAACCATAATTTAAAAAAATATGAAAATAATATAAATTTAGTTCATGCACATAAGAGTTTGTGAACCCTCTAAAAGAACTATTAACCTATAGAATACTAAACCTATATGATATTCTATCATAAAAATTATTACTAGTTTCAATAAAGTTCTATCATAAAATCGTTAAGGAAATGTATTCAAATAAAAAATAAAATAACAAAAATATAAAGTGATCCATGATATTACATGTCAAGGGGATGTATATACTCCCCCTTTAAACAAATAAGTTAATAAAAAACCATATATCCTCACAAAAGATGAATTGGGATGAATAAATATTAAAAAGAATTGATATTGAATTTTTTATTACTTATTGTAGTTACTATGTTTTACAAAAATAAATCTATACAAAAAAATTCAAAATAAAAAAATAAAATAATCCATTTCAAACATAATATTGGAATGATGTAATAAATAAATAAGTGGTTTAAATAATTAAATTAAACTGATTTATAAAACCACTTATTATAAAAACATGATATTTTATGAAATATTGTTTACAAACGTATATAAAGAATTAATTATTTGTTAATTAATTATAAATCAATATTAAAATCATTTGAAAATAAAGGAGCTGTTTTTCTGAAAAACATTATTTATGTGTGAATTGTATTTTTTTCCTAATAAATTATATTTATAACTATTTGTCAATGATTCCAATAAACTTTAAATATTATAAATTCAATAATATTTATTAAAATAATTCTATTATTTGATTATTATATATAGAATCATTATAAATCATATTTTAGGCAAAAAATAGTATTTTTCTAAAAATAGGTCTTCGTTACATTCATCCCGTTTACCTTAAAACTGATTTCATTAATATGTAAGTATTAATTTTGGGAAAACTCATTTAATATTTATAATCACAATGATTTATTTTTTAAATAATCCCCTTTTATTTATCGGTCAATATGAATAGTAACTATGGTAAACTATCTCACATTGCTAAAGAGCAAGTAATGTTAATCTAGATTAAAAATAAAGGTTAAAGATATACTTTTTTATTATATTCTATATTTTATAAATTTAATTCTACAAATATCAATTTACGAACAAAATGTATTAGTTTAATGGATAATGTCCCTTGAAAATGACTTATATAATAGATAATTAAGAAAGCTACTAAATGCCACTCGCTTTATTTCTAATATATCTTATGTTTCCACATAGGGATAAAATATTGTTATGAATGTATATAACATTAAATTTTGTTATTGATCTAAATATTTTCTGAATAAATATATATTTTATAAATTTTTTTATTATAGTAGGACATTAATTTCTTATACTACACCAATGTCGTATTTATCCATTTAAAAAACATAATAAATGATTTTAGAATTATTAACAGATACATAATTTATTTGAATAAATGTTTCCCATTAATTTTCTAGAAAAATGTGACATATATTGGATTTTTTAATGTATTATATTTGATTTCATCCAATGTGTTAATTATTTAATATTAAATTAAATAACTAGTTCTAAAATAAAATTAATGAATTTTAATATAAATTTTTATTTTAAATTATAGAAAATAATCAACTATATTTAGAAAAAAAATAAGATATTGTTCCAATCATCATCCATGTTCCATTTATGGGTCTTTTATCATTTAATAGTAATATTATTATCCCATTAAACTCAAAAATCATTAATATTACGATAACTCATAAAAGGGATAAGCAGGTTTTATAACCAAAAATAATAGGTTACAATTGGGATCCAAACAAGTACAACTTATATTTTATGAGGTAATTTTGGATCATAATTCCATTATATTTAAATCATATCATATTGTCTAATTTTTTCATCCAAATTAATTAAAATGAAGTTACTATTTTAGGAACCTAGACGACTTCCCCTCCATAGATTTAAAAAAGGGAACACACTATTATATTTATCAAAAAAAGAGAATTATATCCCAATAAAAATCATAGAATATATAATGTAAACATTCTTATAAACACCCTATAATTAATTTTCTTCCCACAATATCAAAGATATTTCCCATAAGAGGAGATCTAAAGATATCAATATAATGAAGATATAATCTCATTAAGACACCACTTTCCTTTAAATTTTCAATTATATCCACTAAAACAATAATTATAATCATAAAATAATCATTTTAGAATCATAGATATACTTAATTGTTTTATTGATTATGATAAAACCATTATACACCATTTTTCAATCTGATTGAAAGGGAATATATCACATGTTTTTATTTACGAATTAATGTCTCATGAAAGCAACATACTTAATTTTTCAACACAATCTTTTATGGATGTTTTTTATGAAGCTTTTAATAGTTATATATGATATTTATTAAAAATATTATACTTTAATGATCATATCATGTATACATTATTATCATCCAATCCTTTGGGAAATGATAACATCACTTGTGCGTACATGTGGACTAGAGCATTCACAAAGTAGAGTTATTAATTTTACATTTAACATTTTATTTGATGGTAATAAGTAAATATTTGATGATTATGTAAGATATATATGATATAAAAAAGATATTGTAATGGTTATTTAATATTTACATTTATTTTTCTCTATATAATAATGAATAAAAACAATGTTCATGTGTACTTTAATAATACCCTCTCTAGGAACAATGTAATTAAATTATCTATAACTAATTTTAAGAATGACTATATTTATATAATTAATATTTTTGATTCGTATACAATAACTATAAATATAAATTTGATTGATCTATGATCATAGTACAAGAACTAAAACTACCAAACCAAAATATAGATGAAAAATGAATCAATTATCACTTAGATATGATATTTTAATAAAGAATTATTAATAAATATGTGATAAAATTTTAAATTTAAATAAAATATAGTCTGATATAAATAATTATGGGTCTATAATAATATTTATAATATCTGTTAATTTATTATATAGGTTTTTTACAACTGTAAAATGGATGTCAGACCTGAGTTTAGGGTTTTATATTATAATATCATTGTTCATTGGGATTAATTATGAGTAGGTTATGATAATGAAATAATATGATACTCCTATGAATATACTAATTAATGTTCCTCTGATATGGTTTTTTAATGATAAAATACTGTTTCCTTTTTTTCCTGATCTTTTGAGCTCCTGATACTGAATAAATTCTTTAATGGAAAGTAATCATCATTTATCACATTGGTCTTACAACCATTTTCTTATATATCCATGTTTTGTAAAAAAACATCGAAGATGTTATTTAATATTGTCTAATGATTATCTAATATCAATATTTTTTAATTTTTTAATTTTAAAAAAAGGTTTGAACTAAATATTCATGTCATCTCCCAAATGGTTTGTTTTTTGATTTCTGTAAAAATGTATGGAATGGTTATTTAAATTATATAATAGAAACACAATTTCATTTATCGTGGTTTCTGAATAATTAGAAGACTCCATTTAAAATTAAAAATATTTTCTTTAATGAAAAATTTTCCCATTTTTTTGGAACATTATTGTTTTTGAGTATGCGATTACAAAAAAGAAATGTTATTTTTTAGAGAATTATATAATAAAATTTTGTATCGTCAACAATCAATACAATTATTATTTTTATGCATTTCATGGATTATGATCCATGGGTACCATTCATAGACTTTATATGAATGCTATATGTTTTTTTTATAAAAGGATTCTCATGAAACCCATTGCATTTTTATGGTTTATGCTATGATGAAATGTTTAATGAATCAATTTCTTTTCATGGGATCTAATATAATTAATAGTTTATTATATTGTCAAACATGGATATATTATAATTATTATGTGATGGGTGAGACCTATATCTACATTCAATTATTTCAGTAATGATTTATATCTCATCAGATAAATATGTCACTAATGGGGAGTAAACCAAATTATATAAGTGACTATTTCTACTATGATATTTTGGGGGGGAACATTGACTACAACGTTGGTTTGGGGAGGGTAAACATTCCACTATGATAGCCTTGAAAGTATCATTTAAAACTAAGGAAATGATTTTCTATGTGTCTGTTTATACAATAATTCCCTATCATAATCCAACATTATGTTATCATGGATCTTGTTATTTGATCTCTCTATGATTAATGTACTATAAAAAATGATGATTCTTGAAATGAATCAAGATTATAATATATGATATACAAGGTATAATTTTCAAATGTTATGCTCATGTTCTCAAACCCTTTTTATCATCTCATGCTTATTTGATCATTGAATTCTCAAATTTTTACCCATAATATGAATCAGAGCTCAACCATTCATATGTTTCCATTATATTGTTATATTTGAAGGTTTCATGAATTATATGTATAATAAGGGTGATATATATGACGATCTAAGAGGGAGATGATCTATAACTATTATAAACAAGTTTTATTAAGTTTATGTGTTTTCAAAGATACTAGTACTATATAATTGTAACATGAATCATTTTTGTTATGTAATTAATGTTCTTTTATAGAGAAGTAATATCTATATATGAAAATTTAGGGTTGTTATAATCTGTATCAGAGAATGGTTTTTCTAGAAATTGAAATCTAGGATGAAAAATATTTAGTTATAACCCTTGTGATAATTCTATGTATAAAGCCAAATACAAATGTTTCTTTACTGATCATTAATGACACTGATTAAAATAATGACATCATATAACTGTGTGTCATGATTTTGACATCCTCTAAATTGTTTTTCTTGATTATATGTTTTCTCAGTGTGATTTCATCCCACACTAGGCCTTTTGTTTTAGCCAATGTCTATAACCTGATGGAATAGTGTTAATGATGGATTTTATGGACAATGTAATGATTTTTCAATTTAGGATCCTAATGTTGTGGGAGATGGAATGAAAAATATCTATTATTTCCTCACAAAATTTGTTCATGATATGAATCGCACTAAGATTCCAAATTATCAAATGAGTAAAAAAATTGTTTAAACCATCAAGAGGAAACATCTACTTCATTTAATGGGACCATTAGTCGACTTTTCACTGAATAGTTTCTTGGTACCATTGAAAAGATATTTAATATTATCCATTGGTAATAACATAATAAAATTATTCAGTATGTTTATTATTTGAATGGATAAGAATACCAATGGTGAACTCCAATCGATAAGACATAAATAAGAAGTATTTGACATTATGGAGTGGGATGGGTTTAAGAGATTATTTTTCAATAAGTATATTAAGAAAGTTGTTAGTATAAATATAGAGATGGAATTACATTAGTTAATATAAAATTATAACGAATCCATTATTACATATGATGATGTTTTTTCAATTCTTGTGATGTAATTGTTCTATTAGGATCTGAGGACTCATATAGGGTCTTCCCGATGGGTATGATTGTGGGTGGATTATGTTTTGAATAATCACAACAATCAAAAATCCATATTATTTCGTAAAGGGAATACCCAATTGTAACCTCATCCATAACTAGGTAAAGACCCTAGTTTCAAATGTAGGCTACCATAAGCATTTTCAGGCTGAGCCATTCTTGGGGACTCACATTGGTCGAGAGGATGGGATTTCAGGATCATTGCACCCTTTTTAAGGGAATTGATTAATACTAAGAGACTATCTTATAGATTTAATATATTTTCATGAACCACTTCTTATTCTTAATACGATATCGGTTTACCTAAAATAATTATTATCTGTTACCTCCCATTCATGTGTAAAAAACATAGATCTATTTTTTGAATCCATATATATATTTTTGAGGTTCACTACCATTTTACGATAATATGAATCTCATTATATAATGATGTCATATGAACAATTACATTGAAATGTTATTCGATATAAGGAAGCTATTAATCTGAGGATGGGATTTGGACATTATGTGGAATCCTACATATATTGGTTATTGTAGTAATCAAAACCCACATCAATTATTGGACCCTTGTAGTTATTGTCCTCTGTAATGGACATCAATGTGTGTTATGTGACACCTCGTATTCACGATCTAATCCTGAAGGGAGTTCCTATATATCATATGTGTAGAATGAATCATAATTTATGTAGTTCCTTTTTTTGGAAATTATGTATCGATGTCACCCCTATTGATTGATGGAATCATGGTGAAGATGAAATGGTAACTTCTATTACCCTATTTCATGTGAGCAATGATCGGTGTTAGATACAAGGGATTGAAGGTGATATTTTCACTACTACTTTTATATGACATATATTTAAGAACTATCTAGAGATTATTTATTATGTAACATGGGCCTCAAAGAGACATCTTCTTTATCATAGAAGTTTAAATAATTAAATTTGTCATAGTTCAATTGATTACTTAGTTTTCTAATGGAAGATGTAGGGTGATCATCTCGTGGGAATATTTGTGTTTGGATGGTTAAGACAATAGAGTAACCAATGGACTTACATCGAAATGGGTGTTTATTTTAGCCTGGCCCTTATGAAGGATTCCTATGTATCATTGTTATAATAAGAGTCAGAGTTCAAATAGTTTATTCTATCTTGGCTTACATACTGAGTCATCCCTTACCATTGTGGAGTTTTATAGAGTAGATTTTATGATCATTATGACTATCTATCTTCCTATGATCCATGCTTATTATGAGAAATACGAGATTGAATGTACTCAGTTTCATTGCATTGAATAGTGGACTTACATGATGGGATCGTTATGGATAATCAATATGATTCTATGACCTAAAATACAAGTGGCCTCTTCATCCCAAATATGTCAGGAAATCGAGTCATTGAATTTCCCATTATATTTGGGCATACACACCGAGTCAGTGGTATTGATATGGTATTATAATTTTTGGTTTGTCTATTGAAAATGGCTTACACACTAAGAATTAAAAATATTATATTGTCTTGGGATTCCCTTGTGAGCTAGATTTTATTTGTGGATGGTGTTGTATGACATATATAATGTTCCCTATTTTTATTCACAAGTGTTTTCTGAACATATATAGTTTTCTTACATGTTTTAATATGACATGTTTCGAAGGATGTTGTGTATCATGAATTACATCTGAGGAGGACATAAAAATTCCAAGATGACATATATGGAGGGTGTCAAGGGTTTCTAATCACATGACCATAGGTCATCATGTGGGATTAGTTTTAATTCACATATTTAACCAGGATACTTGATGGAAATGAAAAGGTTTCGCTATATGAGTCATGTGATGTTTTGAAGGACATCTCAAGGCTTGGTTGATGTCATCAAAGGGTTTTTAGAATAATGTGGTGTTCCAAGGGGGACCATGTGACATTATCTGACATTTCTATAATATTTTTATCATCAATAATTTATTGGTGAAGAAGCATTGTGATATATAGAATACATTTCCTGTTTTCATCAGATGTCTTTGGATGACTCACACGATGAACCTGAGGGACAAAAACATGTTTTCCAATAATGTATTCAACAAAAAATCTTGGTTCTATAACATTCTTTATGACTTCCATAGGTTTGTTCAGTATCAGTTTATCTTGATTCTCCTCTGATATGGATGACATGGAGTATTTTCAATGCATGCCTCACCTTGGTTCCTTTATGTGATATATGAATGAGCATGCGATGTTCATCATGTATGGAACATGATTTCTCATTCTGTTCACAAGTATATTTCTTGATATAATACATTGATATCGCTGGATCAGTCACACTGATATGTCTGATCTATCACTTAAGACTGAGAGTCCCATGTTTACTAATCAAATCCCTTTTCATGTTGGGGTTTAGAATTTATAGGCATCGACATCCCAGTTGTTATCAACTTTGTGAATTGTATATAGACTAAATCTTTGATGGAGTCAGTGAAGGGCTCTGGTGCCACAAGACATTGCGAGACATTAATATGGATCACTCAGAGGGTGTGACCTATTTTTCAGAAACCAAGAGTCCCTTCTTCAATGATCCCTTTATTGGATTATATACAATTAATAGGGACTTTTTTGACCACATGTGATTATCGAAGGACTGACTTATTATCATTTTTTTATTTCAAAGGGCCATCAAAAGATCTATGTAAATTTTTAGAGGTCTTCTTGTGATTCATGATAACTTATTATGGGATTTCTGTAAGACATGGATGGATTTTCTGAGGTTATTTAATGAGATCAGGGAATATTTTCTCGAAGTCTTTTTGAACAGTATCATGAAAACCATTTTCCCATTTCATGGGTTTTTATACCATTATTTGATTCCACCTCCAACATATTGTATTTACTTTTTATAAGCTAAAATGTTTCGTATTCATGCAAGATTTCATAAGTAATTTCAATGAAAATAAATCTATTTTTTGTTGATGCATCACACGAAAGATATGGATTGGGTAAAGATACCTAAATTATTAATGGGAAAATCCATTTGTAATTCCTTTGGGAGAAAAAGGGGAAGATAAAGCCACATGGACACACTCAAGGCACTTTGTGCATCGAGGATTACAAATAAAAGGACTGTCATTAGATGGGGAGATCATGTTATCGGGGTCTCATAGTGTCCATCATGACATTAGGGGTGTACCACATTTTGTTCTACAACTGCATGTAACTCCAACCTCCTACATATATATCTCCGATGTTATATCTTATATTGGATTTAGGGGAAATGATATTTTTAATGGGTGCTTCTATAAATAATTACACACACATCGGTGATTATTTGGTTAATCATTATGATGACTAGTTTTATCCACATTTTTTGGAAACATTCAACAAATTATCAATGGATTATCATGTTGTATTTTATGTGGTTTTTGTCTAAAAACCGTGTGGCCAAGGAGAGATCATCTATTTACTACATCATATATACTTGTTTTATTGAGGTATAATTCAAAAAAATATAGGGTATTATTTAAAGGGGTTCCATGGGATCAACTGTAGGTTATGCTCTGCATTTGGAGTATTCGTGTGACCTTATAAGAGTCTTGTGACAGTTATTCCCTTGAAGGATCATGCGATTAGAAACTCCTTAACATATTCTACATTATTTTATTTCATGGGGAAATAATATCCACAATAAATTATTTTCTTTCACTTTAAATTTTTCAATTATTATTTACCAGATGTTAACAAAATCCCCACTCAGTAGAGATGCACGTGGGGAAAAGGGATTGGTTCACAGAATGGTAAATTTACTCTAGAAACATTAGTGGTGTCATGAATTTTCATACAAGAAATTTTTACTCTATTGGGAAAATATTTGTATTTTGTAGAAATTCCAATTTATATAGGGGTGGAGGGATGATTAACCTAGTGAATACCATTTCTCAGGAGCACTCCCACCCTACCTCCACCACAAATTACTTTTACAAGTCCTTTTCATGAATCCTAATTGTGAGAAACTGTTGAAATAATTTATCATGATTTCTATCCCATAAACCCATATTTATTAGGAATTTTTCAGGTATGAATATGAAACATACTTAGGTAATTATTTTTCAACATAAATCATGAAATAATACAATTGACTAGAGGGTTTCGTAGGGTATTCTATGTTAATCATTCGACTCGATTGCTTTGTGTGAACTTTTATAGTTCATGTAATCGAGAGTCTTATAATGGTTCATGCAATCATGTGATTCCTTATTAATGTTATGTGACATACATGTCCTTAGGATTTCAGGTGTTTCCCAAACTGCTTATGTGATTCTACAATTCCTTCCTGATTCATGTGATATGCATCATACTTTAGGAACATGCATGACTTTTTTTTTAAAAAAAAATTATATTCTTTTTTTCTGAAATGTAATACAAACATATTTAATGTTGGATTCTGGTTCATGAAAAGGTTCATTAGATATGGGAAAAAATGGGTCCATGATTTCTAGGAATCACAATGTAAATGGTTGAGATAACATGCATACTAATATTGAAATGTTGAAGAGGTTCATGTCACCAAAAATCCCGAATTATCCCATATATCATCAAATATGATTATACATATTTGGTTTTCAATATGATGCAAACATCTCCACTTATTTTAATATGCCATCACACTTGCTTTTTATCTCCTCTCTATGTTCATACAACAATTTTTGTTGGTGTTTGACTGGTTACATATCAGTCTTAGGGTTTTTCTTATCTATTGAATAACTCTAATCTTTTCCTAGATAGTCATGATTTGTCCCAGAAACCTATTGATTAGAATAATTCAGTCATACTTGCCCTTTATTGGAATAATCCTAGAAGTTGATGGTATATAAATTGGGATCTCTGTCCCGTTGGATATTTCTCTGATGAGTGGGCATGGCCCTTCGTGTTCAAAACACATTTTGGAGTATTTGATTATTTATATAGGGATCATCTTTATATTTCCAAGTGTCTCCAAGAATTTACAATCTAACACACTTTCAGATATATTGGATTATTTCTCATCAGTTTGTGTTTGTGACGCCCCAAGCCCGCTCTTCCGGACTTGTTGCTTCAAAATGTTGTGCAATAATTTTTTTTATAAACTTAACTTAAAAATTACACAACACTTTAAACAAAACGAGGATCTTTTACCGGTCTAGGTTCTGGATGATTTAGACAGAACCTTACATTTATCAGAGCCGAAACAATAAAACAACAGTCCGCTACTCTTTCACTGCGCGCTACAACAAAGATGACCAACTCTGAGATTCAAGATCACCTGTGAAAAACATTTCAAAAACGTAGGGTGAGCACAAAAGTTGCCCAGTAAGGGGGTTTGAAAACCTTAGATAAATCACTTTCAGAAAAATATCCTTTGAATAATACATTTGAAAAATTTCAGTTGTAAAAACAACCGTTATAAAATAATATAAACCTTTTGAAAAATAGTTATACTTTGAAAAAAAGAAAAAAACTTTTAAACTATTCCAGTGATTTTATTTGGAAAATATTAAGCAAAATTCATGAAAACAAAACATCATTTTGAGGAAACTTAATTCGTCGAAGGTTGTATTGGGCCTACCCACTTAATGAAGGATGGGTTCACTCCCCAATGACCTTATATTTTTTACAACGAACAAGAGCCGATATTTTTAGAAAACGTTTAAAGTTTTCTTTACATATATACTAGTATTGGTCACTGGAGTTTTTGCCCTTAACTAATCAATGTATTTAAGGTACACATGTATTTATAAATACAAGATAATTAAATAAAGACTTCCATATTTTTTATCATCTACAAGTTTGGTTATGACCAACTCTTCTACACTTCACAAGGTATATCCCTGCGATTAATCATTCATTCTCAAAGCCTCTTTGTTGCAAATATGTTAAATTAACTCAAAAAAATTAATAAAGTTATGAATAAAACATTATAAAATTGACGTTCAATTTTATAATGAAATTCTTGTAATTGGTAAATTTGAGAACATAACCTTATCTTTTTAACTTAAATTATAAGTTCACTTTTAGTGGAATGAACGTCGATGATATGCATAAACACATGGAAAATGTATATGCAAGTGTGATGCAGATAACATTGATAAAACATGTTGATACGCAATGTGAAACATGACAATAAACTGAAAATAATATTATAAACATGGTAGTAGGATTATGAACATGGTAATTTAATCTAAATATATATATGTATATCCATAAAAATAAATCTTAACTTATTATAACATTTTAACCCTTTTTGGGATTCTGTCAAATGAATATTAAAAAAAATACAGATTATATAACTTTATATAATTTTAGAAAACAATTAGAATTAAAGCTTGTAAATACTTCTAGGAAATAAATAGATGTTCGAACCTTGTATTAAAATCATAAAATAAAAATCACCATTTTGAGAGTAAATGAGCATTACAACCCATACATAAATAATATAAATTTAAAAATAATTTATCCCTTACGCTGATTTTAGGTATACAAAATCCAACAAAGCATCACTAAACCTATTTAAATGATTATAAAAGTGGAGGGATTGAAGTCTACTTAAGATTATTAAACTGCATAGAATTATATAATAAAAGTTTTGTAGAAATTGAAATTATTTGAAATAGTTCTTTATGCAAACCAAGAAATCATAAAAACTATAAAATTTTCTCATAAGAAAATTTAGAGTAAAACAATTATTCCCTTACAAAAACAATAATATTTAATTGCATAGAATGTTTTTAAAAATACATAATTCCTTACGGAAATAAGAGTTCAAAAGAACCAAATGTTGGAAAATTAATATTTTCCCTTAACCTAATGTAAAAATGGAATTGCATACTACGTAATTGAAATTAAATAGTCCCCTACACAATTATTATTTTAGGGAGGGAAATAAGTTGCTAAAATAAATTTTATAAATCCCTTACCAAATTTTGAAAGGCTGCAATACTTCACTCCTTAAAACTTCTACTCGTATCTCATATTCAGGACCAAAAACACAACACAATTCAAAGAGAAATATATCCCCCACACCCCTCTCAGACTCCTCTATTTATTCATTTGGAGGGACGAAACAATTAGTATATTTTATTCCCACTTGAAAATGAGCTTTCACTACAAGCTAATCAATGTCAAGCCAAAACAGTGAGATATAAATATTTTATAAAATTGGATTATTCTAATAAAGAAAACAACAAGTGTGTCCCCAAATTTATTATATTTAATTGAAATAACATTTGAAAAACTGGGCTAAATTCAAAGGATGCAGACGAGTTCAATTAGTGTGAAATAAAAAAAAATCCAAAACGAAATCATCTGATAACAGGACCACTAGTTTCGAAGCAAATTGATAAACTAGCATTAAACTTCATCCACACAGCACATGATCCAAAACAGATAAAAACAAATGTCGACCAGATAGATCACATATAATACTGGATAATGACTACTATTTAAAATACCATAACATCAATGACAAGAAACAGAATGACGTACGGAGGTGGAAAAATCAAAAAATACGACAAATCGACATCTTAAAAAATTGAATCTAAATCTAGATTCAGATACCAAATTTCAGATCTAAATGAAACGAACCAGGAAGAAAGATGGCTTTTCATTTCATCTGCAACATCGATCTGTAGCTCGGACTCAACTCTCGGATGAACACCTGATGAAAATCGATGGCCCCCAAAGCCTCGGCATCAACGCCCTTGGCATCGAACGCTACTCAAACCCCCGAATCGCGACCTATACATGAAGGCTCCGCCTGGCTTGGTAGAGCTCATCCGTGACAAACACTAATACTCCTCTTTGCAATGACGAACCCTCCTCGACGAAACAGCCCGACATCTAACACGCTCAAAACCCTACTGCTGCGCTCAAAAAAGAACCTACTTGCAATATTGAGACGATTTCCAAACTCAATGTCTAAATCGATTAAGAACAAAACAATGAAAACAACGATATTGAATTTATTACGCTGAAATAAAATCCAAGTATTATATCCCGATAACTGAAACAGGTTAATTATACAAATCTGAATATTGAATCCCAGACTACATTCATACCTCAAGATAGACTTCGCAAAAGAGAAACCTGGACCCTAACTGCGAAAATGGATTTAGTTCTTCGGTCTGAGCTTGATCTTTGGAAATGAAACTCATCCGAGCTTGAATCTCATCACCGCGACCTTGCTCGGTCCTTCTCGATTCAGCCCTGTGCCTTTGGTTCGATTTTCTACAGGGACGAAGCATCGTGGATCGGCTTGCCTTCACGCTGAAAGAAACCCGACGGACCTATCCTCATCGAGACCCTACCCCTACGCGAACCCCCTTCACCCAGATTTCAACATATCATTTTTTTTAATCTTTACGGAACTAATAATAATATACTAAATTAATTTTATAATTTCATTATTTTGGTTTTAATTTAATATTAAACTGATAAAGTTCATTTTATGTATTACTATATATTTAAACAATGTAAAATTAGATGTTGAATTACAACATAATATTAATATCTCAAATTAACATTGTATATATATATATATTAGTTAATAAAATCTATTAAAAAACAAATTTTGCGTTTATTACATATTAATTTCAGTAATAATATTTAAATTAATAATTTTTTTTTCTTCAGTTATTTTATTAATACAACAATAGTCATTTTTATTTAAATATTTAAAAGTAATAACGGATAGTTTTTTTTGTAACGGTCGGATAAAATTCTATAAATACTAATGTTTTACGGGTCGTTCAAACACTCAGAAGAAAAATACCTCGACGCTCACACCATTTCTTTTGAAGATGGTTTTATATGTTCCACTTATTTTTAGTTTTATTGCTATCATCCTTGCCATAAAGTTTATTCTTCTATCAGATCCAAGATATGATAACTACTCGATCGGCATCACTGTGTTTTTCGGTAGTCTTCCAATTGTTTTATTATCAATAGCAGTGGGTTTAATGGGTTAGTTATTGTGTATCAAGGGTGTATTCTGGAATTTGTATGAATAAAGTGCTTGCAAATTATATATTTGCATTCGTTAATTTATTTTATTACATCTTGGAAACATTTCCAAAACATAAAACTTAAATTTAATCCTGGGGTGTTACATTCTACCCCCCTTAAATAGAATTTCGTCCACGAAATTCATTTACACTTATCGCTCTCAATTCTCATCTATTCTGAGTCTCACATGATGTCCCCAAGGTCTGTATAGTTGTCTTCCACGGTTTCCATGTCTTCCAAATAAATTAAAGTTCAATGTGGCTTCGAAATCTTCCACTTCCTTCACCCATATGCAACTAGTGCAAGAGGGGTTGTATGGATGTAGGCACCGAAAGACAGTACTCATGTAATGATAATCAAAATAGTATCCGAGAAGTTCGTCTTGAATTTTATTTTTATAAGAAAGTCTCATTGCTTCGTCTTCGAATGTTTCGAATTCATCATAAATTCTTCCTGTGAAGCAAAAGCTTAATAGTTGACACATAAATGCTGCGCGAAGATTTCCTTCTTCAGCTGCTGTGTAAAAATTGGAGATTGATTCTGGTTGCTCAAACATTGTAAAACACCTAAAAAGTCCTTCATAATATTCTCCTTGGCGTCGATAGAAATGACGTTGGATCTGTCTGATATATTCGAAAACGAAACTAGAACCATGATGAAAATGAAGTATATCTGGTGTGCCTGATATATTATAGAGACGTTTACAAGAAATCTTCATGGATTCATAGGGCTCAAATTCTTCTTTGCATGATTTTTCTGTGATCATAGCGAGTAATTCATCTGGAAGGTCTAAGAGACTTGTTTGAGTTCTCCTTCCTTCCATCTGAAAATTACAAAGAAGAATGTTGACTGAGAACGACAGTCAATTTATCAAAGGGTTCTAAATTTCCAAAGTTATCTAGACCGTTCCTCTGATACCAAGTGTGACTCCCCAAGCCCGCTCATCCGGACTTGTTGCTTCAAAATGTTGTGCAATAATTTTTTTTTATAAACTTAACTTAAAAATTACACAACACTTTAAACAAAATGAGTATCTTTTACCGATCTAGGTTCTGGATGATTTAGACATAACCTTACATTTATCAGAGCCGAAACAATAAAACAACAGTCCACTACTCTTCCACTGCGCGCTACAACAAAGATGACCAACTCTGAGATTCAAGATCACCTATGAAAAACATTTCAAAAACGTAGGGTGAGCACAAAAGTTTCCCAGTAAGGGGGTTTGAAAACCTTAGATAAATCACTTTCAGAAAAATATCCTTTCAATAATACATTTGAAAAATTTCAGTTGTAAAAACAACCGTTATAAAATAATATAAACCTTTTGAAAAATAGTTATACTTTGAAAAAAAGAAAAAAAACTTTTAAACTATTCCAGTGATTTTATTTGGAAAATATTAAGCAAACTTCGTGAAAACAAAACATCATTTTGAGGCAACTTAATTCGTCGAAGGCTGTCTTGGGCCTACCCACTTAATGAAGGATGAGTTCACTCCCCAATGGCCTTCTATTTTTTACAACGAACAAGAGACGATATTTTTAGAAAACGTTTAAAGTTTGCTTTACATATATACTAGTATTGGTCACTGGAGTTTTTTCCCTTAACTTATCAATGTATTTAAGGTACACATGTATTTATAAATACAAGATAATTAAATGAAGACTTCCATATTTTTTATCATCTACAAGTTTGGTTATGACCAACTCTTCTACACTTCACAGGGTATATCCCTACGATTAATCATTCATTCTCAAAGCCTCTTTGTTGCAAATATGTTAAATTAACACAAAAAAAATTAATAAAGTTATGAATAAAACATTATAAAATTGACGTTCAATTTTATAATGAAATTCTTGTAATTGGTAAATTTGAGAACATAACCTTATATTTTTAACTTAAATTATAAGTTCACTTTTAGCGGAATGAACGTCGATGATATTCATAAACACATGGAAAATGTATATGCAAGTGTGATGCAGATAACATTGATAAAACATGTTGATACGTAATGTGAAACATGACAATAAACTGAAAATAATATTATAAACATGGTAGTTGGATTATGAACATGGTAATTTAATCTAAATATATATATGTATATCCATAAAAATAAATCTTAACTTATTATATCATTTTAACCCTTTTTGGGATTCTGTCAAATGAATATAAAAAAAAATACAGATTATATAACTTTATATAATTTTAGAAAACAATTAGAATTAAAGCTTGTAAATACATCTAGGAAATAAATAGATGTTCGAACCTCGCATTAAAATCATAAAATACAAATCACCATTTTGAGAGTAAATGAGCATTACAACCCATACATAAACAATATAAATTTAAAAATAATTTATCCCTTATGCTGATTTTAGGTATACAAACTCCAACAAAGCATCACTAAACCTATTTGGATGATTATAAAAGTGGAGGGATTGAAGTCTACTTAAGATTATTAAACCTCATAGAATTATATAATAAAAGTTTTGTAGAAATTGAAATGATTGGAAATAGTTCTTTATGCAAACCAAGGAATCATAAAAACTATAATATTTTCTCATAAGAAAATTTAGAGTAAAACAATTATTCCCTTAAAAAAACAATAATATGCAATTGCATAGAATTTTTTTAAAAATACATAATTCCTTATGGAAATAAGAGTTCAAAAGAACCAAATGTTGGAAAATTAATATTTTCCCTTAACCTAATGTAAAAATGGAATTGCATACTACGTAATTGAAATTAAATAGTCCCCTACACAATTATTATTTTAGGGAGGAAAATAAGTTGCTAAAATAAATTTTAGAAATCCCTTACCAAATTTTGAAAGGCTGGAATACTTCACTCCTTAAAACTTCTACTCGTATCTCATATTCAGGACCAAAAACACAACACAATTCAAAGAGAAATATATCCCCCACAGCCCTCTCAGACTCCTCTATTTATTCATTTGGAGGGACGAAACTATTAGTATATTTTATTCCCACTTGAAAATGAGCTTTCACTACAAGCTAATCAATGTCAATCCAAAACAGTGAGATATAAATATTTTATAATATTAGATTATTCTAATAAAGAAAACAACAAGTGTGTCCCCAAATTTATTATATTTAATTGATATAACATTTGAAAAACTGGGCTAAATTCAAAGGATGCAGAAGAGTTCAATTAGTGTGAAATAAAAAAAATCCAAAACGAAATCATCTGATAACAGGACCACTAGTTTCGAAGCAAATTGATAAACTAGCATTAATCTTCATCCACACAGCACATGGTCCAAAAAAGATAAAAACAAATGTCGACCAGATAGATCACATATAATACTGGATAATGACTACTATTTAAAATACCATAACATCAATGACCAGAAACAGAATGACGTACGGAGGTGGAAAAATCTAGAAATACGACAAATCGACATCTAAAAAAAATTGATTCTAAATCTAGATTCAGATACCAAATTTCTGATCTAAATGAAACGAACCAGGAAGAAATATGGCTTTTCATTTCATCTGCAACATCGATCTGTAGCTCAGACTCAACTCTCGGATGAACACCTGATAAAAATCGATGGCCCCCAAAGCCTCGGCATCAACGCCCTTGGCATAGAACGCTACTCAAACCCCCGAATCGCGACCTGTACCTGAAGGCTCCTCCTGGATTGGTAGAGCTCATCCGTGACAAACCCTAATACTCCTCTTTGCAATGACGAACCCTCCTCGACGAAACATGCCGACATCTAACACGCTCAAAACCCTACTGCTGCGCTAAAAAACAAACCTACTTGCAATATTGAGACGATTTCCAAACTCAATGTCTAAATCTATTAAGAAAAAAACAAAGAAAACAACGATATTGAATTTATTAAAATGAAATAAAATCCAAGGATTATATCCCGATAACTGAAACAGGGTAATTATACAAATCTGAATATTGAATCCCAGACTGCATTCATACCTCAAGATAGACTTCGCAAAAGAGAAACCTCGACCCTAACTGCGAAAATGGATTTTGTGCTTCGGTCTTAGCTTGATCTTTGGAAATGAAACTCATCCAAGCTTGAATCTCATCACCGCGACCTTGCTCGGTCCTTCTCGATTCGGCCCAGTGCCTTTGGTTCGATTTTCTACAGGGAAGAAGCATCGTGGATCGGCTTGCCATCACGCTAAAAGAAACCCGACGGACCTCTCCTCATCGAGACCCTACCCCTACGCGAACCCCCTTCACCCAGATTTCAACATATCATTTTTTTTAATCTTTACGGAACTAATAATAATATACTAAATTAATTTTATAATTTCATTATTTTGGTTTTAATTTAATATTAAACTGATAAAGTTCATTTTATGTATTACTATATTTTTAAACAATGTAAAATTAGATGTTGAATTACAACATAATATTAATATCTCAAATTAACATTATATATATATATATTAGTTAATAAAATTTATTAAAAAACAAATTGTTCGTTTATTACATATTAATTTCAGTAATAATATTTAAATTAATAATTTTTTTTATTCTGTTATTTTATTAATACAACAATAGTCATTTTTATTTAAATTTTTAAAAGTAATAACGGATAGTTTTTTTTGTAATGGTCGGATAAAACTCTATAAATACTAATGTTTTACGGGTCGTTCAAACACTCAGAAGAAAAATACCTCGACGCTCACGCCATTGCTTTTGAAGATGGTTTTATATGTTCCACTTATTTTTAGTTTTATTGCTATCATCCTTTCCATAACGTTTGTTCTTCTATCAGATCCAAGAGATGATAACTACTCGATCGACATCATTGTGTTTCTCGGTAGTCTTCCAATTGTTTTATTATCAATAGCAGTGGGTTTAATGGGTTAGTTATTGTGTATCAAGGGTGTATTCTGGAATTTGTATGAATAAAGTGCTTGAAAATTATATATTTGCATTCGTTAATTTATTTTATTACATCTTGGAAACATTGCCAAAACATAAAACTTAAATTTAAACCCGAGGTGTTACAGTGTTCTGAAAACAACACATTTCATTATTAACATTGTGAATTGGAAACCAGTTTATGGGGAATCTATTAGTTGGGTGGGATTCCACCCTTTGGATAAATGTATGGTAATTTCTTCCTGTACATTGATTTCTAGGATAATCGTTTCCTAACAATGAAAAATTCACGATACAAGGTTATTACATTGAAGGATAAATGAATGGAATAATTAAAAATTTAATCTATTATTTCTTTCAAGTATTTGATCAATTTTTTCCATTTTATCAGTGGTTTTAGACCAACGTCTATTCACTCTCATTAGTGACCTTCCCAAAAATTATAATACACTGACTTATCATATTTGAAAACCCTAGAGGCCAGATATTATACCTTGTGGTATTATTTTTTAACCTCTGAGATCTCTCTTATCCCTTGACTAGTAAGATTTTATCCATATTCTTGATTTTGTGGCACTTTTTTTCCTAGGTATACACATTCAAGAATCCATGACATAATTTTGGTTATGGAAGAATTACTGGTGGAGGTAATATTCCTGAATTTAGAAATTCTAATCCTTGCAGACTATACCTAGCTCAGAAGTCATATCTAATAGGGTGTCACACCTTACAGGATAGGTGGACCCATCATGTTTTTCTTCAGTAGGATAAGAGATCACTTTCACTATTTTTATTATTACGACATTACAAGGTTATCAAATTTGTCATTATGTCCCAATTTTTTGAACCTATATAGGGTCTGATCCATGTTTATCAACCCCAGTGAGTTTAGTATCCTGATTCATCAATCATGTAGCTTTGAATTTACCACATAACGTGCACCTTCTACGTGAGAACTAACAATGACAGTGGTTCCAATGATGAATGGTCAAATATGATATTCTGTAAAGATGGAGATCTTACATAAAATGTATATTTCCAAATCATATGCATGACTTTTACACATATTTATCATATCATTAGTTTTGTTGAATACATGGGGTCACCCTACTTCCTCGGGCTGGTGCATGAGGAGAATGACGTCCAGGTATGATCTGTCAGTTTTGTATGATATTCCTATGTGAATATTCTGGTTACGAGATAATTCCACAACATTTTTATTCTTTTTTCCTTCATTATCAATGATAATACTTAGGCCTATGTAGTATATTATATGTATGGTGTTCCAGGCCTATTGTTCAATCATGTGGACATGCCTTTCACCTTTCCGACCCATTGTTGGAGATTAAAATGGAATTTATTGAAGATTTGGGTTAGAATTTGAGATAGATAACATGTTCTAGTGATGGATACTATGATGGGGAAATATATTATGTAGAGTAATTTAATCCCATAACATCTGATATAGTCGACACACCTATTGGGAGAATATCATATGGGACCACTTCACTAATTTTCACATTCACCCATCTAGTTATTCATCCTCCTTCCATGAACACCTCATTGGTTATAAAGTCTTAGATAGAACATTGGCTATTCTGGGAAAACATGCATTCCTAGATAACTAATACACACCTATATGTACTCAATATACAAGTGGAACACCATCACTAGTTATTTCATCACTCGAGGAAAGTGGTTTTTACGTACATCCTTTTCATGAAATTATACGTAAAAACATCATGACATGATAATATTTGGCCTTGAATGAAATTTGTTTTCACGGTTTTATAATTAATTATAACCTCTCTATGTAGATGAGGGAGATGGTAGATGCATTGGAGGTGGTTCATTTGTTTTTATTTTAAATTCAATCATATATGGATTCCTAGAATATGAAGATATAGAGATGTGATATGATTCTAACCTTTCTGAGGTATGACCTTTCAGAATCATTATCCTTATTGTAAACTACTCAAATGAGGATTTAAGATCATAATATTGTATTCAAATATATTGTTCATGGGGAAGAAGGGGAAGAAGTTGGGTTAGACGAACTCCAACATTCAATTGATGATTCTCTCCATTCTCTTACTGATCTTAATAGTGCATCCTAATGACTTTTATGTGATTAGAATATTCTAATACACTCTATTTTTTATGAGGAATTATATAAACTCCAAAATCTATAGATTAGTCACATCTATTCATACTTTATATGGGTGATGTTTTTGAAGATTCTATACTACTATTCATTTTTTATTCCTTCAAGATGTGTGTGATATCTTGTTTCTCTATCATTTTTTAATTTCCCAATGATAGAAATTCCATTTTTAAATTGAATGAAAACAACTTATAGGAATTAAATGATGAATTTATAAAAAAAATCCCTTCAAATAGATTCTCATTAATTAATAACAATATGGTATTCTTTATTGATTACTAGTTATAGCTACCATGAAATCTCTCTATTAGAAAAGGGATCATCTAGGTAGGGCATGCATCCTAAAGGGGAGTGCATAGTATTTCACTAAAGGATATAAGTTTGGAAAGATCATCTGAAAATTTGTTAGGTCTATTTAGTGGGCCTTAAATGAATTTTTGGCTAAATTGTTTCCATGACCATTAGTTTAGGTTCTTTTATCTCATACCTAATTTCAATTTATTTTAGGGTATTTTCACATGGACATGAGATCACAATAGATCTGGGTTTTTAGATCAATACTTTTATCATTTTTCTTTATGGTCATTCTTTTTACAACACACATCACTTTAGTTTAATAAATTTTTTCTCAAACCTTCTATCACTTTTGTTTATGTTCTTTAACCTCATAACGTCTACCACATTAGTTTATGTTATTTTATATTAATCCTTCAACCACAATACTTTACCATTATTTTTTATAGACCAAATTATGCATTAGTTTATGGTCATTTAGCACATACATTCTATAAATTCTATTTATTTCATTTTAGATTGTACATTTTATCACTTTTGTTTATATTATTTTATATTGGATTGTCTATATGAAAATTTTCTATGGAGTTGACATTCCTGGAATGACCTAATACATTATGAGGTATGGGTTCTACTCATGTGTTGTAGAGGATCGGGAGGTTCAAAAAACATTTTTCTTCGAGTGATGCATTTGGTTGAAAACTGTAGCCTCTTATTATGGATTCATAGGATTCCAAAAATTGTAATGAAATTCATGCCTTGACATGAGGTATCTTTCAATGTTCTATAGAAGATTAATGAGGAAAATATTGATTGAGGGCACGATACAATATATAATATGTCTACAAGAATTGTTATAATATAGATGTTGTAAGTCATAAACCAAAATCTTGAGTATGTGGATATATGATACAACAGACATGTCAAGAATAACCTGTAACACTATGAGGTTCAATGTTTTACTATGATGTTTCTATATCCTGCAAGGATTAAATCCCTTTTATGAAATTAATTAGATTCCATTATTTGGTGGTTCAAGGAAATTATACATCGGTAGCGTATAGAATCAAATATTATCACCACATCTTTTATAAGGCCTATGATTTTTTTTCAACGACTCAAATGTCCAGATGATGGAGTTTGTTATTGAATGAATCATATCCAAGGATGGTTATAGAACCCTATGGTAATTTATATTGTAATTTGATGCTCGATCTATACACCACATAGTTTCAAATAACATGTTCTGGGCCATAATATTTTTGAGTATGGATTGTCATATTCCATCTATGAGAAAAGGTACAATATCTGGTGAAGTAACATAGATGATGTCAAATCTACTTTGATATTATTGTTCACGCATTGTAAATCATTGTCTAATGTCTTCAAAATATGAGGATGATATGAGATATCCATATTGAATGTGTCTCAGAAAAAATATATTATTGAGTTTTGTCTCAATAATGTATTTGGTTACATGGATTGGAATATCCATTTTGTAGAGTGACAAATTTTTTTGATAGCCATATGCCTATATAAAGGAGGAATGGGCATGCATTCTTAATCTAGAAAATGGTAATTTGAAGCCTAATATTTTTTTCATGGGACAAGAAAATATTATGGTGATATGTAGAACCAATATCATGATGTGTGATTCATGGAATGTGTAATATCAAAAAATGGTTTAAACAACCTAAGGGTTGTGTCACCTCCTTGGGAAAAAATTCATGTGGCGAGGGGATTTGAAAGTCATGTATCTAAATTTTTCATGGACCAAAGGGATTATATTGAAAAGGATGAATTTATTAAGGATATAATTTATTCCTTAGTAACTTTATTCCTTAAATGTTTTTAACATACTTTTATCATAATCTCTGATGATAAAGAGTTTATCATGTGGAGACCCAGCTATTTCTTTGTTTTCCCCCATTACAGGATACCAACCTGACATGTATTGTGTATCGTTAATTATTTTTTGTGGTCATGATATTTATAAACCTATAGGATGGTTGTTTAATATCATACTACGATTAACAATGTTAAATAGTGTTATAATCATGACCCACATGGACCTAATAAGGGATATGTTATAGAAGATCCTAATTAGGTTACCCAAGGTCAAAAGACCGCCAACATCATCCCAATAATGTGATGGATATGTTTTCAATATGTATCATGTTTTTTAGGAAATTAGTGCTGATAGGGGATACCCATACTAGTTGTATTTCAGACAAACTGAGGTGTTGAGTTCTCCTACAGCAATGTTAGGGCACATAAAATGTTGAATGTCCTTTGCAGAGTAAGTCATTTTATTGATATCCATTAGTGTATATGAAGGATTCTTATCCATGAATGAACAGTATATAACGCAGTCCCTTATCGTATAATATCCTTCTCAGGGCCTATTGAAGGTTGATGGATACCCGATATGTTCTTGACATGAAGTGTCGTATATAGATTGAAGAGATTTTAAAATATGGTAGAAGCACAATGTATTCTGGTTGACCGAGGTAAGGATTTTATGGTCCTTTGATAAGGTATGATGACTGTGATTTCATACACAGTTTATCAACATGTAGTGGGGATGTTTTCTGTGTATTTTAACATCATTGTTGTGCACATTTTTTGTGTTTCATATCAATATACTGTAAAGTCATATTTTTACTGCAATTTTAATTTCATTCAACCATGATGTATTACTTATATTTTAAAAACATGTGGTAAAGATGTACTTTACTAATATTCATCATCTGTAAATAAGGCTGTTGTAATCGAAATGATAATATAGAAATGTTTTAGTTGGTCCCAAGGGTGAATTTTTGGACATCCCTGCATATCTCTTGAAAATGAGAATCAATCCACATATTTTTCATAAATGAGAACTCTCTATTCATCAATATGAATATTATAAATATATGATAATATTTTTATTTTATTTATGTAGATATTCCCATGAAGATAATTCTACGAAACAATATGAATCCTATAATAAATGCAATCATGCCAGTCATATTCCATGAAGTAACTGATAATTTTGACATCATTCAGTGAGAACGAAGATGGAAGAAAATGAAAACTATTAATGTTTTATATGGGAACAATGAATGGTTTTTTGGTTTCACTATGTATATATTTACAATTGTAAATCAATCCATGCATAGTTATAAATGAACTATACATTTTAACATCATTAAGAAAGGACATGTACCCATTCATTTTAACTTAATGTGATGAGGACTCATGGAATGCCTTTTACCATCCCGCATTAATGAATGATATGGGCCTTTCAAAACATAGTATTCCTTGTTTGTGCAAGGAATCCATCACTAAGTCTCCTAAACCTACATGGGTTTTTCACCATTTGAGAATTATCAAATAAAAAGGGTCTCACTCACAATGAAAATGCATTTAAGATGACAACATGTGAATTTTTATCATGTGGTGGATGGAAAAATATATTGGTTCCAGGAATCCATACATATCTCATTGGAAATGATAATCAATGAGTACATATTTATAGGAATACCATGTAATTTAACATCAAAAGGGATGTATTTTATTTTTTTATTTTATCATCATAAAGTAAGAACATATTCGAGTTGATGTGAATGAATATTTTTGATTCATGTAGTTTTACCCGATGAAGTAAGGGAAAAAATCACCCGATGTGAATGAAATGTTATGTTGATAATCCATGTAGATTTTTTTCATGTTATGGGGATATAAGATTACACAACGTGAAAGGACTGTAATCCTATATATGGGCCTAGGAATAAAAATCTCGGCATTAGTACATATATTTTCATGATTTGAATCAATCAATATATATTTATTAAGAAAATATGATGATTAACATCATGGGTAAATGATGAACTATATATAGTTTATTATCTTCTAGTTAGGATTAATTAACTATAGTTTTAAATCATGTGGACAAGATGTGTGTTGGGGATTACTCTTAAGTGGATTCTCTGGTTGATTATAGATTGTGCAATATATTTCTTGATAATTATAACATTGGTAGGTGTTGTGAAACAATCTCCATCCATGATGAATAATAAAAAGGATACATTATTATAAAAGATATACATTTCAAAATTTCCCTCCCACCAGCGTTATAATATATGGTGATTCATTCCTGACATAATTGGGACTCTGAGACTGAGAACTAGTTCCGCTTAAAGGAATGAATGAAGGAAAAAATTTATTAATGGATTGTTCATTCTAATTCTGGTGGACCTCCATGTTGTAAAATGTGTAAAATATATTCTAATCTAGTCATTACAATACATTAGTCATTTTTCTAATTGTTAATCATTTGATAGATTGCAGCAAATGGCTATTCGATGTGAAGTAAGTTAGACCTCTATAGGTTATAATGCTTTTGTCCCATACACAATTGAGAATGTAATTTTATATTTGGTGATACAAATGGTGGTATGGTAGGACCATAATGAATGGATGAGATTATCCAAAAAATAATTCTTATCCCTTTTCAAAATATTCTAGTGAATATTTAAAAGGGTATTATTAAAGACTTATATATTTCAATTCTGCACCACATGATTGTGAGATGAGTGATTTGAATTGGTATTATAGTCATGGTATAGCTTCATAAACATTGTGGAATATAAATTAGTGTCATTGTCAATCAATATTGTCCGAGGGACATTGATTCCGGTGATGATATGGTACAACATGATGTTGATTATATTCTCCATCCCAAAATCAATGAATGGTATTTCATTGTCCCATTTGAAAAATAATTATATAGCAGTAAATATGTTCTTGAACTACATAGATGTGGCAAGAGGATATGTACCTACAACATACATCCTCCATGAAAACAATCGCCTGGAATATTTAGTTATATGCTTCATTTCATAGAGATGATGGATGATGTTTCCATGAAATTGGAATGTATAAAATTTCATGGTGAATTCCATGAAATCATTTATCCTGGTTTTCTATTACCACCCCTTCATCATGATTTGATGGGAGAGCATGTTTCTAGACTGATGGATGCCACATGGGCCTATATGGACTGCTTACATGAATGCTTGAATTTATCCTTATACAATTTACCTTGGGATTATTATTTGTTATCCATTTTTATAGACAATATTTTCTCATTTAGACCATGATGTAGTTTGATGTTCGCATCCTGGTTCCAAATCTATTCCCATACAGAATGATATGTCTAAATAACCCTGTTTTGTGGATAACCAATTTTTGGATCCATCCATCCATGAGTGGTCATTGGTTCATCATGACATGTGGTTGTTCTGACAATATTAATTTCATTAAAATCATAAACAATCACTGATGAGTCCATTATTTGACTTGAGATACATAATATTGCTTCCTCCTGATTAGGGTTGTACAGGATGACATTTGTATTAGCCAGTGCGTCTGCACAATCCAAATGTGAACATGGAATATTATACTATGTTGGCTCAAAATGGATTTATTCCATCAATCCCATGATGAAGCCATTGAGAAGAGTAATTTCCTCATTTTTAATTTAATATTAACCATTCATATTGTTTATCACCAATTTTTAGTTCCTTGTAACATTTATGTAGGCCAGGTGAAGCTGTATGGCTAGTTCAAATCCACTTATGAGGGATTGGTATTATACTTTATTATATATTTAGATTTCAAATAGTGAAAAAGAGTAGAGAAAATTTACTTTGTATAGAGATAGAAATTTAATCCCAAAAACCATCGAATTTAGCATCTTTTCTCCATTCTTGTGCTGATAGGTCTCCAGGAGGTACCATCAAAGCACATGTCCCAGGACTAGGGATTGTCATGGGGATAAAAGACATATTCAACTGGAAGCTTAGTGTCTTAACATGTATTTCATAGAGTTTTTTATCTTCTAAGGAAATAAACTAGGTTATTTCCATTTACTAAATTATGTGGTATGAAATGAGTGTCATTTTTCTATATAATTACCATCCATCGAGCCAGGATCCCAATCAACTTATGGATGTCAAGGTTTTATATGGGAAGTTAACACGAGAGACAAATTAGACATCATGGTGATTCATGTAATGCCTTATATTGTCCTGCACCAATCTGAGTGCAATATAGTTCATCTCAACATCAAAATATATTTTATTAGTACCTAGAATTATCTGACTGAGGTATTAGAGACTATTATCACATCCCGTATATTTTTTCTACAATATTAGGGTATGTAGTGAGCATTCGGTTATGGATGCATATAATATCAGTAGCCTCCCTTCTACCAGAGGAATCAAAACCGGAGGTTGAATTAGGTTCTAAATGAAAATTTATAAGGAAAATTGATAAAAAAACATCCCATTGATAGGTGATTTTGTATTTCATTAGCCTAGTGAAGGGGAGGGATTTTTTCCTAACATACCTATGGATCTATGAATTTAGGTGAGGTGTCCTTGGATTCCCTTATGTTCTTTGAGATTTCTATGGGATACATTTATAATATAAAACTATTCTTATCTAGATCAAACTCAATTTTGTAGTGGCATAACCCAATTCCAAGGATCTTTCATGATGTTACACCCAAAACAAACTTCAACAAATTCATCATTAAATTGTTTTTTCATAGCTATTCAGTGATTTTTTATGGATCTATGACGTGATCACACCACTTTCATGATTGTACGGCCAGGTAATCAAAGAAATTCTCCACTATCCTTCCCATGTACGGATTAATTTTATGATGTATAGTAAACTGTTATGTGCACTGTAATTCTTTAATCCAAAGGGAATGACCTGGTAGTAGATGGTACCCTCAGATGATCTGAAGGAGGTGGATTCATCATCTTCAAGGTTCATCTTGATATGATTGTACCCCAAGTACCCATCCACGATGGAGTGATTTTGGAAGGAATTAGTTTCATCTGTCAAGTGATCTATGAATTAATTTGGGGAATCATCATTAAGGTAATGCCATTTATAGTATCTAAAATCAGTGAATACCAGAAATTACACATTACTTTTCATGACATTGATGATCTTTTCATGTCATCTAGATTATGTTTCATTTCATAAAAAATTGGATTTGATAAAATTGTCAATATACTTTCTACATTTGTGGCATGAGAGGGGTGATTCCTCATGGCTACTAATTTGATGCCTTGATGCTCATCAGGCAGAACGATATAGTGTGTGGCCACATTTGGATTCATCCTAGTAATTTCTGTATAGTTCCCAAAAAACACATATCGATGCTACATTTAAATGAAATGTATATCACTTTATCATTGTGAGTTATGGAATCACTAATCATAGTAGGCTGTAGGTTTTCATCTATTAGATGATTTATTTTCTTGATCTCATTTGTGGTAGTGGAGACTCCTTTCATGAATGTTGGATGGGGGTTCCTGAGATCATCCATATCCTCTTCGATTTTTTTGTTTGTGGGTTAATTTTTAGCTGAATATGGTAATATGGGGGTTTATCCCTCTCTATCAGGGTGAGAGAGTCTACTAGAAGTGACAACACCATCCCATTCATTCATAGTCATCATAGAGAGATACCAATAATGATTTTCATTTAAACTATCGCTAAAGACTGTATGAGCTAGCAACACTATGATTTGATATTATACTTCATCCATATTTATGGGGAGTAGATAGTCACTATTTAATATAATATATGAATTAACAGAGGTGGTCCCCAAGACATTGGGAAATGCGACCAGTATATCATCATCCCCCCTTGGTTGCATCAATCCCATCTTATATAAATATTTTTTAACATATGTAGCTCCAAAATCCTTGAAGGGGACCCAATCAACTTTTAGTATGATGACATTTCAATTGATTTAGTACTTCATACAATGATGGAATTTTGATGGTACCGCTATGTGGATATAGAGATGGGGCCTCAATAGTAGGAAATTATAAATGGTGTCTTGAAATATTTCCATGAACTCCACATCATATGTGAGTTACAATAAATTGTTCATCGATTTTGATCTTCTGACGAAGAATTTTCACACATTTATCATAACCTTGAATGGTAATATTTTTGGTAGATAATTCTTCCTCATTATATCCCAAACATCATAGGGTTCAAAATTGGATGATATTGATCCTATATCAATGTTCAACAACCATACATTGGATATTTACATTAATGAGTCTTCCCAAACAATACTGGAACCTCATGTGCCCTTGGATGACCTCTTTCTGATCTTGATCAATTAATGAGACAACGACATTAAATTATTTGGACATAGTATCCACTCAAATGTTCAAAGCTACAGTGACATATTTCTTGAATTCTTGTGGGAATAAAATTTATTAATCAAGTGACTATACGAGTCCTTTTGAGATATGTATCTTATCATGGAATGAGAGATTACCTGTGACTACAACTAACTATTTGAAACATTTTATTTAAGTTACAAAGTTTGGTGCCTCCTAATATGGGGTTGGTCTTGGCCATGTGGTTTAGGGGTCAAGGAATTTGTGGTAGACGATCATGGTTCTTGTGATATGGTTTTGAGGTCATATGATGCAAGTGGTGGGGGATGTTCTGGCTTACCCCTTTTTATGGGTTGATCCAATGATCGATCCATTCCTAAATGAAGGATCATGAAAATTGGGTTTCAATGTTTTCATGAGGGTTCTAGGCCACCTCTATGCCTCTTTTGAGCTGGATGTAGTGCTTTCAAATGAGTTTCGCTACAAAAAAAATCCTCAATTGGGAATAAAAGGAATATTGTGTTCGAACATGTCTGTGATGTCCCATGTATGCTTGTTTTTAGTGAATTAGGCCTCATGTTCCCCTATTATGTGTGGGAAAAACATATTCAAGGGCATATACATCAATAGAAAACGGTTCTTCCATGTTTAATAAATTTTATTTGACCAAATATGAGAACTTTATTAAAATAGGAATTGATAGAGTGGGGATGTTCCCATGTTGCAGATGTTTTACCGAATAATTTTGGATGCTTTAGGGAATGAATTAATGTACAATATGAATCTTCCTCTTTTGTTTCATCCTGATTATGGTGGTCACAACCACATTTGTAATTCACATATTTTTTCTCGTTATTTGGTGGTAGTGATGTTGAGTGTCCACACCACTGCTTTTTAGAGTGGTGTGAGATTTATCATGTCTTTTTTGAGATTTATAGTTGATAAAATTTCGTTCATTCATAGTGAAAACGTTTTGTTAACCATACACTTCATCTAAATAGACTATGATTAATAAGTCCACTTGTTATGGTGTGTTCTCTAACATCTTCTATCCATAGTATAACATTACAAGAAGGATGTCACTAAAGATGATTAAATCCTAGATTTTATGACCTTGTTTTCTATTGTATGGGATGTAATTAGGAAGGTTTGGGAGGTCAACTTCATCAGGTAATCAGGTATGTGGATACTTGGGAAGTTTATTATCATTGGATGGAAATAAATAATTAGGAACATATCCATTTCATAATGAATTTTTTCATCTATTCCTTAAGTCCATTGTGACCCTGATTTATTTATTCTTGTAGATGAGGGTTATTTTTTTGTGGTCACCACTCGATAGGATAGTCTAGGTGATTAAGATTCATTCTAGGTGTCTAGATGGGCTCTACCACCAGCATGAGGTTTAATCATATATAATCTACAATATCATAATTTTTCTCTATGTTTTGGGCATGAGTCAATACATGAATATGATTTTATTGACAGCCTCCTCAAGAAGTTGTTCCATTTTAGTAAACACTCAGCACCCACCTATGAATTTCATGGAGATTGAAGGCATCATTTACTCTTCCCTAATATTTTTAGTAGAGTGTCCTAATAGAGTAACTTATGACTGAGGGATAAAATGTGAATTCGAAAATCCTTTTCAGCTTTCTAGTAAATTAGACGCCCTCTCATTATGACATTGTTTATAATTTTTCTATTCAAAGATCATAATTTTTATTAGTATGGAGTTGAATAGATAATGGAACTGAAAAATAAGGTCTTCCCATCCAATAAAGGATCCTTTCAAAAGGTTAATATACCAAACAAAGGATGGACATGTCAATGTCAATACAAAAAAATTGAGTATCATTGCCTCATATTGATTTCAAGGGTCCATAACTGGCCCACGTCATTATATAATATATGTGGGATATTGGTCATTTAATGATGAAATATAAATGGTATAGAAGATATGGTTTTAAATGTTGTGGAGAAGTGGTGTATCAGAATTCTATTTGGGATATGGATTCCGCTCAAGCTGCGCATATGCACGTCACCCATTCATGGACTCTATTCATGTAACTAAGGAATCGATGGCATTATGTGACTTTGGGGAACTATTTTCTAACCCAACTACCATCCACTAGTAGCCATAGGGTGCTGATGAGGTTGTTATGCCATCACATCTAGATGATTCTTAGTTTCACCTATGACTGATTGATTTCCCTAACGTGCGAGAGGCTATCACCAAAATGGATGGAAGTCATGATCATTTTTGAAGTCCTTGTTTATGTTAATTTAATTTATAGATCCAAATCAAATTTAATTTTTATATACCACTCTTGTTTTGGGGTCTTCTATGGGAGGGAGAATATTTTTATATTTCTAGAGACTATATGTAGTGGGATATATCCGCTATGTATCTCATTTTTGAATTACTAGAGTGATCATATTTTACTCTCATATTGTGAAAAACTTTCCTACATGGAAGGAACCTCATTTATTCTCTGAGGTGGTCAGGATGTATTTGTACCATTCTGTTTTTTATTATATGTTTTTTCCGGATGATTTGGCCACTCGTTATTCGATATTGATAATTTTTCAATATGTCCATGCTTCTAGGTGTACACAACCTCATTCGGTGTCTCTAAATAACAATCATCGTAGTGTAAAATTTCTTCATTATGTCCCTCTTAATTTAATTATTGATCAATTTTCATCATGTTTAATGTGATTAAAATCAATGACTCACATTTGGAAATGATTTTTTCAACATTACATTCAAGGCAACAGGTTGATTTAGAACTACCATCATCTAATTCGTAATATGAATCCTTGACCATGTTGGGACTTTAATGATTACGACCCCATAAGGGTTTGAATTCATTTACAATATACATCTCCCATATCAACATATAGATAGTGACATTGGTGGATTTTATAATTATGGTTTTTATAAGGATCTCGTGTAGCCGAGATCTGTCTTAAGGTTTGTTGAAATGGTGGAATGTCCATCATTGATTTTTCCCTCCCAACCAATAGAATAATGTTTCTCTTTTGGTTGATAATGAAGATGAAAATGACCCCCATAAAATTGGGTAGGGGTAAATTGAGGCCTTCTCTAGCACTGATCTATCATATTGTTGATGATCTAATGAATCCTTATGGGAACTATCTGATTCCCTGGAAAACATAAAGACATAAATTCACCCATCCCAGTGGAGTGTGGTTGATATGTAAACACCATTGATTATTAAATGACCAACTCAGGGGATGATGAACTTATATATAATTATTTGGATATAAATCCCTCAACCCTATAGGATGGTATTCACTAACAGTTATGAAGAATATTTCACGAATCATATCATGAATTGATGATCCTTGTGGTAGAGGCAATGGTAGATATTCACATAGTATGGCGGTCTGGTACCACACCTGGACTACTGGTAAGATAATTTTTATTTTGTACAAAATTATGTGGTTTAGATGAATGAATGTGATATGGTTGTGATGAAATCACACAATTAGTATTGGTCTTTTTAGGGTGTTATTCTGGAATATCACTAATTCATTCTCTATGTTCAAAATTATTTCTCATTACTTCGAGGGACCTAGATTTTTTGCCTTTTGGATATCATCTTCCTCCAATCATGATGTATGAGAATCATTGAAGTGGGGCCATTCATTTGGAGTGAACAACTATCCTAAACATTATCATTCCCCTGATTTTACTAGAGGATATGACATTAAAGGATGTTGAATCTGAAGGTTTATGTTGTTTCAGGGGTGGGGAAAAGTGTAATGATCCATGAGTAGTTCCCCATCGTCAAATACATATACATGATTTTTCATCAGAGATCAGTTTTCTATGTATCATGATGCAATGGCGCAAGTGTATTTTAGATTTTAGTTTTCTTTTCATGTTTTCTATCTTAACCCACAAAGATAATATCCAGGTCGACATGAAAATGTAGTATCAAGATTTTATGAAGGTGACACTCATATCCAAGATAATGGAGATATAAAACCTTATGTACTAATATGTATCCTATAAATTTTGGATTAGATAATTAATGTAGTCATTTTCAATATCATTTTGAATATCAAATCTAGAATAATCAAGGTGCCAAGACATGGTGGAGAGGTTTTTTATGGATAATTTCCTCTATATTTCAATTTCAACCACCTCATAATCACATATATACACCTCCATTTAGTCATACCATAAAATATTTATCTAATGGACAATTGTTTATGGTATTGGAGTGTTTCTACATGTTAATAGGGAACCATATGTACTTGTACCTGGTGATTCAAGAACCCCTCTATACAAAGGTGTATGAGTATTGAACACATTTCTATAAAGAGTTTTTTTGAGAAAGGGGAGTATTTCTTTATCCATGTGAGATATCTTCACGGGGAGGATGACCATGCTGGATGTCTGTAGTAGATTCTCTATGATCCATATCTATAGAAGCCTGAAGAGATTTATCATAGTAATGAACATCATCTTATTTGGATTCTATAAGATAGTCAATGAACTCGCATGGTGACGATAATGCATATATAAACATAAAGAACACTAGAAATGAGTAGATTAGGAATTTGGGCAATATTTTAGGTTGTGTTGGGAATATACTAAAATTATATTTTGAATTTTTAAGGGATATGATATTGGTGTGTGATTGTTGAAAATTTTTGTATATAACCATTCTGTATTGAAGGATTATGATCTTGTTGATGAGAAGCTATTTGAAAATTCCAATAGGTTGTCTCATTATTTACAAAAATATAATCATTTCCCGGGGCATGTTTCATTCTAACCATGTGATCCATTCTGATGAAGTGAGTTGGATCAAGATCATGATCCATTGGGATATGTCACATGTCTTTTCTTGGCAGGAGTATCAGCCTTCCACAAGGCATATGCAGATCAAACCTAGTGAGCTTGGATTGGAATAGCAATATGTTCCCATTAAATGTTCTCATTTCCCATAGGAATATGCTGACGAATATCATGAATTATTTATGGAATATGTGGATCATTCTGCATTGGCTCGGAATAATTATGGAATAGACATTAATTAGAGGAAGTATGAATATTCACCTTACTTCTATGATCTGCCTGAATATTCCTGGAAGTTTTACTGATTGGAATATGAAAATATCCTAAGGAATGTTTCATTCTCACATGTTATTCCATGACTATAACGAAGATATATTCTCGATCCTGGTCCTTTTGACTATGTCTATGGACTCCTCTGATAAGAATATAACCTAATACAAAAGATCATTCCCCTCTCATGTGTTGATCCCAAACCATAATAGAGAGAATACGATGTTAATTTACCTTTTTAATATTATACTAGAAACTTTCAACATGAATGTTCCTGAGGTATGTGCCTCCCTCGCCTGGTGAGCACTGGTTAAAACACGAGTATGAGCTAATTCTGGCGCCTCTTACATTATCAAAATATGCTTATAATCCACCTGGATGGGAGAAATAGTGTGAACATGATTTGGTACAACAACTTGTTCATCAATAATTGAGTATTTAGTTTCCTAGGGTATTGAGTTATTTGTATGTGCATTCCCCTTTATCTATAATAGTTGAATAATATGTCGGTAGATCTCATTAGTTATTTATAATTAATACTTATTTATTAGAATAATTTTTCTAGGGATATAACCGGACATGTTTTCTATCTCCAATATACATTGGTATATTTATTCGATTTAAGAATGTATATAAAACCAATTTTTCTCCTTGTGTTATCATAGTATACTGATATTCATGTCGTATTGGGGCAGGGATATTCCTCCCATTCCTGAAAAATGAATATGCCTACAAACATGTACCCTTTCAACATGTATATGAACTTTCTTTTTATTTATTGTCAGAATATGAATGGAGGAATTATCAGTAGGATTTTTTTATTTGAATCCTCTATTGGTTATGGAGGACCTTCCTCCACCAATGATCCTTCCATTATACCTGTGAATGGTTTTCATAGCCAGATGTTTGTCATGTGGTACCTTTAGCAGGCGACTGGTGGTTACCAATGGGATGATTCTAGTGATGAAAGGTGGAATATTCCCTCTTATATGGAACCTAAATTAAATTATATCTATACATGGATTTCTGATCTACCTTCATTAGATATGGATGGTTGTGGTTTTGTGACTCGAGGATATGAGCTTGTTGTTTTTAGTTGTAGCGATGTGGGATAATGTCTTAGTAATAGACCTCAATGATCGATGTGGATTCTATGGCTATCCTAATTAGAGAACCTCTTGGGAAGCCTCCCTGGATGGTATTGTATTGTTTCGATGGAACTATAGGACCATAATATTTTCCACCAACCATTGGAGTTTTCAATCAATTGATATCTCTTTGTAACCTGTGTGGATTACACGTGAGAGGATTTATCATAGTGAACATGTGAAGATGAAGACATTTTCTTGAATAAGGATATTCTCAATAACTACATTTATGCAGAAAAAAATGATCAAGGTCACCAATAAGTGAAAAATCATAGGCATAATATTCTCAATTAGATATACATGGTTAAAACAATTTCCCTGATATTCATGATTCGACCATTCTACTCATTTGGACTTGTCAATATGAGGATGGACAATTGAGAACCCAAGATATCGAGGATCATATGTGTGATCATGCTAGTATTACTTCTTTTTTATTATAGGTTGTTAAAATACAACATGGTTATGAGATTCATGTTTTTCTTTTTAGTGTTGTTTTCATATGGTGTGATAAAAATGGCACAAAGGATAATAAACCAACAATTTGATATAAAACATATTTATATGGGGTTCAAAACATTTTTTTTGGTATAGTATAAAATCAAAATGTTATGGCAGTTTATAACCTGATTGTTGTTTATTTTATAAATTTAGATTGGGATGAAAATTATTCTTTCATTGGGATAAGAGGATGTTGATGTGATCCTCTTGAAGAGCCTGGTTGTGGGGATTTTACATTTTTCACATTCACAAACATCAGCATTCCATTTTCTCTCTTATTGAGAACTCCCAATAGTTTCCTCATCTATAAATGTGTATAGTCCTCTCGAATGGAAAGTTATCATCTCTGTTTTTGGGCCCAATGACTCTTTGGGACACTCATTAGTGAAGAGGATGTGAGTTCAACAGAATTTCACCCTTTTGGGTGGAATTGTTTCTTAACATAAAAAACATTTATATATTTATGATATGTTCATGAATATATTCATAATCCTAATACTGGAATTGTTACTAAAATTATCATATCATTATTCTGTATGTGTAAAACAATGGGATCTATTTAGTGAATCCATTTGTATGTATTTGGGGTTCTCCACCATTTTTGAATAATACAAGTATTATTATATACTAAATCTATATAACCATATTCTTTGGGATATATTTCCATGGAATGATAATATCAATATTTAATTTAGAGGATTGAGCCATTTCGAGTTGTCCTATGTATCATAGTTACTGCATGAATCAAAACCCACTATCTGTGTTGAACTAATGGTGATTATCTTCATGTTAAATAGAATTTCAGGGGTGTAATGGGACCAAATTATTCATGCATGTGTCATATAGGGACTTCCTATGTATCTTATGTATAACAAATATCTATATTAGTTGCAGTTCATTTGGTTTTTTCTAATTTATTGATGTCACACCTTTCACCGTATATACTCACATTGCATATGATATAATTATATCAATTTACTAATATCACGTGATATATGATCATTTTGAGATATTATGGATGGAAAATTATCATTTTAGTGCACATGGTTTGGTACATAAATGATGGTACTGACCTATGTTGATTACTTATGGAACCGAGGCCCCAAATAAACGTCTTACATATCACAGTTTGGGAAGGAATCATAGTCATCATAGTTTATATGATTTTTTAGTATGCTAATGGATGATATAGAGGATGTGATAATGGAAATAATAGGGACTTTATGGAAAATATATTAGAGTCGTATATGGAAATACATAAAAATAGTATTTATTTGAACTCAATTATTCTGATGGGGTCATATATATCTTTCCTATTATATGCATCATATTTCTCTTATTTTAATATTTCTATTCTTACACATTGATTCAACCCATACCATTTTGGATGATTATAATGTATATCTTATGATAATTTGACCTCTGTAATCCCACATGATTCATGATTTATTGGAATCAAGTGATATTAAGTAATCAATGTCATTTCATTAATAAAGGGACTTAGATTTTGGGATTTACTGGGTTAATCAATATGGATCTCGAACCTCACAGAGAGGTGTCCTACATATCCCAAATATGGTAGGAATCAGTGTCGTTATAGTTCCTCTTATACTAGGTCTTACACGCTGAGGTTTCCTTATTGATTAGGGTTGAAAATCCTAGGTTTTTTTATTAATCAGTGCTTACCCTCTGCTGATGATCAATATTATCATGTCCTGGGATTGCCTTGTGACTTGGAATGCATGTTTGGATGGTTTCACATAACACAACTGACATTTCATTGGTTCATTCAAAAGAGTTTCCTTGAAACATATTTATGGTGTCTCAATTGTATGTAAGACATTGTTTGAAGGATTTATCATATCTTTTCTAACAACCATACAGGGAATTGCAATAAATGGCCTACATGTTTGGATGGTGTGCCAGTCTTGGATTACATTACTAGATGGGGTCACAATTGGATAGTTTTCAGGAATATATGAAACAATGAGACATGAATTACGTGATTAAGCATCGTTATATGAGGGAGAAAATGTATCTGGAGGGCATTGTAAGGCTTGGGAAATGTAAATATAGGATTTCAAAAGACAAAAGTAGTGTGACCATGGGGACCATGTGACTTTCACTAAAATGTGTGAATGGTTTCACATGTCCCAAATAGAATGTTGATGTAGGGTTGTGAGATCTATGCGAAATTCCATATTATCATCTCCTGTACTTGGATAAATCATGTGAAGTGTATGAGGGTCATCAGTTGGTTTTTAATCTTGTTTATTTTAAAATTAATCATTTTTATAATCCCTATATTTTGAATGCCTTATGTTTTTTAGAAAAATATCTTTAGTATAATTTGATCTGGTTGACATGCAGTGTGTTTTTCACACCTCACCATAGGGGTCCTTCATGTGGTCTAGGAATGATCATGTGAAGTGACTCATAAATAGTGCATGATTTCTCCAAATGGTCATTGATATATTACCAAATAGATGACTTACCATTTGTGAGATCACTCGATCTAAGAAGAACGCACTATGTATTGTGCCCAAGAGTCTTGAACTCAATAGTCAATCTAATTTTTCATGTTGGTGTGGGAACTCTATTGGGACATACACCTAAGTTATTTGTAATTTTTTCCGCATATTTATCCTGAATCTCAGTATGAGCACGAAAAGGGATATGCTGCCACGCATCATTGCAAGCCATTATTGTGGATTTCCACAAGGATGATGTAATGGACTGGACCTCTCCGGTCCATTACATTGTGAAAATGTGGTGTTTGAGGTGTTCTGGGAGGTCAAGGCGACTTATCCCCAACACATTGCCAAATTTTCAATTCCCTGAATAGTTCTATCAGTGATATTCTGTAAACAGTTCTATCGGTGAGGATCTATGAATAGTTCTATCGGTTTGGTTCTGTGAACTGATCTAATGGTAGGTGTACAATAACGGTAGGTGTATTATAATGGTAGGTGTACATTCTTTCCAGAATGGTGAGGTCTATTGGTAACCTTAAACGGTGGGTGTATAGTAATGGTGGGTGTACAGTAATGGTAGGTGTATAGTGTTTCATGAATGGTGAGGTCTATTGATAACCTCTATTGGTAACCTCTAACGGTAGGTATACAGTAACTGTAGGTGTACAACAACGGTATGTGAATAGTGTTTCCAAAATAGTGAGTTCTATAGGTAACCACTATCGGTAACCTCTAACGGTAGGTGTATAGTATCGCCAAGTGTACAGTAACAGTAGGTGTACAGTAACGGTAGGTGTACAGTAACGGTAGGTGTACAATAATGGTCGGTGTATAGTAATGGTAGGTGTACTGTGTTTCCCAAATGGATAGGTCTATTGGTAAACTCTATATTTAACCACTAACTGTAGGTTTAAAGTAATGGTAGGTTTATAGTAACAGTAGATATATAGTAATGGTAGTTGTATAGTGTTTCCAGAATGGTGAGGTCTATCAGTAACCTCTATCGGTATCCTCTAACAGTATGTGTACAATAATGGTTGGTGTACAGTGTTTCTAGCTTCCAACAGTTTCGCCCCATTGACGATTCCTTTGACATAAAATACATTTAAAGACATATTTTAAGAGTCATAAGGCCTATTCAAAGGCCATAAATCCTATATTAATTATTCATATTGCTTGGGATGTTTTTACGTGGTCAACCCGTGTGGGTTAACAGAATCCTCTTTAATGGGGAATTATGATATCTTAAACCATCTCCCCACTAAATCTTTAAAAGGAACAAGATATCTTCCTCCCATGGTCATCCTCTTGGTTCTCAACTATGAGATAATTGAACATTTCAATCCATCCCATAGGAGTTTTACATTCAAAATTTACTCCTCGGATTGGTTCTACTATTTTTTGATGCATCCAAGCTGTATCGATCAATCTTCGATATAAGGTATGTTTTATCATCGTTTCTTTGGGAATCATCTTCTACTATTTCTACTTTCCATATTATAACATGTAGGTTCCAAACTTCTAATGGGGGTTTTCTTGGGGTTTTGTTGGTGCGTTCATACCCTAGAATCCTTAGGTGGATGCAGTTGTCGCGAGAGGAGGATTATGATCCATTGTGTGGTTAAAGAACGTCATGAAATGTTTGAGGTAGGGGATTCATTGCATATCTCTTATTTCACGTGAAAATGTATCGTTAGCATGTTTAATCTCACTGGATGACAATGGAATTGACATTATAAGTATTTTAACTAGACAAATAAATTGATATCAATCATAGTTTCTTACCTCATGTTTTTCTAGATAGTGTGATATCTATACTTGCTTTTATTATCTATTTGTTCTTCATGGAAATCAATAATGAACGTAAATTGGGAGTAATTGATAATTTTTTGGCCAATGATAAAGAGGTATGTAAATGAATCTAGTTCAAGTATTAATTTTATGTTAATCAAGTTGGCACCGTAAGCATGTTCAATTAGTTGTGATAGCTTACTGATTAGTTTTCCCAAATTTGGAACCAACAGATAACTTATTTGTTAATTCAATATGGATTAAAGAACAAACTGTATGATAATTCTTTAAAGGGTTCTGAGTTATCCTCTTGATTGTTAAAGCAGTAATATCCCAATTAATGTGATATTTGTGTTCCTGATTCTTGTTCTATGATGTGATCATGGATGGTTGTGATATGTGGGGGCATTGGGGATTTTGGTTGTGGCAACAGACGACGCCTAGAATGGCGAGATGCATTGGTTAATGCATGTGGGTTTGAGGGAGAAAACCAGGGATGATGGAATGGGATGGATGTGATTAATGTATTCTGGATGTTTCTTTGGTTGTTTATCCGCTTAACTTTTCCTCACTGCTCAAGGAAGCTGGTCTTTCATACCCTGCTTCCGATAGAGGCAAAGAAACGTAGGGTATGTCACTTGCTTTTCGTGTTTAGCTTCTCATGGAAAGATGTGAATATGCTCTTGCTATAAGAGGCAAAGACATGACAGGTATTACATCTTCTCACCGTGTTGAGCCACCTTGTGTTTAGTAGCACAGAATGTTTTTCTAGAATTCTTAGGAATGTGGGATTTTTTATCTGTAATGAATAATTGAATAAGGAGTGTTAACCCATGGGGTTGGAGTTTTCTAGAACATAATGACGAGGTTTTAATTTTCATGGTATCGTTAACATTGGGTGTAATGCTATTGAAATATAATGTGGAATTCTTCATGTTTTATTAATGTTTAATGAATTAATTAATGAAAAGTATAACTTATAAAAAGGGAATGAAGTAATCTAATAAATCTCTTTAAATGGTTCTTTTCTTTTAGGATACCTAGTCTTAGATGTAGTAGCCCAAAGTCTGAGAGACATTAGCAGCAGATATGTCTAAGGCCATGTTATGACCATAGTGTGGTTCTGAGTTGTAGTATATCCTTTAATTTTTTTGTTTCAATATGCTAATCCTCCCAGTCAGTAAGGGAAACTGACACCTTAGGTATTCTAAGCCTTGGGGGTGTTTTCCCCAACATTCTGCTGGGAGGATGGATGGCTGACTACCCCCTTTGGCCCAACACTCTTCTCTTGGTAGTTACTTGTGCTGGTAGGCACAACAGTTAGTTTTCCACATATATGTGTGTAGAGAGATATAATGGATTGTGGTTATTCAAACACATATATTTTGGATATTTTTTCTATGGACTACTATAGGTGTAATGTGTATAGGTTGTGATGTCTAGATGATCCTTACCCGATGTTTGTGCATTGATGGCATGAGGTATAATACCTGACATATGATACACATTATGTGAGATGTGGTGGATCCTGAAAACTACCTTGTTACATTGGTGTGTGGACGTGGTGGTTTTTTCTCATGAGGTGTATATTGTGGTGCTTTGCCCAGGTGTCTGCGGGCAATCCTTTTTGGAGAGGGATGCTCAAGACGTGTGAAGTTTGGGGAAAGTGGCAAACCAGTGGGGCGGTAGTAGCGGGGTACCCTTGATATTCATTATTATATGATAAATTCTTTTATGTGCTACTTGGTGAGAGTAGCCATAGTGAGGTTGGGATCTTAGTATACCTGTTTAGGTGACTGGTTAGTTTCCCTTGTTATTAACTATGCTTTAGCATGCTATCATTACTTTTTCACGGGAGGAATCGTGGAGGATCATACTGTGTATACTATTATACTCTCTCTATCTATATATAAATTATTTTTAGGTCACTTGGAGTAGGATGGAGATCAAGGTGGTTTCTACTAGCTTGGGGTTGCATGAGCTGTTCGAGGTAGTGGTTACTACTGTTTTACTTTCTTTTGAGTACTTGCAGTTTTTCCCTTCCAGTTGTAGTACTTTTTCTTGTCATTACATAAGTGAACTTGGGTTTTCATTTATATTTCAGTTCTGAGTTAGAGTTCGTTGGTGTCTATCTTAACTCTCTCTTTCGCATGTGTTCCATTAGAGGTTAATGTCTCCCATTTGTGTGTTTACTATACCCACGATGCTAGTCACTAACCCGGGGCCCACTGGAGGTGGGAATCAGGGGTCATTATCTCCCTTCACAAAATGACGACCCATGAGGGGTACACGTTGTGGGGAGGTGGTCATGACAAGTTGGTATCAAAGGTTTAGTTGAAATATAGGATGGAGTTTGGATTTAGGCATAAATGAGTTTGCATGGGTTTGTAGGGAAACAATGTCATTCATGTTTAGCATGGGAGGAAAGAACTGGAGACTGGATGAGACATAGGTGTTTAGGGCCCCCTATGATCTGATGTATAGACCATTAAGTTACAATTGTACTAAATAAGGTGATACTATTTGCAGGGTAGAGACCTAAGAAAGGATCAGGCATCATTATTCATTTTTCATGTGAATGAATGCGTAGACCTTAGGATTGATTAACCTAAAATGAATAAAAGAAAATAATTAATTAATTAATGTTGAGTCTTCCAAATTACAGGCTTAGGAGATCTAACGGTTTGTTATTTTATAGGTATGGATCCAGGTCGATGTCCTTCCCAGGTTTGGGAATAAAATGTCCACTAGGCTGTTCATGCAGATCGCCTCTGGGTAGAGGTTGATGATGACGTCACTTAGAGGAAGACACTACAAGAGCTTCAGCACCAGAGTCTACAGAAGTACGAGGGATCCATTTCACATTCTGTAATGGATGATTTGTTTGAGGAGGTCAAGATCAGCTTCAGTTCGACTCGTGCTCGGAAGGAGAAATGGGTGTCCTTTGTTGTGACAATGCTGTGTGGAGAAGCATGATAGTGGTGGTTCTTGTTCCTTGGGGATCGTGAGGAGTTAGTGATCTATTGGTAGGAGTTACAAGACACGTTTAGAGTCGAGTATCTTTCTTCGATTGTGAAGGCATCTAGTCGCCAGGAGCATCTTACCCTTCGACATGGGAGCTCCCATGTTCGAGTGTTTAGAATCAGTTTCAGGAACCATTTACAATATGCGTCAGACCATTTTCCAGATGAGGAGGCTAGGGTGACACATTTCGAGGAGGCCTTCCATCCATAGATCCAGTTCCAGGTAACCCCATTTATGCTGAAAACATATCATGAGGTGATGGCGAGGGCAGAGGTTGTCATGAGGACTTTGGACAGGACTAGATCATCAAGAGAGGGGAATCAGCATGATTCCACACAAAGAAAATATGTGGTCTGGGGTTCCCGATTTTTAGGGCAGAAGGGTTTCCGTTCAGCTGGGGGTATTTCCCAACCCTTCACATCTTGTTTATCTAGAGGTAGCAACTCTCTGGCCTATTCTTAGGGATCAGGTTCTTGTTTTTATTGCGGTTGACGTGGTCATCAGTAGTAGGAGTGCCTGAAGTTTTAGAGTGGTCATCCTGCACTAGGCGCTACGCTCTAGGTTCCTCCGTTGAGGCAGTTCTAGTCGAGGCAGCAGCAGCCAGTTGCACCAGCATTAGATCAGTATAGTGTAGATGGGGCAGGCAGAGGACATCACCATGATGTGCCCCTTACTCGGAGAGAAGACTGCGACCATGGTGGTTGTCGTTATCAGGGTCAGAGAGGTGGTGGAGGAGGTTGTGGAAAGCTTCATTCCCTAGCGTTTCCAGCTCCAGGAAATCAAGACGTCATTCAAGGTACCCTTTTCTTGATTTCTGCATTGGTGTATGCCTTGTTTTATTCTGGAGCGTCACACTCCTTCATATCACCTACCCCTGTCAATTCGTTGGGAATTGAGGTGGATAGGCTTCCAGTTCCCTTGGCGTTGACTACGCCAGTTGTAGGTCGAGTTGAATTTTTTATGTATGTAGATATTGTGAGCTAGTGTTGGGGAAACTCTACTCTTATGTAGATTTCCTATGTTTACAAATACAACCATATTGTGTCATCCTCGGCATGGATTGGTTGTATTCGGTGTTGGATATAACGGATTACTTCTAGAAGACACTCATCTGTAGGGGTGGGCATGGAGATCTAGTGGTGTTTGTTGGCGAGCGAGATCCTCAGATGGGTTACAAGGGCATTCCATCCTTATCCTCCATAATGGCTTAGATGATGCTTATTTCATTATAGGTTCAGTAGTTGGCGTTTCCTAGGTTCATAGTGGAGTACCGTAATGTCATTCCAGAAGTGGTTGTAGCATTACCACCTCGACGAGACATCAAGTTTAGGATCGAGCTGCTGCTAGGAGTGTATCCTATCTCTATGTCTCCATATAGGATTACCCCTTTTGATTTATGAGATCTATGTATACAGCTTGATATTATGTTACAGTGCGGTTTTCTTCGGCCATGTGTGTCACCGTGGGGTGCACCAGTTTTGTTCTTGAATAAGGCCGATAGTAGTTTGGGCTTGAGTGCCGATTATCATCTCTTAAACAAAGTGAAAATAAAAAATCGCTATTATATTCCGCATATTGATTATTTATTCAATAAAATGAAGGGTAAAAGTTGAATCTCAATGATCTACTTGTGGTCAGGATATCATCAGATGCGTGTGAAGGATGTGGATATCCCGAAGAATTATTTCTGTTGTCGTCATGGGCATTATGAGTTCATTGTATTGCCATTTGGAGTGACGAATGCTCCAGCTGTATTCTGGGATTGATGAATTCTATGTTCTGTGAGTTCCTGGACATGTTCGTGGTAGTTTTCATTAAAAACATATTTGTTTACTCCACATCTAAATAAGAGAATGAAGTTCATCTACAAGCCGTTTTGGGAGTTATTCGTCGACATCAACTGTTTGGGAAGTTGTCAAAGTGTGAGTTTTGGGCATGAGATGTCTATTTCTTGGATAATGTTGTGTCCCAATAGAGAGTAGTTGTGGATCCATCAATGACAGAAGTATTTTTGTAATGGGAAGGCCCCAATATAGTTTCAGAGGTGTAATGTTTCATTGGTCTCATATGCTACTATAGGACGTTCATTGAAAATTTCTCACGAGTTGTAACTCCTCTGACAGTATAGACCATGAAGGATTAGGGATTCATATGGACAGATCAGTGTCATTAAGCTTTCGTGTAACTAAATGAGATGTTAGTAAGTGCTCCCGTCCTTTTTCTTCTAGCTAAGAGAGTTCAGTTTTATGTTTTCTAGGATGATTCACATATGGGGTTAAGCAGTGTTCTCATGCAGTAGAGGTCTATTGTTTCTTATGGGTCTCAGCAGTTACGTCCCCTTGACCGTAACTATTCCACCCATGATCTTGAGTTGGCATAAGTGGTGTTTTGTCTAAAGTTGTGGAGACATTACATCATTGGTTAGCGTTTTGTGGTTTTCACCGATCATTAGAGTTTGAGGTATGTTTTCTCCCAGCGTGACTTGATCTTACGATATTGTCATTTGATGGAGTTATTATAGGAATACAACTTCTAAATATCATATTCACCTAGAAAAGGGAAAGTTATAGCTGATGCACTGATCCAAATTTCATGTAGTGATGATGTGCATGAATCTGGTGATTCCTGGAGAGTAATGGAAGAACTGTCAGCATTACATCTTTATATGGGAGACGATGGGGGTAGAGGTCACAGAATGTGGAAGAGTCCATATTGGGATATCTATAGGTGGAGGTCTGGAGAGACTAAGTTGCTTGTGGTGAGGCCCATGATGGTTGTTTGGAGGATGAACAGCAGTGAGGGTTGTATCATGGAAGGATTTTTTTCCTTGACGATGTGTGAGATAGTTCTCAGAATGGTACATAGTTCACCTTTAGCAGTGCATCCTGGCGTGACCAAGATTTATCAATCGTTGAGGAGTCATTTTTGGTGGCCTTGGCTGAAGCATGCAGTTGCGGATTTTATGTCTCGATGTTTGGTCTGCTCGAAATTGAAGGCCGAACACTGTGTTCCAGGTGGTCTTCTCCATCCATTAGATATTCCTCAGTGGATGTGGGAGGATATCTCAATGGACTATTTTACTGGTTTATGTCGAGCTCTAGTAGGACATGATTCTATTTGGGTGGTAGTGTATTATTTAACAAAATCATCCCACTTCATAGTGATCATGGAGTCGAGCTTAGTTGACATTCTTCGAAGAAGTATCTATAGGAGGTGGTGAGACTTCATGGATTCCCTATGAAGATCATTTATTATTGAGAACCTAGTTTTACCTCTAGGTTGTTGATAGGTCTCCAACAAGCTTTTGGTTCTCAACTATGCCTTAGCACTGCTTTTCATCCTCAAATGGATGGTCAGATAGAGCGAACAATCCCAACTCTTGATGACTTGTTACACTATTGTGTTCTTGATTTTTGAGGTTCATGAATGAGTCACTTACCCTTGGTGGAGTTTGATTAAAATAAAAGTTTTCACTCCAACATAGTTATGGAGCAGTTTGAAGCCTTATATAGATGGCATTTCTGTTCTCCATTGGACAGGACTGGGGTCGTAGAGTTAGCAATTCTCAGACCGAAACAAGTGCAGAATACAATTGTAATGGTCCAGGTGATTCGTGAGAGGATGAAGACAGCGGATGATCATCAAAAATCATATGATGATCAAAGGATAAGACCCTTGGAGTTTAATGTTGGGGATCATGTATTTTTTAAGGCGACTCCCCGTCGTGGGCAGCGAAGGTTTGTATGTGGAAGTAAGCTTTCTCCCCAGTTTTTTTGGCCTTTCGATGTCTTATCTCGTGTTGGAGTTGTGGCATATCGAGTATCACATCCCCAACATATGATTCAGATACATGATGTTTTCCATGTATCACAGCTCTGTCATTTTCTTCCTGATGACTCTCACATCATCGATTGGGTAGAGATCAATGTTGATGATGATACAACCTTTGAGGAGCGACCTATAAGGATACATGACTGCACGGAGAAGGTGTTCCACAAGAGTTTTATCCCCTTAGTTCCTATCTTGTGGCGACACTTTGGAATGGAGGAGAGTACCTTGGGATGTGAGTCAAAGGTACGTTCTTAGTACCCATAGTATTTTGATGTTTAACTCTTTCCATGTAACGATGTTCTTTTTTTGTTAGTCCTTTCATGTTTTATTTATTATAATTTTCTTTTGTTTCTTTTTCTGATTGCTCTCTTTTGAGATGTATCTCGATGGGTTTTTGTTCGGACCTCATTTCTTTTTTTCACTTTAGGTGGGTTTTGAATTCTTGAGGATGAGAATGTTTTGGGAAGTATCTGATGTAATGTCACAGACCTCTGATGTCCATTTCTTTTTGAAAATGTGGTGTTTGAGGTGTTCCGGGAGGTCAATGTGAATTATCCCCAACACTTTTTCTGAATTTTCAAATCAATGAACAATTCTATCAGTGAGGTTATATGAATAGTTCTATCAGTGAGGTTATGTGAACTATTCTAATGGTAGGTGTACAGTAATTGTAGGCGTACAATAATGGTAGGTGTAAAGTAATTGTAGGTGTACAGTGTTTCCAGAACCGTGAGGTATATTTGTAACCTCTAACGGTGGGTTAACTGTAAAGGTAGATGTACAGTAAGGGTAGGAGTAAAATGTTTCTAGAACGGTTTGGTCTATCGGTAACCTCTAACGCTAGGTTTACAGTAATGGTTGGTGTATAGTAATGGTGGGTGCACATCGTTTCCAAAACAGTGAGGTCTGCTGGTATCCTCTATCGGTAACCTCTAACCGTAGGTGTATAGTAACAATACGTGTACAATAACGGTATGTGTAAAGTGTTTCTAGAATGGTGAGGTCTATCAGTAACCACTATCAGTAACCTTTAACAGTAGGTGTACGGTAACAGTAGGTGTATAGTGTTTCCAGAACAGTAAGGTCTATAAGTAGCCTCAAATGGTAGGTGTATTGTAATGGTAGGTGTACAATAACTTTTGGTTTATAGTGTTTCCATAATGGTGAGGTCTATCGGTAACCTCTATCGATAACCTCTAAAGGTAGGTTTACAGTGATTCCAGAATTTTTAGGTCGATTGGTAACCTCTATCAGTAACCTCTAACAGTAGGTGTATAGTAACAGAAGTTTTATAGTAACGGTAGGTGTACACTGTTTCCGGCATCCTACAGTTTCACCCCATTAATGTTTCATTTGATGTAAAATACATTGAAAGCCTTATTTTAAGACTGTTAAGGATGATTCAATGGCCATAAATCCTATATTAATTATTCTTATGGATCGGGATGTTTTTACATTGTCAAATAGTGAGGGTTATTGCGATCTGCTTTTAATGGGGAATTAAGAGTATCTTAAACCGTCCCCTATTAAATATTTAAAATGGACAAGATATCATCCTCCCTTTTTCTTCCTCTTGGTTCTCAGATAAGAGATTCTAGAATCATTCAATCTGCAATGTAGGATCTTCACAATAATACTTTACTCCTTGGACTGGTTATGCTCTATTTTGATGTAACCAAGTTGTATCGATCAATCATTGATATACGGTATATATTATCATCATTCCTTTGGGTATAATCTTCTCATGTTTCTCCTTTCCATATTATAACATGTAATCATCATGCTTCAAATGGGGTTTTTCTTGAGGTTTGGTTGGTGCATTCGTACAGTGGCATCCTCGGGTGGATGTAGTTTTCATGAGAGGACGATTGTGACCCATTGTGTGGTTAATGAATGTCAAGATCTTTTTGAGGTAGGGTATTTGTTTCTTCTCACTTATTTTACATGAAACTGTATCGTTATCATGTTTAAACCCATCATGTGGCAATGGAATTGACATAATAAATATTTTAACTAGATAAATAAATTTATATCGATCGTATGTTATTGCCTCATGTTTTTATAGATAGTGTGATATCTATGCGTTCATTGATTAGCTGTTAATTATTGATGCTAATAAAAAAAGAATGTAAATTTGGATTAATTGAAAATTGTTTGGATAATGGTAAAGGGGCATGTCAACTAATATGGTTATAGTTGTCATCTGAGTTTAATCAAATTGGTGTTGTAAGAATGTTTAATCAATTGTGATAGCATACTGATTAGGTTTCCTGAATTTGTAACCTACGAATAATAAATATGTTAATTCATGATGGATTAAAGAACTTATTGTTTGATAATTCATTAAAGGGTTCTACGTTTCCCTCTTGATTGTTAAAGGGCCAAGATCCTAATGAATGTGATGTTTGTTTTCCTGCTTCTTGTGCGGTGATGTGATCCTGGATGGTTGTTGTGATATGTGGGGGCATGGAGGCTATTGGTTGTGGCATCAGATATCACCTAGGGTGGCGAGATGCATCGGTTTATGCATGTGGGTTTCAGGGAGGACCTCAGAGATGATGGAATGGGACAGATTTGATTGTTAGATGCTTGCTGATTCTTTGGTTGTTTATCTTTTTTACTTTTCCCCACTGATCAAGGCAACTAGTCTTACTCACCCTTATTCCGAAAGAGACGAAGATATGCTGGGGATTCCACGTGATTTCTATATTTGGCTTCTCATGGAAGGATGGGTATATGCTCTTGATAAAAGTGACAAAGACTCAACATGTAGTAAATCTACTCAACGTGTTGATCCCCCTTGTTTTTAGTATCATTGATTGTTTTTCTAGAATTCCTGGAAATGAGCCAAAGTTTTTATTTAATGAATAATTGATTAAATGGTGTTAACCCATGGGGTTGGAGTCTTCTTGAACATAATGTTGAGGTTCTAATATAGAAGGAATATTTTACTTTGTATGTGACGAAAATGAAATTTACTGTGGAATTGTAAATGGTTAATTAATGTTTAAAAAATTAATTAACGTAACATGGAACAAATAAAAAGGTAATGAAGTAATCTAATAAAATCCTTTAAATGGTTGTGTGATTATAGGATACCTACAATTTGAAGTATCAACCCTATGTCTGAGAGACGTTAGCTGCAGTTGTGTATAAGACTTAGTTATTCCCATAGTGTGGTTGTGAGTTATATTATATCCTATACTTTTTGAGTTTCTATACACTACTCCTCCCAGTTAGTAAGGGAAACTGACACCCTAGGGATTCCAAGACCTGGGGGTTCTTTCCCCAACATTCCGGTGGGAGGATGGATTGCTGACTACCCCCTTTGGCACCACTCTCTCCTCTTGGTTGTTACATGTGATGGTAGAAAAAACGGTTAGTTTTCCCCATATATGTGTGTAGAGGGATGTAATGGCTTGTGGTTATTCATACACATATATTCTGGATATATTTTTCTATGGACTACTATTGGTGTAATTTGTATAGGTTGTGATGACTTGAGCATCCTTACTCAGTGTCTAGGTTATAATGGCTTGAGGTATAATGGTCGACATATGATACATATTATGCGAGCTATATTGGCTCCCAGAAACTACCTGGTTATATTGGTCTGTGGACGTGGTGGTTTTGTTTCACGATGTGCATATTATGGTTCATCACCAAGGTATCTGCTGGCAAGACTTTTTGGAGAGAGATTCTCTAGAAGTGTGATGTTGGGGAAAAGCGGCAAACCAGCAGGGAAGTAGTAGTGGTGTATCCTTGAAATTACATATTATATGATATATTCTTGTAAGTCTTACTTGGTGAGAGTATCCATAGTGATTTTGTGAATTTAGTAGACCTATTTAGGTGACGAGAGAGTTTTAGTTGTTGTTCACTGTGATTTAGCATGCTTTTTTTACTTTTGAATGAGAGGATTCAGGGAGGATTCTACTGAGTATACTATTATACTCACCCTATGTATATATAAAAAAAATTAGGTCACTTGGAGAAGTTTGGGGATCAAGCTGGTTTCTACTAGCTTGGAGTTGTAGTAGTTGTTCGGGGTAGTTGTTTCTGTTGTTTAAATTTCATTTGGGTAATTTTAGTTTTTCCCTTCAAGTTGTAGTACTTTTTCATTCCATTACAAATGAGAACTAGGGTTTTCATTTATATTTCAGTTCTGAGTTGGAGTTTGTTGGTGTCTATCTTATCTCTCGAGTCTGCATGAGTTCTCTTAGAGAGTAATGCCTCCCATTTGTGTGTTTAATATACCCGTGGTGATAGTCACCAACCCGGGGCCTACTAAAGGTTGTACTCGAGGGGTCATTATCACCGCTCTCACATTGCCGACCCTGGAAGGGTACACTTTTTGGGGATGGGTTCATGACATCGCAACCTAATTTTCAGCGGTAGCAATTCCCTCCTAAAACAAGACCTTACTTGGAATGGTTCTAATTAATATGGACCTTTTTCATCATGTTATCATGTCAAAGTACATCACAATAGTCATGTTATTATGTCCAAGGGACATCGAAAGATCCATGTTCCTATTTAATTGGATTTTTCTGGTGGTTGATGATATTTCTAGGGACTTCTGCAAGACAAGGGTGGTTTGTCTAGAGCTGTTTCCTGAGATCTTGGAAACCAATATAGATGTATTTTTAGTCCATGTTGAAATCATATTTTTTAATTATCATCAGTTTTATGACCACAATAGGCTTCCCCCTGCTACATATTTCATTATATTTTTTTATGTCATGAAGGTTGGGATTTAGGAAAGATTTCATGAGTACCATCAACTATAATTAATCTATTTTTGGGTGAAATATTTAATTACTAGTTTGGTTCATGTGGAGATAAATGTGAAATTCATTGAAAAGCATCATTCTATACATTGGGATCTGAGGTGAATTGAGAGGTTTCCTGGATATACACAAGGTGCATCAAATTTCAATTATGACAAACTAAATGGATTTAATGAGACTAGGTGAGCATGCCACTAGGTTCTTACTGTGTCATACAATTCATCAAGGTTTCATTACATATTGATAAATGACTGGTGTAATACGGAATATGGATTTGACCACTTTCTATGTAAACAATATGGGGTGTGGAATATTATTTATTTTGTATTCAAGGGGATAAAGTTTCATATTGAATCTCTTTACATGATATTTTAATGATACATATCATGAGAACCTGCATACATTCAAACCATTCATTTGAAATACAAGAGAATTATCTAATTAGTGGTGGATTGGTTTTTTTTCAAACATCTTGTCACAAAAAGATAAACCATGACGATATTTCTTCAAAAGTATTATGGGAATCAAAACTACGTCATTTATGTAGAAAAATATGACACATTATAAAACATTCTTGGATAAGGTAAAAGTGCAATGTTTATTAACTTGAGTGTGGGGTAAGTGATGTTCCCCTCACCATAGATACATGATATGTGATGTATAAGTTAACCTCGATATTCTATGTTCATATATATTAGAAAATATTAGTTTTTATAGGGTATAGTCATACACAATGTAACATTTTCAATTAATGTTTTTTTTCATTGGGATTATATGTTAATTCTAGTTAGTATATAATAAAGGTGGAATACTCAGGTATGAAGAAACATGAATTTTATAATGATCTATCATTGTCCCCTTGTAGCTTAACTAATGATGAAAATTTATTATAAGCCCCTCATTTTTGTATTTATAGAATAAGGTACTCATCATTGTATTCATGATACAATGGATCATTTGTAACACTTTGTTGATGTAATAACAATGATCATGATTATGAAATATTTGGAACTACACCAAATGTTTTTTGAAGGACATCATGATGATGTATTGAATATATTCTCACAACATGTTTCATATGATGTTATTTGTTGATAATATTTGTGGTAACTTATACAAAACAAGATTCTAAAATATCTCAAATGGGTTTGGAATATGATTACAATTTCAATTACATATGATGGGATATAAAATAAAATCGTGTGAATTTAATGATGAATTATAGAATGTTTTAGATTATTTATGATTTTATACTTGAGAACTTACCTCACTACAATGTCATAGTGGTTTAAAAAATTCCACAGTCAATCATAAGATACATTGTGGCGAGGTTAGTGTCACCATTCCATATTTATATGTATCAATTTATCATGAATTATATTATACTAAATGTATCAAAAAAATTCTCCCACTCTTTGAAATTATAATTAGTTTATTATCATGTGATGAAAATATAAGGTATCTTGAATGTCTGAAAAATTTTATTAATCTTTTGATTTTTTTATAATAATGACTTGTTATTTTAAACGAGTTGAATCTTATGAAATAATTATTGAAAATAATTTTAATAACCAATCATTTTGTAATTGTTATGGCCTCATATTATTGATATATAAATTATTTCACACTATATGATTCAAGTGGAATTATATTTTTATAAAAAAAATTATTTAATTAATATATACATCTTCAGTATCTCATTACATTAAACTAATTATCCATGAAAAACTATATAGGAAATTATCATTTCACAATCTTTTAGTCTATTTCACATATAAAAATTACATATCACATATTTTTCTAAAATTAATAAACTTGATGCCATTGTCATTTTGACGTTAATATATTATTAATATCACAACCTAAGAAAGTATATTTCAATTATTATAATTTTTTTAATAACAAAATTAAAGAAATGAATTAAATTAGAAGAAATATTTCAATAATAAATAAATATATATATATATATATATATTTATTCATGGCTGGGGAACAGTGTTATCTCAGTTCATTCATTACAAAATAGCTTTTCCTTTATTTTTACTACTTTTATTTGTATCCTTTCTTCTTTCAGTTGTTAATTTTTCTCCACAATGCCCATGCATAAAGGGTTCATCACACCTCCCCAACTATTCTCATATCCTATTAATATAAGTATATAATAATAATAATAATAATTATTATTATTATATAATATAAAATAACATTTAATTTTCTTCTGTCAAATTATATATGGTATATGTTTCATTGTAACCCTTCCCATGAGCACCTAGTTCAATTAAAAAGGAAACATACTTATCCTTCAATTTTATCACAATAATATTATTAGTTTATTCCAAAATAATCTATGACTATGGTTATTTAGATGAGATTAGATTTTTTACATAGAAAACTTCTCTATGTAAGAAAATTTAAACTCGCCTTTAATCATATTTAATGAATATCATGAAATGTACATGATGATTAACATTGAAAATGATTTAGTCTAGTAAAATATTTTTAGTTATTTCAAGACATTGTGTATAAAATCCTTTTCATGTTAAATTTGTAATTTTTTTTATAAAAATAACAATACACAGCTCTTGAGATCATTCATCAATGTAAATTTTGAATATTAAAACATCCATTAGGTTGTACAATAATTGAATTAAGATGATACAAATTATAATGTCTCTAGTGTTGTAGAACATGTTCTCTATTGATCATGAAGATTTGGAAATGGATATTTAGATTCTAGATTAGTTGTACTAATCACCTTATCTTTATCACATTCATCTCTACAAAATCTGCCATATTCATCTTGAAATGACTAAGGTAGTAAATATAACACTAAATTAAAGATTATTTTATTTTTTCACCTAGTACTAAGAGGGAGGAGAAATCCGGAGAATATACCTACATAGAGAGGAATTATCCTGACCATTACTTCAAATATAGTGATCAAGGTATGGAATTATTGGGCACACAAATGATTAGGATAAACCAATTAAATTATATAGGAGATGAATATATTGATATAGTGTTATTATCATTAAAATTTTAACTTAACTACCAAATCAAATATTAAAAAATATATATTTCTCAAATAAATAAGGCATTCACTCTCATATGAACTGATTAATATGATTTTATTAAATAAATTAATATTCTTAAATGATTACTATCCTTACTGTCATTCATGTCACTATACCTTCAAGTTCCTATCAATAACTTCCACATACAACATAAAATTAATATTAAATATTAATCATTAAATAAATATATAATTATTTTTTATTACATACAGTCACCGAAATAAATGATTATTTTAATATTCCACTCTGATTTTTTTGGAATAATTAAAACCATAAAATTTGGAATTGTTATTGTTCAATGGATTGATTAATAATATTTATCTAATAATAAAATTTAGATATAAATTAGTTTAGATCAATAAAAACAGTAACTATATTTATATCTAGTAGTCTTCCTCTATGCAAATAGGTGGGGTCGATAACTGTCAAATATTAGTGTCTTGTAATAATTAATGTAATCGAAAAGTATCAATTTCATGAAACAAGTTAAATAATCACATATGGAATCTCACTATCCAACATAATCCATTCATCATAAAATTATATAAATGAATTTTCATACTCATGTTGTCAACAAAATTTTTTATATGTCTTTGTTTGATTTCTTGAAGTGAACCAATCAATGCACCATGGACAAAGAATTTGGTTTTCTAGTACTATTCCAATAAATGTTTTGATATATCAACATACCCAAACATAATAGTGATAAATCTTTCACCCAATTTATAATTAATAATATATTATAAAAATGTCATATTGGTTAAATAGAATAGAAACTATAACAAATAATTCATAGAAACCAAATATAGGGTGCCTAAAATAATGAAGACCCAATTGATCCCCCAATAAAATTAACCCCCTCTAGATCCACTTGATGAGAACATTAAAAAAAATTGATTACCTTGATCATCCACCACCATGGAAGAATAATGATCAGCCACTTTTTTACCTCCCTCCACACATGAATAACCCAAATTTTGTTGTTGTTGAGGCTAGATTTACACTTCCTGGGTGAATAAGTTTCCAACCAAGGAGCAGAAATATTACCATACATTACATCATGGACAATCAGTGAAGCAGTTTCAATATGAGTGACCATCATATTTTTGTAGGCGCACAAGTCAAGACCCATCTACATGGCTTTTTACTCATCATGAAGTGAATCCCCCTCCCAATGTGAGTAGAATAGGCACAAAGGATACTCCCCCAAGTATCTTGAACCACCCCTCATCAAAGCTTAATTCCAAGCATTAATGAACCATAAAAATTCAGTTTTAAACATGATCTGGTAGCCACACATTGAACCAAGTTCCCTCTATGTGCATGGATAGGTTGCAAGAATCAAAAACCCATTCCCCTAAAAATGCCATAAGGATGAATCATTCCATTTATTAAAACCATTAACTAGATCAATCAGTAGTGATTTCATCCTCATAAAAATAGAACATTTCACGGTAAGAGTACCATCAAACCTAGACTTGTTCCTTGACCACCAAATACCCCAACAACCTGCACTAAATATTACAACTCTAGTCATTTATTTCGATTCCTAACCTTTAATACCATGAATCCATCTTTCCAGAAATTTTTTTTAGCAAGATCATGGGAAAATATACAAGTAAACCTTCCAAAATATATACATATCGATATGGGCCAATCACACTCAATGAATATATTATTAGAATCTTCTTACCTATATATCATGCCACAATGAAATTTAGAAGATACGCTAATTCCTATATTCCTCTCATTCTCCTCTATAGAGATGGAGTGGTTTATTATCATCCATACAAATAGATAAACATGGTATGAATACAACTACATCATACCTCTTTATTCAATGTATCAAGCTACCGTTGGGAAGTTGTGATCTGTCCGAAGTTATTTATAGAAAAAGCCCATGTATTAGATGTAGTAAACAAGCACCAATCCATTTCAAAAATTAAGATAATACATAAAAACCCTACATTTTACCATCAATCTGAAAAAAATTTATGAACATGGGATGTTCACTGGCCTCCTTGATGGAAATCAATGGACTTGGGTAGACAAGATAACTAATGGTTAAACCTTTATAGTTATGAAACAAAAAGGATGACTCCCCCTTCCCTACAATCAACCTTGAATGATACTGAATGACAAGAATAATCTCTTGCATTACGGACAAAAAAAGAAGATCCATCTGAAACAACATATTCTTCATAACCAATATTGTTATAAGGCATAATCATCCACCTTTGAGTAGGATCCTCAACCACATCCCAAACAATTTTTTCGTCAATGCAGTGAATGCTATTATCCAGGCTTCACAGTACAATCCAACCAACATATATAGTTCTTTATATCCATCCCTATGAAGCCCAATGGTGTTTCCCCTCAGATAAGTCATCCCATATGAACTTTTCCGAGACATTATAAATGGAAGAATGGACTCCCTTCTAAACAATGTTGGCCGAGAGAGCATGTATATGGATGGAAGCTAACACCCTATTTATTAGAGTTATCTACCCTCCAAAGGATAAAAAACAATTTTTCGTGTTTATAACACTATTCACAATCATGTTCAAAATATACTAAAATTTCTGGATTCGAAGATGGCCAGGAGAAATAGGAGATCCAAGATAATTCATCAAGAATCAACCCCTCTCTATATTCATTCTATTACATTGGGATGCAACCTTCTTATCACTACACAAACATGAGATTCGAATACTACACATAGAATTATTATTCATCTATCCACTAAAAAAATTACTCATCCATGATCATAGATAACCCACCATCTGATCTTTCATTAGCATTATAAAAAATAAGAGCACATCCATAATCATCAGGTGAGATATTTATGGTTGATTCATTTTCCTATGATAATAAATAATTCTTCCCATAGGCACATTATTTTAATAAGGTGACTTAATGTATCATTCATAATTATAAACAAAGTCGTATTTATTGGGTCCCCTTGTCTAAGAAACGAGATGACTTGAAGATTACATAGGTTCTACCTGTAAAAAACCGCCATCCAAGATGAGTTGAAACATCTGAAAATAATATCCCAAGTCTAAGAGGAAAGGCCCATACCTTTGAGCACCCTGTTGATAAATCATCAATCCATTATTTCATATGATTTGTTCATATCATGCTTCGATGCCATATTTGAACCATGTGTTTAAATTTAATATCCAAAATCATTTCATGGGCCAATGCAACTACACTCTGACTAGATCATGCTTTTACCAAACTGTGTTTTTTAAGTACACCCACTGAGGCACATTTATGGATATCTGCCTGTTGATAATACTATATAGAATAATATATGGATAATTACACATACTTAATATCCTATACTAATGTATAAGAATTGGATATTTAATTTTAGGGAAAATATCCCATGTTGTATCCCCCACCACTCTTTGTAAGTAACCACACTAAAAGAAATATTGAATGGACATGATAATATAAGCTTTTATAAGCTCCCATGACCACTTATAAAATGTGCCTGGAAAATTATCTGGTCATGGACCACATTCCATTTCAATACCCATCATAGCATCCCAAATCTCCCTTTAATCTTATATAGCTTCCAACAAGGAATTATTATTATCAGACAACATATGGGGAATCAACTCAAAAAATTCAAAATTCCCTCTTGGATACCAATTTCACATATTCATATTGGGACTTGAAAGTAAATATATTAAAAAATAAAAATCCATATGAACAATCACCTGTCAATCTCCCAAAGACATCCCAATTCCAAGAATAATATTTTTTTTAAAATCATTCTTTTTTACTTTAATAAATGATGGAAGTAGGCTGTGTTTTTATCTCCATTGTGATTCCATTTCACTCTCAATCCTTCCCTCTATACTGGATCCTATTTTAAAACTAGTTCAGCCAAAATGTTTTTATTAATATAAATATCCTCATAATTGTTTACATAACATTCATCTTCATGGGCTCTTTCTAAAATATCAACTTCGTGTTTTAGAATTTCCACATCCTGGTCCAAACGAGGAATGTATTTTTCCCATTCCTGAAATTTATTTTTCAAACATCCCAGATTGTTGTTTAATGAAACCCATGAATAACCATGAATATCACCACACAAACTATCATTAACAAACTAATGATACCCCTAAAAACAAGCCTAGTGATTACAAAATCTAAAACTATCAAAATAATCTTGCCTATGAGTAAAATAGATAATCAACGATGAATTATCTAATATACCATTAAAAGATGTTCTGTGTTAGCCTTGGGAAACCATTTGATACCATGTATATTCTCCAAAGACCTATTCAGTTGGATCCAACATCTGCGATCACCTTTCTATTTTTTTCACCATGTAAAATAGTCGGCATATGAACTGATATGAATAAGACCTCTTCTAGCAATAAATGTAACCTAAATCATGCCATCCATGCAAGAGAGGTAACCCGGCCTTTTTTCATATCTGGTTAAGAAATAATATAAAAATTTCCACAAACAAACCATGAGTATTCTTCCAGATCAAAGTTATAAAAATATTTCCGTAAAGGCTCATGTCATTGTGCATAAAAAATCTTATACAAAAAGGATATATACAACAATTCCACTACCATATTGGATTTTACCATTATATAATGATCACCAGCTTTAATCAAATCCACCTTAATTTATTTCTTCCAAAAAGTTCATATATGGTGATTATCTGGTTCTACATGTAATCCGGTATGCATTCTGAGTCTCTATGAAAACCAATTCACCCAAGATAGGCTCGACATGTGCTCTATGAATGCTGCAATACATACCATGTGTTTTTTGATTTCCACGGCTTGGAAATCCAACATCAAATGATGTATAATGTGATAGGGTTCCATATTAAGAAAAAAATAAGTGGAATGTGTCTTTCTTGGATTGACCCTTGATATATTGGTCCGATTAGAATGGGATGGTGAAACCCCCTACATAGACCGTATCATTTCTCTCGTGCACAGTCCATTTTCTAGGTCCAAAGAAGACATCATAGGTGAATCCACAAAGGATTGGATTCATCGAATCTACCCCCCCCCCCCATTCTCAAAAGAGAATGAGTTACATAGATTTTAATGATAGCGGAAGCAATAACACCTTTCATACTATCCATCGGGTTTCAATTACATGAAGACCATGCTTTATTGTCCATTAACAGTAATTTATATGACTCTCTAAAGCCACTTCAAAATGTTCCAAAATCATCATTAACATAGATATATCCTTTCCTGGACACTCTCAACACTAGAGGAAATTGAGACAAAAATTTAACAACCAAAGACTTATTCTTGAACCATGCCCTTTAGAACATGATACATTAAGAATTTATATACAAACTCATTAAACCATTCACCCTGGCTAGCAACAGATAACCCTCCTTAAATGGGATACTCAATGTCTAAGTGTATTCATTCAATTACAGAATACTATCTATGCATGGTTTTTCAAAAGTTACATGTGTGTCCTTCTAAATCTCCATTGGTACATCATCATATATGTCAGCCTAATTGGCCATGACATGATCTGCATGAAGAAATTTACCTCATCATTATGTCCTACAAACATGAATCGAATGGGACTGTAAAAAATAATGAGAAAAAATATCATGGAAACAGTGGATAAATAATATCATGATTCCAAGCAATAGATTCATTCACATTAAATGATGTCTTATTGAGGAGAGGTGTAGGAAGGTCCAATTCAACACATATCATTGTAGAAAATAGATCTGCATAACTATTGTTATTTGTATCTACACAAAGAAACCCCCAAATGGAATCCACAATGGCTCACATAATAGAATCATTTTGCTGCGGTAGAGGCCAATATGGTAGAGAAATACAATCCATCCCTTGAGGATTTCAATACTTTTATGCACATCGATTGACCATCAAGCCAAATTGAATCTCCAACAACCCATGATACAATGATCATTGAACCACGCGTGAATGAAATCCAACTTTGATTCAAAGTTTAAGAAGAAAGAAAACTGATGAACTGATGAAATATTAACCATATAAAAATACCCAATGAATCCACAAACATCATGGAATGAGATAATGAAAGATTTTTTGATCTACATCACTAAAATAAAAATACTATTTGAGACAATCAACAGCCTATTCATACATATCCAACAGGATCTCAATGGTTAGACCAGAATCATCCCTAAATATCAATGGGGATTTTAGTTGGATTTCAAGAAATCCAAAATTTCTCTTATCATAGGATGAGCCATGGAGGGATTCCTTCAAAGATTCATGGCCATGAACATCTGAATAGAAGGATCCAATGATCGGTTCCTATATTGGGACAGAGTCAGTGGTTACCGATGCTGGAATCCTAATCAGAGATGAAACAAAATTATGGATAGATGATGGGTTTTGGAAAGCAGTGGGAGCATTGTTCACATTCTTCGGAGGAATCAAATTAGGCTACATGTTATTCCTATAATTAATTATTTAATAATATGTCTCCTATGAAGAAACCAACATACCAAACTTGACTAAGAAATTTTATCGTCATTTTGAAAAAGAAAAAACCTATGTATATAACTCCTAAAATTAATCAATAATAATAATAAAATATAAGGATCTTAAAAAAATTATACAATAATATTTATTTAGATGTAAAATTTGGAATTTAAACTAGTTTATTTATCATCATATTATATTTTCATTAATATTACCAATTGAAAGCATCATGATATGAAGTCTCATCCAATTTACCTTTACTCACACGTGATAAAATCCGTCATCTTCTCCCAAAAAAATTATTTCAATCAATTATATGACTATGTTTAAGAATATAATCATAGATAATCAATATTCTCAATATAGTGTAGAACGACTTATGACCATTTATATATGCAATAAAATATAATAAAACCATTAATTATGATTATATATATTATTGACACCTTCCAAAAGAGAATATGACAATATAAAATGAAATAAATACCTGATTTATGTGACTTGTTTTCTCAAAACAACAATGGATCAGAATGATGTTGAAGTGGTTGAATCAAAAGAATAATTCAAGATCATAAAAGAAACATGATTTCATGACCCTAGAAGTTCATGTAGATGGATCAGGCATTGTGAATGATCTATTTAGGATTAATTAAAACCCCATCTGACAAGCCACCTTGTTCTTCAAATGGTGTCTAGACAGGTGTTGAAGATCATGGAGAGGCTTCCAGATGAGTACACCCATCATTAGAAATATTAATCAAAATATCTTTGATAATCAACCAAACCCCTTTATAAAGTAATGGTAGAAAAGGTGGAATAGACATTCAATTGAGATGTATTTTAACCATTAGGAAACATTCTTATGTGATTTTCAAGACCCTACGAAGTCCCCTAAATACATGTACAGATTCTCATATATGATAATGTTGGACTGTCACCTACATCATGAGAAGAACCACAAATACGTCCAATCAAAAATGTGATACACCAATAAAATCCATAAAAAATAGGTTGTATTTTTTTGTGGTAATTCTAAAAAAGAATCCTGAAGTCCTTTATTTATTAAATTATTCATCCAAAAAAATAATAGAGTAAATCCTTGAAAAATATTCTACATCATTACAAAATTCACTGTTGATCATGTGATACCATAATGGAAAACCAACAAGAAATGGATTAGAGTCGTGTAAAATAAAAAAGTATGTAGAATAGGAAAAAGGGTAAGCCACTCACAAGGGAATAACAAATTGATCATCATGAGATATGGGTTATGATCCTCATGTGATCCCCATTGATCGTTTGAAGGACCATTGAAAATACATCATGATCTCAAAATGACCCCTTGAATAGCTTGTGTGACCTCACAAGAGGATGTAGACAAGTCATCATGATCTCAAGAATGACCTAGCACTAGACTTATTGGTCTCATGAAGGACCGAATGGATGTCTTCTCATATCATGTGAGAGAATTACCAGGATATTATGATCTTGAAAAGGTGATCAAACACATTGGATAAGTGGTTCATATACCATTTTAAAAGTCAAAGTCATTATGTGAAACACCTTTTATCTCCTTAGTACCTATCAACACAGTGATGGAAGAATGTTATCAAATTCATTATTATCATTCAACGCCATAGATGACCCATTGAAATATCATGTGAACTGTGTGATGAAAACCACCCTCCAATGACACAAACTCATATTTATGAGATACACAGAGTGCAACATAGTGAATATCTAGGGTGAGGAGGCCTAAAAATTCATCTCCCTCATCCTAGAAAAGAATCACACAATGATGACCACTACATTGGAGGGCATGAGTGGAATCCTTAAAGTCGAATGTCATGAAATCATAGCGGTATTACATTAGGTATAATTTTGGCATTGACATGAGGGATTATATTGGATGAATATGAGCATATCCCAATCACCATATAGATCATGTGAATGAATTATATGTGATTATTCACACTGTGAATATTGTGATTCTTCATGTCAACTAGGTCGCACGAGACCCATACATGATGATTCTTGAATAACCATGTGGAACATATGTTGTAAGGAATAAAAAACTAAAATTGATGAAATAATTATATAATAAATAAATACTCTAATATTCATGTGCTTCTCATTATTATCTATATCATGTGACAACCCCAACACATGTTCCCCAAGTCATGATACACCCTCCGAACATTCTATAAAATCATGAAATGTCTTTTTAACAAGACAAACAAGTCCTACAATACCCTACATATATGTAAACTACACATTGTGAAGTCCTATAGAAATATATCCACTGTCATGTTGTAGCATCATGGAATTCCACCAATGTCATAATTATTCCTTTTGACATGTCTCCAAAGTAATGGTAAATCCACTAAAAATGTCACATATGACATAATGCAGTATCGGGGCATGTCACCCATTTCTTGTGGAGTCCATTCGATATGTCACATGGGTCATGAAACATTATCTAGTCATGTATCCTAGGTCAGGTGACCTATAATAAGCATGCCTTACCAGTCAGTAAATATCCTCTAGATATGCCAGTTAGGTCATTTGATGTCCTCCATACATTCCATCTAGGTTATGTGACATGGAACAGACATGTCATCCAGGTCTGGCAGTGTCCTTTATAATCACTACATAGATCATGTGATGACCTCTAGTAAAATCAAATAGAATGTGATATTTTCATTGTACATATCTTTTTGGAAACCAATACAATCCTAGGAACCTCAAAACTATTGAACATGCACCCAAGACATGTAGGATAGATAGTCAGAACAAATCATGGAGACTTCGAGGAACATGAAATCCTTTTTCAACAGACATATTCATGCATCCCCAAAAAATATCTATGATATGTCTCATTCATTTCTAACTAGGATACATAGTATTCCTCTATTTGACCTAATTTATAATATGCATATTCTTTTATGTAATTCTCTTCATGACTACGACATCAAACCCATGGGATCCAAACTCCCCTTTGTGATCATCTTCTAGACCCATCCATTAATGAATTGTGAAGAAAGATGATATATGATAACAGATATTCTAGCTATAAATAGGATCCTTTAGGGTCCTTCTTAATGTTTCAGCTCCATAACCCAAAAACTATTGGGCCAGCCTCAATGAATATGTATTGAATGCATATGTGATGATACTAAGCACATTATATTACTTTTTTCTGAAATCATGTAAGGATAAAAATAGCTAAAGGATTTTCAATTATCATATAATTAATATCGTACATCTTCCCCAAACAAGGAAACCCCGGTTTTAATCCCCAAAAAGTGGCATGATTTGGCTTCCCCTATATTGGGGAATCCACCTCGTGGTAATTCCTGAGGGCATGAACAAACTATAATGACACTAAAACATACTAAAAATATTAAATGGGACAAAAAATTTTATCGATTTATCTCCATCCCAAAATCATATGTGACAATAAAAATTTCCTTTGCCCATAATTTTAAACTTCATGGATGAAAAAGAACGTTAGTTTTTTACTGTTAAAAATAGGATATACAAGATGCCTCATAGAGGTTCAATACATCTTTGAAATATAAATACCCGACCTAAATGAAAGTAAACTCTAGTGTACTTGTTTATATAAATTGAAAATATAATAAGATATACATTTTTAAAGATGTTGATAAATGTATTGAAAACCATGGATACATACATATGGTCTCATTAATTGGTCCCAAATTACACATTAAATTATCCAATACCTAATCATTTTGTTTGGGTAACCTCTCATATATCTAGATTAGGATGTTTTTATCAAACATATAATAAATAATTAAGAGATTTTCATACTTTGAAATAACTCCTACAAAAGGATTTTTGGTGCCCGAACTCCCATCATTTCAGAAAATTTGAGTTTCTAAGCGTCATTCGGTCTAAAACTAGAAAGGAACAATAATATTTGGAAAGCAAGTCCATACTCAATTATGGATGTGAGTACTGTTGAGAATTTCCATTGAAGATGAATATGGTAAATCCAAATGGAATGTTTCTATTGATATTAAAACACCAACAATCAAAAATCTTGTGAAACTACAATTTTTCATCTGAAAAAATGGAAACCCCAACATGAAACTATCAAATAAAAAAATTATCAATTGATCATAAATCCTTCCATTTTAATTTGAATTCCCTTTGCAAAACAAAATTTATTGGCCAGTGTGAAATTTCGAATAACTCAGTTTCTCATAAAATAATTATATTCTTCGTATAAAAATTTCATCTGAGGGAAATGGACAAACAAAGAAAAATAATGGATAATTAAGATACATGTTCATATATAAAGAAGGATATTTTTCAAACAAGTTTATGAATTTATTAGAAAACTTGTTCCTTGATGACATTGTGACCAGATAATGCTGTCACAAAAAATACACTAGCCCAAGATCCTTAACACATCTAGAATATAATATTTAAACTATTTTATTGATTTAACACCTTCTAGTTATAGAACACATGTACACAAATGAAACCGTCAGATTCTACTGTAAACATGATGGTTTGGGAATAAATTGATGTGATATGATCTAGAACATTGAGGATACACACATGAGTATCTAGAAAAAAAATTTATGAGTCTACCAGAAAAAAATAATTGTTTATGGAAACCTTTGGTCCTCATTTCCAACAACAATCACAACATAATCTTATCTCATAACGATGACAATTAGAGCCTTATATACATAATAATTGTGGGTCAAAAAGTTATATATAACTATATTCTTATTCATGAGCTATCGACAAGGGATCCATTTAACCACCATAACCAGTATCATCCAGCTTGTTCCCCTCAATCACATTTTTTGGGAACCAAACAAAACAATTACACCTTGGATATTCATATATGGGTTGAAAGAATGTCAATTATGGAATGGAATGATAAAAAATCCAAGAGTGGTTCAAATAATTGCTTCCAAAAATGAATCCAATCAGCTATTTCCACTAGTATCCAACGAGCACGATCTTATCCCATCTGACATAGATAATGTATATAGGAATATTCCTATAGGAATAGTGGGGGATGCACACATTGATTCCTCCATGATATAATCCCATCAACATATTCTGATTGCACAAGGATGATAATATTTGGATTATATCCCCAATTGAATCAAATATATCTACCACTGTATATTAGATAATGAAAATGTGCAGACAATAATTCATTCACACACTTTGATAATGTGTGACTACATTGTTGAAAATTTTTAAGATATTTGTTAGCATATTCTGATAATGTAATAGATACAAAAATAGATACAAATTCTTATTCTGATATGCAGAACAACATTACACTCTGACCAGTATAAACAGGTGGACACTCTAGTGAATTTTAACACTTATTCTAGAGTCTAGTAGGATTATCATCATATTCTAATAGAAAAAGAGGCATCATAATGGGATCATAATCCCATTAAAACTTTGTATAACCATGTGAGAACAACATATTCCTCTATCAAAATATACCAACACCATACTCCAATATAAAAATATTATGCTCATAATATCCATCCAATTAGGGATCACTAAGTGATATTTCCAAATCGCATTGGAAATGTTCATAAACCTGTTAAAAATGAATTGTGAAAATCTCTAATAGAACAACACCAAGATGATTCAAATTTTTTGATTGAGGCACATCATGTTAGAGAAGTACATGCCTTGAAACACTATCATTTATCTACCATTGAAGCTTCTTTTAATATTATAGTAGCTCATGAAATCCATGTCTTTATCCATACACCCATAAATGGACCACTACATATGCATCCTCTAAACTCTATACATAGGGATCCTTATATCCCTTATCCCATTCCAAATTTCCATCGACATATTTTGATGGGAAATGAATATTTGATCTGGGATCATATCACTGCTTCATCCAGTTTTGATTGTCATATTCCAGAAACCACACACGGGTGGGATAATTTTTTAAAAAATATAGGAGATAACTAGAATAGACTAGTATATTCATAGAATCAATCTCATATTTCCACAACACCATGCAATTGGCAACATATTCTGGAAATCGTTATATAGAAATCTCATACTCATATGCAACCCCAAAAGGTAGGTTATCATATTTCGTCCACAAATGATAATTGATGCCCATCACCATCGTCTACTAAATTTTATCATCCATGAGGATGTTCAATGAAAATCCATAGAACATCAAGGGTCTATTGATTCATCAATTGAAGAAGAGGGATATCAATACCTCAATTTTCATCCTCAGGGAAATTTATTAATGGATCATATTAACTATACTCCTGAAATATAAGGTGTTCAAACTCTCCATGGTGATATTCCCATCATGCATGGAAATACTCACCATTAAATGAATAATATATGTAGATAGGTGATAAAAACATTTGAAAAATTGTATTTAGAGGTGATGGAACCATCATGGTCAACTTCATATAGGTCTCCTCCTCAACATTCAACAAACCTTCACCACTTCCACCAAGAGACATAAAGAAGAAACTTTTATATTATTTACCAGTTAGTGGCAATGAATCTAGAAGATGAGAAAGCTGACATTAACATCTAGATATAGATAACTTCCCACTGATTTTTTGGCCCCTCAAAAATAATAACCATTGTATATCATACGAGGTATAGGATGAGTTCACGACTTACCTATTCCAAAATATAAGGGAAAATCATTAGAAATTCATGAAAAGAAACCTCCCTTGTGTAAAATATAATCCTCCCCATATAGCCATAAAAAATATTATTTATGAAATGGAAAATGATAACATTTCTATGGTTTGATACCAATGACCTGAAAAGAGAATCCAAAGTCTACGACATGCTTGCTGTCATTGCACCACATCTCTTTAGAAACTGGTCGTCAAAGCCTCATTCAGTGTGGATATCCATGGATGTGAAATGTAAAGAACGTTGAACATAATTAAACCACATGAATAGAATAAATACATAGATAAATACTCTATAAATTTTAAGGCCTTATGTTGAATCATGGGACCTCGTACTGCACACTCAATTTGGTTGATACATCATAGTACCCCTTCTTTAATAATACAATGGAATTAAAAACAGATGGAGATGAATACATATGTAACATTAATATGGGCCCATTAATAGAATGGGTATACATTTTACACATGGATGGTGAATTTGAGACCATCCCAACAACTTCCAAATAAAAAATGACTCATTTCATTCTCTTCCCTTGCACCTTGATCATACATGAGCACAATAGATCCATATCAAATGGGTTGTAATAGTATATACCATAAAATTCATCTATTTTTGATCCCATCTCACTAGGATAGATGATAACATACAAACATATCCTCCCATTAGATACATAATCCATGAGAAGATTGAGGATATATCAAATGATGCTGCAATCCAAAACAATATCATAGAAATGGATGAATTTTTATCTCAATTTCCGTCACTGGGTACATCAAACCATGAGAGGGACATGAAGAAATTAATTTTAGTGGTAAATCAACCCCATCCCAGATAGATCGGTACTTTATGACGTGACACCCAACAATGGATTCATCAAATTTTTGAATCAAAACATAAATTCGTGAACAAAAGGAACACCAATTATTATTTGTGGCCCCAAATAGCCCCCAACCCATAAGATAAAGGGGAATTTTCATAATAATAATCTACATGGATTGAAAAATTATCCCCTATTTTGGGATGTAAATATAAACAATCATCATACAATATATTCCTCCCCCATATGAAAACTGATTTATATTGAGGGCCCATTCAGAAAACATGACCAGATGCTCCCTCGGGTTCACTGTCCAAAGAACGAGATGGGAAGAGTATACACATATGGTTCTCAAACCCCCAAGGGGTGTAATCTAAAAAGGAATAATATGGAAAAGGGTCATAGAATTTAACCTATTTCAACTAATTCATAATATCTTTTCTATGTTGAGGGTACTAAATGACCACCATTACTTGATACTCCACATTAAATGGAATCCCCGTCAACATATACTATTTAGTGGATTATGATGAAAATGTAGAGGGATGAAATATGAAAAATATCCACTGAGAGATGGGTGATATGGATACACCAACCAAGGACGTATTAATTAAAAATACGAGGAGGAACCAAACAGTGAAAACATTAAAAAATGAGATTTTACATCTATAGAAAAACACTCCAAAGGGTAATGGGAAAGGATTGGTTCTATACAAATAGACATCCATGTTAGATAATATTAATTCCATATATGAATTATGGAATGGTTTGAGTATGATACACTAAATAAAATACATATCAATGAGGACCAACTTAGGGGAAACATTCCCACATGGAATTTCCTTCAAATATAGACAAATATACCTCCTCCCCCACATCATGAAATAACTGACCTTCCTACAACTATATAATTGTTTCATCAGGCCACCAATACATCATAGAATATATTATAAACAAATGAAGAAGGAATTGATTATCAAATATTCCCTCTATTATCAGAAGAGCCTCTCCCCCACCAAGGTGATCATTAAGTCCTACCATGTATCGAATCTCAAAGGGACTGAAAATAATGGACACTTCATCTATCCCAAACATCTCTATTAAAATAGGAGGTGTCCAAGCTAAAAATACCTGCAAAACTACTCACTTCCAATGAATCTCTAATGGCTGGAATGGAAGCCTTGTAATTGCAGTGTGGACCCATTCATCCTGAAAAGAAGTCAAATCCTAAATTGGTGTATGAAACATTAAAACCAATAAATTTCAGAAATCAATCCTTATTGTAAATTTATGGTGATGTAGATCCATAATTGTATCTCACAAACTTCATGTCTAAATGTGGCCCGATGATCATCCCTCAAGATCAACAAGATGCAATCAAAAAGAGATGTCATGTAAAGACACTGATATGGTCATTTATCATTTGGTATAGTATCCAGTCAGTTGGATCAGTTGTAGTATGAGAATAACTCCATCATCAATTACTTTTTTATGTTCATACCTAAAATAAATTTAATTACAATTATATAAATGAAAACTAAAATCAACATGAATATGAGTCGGTTTATAAATTAATAGAAAAATGGAAATGTTTAAAATTTTCACATATATTCCCACAATCATTGGATTAGTTTCTCAAAATCTATGATGAAAATCATATTGGATTATAGTAGAAACCTCCTTTTTAGTGGAAAAAACAAAATAACCACCCACAACTACAAGAAAAAATATTTCAGGGTTTTCCATGTGTATGGGAATAGATAAATAGAGAATAGTAATCAAAAAATGAGAAGGTTCCAATTATTTGTTTTAAAACATGTATATTTATCTACCAAAGATTCCATAAACCTTGAAACAAATATGGTCAATATCAATGATAATCATTACTATTTAATTTTAAATAGTTGGATGGGTCACACCATCCAGGATTGTTTCAGCATCAAATATATTATTGAATGGATGGAAGGTTTTGGACAACTAATACAGGATAACTCCATGGAATATGTTACATGTGTAAAAATTTTCCAACAAGAATAAATGATTGACTCACAACAATCCCAAACTAGGCGTGGTCATATGTTTAATGACTATATGAGTCAGAAAAGTTTTGTCCAAGATCATGACAACCTACGAGAATGTATTTTCAAACCCATAATTTTGCCTTCACATATGAAGGTATTAAGAAATATGCATCCTATTGGTCGATGTAATCGTATGACCCATGAATAGATGGAAGTAAATGTGTCTTATTCCACTCCAATGTATGAGATGATTCCTAAAGACATCATTCCTACATGATCTAGAGCTTGGAAACTACCCCACCAATTAGGGAATCATCACATGAATAACTATTATTTGGCATGGTTACCCTAATACACTTGGGGGATCCCATCTATGATGATGTATATTCCTTTTTTATGAATCTATCATACCTTATTGTGTAGTTGGAGGTTTAAGGTGAAAGATAAAAGGATACATGGGATATCATGGTCCGGGTAATACATAATATGTCAATCACATACCAATATAAGAAATATATGTATCCAATACCCATGGGAATGAACTAAAAATCCCAAATGAATCACAATGGTGACCCATGACCTTCTATTGGTTCTCCCATCCCAATCCTATTTCACTACTGATTGGTGGGGTGTGATTTTATGATCATCCCAAACAATGGTGAAGGATGTTGTTACAAATGATACTATATGGGAGTGGTCCCTAAAACTCTTTCCCAGAATGATGACCATCATCCTCAAATTATACATCTACCATAAAAACATAATAGAGAAAAAACTCCTTTGGAGCATCCAACCCCTAACACAATATTGTGATATTTTGAAATAGTTAGCGGTTGTCCCACCCAAATTGTTGAACCAATATGCTCTCTATCATTCAAAACAACATATAGAGGAACTCGTTAAATCACTCTAGAGCCAAAAAATATATGAGACAGGTTATGCTACAATTTATGCTTACTAAGTATAAATTATTTCATTATAATTACACATTTATATCACATTCATAGAATATTATTAGAAATAGGTCATCCATGGATATATCATACCCAATATGTTTTAAGAAAATTAAGAAATTTTGACACCCAAAGGGCTCTGATTCAAAATGGTTCTAGGATCATCCTCATCCCATTTATTACTCTTCAAGATTTGGGATATAGTTAAATGAATTTATATCCTACAAAGATAACCATTCTAGGGTTTGGTAGGAGGAAGAAGTGACCTCTCTTGAAATCCAATATCAATGATCTATTTGGGGATCACACATTATAATGTTTATTCCATGGTTATACATCATTAAACATAATATAATTTCTTTTTTTGGAAGTCCATGGATTCACAACAACATGGAGATAACATCAAAACATCATGAGCGCTCGAAGTCCCAATCAATGGGAATATCATTATACATATTGGTGAACACCCATCATTTGATTCTGTAAAATCCACATATGTTTATGAATGTTTCTATACAATGTGGGGAAACAAATGGAGTATATTGATATGTAGGTTACAACCCCAAATGGCATAGGGACCACCCCTGTAAACCTCTAGTGTATAATCTAATTGTCATTGTTCAACCCATAAACTTAATTGAGGAAGTGGGTATAATCCTAAATGTCGAGGCTCCTCCTATCTAGATCAACCAAATAAAAGAAAATATCCATCATCAGAGCCTCTCCATAAATACTATATCGGTTGAGGATGATATTGTATCCTCCCATGGTATATATTACCTTGAAAATGAAGGATATTCCATTATATCACCTATAAATGATATAAATTATTATATAGACTCAAAGGTATATGAATAATAGGATGACCTCAGGAATACCCATCCTTTATTTGGGGTAAGAATATCTACCACAATCAATAATCTTATGAAGGTGAAGATGGGGATTGAAAAGGACCTTCATAATATATTTTTTATTCTCACCATTCCAATAGAGGATTAGAAGATATATGTGTCATTTTTTATGAAACAATGATTTATGTTCCATTGCAATTATACAAAAAATATGCTTATACCTGATGTGTCTAGACACCATATATGAATAGAAAATGATCATAAATGATTCAAGATAAAGGTTTGGAAGATTCACCTATCCCATGATAACAGTGTACCATCAATAATTGAGAAATTTATTTAATTCATTTTTTTAGGATCATCAATACCCAGTATGGATCATAAACAATATCCCTATTAAGAAAAATAATTTGTAGATTAAGATCTTCATTGATTTTAGAGGCCTTAATTGACATTTCACAAAATATGATTTCCCATTACCGATAAAAGATATCTTGACTGATGCATCTACTAGATTATATGCCATTTTGTTTATGGATGGTTATTCAAGGTATTATCAGATAAAAGTCAGTCCTAAATATAAGGAATCAATTTCCATTAAAGAACTCGATGTGAATTTTTTATAGCATGTCATGACCATTAGATTAAAGAATTGTTATGATAGTTATAAATGTTCCATGAATCATATCCTTAATATCTTATAGGAATGAATTGTATAATATTATTTTTATAAATTGTTAATAAAATATGGATAGTGAAGTGATCACTTTGTATATCATAAAAAATATTTAAAAGAACGTGTAATTAGAGAATGAACATGAATCCACTGATGTGTTCATTCAGGTTAAAATCATGGAACATAAGTTTATATTTTGTATTCCATTGTGGAATAATGTTTTACCCAAAATAGACGAGTAAAATACTCAAAATTTCAACACCTCTAATTCACAATGAGATGATATGGCTGCAAAGGCACCTCACTCATATTCTGCATTTCATTGATGACCTGGTCAAAAAATATATCTCCTTCTCAATGTAATTGATAGAGGGGGTTATGTACCAATGGAATTATTATTACCATGTATCCATTTAGAGTATTATTAAGTAATTTATTCATCCACTAGTCATGATTCTACCATTTAAAGGGAATCCTCTCATATTACATGTGGCAACTATGGAACGATCACTTGGTACACTCCTCACATAAGAAAATAAAGTGGGGAATTAAAATAGACTACACTATGATAGATGAACAATTATTGGTACTGAGACACATTATTCTAATTTCATGAAGATCTACATAATTATAATATTTATTGTAAAAAATATGTGTAAATTCATTCACCAGCCATGAGACCACATGGTATCTATTATCAACCCAATTATATATATCATTTCCATCATAATGTTGATAGGATATTTATCTTTATGGGATGTTATAATAAATAAATAAGACAACCAAATAATGTCAAAAAAGTTTGTGAAAGGTTATTCCATTGATAATATCCTTACAACACATCCCACTACAAAACATTCACTAGTGTACAAAGAACGTCAAAACTAAGAGGTTTTCTAAGACCAAGAAACTACTTGAATGTTAGAAATTTATTTTAATGGTGATCCCTGATGTTTTGACAACATGAGTATAGAATATATTAATTTCTCTAGGTTGTTATACGAACTGTATTTATTTATCTAGGTAGATAAATTTTCCATACTCATTTTTACATTATGTAGGCTGCACTAATAAAGAGGTTGAATACCAAGACCATATTGTGGTCTTGGAAATAGACATTAGTTGGAGAGAACATACATGAATTTTAAATGGGATTCATGGATAGTTATTAAGAAGATCATGATTCAATATGCCATAAAAATAAAGAGTTGGGCCCTCTCACTGGCTATGTTAGTATAAATATGGAAGAGTTTCCATTTCATTCTACATGTAGTTAATCCCTTGATCACACAATTATCTTACTAACCCACTATCTAATGCAACAAGATTCATGGATGGCCCTGATCAAGAGGAAGTGAAATTCTACATTAATAACACAATGATGGTCTCATTGGTCATCCTTAGTGACATCGAGGAAGTAAACAATATCAACACCACCCCAGGGAATGCTGAGAATATATGAAACCCCTATATGGATGATGCAAAAATTTAATGATCTACAAAATAGGAATATTCAAATAGACCAAGCATGAATGGGAAGAAATCATCACCGTGTAAGGAGATCTACCCTTTGAGACAGTCCTACTAAGAAAAAAACACTCTAAAATGTGGATTCGATGTAATCCTCCAAATATACGTAGCTGAAAGTGATAGTCCCTTACACCAAGGATGATTTACATGAAGGCTATTAGGAAAAACATCAGTCTGTGAAAATACTCTCCCACTAAATCAAGAGTCTAGGTTACTACTAGAAAATAATGATACTGGACTGTGTCATACTCAATGGAAAAAGTCATTCCAACTAGATTCATGCAAACATAATTCATCAAAAACTAAAATTTCTATATAGTTGTATGTATTTCATGTAGTTATCTATATGTATAGTGGATGTGGTGGGCCCTTATACACTATTAAATATATGCATTTTAACTGCATCCTCACTACTACATATTTTTTCACAAACTCGTAGAAGTAATAAAAATTATGCAATTTTGGATGAAGAATGTCATTAACTTGATGATGTAAAAAAACATCCAAAAATTTGAAGGAACTCAAACTCTATTGATGGAAAATTGAACCAAAATATGTTCTGTTAATTTATATAAATTGTACCATGATTAATACATCGAGTACAATAATTCATCTTTCGATTATGTAGTGTACAAATGAAAAATTGATGCCTTAAAATGTCTCTATAAAATAAACTCCAAAATATGAAAGAAAAAATCAATAATTCTTATAGGGAGAACATCCTTCATGATTTATGGTCTCACAATACCACCACATGTAATATTACACAATAAAATCTTTATTAATTAGGTTCAATTACATAGGAATTATTTCCTATATAAGTCAAGTTACCTTCAATTCAAATTGATATTTTTTGAAAAATATCAAATAATGGGAAATTAAAAAACATTGTAGTTGATTTTTAATTACATGACGAGTAGGGTTTGTAAACACTGCACAACGTTGAAGTCCATATGAATCTGATCAGATGATCCTCTTATAAAAAGTATCACCTACAGATGATCTATTACTGAGAATTATATTTGGATATCATTACCATAATGATTCTAATAATAGAAACTCCAATGATAAAACCCAACTAGGTAGGTATATACGTCATACATAATGTATTTTCGAATAGATATTTTCTCATTATCCATAATGGATGGGGAGCACATTAAACCCACACAAATGTGAGTATTTTAAAGAAATAAATCAAAAACATTCCATAGTGAATCAAACATATTAGTCACTTGATGTTGAACTATACAATACATCCTACATATTGGGACCATATTGTGTATACGTTGTATTTTTTTCAATAGTATTCAATAATGGTCAAAATGTAGATGGAACTCCAATGTGAATGGTGAATTATGTAGTGATTATTCCTGGAGAATATTTATGTGTCCATAGCATTGGATTCCATGTTTGGGCGTTTCACTATGGTAAAAAATCCAAAAATAGGTGCACTGATCTTATGTTTAAACAACTTGTAACATATGTGACACAATTTTTAGAACATTTATGTGACATCCAGGGAGGATGATTGAAGATCCTAAGTGTGACCGTGAAAAAATTAAACTTATATTTGATTTTCAGGAAGTATAAATGTTGAGAAAATTATGAGAATAAAAATTGTGGTGGTGCATGGACATTTATTTAGTTGTTTCTATGAATTTAAGTCATGTTAACATTTATATAAGCTCTATTTTTTTGTTTCACCTTTACATAAAAAATGATTCAACCATTGAGTTGGAGATCCAGCCTAAACTCATGGCACATACAGGACCAACAAATTTAAATTATCCCAAAGGGAGGTCGTCCAGGCTTTCTTGTGATTGATAGGGAATGTATAGGCCCATAAGAAAGCACATAAAAAGGCCGTGCATTTTCAGGCTGAAGTCCATGTAGATGGTGGGGCACATAGCACACCTACAGACACCATAGATTGAGGTGGTACCATAGAGAGAGATAGAGTAATCTGGGTAGTGTTTGCTTCACTTTGGTTGATTAGCTGCACGACAACAACATTTTTTATTTTATGTGGGAACAACAAAGTGTATACTATTCATACTCTAACAAATGATGAAGGAATATTGTTCGTCCATCTAATTCATGCCTATGGTAAAATAATATCGTCTAATCACATTCATTCCTCTCTCTTTTCAATGTGATTCATTCGATGCTCCCATAGTTTCTGGTTTAATAGTATCATTGTCTGCCTCTCACCACTATATACCAGCAGTAATGTTACTTGCCAGAGCTGATGAATATTACCTGATCATCAGGGATGACAACTGGATATCATATGAGAATCATTTTTGTCACTAGAACAAATTTATATCATGCATGCAATTTAATTTTCAACCATGAAATTAAATGGTCATGTTCCAAAAAGGACGAGGGAAACGAAGTTCTTGAGGGACACATGGATTAGAGTGTGGATTTAATATGAGATACATGTGATGTTAAATTCAAGAATGAAAAGATTTTTTCATTCATTTGAAAAGAAAGAACTTTGAAACTCCCATCATAAATTTTACACAGATTTGAAAATCGTTGAAGCTATGATCATTGGCTGATTAATGGGTCATAGATACGGTATAAATCTCATGATTTAACATGGTGAAGGCTGTGACATTTGACTATAAAATAATCCGCACTAATATGAGAAGAGGTTGTTGATCTTATATAATTTTATATCCCTTGATATTCTTGATAAACAAATACTCCCCAATCATTCAGTTCATGATGGTCCCACATAGAACAACAAAACAATCTTAATTCATAAAGTGATGAGCCATAGAGAATTATTTATTTTTAAGTAGAACTGCCCGCCATCACAATTTTCGAAGATGTGAACCTTGAACAATTTTGGGTTCATGATGACTGAACCACAGAAAAGATTGGTTCATGAAGGAGGTCTGCAAACACTATGCATATATAAAATTAATACCCTCAGTGGAAAAAAATAACAACACCAACACCACAAAAAAACCAAAGGTAGTGTGTGTGATGTGAATACGGATTAACATACATGCACAAAAAATAATTAACAAAATAATTTAAAAGGAAAAATTAATGTATTTGGTGTGTGCACAAAGGGTAATAACACATTTGGTTTTTGTTAAGAAGGGTATTTCATGAAGAATGGATGTGTGTTCTTTCATGAATTGATATGAATGATTTGTAGGAGTGATGCATTGTGTGTGTACATATAAATAAAGAGAAATATCTTTTCCAATGGCCAGCACCCATTTGGGTTGGTATTTCATTATAATTTGTGTGCACAAAAAGAAAAAAGTAGTAGTCGGTGCACATGTGTGAAGTAGAATAAGATGTGAATGAAACTAAATAGTTCATCTAAATGCTACATGCATGATTACATGTATACATGTAAAGAAAAATGAATAAGATTTATTTATGATGGTGTCAGGTAAGGTGATCATTAGTGTTTTAACAATCACATAGGTGTATGTGATTCATTCTAAGAAATAAGATGAAGTTCTAGTGATGTTGGTTTTTTCACAGTATAAGATGAATAAAGAAGTAGGGAACTTGGACAATGCACTAAAGAGTAATAATGATGATTAAGAAGTGGAGTCGGTTTTGAACTAAAGAATAATAGAGAATAAAAAAAGAGATTTAATTTCCTACAAATTTTCATGTGACCACGTGATGTGAATAAAAGTAGATCAATATAAGAACCAATCATTTGTTGTAGAAATAAGACTATCTATATAGGTTGTATAAATAACCAGCAAGAGGATAAATGTTGAACATAGATATCCCCAGTTCCAGGAAGTGGATTGTTTCCCACCTCCATATAATGTGCATGGACTCACAATGGATATAGGATTATATTCATAGCCAATACATTGTTATAGTTATCTCATTATATTAGAGAATCCATGCAGTACTCATTCACATATATGGAAAGTATGTAGATTTTTTGTTGACTAGTGAACCATGTTAAAATATTATGTTCATATTTTTACTTCATTCTATAATTATATGTGATATGATAAAGAGAATAAGAGTATATAGATCCTAACAGGTCAAGAGGAACATAGATAAAAAAGTTTTAATTGAAGTTAAAATTTCCCCAACACAAATTCACATCCCCCAGTTTCAGGTATATCTCAAACTGGTCCTATAAATTGATATTAGGGTTCTTGGTTCACCTCTGTTGGATTCATTACACTAAAATTAGTCACTTTTGAATACTTGAATTTCCATCCTTACTCAACAATGAATTGTAGTTTTGGGGATGATTCATTTATCTTTGAGTAGAAAGCCATATCTACCATGACCAGGATGAACATGAAAAATAAAGTGGAGATAAAGTTAAATAATATACAACTCTTATCTAAAGTATAAGATGTATCTAGTTTCCATACCATTTTTAAAATTAAGATATATTTGGTGTGGAATGTAATCAGAAGGTGGGTCATGTTTCCCCCAAAAATATGGATAATATTCCTACCCCAATTGAACATGATTTATCTGTTAGTAAATTTGAAAAATATTCACATTAGTAAAATGATATCACAAGTAGTGATGATCAATATACATCCAGTCATGAGTTATCTGTTGATAGATTGATAATGATTCTACATGGTATTCTTGAAGAACATTATTCCATGCTTTTTTTGATTATTTAAATGTATACATGATGTTTCCACACACCTAGAGAATGAAAATTATTTTTTTGAGAGGGGCTTGCCAGAAAAAATTATTGAATGTCTAAAGCTCTCCAGACAGGTTGGAGCCTTTAAAGAAACAAAGAGGGAACATGAAATGAGTTTCATAAAATGGATCAATGATTTTGAAGACAAACATAATGGCAATGATACTTTTAAAGTGAATATCCATGAACATTTATATGAGATAAAAAGGTTCACATATGTCAATGAATAATATTTCGAATAAAATTAATAAAAGGTAAATGAAAGTGACTCTTTCTTACAAAACAATGTGAAGCAAAATAAAGATGGAGTAGAAGGTCTAAATAAATATTCAGAAGATATGATGATTAATATATAAAATAAAGAAGTGATTTTCAATATGAAATATCTATAAATGGAATCTCACTTGACCTATCTCTACAAGAATCATATTTGGACTTCACAAAAGAAGGAAATCGTTGCTGCTAGCCGTCAATGTTCATTGAAGGATTCTCCTATCAAAATAACTCCAAAATTTGATTCAAATATTATAGATTCACACAATGATCAATAAAAAGAATCTGATACATAAAATGCACCATCAATACCATCCTATACACATATTTCTAAATGAATTTCCATAAGAAGTGAGGTTTGAGAGAAAAATTATAAACATGTGTAGATGATTAATGATGATAATAAACCTACCACCATGACCTGGTTGGATAGGGAAAAGAATTTGTATGATGACTACCAACAGAGAGCACAACATATCAAGAAGAAGGACCGACAATATAATACCAAAGATTTCATGAAGTCAATATTTGTGGGCCAACGATGGTTCTTCAATAGATTTTGGCATTAGTAATTGGATTGTTGTTTCAATCCCTTAAATGAAAATTCATAAAATAAGACTGCATCAATGGGGAGAAAGAATGGGAAGAATAAAAAACATCAAATGATCTAGAAGCATCTATATACTACAAACATATTTGGAATTATTGTTAATATCTTGATGTATGCACTAAGAGTGGTCTTATGGTTGATATATGTTCACCACAACTTATATCGAAAGATGATGATAAAATAAGACAAAAAATCTGGATAAGAATTAAGAATCATCTTTGGGATGTAGTCGTATGAATTTTGTAAAAACAATATATCCTTAAAAGATTCCTAGAATGTAATGAGAGAATTCTGTGGATTCAAAATCAAAGATGTTCAAGGGTGGTTCTGTAAAGGTTATGGAAGCTGCCCAATGGTTCCTTGTACATGGTTGGTCATATGGCCTCAAGTGCATTTCCCCAAATGCCCGAAGTTGCTGACTAGCAGTGAGGGCCTTGTTTATGATAGTGGGGAAACTATTCCCTCACTGGAAGATTAACATAGTGGAAGTAAAACATATAGAAATAGTGGAAGCTGTAATAATACCATACCAAAAATAAAGATCGGATGTAATAAATAGTTATAGATCACACATCTAAATAATGCATGATACATATGTCAAGGAAAGAATCCAAACAAATAAAAATGTTCGAATATAGCACAAAACCAAACAACAAAACAAATGTTGTAAGTAGCTCTACAACAACACAAGCCTCAAATTGGTCCCATGCTCCCAAACTCCATAGAAATCATGTACTGAAAGTAGAAGGGTGCTTTTCCTTATCTACACATGCAGCAATATAATCTGTTTGGGATCAAAATCATTACGCAAATAGGGTGTGATACTAATCTTGGTAGTAAACCACCAAAAGATATGTTCCTAAAAATTGGTGTATATATATGGCAGGAAATAAACCAAAGAGGCAATAAAAAAGTAATTATTCAAAAGTAAGTAGTCCTACAGTTTTATTTACAAACATTTACATAATAGTACTTAATAAACCAGCCACAAAAACAAGAAACCATATTGATATTTCTCGTAGACGATCCCCTATGGTTCACAATACATTAAAAGATATGTCATGTACTTCCTAAGGAAGACCTATCCTTCAATTCCCCATTTAGTACTGTCTGATCAAAGACTCTCTGAGGAAGCACTCATAGTGAATTCCCTCTATAGTCTTTTAAAGGTAAACTACAGACACTCTAAAGAATCACTCAATGTAAATTTGTATTCTGTCCGCGCAACGTAACTATAGACACACTGAGGGATCGCTCAACATTAATATACCCTATGGTATCATAGTGTGATAATTATAATAGACACTATGGGAAATCTCTCAATGTCAATTTAACCAATTTTCTCACAAAACCAGGTTCCCGTAGCCCTTGGTAAATAAATTATTCATAAAAAATAATCAACAATCAAATTAAACCTCAAAAACAACATGGATAAACATTCTACTATTAATCATTTAATGTCAGATTATATTTACCCCACCCTAAAAATACTAAGCATGGAAAGCAATGAAGCTACCCAATAGGCAAAGCTGGACCAAACTGTCAAAATAAAAAAACATGGGAAAACATCTATAGCCTGGAATAGTTAACCATATTCACAACAAAAAACCACTACCCAAACCAACACGGAATTGTAGGTATTAATAGGGCTATATCCATAGGCACGAAATACCTCGTTCTTTGGTATTGGGATGTTTTCCACATAAAAATTCAAAGACTAACTCTAGAAAGGCACAACCCATCTACCTCAGCATCATGAGATAGATATACATGAATCTTAAGCTTTGAATTCCCATAGAAATTCTTAGATATACCAAAATTTTATAACGTTATACCGAGGATATCTCAGGAGTGAGGATAAATGAGATGATGATGTTCTTAAAGAAGGAAGAACTCAATGATTCGAATACAATGCAACCAACAGAGTATGATTCAGAGAATGGACGATGAGTCGGGGGCTCTGAGAAGATCTGTAATCGTACAATAACTTCTTGATGAGACAGACAAAGAAAAATAGGGTTCTATCAATTAGATATGACCCTTGTCTGTTTAATGAAAAAAAGTTCATGGTGTGTATTTTAAAAGTACACGACATGTACTTTCCCTTTCCGGCCTCCGCATTAGGCAGTCATTATGTCACCACACATAGTTGTGTGCTCGGACATTACACGACCATTAGATGGCTATGTGCAGTAACTGAGTACATGAAGTTTACCTATATGTACACGGTGTGTACTCTATGAATTTTAAGAAATTTCTCTTTTTCCTAAAAACTCATAAAAAACATAAATGGAAAAAAGATTTGGGTTCATACATAATACTCCCTTAAAAAAATTCATCCCCAAATCTCCCTAGAAAGGTGGCGTAGAATAATAATCCTAAAATATATCTGGCCACTACAATCATATATCGGCCTCCCTGTCCCAAGTATCGTCATGTACTCATATGTGCTGCCATATCACTCATACTAGAGGAACAAACTGACCACGATGAACCATCTCAAATAGATCAAAAATTTATATTGGATGCTCCTCAAATGAGGTTTCCACCGTTAAATAAACCTCTTTGGGATGAAAAACATGAGACAGGTCAGAAAAGTAACATCGAAGTTGAGAAATGTAGAAGATATCATGCATAACCTGGTACCTCTGAAGTATGTGTAGCCGATAGGAAACCATTCTGAATCCCTCCAATATCTGAAATGGTCCGACGTACCTTTGTGAAATCATATCCTTCCTCTTAATCCTCATGATTCCTAACCTTGGTGTGACACATAGGAAAACATGATCTCTGACCCTGAACGCTAGAGGTCCTCTCTGTTGATCGGCAAAAGACCTATTTTGCGATTGTTTAGTATCCATCCTCTTCCAAATCATCTCTATATGCCCTGTTGTCTCCTGGACTAGACGAGGTCCTTGTATAGCTACCTCTCCTACCTCTATCCAACATAAGGGAAATCAGTTTGGCCAACTGTACAATGCCACATACTGTGCCATCTGAATAGTTTCGTGAAAACTATTATTGAAGGAAAACTCCCCAAGAGGTATGTGCTTCTCCTAAGAACCTCCAAAATCCAGGATGCAAGCTCGAAGCATGTCCTCAAGCACCTGAATCATACACTTGGACTGGAAATATATCTGAGGATGGTAAGTTATACTATGATGTACTAGTAACACCCCAAGATTCTACGGTACGCTTCTCTTTGAATAATGTGATAGCGTGTGTTGTACGCAACACCGAGTTCTAACAAACCATAACTAATCAAACTAGCCGTTATGAATAGTAATACCTACTTTTTGAAATTATATATATTTTATATTTGAAAATGGACTTCATTTTTGGATTCGGAATATCGAATTTATCCTAAGGTGAAATTTTGGTACATTTCGGATAACTTTCATATTTTGATGAATAGTGAAAATTACTAAATTTTAATTACAAACAACTTTTTTAATCAAAATAATTAATAGTGATAAATTATGAATTTGAGTGGTTTTAAAGTATATTTATAATATATTTACACCATTTAATATAATTTTGGTCATTGGACATAATTTTACAATTAAACCGAACATAAACAAGTGTCAATCTTTTGATAGTTATTATCTCTTAAAAACACGCTTTTTGTTTTGACAGCGGGTATTAATTTTAAATTAATTTCCGCCACTTATGTGTTTTGAATTTAGAAAAATGGATTCCATATTTGGAATCAGGATGTTCAAATTATGTAAATAGGTAACTTTTATTTTTAGACATTTTGAATAATTATTGCGGTAAATATTTTATTTACCATGGTAAAGGATAAATCCGGTAAATAAGGGTTAAAGAATAATATTATAATAATACTAAATTACCCTAAAACCTGTCCTAACCCTATTGGTTGATACATGATCGACCATGGGCATCTTTGGGTTGATTTCAGGACCCCATGGATCCACTTGTAGGTGATAAGGACACTTTATTTTAATTAAGTTAAAATGAATACAAAAATGACACAAGCATATATCTTTTAGAAAAACAATTGTTACATAGGGTTATATATGTTGGATTTTAGATTATAAATATTCATTAGAAAGATAAAACGAGTTCCTACATAATGATATTTTATTTATAATTTTTAGACATTAAATAATTTATTTTATTTATGACACAATGATGATGCAGTAATTACTATAATAGTGAAAAATTAAAATAATTGATATTATAAATACCCAAATAAATATAATAAGAAACTTTTAATGAATTAAACTAATTTTATAAGATAATATGATATATTAGGATTGATTTAATTGACTTTGTTCGAAGTAATCAATCTGTTATGAGTTTCACAAAAATCAACTATTGAATAGTGTCAAAATTGACAAAAAAGAGTTCTTGAATGAATATTATATTATGAATTGATATTAAATTCCTAAAAATATAAGGATCGGACAAGAGACTTATATCATTATAGGATCATCATTAATGGACCACTTGGGGGTCTCTTGGATGTATATAGTAAGATTATTAACCATATTATATAAAAATACAAAGAGACATTGTAAAAGTGAAACTAATTAACATAGAGTTAATACTTAAAGATAAGGTTAATATAAGTACCCAAACCTGTCTAAATTATATTGGATGAGTTTTTGTCGACCCATCCCCACCTTAAACTTTGAATAATAAACTTTGGAGCCATTAGAAACCGAATATGAATTTATTATAAATTAATATTTCTAGCTTTTCCAAAGATGCCCCGCACCCCTCTTATAAAAGGGCACTCCTCCTTCTCATTTTTTCACACCTTCAAAGCCTTTTGGTTCGGACAAACTCTTCCCAAATACTCTACCAACATCCCTCAATACAACCTAGGGGCCTTAGTTTGATCAGAAAGCCAACCTAAGGAGCCCTTTTGATCAAATCAAAAGGAAGAACCCGAAGAAAAGGTAATGATTTCACCACCCTTTTCTAAGTTCCTTTCTTCTTCCACTTCTTCTTTCTTTGTTCTTACCATTCTAAAATAATAACTACAGTATCTTACAAATAATATGATGTTATTATAAATATGTTACAACCATATTCAGTATTCTATCCACCCTTTGAATAACATGTCACCATACGTGCGTACGTACGGCTTACCGTCTCCACGTCGTGGTGTAATCGTTATTCAATATATTATTATTTGGATGGGTATAATAATGTTGTGTAACTAATGTAAATAATAAATATAACATGTTAATGATTCTGTATATATGATATACCATCCATTTATATATTATTTTAATATCAAAAGAATGATATTGTCGCTCCTGCGTACGTACGGACTACCGTCTCCACGAACGCGATGAGATTCATTCTCCATCGTATCCATTCAAGTATAATTATCATTTGATGATTTAAAAATTGATGTTTAAGGACTTGATATCATTCTGGATATGTATAATATAAAACCTATCCTTTACAAACATGTCTTACGTAACAAAACATATAAAAGAAAACAAGTAAGTTAACACCCGAAACAACGATAATACTAAGATATTATTATCAAATCAATATTAAAAGATCATATGTGATATCATATTAATGTATATGATTATTTTATAATTTAATAAAAATTATTTCACCATTATACAGGAGGTTAACCTACCCCAACCAAGAAAAAGTACAAGGTAAGGGTTATTTCACAATCTCTTCATTATCCGAGGTTGTTTATACGTAATAATCTACTAGGATTTATTTATCATCCACATCCATGTTTCTTCGAAATGTATTTCAAAAAATATTTATTTTTTACAAGAATATGGGTTAAAGTCATTTATACCCTTGTTTGACTTTTTATAAGATGTTTATAAAGGAATCTTTCCGTCGTTTTCTAAACAAGGTCCTTTTTAACCTTTTTGACAGAATTAAGGTAAGAATGTTTTTTTAACTTATACGGCGGGTGCGGCTATTTTCCGCCATTATAAAATCTTCAAAGACTACCTTACAAGATTATAAGAATATTTTCAAAGAAAATGTTTTATTTTATATGGATCTTAAATGATTTCAAAATAAAAGGAGATATTTCTTTAAAAAGAATTTTGATTTCATCTATGTCAACATCCTTTGATGGATTTTAAGATTATTTGAAGTTGATTTATTATACAAAACTTCTATATTGTATTGAAGGTTTTGTGATATGTTTGACTGTGGATGTGCTATTTTAATACCATTCATAGTTTATGGTGAAAGTATTGACATTTCGTATGCTAGTTTTAATACGAATGTTTATGTTATGTTTAAACCTTTTATTATGGGAATGCATTGGACTTAATATGTGACGGGTGGAACCCGCTATAGCTCCTCGATGCATCGGTAGGTATCATGAGACAAACTAGTGTCTTGGCACAAGGAGTTAACAAAATCTTATTTGTAGTCTTGGCACGAGGCCTTGGCTATGTGGTTATGATAGTCTGGCATTATTCATTCCATCATTATGAAAGAGGTTTTTGATTTTTCATGTGATTATTCGATTAGTAGAATAACCATGTGAATACGTAAATGGAATTATCTCATTTTATTTATTCCATACTTTGTTAAAAGATAATGTTTAAAAGGCTTTTGTTTTAGTTATACATTTCCTTAAATGTTTATTCTTATTTATGAAAGTTTCCGCTATATTGTTATCCTTTCTGGGCATTTGAGATCAACCCTTTTCTATGTTTTATTTTTCCCAGGAAGTGATGAAGTAAATTATGAATGACCTGCAGGGATATTATGTGGGGATATGAGTGTGGGTTATGGAGACAATATGTTGTTGTAGTAGTTTTTAATTTTATGACGTAATGTAAGACTTAAGAATATATCTAGTGTTTCCAAGACTACTAAACCAATCGGTCTTTCGAGATTTGATCTTTCTTGTGATCATACCAATGTTATGTAATAATGCACCGACTCTGGGTAACTGGGGTCGGGGCATTACAGTTGGTATCAAAGGAAGTTTAGTACAAACCTTGGAAGCTAGATTTAGATAAAATCTGATTAGAGCACATAGACCTAAGATGAACTTTGAGGATTAGTATAGAATAACTTCCTAGAATTTTGGTATTGTAGAGATTTTGTGACTTTTCCGAGCAAAACATCCCTGTCTGGATACGAGCAGGTAGAGGCGGCTCTGGCACAGATGTACCTAGGGGTAAAACCTGAAAACACCACTTTGAGCTAGACTCAAACGGGAACTGGTGCATGACAACGGGCCTTGTTGCACTCTTGGTTACGACACTCCCACGGGATATGCTTAAGAGAACTCTCATTTTCTTTACAAATCATTATGAAGGGTTTATGAGTATATACTTCCTCAAAGAAAACATTTTTATGATTATGGATTATATCCATAAATAGTTCAATTTATGTTAAGTGTTTTATAAGTATGGGATTATGTATTTTGATTCATAAACTGATCTAGTTTATGCCATTGTTTAGAAATGGCTCCTAGTGGAAGAAATGGAAACCGTATCACTGCACGCGCTCCATGTAGGGATTTCCCTCCTGCTCAAGATAATTATAGTGGGGCTGGTGATGCAACTGGTGCCGATCAGCTAATCACCATACTGGGACAACTTACTCAGTTTATGAATAAAAACCTTACCCGTATGGAGCACCCTGATCCGCAGCATGGAGGATCAATGTTAGATCGATTCATGAGGCAACAACCACCAACGTTCAATGGTAGTACAAATCCCTTAGTAGCTGAGGAATGGATATTTTCCCTAGAGAAAATATTTCAGGCTTTGGGGAGCAGTGAAAGGGAAAAAGTTATCATGGCAGTTTACCGCCTCACTGGAGATGCTGATCAATGGTGGTAATTAATTCAAAACATGAAGGAAGATGATGAAGTATCAAATATGGAATGGAGGGAGTTCAATGATCTGTTTTTAGAAAAATACTTTCCTTGCGACCATCGAGCAGATATGGAAAGGCAATTTCTAAGTCTGAGACAGAAGGAGGATGAGAATGTCACAAACTATAAGGCTAACTTTACAAGGTTAGCGAGGTATGATGGAGATTATATTCGCCACCCAAGAAGTAAGATTGATCGTTTCTTTGATGGGTTAAAAACCATTTCTCCGTCGAGCATTAGTCTCACAATCCTTTTCATCGTAGGAAGACATTGTCTCATGTTCTATCAAGACCGAAAAGGAATTCTCTAAGTCTTATGACTTTAAAGCAAAGAAAGAGAAGAAGAGACCTGCTGATCAATCTGGGAATGGAAATAAGGGGAAGAAGTGAAAGGTTGAATATTCATCTTGTGGTAAATGAGGGAAGAAACATCCTGGTACTTGCTTGAAGGGAATGGGAGTCTGTTACAAGTGTGGTGAAAAAGGCCACCAAGCTCGTGATTGCAAAGGGAAGAAGGAAGCCACCAATGTTCAGTGCTACAATTGCAGGGAGATGGGACATTATGCGAATGAATGTCCTAAGCGTCAGGAGAACTTACCCCAGAAAAGGCCAAGGGATCAAGGCCAAGCTTATGCTATCACTACTGCTGAGGTAGAAGCTCCTAAAAACGTGGTGGCAGGTAATTTAATGGTTTCCTCAAGTTTAGAAAATTCATTATTTGATTCTGGATCATCACATTGTTTCATATCTTCCCAGTTTTCTAATAAAATTAGATATTTCCAATTTGATTTAACAAGGGAGTTGTCAGTTAAAACTCCTAAGGGAAGTATCATTGCAACAAAGTTTTGTGAATCAGTCCCCATTAGAGCACATAAATGTTCGTTATCTGCTGATCTCATCGTCATACCTATGATTGAGTTTGACATAATCCTCGGTATGGACTGGCTTTCGGACTATGATGTGAAGATTAATTGTAAGAAGAAAGAGGTTACGATTCTTGATGATAATGATAAGGAGCACCTTATCTTTAGAGCAGAATCGTCACCACCTAATTCTTATTTAGATCCACCCCCAGTAGCTCAACTTAATTCAATTATTGAGGAGGAAGAGAATGAAATAACTGTCGGTGAGGAAAGGAATGTTCAAATAGAGGATGTACCTGTTGTGAAATAATTTGTAGATGTATTTCCGGAAGATTTACCTGGACATCCTCCAGAACGAGAAGTTGAGTTTTCCATTGATTTAATTCCTGGATCAAGGCCTATATCGAAGACCCCTTATAGAATGGCCACTGTAGAATTAGTTGAACTAAAGAAACAACTAGAGGAATTCAGTAATAAGGGATTTATTCTCCCTAGTGTTTCTCCATGGGGAGCCCCTGTTCTTTTTGTTAAAAAGAAAGATGGATCTATGAGGTTATGTATCGACTACAGGGAGATCAATGCTATAACGATAAAGAACAAGTATCCCATGCCTCGTATTGATGATTTATTTGACCAACTACATGGAGCTCAATACTTTTCAAAGATTGACCTTCGATCTGGATACCATCAGTTGTGTGTAAAGAAGGAAGACATTCCGAAGACAACATTTCGAACCAGGTACGAGCATTACGAGTTTACTGTAATGCCTTTTGGATTGACTAATGCACCCTCTGTATTCATGGATCTGATGAATAGAGTTTTCAAGGAGTATCTCGATGAATTTGTGGTGTTATTTATTGATGATATCTTGGTATACTCCAAAACCTACGAAGATCATGAAAATCACTTGCGCATTATCTTGAAGACTCTGAAGAGGCATGAATTATATGGGAAGATTAGCAAGTGTGAATTCTGGCTTCAGGAGATTTCTTTTGTTGGTCATATTGTCTCTAAAGATGGAATCTCTGTTGATCCTTCTAAGACCAAGGCAATCCATGAATGGCCAGCACCTACGAGTATAACTGAGGTACACAGTTTTATTGGTTTGGCAGGTTATTATCGATGTTTCGTCCAAAATTTTGCCCGATTGGATAACCCATTAACGAAGCTCACACATAAAGGGGTTAAATTTGTTTGGACAATAGAGTGTGAAGAATGTTTTGAAGAACTGAAGAAAATATTAGTCAATGCTCCTATACTGACTCTACCATCGGGGAATGATGGGTTCATTATTTATAGTGATGCATCGAAGAAAGGACTTGGTTGTGTCCTTATGCAGAATGATAGAGTTATTGCCTATGCATCACGAGAGTTGAAAATTCATGAAACAAACTATCCTACTCATGATCTCGAGTTAGAAGCTGTGATCTTTTCTTTGAAGAAATGGTCGCACTACCTCTATGGTGAAAAATGTGAGATTTATACTTATCACAAGAGTTTGAAGTATATTTTCTCACAAAAAGAACTCAACATGAGGCAAAGGAGATGGCTTGAATTACTCAAGGATTATGATTGTACGATACACTACCACCCAGGGAAGGCAAACATGGTGGCAGATGCTTTGAATAGAAAATACCATGGAGTTTTGAACAATATGAGAATTGAAAGGGATCCAATTTTCATGGATCTAATGAAGATGGACATGGGAATAACCAGGGAAGGTAAAACATCAATGTTTTTTCAAATTGTTGCCAAACCATCTTTACTTGAAAGGATTAAGAGTTCTCAGACCGATTATGAAGAATTCCAAAAAAAGATTAAAGCTGTGAATGATGCGAGATTGAGAGGCTTTGTGTATGAAGATGGAATTTTGAAACTCGGGAAGAGACTTTGTGTTCCCGATTTACCTGATCTAAAAATGGAATTGATGGATGATGCTCATAGTTCCAATTTCTCTATACACCCTGGGAGCACCAAAATGTATAGAGATTTGAAGGAACATTTTTGGTGGGACAACATGAAGTGGGATATTGCTGATTTTGTGTCAAGATGTATGGTTTTTCAACAAGTGAAAGCTATAAGGCAACATCCTGGAGGAGTCATGCAACCCCTTCCCATACCGGAGTGGAAATGGGACAATATTACGATGGACTTTGTCATGGGGCTACCAAAGACTCCTAGAAGGAATGATGCAATATGGGTTATTGTTGATCGTCTTACCAAGTCAGCACATTTTCTTGCTATAAGAGAAGATCTACCCCTGGAACGTCTAGCAAGACTATATATTAATGAATTTGTGAGACTTCATGGAGCACCCTTATCAATTGTTTCTGATCGTGATCCCCGTTTTACTTCAAGATTTTGGAGAAGTCTTCAGAAATCCCTGGATACTGAACTTCATTTGAGCACTGCTTACCACCCTCAGACAGATGGACAATCAGAATGGAGTATTCAGACCATAGAAGACATGTTGAGATCTTGCTCACTTGACTTTCAGGGTATGTGGGATCAATATTTACCACTGGTAGAATTTTCCTATAACAATAGCTTCCATTCGAGTATTCAGATGGCACCATATGAAGCGTTATACGGAAAGAGATGTTGTACACCAACCTGTTGGGATGACGTTGGTGAAAGAAAACTTGTAGGCCCAGAACTGGTGGAGGAAACGGTGGAAAAGGTGAAAGTAATTCAAAATCACATCAAAGCAGCTCAAAGTAGGCAGAAGAGCTATGACGATAATCGAAGGAAGGATTTGGAATTTCAAGTCGGTGATCATGTTTTCATGAAGGTATCTTCGTGGAAGGGAGTCATACGTTTTGGTAAGAAAGGTAAATTGAGTCCCAGGTACATCGGACCTTTCGAAATTTTAGAACGAATTGGGGTTGTAGCTTACCGATTGGCAATGCCGCCAAGTCTCTCCAAAGTTCACGATGTGTTCCACGTATCCATGTTGAGGAAATACATGCCTGATCCAACGCATGTACTCACCTATGAGGAATTAGAACTGGAACCTGATCTGTCTTATTGCGAAGAGCCCGTCAGGATTCTTGATACGAGAGAACAAGTACTGAGAAACCGGACGACGCGTCTGGTAAAAGTTTTGTGGAGAAACCATAAGATGGAAGAGGCAACGTGGGAACCCGAGGAACTTATGATGAAGAACCACCCGAGTCTTTTCATGTGATAAGTATTATAGAAATTTCGAGGACGAAATTATTTGAAGGAGGGGATAATGTAACACCCCAAGCTTCTACGGTACGCTTCTATTTGAATAATGTGATAGCGTGTGTTGTACGCAACACCGAGTTCTGACACACCATAACTAATCAAACTAGCCGTTATGAATAGTAATACCTACTTTTTGAAATTATATATATTTTATATTTGAAAATGGACTTCATTTTTGGATTCTGAATATCGAATTTAGCCTAAGGTGAAATTTTGGTACATTTTGGATAACTTTCATATTTTGATGAATAGTGAAAATTACTAAATTTTAATTAAAAACAACTTTTTTAATAAAAATAATTAATAGTGATAAATTATGAATTTGAGTGGTTTTAAAGTATATTTAGAATATATTTTTACCATTTAATATAATTTTGGTCATTGGACATAATTTTACAATTAAACCGAACATAAACAAGTGTCAATCTTTTGATAGTTATTATCTCTTAAAAACACGCTTTTTTGTTTCGACAGCGGGAATTAATTTTAAATTAATTTCTGCCACTTCTGTGTTTTGAATTTAGAAAAATGGATTCCATATTTGGAATCAGGATGTTCAAATTATGTAAATCGGTAACTTTTATTTTTAGACATTTTGAATAATTACTGCGGTAAATATTTTATTTACCATGGTTAAGGGTAAATCCGGTAAATAAGGGTTAAAAAAATAATATTATAATAATACTAAATTACCCTAAAACGTATCTTAACCCTATTGGTTGATACATGGTCGACCATGGTCTTCTTTGGGTCGATTTTGGGACCCCATGGATCCACTTGTAGGTGATAAGTACACTTTATTTTAATTAAGTTAAAATGAATACAAAAATGACACAAGCATATATCTTTTAGCAAAACAATTGTTACATAGGGTTATATATGTTGTATTTTAGATTATAAATATTCATTAGAAATATAAAAAGATTTCATACATAATGATATTTTATTTATAATTTTTAGACATTAAATAATTTATTTTATTTATGACACAATGATGATGCAGTAATTACTATAATAGTGAAAAATTAAAATAATTGATATTATAAAAACCCAAATAAATATAATATGAAACTTTTAATGAATTAAACTAATTTTCTAGGATAATATGATATATTATTATTGATTTAATTGACTTTGATCGAAGTAATGAATCTGTTATGAGTTTCACAAAAATCAACTATTGAATAGTGTCAAAATTGACATAAAAGAGTTCTTAAAAAAATATTATATTATTAATTGATATTAAATTCCTAAAAATCTAAGGATCGGACAAGAGACATATATCCTGATAGTTTCATCATTAATGGACCTCTTGGGGGTCTCTTGGATGTATATTGTAAGTTTATTAACCAAATTATATAAAAATACAAAGAGACATTGTAAAAGTGAAACTAATTAACTTAGAGTTAATACTTAAAGATAAGGTTAATATAAGTACCCAAACCTGTCTAAATTCTGTTGGTTGAGTTTTTTTAGACCCATACCCACCTTAAACGTTGAATAATAAACTTTGGAGCCATTAGAAACCGTATATGAATTTATTATAAATTAATATTTCTAGCTTTTCCAAAGGTGCCCCTCACCCCTCTTATAAAAGGGAACTCCTCCTTCTCATTTCTTCACACCTTCAAAGCCTTTTGGTTTGGCCAAACGCTGCCCAAATACTCTCCCAACTTCCCTCACTACAACCTAGGGGCCTTAGTTTGATCAGAAAGCCAACCTATGGAGCCCTTTTGATCAAATAAAAAGGAATAATAAGTTCCTTTCTTCTTCCACTTCTTCTTTCTTTGTTCTTACCATTATAAAATAATAACTCCAGTATCTTACATATACTGTGATGTTATTATAAATATGGTACAACCATATTCAGTATTCTATCCACCCTTTGAATAACATGTCACCATACGTGCGTACGTACGGCTTACCGTCTCCACGTCGTGGTGTAATTATTATTCAATATATTATTATTTGGATGGGTATAATAATGATGTGTAACTCATGTAAATAATAAATATAACATGTTAATGATTCTGTATATATGATATACCATCCATTTATATATTATTTTAATATCAAAAGAATGATATTGTCGCTCGTGCGTACGTACGGACTACCATCTCCACGAACGCGATGAGATTCATTCTCCATCGTATCCATTCAAGTATAATTATCATTTGATGATTTAAAAAATGATGTTTAAGGACTTGATATCATTATGGATATGAATAATATAAAACCTATCCTTTACAAACATGTCTTACGTAACAAAACATATAAAGGAAAACAAGTAAGTTAACACCTGAAACAACGATAATACTAAGATATTATTATCAAATCAGTATTAAAAGATCATATATGATATCATATTAATGTATATGATTATTGTATAATTTAATAACAATTATTTCACCATTATACAGGAGGTTAACCTACCCCAACCAAGGAAAATTACAAGGTAAGGGTTATTTCACAATCTCTTCATTATCCGAGGTTGTTTATACGTAATAATCTACTGGGATTTCTTTATCATCCACATCCATGTTTCTTCGAAATGTATTTAAAAACATATTTATTATTTACAAGAATATGGGTTAAAGTCATTTATACCCTTGTTTTACCTTTTATAAGAGGTTTATAAAGGAATATTACCGTCGTTTTCAAAACAAGGTCCTTTTTAACCTTTTCGACAGAATTAAGGTAAAAATGTTTTTTAACTTATATGGCGGGTGAGGCTATTTTCCGCCGTTATAAAATCTTCAAAGCTTCCCTTACAAGTTTATAAGAATATTTTCAAAGAAATTTTTTTATTTTATATGGATCTTAAATGATTTCAAAATAAAAGGAGATATTTCTTTAAAAAGAATTTTGATTTCATCTATGTCAACATCCTTTGATGGATTTTAAGATTATTTGAAGTTGATTTATTATAAAAAACTTCTATATTGTATTGAAGGTTTTGTGATATGTTTGACTGTGGATGTTATATTTTTATACCATTCATAGTTTATGGTGAAAGTATTGACATTTCATATGCTAGTTTTAATACGAATGTTTATGTTATGTTTAAACCTTTTCATATGGGAATGCATTGGACTTAATATGTGATAGGTGGAGCCCGCTATAGGTCCTCGATGCATCGGTAGGTCTCATGAGACAAACTAGTGTCTTGGCACAAGGCCTTGACAAAATCTTATTTGTAGTCTTGGCATGAGGCCTTGGCTATGTGGTTATGATAGTCTGGCATTATGCATTCCATCATTATGAAAGTGGTTATTGATTTTACATGTGATTATTCGATTAGTAGAATTACCATGTGAATAAGTAAATGGCATTATCTCATTTTATTTATTCCATACATTGTTAAAAGTTCAAGTTTAAAAGGCTTTTGTTTTAGTTATACATTTCCTTAAATGTTTATTCTTATTTATGAATGTTTCATCTATATTGTTATCCTTACTGGGCATTTGAGCTCACCCCTTTTCTATGTTTTATTTTACCCAGGATGTGAAGAAGTAAATTATGAATGACCTGTAGGGATATTATGTGGGGATATGAGTGTGGATTATGGAGACAATATGTTGTTGTAGTAGTTTTTCATTTTATGATGTAATGTAAGACTTATGAATATATATAGTGTTTCCAAGACTACTAAACCAATCGGTCTTTCGAGATTTTATCTTTCTTGTGATCATACCAATGTTATGTAATAATGCACCGACTCTGCGTAACTAGGGTCGGGGCGTTACAGAACTTGTGCACCCAAATCCCTCTAATGTCCCTACGAGACCTGAGAGGTACAATGTGAATCCCTGTCTAAAACAATGGAGTGTGTAACCCCATGTAGATGTACAATCTCTTGGATGTACAACCATCCTCACTCATTAAAATTGAAGGTCTCCATGATTGGAAAGAAGTGGGAATCATTCATGAGTCTATCAATGAACACCCATACATCATCATTCCCTTGAGGAGACCTCAGCAAACCTATCACGAAGTCCATCATGACATCATTCCATTTCTACTCGGGAATTGGTAACTACTGAAAATTCCCTGATGCTCGCAAATGCTCCTCCATCACCTACTAACCGATGGGACATCTCATGAGAAACTCATAAACACCTCTCTTCATACCTGGACACCAAAAATGATGGTGTATATCACAATACATATTTAGGACACCAGTATGAACTGCCCAAACTGAGGAATGAAAGTCCTGCATCAACTCCTCATGTATGTCTTCTGGAACCCACACACGTCCATGAAAATTCAAGATCTCATCCTTTCCTACTATCCATCCAAGAATAGGGTCTTCTCCTTCAACAATCGTCCTTATGACTAGGCCTTCAAAAACTGATAACTGCCTAATTTTCCATTGATTGAGTAGAGTAGATGTAACATCGATACAATATAGAAACATCTACATCTTTCTAACTTGCACCTCCAAATGCATCTTAGTGAACATATCTATAAGCTTCCACTCAATGCTGGCCTCCTGAACTACTTGAACCTGAGTCCTCCTGCTCAAAGATTCAGCCACATTGTTTCCCTTCCAAGGCGTGTAGGTAAAGTCAATGTCAAAATACTGAAGGAAATCATCTGATCATAGATTTATCAAATTCAGTTCACGATGACTGAAGATATACATGAGACATTTTTGGTGGGTGAAAACCAAAAAATTCATTCCCAACAAGTAGTGTCTCCAAAAGGTTAATGCATGATCAACTATAGCTAGTTATAAATCCTTCGTCGGGTAGTTCCTCTCATGTGGCCTCAACTGCCTAGACCCGTACACAACTACCCCTTCCCTCTGAATAATCACTACTCCTAGCCTAATACCTGTTGCATCACAGTAAACAATATAGCTCCTACACGACTATGAAAAAAACTAGTATCGGTGCTGAAGTTAACCTCCCCATCATCCCCTGAAAGGATGACAGACAATAATATGACAACAATTACTTCTCACCCTTGTAGTTGAGGCCATTCAGTGGTACTGATAATCAAGAAAAATCATATATGAAATGTCTAGAGTAACCATCCATTCATTGAAAACTCCCTACCTCAAAGAAGTTATTCGGAAACTACCAAGAATCTTCTGCTCTCACATTCTTTGTTTCTACTTATACTCTTATCTCTGTGATAAAATGATTCAATAAGTGAATTGGGTCCATAAAAACGTGTCATTTTGAGAGATTATCATATGACGTATGCTCTCTCCATTTACTCAAAATGATCTCATGATGTGTGGCATGGCCGTGTTGTGTTTGAGAGTACACCATGATATCGTTCACGAAGACAACAACCAATGAATCCATGTATATATGGAACACATAGTTCATCAGTGCCATGAAATTTTCAGGCACATTCGTGAGACAGAACAACATAACCACGTACTCATATAGACCATACCTACTCTAGAAGGATGTAATATGTCTATCTGATGGTCTAACATGAAACTGATGGTAACTGACCTTAATGTCAATCTTCAAAAATATTATGGATCCTATAAGGTGGTCAAAGAGATAATCAATCCTTGGAAAGGGATTTCTATTCTTAGGCAACAACTGGTTAAACTTTTGATAATACACACAATGTCTGATGGTACCGTCCACCTTATTCGCAAACAGGACAGGAAAACCCAAAGGAGAAGTACTGGGTCAGATGAAACCCTTTGCCTTCAACTCCTCCAACTACGTATTGATCTCCTAAAACTCTGGTTTAGCCATCCTATAAGGATGAATGGACACTGGTTCCAATCGAGGATCAATAACAATAGAAAAGTAAACCTCTTGATCTAGAAGAAAACATGAAATGTCCTCTAGAAAGACATCCTATAAATGATCCCCCACTAGAGGAAATTGCATCTGTGTAGTCCCCTTTTCATCCAGATACAAACTAGAAATATGGTATGTAACTCTTCCCAACCCAGGATTCTCGGGTCCTTCTTTTCTCTCCTGATCATTGCATTCTCCCTTATGAAGAAACTGACCACCCTCTAGTTATGTGAAACTCACCTTATGATGATAGTAGTCGAAAAAATCATGGATGATAACTAACCAGTCCATTCTGAGAATGACATAATATCTCATTATCTATTGTACAAAAATGTCCGATCTTGCTACATGATCACACTCTAATAGGACTCTCGACCAATGTGGACAAATATGCTCGCTCTTCCCGCACTGTTACCACACCACCTGGCTACCAGAAGAAGTGTCCTGCGTCCTTGGATCTCCACACAAAGACTCTCTGATGTGCTTATTTCTATCTTTAAGAGAATCACTAACTCTTGATGCAGAACCTCCCTAACTCACATATAAGGCCCCGGCCTTAAACCTTACTTAATATTGATTTAAATGAATAATTCACGTCGAGGATCTTTTCGGGTTTAGAATTTTAGAGAATTAGAACATAACTATTACATCTCAAAAGATTACAAAGTAGTCACTTCTACTAAGTTTCCATAATAAAAAAAAACTCTTAAAAAGAAACGTGTCTAGTTCCATGTTTTATATAGGATGACATTTCCTTGATCCCATCCTTGACCTTATTCCACATTAAGTCCTGTGAAAACATTTCAAAAAAAACATGGGGTGAGCATAAAAAGCTCAGTAAGGGATACAGAAAGAATGAAAACTGTTAGTTTTTCAACCATCAAATAAACCATATATACTCTATCAAAGTAATACATTAACCTTCATGAAGTAGTAAAAACTCTTCACTGAATAAAGTATCATTACTTACCTTTTTGTAACCAATGTATTACCAAGAAATCCATAAAAAGAACACATAACATATATAAAGGTAACTTGGGACATAAACATACTTAAGTGGAATAACCATACGGTCGACTTCCACACATATCACTTAATGGAATAGCCATGCGGACAATTTCCATACATACATAATGGAATAGCCATACGGCCGACTTCCATACCCAATGCATTGGAGTTTATAACGTAACCACCCGTCCTGGTATTCACGGCACCACCCGTCATATGGTTTATAATGTAACCACCTGTTAAAATGTCCATGTACCAGTATAAAATCATAAAACATAAAACCAATATAAAGGAATGATAACATATCCACATTTCAATCACAATATATCATAAATATATTGACATAATAGAATACTTTATCAAAACCATTATCGATACCAAAATACATAAAAGAGTATATGGTATTTATTTTATTCTAAAAACATTACGGCTTCTTGAGAAAACCAAAGACCAAATAATACTCGCGGCGGCGGAAAAGTTCATTGTCGCCGCGTACGTTAAAAGAAACATTCCTTTTTGTCGTTTTGTAAAACGCTTCGTTGAAAAAGATTCCTTTTGTATAAAAGTAAAAGTAAAAGGTTTTTATACACCGTATAAAAGAAATTTGTGTATAAAACGAAATATGCCTCAATGAAAGGATATTGAGACGAAGTCCCTTACCTTAGGTCCGACTAGACTCGATCGTTCTTTAACGTCCTGAATAATAAATTTGAGTTAATTTATACTTGATTAATAACCTTTTTAAAGTTCATTATTCCTTTTATATCGCTTATTTACATGTTATAAACATTATGTAACCATTTATGTTAATAATGTTTGTTTTGTCAATATTTGGTTCTTAAGTCGAAAGTGGACTTCTTACAATTACATGTTGTTCGTGTGGTCAAAGGTTCTTTATATCCAGAATGAAATTCCAAATTTGGATATAATATGTATCATATATATCCAGAATATAAATGTATTTATAATATTACATAATCATTTAGAGGTAAGAAATGAAATGCACCGTTCATGGAGACAGTAAGCCGTATGTACGCATGAACACTACTTTCATTTCTTTGTCATATTAATGGAATTAAAACTAAATGAGAGGTATGTATATTTTAATTCTAGAATTATATTCATCATTTAGATATATCATTAATTATATATATCCATTATATACATGTATGTTTAATAGTACATTACATTTGGGGATAAGAAATGAAATGAACCGTTCATGGAGACGGTAAGCCGTACGTACGCATGAACGCTACTTTCATTTGTTTGTCATATTAATGGAATTAAAACTAAATGAGAGGTATGTATATTTTAATTCCAGAATTATATTAATCATTTAGATATATCATTAATTATATATATCCATTATATACATGTACTTTTAATAGTACATTACATTTGGGTATAAGAAATGAAATGCACCGTTCCTGGAGACGGTAAGCCGTACGTACGCATGAACGCTACTTTAATTTCTATCTCATACTTTAATAGAATGAAATAATAATGATATAGAGGTATATTATAATTCCATTATAACATCATATATAATAACTTTAAATCCATCCTTTACACGTCCCACATATGGCATTAACGAATCACATCACTTTGAGGGGGCGGTAGTCCGCACTTCCTTAAATGAAGATATCGTGTTTACCCATAATGGAAACCATAAAGGTATGACCAAAATGAAAAATACAGAAGCTCAAAGAAAAAATAAACATATTATATATCATATATAAAAATAGTGACATCATTATGGCCACCCTTGAAGGTGTTAAATGAGTATTGAATAATCATCGTTTCGGGAGGCAGAATTTCGCCATCCACAGAAACCGGATGTTCGTTAACCATTTGATGTAGTTGTGTGAGAGTGTAGATCGAATAAATCTTATAACAACATCCTAGTATATTGAAGATATTTGTGTTGTTAAAAAATAAGTAAATAAAAAGAGTTTAGAGGGTTGGAGAAGAAAAATAAAACAAATGAACAAGAGAGAATGAATTACCTTTAAAAGTGTAACTCCTTTTGATTTGAGACTAAAGGATTCCTTTGAAAATATTCTGCCCAAAGGGAATCCTCTGAGATGAGTAGAGGGATGTGGAGAGATTAATTTGGCAGGGGTTGGCCGAGAAAAAGGCTTGAGGAGTGTGTGAAATGAGGTAGAGGTGGGGGCCTTTTATAAGAGGAGAGGAGGGGCACTTTTAGAAAGTAAAGAAATATTACTTTATTTGAAAATGTGTTTCGGTTTTAAAAGGTCCCACATTGATATAATTCGTGTATAAGGTGATAAGGGTTAGAAATCCACTCATACAATTGGGTTTGGACATGGTAAGTTCATAGATTTTACATTATCTTTCCATTTTATTTAAATCGTCAAATAATGATGTCATCACTGCATCATTATTATGTCATAAATAATTTATTTTATTTAATGTCTAAAATTATAAAGAAAACTACTATGATGTAGGAAATATTTTTAGCTTTCCAATGACTATTTATAATCAAAAATCGGATCCTTATTACCCCACGTAAAAATTGTTTTCGTAAAACATATTATGTTTGTGTCATTTTTACTTTTACATTAAATAAAAAGTTATTTATGTCATTTCCCAACCAAAGTGTCTCCATGGGGTCCCCAAGTTGACCCATGACTTGTCTTTGTCGTACATGACACAACCAATGAGGGTATAACATGTTTCAAGCTCATCTTATTTTATTAAAGCATTATTTTTACCTTAAACTACACTAATTACCACTAATCGCGATTAAGAACTTAATAAGTTACTATTCACCAAAAAATTATTATAATCTCATTGAACCACATTTTACTTCTTAATGAAAAGCATGTATGTCGGATTTTTCAAATTAAAAACACAATGATGGAAAAATGTCATTTAAACGGAAAATCAGTCTTTATAAGTACCACTTAGTGGTTTCACTATTCATCAAAAATTGAAGTTTTACAGAAAATTACAAAAAATTCACCCTAAACTATATTAGATATTACGAATTTAAAAATGTTATCTATTTTAAAAAATTCAAAACATATAAGTCACATTAATTAATTTAATAATTAATTCCCGCTGTCAGAGCAAATAGCGTGTTTTTATGAAACAATAAGTATCAAAAGATTGACACTAGTTTAAGTACGATTTCAAAGTGAAATTAATTACAATGACCACTATTGGATTTAATGATAAAAATATTTTCTAATTTCACTTTAAAACCAATTCAAAAGATAATATAATCATATAAATAAATTAGATTAAAAAGAGGTTTTGAATTAAAATACAACATTTTACACTATTCATTAAAAAAATGAACTTTATCAGAAAGGTACCAAAAATTTACACAAAGTAAATTTTGATGTCCTGATTCTAAAGAAGAGTTATATTTGGTCCAATATAATTTATAAGTTCGATCAAATCTTTATTTAATGATGGTTCTCCGTCAAAAGGTGATTAGTGGACCTTTTGTTAAAATTAGGGTATAAATGCCTAAAATTGAACTCTATCCATATTTTAAGCCATTATCTTTTATTGGGTAAATGTAAAAACATTTAAAAACATATATAATCATATTTTAGTTATTTCTATCCATTCCCGCCAGTACAACGGCTACTCGTTAACTAAAATTTAAAATAATAATATTTTATTACTTGTGTGCAACGTAAGTTTCCAAAGAAACTCATCATTGCGTACCGAGTACACTATCGAACGTAGAAACCCATTTTAATTAAAATTAATATTTAATTCGTAAATATTAATAAATATGAAAATTCTTTATTCTTTATTTACCTGGGATGTTACATCCTTCCCCCCTTTTGGGAATTGCATCCTCGCAATTTTATTCACTTATCAAAATAAGTGGGGGTATTGGTCCCTCATAGAATTTTCAGATTCCCATGTTGCCTCTTCAATCACATGGTTTTTCCGCAAAACCTTTACCTGATGAATCACCTTATTCCATAACACCTTCTCCCTGTGGTCAAGAATCTGGACCGGTTGTTCCTCATAAGATAGGTTCTCTTCCAGCTGAACAACCTCTGGACTCAAAACATGAGATGGATCTGGCATATACTTTCTCAACATTGAAACGTGAAAAACATTGTGTACCTAAGATGAACTCGGAGGTAAAGCCACCTGGTATGAAACTGATCCAACTCTCTCTAGAATTTCATATGGTCCAATAAACCTTGGACTCAACTTTCCTTTCTTACCAAATCTCATCACACTTTTCCAAGGAGAAACCTTGAAAAAAACATGATCACCTACCTCGAATGATAGATCCTTCCTCTGGTTATCCGCATAACTCTTCTGCCTGCTCTGAGCTGTTCTCATGTGCTTCTGAATCAACTGAACTTTTTCTGCCATCTCTTTTACCAATTCTGGTCCCATCAGCTTCCTTTCACCCACTTCAGCCCAAAATGCTGGAGTTCAACACTGCTTCCCGTATAATGCCTCAAATGGTGCCATCTGTATACTAGAATGAAAACAGTTATTATAAGAAAACTCAACCAAAGAAACTTGTTGGTCCCAACTTCCCTGATAATCCATAGAACAAGCTTGTAGCATATCCTCCAATGTCTGGATTATTCGTTCTGACTGCCCATCTGATTGAGGATGAAAAGCTGTACTAAAATTTAATTCAGTACCCAACGACTTCTGAAAGCCTTTCCAAAAGTTAGATGTGAACCTGGGATCACGATAAGATACAATGGAGAGAGGAACTCCATGTAACCTGACTATCTCTTTAGGATACAAACGGGAAAGTTGATCTAGAGAGAAAGTATCTCGTATAGAATGGAAATGAGCAGATTTGGTCAAGCGATCAACAATAACCTAGATTTCATTATTACCTCGAGATGTCCTCGGTAATCCCACAACAAAGACCATGGATATGTTTTCCCATTTCCACTCTGGCACTGGTAAAGGCTGAAGCATCCCTTTCGTTAACTGCCGCTCTGCTTTAACCTATTGACATGTCAAACACTTCACTGTAAAATCAGCAATGTCTCTTTTCATTCCATCCCACAAGTAATACTCCCGCAGATCTCTGTACATCTTAGTACTGCCAGGATGAACTGAAAACGGGGAACTGTGAGCCTCACATAACAACTCATTCTTCAACTGTGAATCACAAGGCACACATAACCTCTTCCCAAACCTCAAAACACAGACACAAACTTATCCAAGAACTTATGGAAAATTTAATTCTTAAGGTCCACGAATACAGCAGGTGAATTGGTTAACCCAAAAGGCATAACTAAAAATTCATAATGGCCATATCTAGTACAGAACACAGTCTTCGGAACGTCTGCTTCTTTTACTTTCAACTGATGGTATCCCAACCTCAAGTCAATCTTCGAAAAATACTGAGCTCACTGGAGCTGATACCACTTCATTCGATGGCCCAACATCTACTGAAGTTGTTGCAAAGGATTTCACCAACCCTTTCTGGTTGTAGTCTGGCTGCATTCCCCCAGTTGACTTAAAACATCTTACCGTTGGCTTTTCATTTCCTGCTTGATCATCTTCCTTATAGTTACGAGCAATATGACCAGACTTACCACACCGAAAGCACTTACCAGACTTGGATAAACATTCTCCAGGATGCATTTTTCCACACTTCTCATAGGATGGATATTTGGTTTTCTTACCTCCTTGCTTCTTTGATGAATTCTTCGCCTTTGCCTGCCAACTAGACCTCTTATTCAGTTGTTTTTCATAGAACACCTGATCATCGGAAAACTCCATTTCCACCTTCTCCGCACATCGAACAAGTTTTTCATAACTTTTGAACTCACGAGAAGCTAAATCCCTTCGATATTTTGGCTTTAACCCTGAGTAAAAACGGTTTATTTTACTATCAAGATCTCGTATGAAGTTTGGAGCATACCTTGCCAATCGAGTGAACTTTTCTTCATAAGTAGCCACATAATCATCCTCCTGACTCAATTCTAGGAACTGTTTCTCCATCTCGAAGACGAACCACCTTAGGAAAATATTTCCCAAGAAACATACCTTTGAATTCGTCCCAGTGTAGATCCTCAATCTCATCACTATCCCTTATATTTTTCACCATCGACGACCACTGATCAGCTTCACCTTCAAAACAGTAAACAACAAGACTATCCTTTTGATGTTCTGAACACCCCATGACATCAAAAATCTTCTCCAGTGCTTTAATCCACCCTTCATCTTGCACAGGGTCAGATGATCCTCTGAATGATGGGGGATGTTGCCTCATGAAATGTTCCACCACTGACATTTTCCTCTGCGGTTGATCTGGCTGATCTCATGCATGGATACCACCACCATTTATAGCCTGAGTCAACTGTGCCATCACTGCAACAAACTGTTCAGTTCCGATTCTGACCATCTCAGGATGCTGATTTGGAAGGTTATCTTCCTCTTGATGTCGTCCCAATATAGCTTCTTTGTTTCCGCTGCGTAAAACCATTCTGAACATAGAAATATCTTAGGCGAAGCAACATGGTAATCCGTAAATTCTATATCATTTCAATCATATTATAATTTAACACTTTTCTAACTCCTAAAGTTTTCTAAACCGACCTCTGATACTAACTATAAGGCCCCGACCATAAACCTTACCTAATATTGAATTAAATGAATAATTCACTTCGAGGATCTTTTCAGGTTTAGAGTTTTAGAGAATTAGAACATAACTATTACATATCAAAAGATTACTATGTTTCCATAATAAAAAAACTCTTAAAAAGAAATTTGTCTAGTTCCATGTTTTATATAGGATGACATTCCCTAGATCTCATCCTTGACCTTATTCCACATTAAGTCCTGTGAAAACATTTCAAAAAAAACTTGGGGTGAGCATAAAAAGCTCAGTAAGGGATACAGAAAGAATGAAAACTGTTAGTTTTTCAACCATCAAATAAACCATATATACTCTATCAATGTAATACCTTCACCTTCATGAAGTAGTAAAAACTCTTCACTGAATAATGTATCATTACTTACCTTTTTGTAACCAAAGTATTACCATGAAATCCATATAAAGAACACATAACATATATAAAAGTAACTTGGGACATAAACATACTTAAGAGGAATAACCATACGGTCGACTTCCACACATATCACTTAATGGAATAGCCATATGGCCAATTTCCATACATACTTAATGGAATAGCCATACGGCTGACTTCTATACCCAATGCATTGGAGGTTATAACGTAACCACCCATCCTGTTATTCACGGCACCACCCGTCATATGGTTAATAACGTAACCACCCGTTAAATTGTCCAAGTACCAGTATAAAATCATAAAACATAAAACCAATATAAAGGAGTGACAACATTTCCACATTTCAATCACAATATATAATTAATATATTGACATAATAGAATCCTTTTTCAAAACCATTTTCAATACAAAAATACATAAAAGAGTATATGGTATTTATTTTATTCTAAAAACATTACGGCTTGTTGATAAAGCCAAAGACCTAATAATACTCGCGGCGGCGGAAAAGGTCGTTGTCGCCGCGTACATTAAAAGAAACATTCCTTTTTGTTGTTTTGTAAAACGCTTCATAGAAAAAGATTCCTTTTGTATAAAAGTAAAAGTCAAAGGGGTTTATACATCGTATAAAATAAAGTTGTGTATAAAACGGAATATGCCTCAATGAAAAGAGATTGAGACAAAGTCCCTTACCTCGGGTCCGACTTGACTCGATCGTTCTTTAACATCCTGAATAATAAACTTGAGTTAATTTATAATTGATTAAGAACCTTTTTAAAGTTCATTATTCCTTTCATATCACTTATTTCCATGCTATAAACATTATGTAACCATTTAAGTTAATAATGTTTGTTTTGTCAATATTTGGTTCTTAAGTCGAAAGTGGACTTCTTACAATTACATGTTGTTCGTGTGGTTAAAGGTTCTTTATATCCAGAATGAAATTCCCTATTTGGATATAATATGTATCATATATATCCATCATATACATTTATTTATAATGTTATATAATCATTTAGAGGTAAGAAATGAAATGCACCTTTCATGGAGACGGTAAGCCGTACGTACGCGTGAACGCTACTTTCATTTCTTTGTCATATTAATGGAATTAAAACTTAATGAGAGGTATGTATATTTTTATTCCAGAATTATATTCATCATTTAGATATATGATTAATTATATATATCCATTATATACATGTACTTTTAATAGTACATTACATTTGGGGATAAGAAATGAAATGCACCGTTCATGGAGACGGTAAGACGTACGTACGCATGAATGCTACTTTCATTTCTTTGTCATATTAATGGAATTAAAACTAAATTAGAGGTATTTATATTTTAATTACAGAATAATATTCATCATTTAGATATATCATTAATTATATATATCGATTATATACATGTACTTTTAATAGTACATTATATTTGGGGATAAGAAATTAAATGCACCGTTAATGGAGACGGTAAGCCGTACGTACAAATGAGCGCTACTTTCATTTCTATCTCATAATTTAATAGAAATAAATAATAATGATATAGAGGTATATTATAATTCCATTATAACATCATATATAATAACTTTAAATCCATCTTTTACACGTCCTACATATTTCATTAACGAATCACATCACTTTGAGGGGGCGGTAGTCTGCACTTCCTTAAATGAAGATATCGTGTTTACCCATAATGGAAACCATAAAGGTATGCCCAAAATGAAAAATAAAGAAGATTAAAGATAAAATAAACATATTATATATCATATATAAAAATAGTGACATCATAATGGCCACCCTTGAAGGTGTTAAATGAGTATTGAACAATCATCGTTTCGGGAGGCAGAATTTCACCATCCACAGAAACCGTATGTTTTTTAACCATTTGATATAGTTGTGTGAGAGTTTAGCTAGAATAAATCTTATAAAAACATCCTAGTATGTTTAAGATACTGTTTTTGTTACAAAAGAAGTAAATAAAAAGAGTTTAGAGGGTTGGAGAAGCAAAATAAAACAAATGAACAAGAGAGAATGAATTACCTTTAAAAGGGTAACTCCTTTTGATTTGAGCCTAAACGCTTCCTTTGAAAGGATTATGCCCAATGAGAATCCTCTAGGATGAGGAGAGGAATGTGGAGAGAGTAATTGGGCAGGGTTTGGCCGAGCCAAAGGCTTGAGGAGTGTGTGAAATGAGGTAGAGTTGGGGGCCTTTTATAAGAGGAGAGGAGGGGCACTTTTGGAAAGTAAAGAAATATTACATTATTTGAAAATGTGTTTCTGTTTTAAAAGGTCCCACATTGATATAATTAGTGTATAAGGTGATAAGGGTTCTAAATCCACTCATCCAATTGGTTTTAGACATGTGTAGTTCATAGATTTTACATTATCATTCTATTTTATTTAAATCGTCAAATAATGATGTCATCGCTGCATCATTATTATGTCATAAATAATTTAACTTATATAATGTATAAAAATTATAAAAGAAATACTATGATTTTGTAAATCTTTTTAGATTTCCAATGACTATTTATAATCAAAAATCTTATCCTTATAACCCCATGTAAAAATTGTTTTCGTAAAACATATTATGTTTGTGTCATTTTTACTTTTACATTAAATAAAAAGTTATTTATGTCATTTCCCAACCAAAGTGTCTCCATGGAGTCCCCAAGTCGACCCATGGCTTGTCTTGGTTGTCCATGACACAACCAATGAGGGTAGAACATTTTTCAAGCTCATCTTATTTTATTAAAGCATTATTTTTACTTTAAACTACACTAATTACCACTATTCGTGATTAAGAACTCAATAAGTTACTATTCACCAAAAAATTATTATAATCTCATTGAACCACATTTTACTACTTAATGACAACCATGTATGTCAGATTTTTGAAATTCAAAACACAATGATGGAAAAATTTCATTTAAACGGAAAATCAGTCTTTATAAGTACCACTTAGTGGTTTCACTATTCATCAAAAATTGATGTTTTTCAGAAAATTACCAAAAATTCACCCTACGCTATATTTGATATTACGAATTCAAAAATGAAGTCTATTTTACAAAATTCAAAACATATAATTCACATTAATTAATTTAATAATTAATTCCCACTGTCAGAGAAAATAGCATGTTTTTATGAAACAATAAGTATCAAAAGATTGACACTAGTTTAAGTCAAATTTCAAAGTGAACTTTATTCCAACGACCACTATTGGATTTAATGGTAAAAATATTTTCTAATTTCACTATAAAACCAATTCAAAAGATAATATAATCATATAAATAAATTAGATTTAAAAGTGGTATTGAATTAAAATACAACAGTTTACACTATTCATTAAAAAATGAACTTTATCAGAAAGGTACAAAAAATTTACACAAAGTAAATTTTGATGTCCCGATTCTAAAGAAGAGTTATATTTGGTACAATAGAATTTATAAGATCGATCAAAACTATATTTAATGACGGTTCTCCGTCAAAAGGTGATAAGTGGACCTTTCGTGAAAATTAGGGTATAAATGCCTAAAATTGAACTTTTTCCGTATTTTAAGCCTTTATCTTTTATTGGGTAAATGTAAAAACATTTAAAAACATATATAATCATATTTTAGTTATTTCTATTCATTCCTGCCAGTATAATGGCTACTCGTTAACTAACATTTAAAATAATATTATTTTATTACTTGTGTGCAACGTAAGTTTTCAAAGAAACTCATCGTTGTGTACCGAGTATGCTATAGAACGTAGAAACCCCTTTTAATTAAAATTAATATTTAATTCGTAAATATTAATAAATATGAAAGTTATTTATTCTTTATTTACCTGGGATGTTACATCACTGCTCCATAATCCATCAGGTTAAACTCTGTGATCAGAACCAGGTTGACTATAGAAGATATCAAATTCAACCAGAAGATGTTTACCTCAGCCTGAATATCCTACCTAAGACCATCCTCAAACTAAAGTGCAATAAAAACTCATCACCTTTTATAAAGGGTTTAATGCGATATATCTCTATGAATCCAGATGACTAATCCATGTCTGAAAGTGTATACTACTCCAAACTCTTGATGTCTCATGCTTGATCGTCCCTCAAAGTCTCTCGGTAGAAAATGTCATAGAATCCATGTTGGAAATTGTCCCATGCAATGACCTGCAGGAGTCCCCCTTCTGAATGTGCAGCGTGGGGTCTTCCTTCCCATATAAAGGTGGGAGAATGATACTACTGGGAATACCCCATCAATACTTCCATCGATGGGGCAGGTGGTGGTGCTCCCTAGATGGTTTGGATGAACCTCAAAAATCCCTCTTGAAACTATGCCTTGGCACCCGTATCTGGGATAATGTTTGGTGCTAAGACTGGCATAACTGTAGGTTCTGATGGTAGAACCGGATCCGCCATGTCCATTATCAGATCACCACCCTAAATCTGGTGTACAATTAGAGGAAATCTTGGAAGCATTACTCTGACAGGTCATTCTCACACCTTAGATCAAGATTATCAAGGACATAAACATAGATGTGTCGGAAGGGAACAAGAGAAACAAATCATTCAATATTTTTCAAAACATGGATCCATGACATGTATAATTCCTACACAGCATGTTACCTTACGCCTTCACATAGGCATGAAATTATACCAACACTGGTCATGTAACATCCTATAATCATTTTATGTTGTACTAACACATTGTCTGTACTTGAATATCGTTCCCATGCCCGAGTTCTTCTACACAACTAAGCCACACGATTCTCCAAGAACCATACTACATGGCTTGTTAGTGCTAGATATGGTATGTACTAGATGATCTTCACCGACATGTGTTTCTAGTCACATTATCAGCTACACGTATCACTCTACACAACGTGTTTTAGCTAGACACAACATGTAATAAAAATATTCCACCTACACATGTTGTTCGTTACATGGATGGAATAAAGTGTTACACTACCTGACGTTCCTAAGATTAACACAGTTGGTACGTCTTATGTTTTCACCAATCTATGTCATTAGTCACACGGGTGTACACATGGTCTATACAACATGGCATGTACATCCACCACACGACGTGTTCTACCATGATTTCTTGACCTCATGTCTATTCCCACACAGCAAGTGACACATTTAGAGACTACATGGTGTGTACATATAGTACACGAAATGTACTTAAGAGAAATAGTTCCCTTCATAATATAAAATATGGTGTGTATTTATTAATATGCACAGTGTATTCTGGTTCTTTTAGACACCAATCCTCGAGAACTACTTCGAAAACCATAAAAACCATGAAAGGAACATTAATGTTACAAATTCTGATCTATGAGGGTCCATACTCCCCTCGAATCAAATATTGGCATCTTATACATGTAATATATAAACATAACAGAGAAATGATCCACAAATGTTCTGTCCATGAGGGCCCATAACACCTCAAGAACCAAAGTTTGGAGTCAATTCAAAAAAAACATATAGAATCCAATACCATATAAAAATATGTATTCTATCAATAAATCTATCACAATATCACACATATATAGCACAACATAAAGAAAAACAACATGAAATCACTAATACACCCACACTGGTATGGTAGGAATGCATGAAATGTGATTTATAACAAGTATCTATATGATGCATGAGATGGAATAACCTCTTCTAATTGGATGGAAAAAGAAGTATAACATTAACAATATCAATGATAATAACACAAAACATGTGAATCACCCAACAATGAAGTCTAATCAATTCTAACAATTGCAAAACCAAACAAATTCCCATAATGAGGTAAATTGGCTTTTTTCTTTACACAGGTTCCAAAATCCCGAGCATTACTTATTACCAAGAAAATATTCCTTCCTATCCGTCGCTATATGCTACAAACATTATGTCAAGAAGAAAATAAAACCTCTGATATAACTCTGTAGCATCCCGATTTCGGAAGCCACCCAGAGGCGCCCCATACACGGTTGTTCACATGGCCTCATTTGCATTTTCTCGAACACGAGAGGCTGCCAACTAGAAGCGAGGGAATGGGTGTGATTGTGGGGAAAATATAACCTAATTGGCAGAGTAACACAACAGAAATAAAAGAGATAGAAATAGCATAAGTGTTAATAATACCATTCCAAAAGTAAACAACGGAAGTAATAAATAGTTGGAATTCATATATCTAAATAATTCATGATATATATATCTAGGAAAGCATCCAAAAAATTCACATTTGTGGAATATAGTACTAAACCAATGTACAAAATAATAGCAGTAATCAACTCCACCGCATCGTAAGCCTCTTCTTGGACCCATGCTCCCCAACTCTATTGAAATCATCTACCTAATGTAGATGGGAGATTTCTCTTATCTATACATGCAGTAATATAATCATCTTGGTCCCGAAAGCATGACCCAAATAGGGTGGGAGACTAGTCCCAGCAGGCAACCACTCAAAGATATGTGCCAAGTAGTCCGTGAATATATATGGCAGACAAGAAGCAAAAGAAAAAGTATAAAAGGAAGTACTCAAAAGTCAGAAATCCCATAGTTCCATTTACAAACATTTACTTTTAATTATTTAATCAACTAATCACAAAATCAAGCAACCCTCTAGATTGTTCTCACACCCTATCCCCTCTGGTTCACAATGCACAAAATGATATACCAAAAACACTTTGAGGAAGCAATCACTATCAATTCCCCCTTTATTAATGTGTGATCAAAGACACTCTAGGGAAGCACTCACTGTCAATTCACCCTAGTGTCTTTTAACAATAAACTGCAGACATTCAGAGGAAGCACTCGACATCAATTCCTATTTTGGCCTTACAATGTACCAACAGACACTCTGAGATAGCACTCAACCACAGTCCCCCCTATGGTCTAGCAGCGTGATAATTATAACAGACACTCTGGGAAAGACCTCAACATCAATTTACCATATGGTGATACTAAACTAGGTTCCCGCGGACTTGGGTAAAGAAATCATGCATAAACGATAATTAGCAATAAAAGTAATCCTCATGAACTACTTGGATAAATAATTTACAGCATATCATAGCATGTCAGATAATATTTACTCAATCCTAATAATACAAGGCATGGAAAGAAAAGCTGCAGCATGATAGGAAAAGCCAGACCAAATAGTCAAAAAAAAACAATTGAAAAACATCATTACCCTAGTAGAGATAACACTATTCAAAAAAATTAACCTCTATCCATAGAAAAAAAAAAGCAATTAAAAGTTAATAAAGGGGATAAAAAATAAGCACACAATACCATGTCCTTGTGTATTAGACACTTTTTCTCATAATATTCAACGACTATCTATGTAAATGTACAAACCACCTACCTCATCTTCATGAGATTGATATACATGAATATCATGCCTTTAATCACCATAGAATGTCATAGATCTACAAAAATGTTAAAATGTTCAACCGAGGATGACTCGTGAGAGAGGATAAATCAGGAGATGAAGTTCTTGAATATGAATGAACTCACTGATGTAGATCCAACACAACCAATAGAGTTTGATGCATAGAACTGATGGTGATTCGGGGGCTCAGAAAATATCCATAGATGTCTGGTCGATCCTAGATGAGACAGATGAAGAAGACTAAGGTTATGTCTATTAGACACGACCCCGATCTGTTTAATGAAAAAAAATTACATGGTGTGTTCTTTAAAAGTACATGGTGAGTACATTCTTTTTCTGGTATTTGATTTAGGAGGCCTCTAGGTCACCACTCATGGTTCTGTGCTTGGCCGTTACACGACCAGCATACTGCTACGTGCGACAATTATGGCATGTACTTATATATACACATCGTGTCCTCCAAAAACATCCAGAAACTTCTCTTTTCCCTCAAAATAACTTGATGATAAAACATTCCTGAAAAAATGATCTAGGATCTGATAGGTTCATCCAAATGAATTACTGAGAAATATGAAACTTTGAATAATCCATATAGAAAATCCAAACATAATTCCACAATTCCTAACGATATGATATTTATCTGGCCAGATGACTTAGATAGACTAAGAAAGAATGATTATGAGAATTCTAAGTCTAATGAAAATGGAAATGTAATGATTCCACAATATAAATAAGAACTGTGTGTGAGGTGCGATAAGGCCATTCATACAGTTAGACATTGCATTACATTGATTCGAGCTCAAGAAGATGAACGTTGCACAAATAGATTCTAGTTCATTGAATGATCTTCATGAAAAAAGTACCACACACCGAGAAGTGGAAGACATACTAACTTCCTCTCAATGTTAATTAAAATTGAATATCAAATGTTCATGTGTGAAAAATAGAGAATCTTTTTTGAGAAAACCATCTCAAACATGCAGTTCACATTGATGAAGAAAGGAAAATCCACCACATTCCCATAAATTTTTGTGTAGTTTTGTTATATAATTATAGAAGGAATTGAAGGTGAATAAATTTATCAGGGGGGAGAACCTGAGATATAAATATGATAAGGGTTACAAATGAAGGGGATACAAATGAATAAATTTATAGTGTTATTATTTGAATTAGTAAATACATGAGTTGGTGTCAAATCCAATTACACTGATGATTGATTGATGACCATTTCATTGGATAAGGTATGTTATTTCTTATTCTATCATCCTTGGTTATTCAAAATAATGATCATTCCTCAAAGATTATGTAACTAAATTAATATGTGTCCGAATATGAATGGATGTTCCCCAAGGTCACTCATCATACCTATTATATTAGAATTTTTTTATATATTTTTTGAAGTGAGTGCTTTATTTTTAGGATGATTATTTCTCATCAATTTTTTTCCTTGTTCTAGAAAAAATTTGGAATACCCTGGTAGAAAAGTGTATGAGTACTCATATCATGAGGTATTATGATCTGTTGATGAGAGACATCTTAGTTTTCTAAATGAAATCCTATTATTTTCTACATCGAGCATTGGTAATCTAGACATAGGATGAAAGGATTGATGGTAAAATCCGTAAGTATGAATTGATTCCCTCTATACCTTGAACTTTTTATTTCTAGTCAACAAGGGGGAGAGATGTGAAATGAAAGTTTTGGGGAGGTAAATATGTGAAGGGGAGAGAGAATATTCTCATTTTGTTATTAAAACATTATTTTGAGAAATAATTTTTTTAGTATTGCCAAAAAATACAAAGGGGGGTTAATGGGACCACATTGTGTATATGTTATATTTATTGTCATCAATTTTTAATAATGGTAAAAATGGTTTCGGAACACCAAAGTGAATCGATATTGGGTGATGTAATGATTCGTGTAAAAAATTATTTACACATTGAATTGGATTACACATATCTGCAATTAACTATAGTGACAAATCAGACTTTGGATGCACTTATCATAAGATCAATGAACATGTTTCCAAGGTGACATCGTATTTATAACATTGAAGAATCATCCATTAAGGATGATTGAAGATCCTATGTGTGATAGTGCAAAATGTAAAATAATTTTGTGATTTTCATAAAGTGGAGAAGATGAGAGAATGAAGAGAATAAGATGGGTGACCATTCATGGAAATTGATTTAATGTGTGGGCATGAATTTGATTTCAGGTTTACATTAATGTTAACACTATTCCATTGTGTGATTTACATAAAAATTGGGAAAACCCTTGAGTAGGCCATCCAGTATCATTTCAAGGCACATGAGGGACCACATGAGTCAACCATGAGTAAAGGGAGGTTGACAGGTCCAAGGCGTGAGTGGAAGGGCCATGTATAGACCCAAAGGATTGAATGGGGCATGGCTCAAGCATAGTTGGTCCGAAGCCTGTACAATGGGTGTGTGCAGATCACAACCATAGAGAACATCGTACATGGCTGAACTGTAGAGGGATAGGGAGTAATCTAGGCAGTGGTTGGAGAAATTTGATTGTTATTCTACAAACCAGTCATGTTTTGGTTTCAATTTGGGACAATAGAAGTTGATATTGTTCCCAATTTCAAAACATGTAAGGATATTTGGTCATCCATCTAATCTACATCTGTGATCTACTACAAGTCACTCATCGCATCCACATCATGTGGATTTGAACGTGAGTTGTTTAATGCTCTCATAGTTTTTGGTTTAATTATGTCATTGTCATTATCTCGCCACTGCAAGTCGGCACCGTTGTTACTCTTTGGTGATAATGTAGATGGACCGATCACCATGGAAGACCACTGGATATCATATTCAGAACATATTGGTCACTAGATCGAATCCTAATTCTGAATGCAATTGCATTTTCAGGAATGACACAAAATAGCGATGTTCAATGAATGTCGAGGAAAATAATGTTTCTGGGGGCCACATGGATTTGATCAATTATTTAATATGAGATACATATGATGTTAAATGCATGCACAAATATATTTTTTCTCTCGTTTGAAAAGGAAAAGGTACTTACACTCTGGAAATATCTATTACATGGATTAGAAGATCTTTGTCGTTGAGATCTTCAAGTGTTTAATGGGTTCATGATATTGAATATGTTATGGTATTAAAACATAGTGAAGGATATGATATTCACCTATAAAATGAGATTCCATGGACTAAGAATTTTTTGAGGATCCCATATTTTGATAAATCTATTTTTACTTGAAAGTCAATGAATCCACAAGCTTTCCGTTCATGAACATCCATCATAGAACTTCTAACCATTCTCAGTTATCAAAGAGAAGAGTCACAAACCATTACTCGTTTGTGAAGTAGTTCCAAAATACATCATGGTTCATGATTATGATAACAACAAAGCATTATAGGTTCCTAATAAGTGAACTAAAAACCATCCTGGTTCATGAAGGAGATCTTCACAAACTATTCAAAGAAGAACTACACACTCTCAGTTAGAAAAACAAGATCATAAAAACAACAATAATCCCATGTAAGCATATGACTGAAACAAACATCAATTAACATACATGAATAATAAAATAAATAACACACAAAACTAAATGAACCAAGTAAGGTTGTTGTTATGTGTGTTTTGGGGCTTTACCCATTCATTTTTCGTGAATAAGAATATTTCATGAATAAGGGAAGATAGTAATTTCATGCATTCAAACGCATGATTTGAGGAAGCCCAAGGCATTGATTGTTGAGATGTAAATAAAGAGGAAGAACTTGTTCAAAGGACATAAATCATTCGGGTTGGTATTTCATTATTATTCATGTGCATACAATGATAATAGAATAATTAGATTCATGTGTCTGATGAATGAAAATAAGTTAAAGAAAAGGAGGAGTTCATCTAAATTCTACATGCATGATTTCATGCATACATGTGAGGAAGAAAAAAGAAGTGTTAATTATAATGATGATAGTTAAGCTGATATTTAGTTTTTGAACAATTACATTTTTGTAATTGATTCATTCCATGAATGAATCAAATGTTCTCGTGTAGTTTTTTTCACTAAAGAATAAGAAATAATAAAAGGTATAGTATTTGGTTGTTGCACTAAAGTTGAAGAAATAAAAAGAAGTAGTACTATTGGATTCACAATAGAGAATAGGAGATAAGAGGAAAAGATTGTATATTTCATACTTATTTTCAAGTAACTATGTGAAGAGAAGTAGTTTAGAACAATAGAAGATCGTACCTTATATATAAGGAAGAATACTATCTCCACATGAATTATAAAGAACCACATAAAGGCTTCATGTTTAACTAGGTTATCACGATTTCAGTGAACTGGATTGTTTCCCTCCACTTAAAATGTGTAGTGACTCACACTGGCTAGTTGATAGTTTTCATAACAAATCTACTATAATATTTAACACATTATAGTAGAGAATCCATCCACTGGTCATTCCCAGACATAGTAATGATATAGATTCTCAATTTGAGTAGTGATCCTTGTAAAAATCTTTTTCATATTTTTACTAAATTATTTTATAGAATGAGGAAGTGAAAATAGAACAATAGAATAAATATTAAAATAGTTGAATTGTTAAAGGGGTAAAATATTTGTATTGATGTTAAAAAGTCCCCAACAAAAATTCAACCCCATCTCAGTGTTAGGTATATCCCAAACTGGTCCTCTCACTAGCCACATGATGTTAATCCTTATAGAAGGAATCTTAACATCATAAAGTTAAATAATTTGAAAAATGTAATCGATGAAAAATATTATCATTCATTATATACATATATGATTTTAAAAAATTAATTGAATAAGTCATGAAAGATAGACTTTAATCAACCTAATATCTTACATCCGGATACCATGATATTTAAATACATATAATGAAACACATTCACATGACAATAAACATCCCAAGTGGTCTGAGTCATATTTCCCAAAATTACAAAACTTCATTCATCGTCATCACATCACATAAAACTAAAAGGAAAAAATTACTTCACAAATGACACACTACACAAGTGATAGAGCAATGAAAAATAATAATAATGGGTCGCCATCAATGTTTGAGATTCTGATCCATATAGGGAATCTATCCATTTTAGAACACATTGTGTCTTCATTACATCCATTTCAAGATAGGTAGTTACACTCAGATTTCATTCCCTAGGCCCATATGAAATATATCAATCTTGATCACAACATATTAGACTTCTTGATAAAATATTGGGAATATGATGTTAAAAAATGTTCATAGCCCATGTAACAATCATATTATACCTTAGGAAACCATCTTGGTAATTTTAATATAAACAATATTGTTTTCTCTAAGGATATGATTTTTTAAAAATTTATAAACCATTTATTGGGTAACATCCCTTTTTTTTCAGGACATGGAACTTTTTTCCTAACTGAATGATGTTAAACTTCATCGTTTTGAAAGAAATAAAAAGATTTTTATTCTCATATAATTTAGATAGATCAAAATTCCTAGAACTTATATCATGTCCTAGACAACCCTTGTTATAAAATTCACATGTCCTTTCCATCATTCACTTCTATTGGTTGATTGAAACCATTACAATTCCTTGTTTATCACACAATTTATAGCTAACTTATTCTTTGGACGTTTATAAAATGAATCCCCACAAGATCGAGATTTATCAATTCACAATAGTGATAACATGGTTCCAGATGAAATACCTTTTATAGAACACAATGTGTACTTTAATCATGATGTTAAAATGAATTATTGATGCCTATTGTGTGACCTGAAAGTGTTCATTATTATGGACCTCACCAGAGCAGACAACTATCATTGGTGTTGGTCCCACACTAATCCACCATTAAAGCACAACATGTAAGTTGATTCATGTCATCACAAGATGCATAGTGATGCCCTGTTCTTAATCCTGGGCCTATCTTAAATAATAAATGATAATAATAATTACCCTCTATATATAGTACAGATCTTTATAATGGTTATCCCATTCAAGAACTATATACCGATTGATTTGTGTCATCATAAGATACATAATGATGTCCATATATCCAAACCTTGGTCCATATTCATCAATATTGGGGAATAATTACACATTATAGGTATAGGTTATACCATCTTATAGTGTATCTAATTCACGAACTATGTTTGGATTGATTATAGTTAATACATGATATATAATGAAACATAGATCTCCAACCATATGTCTGGATGTAATAATAAACAAATTTCCCCTTCCTATATGTGGTTGAACATGTAAATGCATCGTTAATGAAATAACTATATGTGACGTGATTTATTTAATCATATGATACATAGAGACACCTGTATCTCAAAGAACAGGTTTATCTACAATATATAAAACAATGAAAATTCACCCATTACTTCGTATGTGACTGACCAATGTAGTGTCTGTCTAATAACCTATATCAGGTAACATACTCCACAACTTAGTTTTCCCATGTTTAAAATTATATTAATGGATCATGTGATCTTAGGTTAAGTTGAAATCCACTCTGTATGACATGAATAAGATGTACCCCATATCAAGAACCACACCCACATAGGTTGATGTTAAACTGCATGATAAATGATCTTCCCTAAGAATATAGACAACCCTATAATGGTTTTGTATCCATTAATCATATTATTTATTTATTAGACTTGACATGTGTTCAGTACACCCTATCGTTCCCTTTAGGGTTCTCATAGTCTTCTAGAAACTTACATTTTATAGAAACCAACTTCATATCTTCAATATCTCAGCTGAAGAAACATGTTCTCTCAATTGATACCATTCTCCCAAAACCCAATGGACCATGAAACCCTTTTTTCTTAGATAATACTCATAAATAATACTAATAGGTACATGTTTTTATAAACATACCCATAAATCCATTTATGGAACCACTTAATTAAAGGAGTTATTTCTATGACCTCACATAAAATTATGAGGTCCTCCCATTAACAATGGTGGACCTCTACCAACTGATTCCCAACTCATATTAACCTATATTTTATTGGATTATTTGGTAAATATTTTTTGATCATACTAATTAATTAGTTTGGGATATCCTTGATGTTACACGTCTATGAATCACACCCCTTATAAAAGTCAGATTATGGTATCATATCCTTGAATATTATTTTTTGGTATGCATATTCTATGAAATTCGTATCACTCTGAGATAGTCAATCATCTCCTGGAATGTGAATCATTTATTTGAATAGGGGTCACTATAAATTATATATTTATGAAATTATTCCATAACTTATAATAATTAAATGGAATACCTAGAAAACACATCTATTAAATCATCACATTCTTATGTTTAAAGTGTGTCGAACAATACATGATCTATTTTCCTATTGATTAATTATATTGAAATAAGAATTTATTTCCAATTAAAACTCTATGTAAAATGGTATCCAACATATGGTGACCCATCAGTAAGTCCATTACTAGTTAAATGGTGTTACCTACATCTAAATTCATCTACTAGTGATATGTTTCATTATGGATATATAGAAAATACCATTTATGATCCCACATCCTTGCAACATTATGTTAAATTAAAAAGAAATGTGCATTACTATATAATGTTAAACTATGAGGAAAATACCTTGGTCAAATAAGTATGACCTAAAAGATTAGGGTTTGATGGTCCAAATTTCAATAGCCTAAAAATTCTAGTAAATGAGATATAATTCTTATCCGGATGAAAACGTGGAAAGGGAAGCCTATGAAAAAGTAATATCTATACTCACAAAATACCATATATAAATAGTTTTGAAAAACTCTAGAATTTAAATGAATTAGTAATAAAGCTTATTGGTCCCACATTGTGGTACTTGTGAAAGGCGAGACATGATCACTGGACCCCCTGGCCCATGAAAACTGTTGATTAATGGGTTTTCACATCTCATCACCTTGATAAAATGTTCGCTATGTAGTTAAGGTGTTATTGAACACTTCATGAATCTTACATCATCGTTAAATAACTTTTATGACTTCGAAGCCTGAGCTGACACAACTAGTTTCATGAGTTAGTATCCTTCTATTAAAACTCAATATATATTGTCTTTATTTTATCTTTTATCTACCCCATAGAAAATTAGTAATAGGTATTGGTTCATCCAAATGGATCATTGGATTCGGGGAAGGCCCCCAATAAATCTAGGAGATATTTTCCCAACTTTGTAATGAAATATAGGCTCCTTCCATCACTGATTTTGGAACTATACCCAATGTTCCCCACATAGAGTTTACTCAAATATTCTTATACACTGATGAAAAATACCCATATCCAGACTATTCAAGAGGATTAAACACCCTCAAGGTTACTCCATTGTGTATTATAACCTTCTCATGAGGGAATGAGGAACTCTATTCTGAAATATTTTGATGGCCCACACCATATGACTCAAGACCACATAGAGTAGGGTCTGAGTCACCCAATATATATCTCATCTACCCTAGGGTTCAAAAACCCATTTTTGATAATCTTTTTCTCTATACCCACTTCATAATTTTCACATTTGATTCATCAAAATTTCTTATTATCTAACATAAATTAATGGGGATACCCTATACAAAAATATTCATGTAATCCATATGGTTTCATGTATAAGGTATCATGAACTACTTCTTAGATTCATTTACCATATTTTTTATAATTTAATGAGTGAGATGAACATCTGCATTCCCCTTCTATTATTTTGGATAAATTCATCTACATTCATTTGTTTTCCATTTTAAAATTCTTCATGGTATTAGTTAAAATAGAATTCATTACATAGATAATAGATTTATCACCAAAACTAAACTTCACTATTATCATATTAAATAAAATATTTATATTAAAAATAGAAATACATCAACATAGATAATCTAAAAGAGATTAACAAACAGTTTGATACTACTTATGAGGACTATATAGAAAAATTATTAACACCAAGAGGTGTGGTTAATTAGTGATAGGAAAATTTAAACATGTTATATTCCGTTATTATATTTCCAATTAGAACCATTTTGGTCTAGAATAACTAATTCTATTTGAATGTTTATTAAATAATATGAAACAATGAAAGGAATAACACATTAATTTTTACATGTATAAATACTCAATTAGAGTAGCTAGTCTTTTCCATGTTTGGTGGGGACCATTACATCGATTCTCTACTAAAATTATATAATATATTATAATTACCTATATTTGATGAAACTTGGGGCTCATGTGTGCTTCCATAGATATTATAAGGTATAATAAGAAAATATTTCTACATCCCAAATAGGTAAATGGATAGTCTATCATGCATCTCATCACTAGTTCTTCATAAACATGTTTTGAATGAATCCAAGTTATTATTTAGATGCTTTTCTACATCAGTTATGTCATTCACCATAGATAATAATATATAACATTATTGTTTTTAATTTATATTCTTTTTATTTTACATGAACTATTTTATAATGTAATATATTTTTTTAATGTTGAAAAAATGAATTTTCATGACTTACACAGGTTTCATGGACTTTTCATCTACATTTTGTTCCTTCTGTTATTATTTCATCTTGAACCTATATATATGATCCATCCATCCAATAATTTCTTTCTAGTTTAATTAAATGTAGTGAAGTTTCATTTGATCACTTCTTTTTAACCATAATCTTTCAAAAGAATTATATAGAATCCCAATTTTTTATATCATTTCCCAATAGCATTATTTTACTAACTCTATGTCTTTTTCTAGTTCACCTGATTAATTATAATATTTTGGGTCGCTTTCTTAATTTATATAACTAATTATTTATAACCCCATCTAGCTCCTCATAATATTAATGGTGCCTCTTCATCGGTATATTTATACCTAATAAGAATTCCCCCCAGGATTTTTGGTCAGAACATTTTTAATATACATTAACTCATCAATAATATACACAACCATAATAATTTTAGTAAAACAATACCTCGATAAATATATATTTGATGAAACATCACCACATTATATAGGAATGGTTTATATGGAATATTAGGGTGGATATTAATGTTAAAATTGTATTTTGGAATATAAATTTTAATATCCCACTCATGTAAATATTCTAAAATATAGGAGTCAAAGATATCAATATGATATCTCCTTTGATCTCAACATCAAAAATCTAATTAAATCCTTCTACAATATTGGTAAAAATTAGAATTCATCCTTAATGATTATTGGATAATTGAATACCCTTCTCAATATCCTCATAATTGATGTCCTTACAGAATAAATTTTAAATTTATTTGAACAATTACTCAATACTTCTTTATGTGATCTTATCTTTTTTATAATTATATTTTAGGAAATATGATATCTTGTCATCTATAATTTTGATCATATTTATCTTACACTTCATTTTCTGATGACTATATTCTAACTACCATTCAAATGATATTATATCATTATTCTATAATGAAAATTCTTTCATCAGTGAGTTCCATGATGTTTGTCTGTTTATGAACATTTAATGAAACCCTGAATATATATAATAATCCTTCAATATGTAGACTCTAGTGAACTAAGAACAATGAATTTTTAATACTCAAATTTATTTCTACACAATGTTCTAGAAGATATCATATCTTATAGACTTGTTTTAAACATATAATCTCAGAATCTCGTGTATAATTCATTATATATAAATATTATATTTGAATACATCTATAACACTTCTATATCTATAGAATAGTATGCTTCTTTTCCATCATTCAAAATTTTTATTTGGATTCATAAAGTAACCCTTGTATAATGAACTTATTATAAAACCTTTTTTTCTTCAAAACATTATTATATCTAACATCCTACTACATATGCATATTCAATAAATGATTAATATGTGTTCCCACTATCAAATGTATTTTCTAGGAAACCTATGCTCAGTCATTAAAATTGTTTTATCTAGTAGATAATATTTATTGACTCACCATGTTCATACAACAAACATCGTACATTATTCCATCATATACATTCTTCCAAAATAATTCTCAACATAATCATCATACAAGTTTGTCTTTTTGAAAATATAAATATCATCATACAACTTAAATCATCATTCACAATGCTCGGAAACTATAGATCCCATTATTTTCACCAATGTATTCATTCAACAAAAAAAACATTTAATAATGAATTCTTTAGAATACTCATGATGTTTTAAATTTTCATTTCCATCAATGCATCCACTAATTCAACTATATTTAATGGATGTTTTTCTCATTCCACATCATATCATTGAATAATAGCCACAAGGTGGTGTGATGTCTCATTAATGAGAAAGAAAACACGAATAATAATATGATATGTATATTGAGATATCTGTTTAATGGAATTGGTAATTTAATTGAGCTATCATTTAATTACATACTATTTATGAATACCTCAACCTGATTGACATTATTCATCATTTCTTTTTGAAATCCTTATATTTTTTACTTCATTCAATATCCTCAATCTGTTATCTTTATTACGAAAGCCTATATTTGGTTTCCTCTTTTTATTAAACTCATTAAGCTATACCTAGTATATTCATCTCATAATTCTCAATTCTTATCATTCTATATAAAAACAATTCTTGTGGAAGCTCCATAATAAGACGTCATATTGTTGATAAAAACATCATTGTATTAAAATTAATAATATTTTTGTTACATTATTATATTCTCAATAATGGACATAAGTAATGTAAATTTCTTAAAATAGTCATCACTTATCACCATCAATCATCCTGACCATATAATTTATATAATTTATTCAAAATATTAGAGCATAAAATTTATTTCTTGTTTATTAAAATTATTCGATATTGCTTGTTTAATTTACTGAACATCATTATAAATATCATTCATTAAAACCTTGTCATCATATTTACTTTAATGGTTTCATTTTTATTTATTAACAAAATTGATTGAAATTAAAACATACACAATTTGTGCTATTCAAAAATGGAGATACACAACCCAAATGTAAATGAATGTAGGGTAAAACTATGATATATAATATTGGACATAATTGTAAAAGATGATTTGATTATTTTTAACATAATAATCTTCAAATGTAATGGGATTATATAATTATTAAAATTTAATTTTCAAATTTTTTACTTTCTTAATGTTACATATCATGAATATTTAGAAAACAATTAATTTTTTAGTCATAACTGTGGAATCCATATAGGATTCTTGACTATAGGGGATAATTAATTTGTAATAATTAAAAAAGTGAAATTTATATAGGATTTCAAAAATAAAACAAATGTGGTATAATGTTTCAAATAAAAGTTGTAATGTTGTATTGGATTATAATTTAATGTCAATAGGGAGTTATTTGATAGATTTTAATGTGTGTGAAAAAAATTGGAGTGATTTTCAAATAGATAGAGACATACAATGATGGTTTTAGATTTCACTTGAACAAATCATTGTATGAGTATATGTATCAATTAATTAGTAGAGTTGTAATTTCAAAAAACAAGGAAAATAGATAAAACATAATAGGTAATGGTTTTTTGGATGAGTCACAATAGAATAATTATTTTCATGATAGTAATACAAGATAAATAAGGGTATGAAATTTAAAAATGTGTTGAACTAGACATGATTATTAATAGGTTGATATAGAATATAGAAAAATGGAAACATACTTTCAGTAATGGTTTTTACTTATACATATGTATTGCATCCTTACCATTTGTGAATAATTTAATTTCATATAATATGATGAATTAACACCATTATGAATAGACTTTGAAGAATATTAGTGGCACTACATAGCATGAGATCCTCATATAGTGTGAATGGACTCACACTACAATGGGTTTGTAGATCAATAATACTATGAATTTGGTCATGTATTGATACACTGTTAATTCTATTGTTAATGGACCCGCATAATGAAATTGATTCCATTAGTGAAGAAAAAATGCCATGAAATATATGCTTCAACATGCTGGTCAGTATAAAACTTGGTTGTTCCATTATTCCATACATCATAGTACGATTAATGTGGATATTAAATAGAAATTGATAATAACTTCAATTATTAAATTTATAATGATTTTATCAACATAATGATAACATAAATAAAGATAATTTGAACAAGATTTATATCATTGCATGCATAATGGAGTTTGTATTCTTTGGGAATTGATATTAAGAAGCTACTAGTATATTTTAGGTAAAGATTGAGTAGGTGAATACTACAGAATATATTCAAAATAGTGTATTTCTAAAATTGATTCAAATATGAATTTTGAATATGTAATGGATATATTGGAACTGTTTACGAACAATATTTATAGGATTAAGATAGGGGGATACAACATGAAATTTTGGTAATTGAGATTAAGGAAATAAGTGGTAAGGATGTGTTGAATTTATTGATAAAAAAATTATTAAAGAATGAATTGTGAATCTATTTAATTTCATTATTATTCTGGATTGGATGTGATTTTTTTTATTTAACAAAACATCACAGTGTCAATATCATAAAATAATGGGTAACACCCAATGTTTTTTGTTATAATATCATATTTTTTTGAATTCAAGATACATGTTTAATATTTCTAATCAGAAATAATATAAGAATTTAGTTTTTGGATAGGAGGAAGAGGCCATGGACCTCTAAAAAAGAGTGATATTGTCCAAATAATTGTAACAAAACCTAGTGTAGTAGTGATTATTTATCATATAGACAAATAATAAATATGTGTTTTGTAAAGACCCGTAAAATTCGAGGAAAATTTTTTCTTAATTTTCTTTAGAATTTTACAAGAGCGCGGTTTCAGACGGCACATGATTCCGAGGCCCGGAGTGCCCGGAATTAATTTCCGAAGTTTGGCTCGGGTACGTTCAGTGAACGAACGAGCGGGAATTCCTAACTTTTGATCCGGTGCTCGGAATTGAAATCCGAGGGCACCGATGAACACGCAGCACCGATATTCGCTTAATGAGACCTTTTCGGGAGTTGCGTTTGTTGCGGGTTGAAAGTTACGTTTTGGGGTTTTTCAGTTAAGTTAAATAAAATTGTGTAAAACAAATTTTATTTAAACTTATTAAAAAAAAAACCTACCTAAGGGGGTTGGAAGTGGGACCCACACCCACTTAACCTCCCTTGGGAGGATTAAGTGTGGTGGGGCCCACACGAACCCCTAAATCTTTTAGTAACCTCTCAACTTCCCCCTTAAACTCCTCTTTTAATAACATGACAACTTTGTTAATTAATGGAGTTGAATTGTTTGAATTGTTTGAATTTCAAACCTTTGAAATTCAAATTGATAATTGTGTGAATAAAATAAGACTTAGCTTATTTTATTTGGGTTAGAATTCTCTAGCCACCTTGAGAGAATTTGGAGCCTTCATCTTCTTCTTCTTCAAGCTTTGACGAAGAACGCGAAGAACCTTCGAACATCGACGAAGAACGCCACGTTCTCGGGAATCGTCTTTCGCGACGCCATACCCGCGACACCGACGACGTCTTCTTCCGCGTCATCTCTTCCGCGACGATTTCCCGCGACGAAATCGTCGTCAAAGAACTTCGAATCCTCGCTTCACGACATCGACGTCCTTCTTCCGTGACGCCGACCACCGCGACGCGTCTTCCGCGGGTCGTTGACGATCTTCGTTCTTGAAACCAGAGGTAGGGGATGTTATTTATTGATTATTTTATTCCATTCTTGAATCATGGATTTTAGCATGACTAAACGTGAGGTTTTGGATATTCTTTAGTTATGTTATTAATTAACGTGAGGGGGGTCGGACCGCATGAACACGGCCGAACCCCCCCTCCTTAGTTCTCGTTTTATTCATGCGGGTGGAAGCAAGAGGCGTGGTGCCGTCGCACCACGCGGATGAACATGCTTATAATTTTTCCGCAACACCGTCGCGTTTCGCCGAGGAGAGACTTCAAGAACGCGACGCCGTCGCGCCGCGTTGGGAGGATTCATGGCACGGCGGAAGGGGCGCGGTGCCGTCGCACCGCGCCGGACGACGAACACCGCGGCCGGTTCCGGGCCGCGGTGAGACGAGGAGACCGCGGCCGGTTCCGGGCCGCGGCGGAAGGAAAGACCGGCGGCCGGGCCGCCGGCGTCGGAAGTCGAGGGCGGGACCGGAAATTCCGGTCCCGTTGGTAAAAACCGGCCGGCCAGCGGGCCGGCCGGATGTCATAAAAACCGGGGGATTAAACCCCCGGCCGGTCCTTCAAGACCCCCCTCTTAATGAGGGGGGCGGTTCATTTAAGGAGGGGGGGCAAAGCCCCCCGGTTTTATTCAGCCGGCCCCCACTTGCGGGGGCCGTTTTTAATTCAAGGCACGGCTTAAAGCCGTGCCGTTTTTGTGAAACGCGGGGCTTAGCCCCCGCGTGCCTCCCGCGTGCACCGCGGCACCCCGCCGCCAGCGCGGCACGCCGCCGCCGCCGCCACGCGGCCCGCCGCCGCGCCGCCGCCCACCGCCACGCGGCCAACCGCCGCCGCCGTCCGCCGCCGTCCGCCGCCGCCGTCCGCCGCCGCCGGCCGCCGCGTCGTCCAGAGGGGGGGGGTCGGGCCGGGTCGGCCCGGACCCGGACCCCCCGTTTCGGACCAGATTCGGTTTTTGGCTCATAACTTGAGCCTCGGACCTCCGAATGACGAACCGTCTGCGGCAACGCGATCCTTGGATCGAGACGGTCGTTTCGGTTTATCGCACTCAAGGTTTCGGTTTACTTTGAGTTCGGCCGGGTTGGTTCGTTCACGAAACCAACCGGGCCTTCGGAGCGGAAACACTCATATCTTGAGCTACGGACGTCCGATTGACGTGCCGTCAGTCGCGTAGTGTTCCTCTTAGTGAGACGGATCTTTTGGCATACTCCGCCCGAGGTTTGGACGCAGGTGGAGTACGGTCGGGTTGGTTTTGCCTTAAAAACCAACCGGGCCCCGGAGACGAAAATGCCAATAACTCTCAGACCGGGCGTCCGATCGACGCGCCGTCTGTTGCATTGAGTTCCTGTTGACGATACGGAACTTTTGGATACATCAACTCTGGTCTTCGTGACAGTTGATGTATCAGCCTCTCGGCTCGTGGAGCGGACCCTCCGTACGAGCTTGCTGTGTGCGGGAACCCTAGTGCTGGCTGCGACTGTTCTACTGCTACGACTGCTACTGTGACTGCGACGACGACAGTACAGAGATCCTGTGTGGATTTGACGACGACAGTACAGAGATCCTGTGTGGATTTGACGACGACAGTACAGAGATCCTGTGTGGATTTGACGACGACAGTACAGAGATCCTGTGTGGATTTGACGACGACAGTACAGAGATCCTGTGTGGATTTGACGACGACAGTACAGTACAGAGATCCTGTGTGGATTGGACGACGACAGTACAGAGATCCTGTGTGGATTCGACGACGACGACTACAGCACTCAGCGATCCTACGTGGATCAGTGCTACAGGTTCTGTGTGAGCCCGATCCTGTGTGGGTCCTTGCGCTCAGCGGTTCTGTGTGAGCCAGCGCCTACAGGTTCTGTGTGAGCCCGATCCTGTGTGGGTCTTCTGCGGGGGTTAGTTACCTATCGATCCTTCGTGGGTCCGACGACTTAGATGGATCAGTGATCATCTTTATCGTCCTTGAAGAAGTATACCTGTGTGAGCTGAATCCTGTTGTTTTCCTGTGTGGATTGTGTTGTGCAATCCTGTGTGGATTATATTTTGCTTTCCTATGTGGAATACGTATACTTTCCTGCGTGGACTGAGTTGTACTTGGGCTCGGAGGTTGGAGCGTATTTGAATTGATGACTTAGGTATATGTATGGGCATATACCTAAGCAGTGTCGGTTGTTACTTCGTGATTGTACTTTTCTTCGTGGTTTATCCTTTGTGGATTTGAGAGACCTTCAGGGGTCTCGGGGTCCCTACTGAGTAGCTTATACTCACCCCTGCACGGGCTTTGCCCGCACTTCGTTGTGTTGGTTGCAGACGACGGACAGTGTTGACCTTAGCTGAGGCTTGCAGAGCGGGACGGTACCCGGAGGTGGACCACTGGGCGGGACGTGCTCGGAGCGGACGGCGGGACCCGTGGAGCAGAGGAGCTATCTGTACCCACCCTTCAGGTGGGATTTCTAGTGGACATCTCGGAGTAGCGGCTTTACTTTTCAGTTGCTGTTTTTCCCTTTTCGAGTTGTACTTTACTTTCAGTTTGGGTTTGTATTCTGGCCCATTTACTTTTCCGCACTTTCAGTCGTACTCTGTTTGCTTAGTGTTTGCTTTCCGCTTGTTTACTCTGTGGTGTGTGTTTACTTTTCAAAGGCAATGCCTTCCCTTTTACCGGGAATTACGCATTGGTGCTAGTCGCCAGCCCCTGGCCTATGGAAGGCGGGCTTGGGGTAGTCATGGCACGGACCCCGAGGGCGGGTCGTGACAAATTGGTATCAGAGGAGTTCGGTTCTACCGCGAACTCTGATCTTTTCTATGTGAAGCAATAATGTTTAGCGTATTGAGTGTGGTTATCAGTCCAGGGAGTCCAGTGTTGGTGCGGCGGCCGACGTATCCGTACACCAGGACCCTGACTTCTGATTTCCGACTTAATGCACGAAAACATTGATTGCGTGTGTGTTTCAAGTTTTCTTTGTGATTACTTGTGTCAGCTCACCGGGTATACTGATCTGCTTTATGAAAGTCTCAAGTTTTCCTTGTGATTACTTGTGCCAGCTCACCAGGTATACTGTTCTAACCGTGGAGCACCTGTTTCCTTTTCAGGATGGCCCCACGATGGCAGCCAGCTAGGGTTCCGAGAGTCGAGCGAGACGACAGCCCACCGAGCGACGAGGCTTCGGTGCAGGGCCCTTTGTCAGCAGTGGCACCGGCAGTAGCTTTAACCGCCGATCCCCCGATGCTTCCAGCAGCAGCCGCTGACGATGCACGTCGCCTCAGCGCACTGCATGAGTTTCAGCGCCAGCGACCGCCCAGGTTTCGCGGGGAGACGGATCCCCAGGCAGCAGAGGACTGGCTGGAGGCAGTGGTTCGAGTGTTTAGGCTAGTGAGGACACCAGCAGACCTCATGGTGATCCTCTCTGCGAGCCTACTACACGCAGCAGCAGGACGATGGTGGAGCTTGATGCTCCAGGTGCACGATGAGGCATCTATTCTTTGGACGGACTTTGAGAGCATCTTCCGCTCGGAGTTCGTCCCAGCAACCCTTCGTGCGGTGCGTATCCAGGAGCTTCTACATCTACGGCAGGGCAGCATGACGGTCGCTCAGTACTCGGCGAGATTTACCGATCTCTCGCGCTACTCGACCGACATGGTACGGGACCCATTCTTCCGGGCCCGGACCTTCGAGCAGGGTTTGAGACACGAGATCAGGGCATCGCTGATCTCCCTCAGCATACCGACTCAGACAGGAGTACTGGAGCGGGCCCTTCTGATCGAGAGCTTCCTTGCTGAGTCTACACCAGCACAGAGACCCACCGCAGGACGGCACGTGGCAGAGTCATCTGCAGCTGGCAGTCGGCGAATGACTCAGGGGTCCAGACAGACCAGACCTCAGGGCACTGGCTCAGCAGTGCAGGGCACACAACGCGGAGCCAGTCATTCGAGTGGAAGACAGTGCTATGCATGTGGCGGGCGAGGCCACATGGCTCGTGACTGCCCGACCCGCCATGCGGAGGAGCAGCAGACGGTTGAGGAACCACCTAGGCAGAGGCAGAGGTTCGACCGTGGCGGTCCGCAGGGAGGAGGCGGACGAGGCAGAGGAGCTGGACGAGCAGCTGGTGGTGGTCGACGCTTTGAGGCTCTACCACCACCACCACCAGGAGGTCCACCCCGACCGCAGGGGAGAGCTCAGCTTCAGGCAGCCGAGGCCTTCGATCATGGAGCCCTGGGAGCCGATGGACAGGAGCAGAACTAGTGGATACATCCTTTGTACTTCTGGTTCCTTGTTGCTTTTGTGTAGCGTCTTGTATTACGAGCTGCAATAATAAAAGACGCATACCTTGTGATGTTTTCGTTCCTGTCCTCTATCGTAATGTTACTAAGAGGTTCCAGTTTTGGCTGTTGACTTGACCCTCACTTGTGAGACATCTACTGGAGGAGACCCAGTTACCACACACTGATGCCGACAGTGTGACTCAACCCTTGGAGGCGAGAGTAACGGTTGAATCTCTTAGTAGTAGCGTCGAGGCCTTACGACGTCATCCTTAGTATGGATTAGTATCATCCATGTTAGGATTGACTGTTTTAGGCAAAGAATGTGGTTCATCCAGGGGATGAGACCAGGTTTCTCTTTTCGGCAAAGAAGAAATCTTGCAGCTCTTGTGGGACCAGAGATGGTCCGGGCCACGTCAAAAGAGGTCCATGTCATCCAGGAGCGGGTCCTACATGGACGATCGATTCCTCTTGTGCGCAACAGATGGCGGCACGGGAATCTCCAGGAGAGCACATAGGAGCGGGAGGCTCAGATGCGTGCTCAGTATCCTCTTTTTGTTTCCCTAGTTTTTGATGTAGCTTTACGGGGACGTAAAGCCCTGAGGTGGGAGTAATGTAAAGACCCGTAAAATTCGAGGAAAATTTTTTCTTAATTTTCTTTAGAATTTTACAAGAGCGCGGTTTCAGACGGCACATGATTCCGAGGCCCGGAGTGCCCGGAATTAATTTCCGAAGTTTGGCTCGGGTACGTTCAGTGAACGAACGAGCGGGAATTCCTAACTTTTGATCCGGTGCTCAGAATTGAAATCCGAGGGCACCGATGAACTCGCAGCACCGATATTCTCTTAATGAGACCTTTTCGGGAGTTGCGTTTGTTGCGGGTTGAAAGTTACGTTTTGGGGTTTTTCAGTTAAGTTAAATAAAATTGTGTAAAACAAATTTTATTTAAACTTATTAAAAAAAACCTACCTAAGGGGGTTGGAAGTGGGACCCACACCCACTTAACCTCCCTTGGGAGGATTAAGTGTGGTGGGGCCCACACGAACCCCTAAATCTTTTAGTAACCTCTCAACTTCCCCCTTAAACTCCTCTTTTAATAACATGACAACTTTGTTAATTAATGGAGTTGAATTGTTTGAATTGTTTGAATTTCAAACCTTTGAAATTCAAATTGATAATTGTGTGAATAAAATAAGACTTAGCTTATTTTATTTGGGTTAGAATTCTCTAGCCACCTTGAGAGAATTTGGAGCCTTCATCTTCTTCTTCTTCAAGCTTTGACGAAGAACGCGAAGAACCTTCGAACATCGACGAAGAACGCCACGTTCTCGGGAATCGTCTTTCGCGACGCCATACCCGCGACACCGACGACGTCTTCTTCCGCGTCATCTCTTCCGCGACGATTTCCCGCGACGAAATCGTCGTCAAAGAACTTCGAATACTCGCTTCACGACATCGACGTCCTTCTTCCGTGACGCCGACCACCGCGACGCGTCTTCCGCGGGTCGTTGACGATCTTCGTTCTTGAAACCAGAGGTAGGGGATGTTATTTATTGATTATTTTATTCCATTCTTGAATCATGGATTTTAGCATGACTAAACGTGAGGTTTTGGATATTCTTTAGTTATGTTATTAATTAACGTGAGGGGGGTCGGACCGCATGAACACGGCCGAACCCCCCCTCCTTAGTTCTCGTTTTATTCATGCGGGTGGAAGCAAGAGGCGTGGTGCCGTCGCACCACGCGGATGAACATGCTTATAATTTTTCCGCAACACCGTCGCGTTTCGCCGAGGAGAGACGTCAAGAACGCGACGCCGTCGCGCCGCGTTGGGAGGATTCATGGCACGGCGGAAGGGGCGCGGTGCCGTCGCACCGCGCCGGACGACGAACACCGCGGCCGGTTCCGGGCCGCGGTGAGACGAGGAGACCGCGGCCGGTTCCGGGCCGCGGCGGAAGGAAAGACCGGCGGCCGGGCCACCGGCGTCGGAAGTCGAGGGCGGGACCGGAAATTCCGGTCCCGTTGGTAAAAACCGGCCGGCCAGCGGGCCGGCCGGATGTCATAAAAACCGGGGGATTAAACCCCCGGCCGGTCCTTCAAGACCCCCCTCTTAATGAGGGGGGCGGTTCATTTAAGGAGGGGGGGCAAAGCCCCCCGGTTTTATTCAGCCGGCCCCCACTTGCGGGGGCCGTTTTTAATTCAAGGCACGGCTTAAAGCCGTGCCGTTTTTGTGAAACGCGGGGCTTAGCCCCCGCGTGCCTCCCGCGTGCGCCGCGGCACCCCGCCGCCAGCGCGGCACGCCGCCGCCGCCGCCACGCGGCCCGCCGCCGCCGCCACGCGGCCGGCCCCCGCCGCCGCCACGCGGCCCGCCGCCGCGCCGCCGCCCACCGCCACGCGGCCAGCCGCCGCCGCCGTCCGCCGCCGTCCTCCGCCGCCGGCCGCCGCCGCCGGCCGCCGCGTCGTCCAGAGGGGGGGGGGGGGGTCGGGCCGGGTCGGCCCGGACCCGGACCCCCCGTTTCGGACCAGATTCGGTTTTTGGCTCATAACTTGAGCCTCGGACCTCCGAATGACGAACCGTCTGCGGCAACGCGATCCTTGGATCGAGACGGTCGTTTCGGTTTATCGCACTCAAGGTTTCGGTTTACTTTGAGTTCGGCCGGGTTGGTTCGTTCACGAAACCAACCGGGCCTTCGGAGCGGAAACGCTCATATCTTGAGCTACGGACGTCCGATTGACGTGCCGTCAGTCGCGTAGTGTTCCTCTTAGTGAGACGGATCTTTTGGCATACTCCGCCCGAGGTTTGGACGCAGGTGGAGTACGGTCGGGTTGGTTTTGCCTTAAAAACCAACCGGGCCCCGGAGACGAAAATGCCAATAACTCTCAGACCGGGCGTCCGATCGACGCGCCGTCTGTTGCGTTGAGTTCCTGTTGACGATACGGAACTTTTGGATACATCAACTCTGGTCTTCGTGACAGTTGATGTATCAGCCTCTCGGCTCGTGGAGCGGACCCTCCGTACGAGCTTGCTGTGTGCGGGAACCCTAGTGCTGGCTGCGACTGTTCTACTGCTACGACTGCTACTGTGACTGCGACGACGACAGTACAGAGATCCTGTGTGGATTTGACGACGACAGTACAGAGATCCTGTGTGGATTTGACGACGACAGTACAGAGATCCTGTGTGGATTTGACGACGACAGTACAGAGATCCTGTGTGGATTTGACGACGACAGTACAGAGATCCTGTGTGGATTTGACGACGACAGTACAGAGATCCTGTGTGGATTTGACGACGACAGTACAGTACAGAGATCATGTGTGGATTGGACGACGACAGTACAGAGATCCTGTGTGGATTCGACGACGACGACTACAGCACTCAGCGATCCTACGTGGATCAGTGCTACAGGTTCTGTGTGAGCCCGATCCTGTGTGGGTCCTTGCGCTCAGCGGTTCTGTGTGAGCCAGCGCCTACAGGTTCTGTGTGAGCCCGATCCTGTGTGGGTCTTCTGCGGGGGTTAGTTACCTATCGATCCTTCGTGGGTCCGACGACTTAGATGGATCAGTGATCATCTTTATCGTCCTTGAAGAAGTATACCTGTGTGAGCTGAATCCTGTTGTTTTCCTGTGTGGATTGTGTTGTGCAATCCTGTGTGGATTATATTTTGCTTTCCTATGTGGAATACGTATACTTTCCTGCGTGGACTGAGTTGTACTTGGGCTCGGAGGTTGGAGCGTATTTGAATTGATGACTTAGGTATATGTATGGGCATATACCTATGCAGTGTCGGTTGTTACTTCGTGATTGTACTTTTCTTCGTGGTTTATCCTTTGTGGATTTGAGAGACCTTCAGGGGTCTCGGGGTCCCTACTGAGTAGCTTATACTCACCCCTGCACGGGCTTTGCCCGCACTTCGTTGTGTTGGTTGCAGACGACGGACAGTGTTGACCTTAGCTGAGGCTTGCAGAGCGGGACGGTACCCGGAGGTGGACCACTGGGCGGGACGTGCTCGGAGCGGACGGCGGGACCCGTGGAGCAGAGGAGCTATCTGTACCCACCCTTCAGGTGGGATTTCTAGTGGACAGCTCGGAGTAGCGGCTTTACTTTTCAGTTGCTGTTTTTCCCTTTTCGAGTTGTACTTTACTTTCAGTTTGGGTTTGTATTCTGGCCCATTTACTTTTCCGCACTTTCAGTCGTACTCTGTTTGCTTAGTGTTTGCTTTCCGCTTGTTTATTCTGTGGTGTGTGTTTACTTTTCAAAGGCAATGCCTTCCCTTTTACCGGGAATTACGCCTTGGTGCTAGTCGCCAGCCCCTGGCCTATGGAAGGCGGGCTTGGGGTAGTCACGGCACGGACCCCGAGGGCGGGTCGTGACATGTTTGGATGATGTATCCTAGATTGGGTGAAACTTTTGAAATTTGTTATGTTTGGGATTCATTATTTATTTTCATTTGACAATCATGATACATTAGTTCTCTCATTCTATGTGTGTGTAATGTACCCTATTATACATTAGATAATGAGATATTTAATAGAACCCTAATCCACACCCTCCCCAATTCTAGTGTGTATTGTGGGATCCTATGTTATGAAAGTATAAATAAAAGTCAACCATATAAATTTCAATTATCACTATGTTCATATAAATACTCAATAGTAATATCATGAATAATATTAAAATGTAAATATATTATTATAATGAATACTTGAAAACTATATTGAGAGTAATAAAAAGTAATTAAAATTTTCGTAGTAAGAGTGATTTAAATATCGTAACTCCACCAGTTATTGTAATATAACATTTATATTTAATGTTATTGTGGAACAAAATGTGATCAAAAAACTAAAAATTAATTTATAGGATATTATTGAAAAAAATTATAAAAAGTTACAAGACACAAATTAAATCATATTGAAACACCTTTTTCACCCCCCCCCCCCCGACGTTTTATATCATAAAATACCCATAAAGAAATGATATATTTGAACATTTATTAGGAATAAAATGAAATGGGAAATATTTAAGAATATATAATCTCAAAGGAAAATGAACCATTAGAGAATCATTCATTATTATACAATAACAGAAAAGAACAAATATCACACTATTAAGGGTTTTACCATCATGTTTTTTATTGGGTAAGAAAATATTATTGTGAAACATACCCAATGGTTACCTGAATGGAGAAGTATGTGACTCAAACACATTTATTATCATACATTATGGTCATAAAATGGGGTGAAAATGGGGGATAATCATCACTAGTTGTACCCACATAGAAACGTATACATTTCTAAGTCATTGTGGTTATATCCACAATCATAATGCATATATAAAAAACATAAATCATTTCACATAAAATTCCATTTGTCATAATGAAGAAATGTACTAATATATAATAATTAATTTCTCAATAAAATATTAACATGTATGAATATCATTATATGATATATAAATTTTCATGCTCAAAATGACCATACCATGAAATAACAAATATCTCTATCAAAATTAAAAACAAATTGCATATCAAACATGTTTAGATCAATGAAAAACAAAATATAATCATTATTCAAGATCAAAATAAAAATTATATTACACATAATATAATCACACCATTTTAGATTCTATATCATAATAATATAACCCAATTCTATGTGTAATATAGTTTAAATTTTATATAGTATTATGTCTTGGCATCAAATAAGTCATATGTTATTCATCTTTCTGACTTCACTATTCCCCATTATTTATTATTCGATATTATTATTTGTATTTATTTAAAAGTAATATATATATATATGAAATTCAAAGACCAATTTTTCATATTATCAATTTTTTTCTTAATTACCTTATTAATAAATTTTATTTGATGACATATTTAATTAATAAATCTACTCAAAAGTCATAAAAAAATTTATCTATCATATATAATGTATATTATATCTATATTTAATAATTATCAATTTCCCAATAGACCGCTCTTAATATATTATCCTATCATGTTTATTTATTTTGATTTAGATTAGGTTAATACTAACTGGCCTGGTTTCATCATGTAGTATAGAAAACCAAGAAATATGAGCTTATTTAATTAAATAAATTGTGAAAAATTACATAATGTTTAGTCCAATATTAATATGGTTCATCCAAGCACATAAAATTTGTAATATAGATTAAATAATTATAAACAATTAAAAAAATGTACTCAATTTTAATCACTACCAAATAAAAAACCATTATAACGGATTTTATAAAACCCAAAACTAATTTATAGGAAATGAAAATTATTTATTTATAAACAAAATCACAAAATGATAATTTGAACTAAACCTAATATATTTATATGATCATTTTAAAAATGGATTTAATATCCATCTACTATTTATTTCATGATGAAACACATTCATGTGAATTTAAGCTAATATAGAACCATTCAAATTAGAAACATAAATGAACCACTACATAATAATAATGTTTTTATAAAAGTTTTCTTATTATTTAATAGTAAATTTATATAATATCATATAAAAAACATCTTTAGTATAGCTTCACCACTACACTAGACATATATAGATCTTTTTTTGTAATTTATAATTTATGAAATATAAATATAATATATATTCTTAAAATTATGTTGCATATAATGTTATATGATCCCGTCACATCACCTCCCCAACAAACATCTCGTGGTAGATCCATCATTACATATAGTTTTATAATGATTTAATGAAACCCATACTATAAATACCTATATTTCGAATATTAGTATACATATGGGTTAATAAAATATGAAATGAAATAATGAGAAGTATTTAATAATTATACCTTGATATGAACTATGAAAATTTTATAGAACAACATTTAAACATTATGAAATTATTTGATAATATAATTTAATATGTGTAAAGAAATTAAAAATTAAAATAAATCTCCCGTGATGCATCCCATGGAAATAATGTTAAAAACGAACTATGAAAGTATACTTATTTCATAGTCCATATAAATGGAATAAGAAATGGGAATAATCTATTTGAACCCACAAAAACAATTTTTACCACATGAGAACTATTTTCCTCGCATTATTACTCGTGTTGTAAGGGATTATTTCGGAGCTGCTACACATAGTAGGCCCATAATGACAATTTATTAAGGGGAGTTAATTATCACATTTTATTTCGGTAATATGATATTCAATTATTTCATAATGACAATTTTATTTATAATTATTCAATAACATGTGGAACAAAAATATATTCATTCGATTTTATAAAAATATTGAAAATGTGAAAAAATGATTTTCATGGATTACCAACAGTTTCTAAGGTTATCCCATGAGGAAAAGGACAATATTTTTATATTATATGATTTATATTAACAACTAATTATAAAATATTTTTATATCAATCATTATATATCAAGGATAAAACTCCAACCCTTTAAGATATTTATATTCACAAGAGAGTCTAATTGTGTTTACAATAAATTTCTCAAAAAAGTATAATTTTAAGGTTGATTGAATATGTAATTATTCTTCAAGACTTATATAGTTTAAATCTGTTGTAAAAGTGTAAAAAATAATTCACCTAAATTGAATATAAATCAGAATATAATTATGTTCTCTCAAAAAATAATAAATCATCGTACTATATTTTTTAATCCATCTATATCACAAAAGTAAGGTCCCATCATTACAAAAATATTCCCTCTGGTTTTTCTGACGATATAAGTTTTTAAGAGGAATCATGAAGTCTATGACTTTTTAATTCTTATGTTTTTTGGTGTGTTCAAATCAATATCCCTAGATATAATGTTGTTTTCATTCACTTGGTAATTTTATCAAATAATTATCAATTTTCATTATATTTTCTCTTGATAGATGGTAAATACCCCCATCCTAGTAGTAGAAAGACAAGGGCTATCTTATTACATTATTATAAGATACAAGGAATCACATCCCAAATGGCCTAATATTTTATTAGTCTTGATAATCTAGATATATATTTGATCATGGATTAAAATTTAATAAAAAAATTACTGCATATTTTTTAGAATATCATTATTCCATCTATAATATTCATTGGAATCATTCATATTAATACATCTAGATTTATAAGTAATGAAAAATATATGGGTTATCCCATATTTTTAGTAAATATTATGTAATGCGGAAGATATCAATAATCAATAATATTAATCATCATGGAAAGGTATAAAACGGAACACACATTCAATTTATGTAATTTTTGTTTAATTATTAAATATATAAAAATCAAATTGAATTTTAAATATATTAACACATAAAACATTTAATCAATAAAATGACAGCAATTATTATACAATACATAATCAATATGAAAATGTAAATAATTCAACACACATTCCATTTAATAAATAAATTTAGAATGAAATGAATCTAGATGTTAAATAATTGATACAATCCAGTTGATAATAATAATTGAATACTCATTGTTGGAAATACATTGTTATTGAATGTTTTGATCTCATGTATCATGATACCTCTAATGTCAACCACATTCAAAAGATAGTTTAAAATTCATTGGTGGGTATACAAAAAGAAAACAATTAACTATGTATAGTCAACATATTCATCGCATGAGAATTTCAATTCATCGAGGGAAAATCTATAACTGAACCCCACATATTCTTTATATCCAAATTAGTCCTCATATATCAAATAATATTTTTATATCATGAATATTTTTCTTTCGCATAAAATATATATATTGAGTAATGAATATATGTATATCAATATTTTCCCATAAAATAAAAATCATTCAATATAGAACACCTTATATAAAAATGATATACTGTTTAATAAATAAATATATTCATGATAAATGATAATGATATTTTTGTAAAATTTAATATAATATGGTGATAGTAAATTGAATTTTTCAAGGGAATGATAATTACTATAAAAATAAATTATGAATGTGAATTTCAATACACATCATAGTAAAAATGATCATAAACTATACATATAATAAATATTGTTGTTATTTTTATAACATATCCATATTTGATTATATGTAAAATAATTGTTTTCAGTTATTAATGTCTACAAATAGAAGATGAATTTCATTAAAAAGATTCTTGGGGAAATTATCCTTTTGTACTATTAAAATATTTTTAATGCTAAATGTTCACAGATTATTTTGAAAATTATTTTATCTAAAAATTAACATTTAATAATATGAAGGAATATTTAAAACATTGAGTAGTCATGACGGAAGGAAATATTTTAAATGATGTACATGTGAAGACATATATTACTTTCTCACTTTATGGTAAAATCCAAAATGCACCTTATTTATAAATATTGTGAATATTACATTAAAATAATTTTAAAATTTAAATATGTATAAAAATATATTTACCATATAATTTGGTGAATTTTAAAACGAATTCTGATTTTTTAAACATGGTTTTAGTAAAAAACTGACTTCAGAAAAATGAAAAATAATTGAAATTTTATTTTTTAAGAACGTCTATATCATTTAAAGTGACAAAGATTTGATAATTAAAATATTACTAGAAAAAATATAAAATAACTAGAGGACAATAATTTTTTTTTGTATTATACAATTATCAAATACAGTCCATCAATGGAAATTCACTTATGGACAATATTGTATAAAATGAGATTGTGAAATAAATGCATTAAAATATCGTAACATTAAATTGTGAACTATCCAATGAATGGATAATATATATCAAATGTATATACACATAAAATATAAGGATATGAAATTTAATATATTCAAAATTAAATACACACATAAGCTATTAATTTCATATACAATGATGATGTAATATAACCCAATGAAAATGTTTTCTGTTATAAAATTCTATTCCACTAGAAAACATTAAAAAAATAATCTTGTATGAAATAAATCAAATTTTAACATAAAATAAACTAGTATTTATGGTTTTATTTTATTACATGTAAAATTTTAATTTTTACAGCATATAAAATAAATTATCTGCATAAAATTACAATATACCTTAGTGATGGGAAATTTAGATAAAGTCCCTTATAATATTGGAAATATTTTCAATAATTAGATCAAATAAATGAAAATAATCATTGATATATTAAATATAATTAATTTAATTATAATAATTATATAAAATATAAATTATGTCTTAAATAAAATACAAAAATCAAAATGTGGTTAACCCTAAATGGAACAAGATGTGAAGAATACTTAACAACCATATGCATTATTTATTAGAAAATCATCATTTTTGGGTGAATATTGATACCTAAAAATATTTTGGAGTTGTGGATTAGATTGTTTGTAAAATAATATAAATATAAAAACACAAATGAAGCCAATGTCAAGGGTAAGAAAGACCCAAATGAAGAATCAACATCCATAGGTCCAAAAGAATTTGTATATTAAAAATATATTTTGTGTTCTTGATAACATTATTGATACATGTAATATAAGTGTATACAATGTTGGTACGTTATCATATAAAAAATCCATATTTAATAACCAATGTAGACTACATAAGCTAGCTATGAATAAAGAAGCTACATTAGGATGAAATCAGAAGAATATTGTTAAATGAAATTGGCCAGATAATATTCCTTAAGGGAATGTAAAAAATACATTATATTTATAAATTCATGATGTTGACGAATATTGAACCATAAAAAACCACTAAGATGGATGGAACTCAGATGTTTCCATGTGGAATATCCAAATATTATTTCACAATTGCTAATGACCATTTAGTAATATTCCGACAATATTAAAAATGAATGAGAAAAAAGGAAGCCAAATCATCCAAGTCTAATAAAAAATGAAAATTTTAGATTCCATATATAGATAAATAATCACTATGTCTGAGGTGCATCCTTGCTATTCACTTTATTATAAATTGGAATTAAACAATCACAGCACATGAAGAATTATTTAATATTTAATAACGAGATTAATGTTAATTAAACACTCTTCAAAAATGAAGGATCATGAACAAAGACATTGAAGGAATGATATCATGCACATAGACTCAATGAGAATTAAATATAAAATGTGATAGTTTCAGTATAAGAGGAAATGAAGATACATGGTTGAGAACAATATCTGAACCTTTATATTCAAATTGAGAATAGGGGACAGATCCATCTTATTACATAAATAGTTGTGTAATTTATAAGTTCTTATAATGGTGGTAATTAAGGTGAAGAAATTTCGTAGTGGGAGAACCTAATAATTTTTTATTTCTTTCAATTATATATAGAAATACATAATAACTATTTATACTTTAATGATTTTTCATTTTGATTTTCAATAAATATGTGATGAAGCATCATCATTGATGATTTTAATTAAGTATATATTTTATTCTGGTGTTATTGGAAAAATAACATAACATCATGTATTTTTATTATTTTATTGGTATTATCAAGAATAAGTGTTTAAGAACATCATACTTAGTGTTGCTTCGGATATTTATTAATCTTGGCAGATATAAGAGAATGACCCTTTTTTGAGTATTCTTTATTCACAAACATCCATAAAAATCATTCTTCAAAAGATTTAACATTATGATGATGATAACGAGTATTCCCCTTGAGGAAGATAGAAATGAAGAATGTTCATGATGCTTCAAGAATCATTATTTATATTTCTATAAATATTATTTATTCCTGATTTTTTATTAAAATCATCTCATTGTAAAAGTTATTTATTTCATAAAATATCATCCTTGTTTAGTAAAGATAAATATCATTTTAAAAAGTTTTAGTAATTGAAATATTAAATGTTATATGAAATTTGGAATTTCCCCAATGACATTTATCCTTAGTAATTCAATTGAATTTTCTTATCTATTTTTGTAAGTGATGTTAGAAGATTCAGGATTATTGTTCTTAAAATATTTCATATCATATTTAGAATCATATTTTATGAAAGAAATTGAATAACACTTGTAGAAAATTATATGAATTCTCACTTCATATGGTATGAATATTAGTTGGTTATATGAATAATTGATATCTTAATCAAATTTCCTTATTCTCTGCACTGATCATGGTTCATGAAGAAATGGAGTGAAATGGTTAATGGAACATTTCATATGTATTCATAGCTATCATGTTCCCATAAACACTATATTTATCTTCAATTAGTGGGATATAACATAAAAATAACATATAGAAATGTAATGGGGAGAGAGAGAGTATAATTATATATATTGAAATATTAATTTAGAAAGAAACTATGAAGGAATATCTGAAAAAATAAAAAGGGGGAGATTGAAGATCCAACTTTGACTATGAGTTATATTTTTTTCCAATGATTATCGTTAGTTGAAAATGGTGACCATTGAAATTGGATGATTTAATTTATGTGAATATAATCATGATAATAAATTTTATCATAGATTGGATAATGTAATCTTGACTTATTTCATGAAATATAAATTGACAACTTTGAGTTTCAAATGTGATTCATGGATACTTGTTATGGATTTAGTAAATGACATTTATTATCAGGATTGAACAATTTTTTTTATCTTTGATGATTATTGAATAGGAATTATGTTCATAAGACATGTGTCCCTTAGTGTTTTATCATGAAACCATTTTTAAAGCAATACGAAGTATGATTTTATTTTGAATAAGTTATTTCGAATTTATATTTCGAAATCTATAACAGACAATAATTTGAAAATGGTCGTGCAATATTTTCTTATTCCATGAGAAGCATGAAATAACTAAATTGAATTCCATTTAGGTCATAATTTTTAATAAAGATAGCCAGGAAACATAAATTATTTCATCTGAATGTGTTTTTTGAATTTGAGGAACTGGTTGATTGATCTATGAAATTTAGTATATAAATTATTTCAATTCATATTTTTCAGTTGTATTTATGTAAAAATTATTATCCAACACACTAGGAACACTTATCCAACCTCAAAATGTAGAATATGTGGGACACAAAAGCCTACCATACATAATATATTTTAGTAGGAGCTGCCTAGATGGTTGGATGCGGGTAATGTATAAACCATGTATGTGTGGTCTCTTGTAAAAGGATTACACACTACTTTATTGAGGCTAGTCATTTTTTGGGATAGAAACATATAGGTAATTCCATGAACCACAAGTGTTGTGTATCATGTGGGCATTTTGTGAACTGTAATCTGGGTGACAAGCTATGTGTTATATCATGATGGTATTGAAACCCTTCATATTACAATTAGAATGGGCTCAAATTGGACATTGTGATGTGAGACACATAGTGGATCTCTCACTGTTCATCAATTAAAAAGATATGGATAAAATAGGAGTGGTCAAATTAGAATAATCTTCATCATTGATTTCTAAAACCATTTGTTTTTTAAAATATTCCATTTCATTTAAAATTTAAATGTTGTCATATTCCTCCAAAAAATATATCATTCTATAGTGTTTGTCCAGGGGAGATTACTAGACCACCATTGATAATGGAAGAGGTAGACATGGTTGTTTTGAGGTCGAAATGATGAGACTGTAATGACTGAAATAATCATGAAACAACTTTCTTATGATTTAAAGAAAGATACATTAGATAAATGGATAAAAACAATTTCAGTAGGCTATTTGATCATGAGGTTTGAGAAGATGATATTCATGAATTTACGATCACATGCACGTGATATGTACACCACAAAGGATATGGTTGATGGGGATGAAATGATACCAATATTTATGGCATCATATAATCATGCAGTTTGAATGATTCAAATACGAGATCCTCAAGTGATTAATGAGTACTTTGTATTTTATTATTCAATGGATTTTATGAAAATGTAAGGCTATGATCCTCACATATAAATTCAGAGGAACTCGGCCCATTAAAGATTATTTTTTTCAAATATTTTTGTTTCTCTTTTTTTATTGAAAAATAAGTTTAAATACAAATAAATCATTTTCACATTAAGGAAGTTAGTCGCATGAGCCTTCAAGGCTTCACGAAGTAGGCATATTCCAGCTATTGTTTTTTTATAAATTAAATTTTTTTACAACAATCATGATAGAGAATTGCAAACATGTAATAGGTGTAGACAAATCATCTCTATACTTTTCAAAGAGGTCTACTTTTGTGAACTAATATTGATTTTTCCTTCCTATAGATATTTTCACATAATAATCAAATACTTATTTTATGTATATATAAAACATGTGTATTATAAAGGATTCATGTGTATGTCTTCTGGATTGTTTGAATGAAGAAGAGTGCAATGTAAAACATTGCAAGAAGTAAAATTTCTCTTATCAATTTCACATAAGCACAAAAAACATTTAAGAAGCACTAAATTAAGTGAAATAGTATTTTTGTGATGTTATAGTAATATGAAGTTGAAAATATATATAGCTACATTGATGGAATAATAGAGCAAAAAAAAGAATGAAATCATTGCATGCCAGATTTCATGCACATGTATACGTGAATTACAAAGGGGGAACACAAACTTAAGGTAAACTCCAGAATAAAATTGAATAAATTTCTATATATGTGCCAGGATTTTATTTGAACAAAATAATTGATCTACATAGATAAACTTTTTGAAGTTAATAGAGGGATGGAAAAAATAAGAACAATGAAATGTTCATGCATGGTAATGAAAATGACATAACATTCACGTAAATGAATATGATAATTAATGCATGAGTTGAAAACAAACACGAATTAACAAAGAATTGTGGTCTTATGTTTTTTTCCTGATAATTCTATGATTAATTAAAATACATGGATAAAACGATATGTTCAGTGTAGTGTCATTTTCGGTAGAAAAATATCCAGTTTCACTCTGTGGAAATTGATACTAAACTAAATTGCTAATATAATTGATTAAGTAATACATATAATTCCACCACAAATGTATTCATATATAATTATATTTGAAGGGTAAAATAATTGTAATGATTATGTACTGATATGATCTTTATTGTTATATGATCACGAAATATTTTTGTGATTCTAGAAAATAAAAGAATAACTATTAGTGGAGTTTATTTACTGGAGAATAAAGAGATCGAGAAACTACGACATAATATTTCATATATTTGTGTCACATATTTGAGGAAAAAATTAAAGAAACATACAAATTGATATTATTTTATTACAATTTGGGTTTGGAATAATTCATTGATTATATATCCACATCAGATTCTTATTCTTTTGAATGATAGAAGTAAAAAATGTGAATATTTTAGAGAGTTTCTTTGAATAAGATGAAGGGTTTATTCCAATTGTAGTGATAATAACCAATGGAAGTATAATAAAATTTTGAAATATGAAAGCAACATTGTGATATCCAATAATACTATCAATAGGTGGAAGACTTCAATGGTGTTACAAGGAATATTAAAAAATGAAGAAGACTATCTGAATAGGTAGTGTAATGATCAATCCATGTTATATAAAATGTTAATTATTGATTGAATATAGTAAATTTATGTGAGGCTGTATCCTAATTGTTGTAACAACATTCAAAGAATTACATTCTTGTGGTACTGTGGTAATGGATATATCCAGAAAATGACAAGGACAAGATGCACAAACTAAAGGGTGAACATAGTAAAAATATAAATCATTCTTATAAATACATATAAAAGGGAAAAATAATATTATTATTATTATTAAACCTTGTTTAAGATGAAAATGGGAAAAAATATATTATTTGATTAAAAATATCCAATCACTGTTTCACCCCCCTCATGTTTTTGAATATCCTAAATCAGTGCTTCATCCTGAATGTATTTCTAGGAAAACACACATAATATCTACCATACCAGAACATTATGTTGATCTTATATAATTATACTTAAATATTATCATATAATTATGTTCCCTAGTCATATATTTTTTTAATCTAGTTACCATGGTGTGTACTATACTTTTTCTGATCCCACTTTAATGAACCTAGCCCCAGAGGTGAAAGAAAGTGGTTACATTATTACATTGTCTTAAATTATAAGGTATCACATCATGAATGATAGAATATTTTGGTCTCCCATATAAAATAGATACATACATTAGGGTTGAATTACATTTCAATATTAAAAATTAAATATTATTTTTTTCAAAAATATCGTTATTAGTTTTGTAATATTCTCACATAAAATTCATAGTAAACATATTGTATTCCTGGGAAATGAAAACAATAACGGAGATCATAGAATTTTAATAAGAGTTATATAAAGTAGAAGATATCATGAATCAATATGCATTATAAACATTAATATATATATAACTAAACACAACTATAATTTAAATAATTTAACAACAATGATTATATAAAAAAATTGATATGTAAAAGAATATATTTGAACAAAGATTCCTTTTAATCAATAACTTGACTATCATGTGTATATATGTATCGATCAATATGGATATGTAAATAACTGAATAATAATTCCCTAATAAATAAACATATAATAAAATGAACCCATGAAAATATAATTGGGATAATATCCTGGAGAATAATAACTGAATAATTAACATAGGAAAATCTTTAATATTGGGAATCATAGTCCTAGGAATCATGATAACTCTACTAACATAACACATTCAAACTAAAAGGTAGACACAGAAGAGAAACCAATTAAACTAAATTAATAAAACTAGTTCATCTCTTGATTTTACCAATTCATCATGGGGTCATTTTTTTCTACTTCTCACCTATATCTTCATGTCTAAATAATTCATCATATAATGAATAAATTGATTTAATTTTAAAATAATGTGCTTTACCATCAAATATCCAAATTGAGTAATGAATATGGATTTATCAATATTTTCCCAGATAATAATGTTATATTCAATATAAAACACAATATATTTTAATAATATATGATTTATGATATAAATTATATATTATAAATAATACAGTTATATTGGGGAAATAATTTTTTTAATAATCACTTGAAAGTGAATATTTATTGGTAAATTTAATGAATACAAAAATTAATCAAGAAATTTAATTTCCTTAAATTCATTATTCAAAATTATAATAATTTATTAATATAATAAATAATGACTGTATAGATACAGTATATCTTTTGTGGAGTATATGTTAAATACTTTTTTTATTCATCTATAAATAAAAATATCATAAATTTTTCATTATAAACATTTTTATATAAATATACATTCTATACAGTGAAAATCAATTTGAAAATATTATTTTAAACAATATTTTGAATAGATAATTATTTAAAAATTCAATTTAACATATAATGTATGATTTAAACAACTGATTGGTCATGATGATGGGAAAATTCCATAAATGCCATACAAATTGAAATAGTGATTCCATTCACATTTTTAGTAAAATAAAAGAGTCACATGTTAGGAAATTGAGAAGAATAATCCTTTAAATATTTATAAATTCATTCATGGGTAAAAAAAATTGATAAATATTTTTTATTAGTTTTGAATTTTCATTTGATTTTTTTATTAAATTACCTACTTTGGGAAGAAAAAGTATTTCAACTATTAAGATAAATAAAGTTATATTTTGTTGAAAAATATCCATATTTATCTGTACCAAAGAGTATAAAATAGTAATATTACATAAAATCATAATAATTACTAGTTTAGAGGAAAATATAGGGTATTAATAGAAAATGATAAATTACTCTCCCCTAATGTAAATTCATGTATAAATAACCAAATTAAAATGAGTTGGTGGAATAAACTCTTACAGAGATCGTAATAATGAAGTGAGAAATAACCAATAAATCCATTATGAGTATTTGATATAAATCCACATAAATCAAATTGATATAGTAAATAATATATTTAAATTTTTTAATGATATAATTATATAATATATGAAATGATGAATACATAATATTAGGAATTGAAAAGAAATTGAGTTATGGAATTAATTATCACATTTTAAATTTTATATAAAATAAATTTTGATGATGTAATTAAAATTGGTATTTAAAATGAAATGATTATTAATTAATAATGATATCACATCTCAACGGTGGTATATATACTCAGTATTTAATATATTATGATCACAACATTTAATATTCCATAATGATGGAAAATTAAGACGATGCCCATAATCATGTTGGTAAAATTTAGAATCATAAATACATAAAAAGAATAAAAACAAATGAAACATAAATATACATAATATAATTATACTAATGATAAAAAATGTTAAATGGGATGAAAATAATGAACTCAAAAATAAACAAGTTGTGAATATAAAATATGTATCTAACAAAAAAAGCCGATACTAGAAGTCCCTTACCTCATGATTCCTTTTCGTTAAAAGTATAATACCTCTTGTATATTGAATTTAGGCATAATATTAGTTTTTAGCAGAATCATAATAAAATATATAATATCATGTATGATCCTTTATTAAAAATATAAAATCTAGTTGTTAATAATATTACATTATATTCATATTTTAGGTGTTAATTTCCTTGTTTTCCCATGAATGTGTTATAATGAAAGTTAGGATTATTATTCATATGGAAAGGATCCATAATTTATATAATGATAATAAATTAATTATTATAATATTTATTAATTATATAAATTTTTATAATGTTTCTTAAAATATCTATGTGGAATGTGAATCACATCCCATTGTGGAGAAATAATGTCATGCACACATACGAGGGATGATATAATTATCACAACAAGTGAAATAGTAAGGAATTTGATGATATATTTGTAATAAAAATAAATAAAATCTCATATATTTTATATATATTGATTTTAGTTATCTACATTTCATTCATGTAAATCGTGTGTGAAAAATGAATCATATCGCTATGCGAGGTATTACTCCGCTGTACACATGAGGAATTTTGTCATACATTTAACAAAATGAAATATTGGATTGTATATGAGATATTATAAATCAGTAAGAATAATATAATATTAGCTAATATATATATACATAAACATAGTAAATATATAATTATTCATAATTTGAAATGTGTTGATGGAAAATAATTTACCTTGGTTTGGGAGATGGTATTATTATCTATATAAGATAAATGATTTAATTTCCCATTTAATAGAAGTGAAGATAGATTAACATTATTCCATCGATATAATAAAATATACTTATATGGGATTATCATTTTTATTATTTTTATGTGTTAATGATAATTTTATAGTGGAAAATAAAGAATGAAAATGAAATATATTCCTAAAAACAGTAATATACTCTTGGAGAGACCTCAGAAGGATATTCAACAATAGAAAATAGGGTAGGTATTTTCCAAATAACAAGATCCCAATAGTTTGGATAATGGTTTTGGGAGACATTTAAATATTTTTTTGGTTGAGTATATGTTCTTGATATGTGTCAATAAATTAAGAGAGGGAGTGGATTATATAAGTGGGTGAGAGGATAGATATAATATTTTCTTAAAAAAAAGTGGACACACATTTTTACATAAAACAAGGATAAAAAATAGTCATTTATTGAAAATTATTGGTTATAATGTCTATATATATCCCAAAAATATGTTTTGTACAAGTCGAGAGTCATTTCTAACAATTATCTTATTTAATTTATCCCATGGTGAACTTTTTTATACCATATCCCTTGTAATTATTTTTTATTACTTTTACTATTCATAATTGTAAAAAAATAAATTTATATTATTATATAATATTAACTATTCAATTTCAAAATATTTAGTCCATTTTATAAAATTCAATTAATAGAAGTTGTAAAATTCCATTCAATATTAAACACAGAAACATAGAAAAATGTTTTTCCAATGTAAAAACTATATAATATTAAAATGTTATCATATAAAAATTCAATAAAGAATTGATTACAATGACCAAATTTAGAATAATAAATATTCAATTAAAATTATTTTAGTTCTTGACCATATTATATTAGTATGGTTTATATGAATAATTTTATAAAAAATTCACTTTCAAATAAAAATAAATATTTTTTGAATACTATTTAAAAATTGAATAATTTTATGATATAAAAAAAACACCCAATGTTAATATTTATATTTAGGCCTCAAAAATAATGTTAATTTTGATAATATATTGTCTAAAAGTGGTATAATATATTTTCATGTTATGTACACAAATATCAACTAAACAACCATTTATAAAACATCATTTTTCAGAAGGCATTTCTATTCATTAAAAAGACTATTATATTTATGTATATTAATTAGATAAGAAATAAATTTTTTTACACAATTCTATAACATACCTTTTCCCAAATTTTGGAATTACTATTCATACCCACTTACTAAAGAGCTATGTTATAGAATTAACATTATAATTAATATTATTTTAATATAGTATTCTACTTCAATTAATTCTAATATTATATGCACAATGATCTATTAATGAAATTGAATATAATTAAATATATATATCATAAAGGCTTTCAGTGTCACATTATTTTCTAATATAGGTTTTTTAATTTCATTTATTCAATTGAACATGATGTTTTTATTTTTAAATATTTGGGTGTCACACTGACCAAGTGGTTTCATGTTTTCTCATGATGTCATATGATATGTTGTTATTATTTCCTAGATTGAACATTTCATCATTTAGTTCATGTGGTTATCAATAAATTTACTTATATGGTTGATAAATTATTATTCATAAAATCCTACAATTTCATTATGTAATCAATCAAAAATTTCATGTATCCAATCCATATGATGTCATCAATCCATGTCATTAGACATTATATGATTTGAAAGAACAGTTGGAAGTGAATTAAATCCATGAAGATTGTTAGGATACTTGATCCTGATATTTGATCAACTCCTTAATCTTAAAAAATACAATATATCAAATGAATGTAAATTTTGATGTAAAATTTGGTTCTAACAAATATATTGAAATAAACTATAGAAAAATTAATCAATCATGGGATTTATAAATTCTAATCATTAGTGACAAGTATATATTTGAATAATTAATAATTATAGAGTTAAATAGAAAATTCCATATGAATAATTCCAATCCTAATTAACAATATTAATAAAAAAATTTATTGAGTTTCATATATATATTCAAATCAATGAATTATATAATAAATGATAATATATTTCCCACCATTCAATCTATTTGTTTCCTCTCAATTCAGGATGATCCAAAACATTGTTCCTTAGAGTCATCAAACCCTTATTAACCTCCTCGATCCAATTAGTGTTACTTTTAATACCTTTATGAATCATTATATGAGTCCTATATTTAGGGTGGTCAGAGATCATAAAAACATCTCATAGGGTTAGGGATTAAATTTCCCATTTTATATTTAGGAAAGGTGTTTCTTGGTCATATTAATATTGAATTGTTTAATAATATTTGGTTAAATATGAGAAGATAATAATACTAAATTCACAAGTAGGATTATTGAATAATGTGAAACTATTAAATGGGAGATTTTGAGGATAAAAATTCACACAGTATAATATTAATTAATGGTATAATTTCTTTATAATTATAAGTATAAATAATCTCACACACTATATAAATGTATTATAATTATAATAATTTGCAATTTAATTCATTGATTTATTATTGTTAATATTTAAATGTTTTTGGAAGATGATAAATAATTCGGAATAAAAGGATAATCACAAGACGTTTAGATAAAATTTATAATTAATTATTTAAATGGAACATTAATTTTTATTTATTTTATAATATTATTTCTTTTGATGTTTTGGATTTTGTAATTTGAAAGGGGAAAATAATGGCATAGATAATAATTATATTTTATTTTTTATTTAATCCATGGTTGGGGATTTTATATCACAATGTTTTAGGATTTATAAATTTTCATAGATTTTTGTTGGTAGTGTGATTTTCACTCATACGGTTATTTTTATGTCACATTATTTTAATTTTCGTACATTTTTTAGAAAGGAGAAATCATTATTTGTTTCTAAGTAATATTAAAATTTAAATTTATTTTCATGATATATAAAACAATTGAATAAAAATATATTTTAGTTAAATTATAGATTGAGATGGTTTTTAAATGTAGAATTTCAAAGGCTGGATGAGATATTTCATTTTTTTGGGACACTCAATTGCGTCAATGCCAAGGCCTTGGATCCCATTTTCTTCATACAAAAAACATAAAGTAATTATATATATATATATAATTATTATGATTATATCCTTTTAATTGCACGTTATAAATTTATTTTATGTGAACCTTTATATTATTGATAACATTCGATGAGAAATGGGTGTGGAGCTCAAGAAGTAAGAATGGATAATTTTTTTGATGACATTTTTTATTATTCCATGTTTAAATGTGTGCTAATGAAATAGAAGTTGTTTTGAAATGTTTTTGGATTTATCATAGAACAAAAAATTTCATTTCAAGGTTCTTCATAATTTCTCATTTTTTCGGTTATAACTATTTTGTTTCCACCTAGTTCACATATTTTTACTCTATGCATAATAAGTGAATATTTAATGTTTATGTGCACTAGACCCCTGCTATTGAACCAATTGATAGAATCATTCTTTTTAAACACGATCATTGATAATAAAAATTTGTTAAACATATATTTGTTTTACATCATTTTCATAAGATAAATAATAAATTTCAAAAATTGTCGCATAATCCCATGGGTGAGTTTTTTTCTCTGAATATCTGTTATATAATAAGCATAGTTTGGAGAATTATGAAAATTTCCTCATAATATATTCATGTTGGAATCTCATCTATACTCGTCATATGATATAATTATCTTTACAACACGAGGAATTGAAAAATAAAGAATATCTTATCATAAAATGATCAGTAAATGGAAAACTAATAAATATATCCTAAAGGTTGAGATTATAATAATATGATAAAACATGAGAATAATATAATAATATTATTAATAAGAAAATGTAATAATAAATTTTCTCTATAAGGAATAATTTAATGACCTACAGTCTCAAATTATCAATGATATTCCATAACATATGAGTGAAAAACATGAAATAATAAATATGATCTAAGGTACCAAGAAAAAAAATATATCATATGAATATAGAATAAGAAATGTAATGGTTAACACTAACCTTCTGAAAAATGATTTTCTATACGATTCAAATAACATAATAGTGTTCAAAAAACAATTATTGTGTGTAATCATGCATATAATAACAACTCATGTCTGATATTGGCAATTGGATTGAATCCTATGTACACTCACATGATTTATATAAAATCATTCAAACCCACTTGGTTTTTATATACCTTTGTACTCTCTTAGTATTTTTATATAAACATGTATACCCTATTCATGTTGGTCTAAAAAACCTTGTACCCTCTTGGACTAGGGATACAACCCACATACATTTATTAAGCTCAAGAGATATGGAACTAAAACTGTTTATTTAGAGGATGATATAGGAACATACCCATAAATAATAATATTCATTAAAATTTCCATCCATGAAATAATGAAAACATTTATATTTGAAGAATCAATCAATTAAATCATGAGAAGGTTATGGGTTTCATCAAATAATACAAATAACATTTCATAATTTAACCATAGAATGAAGGAATATATTGGTATAAGAATATTTCCCTAATGTAACCTAATAATAATTAGTGTTATTACATATATGAAAAATATCTTTTCATAGTAATTGGGTAAATCACTTTTAAAAATAATGGGAAATTCCAACTTTCATTTTGAAGTCATTATAAATGTGGTTTATTTCATAAAATATTTAAAAACATGGAAATAAATATTTATTGAAAATAATCTCCATAACTAAAAAAGAATGTGTTTTCAAATAAAAATTGAAAAATTTATTTTTGGAATCAATTTTATTGTTATCACAAAATGAATATTTCAGGGGTCAATTTTAATTGAATTTTCTATATGGTGATGTGAATTGTTTGGAAACATTTTACATTTTTAAAAATAATAATCAATAATGGTTCTTCAAAAAATAATAAATAAAATTGAAATGGAATTTTAAGTGAAATATAAAACAAATGATTATTAATTTGAAACAGATTTTAATAATTGAAAATAACATTATTTAAAACCAACATCATAAGGAGTAATAATAATTACTTTTACAAAGATAAAAAACGAATTAATAATTTCACATATGATATCATATAATTTGGTTTCATAAAATGAAAATATTTGTAGGAAGATAAAATATATACATGTTAGATAAATCACCATATAAAAGGATGTAAATTATTAATATCATTAATATACAATTTTTAGAAAACAAATTCATCATAGTAAATCAATAAAATGAAAAATGTCAATATTCCATGTGAGAGAAGGAATTATAATATTATTATAGAATAAATGAAACACATATTATATATTCAAGGTAAAAGTGTAATTTTTATAACATAGAAAGGATTTGGACACAATAAAAAACACCTAACAAATACAATAATCAATGATGTAACAATCCTTGACAATATAATTAATAAAAACTAATTTATAATCCATTGATAAAAATTTGAATTAAAAAATTGTAAAATTAGAGGATAAAATATAAAAATATAATCATGAGTTTTTGGAGTAATCATTATAACTAATTGAATGTAAATTTTTTTATTACAATGTGGTTACAATCATTGTATTTTGATGAAAAATTCATTTTAATGGGATTTTATAGGAAATAAATTTAGAACCCTTAAATAAAGGGGAAATTGATCATAATACAATCTTAGAGAAGAAAATATGAAATTGATAAAAATAAAGCTAAGAAACAACAATTATAACTAAATGATTGAACATTGTGTTAATAAAATCAATTATATTTAATCCATCATAGCCTAATGTGTTTTAAGATCTTCTTTATTTGGAGTTTTTGACTTGGGTTACACATTAATGATCTTATCGTTATCTTTTTGAAAACCCATGCTTACGGTACATGTATAGAGAGTTGAAGAGGATCTAGGGAAGTGTTTTAGTTAATACATTACATTATAATGAGTAGATAAATAGGGTGGAGACGAGATATATTTGTAGGTCAAGGTAATTAAATTTTATTAAATATAACATTTTAATTTACAGAGGTCATATGTTTTACAAGGGACGTGGAGGAAAGGTGGAAAATATTGGAGTCATGTATGAGGTAATATTAGTAATATTTAAACTATTTATTCTCTAAATTTTTTTAAGTATTTTAGTATTAAATTAGTTCGCATTAACATTTTTATTGAGTATATTAATCTTTAAATATATAACAAACATTTAATTAATAAAAATATAATGATTCAAGTAAAATTATTTTGAAATACTAATTTGAATTGTTAAATCCACTTTATCAAATAAAATTTATTTGTTTTGAATATATAAATTTAAAATTTTCAATATACTGTTTGGGAACCCATTTTATGAACATGTTTATTTTAATACATATATGTTATGTTCAAGAAAAAATATTTGTTATCTCATTGAAGTTTATTGGTTTATTAATAACATCATGATATTAATGTTACTCAAGTATAAATATAAACTAAAATTTCATAAAATAAAAAACATAATTAAAGTAAAATTAATAAAAACGCATCAATAGAAAAATATTAATTAACATTTTAAATAATAAAAAAGGATTTTCTATATCAAAAATTGTGTTTTTAAATTCAGAATTTTACTCTAAAGATAAATTTGATCTATGATTTTTTTAAAATTATTAATGTTATAATAACTTCTATATATAGAAATTAATCATATGATTTTAGTAATAAATATTTCATTATTCATAAAAATTATATTACATCATAAAAATAATAATAAATAAACCAGGATTTATATAAATAATTTAAATTTAAAAATTATTTTTAATTTGGTCAAATTAAAATTTAATAAATTTATCATTTAAATAAAATAATAATAATATAATGAATACATTTTTAATTAGAAATTAACCTTTTAAAAATATTAATTATTTTTACTATTATTTATTATCAATTAATAATTTGATTGGTGTTAAAATATTATTGACATAATGAATATATAATACAGATACTACATTTATTTTCATTAAATAAATAACATTAAAATTCAATTTAAAAAAATATTAACAAAAATATATTTATTATTGTGTCAATTACTTAATAAAGTAACAATAATTTTCAATAATTAATGAAATTCTAAATATATAAAATATAATTTTTAAATTAATTATTAAATGTTTATCTTCCTGTTTATATTTTTTTAATTTTTTCTTAAATAACCCCTTAATGTCCCTATGTAATATCTAGTCATATTGTAAGACACAGTGTTAGTCGAAATTGGTGATAGCACTGTCACTGACCTCATTGAAATTTCCACGTTATTGACCATATCTTCTATACGATTTCTCTGATATGATAATTTTTAAAGTTTTTTTTTATGATTTTTCTATAGAAAAACCTAGGGGTGCTTGCAAGTTTCTTTCTTCGAATAGAGGGGTATTATAAGGATGACTCAAACTCCTCAATATAGTCACTTCTCTCTTTCCTATATAGTATTTACATTATTGTTAATTTTATTTATACCCACTAACATTAGAATATATCATCATTTTCATATTTAATACTTTTTTTAATGTATAGTAGTTTTATATTATTTAGATGTTATATGTGAAGGATTCCATTAAAATAGATTTTATTTAATGGTAAATTAATAGTACCATTTTTTATCCTTAATTTATCCCCCTTATTTAAATTATATCATTATAATTTTAATTCACACATTTTACTATAAGCACCCCATGATATTTAAAATATAACCATTCCATTCTTAAAGCCTCAAAAGAGATACATCCCTTTTATATTAGTAAATATATAGTGACTTATCATTTCCCTAATTATAGGAATATAATAAAATTTCTAACTAATTAAAACCAAGTATCCCTCAATAGCTAAGTATTATGAATTTTTAGAGACATACCTTCCACAAATTCATTTCCTAAAAAACCAATCAAATTTAATACTAAAACCAACATTATTATTATATTACCTGTTAAAATCATATGAAATGATTATATTAATATGAATAATAAATAATAATATGTATTCTCCTTTGAAGCCTTTATTTGAAACTATCAATTTTCTTTTTCCAAATATACCACATCGGTTTCATCAAAAAACACTATCTGGGTAATAATGATGTTCATGTTAGTATTATAATTAGGTTCTCTATCCTTAAATGGTATTTATTATATACCCAAATTGTATTTAAGTCAATTATAATGGTTCATAAATATAATTTTAATTAACCATAACATTTTCTTATAGTTTCAAGCTATGTGTTTTGTCTTATTCCCATTCATCATGAAAAATTTAGAGATTATTTTTACACAAAACCATCATTTCTAATATCAATACCCTTATATTTATTCATACAATAGCTACATTAAATTTTTAGAACCCTGAAATTGATGTGTTTTATAGTAGAATGCACAATATCTATATTACTACATAATAAGGGTGTTTTCATATACATAGACATTTTACCTCAGGTTTCACTTAATTTTACAAATACTAGTCAGAAAAATGAACTATATTAATTATTAAAAACAACTAAACCTGTACATGATACCAACTATGGAGCCACGGACCCACACTACCATGTATAATTATATAAAAACACATTATTTAAAAATTGTATTTGATACCATCCACGGAAAAAAATCATTATTTTTCATCATTTACATAAGATTAAAATTACATTTCACAGATATTAACTGTAGCACCCCAAGCATCCACGGTTCACTTCTCTTTGAATAATCGATTAGCGTGTGTTGTACGTAACTTCGAGTTATAACACACACTACAACCAAACAAACTATCTGTTACGAATAGTAATACCCACTTTTTGAAATTTTAAAAATTTTATATTTCAAAATGGACATCATTTTTGGATTTAGAATACTAAAATTAGGTTAGGGTGAATTTTTGGTATTTTTCTGAAGAAATTCAATTTTTGATAAATAGTGAAAAACATTGAGTTATAGTTTAAAACTGAATTTTTATTTATATAAATATTTATTTTATATAAAATTATTTTAGGTAATCATAGATTTATAATACCTATATAAGTTCAATTTAATTCATTGGAGTCAGTTTATAGTAATTTTTTATATATAAAAATTTTATTGAACTTTTCACCGTCTATTACCCATCTCCTAGGAGAATTTGCAAATTCACATAAAAGAAAAATTCATCACTTCTGTGAGTAGAATTTTGAAAATCCAAGAGACACGTTTAATATCAAGGAGTAAAATTTGGTTCAATAAGATAAAAATAATTTTAGGTGAATAATAACTATTTACTTTTATTTACCACTATTAAAAGTAAATAAGGTAATTAAGGGTAAAAATGATATTATTATTACCCTAACACATGTCCTAATTCTATTGGATAAGTATAATTCGACCAAAAACAACCTTAGGAATAAAATATGAAACCTTTTGATCCACATGGATTATATTAGGACATTTATTATTATTTAATTCAAAGTAGAGTTAAAAGAGTTAAAATCAATGTTTAATAACTAAATCATTTTCAATATAGGGTTATACATAAGATAAATTCGATTATAAATATTTATTATAAAGATAAAAATATTTTCTACATAATGATATTTTATTAATTATTTTTTGACGTTATATAATTTAATTTATTTATGAAACAATGGTGATGCAGTAATTACCTATTTAATGAAATATTAAAATAATTGATATCATAAATATCCAAATAAATGTAATTTGAGACTTTTGATGAATTCCACTAATTATTTAGGTTAGTATGACATATTAGGTTTGTTATAATGAATTTTTTTCGATGTAATAATGATGTTATGAATTTAGAAAAAAACATACCAAGTAGTTTCAGAATTGACTTAAAAGAGTTTTTAAAACAAATATAATATTATTAATTGATATTCTATTCCTAAAAATCTAATGTTCAGCCAAAAGACTTATATAATAATATTTGTATCATTACTGAACCACGCGGGGTTCTTTTCAATGTATATAGAATGTCTAATAACGGTATCATATTAAAATACAAAGAGACATGGTTAATGTCAAACTATTTAAGTAAGAGTTAAATCTAAAGGATAAGTGTAAAATAATGACCCAAACCTGTCTAAAAACTATTGGTTGAGTGGTTTTAGACCCATCCCCTCCACTGAATTTAAATAATCTACTATTGAGCCATTATAAACCGAAAATTATTTTATTATAAAATAATATTTCTAGCTTTTTCTAAGGTTCCCCTCACCACTCTTATAAAAAGGCACTACCCCTTCACTGTAATTCCACCATAAAATCCATTTGGCTCAGCCAAACCCTACCCTAATACCCTCTCAACTGTCCTCCCTTAATCCTAGAGGCCTTATTTTTATTAGAAAGCTAACCTATGGTGCCCTTTTTATCAAATCAAAAGGAATAACCCAAAAAGGAGGTAATGTTTTCACCACCCTCTTTCAAGTTCCATTCTTCTTCCACAGCCTCTTTCTTTGTTATTTACTTTATAAAATATTAACTCAAGCATATTATATATATTGTGATGTTATTATAACTATGGTACAAACATATTCAGTATTCTATATATCCTTTGAATGACATGTCACCATACGTGCGTACGTACGGCTCACCGTCGCCACATCGTGGTGTAATTATTATTCAAAACATTATTATTTGGATGGGTATGATAATGATTGTTAATTATATTAAATAATAAATATACCATATAATGATTCTCTATATATGATATAAAATCCAATTATATATTATTTTAATACCAATAGAATGATATTGTCGCTCGTGCGTACGCACGGACTACGGTTTCCACAAACGCGATAAGATTTATTCCCCATCATATCCATTCAAGTATAATTCTAATTTGATGATTAAAAATAATGTTTATGGACTTTATATCATTATGGATATTAATAATATACAACATATCAATAATAAACAAGTCTTTTGTAACAAAACATATAATATAAAATGTGTAAGTTAACACCCGAAACAACGATAATACTATGATATTATTAACACATCAATGTTAAAAGATAATATATGATATCTTGTTAATGTATATTATTCTTGTATAATTTAAATAAAATTAATTTACCATTACACATGTGGTTAAACCACCCTCAAACAAGTAAAATCAAAAGTTAAGTGTTAATTCTACAATCTCTTCATTATCTGAGGTTGTTTATATGTAATTATCTACTGGAACTTCTTTATCATCCACATACATGTTTCTTAAAAATGTATTACAAATCATTTTTACTATTTATGGGAATATGGGTTTAAGTCATTTATACCCTTGTTTAATTTTTTATAAAATTATTTGAATGGAATCATTCGGTTGTTTTCCAAACAAGGTCCTTTTTAACCTTTTCGACATAATTAGGGTAAGAATGTCTTTTTTTAACGTATACGGCGGGTGCGGAAATTTTCCGTTGTTAGAAAATCGTCAAAGCTTCCCTTTCAAGATTATAAGAATATTTTCAATGTAAATGTTTCATTTTATAATTATGTGCCTTCTAAATGGTTTAAAAAAAGAGATTTTTCCCTCAAATAGTTTTGTTTTAATCTATGTCAACATAATTTGATGGATTTTAATCATATTTGAAGTTGATTTATTATGATAAAAAACCTACATATCGTATTGAAGGTTTTGTAATATTTTTTTCTATGGATGTATTTTTTTTAATAACATTCATTTTTTATAGAGACAGTATAGACATTTCATATTCTAGTTTTAATATAATTGGTTATGTTATTTTTAAACCTACATATATGAGAAATTCTTTGGACTTAATAAGTGACACAGGGAGCCCGATATTACTCTTAGATGCATCGGTAGGTCTCATTAGACAAACTAGTGTCTTGGCAGAAGGCCCTGAAAGAATCTTATTTGTAGTCTTGGCATAAGGCCATGACTATGTGGTTATGATAGTCTGGCATTAAGCATTCCTTCATTATGAAAGTGGTTTTTGATATTACATGTGATTTTTAGACTACAAGAATATCCATCTGAATAAGTAAATGGAATTATTTCATTTATTTTTTCCATTTTATGATGAAGTTCATGTTTTATGGCATTGGATTTAGTTATACAATGCCTCAAATGATTATGCTTATTTATGAAATTTTCTACTATATTGTTATCCTTACTGAGAATCTGAGCTCACAACATTCTATGGTTTATTTTTCCTAGGATGTGAAGAAGTATTTTATGAATGATATGTAGGGATAGTCTGAGGGGATATGAGTATAGAATATGGAGACTATGTTGTTGTATTTTTTTCACATTATGACATATTGTATGACTTATGAATGTATCTTGTGTTTCCAAGGCTACTAAACTAATCGGTCTTTCAAGACATGATCTTTTGTGATCATCCCAATGTTATGTATTAATGCACCGATTTTGGGTAATTGGGTTTGGGGCATTACAATTTGTATCAGAGGAAGATTAGTACAAACATTGGAAGCTAGATTTAGATAAACTCTGATTAAAGAACATAGACCTATGATGGACATGGAAGATTAGTATAGAAGAACTTCCTAGAATTTTGGTATTGTATAGATTTTGAGTGTTTTTCGAGAAACACAAACATGTCTGGATACGAGCAGGATGAGGTGGCTCTGGAACAGATGTAGCTAGGGGTAAACCTCAAAAACATCGCTTTGATCTAGACTCGAACGAGAATCGGTGCACGACAACGGGCCTTGCAGCACTCTTGGTTACGACACTCCTGGGGGATATTCTTAGGATAATTCTCATTTTTCTTTAGAAACCATTATGAAAGGTTTATGAGTATATAATTCCTCAATGAAAACATTTTTATGATTATGGATTATATCCATAAAATGTTCAATTCATGTTAACTATTTTACAAGTTTTGATTTATGTATTGCGACTCAGAAATTAATCTAGTGTATTCCATTGTTTAGAAATGGTGCCAAGTGGATGAAATGGAAACTATATCAATGCACGCACTCTATGTATGGATTTCCTTCCTACTCATGTTAATTATAGTTGATATCGTGATTAAACTGGTGCTGATCGGCTAATCACCATACGAGGACCACTCACTGAGGTTATTAATAATAACCTTACCCGTATGGAGCACCCAGATCCACAACGTGGAGGATCAATGTTAGACCATTTCATGAGGCGAAAACCACCAACATTAAATGGGAGTAAAAATCCAGTAGTGGCTGAGAAATGGATAAATTCTATAGAGAATATATTTCATGCCTTGGGGAGTAGTGAAAGGGAAAAAGTTATCATGGCAGTTTACCGCCTCATTGAAGATGCTGATAAATGGTTTTCATTGATTAAAAACGCAATGGAAGATGAAAAAGTATCATATATGGAATTGAGAGAGTTTAAATAGATTTTATTAGAAAAATAATTTCCTTGTGACCATCAAGAAGATATGGAAAGGCAATTTCTGTGTCTGATGAAAAAGGATGATGAGAATGTCGAAAAGTATAAGGAAATGATTACAAGGTTAGTGAGGCATGCAGAAGATTATAAATTTAACCCAAGGAGTAATATTGATGGTATTTTTGATGGGTTAAAAACATTTCTTCATCGATAATTATTCTTACAATCCTTCTCATCGTACAAATATATTGTCTCTTATGCTATCAAGATAGAAAAAGGAATTCTCTAAGTCTAATGACTTTATCGAAAAGAATGAGAATAATAGATCTTCCTATAAATTTTGGAATGGAAATAAGGGGAAGAAGGGAAAAGTGGAATATCCATCCTATAGTAAATGTGGGAAGATACACCCAAGTACTTTCTTGAAGGGAATGGGAGTCTGTTACAAGTGTGGTGAAAAAGGAACCAATCTCGTGATTTCAAGGGGATGAAAGATTCTACCAATATTCAATGCCAAAATTTCAGGGAGATGGGACATTATGAAAATAAATTTCCTAAGCGTCAGGGGAACTTATCTCAGAAAAGGCCAAGGGATCAAGTCCAAGATTATGCTATCACTACTATTTAGGTAGAAGCTCTGAAAGACGTGGTGGCAGGTAATTTAATGGTTTCCTCAAGTTTAGATAATGCTTTATTTGATTCTGGATTATTGCATTGTTTAATATCATCCCATTTTCCTATGAAAATCAGATATTTCCAATTTTATTTAACAAGGGATTTGTCAGTCAAAACTCCTATGGGAAGTATCATTGCAACAATTTTTTTTCAATCAGTCCCCATTAGAGCACATAAATGTCATTTATCTACTGATCTCATCATCATACCCATAATTTAATTTTATATAATCGTAGGTATGGATTGGATTTCGGAAAATGATGTGACAATTTATTGTAAGAAGAAGGAGGATATGATTTTTGATGATGATGACAAAGAACACCTTATCTTTAGAGAAGAATCGTCACCACCTAATTCTTATCATGATCCACCCGCAGTAGGTCAACTAAATTTGATTATCGGGGAGGACGAGAATGAAATAACTATGGGTGAGGAAAGGAATGTTGAAATATAGGATGTACCTATTGTGAATGAATATGTATATGTTTTTGTGTAATAGTTACCTAGACATCCTCCAGAATGAGAAATTGAGTCTTCCATTGATTTAATTAATTATTCAAGGACTATATCGAATACCCCTTATAGAATGTCCATTGTGGAATTAGTTTAACTAATGAAACAACAAGAGTAACTGAGTAATAAGGTATTTATTCTCCCTATAGTTTCTCCATGGGGAGCCCCTATCCTTTTTTTATGAAGAATGATGGATCTATGAGGTTATGTATCGACTACAGGGAAATCAATGTTATATCAACAAATAACAAGTATCCCTTACCTCACATTGATGATTTGCTTGACCAACAACATGGGCTTAAATACTTTTCAATGATTGAACTTTGATCTGGATAACATCAGTTGTGTGTGATGAAGGAATACATTATGAAGATCGAATTTCAAACCAAGTAAGGGAATTATGATTTTTCAGTAATGCATTTTGGATTGTCTAATGCACCCTCTATATTCATGGATATAATGAACAAAGATTTCAAAGAATATCTCGATGATTTTATAGTGGTATTTATTGATGATATATTTCTATACTCCAAAAGCTAGGAAGTTCATGAAAATCAATTGCGAATTATTCCTAAGGCTCTTAGAAGACATGAATTATATGGGAAGTACAGAAAGTGTGAATTCTGGCTTCAGAAGATTTCTTTTCATGGACATATAATGTCTAAGGATGGAATTTCAATTGATCCTTCTTTGAAATAGGAAATCCAAGAATGGACACCGCCAACAAGTATAACTTAGTTATGCAGTTTTATTGGTTTAGCAGGTTATTATAGGCGTTTCATCTAGAAATATTCCTGATTGGTTAACCAATCAACGAAGCTCACATGTATAGGGTTTAAATTTATTTGGAAAAATGTGTGTGAATAATGTTTTGAAGAACTGAAGAGAATATTTTTCAATGCTTCTATATTGACTCTGTAATCCGGGAATGATGGGTTTGTTATTTATAGTGATGCTTCAAAGAAAACACTTGGTTGTGTCCTTATGCAGAATGATTGGGTTATTGCCTATGCATAACCACAGCTGAAAATTCATGAGAAAAACTATCATACACATGATCTTGAATTATCTATCATAATTTTTTCTTTGAGGATATGGATACTTTATCTCTATGGTGAAAAATGTGAGATATATACTGATCACAAGAGTTGGAATTATATTTTCTCACAGAAATAACTCAACATGAGGCAAAGGCGATGGCTTGAACTACTCCAGGATTATGATTGCATGATATACTACCACCCGAGGATGGAAAATAAGGTGGTTGATTCTTTGAGCAGACAGGATCATGGATTTTTGTATAAAATTAGAGTCCAAAAGGATAAAATTTTCATGGATCTAGTAAATATGTATATGGGAATAACCATTGAAGGTGAAACATCAATAATTTTTGAAATGGTTTCCAAAAAATATTTACTAGAATGGATTAATATTTCTCAGACCCATGATGAAAAATTTTAAATTATGATTAAAGATGTGAGTGATGAGATATTTAGTGACTTTGTGTATGAAGTAGGAAATTTGAAATTTGGGAAGGGACATTGTGTTCCCAATATACCTGGTCTAAAAAGGGAATTATTTGATGATTCTAATAGTTCCAATTTCTTTATACTCCCTGGGAGTACCAAAATGTATAGAGATTTGAAGGAAAATTTTTGGTGGGACAACAAGAGGAGGGAGATTACTGATTTTGTGTCAAGATGTATGGTTTTTCAAAAAGTGAAAGCTAGAAGGAAACAGCCTGGAGGAGTCATGAATCCTCTTACCATACCTGATTGGAAATGGGATAATATTATGATGGTCTTCATCATGGGGCTACTAAACACTCCTAGAAAGAACAATGCAATATAGGTCATTATTGATCGTCTTACCAAGTCAGTGCATTTTCATGTTATAAGAGACGATCTATCCCTTGAACGTCTATCATGACTATATATTAATGAAGTTGTGAGACATCATTGAGTACCCATATCGATTGATTCTGATGGTGATCCCCATTTTACTACAATATTCTAGAAAAGTCTTCAGAAAGCCCTGGATACTGAACTTCATTTGAGCACTGTCTACCACCCACAAACTGATGGACAATAAAAACAGACTATTCAAACCTTAGAAGACAAGTTGAGATCTTTCACAATTTACTTTTAGGGTATGTGGGATGAATATTTACATTTGTTGGAATTTTACTATAATAATAGCATCCATTCAAGTATTCAGATGGCACCATATGAAGCGTTATCTGGAAAGAGATGTCGCACACCAACCTATTGGGATGATGATGGTGAAAGAAAACTTATAGGCCCATAACATGTTGAGGAAACAATGGATATGGGATTTCATTTAAGAGATCGTGTTTTCTTGAAAGTATCTCCATGTAAGGGAGTTATACATTTCGGTATGAAATGAAAATTGAGTCCAAGGTACATCAGACCATTCAAAACTCAAGAACTAATTGGGACTGTAGCTTTCTGTTTGGAAATGCCGCCACGTCTCTCCAAAGTTTCAGATGTGTTCCACGTATCACTATTGGGAAAATACATGCCTGACCCAACGCATTTACTCACCTATCAGGAAGTAGAACTGGAACCCTATATGTCTTATTGAAAATATCATCTCCAGATTCTTGATACAAGATAACATGTACTGAGAAATAGGACGACTCGTCTTGTAAAAGTTTTATAGAGAAACCATATGATAGAAGAGGCAACGTGGGAACCAGAGTAACTTATGATAAAGCACCGCCAAAGTCTTCTTATGTAGTAATATTCTAGAAATTTCAAGGATGAAATTATTTGATGAGGGGAGAATGTAACACCCCAAGCGTCCATGATACGCTTCTCTTTTAATAATATAGTAGCATGTGTTCTACAAAACTTCGTGTTCTAGCACACCCCACAACCAATCAAACTAGTTGTTATAAGTATTATCTTTCAAAATGGACTTCATTTTTTGATTCATAATATCGAAATTATCTTACGGTGAATTTTTGGTATTTTTCTGAAAACATTCAATTTTTGATGAATAGTGAAAAACTCTAAGTTATAGTTTAAAACTGAATTTTTATTTATATAATTATTAATTTTATATTAAATTGTTTTAGGTAAAAATAGATACATAAAATCTATATAATATCAATTTAATTCATTATAGTTAGTTTATAATAATTTTATATATATTAAAATTTTATTAAACTTTTCACCATCTATTACCCATCTCCTAGGAGAATTTGAAAATTCAAGTAATACTTAATTATACCACTTATATGAATGAAATTTCAAAAATCCCAGAGATATGGTTAATATCATGGAGAAAATGTATTTCAATAAGATAAAAATAATTTTTTGGTGAATAATAAATTTTTACTTTTATTTACCACGGTTAAAATTAAACAGGGTAATTAAGGGTAAAAAAGATATTATTATTACTTTAACAAATATCTGAAATATATTGGATAAGTATAACTCGACCAAAGACAATCATTTGAATAAAATATGAACCTATTTGGTCCTCTTGGATAAGATTAGGACATTTATTATTACTTAATTTAAAAATGAGTTAAATAGTTAAAATCAATGTTTAATAACTATAACATTTTCAATATATGGATATACATAAGAAAAATTCGATTATAAATATTCATTAGAAATATTATAAGATTTAATACATAGTGTTTTTTTATTTATAATTTTTATACATTATATAATTTATTTTATTTATGACACAATGGTGATGCAGTAATTACCTAATTAATGTAATATTAAAATACTTGCTATTATAAATATCCAAATAAATGTAATTTGAGTCTTTTTATGAATTACAATAATTTTCATGGTTAATATGAAATATTAGGGTTGGTTAGATGAATTTTTTTGCGAAGTAATAATGTTGTTATGAATTTATAAAAAACATACAAAATAGTGTCAAAATTAACATAAAAGAGTTTTTAAAACAAATATTATATAATTAATTGATATTATATTCTAAAAAATATAAGGATCCGCCAAAATAATTATATAATGATAGTTGTATCATTTATGAACAACATGGGGTTCGTTTGGAAGTATATAATAATTTTATTAACCATATAATATTAAAATACAAATAGACATGGTAAATGTCAAACTATTTAACTAAGAGTTAAATATAAAAGTTAAGGGTGAAATATTTACCAAAACCCATCTAAAACCTATTGGTTGAGTGTTATTCGACCCATACCCACCATAAAATTTTAATAATATAATTTTTATCCATTATAAACGGAAAATTATTTTATTATAAAATAATATTTCTAGCTTTTCTTTAGGTTCCCCTAACCCCTCTTATAAAAGGGCACTCCCCCTTATCTCTAATTCACACCTTCAAATCCATTTAGCTCAGCCAAAACCTACCCAAATACCCTCTCATCTGTCCTCCCTTCAAGCTAGAAGCTTTAGTTTGATCATAAATCCAACCTAAACATCTCTTTTTATCAAATCAAAATGTAGAACTTGAAGAAGAGGAAATGTTTTCACCACCCTTTTCAAGTTACATTCTTCTTCCACTTCCTATTTCTTTATTATTTCCATTCAAAAATAATAACTCCATTATATTCTATATACTTTTTTTCTATTATAAATATGGTACAACCATATTAAGTATTCTATTCATCCTTTTAATGACATGTCACCATACGTGTGTACGTACGACTAACGGTATCCATGTCGTGGTGTAATTGTTATTCAAAACATTATTATTTGGATGGTTATGATAATTATGTGTAATTATATTATATAATAAATATAACATTATAATGATTTTTTATATATGATATACCAACCAATTATATATTATTTTAATAACAAAATAATGATATTGTCGCTCGTGCGTACGTATGGACTACTATCTCCATGAACGCGATTAGATTCATTCCCCATTGTATTCATTAATTTATGATTCCCATTTGATGATTAAAAGTAATGTATAAGGACTTTATATCATTCTGGATATGAATAAGAAAAAACCTTTACATAACAAACAAAGCCTATGTAACAAAACATATAAAATAAAACAAGTATGTTAACACCCGAAATGATGATAATACTAAGATATTATTAACAATGCAATGTTAAAAGATCATATATGATATAATATTAATGTATATGATTATATTATAAATTAAAATCAATTATATGATGATTATACAGGAGGTTAAACTACCATCGTCCAAGGAAAATTTCAAGGTATGGGTTAATTCTTAAATCTCTTCATTATCTGAGGTTGTTTATACGTAATTATCTACTGGGACATATTTATCATCCACAACCATGTTTCATTAAAATTTATTACAAAACATTTTAACAATTTACTAGAATATGGGTTAATGTCATTTTTTCCATTGTTTTACTTTTTTAAAAATGTTCTGAAAATAATGTTTCGGCCATTTTGCAAATATGGTTTTTTAACCTTTTCGTCAAAATTAATGTAAGAATGTCCTTTTTTATCTTATACGGAGGGTGCAGCTATTTTCCACCATTATAAAATCACCAAAGAATCCCTTACATTATTATAAGAATATTTTCAAAGTAAATGTTTCCTTTTATAATTATGTGACTTTTAAATGATTTAAAAAACTATATATTTCTCTCAAATAGTTTTGTTTTCATCTTTGTCAACATCCATTGACGGATTTTAAACATATTTGATGTTGATTTATTATGATACAAAACATCCATATTGTATTGACGGTTTTGTGATATGTTTGACTGTGGATGTGTTATTTTTATACCAATCGTGTTTTATGGTGAAAGAATTTAAATTTCGTATGATAGTTTTAATACGAATGTTTATGTTATGTTTAAACCTGTCCATATGAGGAATGATTTGGACTTAATAAGTGAAGGGTGGAGCCCGCTATAGCTCCTCGATGCATCGGTAGGTCTCATGAGACAAACTAGTGTTTTGTCACATGGCATTGACAATATCTTAATTGTAGTCATGGAACAAGGCCTTCACTATTAAGTTATGATCGTCTGGTATTATGCGTTCCTTCATTATGAAATTTGTTGTTGATATTGCATGTGATTATTAGACTAGTAAAATATCAACGTGAATAAGTAAATGGCATTATTGTATTTTATTTTTTCCATATTATGTTGAAGTTCATGTTGAAAAGGATTTTTTAAGTTATAAATTGCCTCAAATGTTTATGGTTATTTATGAAAGTTTCCGCAGTATTTTTATCCTTAATGAGCATCTAAGCTCACCCCATTCTATTTTTTAATTTTCCCAAGATGTGAAAAGTATTTTATGATTGACATGTGGGGATAGTCTGAGGGGATATGAATGTGGAATATGGAGACTATGTTGTTGTAGTTTTTACCTTTATGATGTAAGGTAAGACTTATGAATGTATCTTGTTTTTTCAAGTCTACTAAACGAATCAGTCTTTCGAGACATGATCTTTTGTGATCATGCCAATGTTATGTAATAATGCACCGAATCTCAGTAACTGGTATCGGGGTGTTATAGTTGGTATCAGAGGAAGTTCCTTACAAACCATGGAAGCTAAATTTAGGTAAAACTGATTAGAGTACATAGACTTATGATGGACATTGACGAATAATATAAAATAACTTCCATGAATATTTTTTAAGGAGATAGAAAATTGAAGGAGGAAAAACTACAAGTGCTGCACAATCGGTTTGATGATCTAAAAATGCATCCAGAAGAGAATGAAGACTCTTTCTTCAATCGAATTACTGAAGTGGTTGGAGCTTTTCTGGGTCTAGGTGAAGAAATCAAAGACATTGATATTGTAAAGAAAATATTAAGAAGACTTCCACCTCTGTAAAATGCGATGGTGTCATCCCTTGAGGAAAGATATCTTTCAAAACATTCTCTGGATGATCTACTTAGCATCTTGGTAGCATATGAAATGAGAGTCAAACCAGAAGATTCTACGACTCATGTGAGAAAGGAAATGGCATCAAGGCCATGGATAAAATGGAAATATAAAAAGATAGTAGTGGTGAAGATAAAGAAGAAAAAGAAATTCTTTCTCTCATTGCAAAGAAGTTTCAGAAGGGGAAAGGGAAATTCAAAGGGAAGTTACCTCTTGCATGTTTTCGTTGTGGAAAAGTTGGGCACATTGCCTCTCAGTGCTTAAGAATGATCATTGATGACGATAGTGAAGATGCATGCATCGATAATCCTCAGAGAAGGTTCATCAAAAAGTGAGACTTCAAATATGGAATGAAAATGCAAAGGAAGAGTTTTTTCATTGAAGAGGAAGAAGATGATAATGAATTCTATGATAAAGAGGAACCAGAATTCAAAACCGGGAACCATGCTTCCATGATGGCAACTGTTGAAAATTCAAAAGATACTGGGGGAGAAAAACAACTGAGAACTTGTGTAGATCCCGAGATGCAACTTAAGGATGAGATTAATAAGCTTAAGATTAAATGCAAGAGTTGCAATAAGTGGAAATCTATTGTAGGAGAATCAGCTGAATATGTTGATCAACATGAGGCTAAAATTGAACAAATGGACGAATTTGTGATGGTATAGTCTAAAATAATTGAATGCAATGATGATGTAGTGGATCTGAAGCTGCGAATTGAAGAGCAGGGAACGGTCATCAATGACCTCACCTCCAGACTAGATGAAAAATACAAGACTGTTGATGGTCTTGAGGAAGAAGTTGTTACTCTATGGAGTAAAATTGAGAATGAATCAATTCCAAAAGAATTGAGGATGAAAATACAGTTTGGAAGATTCTCAGATGTAGAATTAATAGCAAGAGCCAAGTGCAGTTCATATGGGGTTGGGAAAATATTGAGTAATCAAAGACCCGCTTGCATGGGAAAGAGTGGAATTGGATGTGAGGCTAAGACATCAACTGCTGGAAGTGAAAAGATCCAAAAGAAAGATAAGATGAATGTTGAACATTTTGAAACGTTGCCTATAGTGACGAAAAAGGAACCCTCAACCAAAAATAAAAGTAGAACTGAAAATTATCCTCAAACATTCATAAATGACAGACAGTGTAACTTTTCTCCCAAGGAAGAAAGTATGAGGAGAAATTCAAGTGAGAAGACATTTCCACTCATGAAGTGTCAGTTCTGTGGCTATCTGGGCCATACCATGTCTTATTGTGAAGAGGCAAGAAGCTATCTGAAAGGAGAATATATAGAAGTTCAATAAAGGAGAACAAATTCATATCCTAATTCTTATATAAGAAACAATTTCTATGGATATTGTTTTCGTTGTTCTAACTTTGGTCATAAGGGTGATAATTGCTGGCAGGGAAGGGACATGGACACCTCATACCGAAGTTCAAGACAAGTCATGTCTCGTCAGCAAGACAGTGTTGCTCTTTCAAACAGGTTTTCTCCTCTCGAAGAAGATTTTGACTATGATGTACCTGGGGATGTAGAATAGATAATTGAAAGGCCATCAGTTCTATATACTCAATTTAATGTCTCATGGAAGGAAAGGAAGAAGCTTGAGAAATCCAACCTTTCAGAGGTGTCCCTCAAGGCTACAAAGAACAACAGTTCCTGGATTCTGGATAGCGGTTGTTCATCTCATATGACCGGTAATGGGGGCCTGCTAACAGATATCAAAAATACGGCTGATGGTATAGTACGATTTGGTAATGATGGGGCTCTAAAAATCCATGGGAGTGGAAGTACCGACTTAACTAATGGAACACTAAAGAAGACTGAAGTCCTTTACGTTGATGGCCTACGTCACAATCTCCTCAGCGTGAGTCATCTCTGTGACACAAGATTATAGTTACTTTTAATCAGAAAGAATGCACTATCAAGGGAAAGACATGAAATTCACTTATGATGGGATGCAGAATAGAAGGGAACTTGTATCAGGTTGATAGTGAAGAAAATGTATGTTACATGAATTTGGAAGATGAAAACAATTTTTGGCATCAGAGACTGGACACATCAATCAACAAGACATGGAGAAAATTTTAAAATTGATAATTGTCATGGACATTCTAAAACCTGAGGCGTGAGCGTGAAAAATCTTGTGATTCTTGAATTCGTGGGAAGCTGGACTGTAGTTCATATCGGCCAATGAAGAAAAAGGCATCTCACCTTCTTGATCTGATTCATACAGATGTATGTGGGCCGATAAATGTTGCCGGAACTAATGAAGAAAGGTACTTTTTCCTTTTCATAGATGATTACAGTAGAATGGAATGTGTGATTTTCATTCACAGTTTAAAGTCCCAGAAATTTCAAGGAAAATTTTTTCTTAATTTTCTTTGTAATTTTACAAGAACACAGTTTCTGACAGCGACTGATTCCGAGGCCCGGTATGCCCGGAATTAATTTCTGAAGTTTTGATCGGGTACGTTCAGTGAACGAGCGAGCGGGATTTTCTATCTTTTGAACCAGTGCTCGGAATTGAAATCTGATGGCACCGATGAACTCGCAACGCCGGTAATCGCTTAAGGGAACCTTTACCGTAGTTGCGTTTGTGCAGGAGAAGAAGTAAAATTAATGGGGTTTAATTAAAAAGTAAATAAAATTGTTAAATCAATTTTATTTCTTTTTCAAGGTGGTTAGTTTCTCTCATGGGAAGTTGGTGGTGGGGCCCACATCCACCCAACTTCCCATGTGTGGATAATTAAAATGGTGGGGCCCACACAAACCCCCCACCTTTTCAATTTTTTTCCCTAACTCCCTAACCCCTCTTAACCCCTTACATTCCTAACACCCATTAACTCACCTTCTTTAATATTTGGCAACATTTTGTAATTAATTTGGTGAGTTACATGTATGTTTTTGATATTCAAACAATTGAATTTCAAATGCTTTGTTGTGTTAATAAAATAAGTTTAGAACTTATTTTATTAGGGGTTGGTGTTGTGTTTTTTGAGAGTTTTTTGGAGAAAAAGCTAAGGAACACCGTCTTCCTCGACGAAGAACACGAAGAACACCGTTCTTCAACGAAGACTTCTCCACCAAAGAACACGGTTCTTCCGCCACGCCGTATCCTCGACTCAACATTCTTCTTCTGTATCGTCTCTTCTGCGATGGTTTTCCGTGACGAAATCACCGTCAACGACTTCGAATCATCTATTCGCGACGTCGACGTTCTTTCCCCGCGACGCCCGACCTCCGCGACACTCGTCTTCCGCGGGTCGTTGACAAACACTGTTCCTGAACCGAGGTATGGGTTTGTATTCAATTATTTATATTTGTTCGAGATTTCTGACTTGATGATCTTCGTGGTTAAATACCATTTTTTATCGAATTTGAACTTTGTGGTTTGAAACCAAATGATAACGAATAACGTGAGGGGTTCCGGACCGCACGAACACGGCCGACCCACCTACTTTTTTTCTTTGTGGTTGGCACGAGGAAGCGTGGTGTCGTCGCACCACGCGGTTTCATGCTGTAGATATGCGCGGTGCCGTCGCGCCTTGCCGTGGAAAGGAATTCAAGGACGCGACGTCATCGTGCCGCGTAGGAGAAACCGAAGACATCCACGGATGGAGTCGGGCCACAGCGAAGGGGCGCGGTGCCAGAACGCCGCGCCAGAGAACCACGAAGACATCGCGTTTCGTTTTGACATGCGGATTGACGGGCGACGACGAAGCAGGCCGTTTGGGCGTTTGAATCCCTTCGCAGTGAAGGTGGGGTCCCGGGGGGACCATCAGTGAAGACAGCAGAAGGAACAGACAACTGCAGCGCGTCCGGTGGTCCGCGGAAGGCGGCTGCGGCGCGCCGCCGGAAGGGAGGTGGCCGGGGAACCGCTGGCCTCAATTAGCGGCGAAGGGAGGGGGAGCTGCGCACCCCACCCACGATGTCCTCTCGGCCGCGCTGGCCGAGCCGAGGCCGGCCGGTCGGGTTGGACCGAGCCCGACCGAGCCGGGCTGGGCCGGGCCCGACCGAGCCGGGCCGGGCCGGGCCGGGCCCATCCGGGTTGGACCCGGGTCGGGTCGACCCGGTTCGACCGACCCAGGGGGGGGCGTTTTCATACCACTTTCAGTCAAATGCCCGTACCATGGGCTACAAACCTCCAACAGAATTGCCGTCAGCGGAAACGCGATCCTTGGATCGAGACGGTCGTTTCGGTATATTGCACTCAACTATTCAGATTACTTTGGGTTCGGCTGGGTTGGTTCGGATACGAAGCCAACCGGGCCCTCAGAGCGGAAACACTTATATCTTGAGCTCCGGACGTCTGATTGACGTGATGTTGACTTTGATAGATTCCTCTAAGTGAGACGGATCTTTTGGCTTACTCCACACGAGTTTTGGTTTCCATCGGAGTGCGGTCGGGTTGGTTCACTCACGAAACCAACCGGGCCCCTGGAACGAGAAATCCAATAACTCACAGACCGGGCATCCGATTGATGTGTCGTCTGTTTCGTTGAATTCCTCTTGATGACATGGAACTTTTGGCATACATCACCCGAGTTTTGGATACAGTTGGATAGTGGCCGGGTTGGATCGCACCTGAAATCCAACCGGGCCCCGAGAACGGAAAGGCTGGTATCTTTCAGACAGTACGTCCGTTTGACGAACCGTCAGCGGCGTTGTTGATCACGTTGAGAAATGGTCCCTATGAGTATACCCTATGATGTTTCGGGGTACAGTTGAGATACGACCAGGATTGGTTCGCTCACGAAACCAATAGGGCCCCTAGGATGAAATGGCTAGAAGCTCACAGACCGGGCGTCCGATTGACGCGCCGTCTGTTGCGTTGAGACCCCTATGACGAGCCGATACATTGGGATACTTCTTAGTGGGGATTTGAGATACTTGGAGTATCGACCTGTAGCTCGTGGAGAAGACCCTCCCAGAGACGAGCATGTAGAGTATGGAGACCGTGTAGCTGGCTGAGACCTGATGACTGCTTGACCGACTCGACTTGGAGTGAGTCGACTAGCCCAGTCGACGGAGCACTACTTTATGAGGTGCAGACCCATGGCGGACGGAGCACTACCTGTGTGACAGTGCAGACCTGCGGTACTCATTCGAAGAGTACCTCAACAGGCTACTTGGGGGTGTGCACTACTGTGTTTGGGTGACATACCCCGGCGGGAAGCACTACTATGTTTGGGTGGCTGACAGGCGGTACTCGACAGGAGGAGTTCCTCAGCAGTCTTAGGTTAGTGAGCAGTACCTCGGAGTCGTGGCAGGACCACTGTACACTCCTGAAACGGAGCTCTTCCGCAGTTACAGTTTCGATAATGAAAATCATGGTTTGAGCTGAGACTTTTGACCTTTGTGTTTACCTCATGATTAAGATGGGTCACTTGATAACTTAGGTATATGTATGGGCATATACCTGGTTAGTGGTTATCCGTTGATTTCATGATCCTTGTTTTTCCTCATGATTGAGATGGGTTACTTGATAACTTAGGTATATGTATGGGCATATAACAAAGTAGAGGTTATCTGTTGAGATCTTCTTTGTGGTTATCCTTGTTGGTTTTAGAGAGACCTTGAGGGTCTCGGGGTCCCTACTGAGTATCGTTATACTCACCCCTGCATGGGCTATGCCCGCACCTCGTTGTGTTGGTTGCAGACGACGGACATTGCTGACAGAGGCCGAGTGTTCGAGGACTAGACGGTACCCGAAGGTTGACCACACAATGAGTCAGTATCTGGAGGAGGAATTCACGGAGAGACGTCACACGGAGGTGGTTGACAGGCGAGAGCGTTGAGGAGGCTATCTGTACCTACCCTTCAGGTAGGATCCGTGGCAGACGATCCAGGAGCTGCGCTATCTGTACCTACCCTTCAAGTAGGATCCGAGGAGGACGACCCAGGAGCTGCTTCCTTCTTCCAACTGTTTCCTTTTTCTGTTGTACTTTCGTTCAGTTGTAGTTGTACTTTCTTTTGGGTTTGTATTCCGGCCCATTTACGTTTCAACAATTCTCTTGAACTTAGTGTTCACTTTTTCTGATTTCTTACTCTGTGGTGCTTGTTTTATTTTATAAAGGAAACACCTTCCCAGTTATCGGGATTTACGCCTTTGGTTATAGTCGCCCGCCCCTGGCCTATGGAAGGCGGCCTTGGGGTAGTCACGGCACGGTCCCCGAGGACGGTTCGTGACAAATTGGTATCAGAGGAGTCAGTTCTACCATAGAACTTATAACTCTGATATTTTCTTTCTGTGAAACAATAGTGTTAAGAATACCAAGTGTGGTTTTCAGTTTAGGGAGTCCAGTGTTGGTGCTGGCGGCCGACGTATCCATACACCAAGACCCTGACAACTGATTTCCGACTTTGTGCATGAAAACACTGATTGCGTGTGTGTTTCCAGAAGTGTTTAAATGTCAGCTCAAACCAGTTTAGCTCACCAGGTATAATCATTTGACCTTGTCACGTTGTTTCATTCAGGATGCCTTTTCTCAGACGACCAGCTAGAGCCCAGAGGGATGTGTGTGCTGACAGCCTGTCGAGTGATGAGGCTTCGGTACAGGGCCCTCTTGCAGTTGAGGCACCAGCGGAGGCACCAGCGGTGCTACCTTACGTTGGGCCACCGATGCCACTAGCCCCAGCAGTAGGCGATGAACGCCACTTGAGTGCGCTGCACGAGTTCTAGCGCTAGAGGCCACCCAGGTTCCGTGGAGAGACGGAACCGCAGGCGGCTGAGGTTTGGATGGAGGTTGTGGTATTTGTCTTCAGGCTAGTGGGGACGTTGGCAGACTTCATGGTGATCTTTACTGTCAGCCTCCTTCAGGCAGCAGCAGGCAGGTGGTGGAGCCACTTGTTTCAGGTTTGCGACAGGATGACCTTCTCATGGGAAGACTTCGAGACCTTCTTTAGGGTGGTGTTTTTGCCAGTAGCTCTACACCCCGAGCGTTTATAGGAGCATTTACCTTTGCCGCAGGGTTTTTGATCAGTAGCTGAGTCATTAGTGGGCAGTAGACAGATGATGCAGAGGTCCAAGAGGACCAGACCAGCAGTTGGCCAATCTCGGGTTTTAGGACCGGTGGTACGGGGCACCCGGGGTGGGGTCAGAGCCAGGTGTGGCAGAAACATGTTGTGTTACTCCTACGGAGGAAAGGGTCACCTAGCACGTGACTGTCCGACTCCTCGCACCGTCGATCCGCAGGCATTGGAGGTGCCACCGAGGCGGAAGCAGTGACGAGTTCTTGAGAAACAACCGAGCAGTGGACAAGGAAGTAGAGCTCTAGGATCATGTGTATAGGAGATGAACTAGTGGATACGTCTTTTGTACTTCTAGTTCCATGTTGATGTTGTATTTGTGTCTTTGTATTATGAGCTTCAATAATAAATAGACACTTATCTTTGTTTACTTTCCGGTCCTTTTGTTTGGTTGATACTGAGTGGTCCCGGTTTAAACTGTTGACTTGACCCTCACTTTCGAGATTTCTACTGTAGGAGACCTAGTGACCTCACACTGATGCCGATAGTGTGACTCGACCCTTGGAGGCAAGAGTGACAGTTTGATCTCTTAGTAGTTACGTCGAGGCCTTACGACGTCATCTGTGTCATGAATGCATCATTCATGTTGGGATTGACTATATTAGGCAAAGAATGTGGTTCATCCAGGGGATGAGACCGAATTTCTCTTATCTGCAAAGAAGAAATCATAGAAGCTCTTGTGAGACTAAAGATGGTCCAGGTCGTCCAAGAGCGGATGAAGAATGCATAGTGCAGTAAGAAACAGGAAACCGGTGCCAGTCTTAGAGACTCAGGCATGTTAAATGTTTCAAGAAGTGGAAGCTTTAAGAATAGATGAGTCTGCGAAGCAGCAGACTTAGAGGCAGAGCTTGGAGAGCAGTATGAGGTGGTGTACATCTTAACATGCTACAACCACCCACCTTAGTTATCCCTGCCAGGATCAGAGACCTGGAGGTCGGAGGAAGAGTGTGGTTGCATGCGGTCAAGGAGTGTGACCCAATGGCTCTAGAAATGATTCAAGGGACAGTCGGTGTCCACTACTAGCTACTGTAGTAACAGACGTTGATATGAATCATTCATTACTTTCACAAATATTTTTCCAGACATAGAGTTTCCGGTAAGCTGTGGACTTGACCCTCACGTCTGGAGATACCTTGAGAGGAGACTCGGTAATCACACTTACGCCGACAGTGTGGTCATACCCTCGAGGAGAGAGTTCCGGCTGGAATCTCTTGGTGGTAGCGTCGAGGCCTTACGACGTTAGTTTGAGTATGGAATGGGCAATAACTGTTCATACTCAAATTGATGGTTTTAGGAAAATGTCGGGATGAGTTTTCCTTGGTCGGCGAAAAGGAAACCCCAGACAGCACAAGATAAAATATTTCATAGGAGGGTGTGACCGATCACTCCTGAGTCGGTCAGCCTTACCCTCGTAGCGGAAGTCATTTTGAGTTCCAGTTCTAACAGAAAATGGAGACCTCTGGAGTTCGAGGATGACGATCACGCCCTTATATAGCTCTCACCACGACGAGTTTTACGGAGATGTGGCCAAGGCGGCAAGTTATCTCTGAGGTTCAGTGGACCTTCTTAGGTCCTCAGCTGGGTAGGTGGTGTGGTTTAGCACTTGACCAATTCACTGCAGTTGCACCAGGTGCACGGCAACTTCCACGTATCTCAACTGAGGAGATACGTTCTCGACCCTTCGCATATCATCGACCATGAGGAGTTGGACGATGGCGATGGGGTGTCTTTCACGGAGGTTCCAGTGGGGATCGAGGATCGACAGGAGTGGATCCTACGAGGTCTATTGATTCCTCGGGTGAGCTTTCTTTGGCAGTACGGGAACCTCCAGGTAAGCACATGGGAGCGGAAGGCCCAGATGCATGCTCTATACGGCTTTCAGGACCCTAGTTTGTGTTGAAGCTTTACGGGGACGTAAAGCCCTGAGGTGGGAGTAATTCAAAGACACGGAAATTTCAAGGAAATTTTTTTCTTAATTTTATTTGGGATTTTACAAGAACGCAGTTTCTGACGGCGCCTGATTCTGAGGTCCGGTGTGCCCGAAATTAATTTCCGAAGTTTGGCTTGGGTACGTTCAGTGAACGAGCGAGCGGGATTTTATATCTTTTGAACTGGTGCCCGGAATTGAAATCTGATGGCACCGATGAACTCACAACGCCGGTAATCGCTTAAGGGACCCTTTACCGTAGTTACGTTTGTGCGGGAGAAGAAGTTAAATTAATGGGGTTTAATTAAAAAGTAAATAAAATTGTTAAATCAATTTTATTTATTTTTTAAGGTGGTTAGTTTCTCTCATGGGAAGTTGGTGGTGGGGCCCACATCCACCCAACTTCCCATGTGTGGATAATTAAAAGGGTGGGGCCCACACAAACCCCCCACCTTTTCAATTTTTTTCCCTAACTCCCTAACCCCTCTTAACCACTCACATTCCTAACACCCCTTAACTCACCTTCATTAATATTTGACAACTTGTTGTAATTAATTTGTTGAGTTACATGTAAGTTTTTGAAATTCAAACAATTGAATTTCAAATTCTTTGTTGTGTTAATAAAATAAGTTTAGAACTTATTTTATTAGGGGTTGGTGTTGGGTTATTTGATAGATTTTTTGAGAAAAAGATAAGGAACACCTTCGTCCTCGACGAAGAACACGAAGAACACCGTTCTTCAACGAAGGACTTCTCCGTCGAAGAACACGGTTCTTCCGCGACGCCGTATCTGCGACCCGACGTTCTTCTTCCACGTTGTCTCTTCCACGATGGTTTTCCACGACGAAATCACCGTCAACGACTTCGAATCATCGCTTCACGACATTGACGTTCTTTCCCCACGACGCCCGACCTCCGCGACGCTCGTCTTCCACGGGTCGTTGACGAACACCGTTCCTGAACCAATTCAGGGGTTTGTATTCAATTATTTATATTTGTTCGAGATTTCTGACTTGATGATCATCGTGGTTAAAAAACATTTTTTATCGAATTTGAACATTGTGGTTTGAAACCTAATGATAACGAATAACCTGAGGGGGGCCGGACCGCACGAACATGGCCGACCCTCTTCCTTTTTTTCTTTGTGGTTGGCACAAGGAAGTGTGGTGCAGTCGCACCACGCGGTTTCATGCGGTAGATATGCGCAGCGCCATCCTTCCATGCCGTGGAAAGGAATTCAAGGATGCAACGCCGTCACGCCGCATCAGAGAAATCGAAGTCATCTGCGGATGGAGTCGGGCCACGGCGAAGGGGCGCTGTGCCAGCACGCCGCGCCGGAGAACCATGAAGACGGCGCGTTTTGTTTTGACATGCGGATTGACAGGCGATGACGAAGCAGGCCATTTGGGAATTTGAATCCCTTCGCAGTGAAGGTGGGGTCACGGGGGGACCATAGGCAAAGGCGTTAGAAGGAACAGACCACCAGAGAGTGTCCCACCGGCGCGGCGGCGCCAGCGACCGGGGGCGGCGGCGCGCCGCCGGATGGGAGGCGGCCGGCGAACTGCCGGCCTCAATTAGCGGCGAAGGGCGGGGGAGCTACGCACCCCGCCCACGGTGTCCGTTCAACAGCGCTGGCCGACCCGGGCCGGGCTGGGCCGGGCCCCGCCGGGTCGACCCGGTTCGACCGACCCAGGGGGGTCGGGCCGGGTCGGCCCTGTCCCAGACCCCCGTTTTCGGACCACTTTGGGTCAAATGCCTGTAACATGGGCTACGTGCCTCCAAACGACTTGCCGTCAGTGGCAACATGATCCTTGGATCAAGATGATCGTTTCGTTATATCTCACTCAAGGTTTCAGATTACTTTGGGTTCGGCCGGGTTGGTTCGGATACAAAATCAACCGGGCCCTCGGAGCGGAAACACTTATATCATGAGCTTCGGACGTCCGATTGACGTGCCGTCGACTTTGATGGATTCTTCTAAGTGAGAAAGATCTTTTGGCTTACTCTGCACGAGTTTTGAATGTCGTCGGAGTGCGGTCGGGTTGGTTCACTCACGAAACCAACCGGGCCCCTGGAACGTGAAATCCAATAACTCACAGACCGGGCGTCCGATTGACGCACCGTCTATTTCGTTGAATTCCACTTGATGAGACGGAACTTTTGGCATACTTCGCCCAAGTTTTGGATACAGTTGGATAGTGTCCGGGTTAGATCGCACCCGAAATCCAACCGGGCCCCGGGAACGGAAAAGCTGGTATCTTTCAGACAGGACGTCCGTTTGACGAACCGTCAGCGGCGTTGTTGATCATGTTGAGAAACGGTCCCTATGAGTATACCCTATGAGAGTTCGGGGTACAGTTGTGATACGGCCGGGATTGGTTCACTCATGAAACCAACCAGGCCCCTAGGATGAAAAGGCTAGAAGCTCACAGACCGGGCATCTGATTGACGCGCCGTCTGTTGCGCTGAGACCCCTATGACGAGGCAGTACATTAGGATACATCATAGTGGGACTTTGAGATACTAGGAGTATCGAACTGTAGCTCGTGGAGCGGACCCTCCCAGAGACGAGCGTGCGGAGTACGAAGACCGTCTAGCTGTTTGAGACCCGACGACTGCTTGACCGACTCGACTTGGAGTGAGTAGACTAGCCCAGTGGAAGGAGCACTACTTTCTAAGGTGCATACCCATGGCAGACGAAGCACTACCTATGTGACAGTGCAGACCCACGGTACTCGTCCGGAGGGTACCTCAGTAGGCTACTTGGGGGTGTGCACTACTGTGTTTGGGTGACATACCCCGGTGGGAATCACTACTGTGTTTGGGTGGCTGACCCGCGGTACTCGATAGGAGGAGTACCTCAGCAGTCTTAGGTTAGTGAGAAGTACCTCAGAGTCGTGACAGGACCACTGTACACTCCAGAGACTGAGCTCTTCAGCAGTTACAGTTTCGATAATGAAAATCCTAGTTTGAGTTGAGACTTTTGACCTTTGTGTTTACCTCATTATTGAGATGGGTCACTTGATAACATAGGTATATGTATGGGCATATACCTAGGTAGTGGTTATCCGTTGATTTCATGATCCCTGTTTTTCCTCATGATTGAGATGGGTTATTTGATAACTTAGGTATATGTATGGGAATATACCTAAGTAGAGGTTATCTGTTGGGATCTTCTTTGTGGTTATACTTGTTGGTTTTAGAGAGACCTTTAGGGTCTCAGGGTCCCTACTGAGTATCGTTATACTCAACCCTTCACGGGCTATGCCCGCACCTCGTTGTGTTGGTTGCAGACGACGGGCAGTGCTGACCGAGGCCGAGTGTTCGAGGACAGGATGGTACCCAGAGGTGGACCACATGACGAGTCAGTATCTGGAGGAAGACTTCACGGCGAGATGACACACGGAGGTGGTTGACAGGTGAGATAATTGAGGAGACTATCTATACCTACCCTTCAGGTAGGATCAGTGGCGGAAGATCCAGGAGCTGTGCTATCTGTACCTACCCTTCAGGTAGGATCCGAGGAGGATGACCCAGGAGCTGCTTCCTTCTTCCAGCTGTTGCCTTTTTCTGTTTTACTTTCGTTCAGTTGTAGTTGTACATTCTTTTGGGTTTACATTCTGTTCCATTTACTTTTCTTCACTTCTCTTGTACTTAGTGTTTACTTTTTCTGCTTGCTTACTCTGTGGTGCTTGTTTTATTTTATAAAGGCAACACCTTCCTAATTATTGGGATTTACGCCTTTGGTGCTAGTCACCAGCCCCTGGCCTATGGAAGGCAGCCTTGGGGTAGTCACGGCATGGTCCCTGAGGATGGGTCGTGACACACAGAAAACAGCAAGTCCTTGACTGCATGAAAACATATCGGCGAATCGCCAAGAATGATACCTGACACACAATCAATGTGTTGTGATCCGACGATGGAGGAGAATACATGTCCATTGAATTTGAAAATTATCTGGAGAAGCATTGGATACAACATGATGTAGCTTTTGTGAGAACTCCAAAACAAAATGGAGTTGTTGAACGTCGGAATTGGCAGGTGAACAACATGGCACGAACTTTGCTGATGTAGAGTCGTATTCCACAACATTACTAGAAAGAGGTTGTTCAAGCTGCAGTGTACATTCAGAATCGAATGAGACTTTATATGGGTGAGAGGAAGACACCATATGAATTGTGGCATAGATGAAAGACTTCTTTAAAATACTTTTGTGTCTCTGGAAGTAAATTATTCATTAGGAACAAAGAAAGAAATCAAGGGAAATATGGCGACAATGCAGATGAAGGAATTTTCCTCGGTTAGTAAATGAATAGCAAAGCCTACAAGTGTTTCAACAAGAGTTTAGGAAGGATTGTGGAAAGCAGTGATGATAAGATAATTGAAGTGAAAAGTACAAATGCTTCAAGGACGTCATATGCTGATGTGATAGAAAGTCAGGAAGAAAGTGAACGGGAAGAAAATACAAATGCAAAAATAGAGGAAGTTGTAAAAAACACTCAGCAGTGACATCATGATGTTGACTCAGACGAAGAATCTGAAGAGGAAATATTGGATGATGAGAATGCGACTGAACCTTAGAGGAGAAATTGAAGATAAGAGATTGATCCATCTAACATAATTGGAGACATGAATGCACCCACACAGACAAGGAGGGTGAGGAATAACACACCTTCTGCATTTCTGTTAGTTTCGGATCCATCCTCATTTGAAGAAGCTGCAAAGGATAAATCCTGGGTGAAAGCCATGAATGAAGAGTTAGATCAGATTGAGAAGAATAAGACATGGGATCTTTTCCAGAGACCCAAAGGTCACAATGTGATTGAAAAAAAATGGATATTTAAGAACAAGTTTGATGAGCATGGAAGTGTTATTAGAAACAAGGCTCGACTGGTATGTAAAGGGTATTCTCAGATTTAAGGTGTTGATGTTGAAGAAACCATTGCTCCAGTGGCTAGACTGGAGTCAATCAGGCTGTTCCATTCCATGGAACTCTAGAGAGGATATAAAGTATATCAAATGGGTGTCAAGACAGAATTTTTAAATGGTGTGCTCGAAGAAGAAGTCTACATTGAACAACTAGTGGTTTTTCTTCTTGGTGCTGATGAATCAAAGGTATAAAAGCTAAAGAAATCACATTATGGATTGAAACAGGCACCACGGGCATGGTACTCCAGACGAGATTCTTATCTCAATAATATGGAATTCAAAATAGGATTAGATCACAATCTCTATGTGATGAATTCTCTAAAAGATCAGTTCATGGTTCTTGTTTACGTCGATGACATTATATTTGGTTGCAGCAGGCAGAAATCAGTGGATGAATTATCCAATCATATGAAATCAGAATTTGAAATGTCAATGATTGGGGAGATCACATATTTCTTGGGACTGCAGGTGACTCAAAGAAAAGACTACACTTTTATCTCTTAGGAAAAGTATTCAAGAGATCTGCTGAAGATGTTTAATATGCAAGACTCCAAACCAATGTAAACTCCGATTGTAGTTGGAACAAAACTTGGAAAGCATGAGAATGAGAAATCTATAGATCCCACCACGTACAGGAGGATCATTGGCAGCCTATTGTACCGGACAACGACACGACTAGATATTGTCTTTTCCATATGTCTTGTAGCCCAATTTCAAAGTAATCCAAAGGAGGAACATTTGGAAGTAGTAAAAAGAATCATGAGCTATATATTCAAGGTACTCACAATTATGGATTATATTTTGCGGCAGGAAGGGACTGTGAATTATGAGCATTTTCAGATGCTGACTGGGCTGGAAATGTTATGGACAGAAAGTCCACCAGTGGTGGAGCATTCTTTATTGGGAATAACTGTGTTGGCTGGTTGAGCTATAAACAAGATAGTACTTCTCTTAGTACTACTGAAGCTGAGTATATATCTTCCACAAAGGCATGCACTCAACTGATATGGATGAAGCAACAATTACCAGATATTGGTGATGAGGTAAAGCAACAAATGGTGATTTACTATGATAACAATAGTGCAATTGATCATACAAAAAATCCTATTCATCATTCTCATACAAAACATATTGAAATCAGGTATCAGTTTATCAAAGAAAAATATGAGCAAGGGGTGATTAGAATCGATCATGTGGGAACGGATGAGAAAGTAGCTGATATCCTGACAAAGCCACTGTCAGCAGCTGTGTTTGAGAAGCATTGGTTGAACCTTGGTGTTCAGCCACCTCCTACTGCATAACGAGGTTGGGAAATTCCCCTCTCCCCGTTTATGGTAATTCTTTCTATCTGTTTATGGTTGTGATGCAGGTTTATGGGGGAGATACAATCCAGGGGGAGTATTGTTTGAGCTGAACATTGATTAATTTACCGGCCTTTGGGATTATTTTCAATGGGGGAGAAAGGAAAGGAATAAATTCAGGAATTTGGGATTGTCTGTGGACATGTAATGCTTCTGTGACATGATGATAATTTAGTGTAAGAAACTTTCTTGAGCGTCTTTCAACATTCCAATACACAAGAACCCAATTCATGCTTCCTCTCTTGTTTTCTACACTGAGAATTTATCACATAGACTTATATTGCTGGCTGAGTTGATCCTTGCCTTTTTGGTATACATGTGGATGGTGATATATTGAAACTTTTTCGGTGATTCCCAACAAACCCAAAGGGGGATATTTTTGGAACCATGGTTGTTCTATGCAGGAATTGCAGTTTGGTTTGTGTTTGTTGTCAATCCTCAGTGGAAGTTCCGAATGTGTGCCAGCAAAGTGATCAAACAGTTCATGCAGAAAACAGTATTGATGGTGGGGTTGTTTCCCAGTGTTTGCCAATTTTTTGGGCCTCAAAATCAGAAAATGAAGACATGGATTGTCTGTAAAAGGAGGTTCGCAAAAAAAGGAAGTGGTGCGCGAAATATAAGAGTCTTATGTGAAATACTTAATTTGGGCGTGGAAAACAGCGGGATGCGCGAAATAGTGGATCAAGGTTTTTCGCGCAAATGGTGTTTTGAAATCAGCATGGTGAAAAATGGCAAAGGCATAGGCTATGCGGAAAATAAGGGTTGTGCGCGATATACTTGAGCTGGGCGTGAAAAACAGCGTGGTGCATGAAATAGTAGAGTGAATGTTTTCAAACAACTAGTGTTTTGGAATCACACCGTCGAAAAATGGCAAACACATGGGTTGCGCGAAATATCTAGACAGGTGTGCGAAAAACGATACCTTTGAAAAATATTACGCGCCAGATGAGAGGTTTTCCGCGCCGAATGGGATTTTGTGCATGGGGGTCTCAGTCGCCTATAAATATGAGGTGACCCCCTTCATTCCAAAGAGTTGAAGACTTGGAGAAGATCTTAGGTCGGATGCGCGAAAAAAGATCGCGTAAAGGGGCTTGGGCGAAATATTCGGAGTTGCGCGGAAATTTTCGGGATGTGCGAAAAATGAAGAGTTGCACGTAAAAATTGGGTTCGCACATAAATGATCCAATTGCGTGAAAAAGTGGATTTTTGCACGACATATTTTTCCGCGCGAAAAGTAAATTTTGCGCGCAATAGGAAGGTTTTGTGTGCAAAGGGTTGGTGTTGCGCGCAATTGTCAGTAAGGTTTGTCTGCACGTTCTGGTTATCCGGTTCAATGGTTCTGTGCATTCTAGTGCATCTATTCAGGACGTCGATGCAAGCAGAGTCTTGTGCTAAGTAGAGGGAAATACATCAATGCAATCCTATTGAAGAGACCTACACATCTATAAACTGAGTGGGAATTCACCAAGGGCAGTGAGAAAGGGGGAGTCAACGGGAGTGACCTGAGGGAAGTAGTGAGCTATCCCTGAACCTTTATAAAGGCATTGAGCTTGGGACATAGTGTCTATGCCTAAACCATGTTAATCCAAAACTAGTGAATATTAGTGGAATTGGGTACGACCAAGAACTTGTCGGCGTATGCTCCTTGGACGTAGCGCTTAGTGGTGAACCAAGTAAAAAGGGTTGTGTCTTCTCTGTGCATGTGCATGTTTGCTTTCTGATCATTTTCATCATACAGGTTCAACAAGTTCCAACCAACGTGGGAACAAGATCCATCAAATTAGAAGAAAAAGTTTTCACCCTGATTCACCCCTCCCCTCTCAGGGTGTCTTGGGGTCCTTCAGTTATGAGTATCTATATCCCTGTCTATAAGGGTTTAAAGTATAATATTTATTTCTAATCATTTTATGATGAATATAGATTTTACTATACATTTATTTGTAGAGTGTAATGAAATTTATTATAGCACATACATGTATCTGATAATGGTGGCTACACCTTCCCATATGTGTTGATTCATAGGATGTGATGTCTTGACATATAATTCATAGACATTGGCTATAGTGTCTTATGGACCTCATATTATTTACTATAGTAGATTTTGATATTGATATAGGCATATTGAATAATTCCTACATTAGATATTTGAACGTTTATGGTACTGATGTATGAAGGTTTGAGGAATGACTCACATGAGGATGTAAGTGATGTTACTTATTTTATAAATATGGTTTTCATATTGAATAATTAACTTATATGCATTAAATCGAATGTGACAACTTTTTAGGATGGAAAATGTAGCATTACCCATTTCATTGATGTTATTTTTTTATTTTTTTATTCACTATGATATGTTATACTCCATTAATAACATTTCATGATAGGTTTTAGAAGGTATCCTACTAAATATACATATTTCTGTCAACCTACATATATAATCAATTTTATGGTCCACATGAGATGGTTATTGATTAATCAATATATTTTTAGTTCATTATATTTTTTCCATGGTCGTTGAAGCATCATGATTATTGTAGAGGCCTTACCTTTGGTACATATATTTTTATATTAATTTAGACATAATTATGATTGGAAATAAGTTTATTGATATTTCTTCATTAGTTATTGATGTTGTTTTTGGGTTTTTATTATTCTTATCTATCACCCTTAAAAATATATAATTGGTAATTACTCTAATATGTGTGATTTAAATACCACGGGTTCTTGTTAATAACCTTAGGCCATTTTATGGAATGATTTGGGGGTTCTCCCATATCTCTCTTCATTTCCATGACACGAGGGGTACCTGTAGAGGATGGGGGTCAAGAAAGAAGGATACTTTTTTTAATGGTTGATAGATAGGAATGAGATTTGGGAGATTAAATTTTAATGATGCATGGGATGGAAGAGATACAAAATTAGGTTGGTCAAATATGGGCTATAATCAAGGTAGAATTTATATGAAAAAATATTTTGTAAACTCATTTGATATGATATATCGACCATTTCTTTTACTCAAAATTCGATGAAAATATTTATAACATTCAGGGTACACATCTATCTATCTACAATTCATCGTGATTGTTTATGTATGAAATTTTATTATGTTCATATTAAGGAAATTTAGTGGGACGATTTAGTTGATTACCTTAGAGTAGAGGTCAATTGTGATGAAACACAAAGGAGGAAAAACTAATAGTTTTGGATCCTAGGTCTAAAAATGTATGAGGGGTTTTATTTCTATTATTGGATATTTGATTATATAATGGAGGTTGATATAGTCTTATATTGGATTTGTGATTAGAGGGAACATTGGGTTTTATTTGTTTTGATGATCTTTTTTGGTTTTTCCCATCAAAAGTGTATTTTTTTATAGGTATACTATGATTTTTTCTATTGTGTAAGAATATTTTCGTGATTTAATATAGACTAATTTATGTTCACATTTATGGAAACCAATTAGAGGGATTTCATTACCATTCTCTAGGGAATTTCTTGTGTGCATGGCATTAACATCTAATTAAAGAACCTCATGTCCAGTTTTTTTTAAATTATTCTAGATGAGGAGACTAGAGTATTAGTAATTTTTGGGTCTAGTGATCTAGTTCCATGTCACACTCTTTACGATAAATACATATGACTAGGTTCTATGAATGGTGGAGGTCATTGAACAAAAATTTGTTGGGACTTGAGCATTTTGTGTTAAGAGTCTTCAAGATTTTAAATGGAATAAATATTGTATTTTAAATTCATATTTATTATTAAAAATATTTTTCCATCAATGGGGTGGACATTTCATCAATTTTTAAATCATTGGACTTGGTATAGTAGTTTTCATACTATTTACATTAGGTCGATTATGGTTTTCTATATTTGAGTACATTTCCATTAGAAATGATAATGTCTAATACCCCACAACAATAATTTTGGGGATGGTGGAAAATTTAAGGCTTAGTAGTTGTAACAGTACTTATTGAGGTATCAGCTATAGAGATCCTTATAATATGATCTATTGAGAGGGGTTTGGGAATTATTGAAGCCCTTTGAAATCCCACTTCCCTAAGTACATTAATGAATCTTCGATCAGGGAGGTAATCATCATCATGGTAATAAAGGACATGTAACATGTACTACCATGATGCATTTGATAACCTTAATAGACCTAGTATGTATAAACTTTTCATGAGGTAAAATTTATTAATTTTCAACTTGGTTTTAAATGTGTTTTTACTTCACAAGATATATTGTCCTTTTTTTCTCCCTCTCTATTCCACCATCACGGAGTTGAGGTGGATATTCTTTTAATTCCATTTTCCATACCTACACTAGATGGAGTATGAGCTAACCTATTTTATGTATATATAGACTATGTGTTGGTTTTGGGGATTCATTGCTCTTTTTGAGACATACTACCTTTATGGATACATCTATTCCTTAAAACTGGTCACATATATTATGTGTTTTAAATGTATGTTATAAAAAATTCATCAGGTGGGGAATCACATTATATGAAAATGATTGATACTATGTTTTTTGTTATTTCCAACAATGCCCTCAAATTAGCCAAATGTGAGTTGAGTGTCTTTATATATTTAAGGATAGGATGATGGGAATTTATATAGTGGTTCATCTAGTGGAGTTTCTTGAGATTATAGAAGAGTAACACTACATCTTTCATAAGGAAATAGTGGTAATATACCCTCAATGAGATACCATGTTTTGGATAGGGCATTAACCTCATAGTTATGGAATATATTTGTTTATATATCATATGTATTGTAATCTGTAATGATAAGTTTTTTATTCTGATTGATTATCTCTTATAGATAAGTTTATTCAGCCAATTGTGTAACATTAGAGATCTCCAATTTTTTCCAATAAGGAATATGGTTTCGTATATCTATGAATACAAAAAATATATATTAATCATCTGATGGTTAATAATAAATATACCTTATCTTGATTTATGACTATAAAATCATTCAAAGGGACCTATGTTGTTATTGAACATTGATTTATATTCATGTTTATGTGAAATGTGAGTGATGAATGAGTATATACCAATATAACATTCATATGTTCTTATGTGTATTATTATTTTATTATGATGTATTTCTATGTTATGACCAATCCATCACATTCCATGGATTACTAAATATAGTGTTTCATGGGTTTCTGAACTAGTCAAGGAAAGTATTTATCTACAAAATCCTTTTATTTTTAGCATCTGAGAGGATAACCTATCATATCTATGAGTAATTTTTGTTGTTATTTAGGTTCATTATTAAGTTTTGGTGGTAACTATGTGTGATTTATTTAATAGGTATGTAATTTTATTAATTTACATTTTATCTTTTCAAGAGTATATAGGGATCTATAAGAAGATTTAGGTTTTTCTTGTAGGGGATGCCCCATGATTTTTTCTAAGGTGTGGAGTTTTCTTTCCCCCATCAACTATTATAGGATTTCCAGGACAAAATTATCCAAAATATTGAATCGTATGATATAATTGACCTAAATTCATTAAAAATTCATGTATAATTACATTTATCAACATTCTATTGATTATTTCAAGGATAAGTTGGTTAGTCCTCCAGTTATTCGTTTCTCAATGTATGTATTGTTTGTGAGGCCTATTGTGACTATTTGGTTATTGTGTTAGGATGAGCTGTGATGCAGTAGAGGGTGGTCATGTATTATGGGTCCTCAATGTTATGACATCTTGTAAGTTACATTTCCACTGAGGAATGTTATATAGTATCAATAGGGTTTGGATTGCATTTTTGGATGAATGATTTTATAACAAACATATTTTTTTATTAATAAACAATCTGTGACAAAATAATGTATTATTTTTGTATGAAAATAATTTTATACTATACTACTTGGTTTATTTCATTTAGTAATATGAATTTTATATTTTCTTTAAACCTGGTAAAGGGAATGTGGTGGTAGATGACATGAGAAGAAATTATGTCGTGCATCACTACCTTAGCTATGGACACATTTAGTACGACAGAATTGATGTTTATGATGAACCTTTACTTATGATTACATTTTTATTGATTTTATTTATCAGATAAAGATTTAGTAATATTTGTTTTAGTTTGTAGAAGTTTCCCAACTGGAGGATTATGACGCCAATATTTGACATGATTGAATTGTCTATTGTGCATCTCTAGAGGATATTACTGTGGAAGGATAACATCTAATGTTGTTATAGGGAAATAATTTTATTATTCCTCATATTCTATCTTTGAAACTCATTATTTAAATAATTATCCATTGATGGTAAATCATGTTGTGGGGATGATGTAGTGTTCAATGAGGCGTAACTTTTAGTGGTCTATTTTCTATCACGTAACTATATATTTTATCCAGATGTTTTTGGTTTTTTATGGGGAGAAGACTGGGAATTATATTCCTAGTGGTTCTCTCTAGCCTATTGATCTTTGCCAGTGGGAGTGGGATGAAATATTGGTGGTCCACAACACCAAATTACATAAATATGTGACAAAACATTTCATTAATATATTATTAATCAATACTTATGAAAAAATTCCTAATAATAATATCTTAGACTACCAAGAGGCCTATTGAATTAGGTAATTTGATATATATATATATATATATATATATTAATGACATGAAATATTAATACAAAATCACTAATTAAAACTCAATTAGATGCCTCTAAATTTTTATTTATCCTCTAGAAGTGCACTAGATAACATGGGGACAAACCTAAGAAATAGTACAACTATAGAGGCCAGTAAGGGAATAATAAAAGAATATCTTAATGAAATTTAAATACCTAAAAATTCCATTAATTTTTTTTAAATTATTTGGGTTTCTATTAAGTCGGTGAAAATTAATGGTGTGTGATTCTACGGCCTAGTGTTCCCAGAATTAATTTCTTAACATTACTAAGGTATGTTCAATAAATACGTGAGTGAAATTTTCTATCTTTTGAACTGGTGCTGAGATTAAAATTCCAATGGAACTGTTGAATCCAGAACATCGGGATTCACTTTTGGGAAGCTTCACATTGACCGCAGTTAGTCAGTAGAAAATGATACATTATGTACATTTTGAAGAACAATAAAATTACATATAATCATTTTTTTATTTCATTTTTCTAAAAAAGAAGAGCAATAGTGATGGGAACAATGACTTGTCAAGACATTTAATGGTTTGACTCATTGACTGCGTAACTCCATCATTGGGAATTAAAAAAATTCATTAATTCATTTAATGAATCTTATTAATTTCTCAAAGTGTTACTAACCATTCCAACACCTATTTAAATGTAGCTCAGAGTGGGGATTTGGCATGCCTTCTTAAGCAAGGAAACTATGACAATGTCCTCCAGCATCATCCACTATGAGGAAAAGATCAGATTCAGTGACCAGTGACGAGCGCCACTGAATCACGAACTTATGACAATGGTGAGGGTGATTCTATCGATCGAAGGAGGAGGATATCTCATCTAGGTAGGTTTTTTTATATTATTATATTTTTCCTTCCCTTTTCGGGATTTATACAGATAATAAGGCTCAGCTGACCAATGGGGTGATCTGTGGAATGTTCTATAAACATGGGAGGTTGATGCTGGGTTATAATTCAGGATTCGTTACTAAATTATATGTTTTTTTAGAACACCCATAGTTAAAATACTAATGCGGAGGGTGAAGGCCAATCCAAAAAAGGCCCACAACATTTTCCGATCTTTTCTTCCTCGTATTTCTTGTGCATGGCCAGGCAATGTGACAGTGAGGCAGAGTTTAGGGTCACGCAGTGGAAACGGTGAACCGAGAGTCCCATAGGTGTAGATGACACCTATATCGAACTAGTAGAGCATGAATAGTGTTAGGGAGAAAGAACCGTCGACACACCATGCTCAAAGAGTCCCATGGAAACTGGTCGCGGGCGTTGGGAAGGAGGTGCGTCGTCACACACTATGTTAGCCAAATTCGGCCGGCCCAAAATGGGCACATGGGAGATGGTCGGCAGTAGCACATCCCCTACCAACAGGACACTGTAGAAGGGGGCGGACCGACTCTACTCCATGCCATGTCGGCTGGAGACTGGTCGGCCACCTGGACAACCATTGCACACTGTGGGGTAACTTCCCACCAACTTGATGAGACAACCCCTCCTCTGCGGGGCGACCTTGAGACATGGTCCACCATTAGGATAGATGGTCTGGACATGGTATGGACCAGATGTAGGCTGACTGAACAAGATGAACCATCCTAGTGGGCCATGCCAGAACCATGACCCAGCATGCCAGAGTGGGTGGGGCAGGCCACACCCATCAGGCCGGGCCAACTGCAGACTGAGCCCGCAAACCTACCAGGACGACCCAGATGGTCCAAACCTAGTGAACCTAGATGACCCTTACTGGGCCAAACTGAGGTAGCGTCAGGTTGGCCCTAGGACCCATTGCGTCGGACCGGCCTGACTGAGTCAGACCGACCCCAGACCTCACCGGTCCCCGAATAAAGAAATGCTCATTACTAAAAAACCGGGTGTCTATTTTACCCATCATCAGTGGAATTGGTAGCCCATTTTGGGAAGTGTTCTCTAAGGAATATTCAAGTGGGACCGATTGAGGTGTGCCAGACCGAGGTTCGATGACACCAGTTTCATGAAAAGGGGTGTAACTAATAGACCGTGTGTCTGATCAATGCCTCTTCTGTGGGAAAAGGACCCTTGTGACAAGGAATTATTTAGTGATATTATAGGTGTGTTTTTATGAAATTTTATGTGCCAACAAGGTTGGATAAGACATCAATCAAACTAGGACCTTTTTAAAAGAGTTATCATATCTCACAGACGGGGATTTCAATCGATGCGCCGTATATCATGTTGGTACCCCTATTACGGGCCGGTCCCTAGGGTATGATTTTGTGGGACATCATAATGGTTGATATATGAATGTTGGATTGGGGATCATAGTCTTCTAGAGATCAATCACGCTTCGTGTGGAAATCTAGTGGCTGGCTATGACATTAAAAAGAAGAGAAACCAATGCGGGTCAACATCAGGAACTCCATAGTCGGATGATCTAGTTGTATGTCTAATCATCCCAAAATCTGTACCATCGACCTATATGGGTCAGCTCGAGCGACCAATACGGTTCAGTACCAGCGACCGATACGGTTCAGCACTAGCGACCCATACGGGTCAGCACCAGTGACCAATACAGGTCAATACCAGAGACCAATACGGGTATGCACCAGCAACCCATACCGGTCACAATCTAGCAAACATTTCGGGTCAGTATACTATGACCTATATTGGTTAGTAGTAGTGTTACAAAAGATAGTCTGATCTAGATTTCTGACCAGTCATCCCTGTCCCAGTATCATTGATGTTGCACTCTTAATGTGAGTTGTCTCTTTTTATTTCTGTTTCGTGACTCAGATCATGTTTCTGATATTACTATTTTGGTATTTCATGTTATTTTTTTCTTTATGGATTACTGATATTCCTTGGAGGGATTGAGGTCCCCTATTGAGTTGATATACTCACCCCTGCATGGGCTACGCCTACACGTGTGTGTCTAGTGTAGAATTGTGATGCTCCCTGGAAAACATTTGAAGTTCTAGACATATTGGAGCTTGGTGATATGGGAGAAATCGATGTACTCTTCTTCGACTTCAGACATATAGATACTACCCTCCGGGTAGAGCATTAGGGTAGATGTGACAGCTATTTACATTCATCTCAGTTTTTAGGGATTGTATTCCTACCTCCAATTTTTAGTTCATGGTAGTACTTGTGGTGTACCTTACTCTCGTGGTTATACCTTACTATTGTTTGTTGTTTACTTTAGTTTCTTATTTTGAGTGTTAATAGATCTTTAAGTCCATGCCATCCCTATTCGGGGAAAATCCTTCAGGTTCTAGTTGGCCAATGGAATGTAGGCATAGGGTAGTCACATCCGGGCCCCGTGGGATGGGTCGTGACAAGTGGTATGGGAGAGAGGTCGGTCCTACTCGAAGAACTAGGAGTCTACTTTTAATGAGGAAATGGTGTAAGGAGACATGAGTTTTGTTTTTAACACAAGGATTCTAGTGTTGGTGCTCCGAAAAATGTATCTATACACTAGGACCCAGAATTATTTTTTCAAAATCGATACATGAAAACATCGGTTGCTGTTGTTTTGAAACGTTTTCATGATCTTTTGTGATTCATCTCACCAGGTATAACTTATTGGTCATGGAACATCTTTTTCTTACAGGATACCTCTAAAGAGATAACCATCTCGGGTTCCGGTTAGAGATCATGACAATGGCCCACCAAAGGATGACACATTGGTACAAGGACCACTCATAGTGATGGAACCATTGGGTGTTGTACTAGAAACACCCAAACCCATTGAGAAATAGATTCTACTAGTGGACCATGCACTCCAGCTGAGAACATTTCTTGCATTCCATAGATATCGACATCATGGAATTCAAGTCAAGACCGACCAACAGGAAGTAGAGGACTAGGGTTAGGTGATTTTGTGGGTCTTTAACATAGTAGAGATACCCGAAGAGCATATGGAGATCATGGATGAAAGCCTTCTTCAGGACTCATAAGGATGATGATGGAGATCAGTGGTCTAGGTGCATGAGGAGATGACCATAACCTGGAAGGACTTTGAGAGACTTTTCAGGGTGGAGTTTGGGCCGGTGACACTACGATCTATGTGTATTTAGAAGTTGTTGCATCTGCATAAAGAAAGTCATACTGTGGATCAGTACTCAACATTATTTACTAATATCTTCCAATAATTCTCTGAAATAGTACATAACCCTTAATTTAGGGCCCAGAACATTGAGCAGAGGCTCTGACAAGAGATCAAAGATGAGATAGTTTATCTCAGCATCCCAACGGAGGAGGGGTACTAGAGAAATATTGGCACATGGAGAGATTCCTCGCTGAGAAGGCAATAGAAGTGGGAGCGAAAACTGGATGATAGGTAGAACAGTCATCTGCAGTTGCAAGTAGATAGAAGACACAAAATCCCAATTGGGCTAGGCCTTCGGAAAGGAAAACCCAGGATGCAGGGTCAGAGGTGCGAGAGTCAAGAGGCCGAGGGAGCCACCAGTGAGGCTTGATCATTTCTTACTATGAGGGATAGAGTCATAGAGCTCATGACTGTCTGAATCCCTATGCGGATGATTAGCTGATGGTGTAAGGGCCACTGAGGCAGCGGTAACGGACAGAACATGAGTTTCATCAAGGCAGTGGATGAGGCAGGAGACCTAGATGAGCAGAGAGATGTGGTCGATGTCACTAGGCACTACCCCCACCACCCTCAAGTAGTCAACCACGTGCTTAGGGAGCAGGTGGATGGGGACAGACCAAACTATAATAAGTATAGGCTCACGATCCTGATGTATCTGAGATGATACATGGGAGGATTCGTAACTTCTCTACTTTAGAATTAGTTCGTATCGACATATTTACTAACCATTTTTTACTTTCTATGAAAATAGTTTCGGAATCTATGATTCTGAATGAGTATTTAGCGCAAACATTGTGATTGGTAACTCTTACGTGAAGAGATTCAATCATCACACATTGGTGCTAAAAATTTGATCTTACTCTCATAGGAGAGTGTTTCATTTGGGGTCTTCTAGTAGTGGTGTTGATTCCCTACGACGTCATTCTAGGAATAGATGGGCTATAAGCAGTTCACGCATAGATTGACTGCTTCAGACGTACAGTGTGATGTACATGCAGAGATCAAAGCCCATTTTCCTTTATCGGATTGAAGGAAAACATAGCAGCATGAAATGGACTTTCACTCACGATGGTGAAGCCTATTTCATATCAGCTAGTTTGAATGACCTTTTACACTATGGATGAAGTGATTCCACAGATACAAGTGGTGGTAGACGATTATGAGGATGTCATTCAATATGTTATCCCAGGACTACCTCCACATAAATAGGTAGAATTCCGCATTGAATTGTACCAAGGAACAACACTGATATCTATAGCAGCATATCATATGGCCCTACAAATCTTCTGGAGTGGAGGAAATAGTTAGAGGACTTACAGGGGAAGGGATTCATAAGGCCTAGTGTTTCTCCTTGGGCATCCACAATGTTTTTTTCCAAGAATGAATACCAATTTTTGAGGATATGCATAGACTTCCGACACCTAAAATAGGTGACAATGAAGAAAAAGTATCCTCTATCAAGGATAGATGACATGTTTGATCAGAATAATGGAGTGAAGTTGTTCTCGACGATAGATCTCACGTCTGGATATCATCAACTCAGGGTACGAGACTAGGAAATATCGAAGACATCCTTCAGATGTTGGTATGGCCATTATGAGTTCTTGGTGATTCATTCTGGAATTACCTACACTCTAGTAGTGTTTAATGGGATCATGAAGAGGATATTTCAGCCATACCTCGATTTCTTTTTGGTTGTCTTCATCGGAGACATCTTGGTGTACTCAGCATCTGAGGAAGAGAACACTATACACTTTAGGATAGTTATTGACTCACTCCGAGAGAATGGTTTATATGGGAAGCTCCTAAAGTGTGAGATCTAGATACGAAATGTACACTTCATTAGACTTGTAATCCCATAGGATGGATTTTTAGTGGATCCAATGATTATTGAGGATGTACATACATCGGAGCCACCAAAGAGTGTTCCTGAGGTGTGCACATTCCATGGATTAACATGCTACTATTTGAGGTTCATACTCGATTTCTCCAGGCTATAATCACCTATGAATGCCTTGATAATGAAGGGGTAACCCATCTTATGGCCAGATACATTGCATTTGTTCTTTTAATAGCTGAAGCTGAGCATGAACATCACTCCCATCCTATGTTTTCCATAGGAGTTAACTTGCTACTTTATTTACATTGATGTATCTGGGAATAGAAACAGTTGCATCCTAATGAAGGACGATGATATGCTTGATTATGGATCACAACTAATGATGCCTCATGTGCTGAATTATGTGACTCATGACATGGAGTCGGCAACAATAGTCTTGTCTCTAAATATGTGATGACATAAATTGAAGGGAGACCGGTTCATTGTTTACTCAGACCACAAGGGTCTCTGATACATCTTCACCGTGAATATTCTGAATATTATATAATAACATTGTATAGTGTTACTGTAGGACTATGCCTTTGAGATAGTCCATACTCCTAGGAAGGGGAATGTAGTGGCCAATGAACATAGCCAGAGATAGAGTTCGCAACTACTGAACAAGGCTTCCAAGGTGTTAGCCTCTCTTCAGATATCCTATGTGGATAGAGATAAGGCATTCTACATCCTATCAATCGTAGTTTCCCCTCCACTCCATCAGCGATTCAGAGAGATGAAACTCAGATACATTAGGTGAGAGACCACACGGGCTCAAATAACCTCATGCAATACACTTGATGGATATTCTAATGATGGGGAGCACACTATACTTTTTAGTGGACGTAAAATTTTATAAGTGTCTCTACGGGAGATGGTGTTTATGGAGTACCATATATCCCCATTGGAAGTATATCAAGGAACGATGAAGGTGTATCAGGACCTCTAGCATCAGTTCTGGTGTCTAAGAATGAATAAATATATGGCGGTGTTTGTTTATAAATGCCTCACATTCCATCATGTGAAGGTCGAGAAGCAGGTACCAACAGGCTTTAACCAACCCCTCGAGGCACCATAGAGGAAGTGGGAAGCAATATCGATGGAAATTTTGACAGGGTAACCACATACATCTTGAAGGAATGATACCATCTAGGTGATCACTGATAGACTGACCATGTCTTCCAACATCCTTATTATTAGAGAGAAGTGTTCGTTAGAGATCTTGGGACGTCTCTATGTTCAGGATATCATGATACATCACTGGGTTCCTTCAAAAAAAGTCTCAATCTATGATGCAATCATTACATCTATATTATGGAATTGATTGTGGGAGGATTTCGGGACTCACCTTCGCTTGAGCACAACTTTCCCCCCATAGATAGATCGTTAGTTTGAGCTAACCATCCATACCATAGAGAACCTACATCAGTCATGTGTCCTAGATTTTGGTTGTTGTTGGGGGGACCACCTAACGTTGGTGGAGTTCACATAGAACAACATCTAACAATCCACCATTTTTATGTCCCCATTTAAGGCAATGTATGGATGACCGTGCAGATCACCCTTGTTTTGGAAGGATCCAAGAGTGCCAGCACATGTGCTTCCATAGATGGTACATGATACCACTAACATGGGGCAGGTCATCCGAGAGAGGATGATGACCTCACCAAGAAAATAGAAGTCATATGCGGATAGGTGAAGATACCACTGGAGTTCCAAAAGGGGGACTACTTATTCTTTCTAGTCTCCCCATTATGGGAACTACTAAGATTTGTTTGAGGCAGAAAACCATCACCAAGGTTTATTAGACCATTAATGATAATATGGAGGATGGGAAAGGTGGAGTACCGCTAGGAACATCTACCACAATTGGATAGGGTGCAAAATTTATTCGACATATCCCAGCTGAGGAGATACGTGCATAACCCATATGACGTCATCGCCCATGGTAAAGTTGTGATTGATGATGAGGCACCTTTTGCGATGTACCCGATAGAGATAGAGGATTGATACGAGGGGATCCATCATGGACGGTCACAACCTCTGGTGCATGTTATGTGGAAGCATGAAAATCTTTAAGAGAGAACAGGGGAGTGAGTGGCTCACATGTGTGCCCAGTACCCCCACTTTGTTTGTGTATCATTATTTGGATTTCTAGAATGTATACCCCTCAAGTGGGAAAAAATGCAAAGCACTAAAGATTACATGTAATTTCAATTAATGTGTTTGATATTTTTATGCGTCTTCAAAAATTGACAACGTGTGATTCTGAGACCCAGTGTTCCCGGAATGATTTTATGAACATTTTTAAGGTACGTTCAGTAAACGTGCAGGCATCATTTTCTATAATTTGAACCGATGATCGGATTAAAAATCTGAGGGAACCATTGAATCCGCAACACTAGGATTATCTTATGGGATGAATCACTTCAACCATGTTGATCGGGAGAAAAATAATGTTATTGGAATTTTTAATAAATAATAAAATAACATGAAATTGTTATTTTATTATATTTTTCTCTAATAGATGAGCGACCGTGGTGGAACCAGTGACTTGTCATTCTATTTTATGAATTGACTCATAAATTGCGTACCACCACCATTGTGAATTAAAATATGTTCATTAATTCATTTAATTTACAACATCAACTACTCAATGGGTTAGTCAACTTCCTCGTTCATGATTTATATGAAGAACGTGGATCATCTGACCAATGGGTTGATTGTCATAACATTATTTTAACACTGGAGGTTGATACATGGTTACAAGTCAGGATTTATTTCTAAATTCAATACTTTGTTCTAACACCAATTGTTAAAACACTAACATAGAGGGGGAGGGCCAATCTGAACAAGCCCGGAACACTCCCCCGATATTTTTGTTCACGGGTTTCCCACACACAGATGGGAAATGCGACGGCAAGGTTGAGATAGGTGTCAGGCATTTTTGGTTGTGACCTGAGAGGCTCATAGGTGCATACATCACCAAAATTTGACCACCATAGAATATCTATGGGCCTGCAGAAATAATCGTTGACTTCCCATGATAGTGTTGGCCAGGGGTGGTTGGAGGAGGCCCACGAAAACCATCCACAGGTGGTGGAAAGGAGGAGTGTCATTGCTCAACGTTGTGGCCAGAGGCGGCCGCCCTGAACCAGCCACATAGGTTACCAGTGGCAGCAGCCGTGGTAGGAAGGGTCGGTGCTGCCCCGCGCCACGCTGTGTCGGCTAAAGTCCCACCAGCCATCTGGATAATCATTGCATGTGGTGGGCCAAAACCCCACTTGACGGATGAAACGACCCCACATCTGCGCGACCCGTGGGAGACAGTGTCCACCTTACGAAAGACAGGGAAACACATGGTCTAGCCGAAAAATCCAGAAGCGGGCCGGTCGAACGAGCTAGACCCATAACCCAGGGGGCCAGCATGGGTGGGATAAGCCCCACCTTGCAGGTCGGGCCAACTGCAGCCCATGCCTGTGAACCAGACAGGCCTAACATAGTGAACTGGGCTGACCCATAATGGTTTGGACCAAAGCGGCGTTAGGCAGACCCCAGGACCCGTTGTATCAGGTCGTCTAGGCTATGTCTTCCGAGACCAGTCCCAACTGGCCACTAAATAATGAATCACCCATAAACGATGAACCGGGTTTCCATTTGACATGTAGTCAGTGGAGTTGGGGCCCCTTATGGGAAACAGTCCCATTGGCATATTCCAACATGCCCGATCGAGCCAAACCAGACCGAGATGTGATCACCCCAGTTTCATGGAATGTTGTGTAACTAGTAGACCAAGCGTCTGATCTATATGTTGTATGTGGAATAAGGACCCTTGATGAAAGGGAGTCATTTAGAGATACTCTATGTCCGTTTTTATGGAGTTTTACATGTGACCTGGGTAGAAACAAACTTGAATCGAAGTAGGCCCTTTTTATAAAATTCCTCAGATCTCACAGATCGGGCATCTGATCAACGTGTCGTCTGTCATGTTGGGACCCCTGTGATGGGGTGTTCCATCATGTATTCTTTTGGGGGACATAGTACCATTGTAAATATGACTGATATTTTGAGGAGTAGATTAATTAAAAGATCAGGTGTGGATCGTGTGGAAATCCAGTGTCTGGCGGTGACATGATGAAGAAGGGAGGACAATGTAGGTTTGCATATGAAACTCAAGTGTGGGATGATCTAGATGTATGACTAACCGTCCCATCATCTTTACCAGTGACCAATAAGTGTTATCACCAACATCCAATATGGGTCAGCACTAGCGAACAATAAGTGTTAGCCGCAGTGACCAATACAGGTCAGCACGAGCGACCAATATGGGTCAGCACCAACAACCAATAGGGGTCATCACCATCAACTAATAAGGGATAGAATCTTGATACCAATATGAGTTATCATACAGTGTCCTAAGAGAGTAAAGAGTATATTTATTAAGGAAAGGATGATCTCGCATTATGACCATTCATCATTATCTCTGTAACCTTGAATTTCTACTATTAGAGTGAGCTATCACTTTTAGATTATGGTTCATGATTTAGATCATGATTGTGATATTATATTTATGGAATCACTTGTGATGTTTTCCTTTATAGTTAACTAGGAGACATTTGAGTTCCATGGAGTCCCCTAGTAAGTTGTTATACTAACCACTACATGGGCTCCACCTGCACAATGTGTGTTAGGTGTTGGCTATTGACGCTCCGAGGAAGACATTGGAGGTTCAGTAAATATTGGAGCTTGGTGTGACATGATTGGTCATGATCCAATTCTTTGACCTCAGACATACATATACTACCTTCTAGGTAGTACTCCAGGGTAGATGCGATAAATTTTTACTTTCATTTCATTTTGTAGGGCTTGTATTTCAGCCCACTATTTTCTGTTTACAGTTTTACTTGTTTTTTAACATTACTCTTGTGGTTATACCATACTTTAGTTGGTTGTTTTCATTATTTCCCCTTTTTTAGTGTGTAAATATCTCTAAGGAAATTCATTCCCCGTTTGGGAAATTCCTTCTGGTGCTAGTCACCAACCCCTTGATTTTGGAAGGTGGGCTTAGGGTATTCATGTCTGGGCCCCATGGGATGGGTCATGAAGGGTAAAGTAGTTAATGAGATTCAAGAGGTATTACGTGATGAAATTGAAAGGTGATAATCGTAAAAATGAATGTCAAATAAAGAAATAAGATGATAACACCAAGGTCACATAAGTATGTGGAAATGAAAAAACATTGAATCATAATCATAAGTCAAGGATAATATATGACCAATCATAATATAGTGTGATTAGGCCGACCACCCATGAACCATTATATCATATGATAAAACATTATCCAATGAATTGTAGGGATATATAATTATTATCCCACGTATCAAATTCAAACCATGAACATGTTTTTGGTTTCAAAAATTATATTATGACAGAATAATTCCACTAATAAATTTTAATACTATGATGAGCGTTGTTTACATCAATGGAATTCCCAAATCCATGAAGGATATTTTAATCTAAGTGAATACCATTTAGTGGAAATAGGTATTGGTATTGATTATAAAAAATCTTGGCATGTAAAATCATTAGATAATATCAGTGTCATAACATATGAATGTAATGTTTCATATACGATATTAATGATATTGAAATGTGTTATCTCATTAATTGGAGATATGAACTATAATAAGGGGATTTTTAAAAACACAATATAACATGAAAAAAATTAAAATCTAAATCCTTAATACAATGATAGTGCATTAATAAAAGGAAATAAGAAGATAATGAATTATAATGAGGGGGATATTACAAAATATTGGAAGTATATTATAATGATATTTAGAAAACCATGTTATGAATTTATTATGGGAGAGAAAATTATTGTTAAATGGGTATTGTGTAAAGAGTAATGGGTGGTTGTATGGGAATTAATAGAAAAATGTAGGAGGTTTATTTATCAATTTCTAATGTCAGGGTTTGGACATAAATTTATAAGATAAAAAAATTTCAATGGTTTTTCCCATCTTTTTTAGAGAAGATGAGTTTTCTATAAATATTTTTTTGGCCTTGAATCACAATTTATGAATTAATTAAATTCATGAACTGAATGTTAGTATTTTTCATTATGAAATTTATATATAATCATAAAATATATTATAGGTTTTGGATGATTCATTATATGATTATAAAATTAATAAAATACATCTCAATTTAAACTATTTTGAAGGTAATATTTCTTTTTTATGGGTTAACAGTATTTATTATATCACTTTGGTGCAATCATGATATCATAATACATAGAGAATATTTGTACAATATTTAATTTTCACACAGAAATCATTATTCTCATAAAATGATGAAATGTTATCAATTGTCTAATTTCAAAAAGCTGATTCAAAAACGTATTTTAGAAAACTAATATTTTGAATGCATTAATTTACACGATCATGGAGAAATCCTGATTTAGTGAAAAATATTAGTTTTTTAAATAAAAATAACTCACTGAACGAACTAAAAAAATCATATTCATTATGTTATATTGTAAATTATATTTAAATAATTATTATTTAATAAGAATCTGTAATGAAAATAAAAGTTATATAAAAAATCTTTAATTTATGAAGAAGTGTGTTTTAATAGAAACTATTTATATTTCCCATAAATACATTGTTGTTTTCATTGTTTTAAAGTATATTTTTTTAACAACATTTTATACACGTGTTTATATAAATATGAATAATGGAAATTAATAAATATAAAACTTATTTTATTAAAATAAAAATGTATAAATTCATACTATTATGATCAATATAAACAATCCCTTATTACACCAGCAAACGCTATAGTGGTAGGGTGTGTGATGCTAATACTTTCATTGGGTGGTTTATTGAACATGGTTTAGTTTATGATATTGAAAATCATTAAATTATCATGTAAATTGTTTCATGGGGGTTTTATTTTTTGAATAATAGACTGAAGTTATTTTGGGGAAAAGTGAAATGATTCTATATCACATAATAGCTATGATAAATGGTCATTAGAAGCTACGATCCTACTGGTCTAGGACATCAATTCTTCATTCTATGACAAGTTTAATTTATTGAAACCCTTGATAATAGCTAATGTATATGGTCATTTTAGAAAAATACATTATCAATTTTTTAGGATTCATACTGGTAATATAATCCCAATAAAAAAATTATAGTAATATTTTTTATAGGTCCAAATTAACAATGTGAAATATAGTGCATGAATTTTAAGAAGAATATATTTCATAGTAAATAATATATTCATTTATAAATAAAATTTAATTAATAGTAGTTTGGTATATTAAATTATTCCATTGATCTGAAATATCACACATGAAATTTCCTTTCATACACTAAAATAGATAATGTATACTTTTATTTCATCGTCTATTCTAATTATTTTTTCCCTCCACATTCATTTGGTTTTACGATAAATTAATGACCAACTGTGTTATCTTGTTTTTTATAACTATGTCTCATTGATTTATAATGTTCAATAAATTTTATTCATATAATAATCCATTCTATATGGTTACAAACTTTGGATTTTTTTAATAAGATGGGTCTGTTATGTAAAACTATAATAGGGTTACATAGAACACAACATATACATCTGATTAGTTAGCTGTGATTACTTGTAAATAATTTAGAGATCTAACGTGATTAATTATCTCAAAGGGTCCAATACAATTTATTTCATCACAAAATAGATATCATTAATCCTCATTGATATAATAATGAAAAATTTATCTCAGACTTTAATCTCTATGTCTCATAAACTATTTTCTACATAGCTTTTATATTAACATTTTTTGGATTTCATGTGATGCTGAAAGCTTTGATCATTCTCTATAATCTCTTTATTATGATCATATTCTATGGAATTCCACTCTCCATCATCATCCCAACAAGTTGGAGTCCAACACCTTTTCAAATACTAAGCCTCATAAGATACCATTTGAATTCAATAAAGGATGCTATTTTGTAAGAAAACTACACTAGGTGATTGCGTTGATCACAACATCCTAATAAATACTTTTATCATTACCTATACAAATTGATTATATTTTTAATGGTTCTCTCAAGAAGATCACTTATTTTGGGGTGAAAAGTTATACTAAAACTCAATGATGTATCTAATTCTTATTATATGATTCCTTAAATCTATGAGTTAAACCATGATTATTGATCAAAGATAATTGAGAGTAATCATATATATAATTTTAGAACTTATCTTATTTATATATATGTGATTTTGTAAAGAGGTTGATCTTCCTTGAGAGTAATGAAATGTGTTAACTTTGGGAGGTGATCGACTATCCCCAAATGGAATTATTGACTTTAGATTTAATGGAGAGCCCTATGATTAACATCGTGATTATGCATTACCACTTCTATACTGGTATATAAAATTATTTTATCACACCATTAGACATATATCATTCATCCTTGAATTCCTAACAGACCATGAATCATTATACACATTCATTACAATCAATCTTCATGATATCCTACCAGATGTTTTACAATAGATCAATATACATCTTAGTACATCCTGAAAAAACTCGAAATACCATCAATGTGAGACATCGATAATATACATATTTGTTTTTTTATAGGATAAATATCTAAGTCATAATCCTTATAAATTTATATTTATCAATTTTAAATAATGAAATAATTTCTAATCTTTTTTAGCTCCTCAGCACCTTTTTGGTATATGATGATACCCTCAAGAAGTTATTTTTGAGAAGTTATTTTAGAATTGTAGTATGATTTTAATTTTATAAATTCTTTGTGAAACCATTAAATGTATAATAATATCATATCCCTTCAAATTCTCATACTGGATAAGGCTACTTGTTCATTTCTACTCAGTAAATCTACAATATTTTATGATATCCTATAATTGTAATAGATCGTGTAGTCATAATCTGGGATCAGTTTTGAAAACATTCATTGACACATATTTTTATAATATTGTGATAATGTATACATGATAGTTTTATTATTTATATATATGTTAATAATTTTACCATATTTAAAATTTCATTAATATTTCAATACAAAGATCAATGATGATAATTTTATATCATGTATCAAGTTGTTTTACTCATGGATCACTAATTGGTATGTGACATAGGCTATCAATTTTTCATTTTTCATGGGTAAAAAACCCAATGTATTCTTGGATTAGTCAAGGTATATCCCCAATAATTCCCTACTTTTGGGTAATGTGATCATATGTGTGGATATTATCATCCACATTAAATCATTAAATATATCATTTCATTCATCAGTCAATAAATTTTTCATTAAAATTAGTGTTATCTCTTTTAATGGAAATGAAAATCATATTATGTTTCTCAAAAATCGACGAGAGTACCTAGATAAATAATATAGACTATAGAACATTATCACATATTATTTTCTATCAGGTCCTTTGGTTTTCCCTTTCTATAATGGATCCACCAATATTCATTTTCTAGTGATAACACTCCCATTGAATTTAATATGATATATTCAGATCAATAATTTATTAAATATTGTATATATCTTCTCATATCGCAAATTCATTAGTGAAATATTCAAATTCAGATAATTTTATATATTTATGTCTAGAGGACGAGAATATCATCTCTAAAGGCTACCACATCATTTTCTATGTAATCCCTAATGTCACTATTAATTATTTCCATAAGGATTGTTGGATCATTTTTTATTCCAAATGGCACCATTATTAACTCATTGTGTTTTACCTTATACAAAATCTAGTCATTAGTAATTCCTCCTTAACCACCATTTCATAATAATATCATATCCAAATATCCACAAAACATAAGTAATCTGAATGATGTATCTAGTAAAAAAAGACATCAATTAATAGAAGATGATACTTGATATTTATAGTTATCTTGTATAGATAATAATAATAATATGATAGAATATTCACACATCCTTCATCATTATCAAAATTACTATAAATCCTATGAAAATGAACATGGATTTATAACCAATTAATATATATTCTCCATTCATTTATTCTTCTTATTTTAATGTTCAACGGTCAACATTCAATATGAATCATTGGACTGAAAAATCTATAGATATATATTTGATGGGGAGTTAAAAAACATGGAATGGATGAACTCATCGAAAATATCTATCTAACACAACGGTGTATTCTACTATATTAGGAATATCATAATGGATAATCTTTACATTTGAATAAATCATTTGAGCTTCATATATTTTATCACAGGTACATAATATAAAAGATTGATATAATGATTCCATAAAAGATTCATCCACCTTACAGTTATGTTTAATCATATGTGATTTATGATATTAAGGGTGATTTCCATCTCAAACAATTTATTTTTCATAGATAAAAGGTAACTCAATACATACCAAGAATATAATCAAATACTCTTAATAGGGGTCTCACTAAAGTATCTGGGAAATCCATCTTAGATATGTGTTCCAGGGGATATTTAAATCTTGGGATACAACAATAAATCAAATTTATATCTTCATCTCTAACTCAAATTCCATATTTTGAGGTGTTGGCTGAATACATCAACTTGACTTGTATATTATAAAAATATGTGTATAAATGGATTGAAATAATAAATTTTTAATTCATAATTGAATGACTAGTATAAATATACCCAATTCATTTCGAGGATAAACCTCAGAAATTTTGATTGAATATTATATCAATTCATTAAATATCCTTATAGGTTTCAGTCATAAATTATCTTTTGATGCCCTTATACTAGTGCATTGTTTCCCATTATGTCCCTTTTCCTTGTAGCTGAGATATATTATAGTATGTTGAGGGTTGACTGAAAAACTCTTAACCTCTATCACATTCTTTGGTTTCTCCATTTATCATTTCCTATAAAGGTGTTATTTCTTCCCACCCCAAAATATTTTCCTCTACCAATTTAGTAAATTTATATAATGCTTTATTACACACTTTTAGAAAAGGTGATTTTTGATATTATTACCACCATGTGGTTTCTCCATCATATAGAAAGACATAAAATCCATTTATTTCTCCCTGTATTTAGAATTATTAGTTCCTTATAATTCTCCAATCACTATTTTGATATTGAGGTAACATTTTATAATTTTTACATAGTTGAAAAAGTCTAATATTCCGAAATAATTTCATAGATTTATCATTATATATCTAAATAATTGGTAAAAAATTATTTTAATTCTAATGAAAAATCTATAAGAATATCACATTCGTATTTTAAAGTATTCCCAATGAATATTGATGTATTCTTCCTCTCTTTTTGGGGGGGTTAATGAACACAATCTATGTTTTATGTTGTATAGTGGGAGGAATGTATTAAATGAAGATATTTTACATAACACATTCCTATACAAAGATTTAATCTCTTCTTTGGGATATATATTCATTATCAACATACATGATTGATCACTTTAACCCTCCAAATGATAAATATATACTTTTACCAAATCTTTTTTAGTTAAATGAAGGATAGAGAATATCATTTCCATGGATTTTATTTATTTTTATATACTAAAGGGATCAAAATATCCACAAAATTTTTGAGGCCCTTACCATATAAAGTTATCAATGATTTATTTTACATTATTAGGGGGTGTGGGTTTCCCTCTTCAATTTTTGTTAAATCAAATACATGAGTTAATTGGATAATTATTGTTATGAATTTCCAAAATCATGCTCTCATTGATTAGGGTATCTTTTTACGGTAGTGATTATATTTCCTATAACATTGGTCATTTAATAAATTACTCATATTTTTAACCATTGTTTAAAATAACGTTATAATTAAGAACCATGATTTTTTAAAATATTAACAACATAAAAGGACAACTATGAAAATATAATAGGTAACTCTTAAATGACACATATTCTTTAAAATATGACTATCTAGGATTTATCAACATAATTCATGGTCTATTTATTAATAGAAAATATCATGGGAATCTATTCTCATTCATAATGTATCATAATGAGATTATGAATTTATGAAATCATATCACCATGGAGTATTTTACTATGTTGGAAAAAGGAATTTGTTTCCTTTACTAGGTGACAGTTGACTTAATACCCAATGCACCCTTTTATGGATTGTTATCTACCGCTATAACTGTTGTAGAGAAACATCCATATGTAGTCTCAATATTGGGATTTCATTTTTTGGTAATCCCCCAATGATACATTAATAAATTATAGGGATGTTTGATTATGTGTTTAATTATATATTTAGTTTTCATTATGGTTTTATTATACTTAATCCCAAAAACAGACTACACAATTATATTGATGAAAATTATAAAAATACAAATATTTTATAGACATTAATCAACTATTTATTACATATTTATTTATATTAAAATATTGAAAACAATTAAATGGAATATATTATATGGGTAATTAGTTACATATAATAATAAATATAAATAATTAAATAATGAAATTATTTAAAACATTATGACATTCCATAAGAATTACATTGATATTTTGCAACTACACATGATATGTTGGGGATTTACATAAAGGATGAGTGGCCTATATAACACATAAAAAACAGTCAAAAAATTTCATGAACTGAATCAGTACATATCTTTACATGGTAATAAAAATATGGCATAGAAAGATGAGAATTATAATAAAAAAATAGGGGTATGATATAATATTATAAAATAAAGGCATCATATTAATGTTGACAACATAAAAAACCTGAAATCCCAAGTACAAATCATTGATATCATACGATAAATTAAAACATTATTTATTAGGATAAAAACAAATGTACCAAAAAAGGTATATGATGAGATAAATAATTATCCAAAGTGGTGGATTTCTAAATAAATTTCAGCATATCTATCACATTCATAAAATGATAATTAACATAAGTTCCACATGGATCTAAAATCATAATAACATATTTCATCATTTTTAATTCCATGTTTAAGGATATTAGGTTATATAAATATAATTCCCAAATCAATTATGGAATACTAAATGTAGATGAATATCAGTGTGTGAAAATGTCTGTTTATATTTACAACATAGAATATTGACATTGAAAAAATAGAGGATAAATTTAGTAGTATTACAGGTGTTCATAATGGTTTATGGAAGTGTTTAATGATAGTTAAATGTGGTATCTCATGATTTGGGAATTACAAGGATAGTAAATGAATGTTTAAAACCATAGTATAAATTAGAAAATTTTAATTTAAAAGGACTAATAAAAAGATGTTACTTGAATAAAATTGAATAGGAAGAGAATATCATACAATGAGAGGGTCCTTCTAAAATATTCATAGGCACTTGGTAAGAGAATAAAATCACCATTGGAGGGATTTATAGAGATATATAGGGAGGATTTTTATGCATAATGGGAATTATTAATGATAAATGGGAGTTCTGTAGTGTATTTATTGAAAAAGATAATGAAATTATTTATTAATTTCTAAACATATATTTTTGAATCTAGGTTATAAAAAGAGATTAACAAAAAAATTACCATTGGGTTTTCCATTGTTTTTAAAATATAAGTGTGGTTTTGTATATATAAATATATTTTAAATTAAACACCTTAAAAAGATAAAATTCATTATGTTGAAGTTATTCATGTTTATGATGAATTATTTAAAAAAATTGAAATATAATATTGGCATTGGATTATTATTTAGAGGTATGTTAATTTTATCAAATAATATAAATATTAAGTATAATAAAATTGAAATATATTTTCTCCCATCAATTAGTTTTAAAATATTTATTAATGGACTTTTGGTAAATTGTGATGTTATAAAAGATACAATATATTTATAATTTATTTAATTTCATTCCAAAATATTAGACAACAACATAAGTTATGAAAAAATAATCATTGAATAATTTCCACATGTATATACGAAAAAAAATATTTATAGAAAAAAAATATTTTCTACAATATGGAATTTTACCATCTTAAATAATAATATTTATTTACTAGAAAACACATGATTAGATGATACTAGAAACTTTATAAACCATAAAAATAATTCACTTGACCTAATTAAATTATATTATCAAGTATATTTTAATAAATATTTTTTACAATTATTATTTCATGAAAAAATATTTAATTCAATATTTATAAATTTATTGAATAGTGGTTTTTAATTGAAACTATGTTTATCAATAAAATATATAAATTTTTTCGTGTATTCGTATCAAAATATAGTTTTTTCAAAAAATCGTTCTATAATCATATATAAATAAAATTTAATAATGAAAATAGATTAAAAATATATTACTAAAATACCCCACTTATGGTTTTTATATATTACCACTAATTACACATGTTAATTCCCTATAGGTAAGGGGTGTGATGGTTGTACTTATTTTGGTGGTTCAGAGAACATGGTTTGGGATGTTACCAAATTATTCATTACATCCGACAGAAAGATATTGAAATATGATTAATTTATTGAATCTTTTATTTTTGATGGTATAGATAAACTCACAGTGATTCCTTCTAACATGGAAACATCAATTAATTGTCTTTTAGGTTATTATCTTAATGTTTTATGTATTTAATACACCCATCTATATAAATCATGAAATATAATAACCCTTAATATATAATAATTTTAATAGTAACTATAGAATAACTATATTATCAAAGGATCTAATGAATAATGATATTTAATTCCTAATAACCAAATAAGGGATATATATTATTACAAAACAATTTAATAGTTTTAAATATGATCCTTGTGTTTTTCGAAGCTACATTTCCTAATAAATAATTTATTAATTCAAAAGGGAATATAATTTAAAACAATATGGGTTATTAGAATAAATCGGGGAGGATATAATGTTATATAGATCATCATGAACCACATGAGATACTCAAATCATATTTTTTCAATAAGGAGTAGAACATTTTGGAAATTTTATTGTGAATATATATGAATGACGTATTGAGTATTCATCGATGAAATCTTCCTAGATTGTTATCCTTAGTTTACCACTAGGGTGTTGGGATAAAATCAGGGAGAAATTTAATAAAGAAAATTTACCATGTCTCCCAGTGCCGGTAGATACATTATTACATTGGCATAAGATATAATAACCACACACCAAAGTACTAAATATTTCAATAGTCATAAAACTAGTTACGTACGTGAGTTTTGAATTATATTTTTTAAAAAAATTTAAAAGAATATTTGTTTATGTACCTAATTTTTCCATCTGAAATATCATTATATTTCCTTTGTATTACACTTATTGAATTCTTGGGGAACAAATAAAAGTAAGGGTGATCATAGTTGTCTAGAAATATTTATATATTGTTGAAGCTATAATGAGTCAATAAGAATAAACATAATGGAAACATTAACAACTGAACATACATTCCAATTAATTAGTTCTACTATCATGATTATAATTGGAATAATAAATTTCCAAAGATAAATATATAATCAAACATTCAATTTAGTCAGTAACTGGACAATCATTATTAGATTATGAATAATCTATATGGCATGGTAAATATCATAACACTCATTCCATTTAATCAATAATTGAGAATAAAATACATCAAGATACAACATTGTTTTGAAATTATCGTTTATAGTAAATACATAATTTTTAATGATAGAAACTATTTATCATTGGACTCGTGATCTGAGAACTATGAAACCTATATTATCCAAACCTTTCAAAATAATGTTTAAAAATAATGGGTGGGAATAAAATAGAAAATAATTTAGCTTATACTACCATATTTATTCTTCTCAAGATACTGCTTATGCATTATGTGGATATCTATAAATGGTCCCCACAAAAATCATTATACCCAAATCATTCCCCTTATATAATTTAAGAATAATTTTCCTTAAAACCAAATATTTTTTATGGACAAAAGAAAACATATTATAAATTTTTCCATAAATATTCAACTAAATTTCAATATAGAACATCGTTTTTTAAATTATATGTCCTCAATAAAATTAATATATCCACAATAAATACTATAGATAGTTAGTAGAAATTAAATGTCCATTGATCATAGGATAGAGAATATTTCAAAGGAATGTTAATGTCTACAAAATAATCTTGAAGGAAAATTGATATACTTTAATTGGTAAAAATTATCATAAACCATACATATAAAAAATAGTGATAGTTTCTATACAAGATATCTCTAGTGGAGTATATGTTCAATAAAGGTTTGTTGTCATCAAACAATAAAAATAGAATACAAATGTCATTCATAACATTTGTTTTGAAAATATACTTTTTAGATTGAAAATATTTTTAAAACTAAATGTTCAAAAAATAATTTGAAATTAAATTTTATTGATAAATATATTCTAAAAATTATAAATTAATATTATTAATATTAAATGGTTTTCAAAATATGAAATTATATTCATGCCGTACATGTTATGAATAATATACTATTAACATTTTTAGTAATCAAAATGTACCATCCCAAATCAGGTTCCACTCATGTTTTCCACAAGTCTATACAGTACATGACCTCAAGGGAATATCACTATATGCTATAAGATTCAGACTAGAAATGAGGGTATAATATCAACAGTGGTGATATTATACCCTCCTTGTTAGAGTAATACCATAGAATAAAAAAAATATTGTAACTAAATATTATATCAATATCCTGAATCATACCAGTATAACATGATGAAAAATACAAGAAATACATATTAAAAAATGAACAGTATATTTTTTGTGCCATATTATATTCCATGTGTCAAAATGAAAACCAAAAGTTAAATACATAGATAACTCCCATGTTGGACCCAAACCATGTTTGATTCCCTCATCCATGATTTATCCCAAATTTTCCCTAAAACACAGGTCCTTTGACCATAACCTATCTTACATACAGAAAGACAATTTGGATACCAATTAACCATCCATAGTAGAGTGTTAGTATAATATTTTATTCCATGACCTATGTTTACTAAATGATTATAAATAAAAACAGTGTATGGATTTGTATAAATAATAAATACAAGAAAAAAAGATAACTATTTTCTTTTCTTCAATTAATATTTATTTATCCATGCTACCCTTAGGTTCCCATGTACACACAAAATCTCCAAACAAATATTAATTTTGTTGTTACCATTCATAATGAATAGTTGAATAACATTTTTTTCATTCATATTTAATAATATATGATTGAATTCCACTCTTACAATTCATCATTCCAAAATTGAATGCCATTTTTAACATTTATGTTTTCTAACACATGACTGAGTGACACATTTACAATTCATCATTCCATAAATCCCTAGAATTCAAATTTTACGAATCATATTTAATAATACTCTGGATTTCATTTTTTACCATTCATAATTTCAAATCACATGTGAATGGAATTGAAATCATTCACCATTTCCTTTAATGTTTTAGTTCAATTGTACCTCTAATCATTTCATGTCCCATATATAATAAAACATAGTAATTAATTTACCATCTAATTAACCAATCTTAACAATTGCACAATTTCTCCATTTCCATAATTAATTAAAACATTAATTCGTAAAGTCAATTTAATTATTAATTCATAAAATATTTTATCAGATTAGATCATTATGTAATTCAATAATTAATTAATCCTCAACTTTCTATAAATTAATTCATACTATTAATTATTCAGATTAAATCCAATAATTAAATAATAATTAAATTATTCAAATCCAAAATCACAAAAATATCATCATAAATAAGGCATCAATAAATTATTTCAATTGAACAATTAAATCTTCTTATAATTAACATAATAATTAAATTACATCTAAATCCAAAAATTAAATATTCTAATAACAAATTCATCAATCCATTACTTCCAAATCCGAATATCCTTAATTAATTAGTTTTTCCAAATAATTAATTCAATTTGGGGAAACTAATTTTCTAGTCATACAATAGTTGTTCTAAAATCACATAAACATAATTTAATCATGATGATAGTATTTTAATTATAGACCACCAAATTATATTCATTTATGAATGATCACCCAATGGAAACCCCAATATTTTAGCGAATCAATAAATAACACAACGAAGAATGAAACCTATATCTGAAATTTAATTCCACAATAAGAAAGAATTATATCATAAATGTAGATATATATCCAACACCCCAATATATACATTCAAAAATCATAGATCATGTTCCCAAAAATTAGTGTTAGAAACCAACCAAAAGAATTTGAGAAGAATGATAGAGGGATAAGAAACCAATAAAGAAGAAACTACATAACTGAAGAGGTTCAAATCGACCGATCAGGTTTCTAATCACTATGAATAGTTTTCAAAGGTCCAAATAATACATCACATGGGCAATAAAATCAATAAAAAATTATTTTGGATCTAGCTAGGCTGATCAGTGTTAAAATATGGAGGCTCGGTAACTTTTTTAATAAAATTTGGGGGATTAAATTCCCATAAGCATGGTTTTCTGCTTGGGGAGGAGGAATGGTTTCCCATATACATGATTATTAACCAAGATACTATTCTTGTTAATGAAAATAATCTCTTTTTAGGATGTATGGTCTAACAAAAAATGTTCCATCCATGCGAATCACCTATGTCTATTTTCACATGGCCTTCTGGTCAAGGGTCCATGGTATTGGAAAACTCTTCCCCAACCATGTAATTTCACTATTCCTTACAAAGATCGCAATATTCACCATAACACACCCATTATAAATTCCAAATATAATTTACTCAAAACAATCCGAAAGAGTACCTCTAAATAATCAAAAAAAATCTACAAAAAATATCATGGTTTTACAATATCCCCACCTTATAAGATATCATTCAGAAGATATACTCCCTAAAATCTATGAGATTCTAATTCATATAGTTCATTCCATTAATCCCTCATATATACTTCTATATCATATGATTACTCATGAATGAGTCTATGTTTCTACAAATCACAAACAATTTTAATGGTCATTCCTCATTAAAAAATTATCACTACAATCCAATAGACGTATTAGAATCTCCTTAAAGGAAACATTGATATTAATAGTAACGTCATCTACATCGATCACATGAGAAGGTTTGAGGTGATACAGTCGAAGTTGTGAATAATGGGAAAAAATTTATTATCAATGTATCTCCTTGGAAGATCCAATCAGTATGCCATCTGGATGATAATCTTTATAACCTCAAATAGTAAAAATAAATTGGGCCCCCAAAATCCATGTCACATTATCCTATAATGACCCAAATTAGGTCATACTCAAATGAAATCATGATCACCAATTGTAAATTGTTGGGGTTGTCAACTTTTCTCAGTATTTGAATTTTGTCTTCATTAATCAATTACCATTCACTTTTGAATATATTATAGTAGCTCTGCTGTCTCATGTATGAAAATGAGTCCCAAAAACTATATCTCATCTATTGTTATCTAAGATATAGTTTATCTTCATGGAAAATCATAATGTGTGTTCTATGGTTCCATATGAATAGTTTCCTAATAATATTTCTTATATAGGGACTCTATAAAATCTATGTTTTTCTACCAATAACCACCATTGTCTATGACACACACATGTATCATATCCCTATGAACATGTGTAGAATTTTCTGACTACCCATCCATATATTGGTGGATATATATTCTCAGATAAATCATTATACTAAAATCCTCCTGCAATCCCTACCAAAACCAAAATGTAATACATGATTCATGGTCTGAAATAATATTGTGTTTCTCCCCATGTAGATAGCCTATGTATTGGAATTAAATTCCCCCAATTTCTCCACTAATAATTTATCTCATACTTGAATTAATTGAAAAATCCTTGTAAAATATTCTACAATCACCAAAACAATGTAATTCTTATGAGGAGTCCTCCAGATACCCACTAAAAAATATATAGTCATGTTATCCCATTTCCATTACAGAATGGGTGATGACTATAGTAAAAAGCCAGGTCGTTTAATCTAGACATTAACTGCATGACATGTGTAGCATCATATCATAATCCCATCCATATCACTTTTCATTCCATGCCACTAGTACTGGTAAGAGAGGTCATGGTACATTTTGATCCCACCTGGATGCACTACCCATATTGAGGCCTGAAATTCCTAGATGAAATCCTCAAACATTCTAAATGGCACAACAAACCCAATATTGACACACATGATCTAATTTTAATATGTCACCCATTCTAATGGTGTATCCACACATTTAGGACCTTCTATCAACGAAAAAAACAACATATCCACAATCTTACATTCACAAATCCATCTCAAAAGTATAGAAACCACTAAAATTAAAACAATAGTTTTATTCACCTAACAATCCCAACCCACAACATGCATTATAGCTAGTAAATCCATCATCTTAAATGAAAAAATATTCTTCTTATCTTCTTGAGTCCATGTTTTCATTATAAGTGTGTCTCCAACCATGTTTCCCTTTCTAGGGGAATAAGCTTGTTCAAAATATAAATATTTAATATATCATACTCCCTACACTATGAGATATTAAAATCTCACTATGAAAAGATATAATTCACGATATTTTTACCTTTACAAATAGTACAATTATCAAATAATAGACAACCCCTCTAAAAAATTAAAACATTTACCACTGCATCTAACTCAAGGTTGTGTATAAGGTAGTTTTGTTCATGTGGAACAACTAAAGAGAAATGTAAAAAAAATCTCAACCTCCCTTCATTATTACCACCCCAATTATATTCCATGATGATTCATATTACAACGTATACTACTCACCTATATCAATAAAGATCGGGATTGGTTTTATTTTAAAATTATTCTTCAACTACTTAAAGACATTCTAACAATCTTTCGACCATTAAAATATTATACCCTTCATCATAATTATTGAATGTGGTGATAAGAAACAAGAAATGTATTGTATATATCATTAAAAATAACATGATAGGAAAAAAATAATATAGATATCAAATTTTTTATTGGATGCTCCAATGAAACCACTACTCGCAGCTTCTCTTTGTCTACTAACGCACCCTCCAATGAGATGATGTTAACCATGGAGATTAACTAATCGATCCAAAACTGACACTTATATATCTTGATGAATATTTTATTCTCTCTCAATGTAATCCATATGGTTTCAAGATGTATGGAATGATATTCATGTGTCTTGGAGTACAACATGATTTAATCAATACATACTACAAATAAATGTTCTATGTACAGATGGAATATTCTATTCATCACGTCCTGAAACACAGCTGGGGGGCTCATTAACCCAGATATCCTAATATAGAACTCATATATATCATTCCTACTTCTAATATAATCCCTAAATATATTAGAAAGATCAAATATTAGTTGATGATACACTGATCTATACTCAATATTTGTGAAAACCAAATCTCCCCTCAACTTGTAAAAGTGTTAATCGATACATGATAGAGGATATTTGTTTTTCATAGTCATTCAGTTCAATATCCGGCAATCAACACTTATGTGTGTAATACTATAATCCATTTTACCAAAAATAAAGGATAATTTCATGGTGATTTAATCATATAGATAAATACCTTACCAATAAAATCATCTAGGAGAGTTTTTTTATCTTGAATCTATATCGATTACATTCACTATGTTGGAATATAAAATGGATCAGCCCCTGATATAATCTCAATTGTATATAATAAATTGGTATTATGTGGTATCCTTTACATGCCTCTAGGAAACACATCTGGAAACATGTCTACAATGTGTGGAAACACATTCTATTTCACACCCCTATAATCTATAAATAGACAACAAACCTAGTCGGTAAGATCCCCCTATTTCATTTCAACCATCCCAACATGGAATACATGGATATTCCACATTACACAATGAATTTATTTTCCACCATTATGTGATATAAAATTTACTCTCATATGGTATCAATATATGTGGTCATAGAATGTGAATAAATAGTACATACCCAAAAAAATGGGCTGAATCCTAACATTTATAGAATGTACATATCCCAAAGAAAACGAAACTCTTCAACCATGAGAGAACACCCTTTTCACAAAAAATTACCTTGATTGTAATCCCAATGGTGTATCTGTCATCAAAACCTCTCTCATCAACTCTATCTCCAGTATCAATCAATTCATAATTTGGGATGAGATAAATGAATGAAAGGCACTAGTATGAAATAAGTTACTAGATAACATAAATGTTTCAAGATTAGTGTTTATTACTGTCAATCGTACCACCGCACTATCAAGAAGTCTTTTCAAATGTGTGTGTTGTTTTCTGCACCCTCTCCCATATGATTCAATCTGACTCCCCTTAGTAGCACCAATCTGCTGATATGGGGGTTCTTTCTCTCATGCACCTCATCCACTTCCTCTCCCACCATAACCAAATTAACTCCATCTTTTAGACTAATATGGTGTAGAAGAACCCATTCCCACTCTTTGGTCGAATATAGCTCCTGCATAACCACCAATATATCATGGGTTTCTACATTAACCCATTACATATACCATCATATCACAATATTGGATCTCTATTGGGGTCATTTATAGTGTCTCTGATAGTGTCATATCCTAACTCACTTTTAAAAGATATTCTGATTAAGGTCTAGAATAACTAACCCCTCATTATAGCCACTCCACTTACCACTACTATTGATAATATTCTTGGAACAATGATTCATACACTCATCAGACATACCACCTACTCAACTTGGAGAAAGAACGTGCCAAACATTGGAAGGATCCCTCTAATTCCCCTCGATTATGAGATCCTGATCCACCACCTCTTTAAACATCATTAAACGAAAAATGTTACCCTGGGACATTATCGCACACATAATTCCACCTTATAAACAACTATACATAGATATTTCTTCTCTTACCTACAGTTGAGAACAATGACTCAAATTTCACAAGTGTACAACATATTCCATCACAAATGTACTCCCCAGATTACCCTTATGAACTAATATGATCTCTCTTGCCTCAACATCTCTACATAAAATTACTCCAATGAAATTATACAAAAATTCCTTCCATATTATAATGTCATCTTATACAGTCGTAGCCTGAATTTACCATCAGTTATTCACTTATCCTCAAAGCATATAAGAATCCAACATGACCCACTTCTTAGATGGATTCTAAAAATGGGAATGTATAGTCCTTATGACTCAATCCACAATTCATTCACCTCACGTCCACCTTCTCTTGTAAAATTCATAGGGTGTTGTATTAAGAACACACTTTTACGACCATACATGCATTTAACAACCCACCCTAGTTTTCTATCCATCAAGTGCATGATATAATAAATGTTCTCACAAAACCTCTCTCATGTTTCCTCACATGACACTATGAATGCCTTAAGTTCAACTACTAGAGAAAAATCTCCACCCTTGTCATTTTATAACCATCTCAATAAGCGTCACCATAGATTCATAACTCTATAATCCCCAACATAATTCAAAATACATATAACATGACATTAATACTTTTACATAACAATAATAGAAGAAGAGGACACAACAGTTTTATTCCGCAACCCTCAACACATGGTCAAAACTAAGTCTATACCACTACACATAACCATCGTATATTAAGGTCATGATTATCAAATGGTAAACTCGTATCATTATACATGTTTTTCATTAAAGAATATTTCTTTTATTATATATGTCAATTATTAATTTTAATTTCATCTTACAAAAATTTTCAATTCAATTTCTCATACGCGAAAAAATAGTTCAATTTCAAAAATGTACCAAAACCTACTCTTTCCCATGTTTGACTAAAATAATTCAAGGCAGATTATAATCTTGAGTGCCTAATATTAGGCATGGATACACATTCTCGTGTCATTTTTGTAACACCCCATTATTTTGAAAATAATTTCAGTATTGAATTCATGAAACACTGAGTGTCTACAAAACACCAGATTTTTATAAAAAATATAGTAAACATAATTTGACTACCGGTATGATTTGAATTTTGAATATTTGACATAGTCGTTTATGATCAATGTGGTATTTGGAGTCTGATATGACCTATGTTTTTTTGTGAATAGTATCTTACCCTTATGAATAGTAATTATCCCATTATAAATCGTATCCTAACCTATGATATTAAATATATATATGATTTAAGTGAATGTATGATGTACGCATGTTTTGGAAGAAGTAAATAAAAATTTTAAATAATTTATATCATAATTAAATTATGATTTTAATTAAAAATTAAATTAATCATATTTAGATTTTTTTGAGATATAGACTTAAATTTTTTATTTTACACGTCAAAAAATTGATAGGGTTTATTATTTGGAATTTTTTTAAATAATGATTTTTTAGTGAATAGTAAAACAAGATAATTTACAAAAAATACTAAAGAATTGATTTATTATGTCATTAGTGACTATCTGTAGATGTAAACCCAAATTTATCTAACTCACATGCACATATTACTATTATTGGTCAAGAAATCATCACTTTTTTTTTCATTGGGAAATATAATAAACATATGATTAAAATGATGATAAAACCCTCTTCCCCTCCACTTTAAATACGATCTGTTTCACCCCCTTCTCAAAACTCCTCTTACGCCTGGTACGTTTTCCAAATTCATCTAAAATATCCTCCCAAGCTCCTATTTCACAACTAGTATCCCTTGGTCTCATTAAAAGGCCAAATTCTCTTCCCTTAAGAGGATATCAAGGAAGGTTAATTTAAGAGGTAAAATTCATCTTTTATTTTCATTCATTTTCATGTTCCTTTGTTCTCTTCTCTTTCTTAAGCTCTCCTATTCTAAAGGTTTTAAAATTATTGTACCATCAATATATTGGAATGTTTTTTTTGGAGTTGGAAAATTATTTTCTATATATCCTTCATCCCCCTTATTTATGCTAATATCAAACATTGTCCATGATGAGTTGATTTATCACATTCAAGGATAGTGATGATTTAAATTTGATTTAACTTCTTCCACAGTGGTCATGAAAATTTTTTTATGGTTGAACCAGATTATTATATATGTATTTTATCTTATGTAGAATTCAGGTATCTATATACATTGAAAATGTAAAATAATAATACAAAACAATTTAATTTTAAGAAAAATCACCATATTAATCGAAGTTTTTATCATTACTGTTTTATTTAATCATTCAACTTCACTTGAAATAACCAATTGAATTTAATAAACATGATTTTTTTAATTTTCATTAATAAAATAATAAAAAAATTATGAACTTAATCTCCTATCTTACATGATTTACTATACTCTTTTATAAGTGAGTCGATTGGGAATATTAAAAAAATAAGCACTCGTGAATAGTGAAGTTGATTCCCATAACAAATATAAAAGGCCATGAATAATCAAAATTATGTCATAATAAAATAAATAAATGTATACATGGTTTTGGAAATGTTAATTAATGATCTTAATTTGGTTATTTAGGTAATTAAGATCAAGTGAAGCACACACTCAGATTTAAGGTAAGGGATCCTCTCCCTCCCTTTTATTCAAGAACCCCCCTATATTGTGTCCTTTTATTATTAATTCATAATGATAGGGTATGTTTTCAAACCTCCCCCATACAACCCATAAGATATATAAATGTCAGGATACCCCTTTACCTATCATTAAGCCCTCACAAGAGCATCAGTTACCATGCTGAAATGTTTTTATGGGTTTTCTACCCCAATCATTAGTTCCTTTTGGGTTACTATTATTCTATACGTAACTCAATAAAATTATATATTATTTTTATTTAATAATAATAAAATATTATTTAATTTTCTTTATAATTGTACAAACAATAATCCTTCTTTATATTATTGGGAGTTACATGTTTTAAATGAATCATTGAAAAACATAGTTCCACAATATAAGCCCGATTGAAAGAACATATCAAAATCATACCAATTTTTATGTTCACTAAATAAACTATTTTCAGTCATATTTATATTTGAAAAATCAAAATTTTTAAATGATAAATCTATTTTGATTCATTCCTATATTTATGAAAGTAATCATGGCATTTTTCATTAAAATCCTTATATATATTCGTCATACCGCACTAAAATGTTTTATATATGAAAATTATTTAAAAACTATTTATAAATGATTTATCCTAAATAAAAAATTATTTAAGGATCAAATATAATTTTTATCAAATTTCGTTTTATTTTTTGGCATTTAAAACTTTACAATATTATTTCAAGAAAAATAAATTTTTTTACCAAAGAACTCGTATTTCCGAAGGAAAAATGATTTTTCTCATCTCACATTATCTTTTTTGAGATGTATGCCTTGTTCACCACATAATTATTTTTTGTGGTGTATGTAATACCATTATTTATATCATATACTAAATCAAAAGTTTCTCATGATATTGTAACAGATTGTGATTTTAATATTTCAACATTGTATGGGACACATTGGAATGTTTAAGGATTACATCCCCAAGAGGTTTTCTTTGGTCTCAATTAAAATTATCTTTACTTATGTAAACATATCATGATGAATCTGGTATTTCAAAGAGATTTATCTCTAATGATATAATCTACAAAATATGATTTCAAAGGGTTTCTTAATAGTTTCAATGTGGATGTTAAATCTTTATATCATTCACTGTATTACTCTGAATGGTCAGTGTTTATGTTTAATGGATGGGGAATATTATTTAAATTTGATATGTAATTTTTAATATGAATATTTATGCTTTTTATTTTTATCACCATTCATATGAAGTATTCATTGGACATATTATGTGATTAATGGGGTCTATTATATCCCCTCAATTCATCGATAAGTTTCATGAGACAAACTAAGGTCATTGCACGAGGCCTTGAAAAAATTGTTATTTATGTTCTTTGAATGGGGCCTTGATAGTATAGTTATGATAACTGGTATATGCATTTCCGTAATTATAAAACAATAAATTTAATTTTCATGTCGTTATTCGATTAGTTTAATAACCATGATTATACATTATTATAGAATTATATATTTAGCTCTTAGTCCTACCTTAATGTGTTCAAGATTATTTTTAAAGGCATGTGTCTTATTTATTCACCATGAATAATTTTATTTATTATGATATCATTAGCTACGTTTCTTGCCCTTACTAATCATTTGATCTCGCCACTTTCATTTTTTTTACATCCGATGGAGGTGTAGAAGAGATCATTTATAGAGTTTTCAAGTATGGGGTTCATTAGAATTTTTTATGTATCATTTTTTCCATTACCATGGTAAAATGGGTTTCATGTATATATCTTGTTCATTCATGAAAACTAAACTAATATGTCTATCCGGATTTTATTCCTTGTAATAATTAGAATGTAATATAGTAATGCACTAGTGTCAGAATTCTAGGTTTGGGGAGATACAGTTGATATGAGAGGAAGATTATTAAAATACATGGATACTAGATATAGAAAAAGTAGATTTGTGAAAAAAATCATAAGATATATTTTGGGGATAAGAATACTAGGACATCATATAATTATTGTAAGGAATAGAATTTGTGATTCATCACGAAAATACACCCATGGAATAATATAACCAAGTATAGGTGGATCTAGCACAAATTTATTTATAAGTAAAACCTAAATACAATAAAATGTGGTAGAATCTAATAGGAACTAGTGCAAAAAAATGGGATTTTTTTCACTCTTTATTTGATACTCGGAAAGGATATGGTTTTGTAAATTCATAAGCATATTAAAAGCCATTGTGAAGGATTTCTTCCCCCAATGTAACCAAAGTATATGGTTCTAGGATTTATGATGCATAAATTTATGTTATATGTTATACCATGTCTAAGGATATTGAGAGTTCATAATTTTATTAGATAATATATTATATGGAATTGATTAAAAATAGTACATAGAAGAAGGAATGATAACTTCCCCAATGTTCATGATGTAATGATTGAGATTGATCATATCTCTAAAAGTCACAATCCATCATTTCAATGGAAAATAGTCTCCCATGTATCCCCATCATATTAAGAAATAGTATCATGTTTTATCACGGTTTTTAAGGAATTATATGAGATATATCGATTTAATGGGAAGAAAATGAAGAAGGGGATGGTAGAAGAACACATTGATAAAGGTAATAATGGAAACATGGGTTTTCCCACTTGTGATATATGTGGAATGAATTAAAATGGTAAATGAATGAAGGGAATTGTAGTTTGATATATATGTACAGAAAAAGAAGACCATGTTCAGGATTTCAAGGGTAATAACATGGCTTCCATTGTACAATGTTATAACTGTATGGATATGGGAATATTTGTGAATCAATGTTCAATGCATCAAGGGAATATACCCCAAATGATATTTATAGACAAATATCATGTTATTACACTACCATATATGAACTTGAATGTTAAATATTCCTAGTCAAGAAACATTAATTTTTAATATTTTATTATCAATGCACTGGTTATCAGAATTATGGAATATATGATTATTGTATTTTTGTGCTTTTTCTATAAGATTTTAGGTTATATGATTAATGGTACAAAGGGAAATTGAATCTGTAGTAAGTTAAACTTTTGGAAAATATATGGTCAAGGGATAGAAAACTCTTATTATGTTCAAAATACAGAGATTTGAATTCTACAATAGAGAGATGATATATATGGAATCGTCAATTGGATTGTAATAACTACCAAGTAAATGATTCTAATGTATTGGATCTTGATCTTTGGTAATGTCAAACTATTTATGAAATTGTTTAAATTGATCATTGTAGAAGATTTTATTGGTTTATGACACCATGTGATGAATCTTATAGTAATAGAGGATGTATAGGTAGTTCAAGAAACAATAAAACTATAAGATCATGTTTGAGAAATATAACTGTATATTTACACACTTATAGAGTGTAATAATCCCTCAACTCTATAAAAATTGTCTTGAATGTTGTTATGATATCATAATATTTGATAATGAAAATGATATTATTTAATAAATGTATATTATGTTTTTTTGTAATCTACTTTCACCTAAACCTATTTTCTATCCCATGAAATTCAAACATTTGTTTTTCTTCTTTGATCAAGTTTTAAATCCCATCAATGACACTACATTTGAAATGAGAATTTATCCATTTATTAATAATTTTTACCACAAATTTTGACTTATCCATTTTATATAGGATATTCAATTTACCATATTTATGATATTGATTTTTCACAATGAAATTTTCAAGTAACAACAACTAATTTTAAATTGAAATATCAAATTTTGAAGATGAAATTTTTTTAAAGAAGGGATATTATATCCCCCCAATAGGCTAAAAATAAATTTCATATTTAATGCATGAAACATTGATTCAGTGAAAAGAACCAATTTGTTATATCCTATCCAATAATCACAATTTTACCACACCTATGATTAGAATTTTGAAAAAATGACATACACAATAGCGATCAGTATGTTATTGACATGCTCATGTGGCCAAATATTTATTTATTAAATAGTAATATAACCTTATAAATAAAAATGTAAACAATATGAATAGTTAGAAAGCCTTATGAATATTAAAAATGCCTATGATAGTATATATATAGGACTTAAGTGAATGTATGTTGTACCTATGTTTTTTGAATAAGTAAATAAATGTTTTAAAAACTATATTTTTCAAGTAAATTCATATTTTAATTAAAATATAAATTAAAAATATAAGAAAATAATTTTTGAAAATTGCAAATAAATTTTGGATTATACAAGTCTTAGTATTGATAGGGATTATTTCTGAGTTTTTTCTGATATACATGAATTTTTATGAATAGTAAAATTTGATAACTTAAAATAAATGATAATTAATTTATTTTTTCAGACATTGGTGATATTTTTCTAATGTAAGATCCAATGTTTCGAACTCAAAATAGAATATTACTATTTTATGTCATTGATTCATCACTATTTCTGGCCTTACTGAAAAATAATAATCTAATTATTGAAATATTAAAAAAACCCTGCTCCCTTACACTATAAATACCACCTTTTCCACCATATTCTATTCACTAATCTAAACCCTAGTTCCTTCTCCAAATTATGACCAAATATCCTTTCAAGAACATGCCTCATGACTAGCTTCTCTTGGACCCATAAAACGTCTAAATACTATTCCCATAATAGGCTCTAAAGGATAGTAAATTCAAGAGGAAAAATTCACCATTTTTCATTTCATTTTCATGTTTCATTGTTCTATTTTATCTAAACCAATCCTCATCACAATGGATTGAAAAATAAATTACAATCCTTATACTATAATTCTATTATTCTAATTGGATAATTAATATTCATTTCTCATATTCCCCGTCATTTATTCTAAAAATGAAACATCATTTTAGATGTGTGTATTTATCATATTCAGGGATGGGGATGCATTCAATTTGATTTTACATCTGAAAATCCATTAATAAAATAATTTTACTAGTTCATACCATACTATTATATATGTATTTTATATTATGTCATGTTATAAAATTTTTATGAACCCAATATATAAAAAATAATACAAAACAAGATAATTGGGAGCAAAATCGCCAAATTAAACCAAATTTTTATCATTAATTTTTATATAATGATTCCCCTCCACTCAAAATAAAAAAATGTATTTTTTTAACAATGTATTATTCTAAATGCTTATTTTTTTCATTTAAAATCTATTTTGGAATTAAAATACAATCTTACATGAAAATCCATACTCTTTTATATGTGAGCTGATCACGAATATTATGAAAATGAACATTCACAAACAATGAAATTAAATCCCTTAACCCATCTAAACGTTCATTAATATTGATAAAAATGTCATAATAATCCAAATAAAATTATAAATGTTTCTAAAATTGTTAATTAATGTACCTAATATGGTTATTCATGTCATTAATATCGAGTGAAGAATCCCATCGGATTTAAGGTAAGGGATCCTCTCTCTCACTTTTATTAAAGAATCCCCCTATGTTATGTCCTTTTATTTTTAATTATTATTGTGGATATATGTTTTATAACCTCCACCATACATCCCTTATAATATATAAATAACTGGATAAACATTTACCACTAATTAATCTCTCTCATGTTCATTTATTACCATAACAAAATGTTTTTATGGGTTTTCTACCGGAATCTCCATTTCCATTCGGGTTAATCTTATTTTATATATACATCAATTAACTTCTAAATTATTATTATTTAATACTCCTAAATTATTTTTTAATGTTTTATATTATTTTACCAACCACAATCCTTCCTTATTTAATTTAGATTTACACATTTTATAATAATCTTTAAAAAAATAGTTCTGAAATGCAAGCCTAATTCAAAGAACTTATCGAATTATTACTTATTCTAAAGTCCACTAAATAATATGTTTTAATAAGTATTTATCATTCTAAAAATAGCTTTAAAAATGAATAAAATAAATTGGTTCATTCTTAGTTTTATGAAAGTTAACATTATTTGGTGCATCAAAATACTTTAATATTTTCCTCAAACTGCACTAGAATGTTTTATTTCTAATGATTCATTATAATCACCTTTGCATTATTTTACATCAATAAGTGTTTATTTAATACTAAAATATATTTTCAACGACCTTCCATTTTATTTTATTGGATATACATGTTTACAATATGATTTCATGACAAATATAACAGATTTTCAACAAGAACACTTCTTTTAATAGAAAAAATTATTTTTCACATCTCAATTTAAATTTTATGAGATATATTTATTATTTTCCACATAATTATTTCTTGTGGTATAGGTACTAACCATTATTATATCATATAGATATTTTCCTTATTCCCTTGATATTCTAATGTAATATAATAGAATGATTCAAGGAGGTATGTCACACATTTGAATGTTTAAGGAATATTTCTTCAAGAATTTTTCAATGGACTAATTTAAAAAGAACCATTATTGATGTAAAAATTATTTGATGAATCTTTTATTTCATAGATATTTATCTCCATTTATTTTATCGAAAAAAATATAATGTTGAAGGGATTCTCATTAGTTTCAATGAGGATGTTCTATCTTGATACCATTCACCATATTACACCGAATGGTTAGTGTTTATGTTTATTGACATGGAAAAGTTTTTTACATTTCAAATTTCATTTTCAAAAAAAATATATATATTATTATTTTTTATCCTAATTCTTTTGAGGAAAGAATTGGAATATTTATGGGATAGGTTGGAACCACTATAGCCCATTGAGGCATCAGTTGGTCACATGAGGCAAACTAATGTCTTGGCACGAGGCCTTGACAAAATGGATATTTATATTATTGCAATGAGGCCTTGAAATTATGGATATGAAGTCTCGCATATGAATTTACCTCACTGTGAATCTATTAATTTAGAGTTCATGTGTTTATTCGAAAACTAAAAGACCCACGATTATGCTTTATAATGGAAATATTTACTCATATATTATTTTAACAATAATGTGTTAATATCTAATTCTAAGGTCATTTGTTTTAGTTATTCACCATGTATAATTTTTATGTTTATGATATCTTCCACTATGTTTCTTACACATACTATGAATTTTATCTCACTCATTTCATTTTTTCCTTCCCCAAGTTATGAAGAAGAGATCAATTATTTTGTTTTCAAAGATGAAGTTTATTGTATTTTGTTATGAATCATTTTTTTCCTTTACCACTATAAAATGGGATCCAGGTATGTATCTAGTTTCATCACTAATACTAAACTGAGAAATCCTTGGGGATTTGATTCCTTGTAATAATTCCAATGTAATAAAGTAATTCACTAGCTATGGGCTTCCAGTGTTTGGGCGTTACAATTTTGGCCCATGATTCAAATATCATAAAATCTCAAAATAATAATCACATAACTAAACGTGTACATCACCTAAGGTGAAATAACATCAACTAGAACAACAAGCATTAATAAAAAAAATCCCTCCCATGGTACATTGTTTATCCCCTGTCCATGGGTCAGCTAACCCTATTAAAGAGATCATAAGAAATTACCAACTCTTATTAGTCTCATGTCTACCTTCCCAATCATTATTGAAAATGAATATTAATTAAAAATGGGCTCTGATTCAACTTTGTAACTCCCAAACCTGGGTGGTACTCATCAGTGCCCCATGTCATTGCATTACATGAAATAAAGTTTTCGTTCCTATAATCGAGAGGCTTCTATCTAGTAATGAGGGTCTAATATATATTATGATGAGACTATACCATCTTTATCATTATAATATCATAAAAGAACTAAAATAAAAAAAATATAACCATAAGTTGATGTATACCAAAATCACATGATAACCAAAACGGGAAATACATATCTATATAGAGGAAAATATATTACATGCCAATATAAATTAAATGTGTCAAAATAAAAACCCAAAATAAAAGAAAAATATTACTCTATATTGGGTTCCAAATCATGTCAGTTAACCTCATCAATGCTCTATCTAAAATCAGTGATCTAACATAGGGCCTTTTCTATTATCTTGTCATATAAACACGACACCTATTTGGGGTCACACAGTTTTCTAGGTTAGGGTGAAAAGTTTAAAAAAATCAAGCACCAACTGTTGACATTACCTATTCCTTTAAAATATATCAATTTCCCCTCAGACACACCAATGAAAAAATACAAACATGGTGTAACCAATAATAAAAAATTGAGATCCTATAATTGAACCCAAAAGATCTTAGGAAAAGAGCGTGGGTTTACATGAAACAATGGAATTATTTAAAAATTTAAATGAATAAATCTTTCTGAAAAAAATATTTAAATAAAATAATTGGAATAAAATTCATATCTAAATAATTACTCTAATTTTAAAATTATTTTAAAAAAAATTATATGAATTTCTTTGGAATAAAAAGTACTTTCAATTGAATATATAAATAATGAGGTATTTTATTTAAATTTTTTAATAATTTAAAATAATAAAGTGTGTGAAAATAGTTCAATTTCATGAATATTTCATTAGTAACAATATAATAATAAAATTAATATGGTATAATATGTAATGAAAAAATAATTTCATTATATTTAAATTCAATCATAAACAATCTTTATTAAAATAAAAGTAATAAATAAACCCTTACCAATATCATAACATTGATGTTATAACTAGCCAATGAAATTTTTATATGAATGAACTTTAATTCCACATAAAACAATTGTAAATATAACATAAATATTAAAAATTTACTAATAATATAAATTTATAATATCAAACACAATGGGGACTTAATATAACCCTTTGAATGAAATTCAATTATGAAAATAGTTTACCTCTTCGTAACTTTTATGTTAAATCCCATTAAATAATTCAAAATAAATAAAAAATTTGGTTAAATATTCATTAATAATTATATTAACATGAAAAGGGGTTTTATATAAACCATTAAAAATAAATTCAGTTCATATCATTATATTATTGCTCAATGGATGGTAATTGAGATGAAGTCACTTGCCCCTGAATTCCTTTCGGTTGAACAAGACATTAACACTTTTATAATGGTTTTAATATAGTTATTAATTTATAATATAAATATAATAATATTTATAATATCATATATGGTCATATCATTGAATTTAGCTGCATGTTAATTAATAATATTTAATTATATTCATTGTTTCGGGAGTTATTTTCCATGTTTTCTCAATAGTGTCTTGCTGTTAATAATCTATTTATTATGAATAGGATATTGATACAATATTTAATGATGAAATTAATGTTGTTAATAAATTATTAACTATAATAATACAAATATGAAATCATTATTTATATCTGTTAATGGAAATTTAACTACATAGCTCTATAGATATTGAAGGACGTGCGTATATAGGAGTGATGATATCATTTCATAAAAGATTGAAAGGGTTAAGAATTTTATGGTATATTAATTTAAAATAATTAATATCATTCTATAGATTTTAAATATAGTAATTGTCTTTATCCTTACATCCTTCTATGTAATGTGTACGTGAAAAATTAATCACATCGCCTAGTGGGGAGGTAGTCCTCCAAACACACATGCGACGTTAAAATATTGTTAAATCGAATGGAATATAATTAGGTAAATGTGATATTATAATAAATAATTATAAAACTATCATAATATATATATATATATATTAAATCCATAATTATCTAAATTCGTGGGTATTCTTAATGAAAAATTTGTTACATCGATTCGCAAGATGATAGTTTTTCATTCACGCAGTCAACGATTTCATTTCCCATTTTCCGGGGGAGATGAATAAAAATAAATCCATTGATATTATTAAATAAACATATATTTTATATTGTGGAATTTATCATATTTTATGTTTTTATATAAAAATTAATGTTAAAAAATAAGAATAAAAATGAATGATCCGCATTAAGATAATTTTAATCTCTTAAAGAATCCTCCTTTAGATAACCACTTAAGAACCCTATGGTGGACTTCATGGAAAACAATAATATCTAAAAAATTTATAATGATATGAGGAATATATTTTGGAAGGGTTTGGTTTATTCATAGAAAATTATTGGTTAGGAAATCTAATGTGAGTGGGTGGACAATTATTAATGGGGAAGAGGATATACATGGATTTTTTGAAAATAAATCAATTTACCTACAATTTTTACATTCCTAATGAATAAAAAACTGGAAAATTATCAATCTATATATGTTTTAAGGTTTAAATATGTGGATACAATGTGTTTTTATGAAGTTTATTTCAATTTTCAACACATATCATCTTATTTTATCCCCTCATTGAACCAATTTTTCTTTAATAATGGTAATTAATCTTTACTAATTTTAATATTTATAAAAGTAAAAAATTATGTGAAACATATTAGATAATATAAATTATTATTATTACAATTATAGAATAATATTTTTCTAAATTCAATCCATGTAAATTGAAAAAATATGTTTAAAATTAAACACATAGATGTGTCGAAAAAATAGGATATCCAAAGAAACACATTCGAATGACTAAAATGTTTCTATACGAGAATTAAATGAAAATCATATTAAAATGTCCTAATATAGATAAATTTTAAAATAAATTAAATAATATTTAGATTATATTAATTAAAAATATAATTTTACATTGTAAATAATCTAAAATGAAAGGCTGTTTTGATTATAAATAAATAGTTATCACAATTCATCAAAACAACATACTTTTTAGAGAATTATTGAAAATACACCCAATGATAATGAATTTACATAGCCTATAGTGGAATCCAAGTATAAAAATTCTTAATAATATGATAATGATGATAAGATATATATACAAAATAATTCCAACACAAAATTTTGGGATAATAATACTTAAACATATATAGTGGTCGATGATTTTAGTGTTTTTGATTCACATAACCTTAGTGGTAGTCACCCACATGTGGCATATTGGACATTGTTTATGGGTTTATAATTACACATTAATCATTTCTATCCCATGATTTGTACCTTTGGAAGGGGGTCATGATAAAAATTCATATTATGTTTTGAAATCACATTAAACACATTATATTACCATTTTGGATTCTAGATATTCTCATATTATATTGTTCTTTATTAATGATCAATCATCATTAAAAATGGTCATTAAAAACCCAATGGTATTAATAATTAAATTGAATAATGGTTTATTAATAATTTTATTCAATAATTCAAATATATATTATTACTTATGAAAAAAACCCTAAAATATCATTCATTTTTATAATATTGAGTAATTAATAATACAATATGCAAACAAAAATAACATGGTTTACCTATTTTATTTTATATCATAAAAAAAATTAAAAAAATCATGATAACTTTTAATTATCTTTTTCTATTCAATAATATTTACATAATATATTTTAAAAATGTAATGATCCATAGAATATTTCATTCTTACCATGTGGAAACATATAAAAAAACTTATAAAATCATCATAAAGTAAATAAATAACCATTTATTTTTTATTTTTCTATATATAAAATTTTTGGAAATATATTTACAACATGAACTAATATGAATATAATATTCTTTTATGCAGGTATTCCCAATTTCATTTATTTGTTTTATTGTATCATAGTCTAATGATTTCTTGTAACACAACCCCTTTTTAGCAAACCATGTTCACAATTACCAAATAATTTATGATTAAATACAATAAATTTGAGTTAAATTTATCTTATGGGTCTAGAAAAATCAATATTCTCCCAGAATAAAATCACAAAATAAAACTATGATTAGATTTAATATCCCATATTTAAATCATATATTTAAACAAATTTTAATTTTCTATGATAAGAAAAAATTATTTCATATTGATATTATTATTCTCATTAAATACATTATAACCAAAAAAATAAAAATATTATCGACCAATTTTTTCCTCGATAGTCTTTTGCTCGGAGTATTTTGGAATGAACAACCAAACCTCAATGAGAAAGCTTCATTATTTTAACTAAAATTAAATAGTGATTACATTTAGTAAATAATTTTTTTGTAATACTATGACATCACATTCATCAACAATAATACTTTTTGTATTAAAAAACTAAAATCTAGTAAGAATAATATATTTTAATTTAAAACATCATATTATATTTTATTAATATATCAAAATCACTATATTTATATTGCTACCATTTTATACCGTATTTAAAATCACTAAAATAAAAATAACTAATCATGTATCTTTTGTCTCTCAACATATGAAAACTAGATTCGTTAATTTTAATTATCACATTTATTTAACTATGTTAATAAAATAATATATTAAAGAAATTAATGTATTTATATCCTCATATTGAATTGATAATGTATAATCATATATAGTTAATAAAAACATTTATATTAGGGAGTTATTATCCATCACATGATGTGAATAGATTTGGTTGAACTTCATAGTTCAATTGTTGTAAGATAGATTATTCTCATTGGAAAAATTCAGTCATAACATGAACTATATGATAAATTATTTATTAGTAATCCATCCCATAAGTCATTAATATTCTAATTCATTAATGAAATAAAATAAAATATTAATATTTCTAAATTATCATTATATTTTATGTCTTTTTTATTTCTTTATCATTTTTTTTGAAAAATATATGATAATAGTGAGGATATATTTTCACCAAAATTCATCAATTTTTTCTTCATCCAAGTCAATTAGATACATTCTTTAATTAGGTATAATTATTCAACCACATCATTTTCCCATGACATGGAATAATTATTCATGTTTTACATTAAATTTTATTGATTCTAATTTATAAATCACCATTAATTTCAGACATTATAGCTAATCGTAAACAGAACCCATCTATATCTATGAAAAAATTACTTCCTCATCATTTTAAAAATATTAAATAAAACATAATTCATAATACATCTTAAAAGTGTACATATTTACATTTCTAAAAGAATATATGTATTTGGGTCACAAATTTACCATTTCTATGAAAACTAAAAATAATATATTGGAGGTATATTACATCATATAATGTTCACATTGAAAGATATCATGGTACTCAATGATATTTAATGAATTTCTACCCTTATGATTTTAGAGATTAATTTATGTTTATTTTGGTGTTTACCTGATCATATTTTTATCCAAATAAATATATATGGGTTACATGTATACATAGAATGTTCTTTTACAAAATTCATGTAATTAAAACCCAACAAAATAAATGAGATTAGAAATAATATAAATTTAAATTATATTCTTCATTTTATTATAAAATTCATCCAATATTCCTACATTCATAAATAAACTATTTTTTTATTCTGTTGATAAAAAATTTAAAATTAATTCTAACACTCATTGATAAATAAACTCTTCTTTTACAGATTTTTTTACCTTCGAGCTTACTACCATAGAGAAAAATGATTCATTCATCTCAATTGATGGTACTTACTTATTTTATTTCACATGACATTGATAGAATTGTTGCATCACGAATCGTTCTCCTATGTTATTTATCAGCATTATAAAAAAAATTTACATATTAATAATTAACCGTGTAATAATTACCAATAAATTCCTCAATGAAATTACAAAAAACAACTGACAATATTATAATCATCTTATAAGATCTTAAATTTTCCCAATCAGATATTGTTTTTCCAAACCATTTTATTTTTATATTTAATGAGTTATTTCACCAAAATTTTGAATAAATATATAATTTTTCCTTCTTCTAATAATGTTAATTGAGTGAACATTTTAATATCCACCATAATGATCTGAGTTCTTTGCGTCACATGTTCCAAATTATAAGGTGAGGGAAAAACTTTTTTCACCTTAGCTTATTCCATTATTTTCTTCAATTGAACAATGCATAAAATATTAACTTCATTAAAAAAGGAAAGAATAACATTTCATAATGAAATAAGTCCTAAATCAACCAATTCTTTATCTACATGAGTAATACTCACAGTAGAAAACATAAATGATTAAATCATACATTAAATCGATCTATTTTATTTTCCCATGTGATTATATCTTCTAAAAACCATATTTATATTATAAATTCATATTATTTTAATTTAATGAAAATTCAATCACTATAATAAACGATCATATCATATATATTCAAACAATTAACATGAGTAGGGATTCTCATACATTGTGTGATAATACATATGTTTTCATTTATTTTTCCAATTTTCCATTTATACATTTTTTTTTATAATAATGGGAGTTAATAAAAATTACCATGAGGTTTAATGAAACAATTAGTTTTTATTATCATCTGCCATTTCTGTTTTCTAGTACACCACTATTCAGTCTTTTGAATTTTCAGGTCTCACTCTAAATATTATCACCTTCAAACCCCATTCATATTGTAATATTTTTATAACGTAATAATGAATTACATTAATTCATATTAGTTTATTTAATATTAGTAATATGGATATATATTTCTCCGTAACATGAAATAAATTCCATGTTTATTTTTTCAAGATTTATCACTTAGTTTTAAAAACATTGATTTTCAAGGGTTTCATTATATTTTTATATGTATATTTATATTCAATATTGTGTGTGGGGTTTTTCAAATCTAATTTATGTATTTACCACTAATTTTTTTATATTATAATACATCCAACCACCATCCTTCCTCCAACAAAATTTTCCATACAACCAATAAAGTCATTGTAATATTATTAAGTGTATTATTCTCCTTGTCATTCATTTCAAAAATATATTTTTCATAAGGTGTGTTTCCATTATTATATATAAAATCTTTCTAAAATAGTAACATTGACATGTAATTTTAAAAAATTTGTTATAGTATCATAAATAATCCACATAACTTTCCATCTTCTAGTATGTTAATCATAAGAGGTATCTTTTGGCGAGCATTATCTAATTAAATAGAAATTCCGTTCATCATTCCAATATGCTAATGACTTTCTTATACTAATTAAAATTTATTATTGAAATTATATTTATAATGTTAAACATTCATGGAAATAGTACAAATATCTATGAAGTTGAAAATTTATCCCTAGAAATTATATCTTATCTTCTGTGTTAAATCTTATATATATTTATTCATCTATTTTATATTATACTTTTATTTTATTTTTAGACCTCATGGTAGACCTACACTCATTATTCATTGAATTCAAATTCATATTTTGTAGACTCTTTACATTAAAGTTAAATATATTGTTATTGGTAGAATTATACATCACTTTTCGCAACAATTCCCATGTCTTCTACGGGTCTCATAAAGAACATCAATTTATTCAGACTGGTTGCATGTCAATATGGATTTTATCATTTGTGAAGTTTGTGAATGAATAGATAGGTTACCATTTTCATTCACATTTATCCCCCTCAATATATGATTTCTCGATTTTTTTATAACTTATAATATTGTTCCAATATTCAATAACCATGTATCCATACATTCATCAAAATCAATAGTAAGTAATAAACTATTACTTTTTATATTTTTTGGTATACGGAATTTTGGGAATGTAGTTCTTCATGGTATATTTGGGGGAACAATTTTTTGATCCTTTATTAATGTAATTATTATTATAGGAGGTTGGGATAACTTCTTTCATTCCACTTTCTTTATAAAAATATTAACCGTATTAATATGAAAAAAATAATTTAATGAAATTAAGAATAGTATTGGGTTACCATTTATTAATATATGTAAAGACGAGGATCTAGATATATTAACATATGTTTTGTACTATATTTGGTATTTCTTGATGTTTGAAATTCCATAAATTCTCTAATAAAGATATTTATCTCAATATTATTTAAATATTTATCTGGAGTAGATTCCAGGATTCCCAATCCCACCACATTCTCATGAAAATTTATGTTTATTGTGTTTTTTAGTTTTCAAAACTCCTCATAATACCACTTTAGTAAATATAATTTTTTTTAAATATTCTATTAAAAAATTATAAATTCTAGATTCAGGGTAATAAGAACATTCATTATTTAGTTTTATTTGATCTCAAGTTGTCTATTCTTAAACTCTTCAATTGCTTTGTGATAATCATTTATTTCATAGAAATTTTGATTGAAAACTATTTTTAACTGATCTTGTTCAACTAAAGTCTTTATAAAAACATATTTAAAAAAGGGGAAATTTTATATATAGGATATTTATGATTTACCATTAAACTCGTCATGTTTAGTGTGTGTATTACACACATGTTTTTTTTGAATTAATTATTCATTCATATTACCATAATCATATATTAATTCTTTAACCTTTTAATTATTATAGCATTATCAACTAATTGATATTTCATGATATGAATATTAAATTAAAATTCATGGAATCATTACTTAAAAACATCATTAAAAAAATTGAAATCATATACACTATAAATGATTTATTTTAATATGTTAATTTTTCCTTAATAACATAACATAATTTCTTTATTTACTTCAATAATTTCATTTAGGGATTTATATTTTTGGTATTCATTATCAGTTCATTAATAGTGTCATCATGTTATGATTTTAGCAATGTTATTTATCTAGTTATCACCAAATATAAAAAATACATATGTAATAACTTTAATAGTTTAATTTTTTTGAATTATTTAATTTCTGAATAACAATACTCAATAGTTGAAATTGAATCATTTTATTGACAACATGATAATGATTATCTTGGGGTATTAAACCATTTAGATTAAAAATTTTAATTACCACACACCATAACATTCAAATGCGATGGATCCTCTTTATTTTTATTATGAGTGGTTAACATAATCTACATATGAGGTTCTTTCTTCTTTTGGGGTTTTAGGTGTTTCATCAAAACATCCATAGTTATTCTACCAAAATAAATTCCTTACAATTAAACTATTATTTAACTTTATTTAATTCATAATAAACAATTATATAACATTCAATATGACTCGGTTCATATTAACTATTTTAAAAATAAATGGGATAAATTTTAGATCCAATCAAAGAAAACTATCCCTATTATGCCAACTGAAACTCATATGTGGATCTTAAAGTCACCTCTATAAGGGGGTTAATCAGTTATGAAAAATATTTATAAATTATACTCAACTGGAACCCTTTGTTATATTTCATAGATCGACCCTATGATATAATTTAATATATATCGTTACTTACAAACACATCCTCATTATTGTACGATTATTATTTCTAAATTATATAATGAAAACACAAAATAAGTAATTTTAAATGGCTAGGCCTCAATGAGAGAACCAACATCATTTTTATGGAGACTCTATTCATTCCATAGATTCTTCCAGCAATAATATTTTCATCAACATCAAGTGAGGATTATGTGTGATGGATCCCATAATTAATCTTTATATTGAGAATCTCATTATGTATCCTCATAAGAAGTTATAATACCTCCCATAAGTAAGAAATTATATTAATCCTTCTTGAAAACATAGTAAAAAAAGTTCAATAGATCACAATAACATCATCTTGAAAATATCAACATAATGAATTTTTTGTGGGACAATATTGAATGAACCTTGTCATTTATCCATTATGATAACATCTAGTGAATATCACTCTTTTTCTTTCATTATTCTATTAGGTGTGCCTATAAATAGAGTAACTCAATATTCTAAACCCCATACATTATATAGTATATCCCGATCTGGTTCCCCTAATTCTATTCCCCCAAATGGGTAGCCCTGTCTAACATCACCGTTCATATTTTCCCAGTTACAATTTATGTTTTGAAGTATACCATTGACCAAAAACTTTTTTTGGTAAACCTCTTCTTATTATATTTTACAAGTTCCTCTTCTTCAAACAATTTTTTTATTGGATGGAACTGCCTACTCTAAAATTTTCCTCATTTCAGTTCACCTATTCAAATGAATTGTTTACATATATTCAATATATACTCCCATTTATTTAGACACGTCATAAGGGAATGGTTTTGAACTCAAATATGTTACCACACTCTTCTCAACATTCAATTTCACAAATCCCAGTCATTTTAAAAACACTATATACATCTCAAATCTTATAAAATATTCATGAAGATTCCTTAAAACTCTAGAATGCATATCCTTTCTCATAGTTCCTTAACTTCACCATTAAATAACTTCTTCAAATATCCATATCCTATAAGGATAAAATAAAATAAAATATCATCTTAACATATTCATATTTAGATAATTAAATATAATTTTATAGATCCATTGTACTATTTCTAGTATATTCCATTCCGATAACTTCATTGTGAACTCTTCCATTATGAGAAATTTCCTCTATCCAGTTCATTTGTAATTTCCCCATCTAGTAAATCCACTTCCCACATACTTCTTTGATTTGTTGACATTCTATGCTAAACTCATAACTTCATCAACTCATCCACTAAATGTGCTTCATTTGATCATTGGACTCACATTTGATAGTCTAAATTTATTCGATTTGATGATTCAGTATCTCTACATATATTTTTCATACATGGTATTAAATTTCATATAGTTATTTGTTCATTATAATCAGAATCATTCATTTTAAAACATCATGATCATTTTTTCTAATTTTGATTAATTTATTATTCCCTTGAATGATCTTACTAGGTTTCAGAGCTTATACAATGGTATCCTTGGGTAAGACTCATGATCCATTAGAAAATGAAAATTTTCCATTTGGTAAAATTGAATATTCATATCAATATTAAATCATCTTTCTATTACAGTATCGCATCCATATTTCCATATGAAATGCTAATTAAATCTTCTTCATAGGTAAATATTTGATATTCAATTTAATGGAATAAAATTGAAAATGGTCTATTTTGATATTTAATGATATTCATCTAGTGAAGTTTAAAACACATCGATCCATTGATATTTGTAGTGATTTGTTCAAACATGGATTCTAGTGGAGGGAAACAATTTATATAATAAAAAACATGATCAGATTAATCTCCATGAAATGGAATCGAACAAGTATCCTTGAAACAAAATAAAACATGACATAAATAACTCAAACAAAATAATAATTATTTTATAATATTTTCCCATAGAATATCAAACTAACTATTTTAAAAGAAACATCATCTACATTTGTTTGGTATACTCATGTTATTAGCCTTCAAGAATGTATTTCTTCTAATTGGTAAAATCATTATTATATTCTAGATTGAATGTTTATTATCTATAAATATAAAATTATATCTTGAAATTTGTATTTACCATTTTATAAACACGCATTCAAACTATGCAATCAATAATTCAAAGATAGAAAGATATGTTTATCTGGTAAAATCATTAATGATATATCTGATAACACTGTACAACCAAAACCTTAGAAAATTATTGAATCTTTATCTAATCACATCTATTTTGAGATATATGTATTATGTCCTTGATCCATTACCATCAGTTCGGTATCCTAAGCCTCCCCTTAGGACTCAATCATGGAGCATGAGAATCATTTTGATGTTACGAACATGAATATTTTAAAATTATCATCCTTGTATGGAAAGAGGATTCCTAAAATGTTCAAGGAGACCTTTTCAAACTAATTTGGAACATAATTTGGAAACATTATTATATACCTTTAAGAGATTTTAATAATATTAACTAGTGTCTATTACCGAAATCACCCAAATATTTAGTAAAATATTTCAATACTAGTTATTCTAGATAAATTCTTTATTGTTATTCTAATGGTTTTACCATTGTGCTATCTTCCATTAGATTATATCCTTAATAATATATATCCTTGTACTTACATCTTCAACATAAAATGACTTGAATTGTATTTCCTCAAATGGAATCATTCTACAATATTCTATAAAAAACTATTATTTTGTATTCATTTGATGGTGGTACCCCTACTAGAATGTTAGTGTTTTCAAGCATGCATTATAACCACTAATTCCAACTTTCCCATGGAGGAAAACATTCATCACTTTCAGCAGATATGTATTCTCCATGATTGATACTAGGTGATTGGATTTCGGTTCCTCCTTTAATGGATTTCTCCATGGAGCATATTATATAGTCTACATCTCCCTCATATAGTCAATTCTTGTTCATGGAACTCATTCCCAGTTCCTTCTATTTGTGGATCTCTTGTCATCAGAGTAGTCATGATGGGAATCACTGGAATGTATAGACATTGGGAACATTAGAAAATTTTATTTATACATTGAGGAGGGAATCTCATGGAGGCATCATTGGTGTGAAACCCAAGGCATCTGGTGTCAGTCATAATGTATCTAACACCAAATGTGTATATCATCAAATTCATTCACTATTTGAATCCCATTTCTTTGGAGACAACTGACACCATGTGAGCATATCATCCAATTATTTTACCTCATGCATCCCAAGCATTAAACTAGGTTTGTATGTGGCGGGAGTTTAAAATCATGTGAATATAGATTTCATTGATCATGATGACCCGTGGAGGAGGATCAAGCATGTGCATCACTAGGAGGGAATATGACACATATAGATGTTTAATAGGGTTTGAATCAAAATTCCATGTGCGATCGGATTTTGGAGGTTTTTTCTATAAAGGTAATGTGTTACATCGTGAAGGAGGATGGATAAGAACTCCATGTGGATGTGGATCCAAGAGATGTGTCTCATAATTGGATTTTTTTCACACTGTAATGGTTAATTAGAACATATCTAGAGGAGGATCATGGATGTAAATAAATAAGAATAAACACCTTTGTTTAATATAGGTTTGGATTTAATATTAAGTTGGAATCCTACGTACCTTGTTTAGATGAGAGGGATCAAAATGCACGTCATTAAATGTCTTAATTTAGGGGTCTATGATCAGACTGATTAATGAATATAAACATCATGTTGTATGAACATTTACATCGTGAATGTTGTATCGATGAGGGATGGTGTGGGGATTACACATAAAGCTTCCCTTCATAAGAGAATTTCTCTTGGGTGGATTTGGTGTGTGTATTATGCATGAAAGTTTTCGAATGAACCAGGAAAAGATGGGATCTCCTATTTGAGTGGCATGATATTACTAGGGATGTGTGAAGGAGAACAAATGTATGGGTGTTGATGCTAGGTTTTGTCTTCTAAGAGGCTTCCTATGTATCAAAATTAATTTGGACTCAAATACCATATAATTCAGTTGGTTGGGAGGAGGCCCATTAGGGTTATTAGGATGATTTTATAGTTAGCACTATCCTCTAATCCCATGTCAGTCATGATTGGTGAATGAAATAGTGGAATGTTGTAGACATGGAACATTGGTCACAAAAGAAGCTCTAACAATAGATGGTGTGGGGTTGCACACTAAAGATGCCAAAGAGGATGTCATTCTTTATATGGAGGATATAATTCCATGAGATGATGATATCATTCGTTGTGATGGTTGACTATGTGGAGACCATCCCATTCCACTTCAACATGGTCCATCATTCTCTTATTGTAACGCTTAAGTCCACTTTTTATGATCTTGGGTTTAAGAAATTGATATTATGCAGTTTTACATCATGTAGGTCACATAAGGGGGACTCACTTGTTACCCATTGGGCTTACATAACCATTGAACATGCACCATTGGGAGGTGCATGGCCTTAGAGATTATATATTTTAATGATGAGGAGCATGGCCCAATCATGATTTCCAAGCTAGAATGAAAATATAGGGATGAAAAATGCATTATCATACATATGATGAGAATAAAAATGTAATGAAATCAATCCACTAATGGTATCGGGTACATCTCATGAGGGACCAGAAAATTGATGTGCCCGTGTTTGGAGGTTTTTTAGATTATTTGAATTCCATGTTTGATATTTCATGAAAAGTGTGCAAAAATACTGTGATTTGACTCATGGGAATTCCATATATATTTAAAGAATATATTTTTGAATGATTGGAGGTACTATGAAAGGTTAAGTGTTCCTCCGAGAGAAGACATCGTGTTGACCTAACATGGGATAAAAATTTTATGGAGAGGATTACATAAATATGGGATAGACAAGTGGTGGAACTGTAGGGAGAAATTTTCACAAGATTATAACCAAGTGGAAACCATGATTTTGTGATGTTGTTGAAGAGAAATATTATTTGAAATATATAGATACTTTGTCTTCTAGAGGATCACCTAGGGAAAAGGGGGTGATATTCTATTTATATCCAAACACTTTATCATTGGGTGTACAAGAATTATATCATGGAAGAAATATTAAATGTAGCTTATTCCTTTACCATCGCGAATGACCTCAAAATTTATGGATTGGGTTCATATTGGGAATAAAAAATGTTTGTGTTCCAATTCAGTTTCTTATGAAAACCATCAATATTAGGTATGTGGTTTCCAAGGCTCATTTAGGGACATTTTGGGAAGGTATAAAAAATTTATATGTATTTTTCATGTAATTATCTTTCTAATGGATTATAATATTTCATATAAACTTATATAAATGTATGTACCATCAATTTAAATTTCATATTTCTTTCTCAAGTTTAATAATGGGTCAAGTTTTCCCAATGATGGTTTTCTTTAACATCTATCAAAATTCAAGTGGAAATAGTTCCCCCCATAGAATATGTTACGAAATAGTATCAGGATGTTTAGTTATATGGGAAATTCCAATGAAACAAGTGGATTCCCATGGGTATGTGTAAAATTTACCATTTTTTACATAAGGAACTTCTATGTGTGTGTATTCTCATATATGCACCTATAAACAAGTATAGGGGTCCCATGTATAATACATTTGAAATAACACATGTTAAGAAACATTATTTTTGTGTGCATAAGTTCACCAATTTTAGTTTTATAATTGATCCTCAACCACTTCTTTCACACAAAATCTCTTCCATTACACATCTAACCTTGCAATCATAATGACATTTTCACATCTTCTTTTACACATTCTCGCCACATTTCTCCAGTGATTAAATATTTCTCAAACCTTCTTTAGACCATTTAGATTCATTAAAAATAGTCTATCAAGAGCACCCCACTGAGATAAGAGCTATTATAACTACTCTGAGAGATAATATTATTATAAATATTTAGATCCCAATTCTATTAGTGTCATGGCGAATAGTAATATTATCATTGATATGATATTTTAGGCATAAACGAGATATCAGATGTGTGGCTTCCTCCCACAATGTAAATTTTTATTATTGGATTAAGATTCAATTCTAAACACTAGGTTTGACACACCATGACCATGGTTCACATGTAAAGATGATATTATTTGTTGGAAAATTAACATTCATGATTATCCTTCTAAATAGTCTATGTTCATCACTATGAATTTTAAGAAATAGTGGAACATGATGATCATAGAACAATAGCTGGAGGTAGAATAATTTCTAACACATTACGCCAGCATTATTCAATGAAAATCAAGGGACAACATCCGGGGATGACACAAGTATTGGTACAAGTGGTATATGAAAAATATTACTAGAAAATTAGCGAGTACGTATTGGGTAAACTACATATTACAAGATTACGAGGCAATGTTGGGCCATATCTGGATGTATGAGGCGATGTGGATGTCACAGTCACAGTTTTTTCAACAATATGAGTTGGTACCGTAGTTTTCAGCTAATAGTTCTCATATATAAACTCAATATATATTCATTATGATGAAATAATAATTGGTTGGTGGGGTATCCTATAAATCAATAGCATTCCAATATAAGTATTTTATTATGACGAGTCCCTTCCACAAAATAACACCAAGATTGTTAGGAATAAAACCCATCTCCCAATACAACCACTTTTGCAGGCACTGAATAAGAATCTAGGTCCATCTCCCATATTTCAAAAGTACATTTTTTTGATGTCATGTTTTCATATTTTTCTCAATATGTACCTGAATGTGTGGATTTTGGGTTGGGGAAAATAGTTTTTAATGAATTAAAATGGGTGGAATTTGGGATCATACATGTTGATCTAGGAGTATGTATAATATAGAACATATGGGTACAACATTATCAGAGGATTGGAACCACATGTCTGCTATAGTTCTTTTCATTCCACATTTTAGAGTGATTTGATGATAATGTTTAGGAACACACAGATAGGAATATTCGTAGGGCCATTACTGATGGTGGAGATTCTATTGGCCAACAAACGATTCAGTTTTGGGGGTAGTGATGCTATATAGGCTCTATAGTATATTGATCCAATTTTCTAGGAGAAATAAGCCAAGAAAGATACATGGTCTATTCTAGTTATTACATGGATGGATTGGGTCAGACCTTAGGGTTTACTAATTCTAAAACATCATTATCCCTCCAAATACTAATATTTGGACATCAATATTGATCATTTGTGGGGTCCAGGAAGAAAATTTTGATGAGGATCAGATCACAATTCAAATATGATACCATTAAAACCTCAACTTCCAACCCTTGTCAACTCAAGTTGGTCCAATGGTGGAAAACCTACCGGGAATGTGGGAATCAAGTAGAATATACAATGTTTTGTGGGTGGAGTGTTGGAGGATCAAATTGAAAACCATGTCTACTAAAATCTGTAGATGTCATCTGGCATCACCAAGAAATTAATTTGTTTTTTGGGAGTGATGAAGAGTGTCTACATGGGTGTTTATGTGGAAAAGAACCCCTCTACCATTCATCAAATATGGTACATGTTGGTGAATGCGGGCTCAACCAAGATAGCAGAGATGTCAACGACCAACATCAACATTTTTCTATCAATAGAATTTTATGGAAACTAGGTGGTAGTATATCTGGTGTCTATTTTTGGTATTCCAATTTAGTTGGTTGAATAGGTGAGTGGGAGACAGGTCAGTGATGAAGCATGTGGGCTTCCCCCCATTGGGTGATCCAGACATCTAGTGGAACAAAATTTAGAGTTCTAGTGGGGGGACATCGAAATATGTTATCACACCCCCATTCATTATGTGGAATCGTCATGGAAGTGACCTATAGTGAAATCATCATACTCTCATATGTAGAATCTAAGTTACCTATTGCAGTTTTCCTCTAATTCAATATTTTCATCTCATTGGAAGTCTTATAAGATGCTATAAATGTCACTGTTGATGTAAGATTAGTGGTTGAAACTAAAACAAAATGGGAAAATGGTACAAGAATTCAAGACCATTTAGATCATAGAAAATGTGAGATTCTACCATAGAAATGTATATCAAACTTTTATGAACACATGCACATGTCAGTGGGATCTGTATGAACATCCTTCCACCCCAGGGTGGGTGAAGTTTGTTGTTGAGTTGGGATGAGTGGAGGATCCAACAATGAATGTCCCAAAACATGAGGACGAAATAGGTGATTTGGAAGTACATGAATCCATCGATGGAGAATTCTAGGGAATGGCGCCTAATCAAGGGACTCCCCAAGAATTTTGTTAGATTATGACTTCTGATGATGATATGGGTGATTACATTTTAGTAAAACATAACTCACTGACACCTTTATTTCATTAATTTCATTCACAATCTATATTATCTAACTAAAAATTTTCTTATAAAGGAGTATCTTGATAATGGAAAATGGTCCCTTTTTGAGGGAAGTTAAGGTTCACTAATAGGCGTGGCATAACATGTTCTGGGGCCTACGCCCTGGGCTAAATCAGTTGGTTGGAATTTAGAGGGCGACGATGTTTGTGTGACAACATTGTAGCAACATACAAGTACTATTGCCTATGGTGGGTCCCACCATAGAATTAAAAAATTGGTTCCCACAATTGAATAAGGATTTTCCCCAATATGGATCTTCGACAAAATTCCTACACATCAAGGTAATACTATATCTTGAGTATTTTGGCAATAATCATATTTCCAGGGAGTCATTGTGTCAACCTATTTTCCTATTTCATTTACCTCATACCCAACCAACACAATAAGCGATAATTACATCTATTTAGAAACCAACCATCAACATAGGGTCTCTAATTTGTGGATATTGCATACAATGACTCTGGAGCACAATCAATCGATGCTCAAAACATGTTAGTAATTTTCAGTCAAAAATACATAAATTTTAGTTTCTATAAAATTGACATCAGAGTTATCATTGTAAATACTGATTGAGTGATTGAATTCCTAGAGGGTAGAAATCGTTAGGACATATGGGTTCCCCAATCTGGATGTCAAGATGTCTCATGATGAGATGATAATTGATACTGATTCATCATTTGTGCCGAATTAATAGTAAGTAGTGTTTGTATATAATACAAGTGATTGGGAAAACATGATTCTTGAGTGGGATTGGAAGTTGAATAATAAACTTGTGTGGATGAATGAAATCATTATTTAGAGCCCATACCATCAGTGAGGATGCTCGAGGATGATCCGGGTGCTGACCTTACTACAGTTATTCCTAAGTTCGATCCTGTGAAACCTGAATAGGTGGAAGAATATGATCCCGATGGTCATGAAAATAATCACCTAAAAAAGAGGAAGTAAATTAATTAAATACATAAATTGATCAAACAGACTCCAGAAACCAAAATAGTGGCTCACATGGTGTCTCATCACTATTGGATGCACAATCTGTGTGTCTGAGGTGTGGATGCTCAATGCTTTCATGTACTGGTCAACAACATTTTTGATTTCTATGTGAATGAATGAAGACAACATTAGGACATTTCCTATTGTTATTATATTTATTAAAATAATCGCTAGTTACGAGAAGTCAAACAGGAGATCTAGCATCTGGTGGAAGAAATGGAAAAGCATATAGATTTCATGAAAACTCATTTAGAGGCCATCAATAGACTGAGTGCATAGCTAGATGAGGATGATAATAAACTTAAGTAGGAAACTAATCAAATATCCCACCCCCATATTGAGATATACTATTCACATACTAAATCATATGAGCTTCATCCAGGAGCTAATGATGAGGAATTAGATCTTGGGAAGATGCATCAGAACATAGATTTCACACGCTAGATGTATTTAGAGAAATAGTGCATAATCACCATTATAGAGCCATATGGTAATTTTTTTTGGATTAATGGGAGGATAAAACACATGGATTACCCATTATAACACCAAAACATTCTTATCGTGTATTTATACTTTTTCTTTATACATGAAACATTTATTTTTTCTTCAATAAATTAAAACTCTTTGATCATTTTTGTCAACCAACCACTAACCAATCCATTAGATCACGTGATTCAGGATCATTATGGGAAATAAGGGATGACTGCATGATTTATCCTTTTTAGGTGTGTCTCATTAGACTGTTATTATCAACTGATTACCGAGATCATTCGTGCTGAGAGAGGTTGTGTATGGAAAATAGGGCACATCGAACAACCAAGTTGCTTTTCCAATGTGTGATAATGCATTGATATTACAATGCTAAGGTAACTGAGTTCTATCCAAACAAAAAATAATTTGAAGTGAAAATCATAATTCCAAAAATACAGAACAAAATAGTAGAGACATAGATATACAACATAACTAATGGACATGTTCGAAACACATTATACATATTGTTAGCCCGGAATGCATACAAACAAATGTGAATCAACCATTGAACATGATTGATAAACCAAATGTTTCTCAGAATGTAATCCAATGTATTCTAGGATGTTGGACCAAGTTGACAATTGATCCATAATAGCATGAGACCTATCCATTAGGCTGTCTATTCTAGAGTGGATGTGGTAGCAAATCCAAATATGGTGAACTCAACATGTGGGAATTGTGAGATTGAATGGTTGAATTGATTACAACACCCATGAGATCATAACATATTCACATATGCACATTGGGGTAAGTGTATTAGAATAAAAAAAGAAAATTACCATCTTAATACGGAGATATATCATATAAAAAGTATTATAGATACACAATTATTATGTTTTCTGGTAAGGGTGATGGACATGTAGTTTAACATCATATGGTAAGGAATGAGCATTTTACAGTTTAACATTATGAGATCAGGACACATCTCATTGTTTAATGTAATGTTATTGGATCATTTCACATAGATTATGGCCATACTAACTGGACTATGTGTTAAATATCCTTGATGGGCATGTTTAGTGTGATAGAATGAAAACCGTGATGTGAATGAGGGTCAAGGATACTAAAACTCTACAAAATAAATCCATTGGAAGAAAAACTACAATATATTTAAATACTTTATAACTGGACTAGAACTCCTCATTTTAAGGTAAGGGGTTTGGGACCGAGGTCCCCTTTGTGAATATCGGACATATTGGTACATATGCAACCAGTACTCCTAAGACAATGAGAGTCATCCTCGGTGGTGAAAACAAAGATCAATTAGGGGGTGTTAATTAAATGTGGAAGTGAATAATAGATTTATCAACATGGGTACTAGAATTCCACTAAGATATGGTATGAGTAAAAGAGGTAAGCTAGGATATCTGAGATATTGAATTGGGATAACTGATAGGGACGGGAAAAATATTTCACATTTTCAAAACACATGAATCAAAAACATATATTAGGAATGGGGTGAGAAAATTCAGGATTGACTATTGTCCTTGCTCGAAGCATAAGATCTGACATTTGTTACCAGGGATCCATAAAGGCATTTTCCCATTACGGGAGGTGGTCCTTGGAAAACACCATTACTGTTAAAGGGTTTTTCTAGATTTTATTGATTTTGGAAATTCAATCCCATAAATAATATAAGAGTTGAATAGAGTTTGTAAGAAATTTAAATTCACTCCCATGTATTTTGATAAGTTTATGGTCATATTGTGTGAACCATAGCCTGGCCATGAGGCCAAATAGATAATTAATTTTTGACCAAACATCAAAAAAATGTATAGGAATCACTAAATATACTAAAACATTGAATTATGTCTCACATAATTCTAGAACACATCCTGATAATAGACCAGTGTAGGAAGGGGTGATCCTCTCTAGTGAGGGAATTGAAAATTCATGAGGTTATCATGAGGCATCACAGGATCAAAGCCTAGGAAATCCTATTTTTCCATTAGGTATATTCACATTTTAACATCACACATTGATGATGTTAGGATATATTTTTTAGAATCCCTCAACCTGGAGTATAGCTGCTTTAAATAGTGTAAGGTTATAATTATTGGACCTACTGAAAATAGATTAAAGAAATGTTGCCTATATCATAGGATGGCTATCAGGTTTGGGTTGTAAGGCTCAGTAAATATATATAAAATGAATATTTTTACTATGGTGAATTGAAAACCCAATGTGAATGAGAGAACATGGGGACCCATCATCACACAAAATATCCCTTAGGAGACTGGTGTATAGATTAATCTCATGATGACTGTAGTTTCTATAAATATTAAAGGGTTATCTTTCCTTAACTATAGTCTATTATAATAAGGTAAGAGAGTTCATTCCTATGGAAAGAGGATTCCCAAAATGTGATTTTTGAGAACAGTATACTCAAAACCCCTCATGAATGAGGTCCAAGGAGTCCTTTCGCAACACCTCACTTTCTTATGAAGGCTCTAACACAGTTTAGTATCATAGTTATTGGATAAGAAACGATCAATATTTAGATATCTATATGGCATGTGAGAGGCATAACATGTTGTGAGGGAAGAAAAATAGAACCATTTACCACATATATACCCATAAATGGACTTTGTATAGATTATGGTTGTAATTCAAGGACTGAGATTGAGACTAAGGGTCCAATAGGTAGATGAACTGATTGATAGGCTCAAATAAAAAATGTTTGGACATCTGTATGTATAACATAAGGATTGGAATCAACCCACACATAGTCTTGAATAAAAACATGGTGAGAGACCGTAACTGGTGTGGTGAATTCCTCTCTTGAGTGATAATTGAATGATCTCATGATTATCATGACGAGCCTTACTGTTTTTCTGTGTAAGATTGTAGTTTAATGTCATGTATTGAGGAATTTGACTGCATGTTAATGGTCAGTGATTTTTGATTGTAAGGGGATAATTCACTAATGGGTTGTGTACTTTGGGGATATTAAAGAGGACCATAGAGTCCCAATACCACATAAAACATCCTAGATAAATTCCACCCTATAGTGAGGTGATAATATCTAGGAAAAGGAATATGTGGGGAATTGATGTATCTTCCCGATGTGATTGATGACCATCGAGTCCCACACTGCTTTAAATATTCCCATGGATATTATTACATACAATTTAATGTTGTGATTCTTAGACTTGAGATACACATTTATGGCCATAGAGTTTTGATCCTTGGGGAATGTTTGAAGTCATGTGGAATTGAAAATATGGTGTCTATTAGTTTAAATTTATGATGCTATAAAGATTGGGTAAGAACATATAATAGTGAATTTATCATGTTATGTCATGAAAAACTCAATGTGAATGATTAACAATGATTCTGACACACACCATATCCAAATTATTGAGTTGTCTTGCAAATAGTTTGTGTGATAGTACTAGTCAATACTATTTAATTTCATGTATTAAATATGTTGGAATATCCTCATGCGAATTGTTTATGAAGGAACATGCTGTTGGTTGGAGGATTAATTCACTCTATACCCATTGTGATCAAATAGTATGTTCCATGGGAATATACCTTGTGAATGATATACAGTCCTTCCAACATGGGCTCTAAATAAGGTGGATTACATTGGGGTATCATTGGCATTCTGAGAACATGTACCTTGTCACCCAAGAGGATAGACCAGAGGTGATCCATCTAATTGAAGGCTCATTCTATATTATCCAGGTGCCTCTTGAAAATATATAGACCTGGATCAGGTTTTATTTGAGCACAAACTGTTCATCTAGTTAGAATTAATCCATTATTTTTAGAGCATGATTATTATATTAAACTATTTGAGGTGATGTAAACTAAATCACAATCTTTAAAACTCCATCTATTCTGTATAATAGGGAATACAACTTCACTAGGGTGGAATTGCAACTCTTCATTTGATGGGACCAAAGGGTGTTAAGAAGATTTTATGATAAACCCTTCTTGTTCTGTACCACTGTATATGGAATCATAGTGGAGATTGATTTTTTAAATAACTTGATAAATCCTTTTTACTTCATGTAATAAATGGATGTATGGTTGGACCAGATTCCATATCTAGCGTATAAAATCATTAGATTTTACACCGAGATGTTGGTGTTGTTTTTGTTGTGTATAGAACGAGGTAATCTATGTTTATGAATGATGTGGAGCTCATGAATTCAACAACTGATAGAACATAGACTTCTTTAATAGTAATCAAGTCCACCCACTTCAAAAAAATATCATTGATGATTAGAACGAACATTCACTGCTGAGCTATTTCTGGATGATAAAGACCTATGAAATCGAGTCCCTGCACTATAAAGCTCAAAGAATACATGGAATAATGAAGGGGATCCAATGGTCTATTCAAAAAAATTTCAGGGAATGTGACATTCCTGTAACCTATTAGATAACTCAATATAGTCATAGACCATGGTGGTCCAAATGTTTCCCAGCCATAAAATATGGTGTGGTGTTTCAACATTACTTGATGGGAACCATAGGTCCCAACATGAATTTTGTACATAACCTCAGGAATCTCATCACATTTTATGTAATGGAAGAGAATTAAATAAAACCCCCTATATAGAGAGTCTTCTCAAGGATATTCCCAATCTAGAGGTTGAACAACACTACAGGACATGAAATTCTGTCAAATTTGGATCTATCTAATGGGATAGCTTCCTGATGTAGATACTCAAAAAGAGTGATTTTCCAATTTGAGGTTTCATCAATTTTAGGGTGTCTAGAGGACCCAATATAGAAGAACTGGTTTTCACCTAGATTACATGAAGAATTTTATCATCATCTGGGATGAAAGGAGTGACGAAACTATAATATGACACATAAATGAAAATTTCATCCTAGTTGGACTCCGCATTAAAAGTAACTATACTATCATAGGTAGTGGCTCGAACAATCTATGATAGTGGGACATGAGTCACCTCTAACTAAAATGTAAATCGGGATATCATCTAGAGGGTGTTCTCTAGTAAGATAATGAACTCCATCATTCTTACGATGCAATCTACACTTATTTTCATGATTAATAACACAGTGTATGTAACAGCCCGAGATTTTATGAAAAATATTCTTTTTATTTCACTAATGTCTTGTGTTGTACGCTACACCAAAAGGTGCTTGCACAACACGCATCCTTGACTTGCCTTGCATTACACGCAATCGCGACCTTCCACGATAGCGTGTGTTGTACGCAACATCGAGTTTCGCTAAACAACGATATGCTATTAAGATATTATTAAAACTAGACGTTATGAATAGTAATAAACACTTTTTGAAATTTTGTAAATTTTATTTTTCAAAATGGAATTCATTTTTGGATTCGTAATATCGAAATTAGCTTAGGGTGAAATTTTGGTACTTTTCGGATAACTTTCATATTCTGATGAATAGTGAAAATTACTAAATTTTAATTAAAAACAACTTTTTTAGTCGAAATAATTAATAGTGATAAATTATTATTTTGAGTGGTTTTAAAGTATATTTAGAATATATTTTTACAATTTAATACAATTTTGGTCATTGGATGTAATTTCACATTTAAACCAGTTATAAACTAGTGTCAAACCTTTGATAGTTATTATCTCTTAAAAACACGCTATTTGTTTTGACGACGAGAATTAATTTTTAAATTAGTTAATGCAACTGATATGTTTTTAATTTGGTAAAATAGACATCATTTTTGAGTTCATAATATCAAATATATCTTAGGCCTAATTTTTTGTATTTTTCTGAAAACATTCAATTTTCGATGAATAGTGAAATCACTAAGTGGTAGTTAAAAAACTGAATTTTTCTTAAAACTTAACTTTACCGCTTCTGTGAATGGAATTTTGAAAATCCGAGAGACACGGTTAATATCAAGGACTAAAATGTAGTTCAATGAGATGAAAATAATTTTTGGTGAATAGTAACTTTTTACTTTTTTTTACCACGGTTAATAGTAAATAGGGTAACTAAGGGTAAATATGATATTATTATTACCCTAACACATGTCCTAATTCTATTGGATAAGTGTAATTCGACCAAAAACAACCTTATGAATAAAATATGACCATTTAGGCCCACTTGGATTAGATTAGGACATTTATTATTAATTTATTTAAAGAAGGGTTAAAATAGTTAAAATCAATGTTTAATAACTAAATAATTTTTAATATGGGGTTATACATAAGATAAATTCGACTATAAATACTCATTAGAAAGCTAAAAAGATTTCCTACATGATGGTATTTTATTTGTAATTTTTTAGACATTAAATAATTTAATTTATTTATGACACAATGATGATGCAGTAATTATCTTATTAATGAAATATTGACATAATTGATGTTATAAACACCAAATTAAATGTAATTTAAGACTTTTTATGAATTACACTAATTTTCTAGGTTACTATGATATATTAATGTTGATTTAATCAACTTGGGTTGAACATTTAATTCTGTTATGACTTTCACAAAAATCATATATCAAATAGTGTCAAAATTGACACAAAATAGTTTTTAAATCAAATATTATATTATTAATTGTTATTGTATTCCTAAAAATCTAAGGTTCGGCCAAATGACTTAGATAAGGATATATATATTAATAATAAACAATTTGGGGTTCGTTTGGCATGTTATAGTAAGTTCATTAACCATATAGTGAAAGAAAACAAAAAGACATGGTAAAAGTTAAATTATTTAACTTAGAGTTAAATTTAATTGATAAGGTTAAAATAATATCCTAAACTTGTCTAAATTCTATTGGTTGATAGGATTTCGACCCCTACCCACCTTATCTTCGAAATAAGACCCTTTGGAACCATTATAAACCGATTTTGACTTTAATATAAAATAATATTTTGAGATATTCCTAAGGTGCCCCTCTCCTCCCTTATAAAAGGACACCTCCTCCCCCTCCTCCTCACACCAATTTGAGCACTCAATCTCGGCCAACCCCTGCCAAAATCCCTTCTCCACTTCCCTATCAACATCCTAGAGGTTCTGGTCTTCCTCAAAGACCAATTCTAGTGCCCTAAGAGGAGGTCTCAAAGAGGCACTTCAAAGAAGAGGTAATTACCGTTACCAATTCTTTCATCTTTATTTATTCTTCCACTTCTTCTTCTTAGGTTGTTTTATTATGAAGTAATAACATCAGTATCACTCATATACTGATATGTTATTATAAGTATGAAACAACCTTATTTCACCATCTATCCATCCTACGGAAAAAGAAATCACCGCGCGTGCGTACGTACGGAATACCGTCTCCACGCCGTGGTGTAATCTATTTTCCACCACCACCTTACATGGATGGGTATAATGGTGTAAAGAATAACTATACATAGTTATTACAACATCATATTGATTCTGATATATTGTATAATCCACTCCAATTCAATTAAATATTTATAGAAATGATATCATCGCTCGTGCGTATGTACGGACTACCGTCTCCACGACGCGATGAGATTCATTCTCCATGTTAACCATTTAAGAATGATTATAATGTATATATAAGAAATAATAATGAAATATATGACATTATTAAGCTACTTGATTTATGTATATATATACATATGTATGTCATCTACTTACTTCCATTTCAAGACAATAAGGAAAGAAAAACAGCGTTCATGCGTACGTACGGACTACCATCTCCATGAACGGTGTTTTTCATTTTATTTATCTATCTATTATATATATATATATACTGAATATATATGATATATAAATCATATTTTATATTCTGGAAGTAAGTAAATCTTGATATAAGTAATAATGATGTCAAGAACAACAAGTCAAAACACCTACGATAAATGAAACGATTTTACCCAAAACGCTTCTTTAACATGGAATTTACAAAAGAACGGGTAATATAATGTCATAAGTGAACCATATATGATATCATAACAATGAATATGATTCTGTAATAAGTCAATGACATTATTTAAATCATTATACAGGAGGTTCAGACACATACGAAGCAAATTGGACCTAAGGTAAGGGAAATATCACAATCTCATTTTTATCCGAGATTGTTTATTCGTAAGTATTTACTGGGGTGTATTTTATCATCCAAATCCATGTTTCATAAATATGTAATATTATTTCTATCCACCTACAATTGTTTAAATCCATTTTTACCCTTCGGTGAGTTTTTAGTAAAAGATATGAAAGGAATCTTTTGTCGTTTTTCGTACGAGGTACTTTTTGACTTTTCCGACAAAAGTACGAAGAATGTTTTTTTTAACTTATACGGCACGAACGGATTTCTACTGTTTTATAAAGCCTTATTTTCATGAATCTTCCTCTAAAAGATTTCATGACTATTTTCAATAAAATCTCTTTCTTTTAAAATTGCATGATGTTTTGTGAAAAGAAATTGATTTTGAAGAAGAAAGGATATTTTCCTCAAGAATTCAATTCAAGTGTTTTATCAAAATTATTTTCCATCTAAGATAATAAAGGGTTCTGTTTCTATCCATATTTTTACATTGATTTGACTATGTTGTGATGGAATTATGTTTATGAATTCCTTTATCTTATATGAATTAATTTATGATGTCATGATGTTTGAAGAATCCCATTTTTGTTACATGTGTTATGCGATGATGTATGTTTTATGATTATGTGGCACACATAAGAAAGGATTCATTATAAGATGGGTGGGACCTATATCTCCCTCCAATTCATTGGGTAATTATTTTATATCTCATGAGATCGACATGGCTGGAACGGAAGGTTATTTCGGTTCAGTGATACAGGACTGAAACGAGGAGTGAACTCGGTTCAGAAAGGGACTTTGTCCACTAAGATAGTCTTGGCAATGAGTCATGACTAACAAGAAATTATTTTCCATGATTATGTGTGCATGACACAAAGTTTCAAGTTTTATGTTATGATTATGGGGATCTCATTTTAACTTCTATGATTTATCCCATGTTATGATATTATGAGCTCTTTTGCAGGTTAAGATTTCGAAAAGCTATGTTCTTATGTATATGATGTGATTGATATTTCTTTTGTTTACCCTTACTGAGCATTTGAGCTCACCCTTTTATGTTTTCTTTTCCCCAGGATATAAAGAAAGGTTTTTAGGTAAAAAAAGGGAAGATCTTTATGGGAGATACTGAAGATCTTTCACCACGATTAGAAGATTACGTTCCGAGTTTCCAAAGACAATAAACTATTACGGTCCTTGTGTGTGTGTTTTTGTAAGGTACTAAGTATTCCGCAAAAGTAATGTAATGTCAATGTACATCAAGATACGGGTCTCTACAGTTGGTATCAGAGGCAAAGGAGGTAGGAATGTATCTGATCCTTGGGAACTCTCACATGTGAGCGTTGGACGAAGCATGGCTCTCAGCCCAAGGGCTTCATGAGGAAATGGCTGCCACTGGGGATGGAGGTGTGTCCCGCCCAGGGGGTGTAGCCTCCCATGGAGTGCCCTGATAGGTATCAACTATAGTCCACTGGAAGTAATTCCAGACCGCTACAGTTGGTATCAGAGGAAAGGTTTAGTCAACCTTTGGAAACTAGGATGCGAAAACGTTAGTGAGATCCCTAGAGTTATTTCTAAGGTATGTCTAGGGATGTCCCTAAGGATAAGTATACATATAGGATATATTCCTAGAACTATGGTAACGATATTAGAATAAACCTAAGAAGTTAGGTATTGAGGATACTTTCCCTTTACTATGTTTTTTTCTCTAGAATGATTTTTGATTCTCACAAAATTATTTTTGTGTTTTAGTTAATGGAGGGAACCAAAAGGAATTCAGTTAACATTGAATCCAATGGACAAATTGGTGACTATGAGCAACAAAATTGTGTAATGCCTAGAGAGAAAGATGTTGTGATTATGCCGAATCAATCATTGCGATATATGATTAACAAGGTGAAATTTAGTGGTATGCCTAATTCATCAAAGAAGAGGAAGATAGACTATTATGCATGTTCGCATGTTGAGGAGCATAAAGAAAGGAAGATTGAGATTTCTAAAGAAGGGAAGAAGAACCTTGCGGAATACCTCAAATGCAGGGACCGATGTTATTTGTGTGGAGAAAAGGGTCATAGGGTGACAGACTGTTATGGAGTTCAATGTATTATTTGTGGAGAACATGGGCATTACCCAACTCAATGCCCTGTCCTAAAAAGTTACTTCTAAATCAAGGAAGGACTTATTCCAGGAAAATAATTTAAGAGGATGGATTGAAGTGTTTATGTATTGGTATTCAAGAATAATGTTGTTGAGGTACTTTTATTGTGTATTAGAATATTTTTTGTATTATTGTGGTTTTCAATAATTTTAAGGTACCGGTAACCATGAAAAGTGATTCAAATATTTTGGAAAGCAGATGATATGCGCATAATGAAGGGATAAGGATAAAATGAAATGTTTGAAAGTATTCATGAGCTCATGATTGATATAAGGACTAAGTGATATCATGGTTTGAGTATATATAATTTTGAGGATTTTGGTATGTGGAAAGTGTTAACTTTTAACTGCACTCATGTTTTCACTAAGGTATTCAAGAGAATACACGATTAAGGACTTTGAATGTTTGGAATGTGACCAACAAGACATATATTATGATATGTGGGGATCAACGATAGTATTAAATCTCTGGTAATCGTTGTCACTATATTATGAGAGTGGACTGCAGTATTATGTATAAGCCTAAAGATTAGACTGGATTATGTTTGACATAAGTTAGTATTGTTTAAGGATAGAAGATTTTCGATATTATTGATGGGATGTTATAGTAACGTAGTTTTAGAAAAAGGACAACCTGCAGGACGGGCGACAGCCCATCGCTTCGGACAAGGCTGTAGGAATCGAACCCACAACCGAAGTGCGACTGGCCTTTATCGCCTACCACTGACCTACAGGAAGTCCCTGTTTAGTAGAAACTAGTGTTATTATATTAAGCAGTATGATATATGAAGTATAAGCCCATTTTAGGAACCATATATGATTAATCCCACTATAGATGGACTTATGTATATAAATTTTGCTAACCTTTTGAGACAGATGGAATGACCCGTCATTCTATCACATGATATGCTAACACTTCACGAATAACAAATTCAACTTCATTTATTGAAGAGATGAAGTGGAAATTGTTAAAGGCACGAACAACAGTGAGATTGTACCAAAATAAAGTAAGTATTTATTCTAATTCAAATTCTTTAACTTTAGGGAAATGATCTTGAAAACCAAAAATGTTGTCCTAGTTCTCATATACCTGATGAATCAGATGGTACCTTAGATCGTCACAAATTTATGGATTTGTGATTACTGGCTTTTCCATAGCCATGTTCTCTACCACTCCCCATCAGAACATGATGGTTAGATTTCTCTTCCATATACATATTTTCACCTATGTGGAAACCCAATGATTAGTTTATTTGGGTAATCGTTACATTTCATACTTTAGTTTTTAAAGCCAAGTTTTGGTATTCCTTTTTACGATGTGGGTTTCTATTAAAGAAACTTTCGAATAGTAAACCATTTATAACCCCGACGAATTTCGAGGGCGAAATTCATTTTAAGGGGGGTAGAATGTAACAGCCCGAGATTTTATGAAAAATATTCTTTTTTATTTCACTAATGTCTCGTGTTGTACGCTACACCAAAAGGAGCTTGCACAACACACATCCTTGACTTTCCTTGCATTACACGCAATCGCGACCTTCCACGATAGCGTGTGTTGTACACAACATCGAGTTTCGTTAAACAACGATATGCTATTAAGATATTATTAAAACTAGACGTTATGAATAGTAATAAACACTTTTTGAAATTTTGTAAATTTTAATTTTCAAAATGGAATTCATTTTTGGATTCGTAATATCGAAATTAGATTAGGGTGAAATTTTGGTACTTTTCGGATAACTTTCATATTCTGATGAATAGTGAAAATTACTAAATTTTAATTAAAAACAACTTTTTTAATCGAAATAATTAATAGTGATAAATTATTAATTTGAGTGGTTTTAAAGTATATTTAGAATATATTTTTACAATTTAATACAATTTTGGTCATTGGATGTAATTTCACATTTAAACCAGTTATAAACTAGTGTCAAACTTTTGATAGTTATTATCTCTTAAAAACACGCTATTTGTTTTGACGACGAGAATTAATTTTTAAATTAGTTAATGAAACTGATATGTTTTTAATTTGGTAAAATAGACATCATTTTTGAGTTCATAATATCAAATATATCTTAGGCCTAATTTTTGGTATTTTTCTGAAAACTTTCAAATTTCGATGAATAGTGAAATCACTAAGTGGTAGTTAAAAAACTGAATTTTTCATAAAACTTAATTTTACCGCTTCTGTGAATGGAATTTTGAAAATCCGAGAGACATGGTTAATATCAAGGACTAAAATGTTGTTCAATGAGATGAAAATAATTTTTGGTGAATAGTAACTTTTTACTTTTTTTTACCACGGTTAATAGTAAATAGGGTAACTATGGGTAAATATGATATTATTATTACCCTAACACATGTCCTAATTCTATTGGATAAGTGTAATTCGACCAAAAACAACCTTATGAATAAAATATGACCATTTAGGCCCACTTGGATTAGATTAGGACATTTATTATTAATTTATTTAAAGAAGGGTTAAAATAGTTAAAATCAAAGATTAATAAGTAAATCATTTTTAATATGGGGGTATACATAAGATAAATTCGACTATAAATACTCATTAGAAAGCTAACAAGATTTCCTACATGATGGTATTTTATTTGTAATTTTTTAGACATTAAATAATTTAATTTATTTATGACACAATGATGATGCAGTAATTATCTTATTAATGAAATATTGACATAATTGATGTTATAAACACCAAAATAAATGTAATTTAAGACTTTTTATGAATTCCACTAATTTTCTAGGTTACTATGATATATTAATGTTGATTTAATCAACTTGGTTCGAACATTTAATTCTGTTATGACTTTCACAAAAATCATATATCAAATAGTGTCAAAATTGACACAAAATAGTTTTTAAATCAAATATTATATTATTAATTGTTATTGTATTCCTAAAAATCTAAGGTTCGGCCAAATGACTTAGATAAGGATATATATATTAATAATAAACAATTTGGGGTTCGTTTGGCATGTTATAGTAAGTTTATTAACCATATAGTGAAAGAAAACAAAAAGACATGGTAAAAGTTAAATTATTTAACTTAGAGTTAAATTTAATTGATAAGGTTAAAATAATATCCTAAACTTGTCTAAATTCTATTGGTTGATAGGATTTCGACCCCTACCCACCTTATCTTCGAAATAAGACCCTTTGGAAACATTATAAACCGATTTTGACTTTAATATAAAATAATATTTTGAGATATTCCTAAGGTGCCCCTCTCCTCCCTTATAAAAGGACACCTCCTCCCCCTCCTCCTCACACCAATTTGAGCACTCAAGCTCGGCCAACCCCTGCCAAAATCCCTTCTCCACTTCCCTATCAACATCCTAGAGGTTCTGGTCTTCCTCAAAGACCAATTCTAGTGCCCTAAGAGGAGGTCTCAAAGAAGCACTTCAAAGAAGAGGTAATTACCGTTACCAATTCTTTCATCTTTATTTATTCTTCCACTTCTTTTTATTAGGTTGTTTCATTATGAAGTAATAACATCAGTATCACTCATATACTGATATGTTATTATAAGTATGAAACAACCATATTTCACCATCTATCCATCCTACGGAAAAAGAAATCACCGCGCGTGCGTACGTACGGAATACCGTCTCCACGCCGTGGTGTAATCTATTTTCCACCACCACCTTACATGGATGGGTATAATGGTGTAAAGAATAACTATACATAGTTATTACAACATCATATTGATTCTGATATATTGTATAACCACTCCAATTCAATTCAATATTTATAGAAATGATATCATCGCTCGTGCGTACGTACGGACTACCGTCTCCACGACGCGATGAGATTCATTCTCCATGTTAACCATTTAAGAATGATTATAATGTATATATAAGAAATAATAATGAAATATATGACATTATAAAGCTACTGGATTTATGTATATATATACATATGTATGTCATCTACTTACTTCCATTTCAAGACAATAAGGAAAGAAAAACAGCGTTAATGCGTACGTACGGACTACCGTCTCCATGAACGGTGTTTTTCATTTTATTTATCTATCTATTATATATATATATATACTGAATATATATGATATATAAATCATATTTTATATTCTGGAAGTAATTAAATCATGATATAAGTAATAATGATGTCAAGAACAACAAGTCAAAACACCTACGATAAATGAAACGATTTTACCCAAAACGCTTCTTTAACATGGAATTTACAAAAGAACGGGTAATATAATGTCATAAGTGAACCATATATGATATCATAACAATGAATATGATTCTTTAATAAGTCAATGACATTATTTAAATCATTATACAGGAGGTTCGGACACATACGAAGCAAATTGGACCTAAGGTAAGGGAAATATCACAATCTCATTTTTATCCGAGATTGTTTATTCGAAAGTATTTACTGGGGTGTATTTTATCATCCAAATCCATGTTTCATAAATATGTAATATTATTTCCATCCACCTACAATTGTTTAAATCCATTTTTACCCTTCGGTGAGTTTTTAGTAAAAGATATGAAAGGAATCTTTTGTCGTTTTTCGTACGAGGTACTTTTTGACTTTTCCGACAAAAGTACGAAGAATGTTTTTTTAACTTATACGGCATGAACGGATTTCTACTGTTTTATAAAGCCTTATTTTCATGAAGCTTCCTCTAAAAGATTTCATGACTATTTTCAATAAAATCTATTTCTTTTAAAATTGCATGATGTTTTGTGAAAAGAAATTGATTTTGAAGAAGAAAGGATATTTTCCTCAAGAATTCAATTCAAGTGTTTTATCAAAATTATTTTCCATCTAAGATAATAAAGGGTTCTGTTTCTATCCATATTTTTACATTGATTTGACTATGTTGTGATGGAATTATGTTTATGAATTCCTTTATCTTATATGAATTAATTTATGATGTCATGATGTTTCAAGAATCCCATTTTTGTTACATGTGTTATGCGATGATGTATGTTTTATGATTATGTGGCACAAATAAGAAAGGATTCATTATAAGATGGGTGGGACCTATATCTCCCTCCAATGCATAGGGTAATGATTTTATATATCATGAGATAGACATGGCTGGAACTGAAGGTTATTTCGGTTCAGTGATACAGGACTGAAACGAGGAGTGAACTCGGTTCAGAAAGGGACTTTGTCCACTAAGATAGTCTTGGCAATGAGCCATGACTAACAAGAAATGATTTTCCATGATTATGTGTGCATGCCACAAAGTTTCAAGTTTTATGTTATGATTATGGGGATCTCATTTTCACTTCTATGATTTATCCCATGTTATGATATTACGAGCTCTTTTGCAGGTTAAGATTTCCAAAAGCTATGTTCTTATGTATATGATGTGATTGATATTTCTTTTGTTTACCCTTACTGAGCATTTGAGCTCACCCTTTTATGTTCTCTTTTCCCCAGGATATAAAGAAAGGTTTTTAGGTAAAAAAAGGGAAGATCTTTATGGGAGATATTGAAGATCTTTCACCACGATTAGAAGATTACGTTCCGAGTTTCCAAAGACACTAAACTATTACGGTCCTTGTGTGTTTGTTTTTGTAAGGTACTAAGTATTCCGCAAAAGTAATGTAATGTCAATGTACATCAAGATACGGGTCTCTACAGTGTATCCCTTAACATGTTTGGGGGTAACATCAATCTCAAGAGCCATCTCGATACAAGTAATGAGATTATGATATTATTCCTCAATGTCATGGTGGTCGTCCGATAGTAGGAATTAGTATAGAAGAAAATATTGTTTATGAGTAATGAATGTGATCCCCATGCCAACCATGTTGTGTTTGGGATCATTAATCCTTATTTCATTTGGAGTATAGAAGGATCCATCAAAATGAATCTTTTAACAAGGAACATCATGATATACTTTAAGACTTGCCTCTTCTAGGAAATCAACACCCAAAGGTTATTATTTAAGAGCCTGATCTATGGTAAGAATTTCAGAAAGTGCCTGACCCTGAATTTATTTCTATGGAATGAGGTTTTTGTTGTACAGATGAAGGACCAATTCATATCAGTACATCAATTCTTCCACCGTCATTCAATTCATGATATACATTAGTGGATCTAAATAAGACGCTAGCAGTATATAAGGACACTGAGGATAGTGTCGTAATCTCTGCACTATGAACATCTATCTGAGGCATCTGTTGTTTATAGGAGAGTATAGAGCTTATGAGTAGAGTAAAAAAGATAGTAAAAAATTCAACTCTCCTCTCTTTGTTTTTTTGGCAGATTAAGGAACCGATTTGTCTTTCACAAGTTATCACGTAATAGATAATAGGCATCCATAATATGGGAGACATCAGTACCAGATATTATATATGATACTTCATGATTTCTTACACAATGGAATGGAACACATAACATAATTTCTAGACAATACCTTTCTCCATGAGAATATAATATGGATTATACTTTTAGAATAAATTTATGATGAATTGGAATATGTCATCCAATCTTCCTTGGAGAACTAATTACACAAAAATGATACTAAAAATGGGCATTTGGTCTAGGCATTTGATATTATCTAGGTCAATATTGATTCTTCTGTATCTAATGATAAATCTATGAAACAACCTAGAGGCACACCAAATGATCCCTTAATGGGGTTCACCTTTAAATGATGGGTGTGGATGAAGCTGAAAATTTTATCATGTTCTCTAAGATGGACCTGTTGTAGCAAGGATTTGACTTCAAAATAATCCAAATTTAATTATACCAACATCAAAAGGATTAGTTTGAATATGTGGAACTTGGCCTACTAATAAGTGCCTCTATCATTCTACAGGCAGAAATAATTACAAGATAGAAGAAGGTACCATGATGTTCTATAAAGGCAATAGATATATCTGCTTTGGTGGCCATATGAATCTAATTTTATCCATAGTATCCATCCATATAGAGGCGAACCTATAACCCAGTTTTGGCATAAATGAATAGGTCCACCACATGAATGGGAAAATTATCTCATGGATGGTGGTAGGTGAGATTCCAGAAGTTGATACAGACATTGATCATCCTATTCTTCTTCCATAGTAGAACAATACTGGGTTCCCACATTGGGATCCAAACATCCTAGATGATGTTGGATTTGATTATCTGATCAATATCATCCGTGACCATGGAACTATGAGAGTGATTCATTTTTCAAGGAGGTTTATTGAGACAATAATGATTCTCATGGAGACTATGATAGAGGAAGGGATGCTTTTGGTTTTTACATCTTCAATTTTTTCATAATAAAAAGAAATAAAACAAGGGTTTTCTTCAGTAAAGCTTTATACCATTGTTGTTCCTCTAGAGGTATGACTAATCTGAAAAGATTTTGCCTTAGGTCTGCCTTAGTAAATATGGTCACATGCATCAATTCATTGTCAGTGGTTGATACACCATATTAAAATGTGTGAGGTTCCTTTTCCCAGTCATCTTCATCATCTGAGGTAGGGGACATGGTGGGATGAGATGCTTCAAAAATACCTAATGGTTGTGGGGGAAACTGATGCACTCTTGGGAGAATATGGAATCCTTATAAGTGAAATCATGATCCCCAAAATCCATGGAAACAATGTATATGATACCAATTCCATTAGTCCATCTTCTATGAGGTCCATTCATGGTTTAAATGTAATGTCAGTGAGTTAGTTTAAAGAGATTCAACCTTACTCGAAAAAATATGTAAGTTTGACATACAATGCTTGTCATGGGGGATCATCATGGATCCTCATAGGGGTGGGAGATTCTGGTATCACCTGGTCTTGGAATGTGTGGTAGTAAGAGGAAATAATTTTATGTTCTTTGTATAATGGGACATGTCGCCCCTTCCTCTTGGAAATTACAATGCAATTTTCCAAGACAGGTGTCATGGATTCCAATCGGTGAATCAGGAAGATAACATCATCATCCAAAAATATAATTAGATTTTATGAAACTGTTTTATGAACATCATCATTGGTCTAAACATTCCTATAATTTCTCTTATAATAACAGTCGTCCATATAGAAGTCTTGATTGGAGTCAATGGGTGGAATGTCACCCTAAAGAATGCCTACTTGATCATTGAGGGAGTACATTTGGAATTGGTTATATAAGGAGGGATCAATTGAAAGAATATTAAGCTAGCGTCTACCATAAAAGAAATATAAGTGGTTTCTTGTTAGATAAATATATACATAGGGATTTATAAAAAGCCAGCGAATGGGGTCTTCAGCCATGTAATATAAAATGGTCTCTATGTAGTATGGTCATAATTATGAATCTTCCTATTATAGGGGCTTATTTGTTTCCATTGATTCCCACCTTATAGAGTGTTTTTGTAAGGAAATTATTGATCATTAAACTTATATACACCAGGATGTAGTGTATCTCAATGCCATTGAACTGGCTGGTGATGTACAATGGGCAGATTTTCTCTTGTATGAAGGATCCTCATTATCTCTAGGGAATGAGATAATGGATTTCCATTATTCTTTCCCAGCCTTATACAAATATTAGACTTATGAGTCTTCTACATATACATTGAATGTTATGGGAGGGGGATTTCATGGCCTTTGTGAGATCATTGAACTTCCCATATTTTAAGAAGAGGGCCTCTAGAACTCAGATCCTTTTTGGAATGATTGTGATGTGATTCAACACATAGAAATTCCATTCCAAATTCATGATTCTACACAAAGGGGTTATAACTTTTTCAATAATCATGATGGTTGATATTGGATGTACCCCTTGTTCTAGATGGTGGTTAAAATATCATGTTTCTTATAGGTTGTTTCACCCAAAAATACTACAAGATGACTATTGGCTAGCACATTCCTAACATTAGCTGGACACAACTGATAAAAATATGGTTGAGGATTTTCTTCCCATTTTTTTATAATGGTTAGTTGTGATGGTATTTCTAATATAGAAGGATGTGATAATTGTAGATCATGTGTCACAAACCATGTTGGCATTTTATCAAACATTAAACCTAACACGGAACCAGGAATGCCCCGAAGAACATTACCCATCCCCACATGATGAAAACTAATTCTTGGGAATCCAAAATACATATTGGGAATGATTTAATCAAATTTTATAACCATAAAAACCAATAATAATAAACATCACATAACTGATAATCATAACCAAATTAGGTACAAAAAGTTTTATATTCAAATCTTTACAACATTATCCAAAACCATAAATACTATAGTGGAATGGAAAAAACAATCCCATGCCCATATCATCCATGAATCAAGTTATTTATCACCCTCATAATAAAAACATTAACACCTAAAATAATGGGAACACTAAAAAATAGATCCAACATCAACACCATGATAAATATTTCATTTACATGGGTTATACATAACAATTTCTATATACCAAAAACAGTGTATGCGCAGTGTTATCCAATTTCAAAAAGGATTTAATCAAAAATAAATATTTTGTTCTATAAAATTTTATAATAAATTAACATGAACATCATAATAATAACATATTATTTTTTTTGAATAAATCATTTTGAGGGAACAATTTTCAAAGAAACACTTTCAGGGAAATCATTTTTTATAATGAAACATGAATTGAACATAAACATTCATAAGTTCTGCCATGTAGCGATTACATGAACCACATTACATAATCCTATTTTCACAATATATAGAATTATGGGAAATATGTAAAGGTGACTAGTAGAAATGGGACACTCGAAGCCTATTTACATAGCGATAATGTATTATAACAAATACCAATAGCATTCTCAGGCATGACCTACTAGAGGTGAATGTATCCCATGGTCTAGTTATCTCCAAATCATAACCCAATATAAACTCAATTCCCAGGCATGAACACTAGAGGGGATCCAATCCCCATGTATTTTGTTCTCCATTCATGTCACATATTTAATTCATGTTGTAGCATCAATCATTCTAGAAGAAGTCAAGCCTCGACCCAAATGAATCAACTAGCATACTTGTTCTCATTCACCCACAGAGACACCAAGGATTCCCTTTGTGCACAAAATCTATTTTTCATTACACACATACAAATACATCAATACACACATTCCATGAACCATGATCAAACAATGAAAATCATCATTTTCATAATCCACATTAACAGAATGATCAAAGGTCACATGGAAACCACTATTTTCAATAAAACAATCACCTTCAAATATACACACACACACACCAAAAAAATTTTTAAAATCATTTTTCACCTACTTCAGAATTATTGAATCCCATTTGGAATAACTATAAAAAAGGAACACAAATTATCAAATCATTTCCCTGGGAAATGACTCTCTCATGTTTATACACTCAAAAAATACATGTTATAATGTGATTCACATCACATTCACATTTGAAAAATACATTTACGATGTATAATATGGTATCTAACATGCCAAAAAACAAATTTTATTTGGAAAACCAATTTTCAACAAATTTTCACCTCATGTACATTGTAAATAAACATTTCAGACCTTTAACATAAAGCATAGATCATAATAAAAAACCAACAGTGAAATAGAAAATAATTATATCTAATTTATCATCAAATATCAACTTCCATCACATATATATCCCAAAACATTTTTAAAAATACAAAACACATAGAAAACCAATAAATCACATTTATAAGGCCATGAAAAAATTACCAAATAATCAAATAATGAACAACTAATTTAACAAACTACATCAATATTTTAATCATCTGGAATCTTGAGCGAAAATAATCTCGATCTTCTAGAAGTCCCTGTAAAGAAATTATTGAAAAAACCCGTCAATATTTCCCCATAAAACAAAAAATCTTACCATCATTATTTAAAAATCCAACTCAAAATAAAAACCCATGAAAGTGGGAACAAGATTATTTTTTGAATATTTAATGAAATGGACATGTCAAAAGGTTAGGCCACACAGTTCTCTAAACCATGCAGAAACTGTGTGTCCCTACCTATCCTAGAGAAATGAGGTCTTATGGTTTCATGTGAGAATTCACATGTCTATAAGGATATCTGTGTTTCATAGATAGTTTCTCTATCTAGGGTACATGGTATTATCATGTTTTCCATAATGTATTCCCTAACCATGTTTCAACTGGGATCCACCTTCTACTATTCCCCAAAACCCAATTTTCTCTAAAAAAATATCATTGAATAATAGAGATAAATACTTAACACAGAAAAAAGCGTTCCAGAAATATAAATCACTTATTGGATAATTCTCCCAACTTTTAAGAAATTCATCACATGTAAAGTCACTCCATGATCTAATTAGGGAAAAAATTGATACTCCCCATCATTGCACAACTTCTAATTCCATGTATCATTCACATCACTGCCATGTTTCCAATCAATTTAGACTAACAAAATGGAAATCCCATGAAAAACATTGTATTGAGAATATACAATATGTACTAGTTTCTTAAGCATAAAAACAATTTCCTCTAACTTGAACTCCTGTAAATTGAGGTCATGGGACAGGTTCAAAATATTCAATTTTATTTGAGAGACATGGAAAATTTATAAATACGATGTCAAATGGGAAGAAAAAACTAACCATTATTGCACGTTAAAAATATTCTCAGTGACCTGAAAATGCTGGAAATACTTTGATGTTATCATCCCATGATTAACCATATAATGATGTCCCATGTGTGGATCCACATTATGTGACACACGACCAAACACAAAAAAGTCCACATCTCAGTACATATAATTAGAAGATGACTTCTGGTGACTCTATACCACTAACCAATGATTCATAATCAAATTAACATTATTATAAGTTTCCTAAACAAAAACAGTCTCAATAGTGAGGTATCACTGATTTCAACCCAAAAAAATTGGACCGATATGATAAACCATAAATCTCCTCAAGGGTAGACATTTGAATTAATGATTGTTAAATGTTATTATATGAAAACATGTCCAATCACCAAATGATATCACATGATTCTATAATATCCAACATACATTATCATATGATGACTTAAATTTTTTGATTATCTTGCTTCATTTAACAATCCATTTAAGTATGGTATTCTATTCTCAACTTGACAAGAGACCCCAATGTCGTTTTATGGCCTTCCAAAAATCACTAGGTAAATCGATTGTCCCTATGAAAAATTATTTTTGATGTCACAACATTAAACCTTACTATTTCCAGAATATACAACTGGCCCCACTCATTCATGTTGTATGAATCTCTAATTGGAATGAAATGAGATTATTTAGTCTAATAGTCAATCAAATCCCATGTAGCATTCTATCCCCATGGTTTATGAGGTATGCCAACAATAAACCACATTGAGATCTCATACAACTTGTAGGTAGGAATGGGTAGTGGATGATGAAAACTAGAGGGCCTTCGTTGATTTGATTTTAATTTCTAATATGAATTACACCATCATACATTTTTAGTTTCATCCCATCTCATATATAGCCACAAAAACATGGATGCACGTCATATATCATATTTGTTGCACAAGAATGAATGGCCCATAGAGACTAGTGGCTATCTTGCATAACTACCTTCCGTAATGACAACAACTCCACAATTTTATGTCTAATAATAAATGATCCCTTGATATATAAAAACTATTCAAAACGAACCTCCCTAAAATTTAGGAACTTCATATAAAACCATAACCCCTCATGACATGTCTTCTCATGTCAGATAAACACTTCAATGGAAGGTGTTACCTAAAACCTAGCTGAGAAAAAACCTCAAACGTGTTCCTTAGTCTTGAAACGAATCTGGGGAAAGAGTCACATAAATATATACTCATAACTAAAATCTATAAATGTCCTAACTAGTACATTCTTTCACAAATAATCTACAACCACATTTTCTTTTCTTGGGGTATATAAATAACATCATTGAATCGCTGATGGTACTCAACCAAATGATGCAGACTCAAATTCAAGTAAATCTTTGATAAAATGTAATTAAATATCTTATTATCAGAATTTAATACAAACATTAAATAGAAATGAAGCTTATTCCTTGCATTTAAGGAATGCTTCACCACTACTAACTACATGTCATGGGTTAGGTAATTCATTTCTTATGGTCAGAGTTGGTGTGTGTAAAGACCCGTAAATTTCAAGGAAATTTTTTTTTCTTAATTTTCTTTGGAATTATACAAGAACACAGTTTCTGATGGCGCCTGATTCCGAGGCCCGGTGTGCCCGGAATCATTTTCCGAAGTTTGGCTCGAGTATGTTCAGTGAACGGACGAGCGGGTTTTTCTAACTTTTGAACCGGTGCCCGGAATCGAATTCTGAGGGCACCGATGAAATCGCAGCGCCGGTATTCGCTTAGAAACGCCTCTTCCGGAGTTGCGTTTGCTCGGGTGTGGTTTTTAATTTTCGGGCTTAAAGTTAAGAAATAAAATAATTTTGCGACAACTTTATTTTATTTCACTTAAGCCGCTTGGAAGCCACTTGAAGCCACTTAAAGGCGGCTTGAACTGAGTTGAACTGGATAGGATGCTATCCAGAAAAATCCTACCCCCTTGGTAGGATATTTGTGAGGTGGGGCCCGCACGAGCCCCGCCGTTTCTTTCCGCTAAGAAACGCACCCGTTAAAACCCGTCTTAATGAAAGTCAACTGACGCGTTTTCTAAATTCTTAACAGAACATTTAATTGGGATGTTTCTTTCGTGAATTAAATGGGCTGTTTCTTTCGTGAATTAAATGGTCTGTTTCTTTCGTTGAATTAATTCAACGAATTAATTCAATCGTTTCATAACCTGTTTTCGTGTGTTGGCATATTAATAAAATAAGACCAACCCAAAATCTTTTTAGAAGATTTGAGAGGATCCTTGTTTCTTCTTCTCCCTCGCGAAGAACGCGAAGAACGCGAAGAACGCCGTACCTGGAAATCGACGACGCGATGCCTTGATCCGCATCGCCGACAACGTTCTTCTGCGAGATCTCTTCCTCCGCGACGGATCTTCGATCGGCTTCTTGAGGTAAGAATCTCGGACCTTCCTTTTTATCTCCTTCGTGGTTCTTAACCAAAAACACGGATTTAATTAATTAAATTAAATCTGTTGTTTCATGGTGCGTTGAGTTCGCTGACTCAACACCGGATTCCGCGACGACGCAACGCCTCCCCGCGACGACGCGCCGATCCCTCTCTTCTGCGACGAGCTTTTCCGCGAAGAACGCCCGCGCGCGATGATCGACGAGGTAGGGATTTTATAATTTTGGAATACCCCTCTTTATATTCCCGTGAACGTTCTTTAAAAATTAAAGGGCCGGTTTCAAATGATCATTTTTATTTTATTAAAATTGTCAGTTCATGTGTTGAACAATTTCTCCCGTTGTTTATCTCTAACGCGGAGGGTGCGGGCCAATGAACACAACCCGACGACCCTCCGCCGTTCTTCTTTTTGTGCGGAATTGACGGGCAATGACGAAACGTGCTGCAACGGATGTTGGGTGATCCCGCAGTGAAGAACGGAACCCGGGAGGAACATCGGCGCAGACGGGAAGGAAAACGGGCCACCGGAGCGACTCCGGCGGCCCGGCGCGCCGCCGCGGCAGAGCCGCGGTGGCGGCCGGCGGACCAGCGGTCCGCGGGTCCGGTTCTTCCGGTCGGTGCGTGACAATGCGCCGCGTCCGCTGACGACCCGCGCGGCCCGCACGCGGGCCACGGCTCCCTCGACTGCGGGCTGCGCCCGCGGCTTCCACCCGCGCCCCTCGGCCGAGCCGAGCCGGTCGAGCCGAGCCGGCCGAGCCGGGCTGGCCGGGCCGGGCCGGGTCAACCGGGTCGGACCCGGGTCGGGTCGACCCGGTTCGGCCGACCCAGGGGGGGTCGGGCCGGGTCGGCCCAGGCCCGGACCACCGTCTTCGGATGGTTTTCGTTCAAACATCTGTAACTTGAGCTACGGGCCTCCGAACGACGCGCCGTCAGTGGCAACACGATCCTTGGATCGAGACGGTCGTTTCGGTATACTATACTCAAGGTGCGCCTTCCTTTTCGGGAGCCTACGTAGTTAAAACTCTGTAGTTAAGCGTGCTTGGCCTAGAGCAGTGATCAGGATGGGTGACCTCCTGGGAAGTTTCCCAGGTTGGGTGTGAGACAGAAAAGACAATAACTCTCAGACCGGGCGTCCGATTGACACGCCGTCTATTGCGTTGAGTTCCTCTTGATGAGACGGAACTTTTGGCATCCTCCTCCTGAGTTTTGGATGCAGATGGTTAGTGGCCGGGTTGGATCGCACTGAAATCCAACAGGGCCACTGGAATGGAAAAGCTGATATCTTTCAGACCAGACGTCCGTTTGACGAACCGTCAGCGGCATTGGTGATCACGTTGAAAAACGGTCCCTATGAGTATACCCTGTGAGTGTTCGGGGTATAGTTGAGTTACGGCCGGATTGGTTCGCTCACAAAACCAACCGGGGCCCTGGGACGAAAAGGCTAATAACCCACAGACCGGGCGTCCGATTGATGCGCCGTCTGTTGCGTTGAGACCCCTATGACAAGGTGATCCTTCGAGATACTTCCTTGCGGGACTTTGTGATACTTGAAGTATCGACCAGTAGCTCGTGGAGCGGACCCTCCCGGAGACGAGCTGGCGGAGCACGGAGACCGTGTAGCTGACTGAGACCCAACGACTGCTGATCGAACGACTCGGTGTGTGACAGAGGTGCGCTTGGTTGTATCGGCACATGGGAGCGCTTGGTTGTAGCGACAGACCCACGACAGAGGTGCGCTTGGTTGTAGCGGCACATGGGAGCGCTTGGTTGTAGCGGCAGACCCACGACAGTTGTGCGCTTGGTTGTAGCGGCACATGGGAGCGCTTGGTTGTAGCGGCAGACCCACGACAGAGGTGCGCTTGGTTGTAGCGGCACATGGGAGCGCTTGGTTGTAGCGGCAGACCCACGACAGATGGGCGCTTGGTTGTAGCGGCACATGGGAGCGCTTGGTTGTAGCGGCAGACCCACGACAGTTGTGTGCTTGGTTGTAGCGGCACATGGGAGCGCTTAGTTGTAGCGGGAGACCCACGACAGTGGTGCGCTTGGTTGTAGCGGCACATGGCGGTGCATGGTTGTAGCGGAAAACCCACGACAGAGGTGCGCTTGGTTGTAGCGTCACATGGGAGCGCTTGGTTGTAGCAGCAGACCCACGACAGAGGTGCGCTTGGTTGTAGCGGCACATGGGAGCGCTTGGTTGTAGCGGCAGACCCATGATAGAGGTGCACTTGGTTGTAACGTCACATGGGAGCGCTTGGATGTAGCGGCTGACCCTCATTACTCGATAGGTGGAGTACTACAGCAGTCTTAAGTTAGTGGGCAGTACCTTGGAGTTGTGACAGGACCACTGTACACTCCAGAGACAGAGCTCTTCAGCAGTTATGGTTTCGATGATGAAAATCCTGGTTTGAGCTAAGACTTTTGACCTTGTGTTTGCCCCATGATTGAGATGGGTTACTTGATAACTTAGGTATATGTATGGGCATATATCTAAGTAGAGGTTATCTGTTGAGATCTTCTTTGTGGTTATCCTTGTTGGTTTTAGAGAGACCATGAGGGTCTCGGGGTCCCTACTGAGTATCGTTATACTCACCCCTGCACGGGCTATGCCCGCACCTCGTTGTGTTGGTTGCAGACAATAGGCAGTGCTGATGGAGGCCGAGTCTTCGAGGACTGGACGGTACCCAGAGGTGGACTACACGACAAGTCAGTACCCGGAGGTGGACTACATGACGAGTCAGCACCTGGAGGTGGACAACTGGGCAAGACGTGCTCGGAGCGGACGGCGGGACCCGAGGAGCATTGGAGCTATCTGTACCCACCCTTCAGGTGGGACTTCCAGAGGACGGCTCGACGCTGCAATTTTTTCTTTTCAGTTGCTGTTTTTTTCCTTTCAGTTGTACTTTACAGGTGGACTTGTTTTTCCGGCCCCTTTTACTTTCAGCACAGCTTGTACAGTTTTTACTTAGTGGTTACTTTTCCTCTTGCTTACTCTGTGGTGCTTCTTTACTTTTTAAAGGCAATCCCTTCCCTTTTTGCTGGGATTTACACCTTGGTGCTAGTCGCCATCCCCTGGCCTATGGAAGGCGGGCTTGGGGTAGTCCCGGCACGGGCCCCGAGGACGGGTCGTGACAGTGTGAACCATATGCCATCATAAGGTCATCTTGAATCATCAAACTCATAGGATCCATACCTAAAGCATCATAATAGAACATCTATTCTATTCCACATTTTTCAAATATAACAATAGGGAAAGTGTTCAACCACCTCTAAAGATATTGAATGATTAATACTATGGGATCCATACAAAATTCACCCCATTTTAGGGTGCGAATCATCATGGACAATGAAAGGCGAAAGAAATCCTTGAAACCCCACCAATAATAACCAACCAGAGAATAACATATTACAATTTCTAAAACATTTTTAATATATTTAGATGAAATCACTAAAATAATATTATCTCCGTCAACAAAAAAACCATTTTTTAGAGATCACTATGCTAAGCAATTCACCTCCCTAAACCAAAATGTGCACATAGAAAACATTGCATATAGATAATGTTCTCAAATGGTTCTCAAGAAAATTCTCAAATTATACTCATTTTTCTCCACATTACCTATGTAAACAATGATTTCATCCATAAATATCATAAAAAATTAATAATGATAATGGTGGAACACCATTCTCATGGCCACCATAAAGACCAATATTGTTTTTCAACATGAATGTCATGAAACAAATACTCACAATGGTTATAAAATATTCTGATTTCTATTTTTGTAAAATCCACTTCTCCAATCCTGTAGTTGTTATACTCAAAATGAAAGTCAATAATTACGAGCATCCATTACCACATAAGCTGATTGAAAAGGTCATAAATATAGGTAACATTTACTTTTTAATTATCATCACATTATTTAAATTCTGATAATTTATACACAATAGGAGAGATCAATCATAATTTTTTGAAAAAAAATTAGGATTGATAAAGGTGACACACTCGGGATAATGACTCTTTTGGATTTAAAATTATCTCATTTTACCTTCAATTCCATCATCTAAGTGGGGCCCATGTAGTATGAGGTAAGAGATATCATCCATGATTCTGGTTCAAAATAAATGGATAACTCTACATCCCACATTGTAGGAGAACTTGACAAATCATTTGGAAAAGACTATATAAACTCATACTTCACAAGAGAGAATCCACCCCTCAGGAGCACCATTATTTTACTCCAATGTGAGTGACGATATCCAAAAAATGAGGTTACTTAATTACGAAAGATGAGGTCCACCATATCTTGACCTCGGATCCCACTAACCATTAAAACTAGAGTACTACCATCAGGTGTCGAGAAGCATACTCAAAGGTGATTGACATCAACGTGACCTAAAAACGAACAATGAAATATATAAAAAGGTTTATGTATATATGTACATTGCAAATCAGTGAATGAAAATTTAATCTCGATAATTGAATTTTGTAATGTGCCCCTTTGAAACTTGAAAACCTGATCCCACTTCTTACCAAGTGGGGTTACCATACCCATCGCATGAGGAATAAGATCTATTGGAAACATTAAAACACCTACATGATGACCATGGGTAAAAGAAAACGAGTCACCCGTATCAAATATAATAATACCTAGAAACAATACAATAGGAACTATACATCAAATTATAATAGGTCGTTCATTTGGAAATATTGGTGCTTTGTCCACCACATGTTGGTTCATCATTATTTTCTAATCCTCAGAATGACTACATTCCTTGGCTCTTCCATGGATTTAATATGACCAAGAGATGATCTAGCCCCGCAATAGTGACCTCCTAACCGATATCCCACTACGCTAGATGATTCGGACTAATAAATCATCTCCCTAGAAGCCACATACCATACACCTTAATGATATGGGTGTCCGAAATTGTAAATTCATTTCTTATTCCCCATGGATACACAACGATTAAAAGGCATGGCTATAGATAATAATTCATACCACATAAAACCTAACTTCCTGCACATATGTACATGACTAACCCATAACCTGAAGCCATAAATGAAGATAGTGTGGAGTGATAGATTCAATCACCACCTCCCATAATTTCATATACAACCAAATTCCTCTTCCTCTTTGATGAAATACAAGTTCCCACTACTAAAACTACTCTAGGGAAACAAATCATGGATTTATGATCAATTTAAACCAAAAAAGAAACATCAACTACTTCAAAAAAATTATTTAAATCGAAAAATAACACATGGGACTGAATCTCTGAGAATTTTCCCATCTAAAAAATTAGATCTGTAATCAGGTCCTTTGAACTATCTTAGGTTAAAACCAAAACAATTATTTAATGTGGTTAGTATACTACAACATGGTTCATCCTCCTTATATAGGATCCAAAATCCCAAGACATTGAGAAGGAAATGATCATAGAGAATTACTGCTCATATTAGATGATCATGATTTTATCCAAAACATCATCTCATGTTCCCCTGCTTGCATAACTGTGTCTGGTCACATTCGAATTGGGCCATCAATCATGAATGAAGTAATCTTCACCCTAAATTCTTCAAGTGTATCAAAATTCTCAAACGTCCCCTAAATTTTATCAAAACATTACTAAAAATCCAATGGTTCTAGGATACCCTATAAGGATGGAGGATAGTCCTTATGGAAATCCTAAGCATTGTCCTTTCCATGACTTGGTTCATATTTTCGAAAGTGATCAAGCTTACAAACCTCTTTCTATCCCAATACTTGCATATCTTAAACTACAACTCCAACTAATCTCTTACCAATTTATGTGGGATAAATATCTTAATAATATTCCATGGGTTTTACATGAAGTAAATGGGGTGATTCCCTATTACAATAAGTAATTACCAGAAGTATTGATCATCAATACAACCATCAATTCACATTTTAGAAATTATAACAAAAAAAATATCAAACACTTTTTAAATCAGATAAAAAACTCATCCCTAAAAATATCAATAAAAATTAAAACCATCAAAACATCACACATAGTCCATAAAAAAGTAAAACGTATATTTCACCTGGAATAGAAGCCCAACTAAATTTCCTAACATCCCATCGTGACTCACGCCTTATCATGAGTTGCATTGGATTGACATCCCACTTGGAACTCTAACCTCATTCCTAATAAATCCTAGATATATTCTATCTAGAATCCTATAATATAGCATGGCCAGAAAACGATCGTGAAATACTCACCTAAAGTTTTCACATGAACCAATATGGGGATTCATCCAATCTGACACTCAACCATGCCTGTGGAATGACCGAAAGGTAATTCTTGATCCCTATAGGCAGGAAATAGTTCATGTGATTCAAAAATACATTTTTAGAATTATTGCATTCATTTATATAAACATAAATAACCAAAAATGATAATCAACAGATAACTGATTATGATAACAAAATGAGGTACAACAAAATTTAGATTCAATATTTTCCAATAGTAACCAAAAATAGAAATTCAACATCAGAATGAGAACAAAAAAACCATACAAAGAAACTCCATTAAAATAGTGGGTCATCCCCTCAGTCCACCACAACCAACACCTATAAGAAGTGTATCACTAGAAAATGAATCCAATATCACTAAAATGTTACATATTTCCTTTACCTAGTTCATTCATAAAAAATTCTACTTACACCCATGGGTGTACATAGGGTGTAATACTAGTACCAATAAGAATCCACCAAAAATAATGATTCAATGTGATAGCATTACTATATATATATTAATATTCACATTATCATAAGAACATAAGATATGTTTTTAACAAAACATTATAATGTAACCATTTTCATGTAAAAACTTTTTTAGAAAATGATTTTTCAAATGAAACATCCTTTGAACATAAAAATACACAAGGTCTACCACATACTGATATAAATACCAATTTTACATAAGAATAATTTTACAAAAGAAAACACCATAGAAAATACCTAAATGAAACTTGCACAAATGGGACCCTAGAAGCTGCATACATTGGTGATAATATCCTCTAAACGATACCAACAACATTCTCATGCACAATAGATTATAGGGAAAGAAATCACAATATATAAATTCCATCAAATCAGGATCCAAAACTGGTAGTGTTGCCAATAATGATCCACTAGAGGGGATCACTTACCAAGGTACAATGGTATCCAATCATATCACAAGTTAGTTAGTGTTCTATAATCAATCAAGTTAGAAGAAATCATAACTTATCCCTTCCAAATAAACTAGAATACTAGTTCTTGTTCACCCACCTAAATATATATGACTCCCTTTATGCTCGAATTCAATTTTACATGACAAAAAAATCATCGTTTTCACACACACATTCCAAGTACCCTGAACATAAAATGAAATATCCATTTTCACAATCACCATTGATCAATTGAAAAAATATCACATTTAATATACAATTTTATGAAAATATACATTCATACTCACATTCACAATAAAACCTTTTGGATATACATTTTTATCTTCTTTAAAAATTCAAGAATATCTTTCAGAAACACTAGAAGAAAATAACCCTAAAGAACCATATATTTCATGGGTAAATCTAATTTTATGTTCAAACACACACTAAATCCATATTATGACAATCCTCATATCAATTTCCCAATTCACAAACACATTTAATGTACATAACTTGGAATCTAACATGATAGTAAAAAATATTTCTTTTCAAAAACTCAATTTTTACTCTTTCTCACCTCAAATTACATTTGAGAACACCTTTGACAGAAATCATAGTGCACATTGAAGTGGATCTACAATGAGACACACTAGAAATATATACAATATCATCTCAACTGTCAACATACATAACATATAAATCTCAAATCCACTTGAAAACATATTTATCTCCATAAAAAACCAATATAACAAATTTATAATGGTCTTAATGTAAGTAAAAAATCATATAATAATGTAAAATCATGTATCCACATACCTCAATCTTGTAATATTTGGTAATTTGGTGAGAAAAAACAGCCACACTTTTATAAGACCATATAAATGTGAGACCAAACGATAATGATCATGGTTTCTCCCAAAAAAATGTATAGAAACATTATTGTGTTAAGTGCATACTATAAAATGTAAAACCCATGAAAGATGGAATGAAAACACTAGACGAAGAGAGAAACTGAAGGAAAAGAGGCTTACATAATGATTCCCAGACAAATCCAGGAATAAAAACTAATTATAGGGTATCAAGAGGTCAAAAGAGGTATATAGGAAAATTCCATGGAAAAAATCTCATATGGATCTAATTAAAGGGTAATTAGGGTTAAATAAGATGTTGGGACAAGAGTAATATTCCAATTTTAAATTTCAATAACATGTCACATGGTCATAGCACACAATTTTTCAAACTCTACGGTTATCATAAATCACCCTCAGTTAAATAGAAATGAGGCTGGATAGTTTCCTAGGGGAGTTTTAACACCCTTGAGCCTATCTGTGTGGCCTAAACAATTCCTAATTCAATTTTTCAAAGTTTCTTTTAGGATGGAACACAATTTCTTATAACTATGCACCCACCGTACACAACCGTCTACTGAGTCCCAAAACCCAATTATTCTCCACAAACATCCAGGGAACCCAATAACTAAATACCAAATAAAAAATAAGAAATTATATCCTAGAAACACATTCATAGATGTGAAATGTTGATCTATGTTCACAACATGTTTCCTAGTCACATTAGAACACACAATTTAGATTAAAGCATGTGCCTGAGCATTCCAATGGTTTTCATGTACTTCAATTCCTATATAATATTATCGATCATATGTACTAGGGGGGATTTCATGATATTCTTCATCATTAAGGATAATAAAAGGTTCTACCTACTAAATTTTGTTTAAGGATTCCTACTTTTGATCATCATTAGTGGGGTCTTCCAATACTAGATTCACACTAGGGTGATTCCCAACTATGGTGGTATGAATTCATCAAGTGTGCAAGACTGATTGGGCACTAGAGAGGGAATCTGTGTTATTATCCACCATTGGAGCCTACATTTTAATACCAATAAGGATATGTGAGGTGGAAGTATAATAGGTGTTTGTGGAAGTCGCATTTACATTGGGAGGATTGAGTTGGCCTTTTTATGGAAACATGATTCCATGATAGTGAGAAACATCTCTACTTTTTAACTAGTAAACATAATTATATGTAACGTAAATGGAAAAAATAACATTCTCCTTTTATATCAATTTTTGGATCTGTATAGATATATTTCACCTTGTTGGGACATTTACCAGTTTGACAAGGCTAATATCCACATTGTGATGAAGCTAATCCTTATCCACATAGAACTGTTTTATTGTATTTTCTAGGATGATATGGCCCAATAAATGGTTTTGGTGATCATTATGATTACATTCATGGGGACTTTTACACTCTAGAACCTTAAAAAACACCTATTTTCATGTATATGTTGAAATAACTGGGAACCTTGTAATCCTTAAAAAAAATTCGTCTGGTTTCCCTTGTCTGAGAAAGGGACCCTTGAGTTTGTCCGAAGTAGGATGTTATAGCCTAAATAAGGTCTAGAACCGCATTCTATCATATAGCATGTTGTGACCGGTAGGGTTCTGCCTAATAATTCTAAACTAGTCAAGGTTCATCTTGATGAGGCTATTTATTTTTGTTAGGATATGTATTTGGAGGGGCAAACCACTCTAATGGTAATGGGGGATCCACATATACTACATAATTAGTTTCTTATATGGAGGTTGTAGTAACTAGGGATAAACATAAACGAATACTAAATATTATACGAATATTCATTACATTAAAAATAATACATTCATGAGGAAATTAATAGTTTAGTGAATTTGGAATTGGGTAAAACATTATCTTAAACTCTAGTGAATGATATGAAACACATCATATAACAATATCCACCTATAATACTTATACCTAAAAATTTTCTTCATAACCCAGAAAAAGGATACCTACCATGACCATTATAACATTTCAATTAAGTAATATGACCATGGATTTTTTTCATACAACTAATAATGTAAAATTTTATGTTAAGGATACCTACCATGACCATTATAACATTTTAGGAATTAGATAAATCACATGTACCAACTTTAGGATTGGGCTAACAACCCATTTATCGGCTTACATTTAGGATTGGCCGATAACCCATGTACCTTCATGTTTTTGGGCTTGGGTTATAACCCATGTACACTATTTCATTCAGTCTTGGGATACAACACATGTTCCATTATTTTTTCAGGCATGGGAAACAACCGGTGTACCATCAGAGATGATATAAAACATATAATTACCCAGAAAATTAGAAGGATAAATACGTTACACCCATCCATTAATATAATCATTCATATATTTTACACAATAAAATAATACTTTAATTATATTATAGGAAATAAAAAGTTATTGTTTTTATAAACATAAAATAATAACACATGAAATATAATGGCTATAATTAACGCTTCATCACTTTATAACCTATGAAAATATATAAGTTTCTTAATCTCTTTATGAAATCATAACCTGTAATAATAAGTGGGTTTCAAAAGCATAAAACATGTGGGAGTGAAACATGTGTCATATTATTCATTCCATAAAATCATAAACCATTCAATAAAAATTATTAATTGACCATATTGATAATTTAATAGAAGGTAATTATTTACATAAAAGGAAGATATCTTAAATGTAAAATAATATGGATGGATATTTTGAGAACATTTCTTGTAGTAAATATACATTATTCAATGAAAAACACTCTTTAAATCATAAAAAAAATTTAAAATAATTTTCCTTGAAAACATATAAAATATGATTTGAAAAATAGTGAAACTAATGTACATGAAAATATCATTTATTATATTTTTCATTAAAATTAAAATTTTAATCAGTAAATGAAATCATAAATGAATTTGAAGCGGGTTAATCATTACATGTCGTATGAGGTAAAAAAGAACTTTTTTTGCATGGTATAATGTTTAAAAAACTTCTTATTGGAAAGAGATAATAAAATATAATTGAATAGATTGGTAAAAGATATAAAGGGTGAAATTTCCCCTTAATCATCATAAGATATTATTAAAAAATGTTGGATTCCATTTTTAAATTACTAGTACTTGAAGGAATATTAATTTCTGACTAATTGAGGGTAAAGTCTAGGTTTTATATTTACAATTTATTAACTATAATATATTCTAAATTGTAGATTAATTGGTACTAATATATGTATAATTCATGAATAACCATAAGATAATAAAATTGATTAATTTTTATGAGATAAGGATCCAATTTTTTCAATAAATGATGTATAAACAAAAAAAATTTCAAAAAGCGATGAGCTTATTTCAATAAACACTTACCAGATGGTAACGTATAACCATACTACCCATATATAAATAAGAAATTATATGTAGTATAAAATATCATTAAAATATATAGGTTCTTGAAGTAACATTTCAAAGAGATTAAATACACCTAATTGAACAAAATATATGTTCATAACTCAGTATGTGTCTCAATGAAGGAACATTGAGGCAAATTTATATTACTAATTCAGTAACATTTGAAACATATATACCGTGAAATAAATTTAATCAATAAGATATTTAAATAACAATAAATTTATATATAGTAATCATATAATACATCCACGGTAAGTATACACACCACTCAAAATGAATGGGTTTGGAATAAATCACGTATCTCATGGAAATAAAAATTAAGATGAAATCACCTTAACTAGTTCTGTGACTCCAGTTGTAGTCATTAACACCACCTGTATGATAATATAAATATATTATACATATTATAAAAAAACTATATTATTATATATAATAATGTAAATGATTTTATTATGACCATATATTAACATCTTCTTAAGAATCCTACGTCAGGGATTCACTTCAGGTAATATCGGTTATGTTCTTTTCATAGTTCACCATTGGTTATATATTGGGTACATGTACATATATAATGATTCCAGATTGTATAAAATGATAATAGTATAATTAATATTATGTTTATTTTTATTATAATAAATAAAATACTATCAAATTATGAAAGGAAATACACCATTCATGGAGATGGGATGTTGTGTGTATGCATGAACGTGTTTTTTGTTTTTATTGCCATATTTTAAGAATGAAAGAAAATGAATTATATGTATATATGTCCAAAATATCATTATATTATCATTATAATGTTTATATATATATATATATTATAATTTCACTAAAACCATCCTTAATAAATTCAATGTAACGTGTGAATGAATCATATCGCTTTGAGGGGAGGTAGTCAATATATCCTCAAGCGAAATTAAAATATTTACACAAAATAGTATGTAACAAATATATTTGATTTAAATTAAATAAAAACAATTAATTTCATAATATATATAATATATTAAATATATATTTATATTCTCTACAATAATTTCTACCATGATATGATCTAAGGGGAAAAAATGAGAAATCAGTATTTAGTAGAAGCAGTAGTTCACAATACACATAAATAGTATATTTATTTCCCATTATATGGATGTTATTTTATGTTTAGATCTAAATATTATCCTAAAAAATTCCTATTATATTGAAGAAACTTTTGTTTTATACAATAAGTTAAAAAAATATTATAATGGGGTGGACAAGGAGAATTAAATAAAATATCAGGGGAGAATGTGTTACCTCTTCATCGGGCAAGTTCATTAGGTTTTTTTATAAAAGTATTATCTACAAGAAATTATGACAAACTGGTGGATTCATGAGAAAATTCCAAATTTTTTTGAATTATATTGGGATGATATATACCAAACCTATATGGTTTTAGATATATGATTAAGAAGGTCAGTTGGTGGCCTTTATTGAGAAGGAGATGTGGCGATCTTGTAAATATTTGAAGAGATAATTACACGAATACTTCTCTTGTTGAATGAGGAGAAAATAATGACAATAATATTAGAGAAGGAATTATAGGGTCGAAATATTCCCAGAAAATGGATTTTTACTAGTTTATAGGTCTTTTGGGCCTTATGATTTTGGTTCAATCCCTTATAAATCTTAATTTAATGATAATGGATGTATTTAATTTTAATCCCATTTACTAAATATTTGGGTTAATAAATTACATTACCAATTTAGACATTATAAATTATGAAGTCTCAAATTTTTTGATCCTTTTTTAGAAATTAAAATCAAATAATTGGTTGAAATTAATTTATCATTAATCTCGTAGTTGGGTCGACAATGAATGTTTTTAATGTAAAAACATTGAAATGTTAGAAATGTTTTTATAACCATTATTAAAGTGAAATTTATCTAAATTACCTAAATTGGTTAAATTTATAATAATATTATATAATTATACATTGAAAAAATTTTAAATTCATAATTTATCTTTATATATAAATTAGATGAAAATTCATTTTTGAACAAAAATTTATTATTTTTAACCCTCCATTAACAAATAAAACCTTAGAGAAATATATCAACTAACTATCCTAACCAAATACTAATGTTTTTATTTAAAATATGATGTTTATTTTAATATATAATATTTATAAATGTCACAAAATTGGGATTCAAAAATGGTTATCCATTAAAAGCCCATAAAAATATATTTATAAAATTATATGTTTTTATGCAGAAAACTGAGATTGATCATATCTTATGTATATCAAATCAATTGAATGAGAACCAAAAATATTTTAATAAATATGAAACATATATTTTACTTCAATATCAATCACTAATTATATTCAATATCATTTTTCAGGGTAATTAAAATTGTGACCATAAATATAATAATACATCCTAATACATTCAATCGATTTTAATATTCATTTATAATTAAATCATTAAATAAAAAATCATGTTATATTTTGTAAACAATATATTTTCAGAGAATAGTTAATAAAATTAATACCCATTAATATATCAACTATTTTATATCTTATTATAGTATATAATCATATTTTATTCATATATTATTATTCTGTAAACCTCAGTCTTGCATGTTACATAGTACATAAAGGAAATTCATTATTGTGTGTAATGAAAGCTATCCTCAATGTTTTTTTATAATTAAAGCTAAATCTTATCCTACATTTTGTGCATGATTATAATTTTTTTTATTATAACTCTAACAATCCATAGAGATTTAATATAAAATAATTCATCTTCATTGTTGCGTAAAATGAAAAATATCAGCAATATTAAATTAATTTGAAAGAAATAATTTAAAAAATTTTATGGGACTTAAATATACCCCCCCCTAAATATGAATTTTCCCCCTAAATTACAGACCGGTTATCTATCATCTATGACATGAGTGTTTCATTCTTAAAAACTCACATCATACAAATGAATAACATAACCTCCCTTAAAAAGGGAAATTCGGAACTATAATGGTTACCCATATAAACATATAACATGGTTTCCACATATGAGAACATTTGATGGGAGTGAGTATTGAACCTGGAGGAAAAGTGTAAATATTTATACGGATTGATAATGTTCATAAATAACAAACAATTGAATGATAACATTAGTTCTTAGGGCCTCAATGTCCTAAATATTTATTTATTAAAAAGGAAATCATTTCAACAAAATTTTGGTATTATGAAAACTCATTTTATTTTGATCATTATTCTAACATTGATTAATTGTTTTATAAATAATAAATTAATAAAATATTATCATATGATATATTTATATACACAAAATTTAATTCTCTAGATGTCCATTTTTCAATTTATAATACATCTATTACATCATGAAATGTATATCCAAAAATTAACCTTTATTAGTAAATTGTTAAAATGTACTTTTAGCATATGTTATGGCCCATAGAAGAATGAAATATTTAACTATTCCTTGTAAACTATTATTCAAAATAAAAAAATTTATTAAATTATTACGTAAACATGACATGTAAATCTACTGGTTCATCATTAATAATTGTTTAGCAAAAAACATTACACAATAACCAGGTCATATTGTAGTACTTTGGTGGGTTTGAAACCCCTATCGTCCCTCAACCATTGTTTCAAAACCCATATCCTTGTTGTACATTAATGGGTTTCACCCAATATACAATATGAACTTTTCAAAAACCACAGTAACATAATTTCCAAAATATGATTTACATACTTTAAAAAGGTTAATCATTAAATATCACATTATGTATGGTTTTCAATACAACCTTAATACATAAATACTTTATCTGATTTGTGTCCTAACATTTTCATGAGTGGTTAACTAGATAAACATTATAAAGGATGAAAAATCAAAATAGTATAAGGAAGGTTGGGGAATTATGTTAACATTGATTCCCCCATGTGTCATCACATAAAAAAATGTGAATACATTCATCATATATTCTATTTAAAACATGTTCATTATATGAATTTCCATAAATCCTTATTGAAAAATTAAATGATTCAAAATGATAACTCACCCTTTATTGCATAAATATTATCTTATCTTAACAAAAAATTTGTATTGGATTCTTGGGTTCATCCTTGTAAATCTATAAAATCAACATGATTTTATTAATCCAAAATAAATGTATTGTAGAAAGAAGGTCATGAAATATTTTTAACATTGATTCCCCAATGTTTCGATACATACCATAAATGTGAATACCTTCATCATATTTTTTCTTCAAAAACATATCCATTATATGAATTTCCATGAATCCTTTTTGAAAACATAAATTATTTGAAATGATATTCACCCTTTATTCCCAAAATAGTAACTTATAATAAATAAATTTATATTGGAAGTTTGGGTTCTTACTTATAATTCAATAAAATTAACATGATTTTATTAATCTAAAAATCATTTAGTGAATGACAATAAATTCAAAAACTCATAAAATATTCCACAAAATGATGAAAAATATTTTCATATATATTTTTTTTATAAAATCCCACAAGATATTATACAAAATAAAACTCCCTTGTTACCAAGGTTCACATGTAATATAGCTATTGAATATTATATATCTTTTTCCTTGGATATAATAGGTTCTTGGAACCGATGACTATTATAAAACCTTTAATTTTTTCATTTTTTTGTGAAATTCCCAAACTCCCTACACCTGATACACTGTAGTGTTGGATTAGAATAATATGGTGTTTTCTTATTTTTTTAATCATAATATAACTTTTTTCAATCACATTGACAATCAAATTCTTCATTTTCTTCATTCCCACACTAAAAGAATTTAATATTCCAATTAATACAATTTCCATCTTGCTTCATTCCACACAAATAGAACAATGGAATGATAATTTTCATATCTCCATGTTTTTTTTATTATTTTAAAACTATCATCCTATTCTTGATAAAACAATTATATTGTTGAATAAATATAATATCTATTTAATATTTTATTAAATAATTCACTATATCTCCACAGCTACTAACGTCTCTTATGTACATTTCCATTTTTGATACTTGGATTTAAGCCACTGATGAAATATCTCAATGTGAATTTATGGTTGTATGACAATTCTTCTCTCCTACATCATATGTCTTGTGACAATATCCTCATAGGGAATAACATATTCATCATCATTTATTTCCAACTCTAGTAACTTCTTTCCAATCATCAAATAATGAATATAAGAAAATAACATATTGAAGATTATTATTTTGAACTAATACCAATACATGGATTAATTATTATCTTGATTCCTCATATTCTTTATTATATTCCACCATTGATCTGATTCAAATTCTCACAAATAAATAACAAGAATTAAATTCCCATGATTCGAACACGAAATAATAGGTAATATATTATCAGATCTACTGATCCAATGTTTATAAATAAATTTGGATTATTAATCCCATTGAAATTTGGTGGATGTTTTATCATAAAGGAATGTATTTAATATTCTTCCCTCCTTTGATCGTTTGAAATTCCATCATTATTCATATCTAGAGAAATTTGTGTGACTATAAGACTAAGGCTTATTATTCCATTTAACAATGTAGTCAGATCCTATAGAGAAGAATCAATTTATTTCATGTTATAATAACCATTAAAAGAGTTAATTTCTGTTCATTCATTGACTACATCAAAAATTCATAGAGTAAGAAACACATATCATAGTGAAGAATCCCATAATCATGAAAAGTAAAATTCAATACGTCTATGTAATGATACCTTACTTAATATATGAAACCTTAGATTTATCCAAGATTTTTCATAGAAAAAATTTATTTAAAAACATCATGAGGGTTCATTAATATTTTTATAATTCCCAATGGATCACCTCTAGGATTTTTTAACCGGGTGTGTAGCATGGCTCACTTTCGCGTACCAGATGACCCTATGTCAAGACAAAAATATCAAGGAAATTTTTTTACCCCTAGGTACATTTATGCCCGATCCACATCCACTTATAGTATCTAGAAAATGAAGTATTTCTATGAATCCAATATCTCTATCATTCACCAAAATTCTAGGATATGTTTCTAAATGTTAACTCATTATTTTATTTTTCCATCACGATAAACCTAATTATATCATTATAAATAGGCCAATATTTCTAACCATTATTTTCACATTCTTATTTCAAAATATTGAATAAATCGTTCCTTTGATACAATCTATTGCGACCCAGGCATATCATACTTGTATGTTACATCATCTGAGATAATTATTCAGTACATTACAAAAATACATTCCCAAGGACCATAATAATTTTGTGTCATTGAAATCATGGAAATCAAAATCTTCTATCCTATTGAAATATCATCAAAATCACCCATAAATATCTCTACATTTTGTATGTATACCTAAAACCATTCTTTATAACATAGGGAATGGAAACATAAAAGTTGGTGAGAGTACATGCTCAATAATAGTAACAAGGGAAACATGTTAGAAAAAACATGATTTTATGTGTATGAGAATTTGATCGCAATATTATTATATCATACCCCGCATATGAAAGACCAACAAACACGAGAAATGGAATAGTGATTTTTTTTTCAGAAGACATGAATCATTAAAAAATAAACCTTATTATCTATGAAATCATAATTATGGAATAAGGCATAGGATCAGTGGAATACATATAATAATACAAAATGTTATGTTAAGGCAAACTACCAAGGCCATTATAATATGTTATGTTTGTGATATGACTCGTGTACCTGCTTTAGACTTGGGATAACAACTCTTATACACTCCTAATTTTAGGATTGTGATAAAACCTATGTACATTCTTATTTTTAGGTTTGAGGAAAAACTAGTGTCCCCTAATAATTTTAGTCGTGGTATATGCACCATGTACCATCATGTTTTTTTGTCTGGGGCTATATCCATGTACCAGAATTCTTTTAAACAAGGGATAAAACCCATAAAACTTTTTGTTTCCGAGCATAGGAAACAACACATGAATACTATGACCTCAAAAAAAATTAGCATTACCCAATGAATTATAGGGAGATATAGGTCCCACCAATCTTATAACAAAATTATTCATATATTTTCCACAAGATAATAAGTCATTAATTATATCACAACACATAAAAAATGATAGGTTGTATAAAATTTAAATCATAACCCATGAAGTGAAATGAGAAACATTAAAATTTCATCACATCCTATCATAGAGAAAGAGATAGGTTTGATAATCACAACAAGAGTGAAAACCAGTTTAACGAAATGTGTATCAAAAGTATATAACATGTGGAACTAAAAGGGGGGTCATAGGTTTCACTCCATCAAAGCATAAAAAATCATGAAATAATATTAATTGAACCATTGGATCATTTTATATAAGGTTAATAGTAACATAAATTGATTTTATATTCAATTTATAATAACATGGAAATATATTTTGAAAACATTTCTTAAGATAAATATATTTCATTATTTTCAAATGATATTTAAAACATAAAACCATTTAAAATCCATTTTACATTAATACTTATAATAAAGTATTGTAATCTCTTTCGAAAAAATTTCAATGAAAATATCACTGAATTATTTTAATAAAAAATTTAATACTAATGATGAAAAAAAATCATCAAATTATTGACTATGGGTACAATTATACATGTCATGTGAGGTAAAAAAAATAATATTCTCTTTTTCGTAGTAAAATCATTAGAAAGAATGCCTTGTTTAAAAAGAAAAAAAGAATATTCATTTGAATAGATTTATTAAAATAAAAATAAGAAATAATTTTATTTTAATGATAATAATATATTATATAATATTCATGGAAAACATTTTTATAAAACATGGTTTTGTGAAGGAGCATATATTTATGACCAAAGAGAGGGTAAATTTGGGCTTTCATAAATACACTTTGGTAACTATATTATTTAAAAATGGGTAAAAAATAGTAAACATATAATATTAAATCATGAATAAGAAAATGATCATTACATTCATAAATTTTATTAAGATATGGATCATAAGTTTTCATTAATCAAAACATGAACATAAACATTCATGAAAAGTGATGATATTGTTTCAATAATATTTTACTAGTTGGAAATTTTTAACCATAATCCACATACAATAAATTAAAATTAAATTATGATTAGAATATTAATATAATATGTAGATTCATTATATAATATTTGAAAGGTAGTATATACACCAAATTAAAAAATATAACTACATAACATGGCATTTGTCTTAAAGAGTAAAAATTGAGACGAAATTATTTTACAAATTTAGTATCATTTGAAACATAAATCCAAAATAAGATGTTCATAAAATATAAATTTATAAAACGATAAATTTATGTATAATAATAATAGAATACATCCATTGGAATTATACACACCTTTTATATGTCATGAGTGATGAATAAGTCATGTATCTCTGAGAAATAAAAATTGATATGAAATCCTCTACCATGTGTCTTGACTCTTGTAGTACTCATTCAAACCACATGCATAATAAATATAATTTTTTAACTTATTATATAGAATCATGTAATAATATAAAATAAAATATATGTATTTATATTGACTTTATGTTACCCTCTTGTTAACAATCATATGTTATGGATTCACTTTGGGTAACATGCACTTTGTGTTACATATGTGTCTTAATATTTAATAGCATCGATCCTTATACATATATCATAATATAATAATGTAAATAATGTTATAAAAATCATTTATATTAGTTATATTTGTATTATAATAATATATTCAATATATATTTATTAAATGGAATACATCATTCATGGAGAGGGTAAGCTGTAGATATGTATGAATATTGTTTTGGGTTTTACTATACATTTAAATGAATGAAATGAAATGGATTATATTTATATATAAATATAATTTAATTTAATTATAATTATAATTCATTTAAATCTTATATTTTGACTAAAATAATCATTATTTTGTTTAATGTAGTTTGTGAAGGAATCACATCACATTAAAGGGACAATAGTCTACACATCCTCAAATAGAATTATCATATTTACACTAAATAGAATGAAAAAGTGAAATGTGTTGTAAAAGAAATAAATATTATTAAATATATCAAATATATACAAAAAAATAGAAAAATAGTTTCAATAATAATTTCCACCATGAGAAGCAGTAGTAGAAAAAATTAACAGTCATAGTTTAATAAGTCAGTAGTTAACCGTACATGTAAATAGTATGTTTGTTACACACTATATGAAGGTGTGTAATTATAGGTATAAACATAGAAAATAATAACAATATATATAGGATAATGGTTTTCTATGTAGGAATGAAATAAAAAAATTTGTTGGGTATGTAAGGTTATTAATTTGAAGGACCATGGGAGAAAGTGTTACCTCTTAATCGGGTAACTTCATTCAATTTATGCCAAAAATAATTCTTGGAAGAATTTTTGACCAAATGGATTCATCATGTATTAAGGGAGGGATGTTGGAATGTGGATTTTGTATATATATTCAGAACTTTTTTTTTCTGAGAGGTGTGATGATGGGGGAGAGTTGGTGGCCTTTTATAGGGAAGGTGGAGTGACACTAATGTAAAAATTTTAAGAGAGAATACACCCACGTTTTGTATGTTTCATGTGGAAAAATAATTATATAATTTGAGGGAGAGGAAGTATAGACTTGATATATATCCAAAAATTGGATTTTGGACAAGTCTATAAGTCGTTTTTTGACATAAGGTTATGGTTTTATCCTTTATTATACATAATTTAACCTTAATCAATGTAGTTAATTTTAATCATTTTGACTAATATTTTTTGTCGAAAACTAAAGTTACCTATTTAGATATTATAAATTATGCTTATTTTTAATATTGACTCCATTTTTACAAATTCCAATTGAAGAATTGGAATAAATTAATTTAAAATTAATCTCGTAGTTTGGTCGAAAATGCAGGTTTTTATTGTAAAAAAATGAAAATGTTTTATATGTTTTTTTACAAATGTGTAAAAATAAATTGAACTAAATGACTTAAATTGTGTTTATTGGTCAAAATATTATATAATTAAACTATTAAACAAATTTCTTATATAATTTATCTTTGTAAATAAATTATATGACAAATATTTTTTGAACTAATAATTATTATTTTTAACTATTAATTTAAAAATGAAACCATACATTAAAATACTAAAAATTAATCTAAAACTGATTTTTATGTTTCCCTTTTATAGGTGGTTTTAACTTTAAGATGTAAAGTCTATAAATGTGCCAAAATAGGTTATAAAATTGATTCACAATTAAAAAGAGGTTAAACTATATTAATAAAATTATATGTTGTATGCCTAAAATTTGGTTTGTTATTATATGATTTTGATCAAATATATGGAATGAATATAAACACTATTTGAGTGAATATAAAACATATTTATTAAATTAATATCACATAATAATATTATTTTATTTAATTTATTTGGTTATAAAAACTTTCTGACCATAAAAATAATAATTCTTTCATTTACATTCAACCAGTTTTTAAATTCATTTATAATTAATTTATAACCCATGATTTCATTTTATATTTTTCAAACCATATATTTTAATAAATTAGTTACTTATATTATTAACCTCTAATTTAACCTCTATTTTATATCATATTATATTAAATAATTATATTTTAATAATATATTATTGTTTGTTAAACCTCAGTCTATGGAGTTATTAATGTCATCGGGGAAATTTATTGTTGTTTGTAATTCAATATAACCTTAGTGTTCCATATTGGGAAAGCTAATGTTTATCTAGTGTGTTTTTCATGAATAACAAGGTTTTTCTTCTAATTAAATAAAATCATAGTGATTTGTTTTAAAAAAATTAATCTTTAGTGTTGCGTAAAATGTGAAATATCAAAAAGGTAAAATTAAATTGAATAACTAATTTTCCAAATATATTCGTGATACACATGTTCTTCTTCTAGGGGTGGGAAGAGGTATTGGATGTGTCTGGTTGACCTATCGACTAGATTCCTCCAACAATCAGGCTCTTTCATAGAAACCCAATAACCCACCTAGATTTTTTGAGTGATAAGGTTAGGGACTAGTTAAGTATAGATTTTCCCCATGAACATTGTTATTATATTCTCTTGAGTAAGTATCATATTTACTAAATACATCATGCACATCCACCAGAAGATGATGATTGTGACATAATCATCAAGAAATTGGTTCCACATGAATTGGATGGAAATTACTTTTTTGAATGTGGTGGATCATAATAGGTAGTTTATCTTCCTATGAAGGGATCCCAATATACTAATGTACTATATGGGTAACTGGTGGTTCCAAGAAATTTTAGGTCCTTCAAATATATAAAGGAAATATAAGAGCGTATTGGCCTCCTATATATTTTGGGTTCTCGATAGGGACCTTCACCTTGAGATCCTTTTGTCCAAATGTAGTATTGGTTTACCAATCTCATTGAAAGAGGAAAAATTCAGGTTTCAAAAAATATAGGGTTTCTTTCATGTCATCCATCCATGTTGGGTACAACATTCCTTCCGGTGGGATCTCCACATGTCACATCCAACAAGATTTGAGCTGAGCAGTGAGAGTATCTATAAAATCATTTTATTGGGGCTCCCTATATTTATGAGGATCAACAATAATCAGTGAATTGATAGTTACATAAACTCGGTATGAATGATCAATAGAACATGGGGTTACTTGATCTAGGTCTTCATGAAGGTTATCACACTTCTCAGTTAGATTCAGTGACACGTATCTTTTTTATTTTCCATTCACTATGTACATATCATTATCATGACATGCGGGATCATCATACTCGACTGGGAGAAACTAGTTAAGGAGAACATGTGGCTTCTCTTGAGGGGGTGAAATAGGATCTTATCAAGTAGTGACTGCATCCAGTTGTCACCCAACAATGATATCGTCGATGATGATCTTTTGATCTGAAACATATTGAATTAATTTTTTATTATTTTATGGAACTCTATATTCTCTAAAAAATAATATGGATATAATGTATCTAGAGGTTGTTGACTGTATTAATATTCCGACTAGTGGGAAACAATGCAGAGGATTCATTAGGATGAATTTTTTTCCTTTGTTTGTGATGAGGACACTTGTATGAGGGTTTGTTTGATGTTGTGTTGCCTCACATGGTGGTTTTTTCTGTTTAGTAATTTATATTAGTGCACCATATATTGGATTACTCGAGGAATTACCCGACTACTATCACAATACATAGATTAAAATCTGTAATATCATTGGGTCAATCCGGACTTCATAATATTTGGATGAACTATAGCATAGTGTACAATCCGCAGTCCCCAAATTGCACATGTGGGGACTGTAATTACCGAACGCCAGAATCCAAGAGGCGGTGCATTATTTTAATTCATTGGCATGACTACAAAGAATCACATCCTGAATTATCGACCAATTTAGCTGTATTGGATAATAGATTACATAAAAGAACTTAGAATTACAATTTATAACATAGAATAATTCATAGATAATCATTTTATAATTCCATTATTACACTATTTTAACCATGACTATCAATAATAATATACTTCTTGGAATCTTTGGAAAATAAATCATAAAAAAGGGGTGAGATGAAATGCTCAGTTAAGGAAAATAATTAAATAGAAGGAATAAAGTTTTAAGGTAAGATGTTTAATAAAAACATAATCCTTTTAACATAAACATCCACATAATATGGATAAAATAAATCAAAAAATACCATATATATAAGAATATGGATTTTCTACTAGTCTAATAATCAAATTTAATAACTTATATTATAATAGAGAACCACATTATTTCGTATATAATAATTTTTACGTTAATCCCTTGGGCCAAGACCGTTCACAAATATTCTGTTGAGGCCTTGTTTAAATACTCTAGATTTTCTAATAAGACCTACAAATGCATTGAGGGGCGATAGAAAGTCTCACCCGTCAATTACTAAGTCCAATTCATTCAATAGATGAAAATTTTGAAACAAATGAAAAACATTTGTATTAAAACTAGAATACCAAATTTTAATACTTTAATAGTTATCCATTAATGGTATAAAAATAACACATCGAAAGTAAAACTTAATAGAAACCCATTAATATAATTTGTAATTTTTTATCATCATAAAAATATTTCAAAAAATAATAAAATCATAAAAATTATTGTGACATAGACAGAAATAATTAAATAAATTCATTAAAACTATTAGGAAAAAATAGTCCTTTTACAATAAAAAATTTAAATGGAATGATATTTTAAAATAAAAAATTTCTTTCGAAATTAAACATGTACTATTTCAAGGGAATCATAAAAATGGTAATTCAACATAATTTTAGAAATTATCCAACGGCGCTATATAACATAAAAAATTCTTTCATTATTTTGTCAACACCGTCAGAAAGTACCTCGATTAGTGAACAAACGAAAAATTCCCTTCAAAGTATTTTATAAAAAGTCACACATGAGTCAAATTGAGTTTATCCAACCATAGGATTATAATAAAACATTTTATCAAAACATTTTTTGAAACATATACATGGATGATGAAGATGTCCAAAAATATACTTACACATCAACAACCTCAAATATTAATTAGATTGTGATACTAGCCCTTATATTAGGTCTGATAATCTCTGTACGTGACTAAAACTGAGTATGATATGTTTAAACATATTATAAACAAATATTATAATCATAATAATATTTATGATATCATAGTTGACTCTTTTCTGAAAATATAGTACATCTTTATTATCAATTCATAGTTAATGTATCATTTTGAATAATAATCGCTTTGTTTACCTTATGTGTTTTGAGTATTTATTTGTGATCCTATTACATAGATAAATATTTACATAAATTAATAATGTATAATATGATATATATATATATATATTTCATAAAAATATATACATATATATATAAAATAAAAATATATAGGAAATGGAATTCACTGTTCATGGAGATGGTAGGTCGTACTTACGCTTAAAGGAGGATTCAATTTTCCAAACATATGAAAGTAAGTGAATGAAACATATGTATATATATATTCCAGTGTAATTATTATGCAATATATTTCATAATTATTAATAATATATATTCTTATAATCATTCTTTTATAGTGAACATGGAAGATCAATCACATCGCATTGTGGATATGGTAAGTAGTACGTACTCACGAGCGACATTATTATTTCATTAATGGATAAATGGTACTGAATAGGAAGGAATATTATATTTAAAAAAAATATCATGGTTTAAATATTATTTAATTCCATTATATTCATCGTTATACACATTGAAATAAAGTGTACATGAAACACAATTTACATCAGAGCTTTGTGACGGTAAGCTATACATACACACGCATGGTGGTATTGTTTTTCATAGCATGTGTTAAAAGAGGAATATTATTATCCCATAAAATTAGAAATATTTCATCATATATAATTTGGTTTATTTATTATTTTAGTATGGTATCAAATTAGTAAGATTATGTTAAATAAATAACGATCTTTGAAAGAAGGAATAAAACAATTTATTCTCTTTCGAGTGTCTCCTTTGGAATTTCACAAAAGAACCCATTATGTTCGATTTTGGCACAATTTGTTTCCTCAAAGATTAATTTATGGATTTTTAGAAGTGATTTGGGTATGGTTTGGCCTATATATAGGTCATTGGATGTGTGAATTAAAGATAATGGGAGGTCCCCTTTTATAAGACATGTGAGAGGAACATTAGGAAAAACATGAAAAATTGATTTATTGTAAAATTATTTTCGGTTTCTAATATCTTAGAAATCAATTTATTTCTTGGATAATATGATTATAGGTCGAATGCCTCTCAACAAATTGGTTTTTGGCTTGTTTTGGTCGTTAAATTAACACTACCTTTTAGATTTAACCGTTTTTAAAATAAATTAACTCTTACTATGTAATCATGTTGTTTTATTTTACAAGGTTAATATCATTAATATAAAATTCAAAAAGAACATAAAATGTATAATTTATGACATTTATGAAATTATATATGTTGTTTTTCTAAATCATTAATTTTTATGATTTTTATACCATTTAATAAAATATAATTTTTTCTAAAAACTGATTTTTTTTTCAATTTTGATTATATATAGTAATTGATTTTTGATAAAATCATAGAATATTGATTCATCCAAAAAAAGAAATCAGGTTTTACCTAATCTGTCAATGTTCACTTGAAAGTTTTTAGATAGAATCAAAAGTGTCATTTTACATTTATTTTAATATTTATAATATCATTTACTTTAATCATTAATTAATAATGTAATTACTTATCATTATTGTGTCCTAAATAAATATAACTATTTATTTTTTAAAAATTAAAAAAAATAAAAGATGTATGAAATATTCTTAGATTTCTAATAAATATTTATATTTTAATTAAATTTACAATTATGATGATATTAAAAACCTGTTTTGTTATTAAAACTTCACTTTATAACATTTAACTCAACTTTAAATAAAATAAATTAAATGTTGTATTCTTACCCAAGTGGACCAAAATGGATAATATTTTTTTCCTAAGGATGTTTTTTTTCGAGAAACACTTATCCAATTTAATTAGGACATGTGTTTTTGTAATTTTATATTATTATAAAATAATTTTTACATTTAATTCACCTAATTACTTTCAACTCTTGGTTAATAAAATTCAAAAATTATTTATCACCAAAAATGATTTTCATCCTATTTAATAAAATTACATGCAGATGACAACCGTGTATATCAATGTTTTGAAAGGAAATTCATAGAAGCGGTAAAATTAGGTTTTATGAAAATTTAAAAATTAGCCTAAAAGGTGGGTAAAGAAGATAAAAAGTTAAATAAAATTTTATAAATATAATAATATTATAATATGAATCCAATGAATTACATTAGTCTAATATAGGTATTATATATCTATTTTCACATTTCAATAAATTAAAAATAAATATTCGGTTTAAAACAATAACATTGTGTTTTTCACAATTAATAAAAAACTTATTGTTTTCAGAAAAATAATAATAATTCACCGTAAGATAATTTTGATATTCCAAATCCAAAAATTATGTCCATTTTGAAAAAAAAAATTAATTAAATTTCAAAAAAAATAGTTATTACTATTCGAAAAATTTGTTCAAATGGCTTGTTTGTTTGGCCATGGTGTGCTTGAACCTAGTGCTGCGTAAATCCCACACTATTGAATTATTTAAAAAAGAAGCATAATGTTGAAACATGGGTTTTTATAGGGACACATATTCCAAGATTCTACATTGTACTATAAGGATCTTAATGCATATTTATCACATGATCTAGTGGTAACTGCTAAATGTATGATGGTGATCCAATGTGGGTGATGCTGACTAAACTATGTCGCACTACTGATCAATGTTTTTGATGTGCTCTTGGCCACCTGGATAGACTAACTGATGTTCATTAAGAAAATTTATCATCATCCATATAGTCTTATGGAAGCATGCAATCAATCCCTTAGTGAGAAAGTAAATTATATCGATGATGGATGATTCATTCGACAAGAATACCACTTCTAACTGATGAACCTCTAGTGTTTCTCATATACTGCCCTACTAGGATGTAGGGCGTAACTTTTAGTTGGACTAAGAGCCAATCGATGTTGGCCAAGAGGTAGATAGAAACAATTATATGGACTTGTTTTTCGGCTAGTCAGATAGTGGTGCTTCCACTATATGGTTTATTACTTTATTTCATTTTAGTTCATCTCTCAAGGTGGTACCAACTACATCATATCATTTATATTGGTCCGGGTGTTCACCACTACCTCATGTTTGAGTTGAATAACACTCTTTGGTGACTCAACATGAGGTCCTTCATCGACCCCATTGTAGAATATTTATCTAAGATCATGCGTAGAGGTGGAGACTAAAATTTATGATAATTGAGTTGGTTGTACTATGAGACCATTGAAGGGATACAAATATTCACCCATCATAATGAAACTATTTAATTATTAAGGGGTCCATTGAATTTAATAATTCATGGATAATGAATTTCACATGATGGTCCCCTATCTAAGATGATAATTTTGAAAATTGCGGTCAAGGCTCCATCACTAATTCTCCTTACCCCTAAGAATTAGTGATGTGTATGGGGTTACAATTACATTACTCTTCCCAACATTTTTAATTCAAGGATAGTGTTTTTCATTTATGCTCTGGGATGGTACATTAGGGATGAGTAGTTCTTCAGAACAGGGAGTACCTCCATGACGGTAGGTGGTAGAGTAGGGTAGTACTCTTCTTTGACTAGTTGGGCTATAGGGGGGCATGTATCAGTTATCATCTATATGAGGAGGACCTCAATGTTGACTAGTTACATATATGGGAGGATCTCCACACTCTCTATTGATGAAAAATGGAGAACATTTTGTTTTATCGATGTGGAGATGTCTAGAAGCTCATTGTTTACTAGTGTTAATGGAAGAAAGAAAAATTCTATACTAACCGTTTGAAGTTCAAGGAGGATATTCTAATTGATCAATGCTAGGGTGGGAGGGACCTATGTTTGAGATATTGGAAACATGGAGAGGGAATCCATATAAAATTTGGAAGGAATTGGGAGGAACTATGCTCTTATTGGATATGGCATGAGGAGTACCTCGTTGCTAGGAATTTTCGGTACAGGGAGTAACTCTGATCTAATTAGAAAACAACCATGGACAACATATAATTTGATCAGTGTAAACATTGAGAGGACCTCCATGTTGGTTATTGATGAAGATGGGCCTCTTTATTGATCAGTTCTATATTGGGGAGGACCATTTCTTGAGCTTGTAATGGTATGATGAGGTCATTCATACTAATTGGATTCGACAATAAAATAGTCTCCATGTTGAGTAGTCATAGAGTCACAAGTAGGAACTCTATTCTTTTTGTGAGAGTGGGGAGGACCTATTATTGGGTTGGTGATAGTCAGGTGAGGACATCCACACTAAAAAAACCATCATAGGTAGGATTTTAATGGATGTCGGTGACAACAGAAATTGTATGTATCAACCCATCGTTCATGAATGATATTTGTAGTCTCGATCCATTCAAGGCATGGATGGATTCCCACTCACCTGTGGAAGGGATTTGGTAGAATGTGTATATGGTGGTAGGGGAAGTTGTAGATATAGAAGATAATATAACTTGATGAGAATTCCCCCAGGTTTTCACACAACTTTGGCATCAGGTAATTTGTACAAGGGACATAAGGGCAGGGTTATAGTCCACATGTTCTTCGACCAGAAGAGTAAGTCATTTCTCTCACTAATGAGTCCTTGTTGGAGATATCCTAGGTGGATCATTGATGTTACTAATTCTTGGGTTCTATCATTCAACCAGTACATTCTCATCATATGGGGTGATTCATAACATCACTTATGGATATATATATATATATATATATAAGAAGAGGTTTATTATTGGATTTGGGATCAACGACGTCATCTATGGCCCTTGGAGGCAACAATCTGCACAACGAACTAATTCCACATAGTCCTCGTGATCCATGGACCCTATAAGAATGACCCCCACAGACTCAATTTGTAATATGTGGTTGTATATCAAATTCCATTTGATAATAAATATGGTTCATATGGGGCATGTTTCATAGTAAATTTATCATAGTTTAGGTCAGGGTAGAGGTCATGTCATGTGTGATTATCACGTTACCATTTATCTGTCCCCTTGGGTTGGAGGAATGGGGTGGTTTGTTTAATTCATCATATGTAATGTAATTAAAGATGATTTATCTATCATTATGCATACAAGGGATGAAATATCCAATTCTCCATCATCATATAATCTTCCATGGTTAGAGAGATAGATAGAGAGAGATTCATATTGATGCTATCAAAGATCATAATTACCAATGTTTAACTACCACAATTCTTGGTGTGTTTAATGACACACCAAATATTTTATTTCTATAACTTAGAACCAGATAGTTGGATATGGTGACACGCTAATATTCAGATGTCTTCAAACACTATTTGTCCACATTTGAGGATGTTAGTTACACAATAAGTTCACAATTCCAGTTTTGGATTCTTTCCCCTAGGCTCCACTCCTTTCATGATAATTTGCATTGGTGTGCTTTGTTACATGGAATTATTTCTTTCCATGGGTGGGAATCATTCATCACATTCAACTGTGATGTATTCAACATGATCAAAATGCGATTTTGCAATGTCGGTTAATCCATCCACGGATTCCAAAATTGAAATTATATCACAGTACTATTATCCCTTATAGTGTTATGTCATATTCATGGAGCTCATTCCTAATTCAAAATCATTAAAGATGTCGGTTAATTACACTACTCTAATATGAAAATTCTTGTGGGGCATGACAAGGAAAATCTTTTGTTCATGAGAATACTTGTGTTGGGCATCACTAGAATTTTTTAATGCATAAATCAATGGTCACATGTATTGTTAATGTGACGAGGGAATCTCATAGTGGAATCTTAGTTCAAGAACACTTTGTATTCAGTTTCTCTCACATGGTATTTAACACTTAAGTAGTATAGAATTCATGTTTTTAACATCACACATCCCATGTTTTCATGTGGTAGCTGACACCTTGGGAACATATCTTTTAAATCCTCCACCTTAGGGATCCCATTCATAACACGATAAATTTATATGTTGGAAAGAAGATTTAATTCTTGCGGAGATAAGGTTGATTGAAAAATACACCCCAAGAGTCGGTTCAAGAAGACTCATTCCTCAGAGGAAACATGTCACATCATAATTTTTAATAGTGGATAGATATTAACAGCATGTGCGAGTGAATTTTTTAGTGTTATACCATAAAAGTAATGTGTCTCAGCATGAAGGTTGATAGATCAGAACTGGACCAAGGATATGTGTTCCATAAAGGTATGATTTCACACAATGATGTTTGATTATTACACCCATGGATTTGGATCATTGAGGTACATAACTAGTAGGGAGAAACATAGATTACCATTGGTTAGAATTGAACCTTATGGAGGCATCCTACCTACACTATTTATAAGTTTGAGTTAAAAAACCATCTAGTTCAATGTAGTAGTTTATGGTCACATGACCGGATGAGTCCATGAAATGTGAGATTATGTGGTATAGATTTTCATATCATGAATGAAGTGTAGATGAGGGATTACTCATGAAAATTCCCTTCACGATAGGATTTCTCATCAATGGATTCGGTGTGGGGATTATTCATGGAATATGCCTAATTGACCAACAAAATCTGTGGATTTCTATATGACTATCAACATCATTCTAGTTATGTGTCCAAAAAATGATTAAATGGATTTTGATTTTAGGTTTGGACCTTAGGAAGTCTATTTAAATATCTATGTTAATTGAAAATCATATATCACGTAGTTAGGATGGTTTTGGGGAGTCCGAAGATGGTGATTGGGATGATTTAAAGGTCCCTATTGACCTAAAATATCACATGAAGAGAAACAAGTATACCATAAGTTCTGTCGTGAAATAATAACAAATGAGAGATGGTGGAGGAATTGTGCATGGAAGCGACCCAAGAATAATGGAATTAAAAGTGTGGAGGATCTATTTCCATGTGAGGAGCATCTCACTCCAATTAAGGGTATGCACTATAGAGACAATCCCATTGCACACATGAATTGAGAATCATGTCCTTATTTCACAAGGTGAGGCCACAATTTTATGTTGTGTTTTGAGGATATTGGTTTGGGAAATTTTATGTCATGAATTATAAATGTGTGGAACTCACTCTTTACCCCATGGGATCACATAAACACCATGCATACGCCATTGGGAGGCAATGTATTTAGTTATTCCACGTTATAATTTTGGGTAAGAGTGTTCACTCCAGAAGATGGATTTTACATGCTAATTTTGAGAATAAAATGGAATTATCTTACCTATGATGAGAAGTAAATGGTATGACAACTCATGTACTAGAGGAATATAGGATATCACATGATAAATCATGACATGAGTTAAATATATATGTAAATGGTTTGAGTTTTACAAATAGATTGATCCCATTCATTTTTTAATGAAAAAAGGGAAAGCCATGAAGATTCCAAGAATTGGTAAACACAAAATTTGTGGTTGTGTTCAATGTCATGTGTGTGCGCAAGAGGAGACTTTGTGAACACCCAACCGGGGATGAACATTTTTGGGGGAGGATTACAGAACTATTGAACTAGTTAGTTAAGGGACTATAAGGAACCTATCACACAAGATTAAATATATTGAGGACTAAATTATTACATGAAGTGATATATGACCATTTTTATAAGTAATAGAGTGGTGGTTCATTTATTGTATGACCACCCTGAACAAAGGGGATGCGCATCTATTTATATTCAAACTATTCTGTATTAGGAATGATTGAATTCCACCATGTTGAGACCTTATGCATCACATCATGCTTTTTACATGCCAATGAGAATATAGGGTTGACATGATATCTTATTTAGATGGAAATAGGTTTATACACTGATTTGTATTCTTATGTACAACAAAGATATCTTGCATGTGGTTTCCTTAACACATTGACGTCCCTTTCTGGAATGTCTGATGATTTTCATCATATTTTCTGTACATGAATCTTGATCATAGATTATCATATTTTTTTAAAATAATGTAAACATCAAAAAACCATAATTTTCATTATGATAATTCTTTTTTGATTCAGATTATGGATTTGAATTTCCCAAAGATGGATGTCTATGGAATCCGTTGGAATTATGGTGACATGTATTGTCGAAAAAATATTCATTATGGTCATTTTACTATGGAAAATTTACCTTTAACATCCTCATTGATTATACAACAATGGTAATCACAACGGAAAATCACTATTAGATGATATTAACTTCACAATATTCTAACAAATATTTCCCTATTTGTATGAAAAATAATTCTAATAATAAATGACATCATTATAAATATATACCATGTATAATTATTCATTTATAATTCCACCATACGTTTTAAGTCATTATAGTGGAGATAATCAATCCATAATTTGATTTTTTCTACTTTTTTGATAATAATTATATGTATCCATTTATAATTGTCTAATAAATATTAACATTAATTTTATCTATTATAAAAATTGATATTCCTATTCTGTAGACATTGATATTCTATTATGAGAATAAATGTTCATTAAAGAATTAATAACTATGAATCATGATAAATAAATTATTTATAAATAATTCATTATATATAAAAGCATCTTTATTATATGTTTTAACACTAATAATTGTATTATAGATCTATTTTTTTATTATTCTCTTCAATGTAAAAAAATAGTTACATCATTAATTGTTCTTCATATTTTATTAGAAATAATAAATTTTACATAATATAAGAAAGTTTCCATATATAAATATAAAAAATTTATAACTAGTGGTTAATATGAGTGAAACATTATTGAGGGTTTCCTTCTAATAATTTCACATTTCCACCCAACCAATATAATCAATGTTAAGAGTTCATATCATTTTATATTCTCCATTATTACATACCGTATCTAAATAAAATTACGGAAAATTATTTTTAAATTATGATATAAAATATAATTAAAAATAATGAATTATTATTAAAATTGTTTTTATTTTTCATTTTATTAGGTCAATAAATAATCATTATGAAAAATATAAATTTCAATGACTTTTAAATAGAGAGAAAAAATATATTAAAATTTCCAAAAAATCATAGATAGGTAATATCATATAATAAATTCCAATAATTTAATCTATATGAATCATTATGTTCCTTATTATTATAATTATAAAACAACTCATCTCGAATTCTAATAACCATGATAATAATAACTTATCCATTGTGGGAATAATTAATATTTATTTGAACCATTAAGCATATATTTAGTATTAATAATTCTATTTAATTTTTAGTTTTTTATTTCTTCCTTTTTTATCATCATTTTTTCATATGAGTTCATTTGGATTACATAAAAACCTGTATGAATATCATTCACTTTATCATTATTGATTACTCAATTATTTAGTGCTTTTTGAATTGAAAACCTATAAATTTTTAAGGAAATTTTGATATCAACAATTGTTTACATTCTCTATACACAACATACCCATGATCCCAGCTCCTTTTAATATTTTCCTTTATTAATTGTTATTGACCATCAATGATTCTTTATTATTATAATACTTTTATATTTAAAATTAAAACTTATTTGTTTATTTTTTATTTATGAAAAAATATTTTATCATTTTCATACATCAAGATATTTATATATTTTTCATTTCATTATATATAATATTTTTATTCAATAAAAATGGTTTTTAAATTTCTACAACAAATTCTTTAAAAAAAACTCTATCATTCACTAAATCCCTCATGGGCGGGATTTATGATTTATTAAATGATATAATCAATTCCACAAGTATGAGTTGATGTTGTAAATAATAGGGGGTGTTAATGTATGAGTGAGGGGAAAGGGGTGTAAACCCTTCTAATTGCCTTTACAAAACATGTAATTTTATCCAATCAATATTATGTTCTTACCATAGAGTTATTCAGCACTTGTAGGTGGTTATTACTTATCCTAGTAGGATCTGATGTGTGTGTCTTTTTCCATTTAATGTATCATCCAAAACATTTATATTTTATATTATAAGTCTTTCTCACTCATCATCTATAATGAATTCAGGTCTCACTTGGGAATCACTTATCTCATTTTCTAATATCAATTCCAATAAATCAAATGTGTTTTAATGGTAATTTAACTAAACTAAAAAATATCCAAAAAAATGAAATCCTTCTACCGAACATAGGGTATGGTGATTACCCATGGGATATAAGTTTATTTTCATAAAATATTAGTTTTATACATATTAAATTTATAATTATTATCTGTTTGTGAGAATAAATATAGATTAAATTTATCCCCCACTATAAATTATGAAACCAATTTTTTTGAAATTGTGTGTTTTAACTAGTCTATTTATAACCATCATATTCAACCACTACAACTCTGACCAACTGTTATCTTCATTTTTTTCTAACTAGTTAAGATAATTGTACAATATAAATTCACATTATATCATCCATTTATGGGAATGTGATTCAAAAAATAGATAAAAAAATTAAGAAAATTTCTTTTATCAATATTTTATAGGATGTCAGTGAATTCATGGATTGGAAAAAAATGAAAAGAATTTTCATATGAAAATCCTAGTGTGACATGATTTCTACCAAACCCATTTTTTAATAAATTTTCAATATTATGGAATTACTATTTTTATTATATATATATTATGGAAAATTTATGGCTGTATACATCAGGGGTCCATCAGATTCATTAGATAAATATAGGATTTTGAGGGTTTAACTTGATCTCTATGAGATTGGAAATTGTTATATTGATGTCTCTTTTCTATATTTATGACCATTTAATGATTTTTCTCAAAATATATTATTAAAAAATAGACTATTATGATGTTATATTATTTTTTACATCATTATTTAATTTTTTTATGTAAAAAAGTTCTTCAATAAAACAATTTAAATTTTACATCTCAGTTTCAAATTGATATTTTCATTCACCAACATCATGTTTATAATTAAATTAACTTGTATATGTGATCTCATGTGTCCAATAAAGGTAATGAAATTAATTTTATCATGGTCTCGAGAATCTAATTTTAATGGGTCTCATTTAATTATTCATATCTTATTTCTCTTTCAAAAAAAAATACAATCAGAATTAGTAATTTTATTGACATGTAGTTAATCCATTGTATCATGGGATAATAATTTAATAAACATATAGTAAATGATTAGTTGATGAGGTGTGGCTATTATTATAAACATAACCATAATCTACACGGCTATGTCAGAGCATGAATAATGGATCCTTTGATAGTGGATCATACACTATGGTACATCCTATACAAAATTAGTCTAAGGAATGGAAAGAATTAAATTTTTTGTGACACGTGATAATTACTCATTGGGGAATGTATCTAATAAATGGTAAATAGGTGTATTAGAAATGATTCGATCTTAATTTCTTCAGTACCCTATAGATAATGTGGTGACAACGGGGAAGAAATACATTGATAAGTCTGCGAAGAACATACAGAATGGGTTGTCTTACATTTAATACACATTGGTAAAGGATATTGTGGATTGATCTAGGGTTTACATGGATTATTAATATCACACAATATGTGACATTAGTTTACATATTGTTTTTAGTATTCCAATACCATAATGTGTACCTAAGAAAACAGCAGCTATTGACCTAGGAACACACATTATTTATTATGTGGTATATACTATGAATTTATTCAGTAACATTAATTGAGCCTAAAAAAAGTACACCTAATAAACCGTGATTATCAAATATCATATATAATTGGATAAAACGTCATGTACACCAATATAAAATGATAATATTATTTTGGGATTCACATCCAACTAAGGATTAATTCCCAGATGATATGTAATATACTAGTATACATGTTATAGATATAATTTACATGATCTTATCTTTGATGGTAAATGTATGTATATAACCTGAAGCATATACACCTTGTTTATAATAGTAAATGACATATATTGTAAAGTTGATAGTGTTTTGAAAAAATTATTTCCTAATTATTATAATAAAAAGAGTGAGATTCCAATTCTTGAATTATTTTCCCCATATAACTAGGTGGTGAATAAATCAGCACCATAAGGATAATATTTTGAGTAATTTTGGATATTTTACATTCCATAACATCATAGATAGGGTGATTGGGTGTGGGAGTGGTTTATTGGGTAGACATGAGATTAGTAACCCCCATGTAAAATCTTTAGTAATACGAATATTATCTTTATGTACCTATTAGAGTAGGAAACCCCACTAAATGATATATTAATGGCTTTACATTCTAGATTATGTCACCCCCTTAGGGGATTCACATCCTATACAATAATGTGAGACTCTTAAATTAGGTTTAGTACCCCATTTCTAACATTCACTCCCCATTGAGGCACATTCCTCCACTGCATGGGATAAAGAAATATTATTTTGGGTCAATGGTTAATAATTTAGATATTATAAACATCATCATGTATTATAGTGTCATTATTTATCAATGAATTTAGTTATTTAAAATATGTGATGTAATGGTCTTTTATAAGTGATGGTACAAATTATATAAAGGAACAATCCACCAGAAAATCATAATTCCACTTAATGATTTCAAAATATTGATATTGGAGTTATGATTATTTATGAATTTTATCATTACTTGTTTTTTTAATATTATCGCATTCATTCAGTGTGTGCCATTATGGATATTTTAATTGATGATTTCGTGGATTTATTTTACATCATTCATCTTTAGATATGTGTAACTTATATAAGGTATATTTACTTCACACATTTAGAGTATTACATAATCTCAATAAAGCTTATAATCTTATACGATATAAACTATCATGGAGTTGAGAAGTGACACTTAGGAATTCCCTTATCATATTGTATCTTACCTATAATTCACATTTGAGATACGTTCATTTATCATAATCACCTGTTGACAGGTATTAGGTGATGCATTTTTATATTTCGTTTTTGGTATCAAGGTGTCTTAAAATAAATGATTATATTCACCAATAAACAAGATTTATTCCCATACATATTATATTCTTGATGGTGTGTCATGCTATTGAGGTTTTGTTTTTGTTTCACATGTAACAAATGAATCATGTTTGCGGAAGACCCTTAATGGTTCTTGGTGGTATATGATAGTGCTCTTTAATTTCTCAAATATCTTAAAAAGTGTTCATTTATAATTTATGTTTTTCATTTTTATATTTGCATTATTTTTTAAGAACATTTCAATTGTATTGACTATCTATTGGGGAATTACCATTTTGAAATAATTTGGGAAGTTATTATCCATTTCAGAAATTTTATATTTTTTTAGATATTTAGATATAAAACATTGATAGAGAAGATTAATATTGTAGAGACCCGGAGCCTGATGTACATTGACTTTACATTACTTTTGCGGAATACTTAGTACATTACAAAAACACCCACACAAGGACCGTAATAGTTTAGTGTCTTTGGAAACTCGGACTATAATCTTCTAATCATGGTGAAAGATCTTCAAAATCTCCCATAAAGATCTTCCTTTTTTTTACCTAAAACCTTTCTTTATATCCTGGGGAAAAGAAAACATAAAAGGGTGAGCTCAAATGCTCAGTAAGGGTAAACAAAATAAATATCAATCACATCATATTCATAAGAACATAACATTTTGGAAATCATAACCTGCAAAAGAGAGAGCATAATTTCATAATCATGGGATAAATCATGGCAGTGAAAAAGTAATCCCAATAATCATAACATAAAACATGAAACATTGTGGCATACACACATAATCATAGAGAATCATTTCTTGTTAGTCAAGACTAATTTCCAAGACTATCTTAGTGGACAAAGTCCCTTTCTGAATCGAGTAACCCTCGTTTCAGTCCTGTTTCACTGAACCGGTATAACCTACCATTCCAGCCATGTCTATCTCATGAGATATAAAATCATTACCCAATTCATTGGAGGGGGATATAGGTCCCACCCATATTATAATGAATCCTTTCTTATGTGTGCCACATAATCATAAACCATACATCATAACGTAACCCATGTAATAAAAATGGGATTCTTAAACAACATGACATCATAAAACAATTCATATAAGATAAAGGAATTCATAAAAATATTTCCATCACAACATAATCAAATCCATGTTATAATAGGGATAAAAACAGAACCCTTTTATTATCTTAGATGGAAAATAATTTTGATAAAGTACTTGAACTCCATTCTTGAGGAAAATATCCCTTCTACTTCAAAAACATTTTTTCTTTCATAACATGTCATACAACATTAAAATAAAAGAAGTTGATTAAAAATAAACTTGAAAACTTGTAAAGGAAGCTTCTTGGAAATAATGTTTTAAAAATCCATTCATGCCGTATAAGTTAAAAAAACATTCTTCGTACTTTTGTCGGAAAAGTCAAAAAGTACCTCGTACGAAAAACGACAAAAGATTCCTTTCATATATTTTACTAAAAACCCACCAAAGGGTAAAATTGGATTTAAACAATTGTAGGTGGATGGAAATAATATTACATATTGATGAAACATGGATGTGGATGATAAAATACACCCCAGTAAATACTTACGAATAAACAATCTCAGATAAAAATGAGATTGTGATATTTTCCCTTACCTTAGGTCCGATTTGCTTTGTACGTGTCTGAAGCTCCTGTATAATGGTTTAAATAATGTCATTGACTTATTACAGAATCATATTCATTGTTATGATATCATATATGGTTCACTTATGACATTATATTACCCGTTTTTTGTAAATTCCATGTTAAAGAAGCGTTTTGGGTAAAATCGTTTCATTTATCGTAGGTGTTTTGACTTGTTGTTCTTGACATAATTATTACTTATATAATGATTTACTTACTTCCAGAATATAAAATATGATTTATATATCATATATATTCAGTATATATATATATAATAGATAGATAAATAAAATGAAAAACACCGTTCATGGAGACGGTAGTCCGTACGTACGCATGAATGCTGTTTTCCTTTCCCTATTGTCTTGAATGGAAGTAAGTAGATGACATAAATATATATATATACATAAATCCAGTAGCTTTATAATGTCATATATTTCATTATTATTTCTTATATATACTTTATAATCATTCTTAAATGGTTAACATGGAGAATGAATCTCATCGCGTCGTGGAGATGGTAGTCCGTACGTACGCACGAGCGATGATATCATTTCCATAAATATTGAATTGAATTGGAGTGGATTATACAATATATCAGAATCAATATGATGTTTTAATAACTATGTATAGTTATTCTTTAGACCATTATACCCATCCATGTAAGGTGGTGGTGGAAAATAGATTACACCACGGCGTGGAGACGGTATTCCGTACGTACGCACGCGCAGTGATTTCTTTTTCTGTAGGATGTATAGATGGTGAAATAGGGTTGTTTCATACTTATAATAACATATCAGTATATGAGTGATACTGATGTTATTACTTCATAATGAAACAACCTATGAAGAAGAAGTGGAAGAAGAAATAAAGATGAAAGAATTGGTAACGGTAATTACCTCTTCTTTGAAGCGCCTTTTGGAGACCTCCTCTTAGGGCACTAAAATTGGTCTTTGAGGAAGACAATAACCTCTAGGATGTTTCTAGGGAAGTGGAGAAGAGATTTTGGCAGGGGTTGGCCGAGATTGAGTGCTCAACTTTGTGTGAGGAGGAGGGGGAGGAGGTTCCCTTTTATAAGGGAGGAGAGGGGCACCTTAGGAATATCTCAAAATATTATTTTATATTAAAGTCAAAATCGGTTTATAATGGTTCCAAAGGGTCTTATTTCGAAGCTAAAGTGGGGATGGGTCGAAATCCTATCAACCAATAAGATTTAGACAAATTTAGGTTATTATTTTAACCTTATCAATTAGATTTAACTCTAAGTTAAATAATTTAACTTTTACCGTGTCTTTTTGTTTTCTTTCACTATATGGTTAATACACTTTCTATAACATGCCAAACGAACCCCAAATTGTTTATTATTAATATATATATCCTTATATAAGTCATTTGGCCGAACCTTAGATTTTTAGGAATAAAATAACAATTAATAATATAATATTTGATTTAAAAACTATTTTGTGTCAATTTTGACACTATTTGATATATGATTTTTGTGAAAGTCATAACAGAATTATATGTTCGAAAAAAGTTGATTAAATCAACACTAATATATCATAGTAACCTAGAAAATTATTTGAATTCATAAAAAGTCTCAAATTACATTTATTTTGGTGTTTATAACATCAATTATGTCAATATTTCATTAATAAGATAATTACTGCATCATCATTGTGTCATAAATAAATTAAATTATTTAATGTCTAAAAATTATAAATAAAATACCATTATGTAGGAAATCTTTTTAGATTTCTAATGATTATTTATAGTCGAATTTATCTTATGTATAGCCCCATATTAAAAATGATTTACTTATTAAACTTTGATTTTAACTATTTTAACCCTTCTTTAAATAAATTAATAATAAATGTCCTAATCTAACCCAAGTGGGCCTAAATGGTCATATTTTGTTCATGAGGTTGTTTTTGGTCGAATTACACTTATCCAATAGAATTAGGACATGTGTTAGGGTAATAGTGATATCATATTTACCCTTAGTTACCCTATTTACTATTAACCGCGGTAAAAAAAGTAAAAAGTTACTATTCACCAAAAAATTATTTTCATCTCATTGAACCACATTTTAGTCCTTGATATTAACCGTGTCTCTCGGATTTTCGAAATTCCATTCACAGAAGCGGTAAAATTATGTTTTATGCAAAATTCAGTTTTTTCACCTACCACTTAGTGGTTTCACTATTCATCAAAAATTGAAAGTTTTCAGAAAAATACCAAAATTTCACCCTAGGCTAATTTCGATATTCTGAGTCGAAAAATGAAGTCCATTTTGAAAAATAAAATTTATAAAATTTCAAAAAGTGGTTATTACTATTCATAACGGCTAGTTTTAATAATATTTTAATAGCATATCGTTTTTAGTGAAACTCGGTATTGCGTATTACACACGCTATCGAGGAAGGTTGCGATTGCGTGTAATGCAAGGCAAGTCAAGGATGCATGTTGTGCAAGCTCCTTTTGGTGTAGCGTACAACACAAGATATTAATAAAATTAAAAAGAATATTTTTTTATAAAATCTTGGGCTGTTACATTCTACCCCCCTTAAAATGAATTTCTCCCTCGAAATTCGTCGGGGTTATAAATGGTTTACTATTCGAAAGTTTCTTTAATAGAAACCCACATCGTAAAAAGGAATATCAAAACCATTCTTTAAAAACAAAAGTATGAAACGTAACGATTACCCAAATAAACTAATCATTGGGTTTCCACATAGGTGAACATATGGATATGGAAGAGAAATCTAACCATCATGTTCTGATGGAGAGTGGTAGAGAACATGGCTATGGAAAAGCCAGTAATCACAAATCCATAGATTTGTGATGATATAAGGTACCATCTTATTCATTAGGTATAAGATCACTAGGACAACATTTTTGGTTTTCAAGATCATTTCCCTAAAGTTGAAAATTTGAATTAGAATAAATACTTACTTTATTTTGGTACAATCTCACTGTTGTTCGTGCCTTGAACAATTTCCACTTCATCTCTTAAATAAATGAAGTTTAATTTGTTATTCATGAAGTGTTAGCAGATCATGTGATAGAATGACGGGTCATTCCATCTGTCTCAAACAAAAGATTAGCAAAAATTATATGCATAATTCGATCTATAGTGAGATTAATCATATATGGTTCCTAAAATGGACTTATACTTCATATATCATACTGCTTAATATAATATAACTAGTTTCTACTAAACAGGGACTTCCTGTAGGCCAGTGGTAGGCGATAAAGGCCAGTTGCACTTCGGTTGTGGGTTCGATTCCCACAGCCTTGTCCGAAGCGATGGGCTGTCGCCCGTCCTGCAGGTTGCCCTTTTTCCAAAACTATATAACATCCCATCAATAATATCGAAAAAAAAACAATACTAACTTATGTCCAACATAATCTATTCCAATCTTTAGGCTTATCCATAATACTGGAGTCGACTCTCATAATATAGTGAAAACGATTACCAGAGATTTAACACCATCGTCGATCCCCATATATCATAAGATATGTTTTGTTGGTCACATTCCAAACATTCAAAGTCCTTAATCGTGTATTCTCTTGAATACCTTAGTGAAAACATGAATTCAGTTAAAAGTTAACACTGTTCACATACAAAAATCCTCAAAATTCTATATACTCAAACTTAGTCCTTATATCAATCATGAGCTCATGAATACTGTTAAACATTTCATTTTATCGTTTTCCCTTCATTATGCGCATAATATCTCAATCACTTTGAATACCACATTAGACCAATACATAAATATTCCAATATTCCATGATACAACATTATTTTGGAATCCCATTACATAAACACTTAATCATTCCACCACATCGTTGTCATATTCAACATTGCCAATAGTGATCGCATGTGACTTCCCTTTGTCCTTTGCCTTAAGCGGTTTCTCATGTCGATCATCACTAACCCTTGGATTAGGGCATTTATTAGCATAATTCCCCATTTCATTGCACTTGAAGCATTGAAGTGTTGGCGGTGCGTTCTCTGCAGTGTTTGCTTTATTCACATCATTAGAAACCCTTTTTCCATTACATCGACACTCAGCTGCTCGATGACCTTCATTTCCACACATAAAACATTTTCTAGTCCCTTTAAGACAATCTCCACCATGCTTCTTTCCACACTTTGTGCATAAGGAAACATTCGTCTTCTTTTCACCATTATTCTGAGATTTCTCCTTGAACTCCATCTTTCGTTTCTTGTCAAAACCATGAGATCGATATGTAACACCAACTTCCATTTCTACCTTGATAGCACAACGCACAATTTCTTCATAGCTACTGACGTCTCTTATAGCTAATTCCCTTCGAAGACTTGGTTTTAATCCACTGAAAAATCGATCAACTTTACTTTCAGGTTGGATGATAATTCCAGAAGCATACCTTGCAAGTCTTGTAAAATTTGCTTCATAGGTACCAACAGATCCATCGTCCCTTTGCTTCAGTTCAAGAAACTCTTTCTCCATCTTTGTTCGAAGAATACGAGGGAAATACTTATTGAAAAATAAGTTCTTGAACTCGTCCCATTCCATAGACTGAATTTCATCCCTTTGCCTTGTATTATTAATAAGATTCCACCATTGATCAACATCTCCTTCCAAACGATACACTGCTAGGATGACTTTATCATGTTCAGAACATTGAAGAACTGAAAATATCTTTTCAGTAGTACTAATCCATTGTTCATCAACTAATGGATCAGTAGACCCACTGAAAGAAGGTGGACGCTACCTCATGAAGGATTCAACAGAATGTTGCTCCTTCCTTTTCTCGTTTGGAAGTCCTGCATGATTCATAGCTTGAGAAAGTTGTGTGAGCATGGCTACAAGATTTTGCATTCCAGCTCCTATATCGTTTGGTTGCTCAGGGGGACAATCATTGCATTGCCCATCACATTCCGCATTAACACGGTTCCTTCGGGTTCCAGCCATCGTCTAAAACCCCAAAAGAATAGTGTGAGAGGAAAAAATCATGCTAGGGAAAACAACATAATAAAGGGGGAGTACCTTCAATATCTAACATCTTAGGTTTAATTCTATGATCGTTAGCTTATTTCTAGTACTATAACTTATACGTCTACTTAACCTTAGGGACATCCCTAGACATACTGTAGAAATATCTCTAGGGATCTCACTAACGTTTTCGCATCCTAGTTTCCAAAGGTTGACTAAACCTTTCCTCTGATACCAACTGTAGAGACCCGGAGCCTGACGTACATTGACTTTACATTACTTTTGCGGAATACTTAGTACATTACAAAAACACCCACACAAGGACCGTAATAGTTTAGTGTCTTTGGAAACTCGGACTATAATCTTCTAATCGTGGTGAAAGATCTTCAAAATCTCCCATAAAGATCTTCCTTTTTTTTATACCTAAAACCATTCTTTATATCCTGGGGAAAATAAAACATAAAAGTGTGAGCTCAAATGCTCAGTAAGGGTAAACAAAATAAATATCAATCACATCATATTCATAAGAACATAACATTTTGGAAATCATAACCTGCAAAAGAGAGAGCATAATTTCATAATCATGGGATAAATCATGGCAGTGAAAAAGTAATCCCAATAATCATAACATAAAACATGAAACTTTGTGGCATACACACATAATCATAGAGAATCATTTCTTGTTAGTCAAGACTAATTGCCAAGACTATCTCAGTGGACAAAGTCCCTTTCTGAATCGAGTAACCCTCGTTTCAGTCCTGTTTCACTGAACCGGTATAACCTACCATTCTAGCCATGTCTATCTCATGAGATATAAAATCATTACCCAATGCATTGGAGGGAGATATAGGTCCCACCCATCTTATAATGAATCCTTTCTTATGTGTGCCACATAATCATAAACCATACATCATAACGTAACCCATGTAATAAAAATGGGATTCTTAAACAACATGACATCATAAAACAATTCATATAAGATAAAGGAATTCATAAAAATATTTCCATCACAACATAATCAAATCCATGTAATAATAGGGATAAAAACAGAACCCTTTTATTATCTTAGATGGAAAATAATTTTGATAAAGTACTTGAACTCCATTCTTGAGGAAAATATCCCTTCTACTTCAAAAACATTTTTCCTTTCATAACATGTCATACAACTTTAAAATAAAAGAAGTTGATTAAAAATAAACTTGAAAACTTGTAAAGGAAGCTTCTTGAAAATAATGTTTTAAAAATCCATTCATGCCGTATAGGTTAAAAAAAACATTCTTCGTACTTTTGTCGGAAAAGTCAAAAAGTACCTCGTACGAAAAACGACAAAAGATTCCTTTCATATCTTTTACTAAAAACTCACCAAAGGGTAAAATTGGATTTAAACAATTGTAGGTGGATGGAAATAATATTACATATTTATGAAACATGGATGTGGATGATAAAATACGCCACAGTAAATACTTACGAATAAACAATCTCGGATAAAAATGAGATTGTGATATTTTCCCTTACCTTAGGTCCGATTTGCTTTGTACGTGTCCGAAGCTCCTGTATAATGGTTTAAATAATGTCATTGACTTATTACAGAATCATATTCATTGTTATGATATCATATATGGTTCACTTATGACATTATATTACCCGTTCTTTTGTAAATTCCATGTTAAAGAAGCGTTTTGAGTAAAATCGTTTCATTTATCGTAGGTGTTTTGACTTGTTGTTCTTGACATCATTATTACTTATATCATGATTTACTTACTTCCAGAATATAAAATATGATTTATATATCATATATATTCAGTATATATATATATATAATAGATAGATAAATAAAATGAAAAACACCGTTCATGGAGACGGTAGTCCGTACGTACGCATGAACGCTGTTTTTCTTTCCCTATTGTCTTGAATGTAAGTAAGTAGATGACATACATATATATATATACATAAATCCAGTAGCTTTATAATGTCATATATTTCATTATTATTTCTTATATATACTTTATAATCATTCTTAAATGGTTAACATGGAGAATGAATCTCATCGCGTCGTGGAGACGGTAGTCCGTACGTACGCACGAGCGATGATATCATTTCCATAAATATTGAATTGAATTGGAGTGGATTATACAATATATCAGAATCAATATGATGTTTTAATAACTATGTATAGTTATTAGTTACACCATTATACCCATCCATGTAAGGTGGTGGTGGAAAATAGATTACACCACGGCGTGGAGACGGTATTCCGTACGTACGCACGCGCGGTGATTTCTTTTTCCGTAGGATGGATAGATGGTGAAATAGGGTTGTTTCATACTTATAATAACATATCAGTATATGAGTGATACAGATGTTATTACTTCATAATGAAACAACCTAAGAAGAAGAAGTGGAAGAAGAAATAAAGATGAAAGAATTGGTAACGGTAATTACCTCTTCTTTGAAGCGCCTTTTGGAGACCTCCTCTTAGGGCACTAAAATTGGTCTTTGAGGAAGACCAGAACCTCTAGGATGTTTCTAGGGAAGTGTAGAAGAGATTTTGGCAGGGTTTGGCCGAGCTTGAGTGCTCAATTTGGTGTGAGGAGGAGGGGGAGGAGGTGCCCTTTTATAAGGGAGGAGAGGGGCACCTTAGAAATATCTCACAATATTATTTTATATTAAAGTCAAAATCGGTTTATAATGGTTACAAATGGTCTTATTTCGAAGCTAAAGTGGGGATGGGTCTAAATCCTATCAACCAATAAGATTTAGACAAGTTTAGGTTATTATTTTAACCTTATCAATTAGATTTAACTCTAAGTTAAATAATTTAACTTTTACCGTGTCTTTTTGTTTTCTTTCACTATATGGTTAATACACTTACTATAACATGCCAAACGAACCCCAAATTGTTTATTATTAATATAAATATCCTTATCTAAGTCATTTGGCCGAACCTTAGATTTTTAGGAATAAAATAACAATTAATAATATAATATTTGATTTAAAAACTATTTTGTGTCAATTTTGACACTATTTGATATATGATTTTTTTGAAAGTCATAACAGAATTATATGTTCGAACCAAGTTGATTAAATCAACACTAATATATCATAGTAACCTAGAAAATTATTTGAATTAATAAAAAGTCTCAAATTACATTTATTTTGGTGTTTATAACATCAATTATGTCAATATTTCATTAATAAGATAATTACTGCATCATCATTGTGTCATAAATAAATTAAATTATTTAATGTCTAAAAATTATAAATAAAGTACCATTATGTAGGAAATCTTTTTAGATTTCTAATGAATATTTATAGTCGAATTTATCTTATGTATATCCCCATATTAAAAATTATTTACTTATTAAACATTGATTTTAACTATTTTAACCCTTCTTTAAATAAATTAATAATAAATGTCCTAATCTAACCCAAGTGGGCCTAAATGGTCATATTTTATTTATATGGTTGTTTTTGGTCGAATTACACTTATCCAATAGAATTAGGACATGTGTTAGGGTAATAGTGATATCATATTTACCCTTAGTTACCCTATTTACTATTAACCGCGGTTAAAAAAGTAAAAAGTTACTATTCACCAAAAAATTATTTTCATCTCATTGAACCACATTTTAGTCCTTGATATTAACCGTGTCTCTCGGATTTTCTAAATTCCATTCACAGAAGCGGTAAAATTAAGTTTTATGCAAAATTCAGTTTTTTCACCTACCACTTAGTGGTTTCACTATTCATCAAAAATTGAAAGTTTTCAGAAAAATACCAAATTTTCACCCTAGGCTAATTTCGATATTCTGAGTCCAAAAATGAAGTCCATTTTGAAAAATAAAATTTATAGAATTTCAAAAAGTGGTTATTACTATTCATAACAGCTAGTTTTAATAATATTTTAATAGCATATCGTTGTTTAGTGAAACTCGGTATTGCGTATTACACACGCTATCGAGGAAGGTCGCGATTGCGTGTAATGCAAGGCAAGTCAAGGATGCGTGTTGTGCAAGCTCCTTTTGGTGTAGCGTACAACACAAGACATTAATAAAATTAAAAAGAATATTTTTTTATAAAATCTTGGGCTGTTACAAATATATTCTTTATATGAGTTAAATATTTATTATAAGTTTATATATGCTATAGTCTTTCATTAATGTTTATATGTTTGGGATATATTCTCTTTCTTGTGACGTATTAAAGATGGGATTGTGGTGCCACACTTTTCTTAAAACTAATTCCATTTTGGTTTGGTTAGTTGAGTCATGTTATAATGGTGTTAGATTATTTTGAATCACATCAATAGTTTTAGGCCTTTTATCCATGTGATTATTGGTTTCTTATCTTCTGTAAATAGTTCGAAAGAGATTTGATATTTATATTTTCCCGGGGAACATATTGATGTTATAGTAACTGATGTATCCATTATCCTTAAAATGAACTATATTGTCAGTCTTTGTGAAATTCAATATGAATTTTTATTTGGGACATAGAGTGGGTAATGATTTCAATTTACAAATATCTATTGACATCTAGAGAGTTATGGGATCTTATAATGATTTTTGGATATGATTCATGGACCAATATGTGTTATGAGAGCCCAAGTGAATATAGGGAACATCAGGTTGATGTACTAGTTTTATAGGGGGTATTAACCAATAAAAAGGTTACTAAAATGATATTCTTTAATATATGGGTGGTTTGAGAAAACCATGAGGAGATAAGATTTATGATTAGTGAGGCACATAGATTAAAAACTATTGTAGAGATACATGTAATTGAATAGAGTGAGATACTAACGTATTTGAAATATTATTTCATAGCTAAAACATAGTTTGGTAAACTATGTTTTATAAGAGTGTAACAGGGTGTACCATGATACAAGGGAATTTGTAAACATTGTTCACAATTTGAAAAATATAGTGGATAAACAATGAAGTGGTCTATGTTTTTATAAAAATTCATGTAAAACCATTTTCTACCACTCTATTATAAGGCCCCTAACCAACTTCTATTCTTCTTTCATGTCTGAACTATAAGCTCCCCAACACTCTATATTCTCATTATCCCCTTTGTTATGGGTGGGTTCATAAAATAATTCCATATTATATTGGAGTTTACACCATTCCTCGATCTACTACTACTCATCCTATTCTTTATTTTTCATAGATTTTTTTCCTCAACATAGGGTTTCAATAATTATTCCTCCAGATAATGGAAGAGTTATTCTTGAATGATAGGTATTTTCTGGTGTGTATTGAGGAAATACATGGCGGATGGTCCCACAATATTTTCTTATTTGGATGGATGTATGGTTCACAAATGATTTTCTAGAATTTACAATTAGATTTGGTAATATTGAAAGATTAATTAATCACATGTGATAGGTTTTTTCCCAAGATTGTGTTTGGGGTATTCCATGGACGATATATTGGAAGTTGGTAATGATATTATTATGTTGGTATGTCTTGGTGAGAACTTAAATTCTTTTATCTATTTGACTTATATTATAAAATTTATTATTATTTGTTATAATAAATTAATTTTGGGATTTATTTCTTCACATGGGGGATCTGGTCTCAATCAATGTCCTATATGGGATTTTATCATCATTTCTAAACATTTCATGAAGGTATATGATGTCTAATGAGGTGGTTATACCCTTGAAATCTATATATAATATATGCTTTTGTATAATAAACGGTGAAATAATGTATCCCCACTTTTATTTTATTGAAACTAAATTTAAATTGATTATTTTACTTTTCTAATATACAATTAATTATATATCATTGAAAATGATAGAAATTTGACCATAGTGTGAATCCATTTTCATGATTTCATAGAACATTGATATACATAGTGGTTGATACACCAGTGTATAGAGTGTTTTCATTGAGATAATAGTGGAAAATGGAAGTACTTGGCAATGATATATCCTAGGTAAGTATTTATTTTAGAATTAAAAGTTGATTAAAAGAGGTCCCTACGTTTAAGAAAAAAAAATTACATCTCAGGATACTTTCCTAATTCTAGTGGGATTGGTAGGGGGAATAATACTAGTGAAGATAGGTAAAATGATTTTACATCTTTGGCATAATGGGGATCTCACCCATGAGGATGGATTAAAGTATTAATGTGTGTTAGTTATATGAAATTTCTCTATTTATAAAAAATGTGTAATGAAGATGTGTTTCCTTTATATGAAGGTCTGAGTTCCCCTATGTGAAAAGTGAGATGGGAACTAAGGGGTTTAGACGTTTTGTGGAAGGAATTATTATAGGGAGGCTAGGGCCCTTACTATGATTTAGATCAGTAGATACCCAAACTAGAAATATTGAGTTGTGACATAAGATCTTGATGAGTATTTAGAATTTCCATGGAGGAAATAAACAAAAACTATTTTAAAGAATCCCAAACATGGATTCCAATATATTATGTTCCATGTATAAACTTTATGTGTGCCCAAATTTGATGTTATCCTTGTAATGAATCAATATATGATATAATGTTTCTTGAATAATGTATCTTAACTTCTAACATGACGGTCCAGGGGGATAACATAATGTGTTTATGGTTATAGGGTGACTGTCCACCAAATATTTTATCCTCTTATATTTTTGTCAAGATTGGATGATTGGACAACCTATGCATTATTATATATTTGTTATGATTGATGTGGTTACCCTTGGGTGGTTTTGTTACCAAATCAATGATGTTTGAAACTATAAAAATGATGAATGATATTAATAGTTATAGGGGCGGTCTATCTCACTATCACTGAGGTTAAAATGATGTTTTTGGATATTAAAATGTCTAGAATACTTTTCTATTGTAACCTAAGATCTCATGTATATGGAACCTTGATTTTCAAACATGGATATTAAATCATTTTAGATTAATATTAATTAAATTAAAAAAACACATGCATGTGGACCGTAATAGTTTGGTTCAATTTGAAATTTGAAAAATATTATTCTAATTTGTTGAAATATCTTCAACAAATCCCATAATGATCATCCACTTATGTACTCTTTGAAACCATTACTTATAACCCGGGGAAGTGAAAAAAAGAAAAGATGAGATCATATGATTAGTAATGTTAAACAATGGATATATTTAATAATTACATAAACATAAGTGTATTAGAACATAATAATAACATTTAAATTACATACCCTTCAAATCAATGATCATATATATGAGTCATGGAATATAGATTAGGAGTTCATAAGACCTGAATGATAAGGGGGAAAAAATAAACAACCATGAAAGAAAAACATAGAAATAAGACGTGGAATATTTTTGGTCACATAAACATTTAATATCATTCCATATAATTCAATTCTCGTTTGAAAAAAAATATCTAGTCACATTACGGGGGCTGGACCTACTGGTCTTGAGGGAGCAGGTTTACCCTTATTACCAAATTTGGTAAATCTTGTTGAAACGATTACCATAATAATATCATGATATATAAATATTTAAACAATTAATTGGAGTTAGATATAGATACCACATAACATAATAAAGAAAATACATATATATGACATAAGAAAAAAATCATATCAAAACCCAAAAAATGGTCCTTGTTTAAATTTCATCATATTATAACTCATGTAATAGAAAAAAACATATCTAGGAATAAATATTTAATCCTATTGAATTTAATATAATAATATTAATAGTATAATTGTATATTATTCATAGTAAAACATAACAAACATCAAATAATATTTCTTTAAAATGATAATAATTTTGAAAGATAATTTAAAAAATTCTTTCTAAAGAATCCATTCCACATTGAAAATACTATATAATTCAATAAAAAATTCACAACTAATTTTATGGAAAATAAACTTGAAAATGAATAATTTATTATTTTAAAACCATTTTAGAAAATTATTAATTAATTTTCCTTTCAAATTCATTAAATATAATTTAAAGCACTTCTAAAACCATTATAAAGAAAATACTTTGAAGGAAAAAAATTATTCTACAGTTTATTGAATAAAATTATATAATACATACAATATCATTAAAATGAGGAAATTAATGATACAACTAATCATATGATAGTATACACACATTGTAAAAGTATTTATGTGAAGAACATGACATTCATCTGATGGATGAGAAATTTTGAAAACAAACCATTACTGATTTGGTACCTTTTGATCTGTAAAACCCATGAATTTATGATCATTAAATGGATATATAAATAACCATAAATTTAATGATAATTATCATATATTACATTCATGGGCATTATATACACAGCTTAAAATAAACAAGGGGCGAATATGGAAGAAGTATCAAAGAAGTAAAAGTGAGATAAAAAACATCCTTACATTAAGTATTGACTTCCATAAAACATTTTAAAACCTAAAATATTGTAAATATAAGTTTATTATCAATCTTAAAAAAGAAAATAAATCTATATAAAACAATATCTGAATTATGTATGACTTTATATTACTCATTTATTATCATTTCCTTATTAATGTTATGCTTCGGCTAATAACCTCTTTTTCCATACAAGATTTGAAAAGTTATTATTTGTCCCGCTAATTGGATAATTATTTCATAATATAAAAAATTATAACATCTATTTATTCATTATGATTCATTAATGTTATAGTTAGGAATTAAAATACATCTTTCATGGAGATGATATATATATACATTCTATTGAATGTTGTTTTCATTTTTTTGTATTGGAAGTTAGAAAACAATATTTTATATTATAATTTTAAAATAATTTAAATTATATATATCATATATTTTCATAAAATTCAAAAAATTACCATTCATGCCAATTATAGTTGAAAAATGAAGCACATCGCATCGTGGATATGATAATAAATATGTATGCACCAGTGAAGTTATCACATCCCAAAAGATTCAGTTGTAAAAAGTATAATTTGATATCATTAAAGAATTATTATTCATTATAAATATAAAATAAACACATTAAACCCATAATAATCCAAATCCCAAGAATATGGTGATCTAAAATTAATTTCATCGATGTGTAGATATGGTAAGTCGTACATACTAACGGGTGGAACTTTTACTTATTATTCATTGAAAATGGGATTATATAATCGTCTCTTGATAATAATAAATAAAATTAATTATTTTTTATGATTCGTTTAATTATTTTTAATATATATAATATATTTATAGTAGTTTTAAAATAGTACAAAATAAGGGTGATCGGATTGAGCGATTTCCTCTTCCTCTAAACGACTATTTTAGATATCTTCTAAAAGACACTTGATTAGGTCCTTTGACAATAAATAAAAATATAATATGTTAAAAGGTAAATGGATATTATAATTTGGTATAGCTTTTTTGACCTAGAAGAATCAATTTTGTAATATTATATAAGGGATGATGTGACTTTTTATAATAATGGTTACAGGATATTATGACCCAGCCTTAGAACCCCATAGTCGGTGTATTATTTTAATACATTTCCATAATTACAAGGAATCGAGTCCTGAATGACCGATCAGTTTATCAGTCTTTGAAAATATATTACATACATGAACATTATATTAAACATTCTAACATAAAACAAAAAAAACATCCTTTGAGAACACCATTGTTCCCTTAGCTTAACCCTACATCTCAAACATAAAACACTTCTTGGGATCCTAAGAATATAAAATATAAGAAAGGGATGAGCTCAGATTCTCATTAATTGTATGTAATTTAACAAAATCTATAAACATCTAATTCATGATTTGTAATAAAAACAACAGCCTTTTTAAACAAAATCGTGAACATAATATAGAAAAAATAAATCAAACATCACCATATAAACAAGAACCTAGATATTCTACTAGTGGAATAATCACATGTAATAACTAATTTCATAATGATGGAATGCCTAATTCTGGACATCGTTACAACATATTCAAGGACTTGAGACAAGAATACAAATAAAATTTTTGTCATGGCCTTGTTCCAAGACAATAGTTTGTCTCATGAGATCTACAAATGTTTCGAGGAGATATATCAGGCTCCACCTATCACAAACTAAGTCCACCACAATCCTCATATGAAAAAGATGAAACAAAACAAAAAAATTTGTATTAAAACTAGCATTCGAAATATCAATACATTAACCATAAACCATGAATGGTTTAAAAATATAACATCCACAGTCAGACATATCATAACTCATCCAATGAATTATGGATGTTTGTATTATAATAAATCAACCTCGATCCAAAATAATATCTAGTAAGGATGCTGGAAATGATGAAAATGATGAGTAAAACTTTTAGAGATAAATTTCAATTTTTTAAATTCATTTAAAAGTCACACATTTATAAAGGAAATAATTTAACAAATATTTTGGAATCAAAGTGTCACATACAACTTTGAAACTATTGAAAGGAATTAACATTTTAAAAACATACATATATATATAGATAAATCATTAATTCCCATTTTGAAAACATGGACATTAATTAAAATGATATAGAAGAATAAAAATTTAAATCATTTAAAATGATGTTTTAGAAAAAAAATTCCATTAAAATAATCCATTTGAAAACACTTTCATGAAACATGGACATGGATAATAAATATGTCCAAGTAGATACATACGCAAAAACAAACTTGAATAATAAATAGATTATGAAATTAACCCTTACGAGGAACTTTCCTTTAGTCGAGGGTAAGTTTAACCTCCTGTATGAAGTCAACACAGATTATTCTGGTGAAGTATCCATTTGATTTAGTATGAATACTATTTGGGGTGAATTGGTTTTTGGCTCATGTTTTGATCTTTTGTGATGATTCAGTGTTACTGGTGTGGTGCGATGGTTCCAAAGTTGATGGTGTAAATGTTGATGAGTTGCAGTGATGATGAAGATGGCGTTGTGTGGCCTTCATTCGGATAAGGCATAGGTATGGAGGAGTGCTTCTGGATTTTGAATTTTGAAATTTGAATGTGGAATCTTGTGTGGGTTGATTTGAAGGTTGAATGTCGATTTATGGGGTGTTTTGATTTTTGAATCTAGAATTTTGTAAGGTTAACACTTTACCATAAAGAGGATATATGTAAATTAAAAAAAAGTATTTCACCATGTTAAATTACCTTTTCTGGTAATAATTTCTTTCATTATCGTACGTGTTTTGACTTGTTACTCTTGATTGTATCACATAGATCATGATTTAAATATTTCCATAATATAAAACATGATTTATATATTATATATATTTAGAATATATATATGTATGATAGAAATATATATGAAATGGAAAACACAGTTTATGGAGACGGTAGTCCGTACGTATGCATAAACGTTGTTTCCGTTATCATATCATATTGAACAGAACTAAGTTAATAAGATATATGTAAGTACACAAAGACACAAACATACACACACATATATATCTAGTATCATTTTTATGTCATATATTACATTCTTATTAGTGATATAAATTTTATAATCACCGTTGAATGGTGAATGTGGAAATGAATCTCGCCACTTCGTGCAGACAATAATCCGTACGTACGCACGAGTGAAGATATAATTATATTGATGGAGAAATCATAAGTTATTTGATGTTATATCATTTATACAATATAATTAACATGTTAAATTTTTTTCCAACATTTATACTCATTATTATACCAATCCAAATAATGAAGTGTTTGAATAACAAACTACACCATGACATGGAGACGGTAATCTGTACGTACAAACGAATGGTGACATTGTCATTTATAGGAGGGATATAATAATGAATATTTTTGTAAAATTTCTATAATAACATCATAGTATATTGTAGATATTGTAGTTATTATTTTTGAAGGGATACAACAAAGAAAGAAAAAGTTGAAGAATAAATGAACTTGAATGATGTGATAAAATATTTAACTCCTTTACAGGTTCTAATTTTTGATTTGATCAAAAGGTCTCCTGAGGATGGAATTATGACCAAACTAAGGCCTCTAGGATTAAGGGAGGGATTTTTGAGAGATAATTTGGTAGGGGGTGGCCGACAAAAATTGCATTGGAGGTGGTAAAAAAATTCAAGGGGGAGTACCCTTTTATACGAGGGCTGAGGGGAACCTTATGAAAAGCTAGAAATACTAATTTATAATATTATCGTTTTCAGTTTCTCGTGGCTGGAAAATCAATTATTTAATGTATTAGGTGTGGAGGGGTCCAAAAACACTCAACTGATAGGTTTTAGATAAGTTTTAGTCACTATATTAACTTTATCTTTTCTATTTAACTCTTAGTAAAATAGTTTGACATTTACCATGTCACTTTGTATTTTTATATTATATGTTTAATAAACATACTAAATACAGTCAATCGAACTGAAGTTGTTCATTAATACTACATATATCCTTATATATGTCTTTTGGACAATCCTTATATTTTTATGAATTTAACATCTATTAATAATATAATATTTGTTTTAAAAACACTATTATGTCAATTTTGACACTATTTCATAATTGGTTTTTGCTAAATTTATAAAAAAATTATCACATTAAATAAAACTTATCTAACCAACCCTAACATGTCATACGATCCAAGAAAATTAGTGGAATTCATAAAAATTATCAAATTACATATACTTGGATATTTATAGTATCAATTATTTAAATATTTATTTAATTAGGTAATTACAACAACATAATTGTGACATAAATAAATTAATTTATTTAATGTAAAAAAATAATAAATAAAATACCATTATGAGGGAAATATTTTTTGATTTCTAATTAATATTTATAGTCTAATTTTCCTTATTAATAAGCCTATATTAAAAAGTTTTTAGTTATTTATCTTTGATTTTAACTCATTTAACTCTTCATTAAATAAAATAATAATAAATTTCCTAATCTAATCCAAGTGGAACTAAAGGATCATATTTTATTCCTAATGTTTTTTTTGGTCGAATTACACTTATATAATAGAAATAAGACCTGTTTTAGGGTAATAATAATATCATTTTACCCTTAATTACCCTATTTACGTTTAATTGTGTTAAATAAAAGTAAAAAGTTACTATTCACCAAAAAATATTTTCTTCCTATTGAACCCCATTGTATTTACTAATATAAAAAATGTCTATTGGATTATTGATATTCAACTCACAGAACCAGTAAAATTATGTTTTATGTAAATTTGTAAATACTCCTAGGAGGTTGGTAAAAATTGTTAAAAAGTTCAACAAACTTTTTATATATCTTAACTTATTATAAAATGACTCCAATGAATTATATTAAACGTATATATGTATTTTGTATCTATTTTGACCTAAAATAAATTTAAATAAAATAAATTATTTTTTAAATAAAAATTCGGATTTAACCAATAACTAAGTGTTTTTCACTATTTATCAAAAATTGAATGTTTTCATAAAAATACCAAAATAACACCCTTTGATAATTTTGATATTTTTAATTCAAAAGTTATTTATATTTTACGAAATTCAAATCATATATTTTTCATTTATTAATATAAAATTAATTCTTGTTTTCAAAACCAAAAACCCTCTTTTTAAGTAATAATAACTAACAAACGATTGATACTTGTTTATGGTCAATTTCAACGTGAAATTATTTTTAATTAATATAATTGGATTAAATGATAAAAATATTAACTATATATACTTCCAAACCATTAAAATTTATAATTTAACAACACAAATAATTTCAATTAAAAAATTTGTTTTCTGTTAAAATATAGTATTTTTCACTATTCACACAAATATGAAAGTTATCAAAAAAACACCAAAAAAATATTGAAAATAGATTCTAATGTCCTGATTCTAAAGAAGAGGCTTATATTTATTAATATAATATATAAAAGTATAAAATATTGGATTTAAAAAGGGTTCTCCATTTAAAGGCGGTAAAATTGTATTCTTTATAAAAAATACTTCTTTTATCTGAAAAATATGAATTTGTTCAATCACTATTTCTAAGAAACACATAATCTGGATTTAAAAATTATAAGGATTATATAATGTTCAAAATTTAGTTAATACTATTCATAACCACTTTTGAACGGCTAGTTTGGTAAGTCGTGTTTTGCTTGAACTCAGTGTTGTGTGTAGAGCAAGTTATTGAATTACTTTGAAGAAATAAAGTACGAATAAATCTTGGGGAGTTACATTCATCCTTCCTTCAATAAATTTATTCCTCATAATTTGAAATTGTTCTTCGAAAATAAAAGGTTGAAAATAGCTAATACTTTTGTGGGAAAACCCACATCAAAAATTTGTTTAAGAAAATTAAATCTTAGTAAGTTGAAAGTAGGAATGAAAAAGTAACCACAAAATTATGATCTCTATTTAAAAAACATTAGAGGAAATTAAAGACACATTATTGGAAGAAAAAATGTAAATATTTATTGGGAGTGATTGAGGTGATCAGTCATAATCAATTGTATAATTGAGGGCCTCAAATCCATCAATCCTTGATGATTTAAAATATCATCTGATCAGAAAAACATAAGGTATTAGGATAACACATTTTTAGATTCAAGATCCTTTAACTAAATTTTTATACTTAATTTCATCATATAATAAGAGAAGGATAAATATATGCTTTACACGTATAGTTCCATCCTTTAAATAATTTCTACCATACACTCATCTTTCAGTATAAAAGAAAATATAACATAAAAATATTCTATTTATCAAATTTTTATAGGATTCCAAAAAACAATTTGTAATTCACCTATGAGACCCTTTAAAAAACCACATTATAAAATCAAGAGACTTCACATATTCGAGTGGTAGGCACTAAATCCTAATCACACTATGGTTGTGGGTTCGATTCTCACTGATTTGTCCGACGCGACGGGTTGTCAAACGGTCTACATGTTGTCCTTTATATAAAAATCAAAAATAACATTAACAACGGTGTCCAATTTAAAACATAATCCATTCAAACCTTTAGACTAATCCATAATACTTCTATCCAAACTCATAGTCCAAAATTTATAAGTAAGTTATACACAATGAATATGTTTTTTCCACATAATAACTTGTAAACACCTTCATAATGTATTATTTTAAGGCATGGTAAAACCCTGAATTACCATAAAACCTTATTGATTAAATTAATGATCCCTTATCCATTATATAATACTAGATATAATCCTTATATCCAAAATATAGAATACTCCAACAATGATGAAATAAAAAAACTATTAAACTGTTCCAAGGAAGTCATGAATATCAAATATAATTTATCCAAATCAACCATGTAGTATTCCAAAATCACAACCTTGGTATCAAAACCATATTATGATTTATATTTCTCTCAACCATTTATGATCCAAAAAATTAACCTGCTATTGAGTCACTTTTCATTGTTCGACATAATATCATGTCCTTAATGAAATAGTACAGCAGTGCAATCCTTTTTGATGCACCTGATTTGTGTATACTTTTTCATATATATATTTGAAGATAAAAACATTTTTTCAGAAAAATTATATTGTTTCATGAACATATTCTTTGATTTTGGTGATTATGTTTACTTTCAGAAGCTTTCTAGCTAAAATACATAAATTAAGGGAAATCTGTTAAAATTTTGAAACTACACGGCATGTACTTTCTATATGAGCCATGTACATTCCGATAGGGACACATACCAAAGGAGGGTGTACATGCCCATGTACACAGACAGAAGCTATATGCCATGTGCGGTGGCATTACAAGTCGTGTACTACATTCTAAAAGCAGTTGCTGCCGAGATGGTTCTACACACCCATGTGGCCCTTAAAGGAGACACGGCATGTTCCATTTCTACACGTCGTGTCTGATATTCTAGAAGTAGTTGGTTTCCAAATTTTGACACTACATGCCATTTATGGAGGTGCTACATGTTGTGTACACTCATCCACCAGGCATCACTGTTTTCAAAAGTCAATGATGGTGTGTTATGCCGCTTACCCGTGGAGAAATTGGTGTTAAATCGCGTTGACGTAAAGTACACGGCGTGTACTTTCTATACAAATTGTGTACTTTATTTTTCTATAAAAAGAGGGCTTGGCCTTCAGATTTTAGTGGTTGGAAACCATTGGAAGGGAGAGAATCTCTACTACTACCGTTATCGAAGCCACCGAGCTGCCATCATTCCGCCATTCCGCCATTCCACCTTCCGACACATTATCTCAATGCTTACACGGTGAATCCGTCATGTATCACGTGTGTCATTTCTCTCCTTCTTTCTATGTGTAACTTAAACCCTCATGTTGGGGATATGGATGAAGGAATCATAATTCGTGTGTTGATTTATATAGTTGTGTTTTCTCATTGTAATTCTTCTTACTCTTCTTAATTCACTATCAAATATAACTGAGAATTCGGAACCGGACCAAGGGTAGAATTCTAAGAGATACAATGGAGAAGTAATGGTGAAAACATCCATGACCATTATAATTATTTCACCGATTCAAATAGTGGACTAAACTTAATAAATAATTAAGAAAACTTACTACTGGACCAATAATTCAACTTTTTTAATTCTAAACAAGAGTAACTGGACCATGGAAACATTGTGATAAAAGGAAATCCAGAATGTTGAATTATCATAAACAACACAACCATTTATGAAATCCGCATAAGAACTCCATAATCACCACAACCCCAACACATCTTTTCTTCCCATTTTAAACACTTTAAATTCAATCATTGTTTTCTTTAAACATGTTAATAATTTCTTCATAGAAAAAAAAATTAGTTTTAATCCAAAACCAAAACCAAACCAATCAACTGTAAATTCTGCATACTTAATCTAATTATGTATTAACTCAATTAAATTAATGCATGCCATAGTTCCCTATAGATCGACCCTGAACATAAGATATACTAAAGTTCTAAGAACGGGTAATTAATATGGGACACATATAACTTCAGTCAATGACAAGCGAGACCATCTTTTGAGAACAATATTTCTTGAAAACCTATGGATAGAGTGTATATAACATATATTGAGCATAACTCTGAATAAAAACATCTTGAGTGTGGAGTGTGATATTGAAAGGTAAGGTAGATCATCAAGACGCATGCTTATTTTTGAAAAGTTGAAAAATGTGTTGAAAATGTCTGAGAGTAGTTAAGTGAATTATATATGAGGCATGATTTTAATATCTTATGAATTGAATTTGTTTGTGCCTTTTAGAATTTTCCTCGGTAACTTTATCATTTATAATTTTGGTTAATTGAATTCATTCCTTTTAAATAGTATATTTTCTTTTAATTAGATGTTGAGATTTTTCTTAAGGGCAAGAAAATGACTAAGTGTGGGGGAATTTGATGAACCAAATTTATGTATACATTTTAATATATATAATTGAAGATAAAAACATGTTTTCAAAAAATATCTGTTGTTTCATGAACATATTCATTGATTTTGGGGATTTTGTTTACATTCAAGAGCTTTCTGGCTAAAATACATAAATCAATGGAAGGCTGTGAAAATTTTGAAACTACGCAGCATGTACTTTCTATAAATTCCATGTAAATTCAGACTGGGACACAGACTGAAGGAGGGTGTACACTCCCATGTCACTGGACAAAAGCTACATTCCTTGTGCGGCGTCATTACACACCATGTACTAAATTCTAGAAGTGTTTGATAATGAGAAGGTTCTACACACCCATGTGGCCGTTGAAGGAGACATGGAGTTCCATTTCTACATGATGTGTCTGATATTCTAGAAGGAGTTGGTTGCCAAATTTTGACACTACACACCATGTACGGCGGCACTGCACGCTCTGTACACTCAACCACCAGGCAACGCCATGATAAAAAGTCAAAGATGGTGTGTTAGGCCTCCTACCCATATAGAAATTGGCGCCAAAGCGTGTTGACGAAAAGTACACGGCATATACTTTCTATACACACTATGTACATTATTTTTCTTTAAAAAGAGTCCTTGGCCTTCAGATTTTGGGGGTTGGAAACCATTTTTAGGGAGAGAAGCTCTATTACTACAATTCCCGAATCCACCGAGGTGCCGTCATTTCGCCATTCCACCATTCCGCCTTCCGACACCTTACCTCAACGCTTACATGTTGAATCCGTCAGGTATCACGTGTGTCATTTCTCTTCTGCTTTCTATGTGTAACTAAACCCCTTATGTTGGGGTTGAGGATTAAAGGAGCATAATTTGTGTATTGTTTTATATAGTTGTGTTTGCTCATTGTAATTCTTCTTACTCTTCTTAATTCATTGTCAAATATAACTGAGAATAATGAGCCAGACCAAGGGAAGAATTCTTAGCGATACAAAAGAAAAGTAACGGTGAAAACATATATGACCATTGGAATTATTTCACCCATTCAAATAATCAACTGAACTTAATAAAGAATTAAGAACACTAATTATTAGACCAAGGAGACAACTTCTCTAATTCCAAACTAGAGGAACAGGACCAAGGAAACCTTGTGATAAGAGGAAATCCATAATGTTGAATTATCATGAACAACACAACCATTTAAGCAATCTGCATAAGAACTCCTTAATCACCACAACCTCGACATGCCTTTTCATCCCATTTTAATCTCTTTAAATTTAATCGTTTTTTTCTTTAAAAATGTCAATCATTTCTTCAAATTAAAACAATATAGTTTTAATCCAAAACAAAAACCAAACCAATCAACTCTAAATTTTTCACAATTCACCTAATTAAGTATTAAATCAATTAAATTCACACACACCATAGTTCCCTGTGGATCGAACCTAAACTTATGCTATACTAACGTCCTAAGAATGAGTAATTAATTTGGGACGAATATAAATTCAGTCAACGTTACGTGAGACCACTTATATACTCTACAATTCTTATAACATGTACATAATTAATACAATCATGAAATGAAAAAATAATTTAATAAGAACATTAGAAATCTAATCATTTATCTTCATCTTTAGTAGTATCATAACTTTATTATTATCAAATAGCATCATTTGGTGTATACTCTGATGATATAGACATTGATTCTTGTAGTGTACCAACTCCTAACAGATGAATCATGGTACAATTGAAACTTTTTTCTTACCATTGAAATCACATACCTATTTTCTTTTTTCTCCAAACATATTACAAACTCTCATTACCGTCAGGAATTTACCAAGGTGATTATTTCCACAGTTATCACATATGAAAAAATCCTTCTTTTCCCTATTCCCTTTATCCATATTTCTCTCTTCTATTCCTTTATTCTCTTTATTTCATTCAAAGCTACATGACCCATGGAATTCTTTTCATATCTTATTAACACATGATAATATTTCTTCATATCTTGAGAATACATGGGATACTATTTCCATTCTATATGCTACATTAATTCCATGAAAATGTGATCCTTCTTACTCTTTGGATCATACGTATTGCTGGAGTTCACATTCCTTCTACTGGGATCCATTTACCTAAAATGGAATACACTAGGTCAGTTTATGAATTGCATAGAATAATTACAAACTTGAAAAATACATAACATCAATTGAAGAGTTTATAGATCAAATCCATAATCATAAATATATTTTCTTTGAGGAGTTATATACTCGCAAATCCTTCATAATGATTTGTAATGTAAATGAGAATTATCCGAAGAATATTCCCAGGAGTGTCATAAACAAGAGTGCAGCAAGACCCATTATCATACACCAGTTCCCATTCGAGTCTCACTCAAAGTAGTGTTTTCAGGTTTTACCACTAGGTACATATATTCCATAGCCGCCTCTACATGCTCATATCTAGACAGGGATGCATTTTCTTCAAAAAATCACAAAATATCTACAATACCAAAAATCTATGATGTTATTCTATACTAATAATCCACGTCTATACTAGGGTAATGTGCTCTAATCAGAGATTATCTAAACCTAGTTTCCAAGGTTATTTCTAAAATTTCTCTGATACCAACTGTAATTCCACGACCCTAGAAGCCCAGAGTCGATGCATTATTTTAATACATTGGAATGATTACAATGAATCACGTTCCGAAAGAATGATCATTTTATCAGTATTGGAAAATATATTACATACATTAACGTTACATTACAATTTCTAACATACAACAAAAAATATTATTTTGATAATGCCATTGTATCTTTATCTTTACCCTGCATCTCAAAAATAAAACACCTATTAGGATATTGGGAAAATAGAACATAAATTGGGGTGAGCTTAGATACTCAGTAAGGGTAAATATTTTTTCCTAATCTATAAACTTTTAATGCAAGATGTGTAATAAAATCAGAAGACTTTTTAAACATATTCATGAACATAATATGGATGAAAAAAATCAAATATAACCATATAAACAAGAACATGGATATTCTAATAGTTGAATAATCACATGTAATAACTAATTTCATAATAAAGAATTGCCTAACACCGGGCATCATTTCCAAATAGTCAAGTCCTTGTGCCAAGACTACAAAAATATTGTTTTTTTCAAGGACTTATGCCAGGAAACTTGTTTGTATAATGAGGAATGCCTATGCATTGAGGATCCATAGCAGGATCCAACCATCACATACTGATTCCACTTTATTCCTCATTTGAAAATTTGAAGCTTAACATAAACATTCGTATTAAAAATAGCATATGAAATGTCAATACATTAACCATAAACCATGAATGGTATAAAAATATAACATTCATTTTCAAACATATCATAAATAATTTAATACAATATGGATTATGGTATTATAATAAATCAACCTCAATCAAAAATAATATCTTGTAAAGGATGCTGACATAGTTGAATATGACGAGTAATTTTTTTTTAGAGAAATACCCCTTTTGTAAGATCATCTAATAGTCACACATTTATAAAGGATGTAATTTAAAAGAAATTTTTTAATCAATGTGTCCCATAGAAATTTGAAACTTTTTAAAGGAATTATAATTTTAAAAAAATTTGTGTAAATATCGATAAATCTTTAAAAACCATTTTGAAAACATGGACATTAATGTGAATGATTTTGATGAGTAAATATTTCAAAAATTTAAAATGATGTTTTAGAATGAAAAAAAGTCCCTTAAAATAATCCATTTGAAATATATTTCATGAAACATGGACATGGATAATTTGTATTTCCCAGTATATACTTACGTAAAAACAATCTCGAATAATAAAGCAATTGTGAAATTATCCCTTACCATGCGGTTTACTTTAGTCGAGGGTACGTTTAACCTCTTTTATGAACAACATAGATGTTATTAATTTATACCAGAACCATATTAATATTTATGATATCATAAATGATTCATTTATGACTTTATACTACCCATTTAATAATAATTTCCATGTTAAATTAACATTTCGGGTAATAATCACTTTCTTTATCGTACATGTTCTAACTTATTACTCTTGATTATCTCACATAGATAAAGATATAAATACATCCAAAATATATAAAATTATTTACATATAATATATATTTAGAATATAAATATGTATTATAGACATATATATGAAATGGAAAACACCGTTTATGGAGACGGTAGTCCGTACGTACGCGTAAACACTGTTTTGGTTTTCGTATCGTATTGAAAGGAACTAAGTGAAAAAGATATATGTAAGTAGATATATATATATATATCCAGTAGCATTATTATTTCATAGATTAAATACTTATTAATGATATATTTTTTATAATTATCGTCAAATGGTGTACGTGGAAATGAATCTCATCACATTGTAGAGATGATAATCTGTATGTACGCACGAGTGACAATATCATTATATTGATGGAGAAATCTTATTTAATTGGATGGTATATTATAAATAAAAAATAATTAACATGTTATATTTAATATTAAACCTATTATACTCTTTATTATACCCATCCAGATAATTAAGTGTTTGAATAAGAAACTACACCACGACGTGGAGACGGTAATCCGTACGTACGCAAGTATGGTGACTTTGTCATTTATAGGATGATAGAATAATGAATATGGTTGTACCATTTATATAATAAGATAAAAATATATATCATATACTAGAGTTATTACTTTATAATGTAAACAACATATAAAGTGTATGAAGAATAAGAAAAAAACTTGAATGTTATGATGAAATATTTACCTCATTTTCTGGTTATTCATGTTGATTTGATCAAAAGGGCTCCATAAGATTGCTTTCTGACCAATGTAAGACATATAATATGATGTCAGGAATTCTGGGGGTATACTTGGGCCGGGGATGTTGTTGTCAAAAGGCATTGGAGGTGTGAATTAGAAATAATTGGGAGTGCCCTTTTATAAGAGGGGTGAGGGGAACCTTAGGAAAAACTAAAAAAATTATTTTATAATAAAATTATTTTCTATGTATAATTCATCCAAAATATATTATTTAAAGTATTAGGTGAGGATGGGTTAAAAAACACTCATCTAATAGGTTTAATGCAGGTTTGGTTCACTATATTAACTTTATCGTTTGGATTTACCACTTAGTTAAATAGTGTGACATTTATCATGTCTCTTTGTATTTTAATATTATTTGGTTAATAAACATACTAAAAACTTCCAAGAGAACCCCAATTGGTTTATTAATGATAACAATATCATATAATATTTCTTCTCGATGATCCATAGAGTTTTAGGAATAAAATATCAATTAATAATATAATATTTATTTTAAAAACTCTATTATGTCAATTTTGACACTATTTGGTATTTTGTATTTGAAAAATTTATCAAAACATTATTACTTCAAAGAAAATTCATCTAACCAACCCACACATGTCATATTATCCTAAAACATTATTGTAATTAATAAAAATTCTCAAATTACATTTATTTGGATATTAAAAATATCAATTACATTAATATTTCATTAATTAGGTAATTACAGCATCATCGTTGTGTCATAAATAAATTAAATTATATAATGTCTAAAAATAATAAATAAAATACGATTTGGTAGAAAATAGTTTTATCTTTCTAATGAATATTTTTTAGTAGAATTTATCTTATGTATAACCTTATATTAAAAATGTTTTAATTATTAAAGATTGATTCTAACTCTTTTAACTATTTCTTTCAATAAAATAATAATAAATGTCCTAATTTAATCCAAGTGGACCTAAAGGATCATATTTTATTCCTAAGTTTTTTTTGGTTGAATTAAATTTATCTAATAGAATTAGGACATGTTTTAGGGTAATAAAAATATCATTTTACTGTTAATTTCCCTATTTAATTTTAATCGTGGTAAATAAAGGTAAACAGTTACTATTCACCAGAAATTATTTTCATCTGATTGAACCACATATAACATATTGATATCAACTGTGTCTCTCGTATTTTTGAAATTCAACCTACAGATGTAGTATAATTTATTTTTATGGAAATTTTCAAATGCCCCTAGGAGGTGGCTAAAAGACGGTAAAAAGTTCAATAAAATTTTTATATATTATTAATCTTTGTATAAAATGACTCCAATGAATTATATTGAACTTATATAGGTATTAAGAATCTATTTTGAACAGATATAAATTTAAATGAAATAAATAATTATTTTAAAAAAATTGGTTTTTCCCAATATCTGATTGTTTTCACTACTCATCAATAATTGAATGTTTTCAAAAAAATACCAAAATCTCACCATAAGCTAAATTTCATATTCTTAATTCATAAATTATGCCTATTTTTCCAAATTAATAACATATATGTTTTAATTATTAATTTAAAATAAATTCCCATTTTCCAAACAAAAAAGCGTGTTTTTATGAAATAATAACTAACAAAAGATTGATAGTTGTTTATGTTCAATTTCAAATTGAAATTATTTCCATTGAATAAAATTTTATTAAATTGGAAAAAATAATCTATTTATACTTCCAAACAATTAGAATGTATAATTTAACTCTACAAATTATTTTGATTAAAAAAGTTGTTTTTAGTTAAAATATAGTATTTTTTACTACTCACCCAAATATGAATGTTATCAGAAAAACACAAAAAATAATTAAAACTAAATACTAATTTCCCAATTCTAAAGAAGATGTTTATTTTGTTAAATTTAATATTTAAAAGTATCATATATTGGATTTAATAGGGTTCTCCATTAAAAGGAGGTAAAATTGCATTTTTTTTTAAAAAAATACTTATTTTATCTAAAAAAATTTAATTTGTTATTTCATAATTTCTAAAAAACTCAGAATAAGGATTCTAAAATTATAATTATTATATAATGCTCAAAATTTAGTTAATACTATTCATAACCTCTTTTGAACGGTTAGATGGGTATGTCAGGGTGAACTTGAACTCGGTGTTGCATGTAATGCATGTTATTGAATTACATTGAGTACATAACGTTTAATAAAATATTGAGGAGTTAAAATATTCTATCCTTTAATATATTGCGTCCTCGCAATTTTGAATTTTTTTCGAAAATAGATGGTTGAAAATAGAAAATACCTTTGTAGGAAAACCCACATCGGAAATTGGGTTAATAAAATTTATTATTAATAAGAGGAAAAAGGGAATGAAAAAAGTCACCAAAAATTATGATCTCGATTAGAAGAACATTGGTAGAAATTAAAAACACATAATTAGAGAAAAACGTAAATATTTATAGGGAGTGATTGAGGTCATCAGTCACAAAAATTGTCGAATTGAGGGTCTCAAATCCATCAATCTATTAAGATTTAAAATATCATCCATTCAACAAAACATAATGTATTAGGATAACACGTTTTTAGATTGAAGATCCTTTACCTAATTTTTATTAAATAATTACTTTATAGAATAAGAGAAGATAAAAAATATATAAATGACAAGTATAGTTCCATCCTTTAACTAATTTCTACCACAAACTCATATTTCACTCTAAAAAAATAGAGCATAAAAAAATATTTTATTTATCCTGTTCTTATAGAGTTCCAGAAAAATGAATTTATAATTCACCTATCAGACCATTTAAAAAGGAAACAACATTATACAATCCACGGACTTCACGTAGTAGAGTGGTACGTGATAAATCTCATTCGCACTATGGATGTGGGTTCGATTCCAATAGCTTTGTCCAATACGATTGGTTGCCACATGGTCCGTGTGTTGTACTTTTTATAAAAATACAAAAATAAACATTACAATACTATCCAATTTCAAAAATAATTTATTCCAACGTTTAGACTTATCCAAAATATTTATATCTAAATTCACAATCCAAAATTTATAAAAAAGTTAAACAATATGATTTTTTTTCAAGTAATAACACATGGACATCTTCATCGAGTATTGTTTTAAAACATGTTAGCACCCGGAATTACCATAAAACTTTATTGATTACATTTATGCTCTCTTTTCCATTATATAATACTAGATATATTTCATCTATCCAAAAATATTTAATATTCGAACAATGATGAAATAAACAAACTGTTAATAATTTCCAAGGAAGTCAAGAATTTCCAATATAATTTATCCAAATCAATCATGTATTATTCCAGAATCACTACCATGTTATCAGAACCATATTATGAATTATCTTTTTCTCAACCATTTATTTTTCAAAAATTTATCCTGCTATTGAGTCACATTTATTGGTTCCACACAATCTCAAGTCATTAATGAAATAGTACTGTAGTACAATCCTTATATACTCTATAATTCTTATAACATGTACTTCATTAATACAATACTCAAATGACACAACACATTAATAACAATATAATAAATATAGTCACTACTCTTCATTATCAATAATATCATAACTTTATTATTATCCAATATCATCATTTGGGGTATACTATTATGATTTGGACATTGATTCGCGTAGTTCCAAAACTACTTACAAATGAAGCATTGTACATTTGAAACTTTTTTCTTACCCTTGAAATCACGTAATTGGTGTCCTTTTTCTCTACACTTATAAAAAACTCTCTTTCTCTTCACGAAATTACCATGGTGATTCTTTCCATAGTTATCACATATTGGAAAATACTTCTTTTTCCTCTTCCCTTTATCTTTCGTTATCTCTTTAATCCTTGTCCTATCTTGCTACCCTTCAAAGTCATAGGAATCAGATAATTATTTACTTATCTTATTAACACATGATACTATTTTTTCATAGTTTTATAATACATGGGAGAATATTTGTGTTCTAAATATTTTTTTAATATCGTGAATGATATGATCCGTCTTAATCATTGGATCGTAGGTATTACTGGATTTCACATTCCATCTACTGGGTTCCAGTTATATACAATGACATACACTAGGTTAGTTTATGAATTGTAATGAATAATTCCAAACATGAAAAATACCTAACATAAATTGAAATGTTTATGGATATAATACGTATTCAGAATTTTTTTTCTTTGACTAGTTATATACTCGTAAATCCTTCATAATGATTTGTAAAGAAAATTAGAATTATTAAAAGAATATCCCCCGGGAGTGTCGTAACCATGAGTAAAGTAAGGCCCATTGTTGTGAACCAGTTCTCATTTGAGTCTAGCACAAAGTGGTGTTTTCGGGAATTACCCCTAGGTAGATATATGCCAGATCCGCCTCTACTTACTCATATCCAGATAGGGATGTATTTCCATGGAAAACAAACAAAATCTCTAAAATACCAAAATTCAAGGAAGTTCTTCTATACTAATCCTGAAAGAATATATTAGGGTAATGATCTCTAATAAAGGTTTATCTATATATTCTTTACTAGGTTATTGCTAAACAATCTATGATACCAACTGTAAAGCCCCAAAACTAGAAGCCCAGAGTCGGTACATTATTTTGATACAATGGAATTATTACAAGGAATCAAGTCTTGAAAGACCGATCGGTTTAGAAGTATTGGAAAATATATTACATTCATGAACATTATATTTCACATTCTAACATAAAAAAATCCATTGTAAATGATATTTTCCCTTAGCTTAACTCTGCATCTCAAACATAAAACACTTCTTGGGATTCTTGGAAAATAAACCATAAGAAACGGGTGATCTCAGATGCTCTTTAATGGTAAATAATTCAGCGGAATCTATAAACAGTTAAGGAAAGATATGTAATAAAAAAATCCCTTTTAAGTATAATCATGAATATAATATGGAAAAAATAAATAAACATCACCATATAAACAAACACATGAATATACTTCTAGTTGAATAATCACATGTGCTAACTAATTTCATAATGAGGTAATGCCTAACGCCGGACATCATTACCACATAGACAAGGCCTTGTACCATGAATACAAATAAAATTATTTTCAAGTCCTTGTTCAAAGACACTAGATTGACTCATGAGAACTACCAATTCATCGAGGAGTTATAGCGGGCTCCACCCATCACTTAATAAGTCCACTTGATTCCTCCTGTGAAAAAGTCGAAACATATCATAAACATTCGTAATAAACATAGCATAGTAAATTTCAATACATTAACCATAAACCATGAATGGTATAAAAATAGATTATCCATAATCAAAAATATCATAACGCATTCAATAAAATATAGAATATTGTATTATAATAAGTCAACCACAATCAAAAATAATATCTAGTAAAGGATGCTGACATAGTTGAAAATGATGAGTAATACTTTTTGGGAGAAATACCCCTTTTGTAAAATCATTTAAAATTCAGACATTTATAAAGGATGTAATTTAGAATAGATTTTTGAATCAAAGTGACCCATACAACTTTGAAACATTTGAAAAGAATTAACATTTTTAAAACATTCAGGTCCATATAGATAAATCCTTAAAACCCAATTTTGAAAACATGGACATAAATGAAAATGAATTATATGAATAAATACTTATAACATTTAAAATTATGTTTTATTAAAAATGTAACTTAAAATAATCCCTTTTAAAACTCTTTCATGAAACATGGACATGGATAAAAAATATGTCACAGTAGATACTTTTGTAAAAACATCCTCAAATAAAAAACAGATTATGAAATTAAACCTTACCTTGCACATTCCTTTAGTCGAGGGTACGCTTAACCTCTTGTATGAAGACCATAGTATGTTATAAAATTATAATAGAACCATATTAATATTTTTTATATCATATATGATTCATTTATTACTTTATAATACCCATTTAATAATAATTTCATGTTAAAATAACACTTCGGATAATAATCGATTTCTTTATCGTACATGTTTTAACTTGTTACCATTGATTGTATCAATTAGATAAAGATTTAAATAATTTCAGATTATAAAACATGATTTATATATCATATATATTTATAAAATTAATATGTATTATATACATATATATGAAATTGAAAACACCGTTTATAGAGATGGTAGCCAATACGTACGCATAAACGTTGTTTCCGTTTTAATATCATATTGAACGGAACTAAGTGAATAAGATATATGTAAGTACATATATATATATATATCTACAGTAGCATTATTATTGCATATATTACATACTTATTAATGATATATAATTTATAATTATTGTTGAATGGTGAACATGGAAATGAATCTCGTCACGTCATGGAGATGGTAATCCATACGTACGTATAAGGACCATATCATTATATTGATGGAGAAATAATATGTAATTGGATGGTATATCATATATAAATAATAATTAACATGTTATATTTATTATTTACATCGGTTATAGTCATTATTATACCAATCCAAATAATGATGTGTTTGAATTAAAAACTACACCACGACATGGAGACAGTAATCAGTACGTACACATGTAGGTTGACTTTTTAATTTATAGGATGGACCGAATAATGAATATGGTTTTACCATTTATATAATAAAATCATTGTATTTATAAGATAATGGATTTATTATTTTATAATGGAATCAACAATGAATGAGTAAGTGGAAAAAGAAAAGAAATTGAAAGATGTGATGAAATATTTACCTCTTCTTCGGGTTCTGCCTTGGGATTTGATCAAAATGTCTCCATAGGTTGGCTTTCTAACCAATGGAAAGCCTCTAAGTTGAAGGTAGGAATGTTGGGGTGATATTTAGGCAGGGGTTCTCTGAGCCATTTATATAATAAAATCACATTATTTATAAGTCATGATTGTTATGGATAGGAAGTATTTGATTCATATCTAGAATGATATTAAGTTTATAAACATTATTTTTAATCATAAAATAAAAAATTATTTAGGAATGGTTATGATGGGGAATGAATTCCACCGCATTCATGGAGACGGTAATCTGTATGTACGCATGAGTGACAATAGCATTCTATTGATAGTGAAATAATATTCAATTGGATTTTATATCATATATTAAGAATAATTAACATGTTATATGTATCATTTACATCATTTAAACTCATTATTTTAATGAAATTATTGAATAACAATATATAGCACGACATGGAGATAGTAAGCCGTACGTATGCCCAAATGGTGACTTTCCATTCATAGGATGGATAGAATAATTAATTTTGTTTACCATATTTATAACAAAATAAATTTATGTATAAGGTAATGTAATTATTATTTTGGTATGAAAAAAACAAATAAAGAAGATGTGGAAGAAGAAAAGAACATTGAATGAGGTGATTAAATTATTACCTCTTCTTTAGGTGCTTCCTTTTTAGTTGATCAATATGGATCCATATGTTGAATTTTTGTGTTAATGTAATGCCTCTAGGATGTCGTGATGGTAGTTGGGTGTATATTGGAGCATGTTTCGTCTGATCCAAATTGATATGAATGTGTGAAATTAAGATAATAGGAAGTACCATTTTATAAGAGAAGTGGGGGTCACATTAGTAAAATCATGAAATAATTTTTTATTATATCTTTATATTCGGTATATAATGGCTCCAAAAGGATTTATTTCATGGATATGGTGGGATAGGTCAAACACCTATCAACAAATTGGTTTTATATTGGTTTAGGATACCATATTAACCCTATATTTCTGATTTAACTCGTAGTTCAATAGTTTATCTTTAACCATGTATTCATTAATTATTATAATAAATGTTAAATAAACATACTATAAAAAGTAAATAGATATCCAAGTGGTCCATTATTGAAATATATAAAATTATTTGAGACCTTTGGCTGAACCATAGTTTTTAAAGAATATTATATCAATTAATAATATTGTTTTAGTTTTAAAAACTCAATTATGTCTATTTTTACACTATTTTGTATTTGGTTTTTCTGAAAGTCATAAAAAAATTATCAGATCGAAAGAAATTTAATTAATCAACCCTAATACAACATATTAACATAAAAATTCATGGAATACATCAAAAGCCACTATTTAAAATTATATTAATATTTATAATATAAATTATTTTAATATTTCAATAATAACGTAATTATTGTATCATAATTTTGTCATAGATAAATTTAATTATTTAGTGTCTAAAAATTATAACTAAAATAACATTATCTAGAAAATCAAATTAGATTTATAATTAATATTTATATTTGAATTTATCATATGTATAACCCTACATCTAAATTAATTTATTTAATTAATTTGAAATTAAAACATTTAACTCTTATTATAAAAATAATAAATATCATAATCTAATACAAGTGGACCAAAAGGATCATATGTTTTTCCCATGGTTGATTTTGGTCAAAATACATTAATCCAACATAATTGGGACATGTGTTAGGGTAATAATAATTTCACATTAACCATTAATAACAATAAGTACATTAAACCGTGGTAAATAAAATTCAAAACATAATAGTCACCAAAAATTATTTTCATCATGTTCGGTAGGGGAGATGATTCAGATATTACAACTAATCATCTCCACCCCTCTTCGTGAGTAGTATACATGTGTGACCTGAGTCTTGAATTACAATCAATATCATCGATATGATTGACTTGCTTTCCTGTGTGTACTGGGTTGTGTTTTCCATTGTGGATTGGGTTGTGCTTTCCTGTGTGGACTGGGTTCTACATGGGCTCGTGAGTTGGAGCCGAAATGGAAATGATGACTTTGGTATATGTATGGGCATATACCTAAGTAGATATGGTTGATACTTTGTGTTTGTATCCTTCCTTTTTGGTTTATCCTTTGTGTATTTTGGGAGACCATCGGGGTCTCAGGGTCCCTACTGATAATCGTATACTCACCCCTGCACCGGCTATGCCCACACTACGTTTTGTTGGTTCAGACGATAGACATCGCTGGTCGTGGTTGAGGATTGTCGAGTGGGATGGTACCCAGATGTGGACTAACAGGCGAGACGTACTCATTGATTAGAACTACGCTACCAATAACTAGGAGTTAGCAGTAGTGTTCTTCACCCTGATGATGTGGTGGTACTATTTGATGGGCGAGCACTTTATTGTCTACTCTGACCACCAGAGTCTCAGGTATATCTTCTCGCAGAAGGACCTGAACCTAAGACAGTGGTGATGGCTCGAGTTCCTTCAGGTATATGACTTTGAAATAGTTTATATTCCTGGGATGGGAAACTTAGTAGCTGCTGATCTCAGCTAGAGGTAGGGCATGCAGCTACTTGGAGAGGCGACAGAGCAGTTAGCAGCTTTGCAGATATCATTTGTGGATAGAGATGGAGCAGTCTTTCTTCAGTCAATCACAATCACTACTCCACTACTTCAGCGGGTCAGAGAGGCACAACGTGGGGAAGTTGACTGTGAGATGCAACATGAATAGATATCCAAAAGAACGGTACCTGATGGATTTTCTGTCGGAGTAGAGCACGTCAGTCTATTCATGGGACGTACCATGGTATCAGTTTCATTACAGGAGGAGGTGCTGAGAGAGTTTCACACTTCCCCATTAGCGGTATATCCAATAATAGCGAAGATGTACCAGGTTCTTGGATGAAAGCACTGGTCGCTGGGAATGAAGAAGGTTGTGGCATAGATTGTTTCCTAATGCCTCACCTTCCAGTAGGTGAAGGTGGAGCAACATGTACCAGCATGCTTGGTACAACCCTTGGAGGGCCTGGAGTAGATGTCGGACGGGATATCTATGGATTTCAGGATGGGACATCCACATACATCCAAAGGACACGACTCCATCTGGGTGATAGTTGACTAATTCACCAGGTCGACCCACTTCTTACCCATCAGAGAGCAGGGATCACTCGAGATCATGTGAAGCCTCTACATTCAGTAGATCATACTACTTTAGGGCATGCCATCATCCACCATCTCTGATCGAGACGCTCGTTTTAACTCCCAGCTTTGGAAGGGGTTGCAGGAGGCATTTGGGACGTAGCTACACCTGAGCACCGCCTTTCACCCTCAGATGGATGGCCAGACAGAGAGGACAATTCAGACTCTCGAGGACATGCTCTGTTCATGTGTACTTGACTTTGGTCGTAGCTGGGAGGATCACCTACCCTTGGTGGAGTTTGCGTACAAAAACATCTACCACTCCACCATCGGGATGGAACCATACGAGGCATTGCACGATAGACCTTTCAGATCACCTCTTTGTTGTACATACCCTAGGGAGTTAACACTTGTAGGACCAGAGATGGTCTAAGACCCGACAGAGAAGGTACAGATCATCCAGGAGCGGATGAGGACTGCTCAGAGCCGACTAAAATCCTATGCTGATAGGAGGAGGAGACCACTAGAGTTTGAGGATGGAGACCACATTTTCTTATGGGTTTCACCTCGACGTGGATTACGAAGATTTGGTCGGGGCGGCAAGTTATCTCTGTGCTTCATCAGACCATTCCAGGTTCTCAGCAGGATAGGCGAGGTGTGATATCACCTGGCTCTTCCTCCTCAGTTGCACTGGGTGCACGACGTCTTCAATGTGTCTCAGTTGAGGAGAAGCATGCATGACCTGATGGATATCATTGATCAGGTGGAGATGTACATCGATGAAAAGGCGACATTTGCGGAGGTCCCTATGGAGATTGAGGATCGACAGAAGTGGGTCCTATGTGGATGATTGATTCCTCAAGTGTGCATCAGGTTGTAGCACGAGAACCTCCAGGAGAGCACATGGGAGAGGGAGGCTCAGATACGTGCACAATACCTTCATTTGTTCCCCATGTTTATGATGTATCTTTACGGGGACGTAATGACTTGGGGTGGGTGAAATGTAAAGACCCGTAAATTTCATGAAGTTTTTATTCATAAATTCATTAGGATTTTGTGAGTACGCAGTTTCTGACGGTACCTAATTTCGGGGCCCGGTTAGCCCAGAATCAATTTCCCAAATTGAGCTCGGGTACGTTCAGTGATTGAAAGAGCGGGTTTTTCAATCTTTTGAACCAGTGACCGGAACTGAAATCCGAGGGTGCCAATGAACTTGCAGTGCCGGTTTTTTCTTAAGAGGAGCTTTACCAAAGGTGCGTTTTCTCAGGGGGAGATCCTAAAATTTGGGGATTAATAAAGAATTGAATAAAATTTATGTTACAAATTTTATTCATAACGTAGGTGTTTTTATCCTAGGAGTGATAGTTGGGGTGGGACCCACTAGTTACTAACTACCCATGAGAGTATAATGGTGGGGTGGGGCCTACATGATCCCAACCCTTCACATTCCCAATAACCCCTTAAACTCCCCATTAAACCCTCCCTTGTATTTAATTATGTGACTTCTCATCTTCATCATTAATAATGCCAACAGACAATAATTCAATTAATAGAACATCTTTAATTAATTTAATTATGTGTTTTAATTTTGGACTTTTGAAATTCTTAGAAAAATAATAAAATAAGGGGAGGCCTAATTTTATTTTGTTGGCTTGTTGTGTGTGGATTTTGGAGAGAAATCTAAGTCCCTTGAATAAATTCATCATACCCTGAAGAATGTCTCCACTTCAACAAAGAATGCTAATTCTTCGAAGAAGAAAGTCGACTCGACAGTTCTGGTTTTCTTCATCCTCTTCCTCCACCGCGACAAGGGAGGAGATACCGACGATGACGGGAACAACACCATCATCTACGGTGCTTGAAAACTGCATTCTTTTTTTGAGGAAGGGGTGTGTTTTGATTGAGCAACATTGGATTGCCTTCCATGTTGCTGTTTCCTATAAAACGACTAGATATCAGACTAATGCAGAAGGAACCAGACCAAACTAACACGGTCTGATTCCTCCACCGTTCTTGTTGTTGTATGGTGTTCTCCTATCGTTCATGAGCGGTGAATCGAGTTATGTTTTCGGAGCCGATCGTAGGACCAAAAACATCGTAAAGGGCCTCAGTGCGTCAGGGTGACCTTGAAATGGATGTTTCGTAGAAATCGGATCATCAGAATGAAGAACAGACACCTCGGGAGGTGTGTAGTCCAGAGGCATCATTTCTGGAAAATTCCAGAATACACGTCGTGTACTCTAAGAGCACATGCCATGTAGTACAAGCATATTGTGGCTTCCATTTCAGACTTTAGAAAAGTAGTACACGACGTGAGACTCTAGACACAAGACGTGCACTCCCCACTCTATTTGATAGAGGAGACTTCGATGGACTAGGCATGTATTTAGGGAAAATACACTGACACAGATAACAATACACAACCAAGTAACAACCTCTTCCATTTTATGGTTTCTCTATATAAATTTTAAGAGACGAGTCATCTGGTATCTCAACAGATGTTCTCTATTATCCAGAATATTGATAGTCTCTTCACAATATCACAGATCAGGATCCTGTTCTATTTATTTATAGGTGTGTACATGCATTGGGTCAGGCATGGATTTTATCAATAGTGATATGTGGAACACATCATGATATTTGGAGAGAATTGGCAGTATTTCCACACGGTGAGCTACAACTCCAATTCATTCTAGAATTTTTAAAGGTATGATGTACCTGTGACTCCATTTACCCTTCTTACCAAATTGTAAACACCGTTCCATGGATATACCTTTTAGAAAACATGATCTCCTACATGAAATTACATCCCTTTTCTCCGGTTATCTACATAGATCTTTTTCTTACATTGAGATTCTTTGATGTCGGTTTGGATAATATTAACATTTTCCATTATTTCCTCAACATGTTCTGGGTCTATAATTATTTTTTCACCAACATCATCCCAACATGTTGGTGTGCGACATCTATTTCCATATAACACTTTATATGGTGCTATATGAATACTTAAATGGAAGCTATTGTTACAGGAACATTCAAACAGAGGTAAATATTGATCCCTCATACCATGAAAGTCATGTGAGAAAGATTTCAACATATAATTTATGTTTTGAGTAGTCCTTTCTGATTGTCCATCTGTTGGAGGGTGGTAGCTAACGCTCAAATGAAGTTCATTATCTAGGGACTTCTCATGACTTTCCCAGAATCTTGATATAAAATGGTCATCATGATCAGAAACAATCGATATGGGTGGACCATGAAGTATTACAACTTCATTAATATATAGTTCATCAGAACGTTCAAGTGTTAAATATTCTCTTATAGTAAGAAAATAAGATGAATTGGTAGGACAACCAATAATGAACCTTATTGCATAATTTTTTCAAGGAGTATTTTGAATCCCTATGACTATGTCCATCATAATATCATCACATTTCCACTCAAGAATGGGAAGAGGTTTCATGAATCCTCCAGGATGTTGTATTCCAACCATTACCAGTTGACTAACCATATATTGGGACACATAATCAGAAATATCTCTTTTATTTTTCTCCCACAGAAAATGTTCCTTCAAGTCACTATACATCTCAGGGTACCAGGTTGTATAGTGATATTAAAGCTATAAGAATCATCCAACAATTCTATGTTTAGATCATGTATGTTAGGATCAAAAATCATTTTCCCATATTCCAAAATTCCCACATCATATCAGAATTCAATCAATCTCCCACCATTTACCGCATTAATTTTCTATTCAAATTCCTCACCATAGGTGTGATAACTTTTTGCCTTTTATAGTAATGATGGATTGGAAACCATTTGAAATGTTTTTTATGTTTAACCTTCCATGATTATTCCCATATACATTTTTACTAGATCCATGAACATAGGATCCCTTTAAACTCTCATCTTTTTCAAAAATCCATGATCCTTTCTTCTAAATACATATTCCATCTTATTTTCCTTTCCTGGGATGTGGTGTATAGTTTGATCATAATCATTGATTATTTCAACACATCGTCTTTTCCTTATGTTGAGTTCATTTTGTGAGAAAATATAATTCATACTCTTCTGATTGACATATTTCTCACATTTTTTCAATAGTGATATTGTCCTTATAACATCAAAGAAAATATTACCACTAATTACTCAAGATCATATGTGCGATAGTTTTGTTCATTAATATATAGCTATCGTGATACATAGAAAATAACTTTATCATTCTAAAAAAGGACAAAACTGATTCCTTTCTTTGAAACATCAATATAAATAAAAAACCCATTATTCGACAAATGGTAGAGTCATGATAATTGGCTAATGTTTTCTTCATTTCTTCAAAACATTCATCCATATATTTTTTCCAATAAAATTTATTCTCTTTCCATGTGAGCTTTGTTAATGGTTTTGTCAGTTGGGAAAAGTTTTGGAAAAAATGCCATTAATAACCTGCTAATCCAATAAGACTACATACATGAGTTATACTTTTCGCTTTTGGCCATTCATGGATTGAATTTTTCATAAAAGGATTGACATAGATTTCATCTTTAGAGACAATATATCCATCAAAAGAAATTTCCTAATGCCATAATTCACACTTTTTAATGTTCCCATATAATTAATTTCTTTTGAGGATTTTCAGAATATTGTGCATGTGAGTATCATGATATTCGTAGATTTTTTAGTATACCAAGTTATCATAAATAAATACCATTAATAAGTCCTCAAGATATTGTTTGAAAAATATATTCAGTAGATCCATGAAAATAGAGGGTCCATTAGTCAGTCTAAAAGTGATTATTATAAACACATAATTCCCATACATGGTTCGAAATGCTATTTCTGGAATGTCTTCCCTCTTCTAAAAAAATATGATATCCTTATCGAAGGTCAATCATTGAAAAATATTGGTCTCCATCATGTTGGTCTAATAATTGATCATTGTAAGGTAGGTGATACTGGTTCATTGTTGTTATAAAATTGATCTCCTTGTAGTCAATGTATAACCTCACAGATCCATATTTCTCCATAACAAAAAGAACAGGGGCTCCCCATGGAGATACCTCAGGGTGAATAAATCATTTATTAATCAGTTCCACTAATTGTTTCTTTACATACACTAATTCCACACTGATCATTCTATATGGGGTCTTCCATATGGGCCTCTAACTAGAAATAAAATCAATGGAATACTCAATTTCTTTTTCTCGAGGATGTTAAGGTAAATCCAATGGAAACACATCAACATTTTCATACATAATACTTATGTCCTCAATTGAATATTATTTTCCTAACCTATAGTAATTTCATTAACTTCCTCCCCAATAATTGAATTTAGTAATGCTACTGGGGGTGGATCATGATAAGAATCAGATGTTGTCATTTCGGCTCTAATGATATGGTACTATTTTTTATCATCGAAAATTTAAACCACCTTCTTATTAAAATAAATTTTTTCCTCATGGTATGAATGCCAATCTATTTCAAGAATTATATCAAACTCCATCATATTTAAGGCAATGAGATTAGTAGATAAAGAATATTTATATGGCCTAATGGTAATTGATTCCCAAAACATTCATGTAATGATACTTCCATTATATGTTTTGAATGGAAACTCCTTATTAAATAAAATTGAAAAAATATAATTTTATTAGAAAACTAGAATGATATGAAGCAATGAGATGATCTAGAATCAAATAAATCATTGTCTATACATGAGTAAACAATTAAATTACTAACCCCCACATCATTCAGAGCTTCAAACTCAGTAGTAATGATCGTATAATCTTGGCCTTTCTCCCTTGGACTTTTCTAAGGTATGTATCCTTGGTGTTTAGAAAATTTATTTTCATAATTCTTCATTTCTCTAAAATTGAATCATTCTACATTGATAGCCTATTTCATTCCCTTTCAATCGCTAGTATGGTGGCCTTTTTCACTACACTTGTAACAGACTCCCATTCCCTTTAGGAAAGTTTTGAGGTGTTTCTTACCACATTTACCATAGGATGGAAATTAAACATTTCACTTCATCCCATTATTTCCATTTCTAGTGGGTTCAGTAGATCATATCCTCTTTTTCATTACATTAATGTTGTATGACTTAGAGAATTCATTTTCATTCTTAATAGCACATGAGGCAATATCTTTGTATACTGAGAAGAATTTTCAGACTAATAAAATATGGAGAAAACGTTTTAACCCCTCAAATAATCGATATATCATACTCATTGGGTTATGTATATATTATGTTGTATTCTTTTCTATCATTGTAATGGTATCCTCAAACATTTTTAACTTCTCATCCTCATTTTCCTCGGACTAAAAAACTATCTTTCCATATTCGCCCAATAGTCATGATGAAATAATTTTTATAACAAGAGCCCTCTAAACATCATCCATTTCATATTTTATACTTCTTCATCCTCATTTGTGTTTTCAATTAATGACAACCATATATTTGCATCTCACATGAGGAAATAAACTAGTGTGACAACTTTTTCCCTTTTGTTACTCCCCAATGAATGAAATGTTATCACTATAGAACATACACATTTCTCAGATACAAATGTTTTTGTAGTCCCATTTAATGTGGGTGTATGTTTACTCAGGATGTTGTCTAACATTGGTCCTATGCATTGTGGATCAGGGTGCTTCATACAGGTAAGGTTATTATTCATAATCTGTGTGAGTTTTCCAGTATGATTATATGTTGTTCTGCATCGGTTTCATCAGCAAATACACTATAATTATCTTGAGTATGAGGTAAATCCCTATATGGATGATTTTTGTTTGTATGGTTCCCCATCCTTCATAGAGGTGCCATTTCAAAATAATGGCAGACACCAAAATATTTTATGAAAAACAATACATAATTCCAAACTAGTATAATATCTAACATAAATTGAAATGTTTCTGCATATAATCCATACTCATAATAAAATGTTAATTTTGGAATTATTTACTCATAAATCCTTCATAATGGTTTTTAATGAAAATGTGAATTATCTTACGCATTTTCCCCAGGAGTGTCGTAATGATGAGTAATGTTGGGACCATTAGGATGTACCAGGATACCACAGGTCAAGACCAAACTCTATGTCAATGTTTTCACTCCAAGGTTCATTAGTTCCAGAACCACCTCTACCTGACTGTATCTAAAAATTGATGTATTTCTTTGAAAATACACAAAATCTCCACATTAACAAAATTGTAGGAAGTTTTTCTATACTAATTCTAAAATTAAATCGTAGTGTAATGTTCTCTAATTCGCGTTTTTATTCTAAATCTAGCTTCCTATGTTTGTAAAAAACATCCAATGGGACTAATTGTAATGCCCTGACCCCAGTTACCCAGAGTTGGTGCATTATTACATAAAATCATAATTATATAAGGAATAATTCCCTAAAATACCATTCAGTTTAGTAGAAATGGATGTAATAGATTCATTCATAAGTTTTACATTACATCATGAAATAAAAAAACAACATCATGTCCCCTTTTAACACTATTATATCCCATATTATATTCTGGTAGGTTAATCATAATATGATTCTTTACATTCATTGAAAAATAAGACATAACAATAGGGTGACCTCAGATGCAATGTAAGAATAACAATATAGCAGAAACTATCATAAATAAGCACAAACATTTAAGGCAATGTATAAGACTAGAACACAAGCCTTTTAAAAATAAACATCAGTATAATATGGATAAGATATATCAAATAATTCCATTAACTTATTAACATTGATATTCTACGATTAGAATAATCACATGTAATATCAATAACAAATTACCTACTTATGGAATGAATAATGATGGACATCATAAATACATAGTCAAGACCTCATTCCAAGACTACAAATACGATTTTTTCAATGACATTTTACAAGACAATAGTTTTACTCATGAGACCTACCAATTCATCAGAGTGCTATAGCTATATCCACCAATCAATTACTATGTTCAATGTATTCCTCATATGAAATAGTTGAAACATAACATAAAAATTCGTATTAAAACTAGCAAATGATATGTTAATACAGTAACCATAAACCAAGAATGGGAAAAAAATAACACATCCATAGTCAATCATATCAAAAAATCTTAAATACAATATTAAAGATAGTATAATAACAAATCAACACCAAACAAGTGTAAAATGCATCAATGGATGTTGACATAGTTGAAATCAAAAATATTTTACAGAAATATCTCTTTCTATATTGAAATCATTTAAAAGTCATTTAATTATAAAATAAAACATTTATTCGGAAAGTATTCATGTAATCGTGTAAGGGATGATTCAATGGTGTCATAATGGCATAAAATATCCTCACTCCCCATATATGTTAAAAAACATACTTTCTATAATTTTGTAGAAAATCTCGTAAAGGACTTAGTATGGAAAACGACTTAAAGATTACATCATAATAATTTTATAAAAATTAAAACAAGGGTATAAATGACTATAATGAATACTATAAGAAATAAAAAAAATGTATATAAATACATTTTTAAGAAACATAGAGGTGGATGAGAAAGAGTACCTAGTAGAAACTCACGTATAAACAACCTCAGATAATGAAGAGACTTTAGAATTAACCCTTACATTGTACCTTTACATAATAGTGGGTTGGTTAAACTAGTTTATGATAGATAAATAATTTTTATTAAATTATACATGAACAACATTCCTAAATATGATATCACATATGATCTTCATAATAATTCATTGTTAATAAAATTTAAATATAATCATTGTTTCAGATGTTATCTAATTTGTTTTACTTTATATGTTTAGTTACATAAGTACTTTTTTTTAGGGATAAGAAGTATTATTTCTCGAGAATCATATTACGTTCTCAAAATTTTTTTATTTATAAAATAAAAATTATTCTGGAATGGTTATAATGTGAAATGAATTTTATCGCGTTCGTGGAGACGGTAATCCGTACGTAAGTACAAGCGACAATATCATTCTATTTTTGGTGAAATCATTTTTAATTGGATGGTATATCATATATAAAGAATCATTAACATTATATATTTATTATTTATATCATTTATATTCATTTATATAACCATCCAAATAATGAAGTGTTTGAATAACAAACTACACCACTACGTGGAGACGGTAAGCCATACGTACACACGTTTGGTGAATTATATTTTATAGGTTCGATAGAATAATGAATACAGTTGTACCATATTTATAATATCATCACTATTGGTATGGGGAAGTAGAGTTTTTATTTTGGTATAGAAACAAAAAATAAAGATGAAGTGGAAGAAGAACAGAACATTGATAGAGATGATAAATTATTACCTCTTCTTTAGTGGATTCCATTTGTATTTGATCAAAAGGGCTCTATAGGTTGACTTTATGATCAATATAAGACCTATATTTTAAGTGAAGGTAGTTGAGAGGATATTTGATCCAGGGTTGGATGAGAAAAATTGTCTTGGATGTGTGAAATTAATATAAGGTGAAGTACCCTTTTATAAGAGAGGTGAGGGTCCCGTTAGGAAACTCATGAAATATTTTTTTATTGTACAATTATATTAAGTCTATAATGGCTCCAAAATGATTCATTTCGAGGCTATTATGGGTAGGAGTCGAAAATCTCTCAACCACTAAATTTTCAATAGGTTTAGGTCACCATATTAACCTTATCTTTTAGATTTAACTCATAGTTAAATTGTTTTACTTTTACCATGTATTCCTTTATTATTAATATAAATGTATAAAAAAATGACAATATAAATTCAATTGAACCCCATGTGGTTCATAATTTATATATCGTACCTTATCTATGTCCTTTGGCCAAAATTTGGATTTTACGGAATATTATATCAATTAATAATATAGTTTAGTTTTAAAACCTAATTTATGTCAAAATTGACAGTATTTTGCAATTGATTTTAGTGAAAGTAATAAAAATGTATTCTCTTTGAAAATAATTATTTAACCAATAATAAAATGTCATATTAAACTAAAAAATCCTTGTAATACATAAAAAGACTCAATTTACAATTATATTAAGATTTATATTATCCATAATTGTAATCATTCAATAATAATGTAATTACTACATCATCATTGTGTCATAAATAAATTTTAATATTTAATGTCTAAACATAATAAATAAAATACAATTATCAAGGAAATATTTTTAGCTTTCTAATTAATAGTTATAGTCGAATTTATATTCTGTATAACCCTATATTAAAAATAGTTTAGTTATTAAACATTGAATTTAATACTATTAACACTTCTTTAAATAAAATAATAATAAATGTTATAATCTAATATATATGGACCAAAAAAATAATATTTTATTCTGAAGGTTGAGTTTGGTCGAAATAAAATTATCCAAAAGAATTAGAATTTGTCATAGGGTAACTATAATATCATTTTAACCTTTAATTACCCTATTTAATTTTAACATCGATAAATAAAATTCAAGAGATATTATTCACCAAATATTATTTTCGTCCTATTGAAGAGAATTTTACATACTAATATCAATCATGTCTCAAGGATTTTTTAAATATAATAAAAATATGCCGTAAAATTATTTGTTATGAATATTTTCTAACGTGCATAGATGTTGTGTAAAAGACGTTAACAAATTAAATAAAATTATATATATGTATATAATATTATAATAAAATGACTCTAATGAGTTATATTGATCATATGTAGTTATTATTTATATATTTTGACATAAATTAAATTTAATAAAAATAACTAATTAATAAAAATATATAAAATTTTGAAAAGTGGGTATTACTATTCATAACTGTTATTTTGATTGGTCGTGGTGTGCTAAATCTCCAAGTTGCATACACTGCAAGATATTTCATTATTAAAAGAGAAAATTGTCGTGAAAGATTGACGTGATACACTATTTACAAAGAAAGAATAAAAAAATGAATGTATATTCAATATTATATAAAAAATAATTGTTTTTGGGTCTAGTCACATAACCCCTTATAAAAACTGCATAAGACCTAAGGGTATGGTGTGCGATGGTGACAAACTCTTCAAGTGGCTTGGATAACATATCGTGGTTGGTAATCGATATTAACATAAACATCTCCTGTATGTGGTACCATTCACGCTTAACGTGTTGATGCTCAGCTTGGGATTTTTCAGGAACTAATCCTAGTAAATCTATATCGTTTCCAAGCTCTGACAAATGGGCTTCGTATGGAGTATTTCAACATGATAAGGCCATCACTTAATTTTTCTAAGTAAATTGGATTTATCAAAGCACCATATTTATACTAATCATGTGGTTACTATTCAAAAAATATATTAGAAATGATAAAAATTAATAAAGGTATTTTAAAATAAAAAAAAATTAAAACCAAGGAAGGGTATATGTTTTATATTATCATTTTACATAAATTCATTTAATTAGATCAAGAGAAATTTCCCTTAAAAAAGTTTGATTTTTTTCACTCATGGTATGCCATTTTAAGGTCTCTTATTATAGACCATTATAATCTCATTAAACATTGATATTACATGTTCATGTATGTATTTCTTTGACGAAAATCCTAAGACCATCTCAGTTATGCTCAGTGTGAGATACAATGATTGACAAGGGTTTTACCCACTATATAGAAGAATTTATGAGCATCGAAGTGGGTCTCCATATCATGTGTTTGTTGCATCAATATGTAAGACATAGGTGTCCCTACGCATCTCATTGGAAATGAGAAACAATTCATTCATAGTTCTAGTTAACTTATGGAATTTAATTTCGTATGTAAATGAAATATTCTCTGTAGCATAACATCATCTTGTAAGGATTATGTTCACATCTCTTGAATAAAAGGGACCATTATGGAAACATGTAGTTTGACATAACGAGGAAATGACATGTGTTACATCATATGAAAGGAGGTTCATTTCACGGGCTCATGTTTTTTATTATCATGCGGTAAGGATATAAGATGTCAAGAAAGTTAACTTCTTACTTCCAAAATTTACTACTACAGTTTAACATTATGTAACTGAAAAAACATGTATAATTTAATTCCATGTAACCAGGATGGACATCTACCATTTAACATCATGTAACAATGAATAACTTGAATGTATTAATTTCATGTATCTATGAAGACGTTTTAAAGTTGAACATCAAGTAACAAGGATGAACTTGTTTAGTATAACATCATGTAAACAAAAAAAAATGGTGAGACATACATTGACATGGACCCCCATTGTTGGAACTATGCGATGTATTTCTTTAGAAAGATTAGTTTGGTGTATTCTATGTTAAGATATCCATCCATTTTGGCCAATTTGTAACCCCATTGTGAAAGAACTTATATATAATGTAATGACCTTACAATTTGGGTTTGATCTTTTGTGGATTCATGCCCAGTATGATTGGGGTTATGAGGAACAACACTTTTTCCACATAGAGTAATGATTATAGGTGATCCTTGTTTTTAAAGGCCCATGTAATCCAATTCATAAGGACCTCGAGGATTTGCGGTGTACACAATCTATTATAATCGAGAAACTACAATTCCTCGATCTTCTTCTCTCATTTCACATCATCTATGTGTTTTCCACAAATATATATTTTAATAGAAGGTTTCTAAACTTATAGGGGTAGTACTACCTCATCCCTATACAACATTTATTATTTCTTCCCTACATGGAAGTATGTGGGGTGGTATGGTAGGCCCATAAAGCATGGAGGAGATTGTTTGTCTGTTATATTTTATCCTTTCTCACCATCTTCTGCAGTATAGTTAATAGAGTCTATTTTAAGGCCCCTACAATTCCACTCATCACTTCATGATAGTGACATGAGTGATTGGACATAATTTTCTACTTATGATAGAGTTTCTCCAGCTCATTAAATTAGTGGTTGGTGCAGTTCATAATCAATATTTTGTCAGGGACTACAAACCTATTGACAATATATGACTTTTTTTATATTATTGATGTTATTCATACCAAAATCCCTAATGTATGTTTTGTCAACCCATTTTTAACAAATATTGGAGGCTGTAAGGATGTATTGAATTGCTTAGCTGGGGTTGAGGGATATTACCCCATGACATGAATTCCCCAAACAAAAAATGGCCAGTAATATTTTTTTGAATGTATCAGTTCTGGTTGTGATGGATAATTTTTTTTGTGAATTTGTAATGCATGAACATAATTGGTGAATATCACATTGTAACACCCCAAGAGTCCATTTCACATTTCCCATTGAACAATGCAGTAGCTTGGGTTGTACGTTATATGGTGTTTTAACACACCACGACCAATGAAACAAACCATTATGAATTGTAATACCCATTTTTTTAAATGTTATAAATTTTAATTTTCAAAATGGACATAAATTTTGTATTCGGAATATAAATATTATCTTAGGTTGATGTTTTTCTATTTTTCTAAAAATGATCAATTTTTTATGAATAGTGAAAACATTGTGTTATTGTTTAAAACCGATATTTTTATTTAAATAAATAAATATTTTATTTTATTTTATTTTATTTCAAAATAGATACATAATACCTATATATGTTCAATGTAATTTATTGGAGTCATTTTATAAAAAGTTTTGATATATAAAATTTTATTGAACATTTTATCGCCTTTTACTCACGTTCTATGAGCATTTTAAAATTTGAATAAAACATATTGTTATTGCTTTTGTGTGTTTAATTTTAAAAAAAATAGATACATGGTTGGCATAACTATGTAAAATTTTGGTCAAAAAGGTGAAAATAATTTTTGGTGAATAGTAACTTTTCACAGTTTTTTACCTCAGCTAAAAAGAAAATATGATAATTATGGGAAAACTGATATTATAATTACCCTAAAACATGTATTATTTCTATCGAAGAAGTCTAATTCTACCAAAACCAACCATATGAATAAAATAATACCAAATTTGGTCTACTTGGATTATATTTACACATTTATTATTATTTTATTTAAAGAATAGTTAAAAGTGTTAAATTCAATGTTTAATAACAAATTTATTATTAATATATATATATATAAATAAGATAAATTCGACTATAAATATTTATTAGAAAGATAAAAATATTTCCTAAATAATTATATTTAATTTATAATTTTTAGACATTATATAATTAAATTTATTTATGACACAATGATGACGTAGTACTAACCATTTTAATAAAAGATTAAAATAATTGATATTATAAATATCCAAATAAATGTAATATGAGACTTTTGATGAATTACAATCATTTTATAGGTTAATATGAAATTTTAGGGTTGATTAAATAATATTTTTCCAAATAATAATGATTTTATGAATTTATCAAAAACAAAATACAAAATAGTGTCAAAATTCAAATAAATGACTTTTTATAACAAATATTATATTATTAAATAATATTATATTCATAAAAATATATGGACCATCCAATGAACAAAGATAAGGATATATATATTAATAATGATCCACTAGGGGTCCTCTTGGCTTGTTATAGTATGTTTAATAACCATATAATATAAAAATACAACCAGACATTGTAAATGTCAAACTATTTAATTAAGAGTTAAATTGAAACTCTTTGGTTAATATGGTGACCTAAACCTATGTAAAACCTATGGATTGATATGTAATCAACCCATCCCCACCTTATACTCGAAATAAATTATTTTGGATCCATTATAAATTGAATATGAATTTATTATTAAATAATATTTCAACCTTTTCCTAATGTGACCCACACCACTCTTTTAAAAGATTACTTACCATTATCTTAATTTCACAACTCCAATGCCATTTTTCATAGCCAAACCCTTGACAAATATCTTCAAAACATGTATCACCTCATCATAGAGTCATTACATTGATTATAAATCCACCCTATGGAGCCATTTTGATCAACTCAAAACAAAACACCCGAATAAGAGGTAATAATTTCACCACCCTCTATCAAGATAAGTTCTTCTTCCAATTCATATTTCATTGTTGATCCCATACAAAATTAAATACCCCAGTACCTCCTACATACTATGATGTTATTATAAATATGGTACAACCATATTCACTATTCTACCAATCATATGAATTAAAAGGTCACCATGTGTGCGTACATAAGGCTTACCGTCTCCAGGTCATGGTGTAATTAGTTATTCAAACTCTTCAATATTTTTATGGGTATAAAAATGAGAATAATGGATATAAATAATAAATATAACATTTAAATTATTCTGTATATATGATATATCATCTTATTAAAAATGATTTCACTATGAATATATTTTTATTGTCGCTCGTGCGTACGTACAGATTACTGTCTCCACGAACATGATGAGATTCATTCCCCATCATAATCATTAAAGAATAATTTCCATTTTATAATTAAAAATAATTTTTATGAACATAATATAATTCAGTATATGAATCAAATAAATTCATTCTGCAACACACATGGCTTACATTACCAAGCATATAAAGTAAAACGAATCTGTTAACACCCTAAATGAAGATACAACAAAAATATATTTAACTAATCCATATTACAGGATTATATATGATATCATATTTATGTATATAGGTTTTTATATAATAAAAAAAAATTAAATATTTTACAGGATGTTAACGTACCATCAACAAAGGTAAAGTAAAAAATTAAGGGTTAATTCTATAATCTCTTTACATTCCTGAGGTGGTCAATACGTAAGTATCTATTATGACCTCTTTGAAATATGTATTATTGTTTTCATAAAAATGTAATTGAATACATTTTTACTACTTACTAGACTATGGTTTTAATTCATATATACCCTTATTTGACTATATACTTTTTGAAATAAATTTTTCTGTCATTTTCCAAACAAGTAACTTTATGACCTTTTTGTCAAAATTAAGGTAAGAATGTCTTTTTTTAACTTAGAATGTTGGTGAAGAAATTTTCCAACGTTATAACACTGTCAAAGCTTCCCATACATTCTTATAAACATGTTTTCAAAATAAAATCTTCAATTTATAATTATGTGACATTAAAATTATTTAAAATTAGAAAGAGGTATTTATTTCAAATAATTTTAATTTCATCTATGTCAACATCCTTTGATAGATTTGATACTTGTTTGATGTCAATTTATTATGATACAAATCATCAATATTGTATTGAATGTTTTGTGATATTATTGACTCTGGATGGGTTATTTTTATACCATTCATGGTTTATTTTTAATGCATTAACCTTTCAAATGATAGGTTTAATACGAATGTTTTTATTATGTTCAAACCATTTCTTATGAGGAATGCATTGCAATTAGTAACTGACGGGTAGAGCTCATTAAAGCTCCTTAATGCATCGGTATGTCTAATGAGAGAAACTACTGACTTGGCACAAGGTATTGGAAAAGTATTATTTTTAGTCTTGTCATGAGGTATTGACAATTTGGTTATGGTGTATGGTATTATTCATTCCATCATTATGAAATTGGCTATTGATATTGCATGTGATGATTCGACTAGTTGGATATCCATGAGAATAAATGAATAAAATTATTTGATTATTATTTTCCATATACTAATGAATTTAATGTTTAAAAGGATTTTTTTAGTCTTATAGATTTCCTTAAATGATTATGCTTATTTATGAATGTTTTTTCTATATTGTTATCCTTACTGAGCATCTGAGCACACCCGTTTCTACGTTTTATTTTTTCAAGGATGTGAAGAAGTATATTATGAATGACTTGTAGGGATAATCTAATGGATGTGGTAAATTGAGATAATTTTGTTGATGTTTTTATTTTTATAACTTAATTTAAAACTAGTGAATATATATAGTACATCCAAGGCTACAAATCTGATCCATCTTTTTGGATTTTATCCCTTCTGATCATGAAAATGATATATAATATTGAACCTACTCAGGGTAACTAGGGTCGGGGTGTTACAGTTGGTATCTGATGATTTTTGGTAAAATCCATGGAAACTAGATTTAGATAATCTCTAATTAGAGCACATTAACATAAGATAAACATTTAGGGTTTCTATAGAATAACTTCCTAGAATTTTGGAGTGTAAATATTTTGTGTATTTTTCAAGATATACATACATTTGTGGGTATGATCATGTAGAGGTAGCTCTGGAACAGATGTACCTGGGTGTGAAAATTCAGAAAGAGATTTTTGGGCATGACCTGAGGTATCTTGGAACGTGACAACAGGCCTTCCACGACTCTTGGTTACGACATTCCTAGGTGACATGCTTAGTAAAATTAACAATTTCTTTACAAACCATAATGAAGGATTTATCAGTATATACCTCCAAAAAGATTTTTCTTGATTATGTATAATATCGCAAACTGTTCTATCTATGTTAAGTGTTTTACAAGTTTGAAATTATGTATTATGGTTCATAAACTAATCTACAATATTCCATTGTTTATAAATAGATCATATTGGAAGGAATGAAATCCATATCGATGCAGATAATACATGTAAGGATTTCCCTCCTTCTCAATATAATTATAGTGGATATGGTGATGTAACTGGTGCAGATTAGCTTATCACCATTTTGTTACAAATCGCTTAGGTTATGAATAATAACTTTACACATATAGAGCCCCCTGAAACCCAACACATAGGATCAATGTTAGATATCTTAATGAGAAAAAAACACAAATATTCAATGGGAGTACAATTCCATTAGTAGGTGTGCAATGGATAATTTCTTCAGAGAAAATATTTCATTCTCTAGGGAGTAGTGAAAAGGAAAATGTATTCATGGTAGTTTATCACCTCACATGAGATGAATATCAATGGTGGTCATTAATACAAAACACAAACAAATATTTTGAAGTATCTAACATGTAATTGAGGGATTTTAAAGAGATTTTATTTGAAAAATACTTTCATTATGACCATCAAGTGGATATGGAAAGATAATTTCTAAGTTTGATGAAAAAGGGGGAAGAGAATTTCAAAAAGTATGATGATAACATTACAAGGATAGCAAGGAATTCCTCTGATAATATAAATAACCCATGGAGTAATATTGATCGATAAATTGATGGGTTAAAACCATTTCTTCATCGAGCATTAGTCTCACAATCCTACTCATCATACGAACATATTTTTTCATGCTCTATCAGGACAAAAAAGTAATTCTCTATGTCTTACAACATCAAATAAATGAAAGAGAAGAAGATAACTCTTGAACACTCTGGAAATGAAAATAAAAGAAACAATGGAATCTCTGAATATCCACACTGAGGTAAATATGGGATGAAACACCACGGTACATGCCTAAAGAGAATAGATGATTGTTACAAGGGTAGTGAAAAATGACACCATGATCGTGATTGTAAGGGGAATAAAGAGTCAATAAATGTTGAATGCTACAATTGTAGAGAAAAGGGGAATTATAAAAATGAATTTCCTAGGTTCCAAGGAAACATACCTCATAATTAGAAAAGGTAACAATGACAAGATTATGCAATCAATACTGATGGTTTTGATGCTCCGAAAGATGTGGTGGTAGGTAATTTAATGGTTTCCAGAAGTTTAGAAAATGATAAATTTGATTCTAGATTATCAAATTGTTTCATATCTTCCCATTTTGCTGTGAAAATTAGATATTTTCAATTTTACTTAACAAGGGAGTTTTCAATGAAAACTCATAAGAGAAGTATCATCGCAAAAAAAAAATTTAATCAGTTTCCATTAGGTCATATTAATGTTCATTATATGCTAACCTCACCCGCATACTGATGATTAAATTTCATATAATCCCCGTTATGGATCGGATTTCAGACCATGATGTGAAAATTTATTCTATGAATAAGGAGGGTACAATTATTGATGATGATAAGGAGTACCTTATCTTTATTTCAGAAACTTCACCTCCAGAATTGTATCTAGATCCACCCCCCGTAGCTCTAATAAATTCATTTATTGGGGAAGAAGAGAATTAAATAAATATGGGTGAGGAATATAATGTTCAAATAGAGTATTTACATATTGTGAATGAATATGTTGATGTGATTCCAGAGGATTTACTTAGACATCCTCTAGAACAAGAAATTCAGTATTCCATTGATTTAATTCCTAGTTCAAAGCCCATATTTAAGATGACTTATAGAATGGGAACTTTGTAATTAGTGTAACTAAAGAAACATCTAGATGAATTGAGAAATAAAGGAATTATTCTCCCTAGTGATTCTTTATGGGGAGCCCCTGTCATTTTTGATAAGATGAATGATAGATCTATGTGGTTGTGGAGTGACTATAGAGAGATCAATTCTATAACAATAAAGAACAATTATCCCCTACCTCGCATCGTTGATTTATTCAACCAAATTCATGGACCCCATTATTTTTTCAAGATTTTCCTTTGATCTGGATATGATCAGTTGTGTGTGAATAAGGAAGACATTTTGAAAACAACATTTCAAACTAGGTACGGGCAATACATATTTACAGTAATGCCATTTGGATTGACTAATGCATTCATTGTATTCATGGATCTAATGAATAGAGTTTTCAAGGAATATATTGATGACTTTTTAGTGGTATTTATTTATGATATCATGGTATACTCCAAAATCAATTATGATCATGGAAATAACATGTTAGTTATTCTGAAAACACTCAGAAAAAATGAGTTATATGGGATTTTTAGCATGTGTGAATTTTTGAATCTAGAGATTTATTTTCCTATCCATATTGTCTCTATGGATGGAATATTTTTTGATCCTTCAAAGACCAAGGAAATCCAAGGATGGACAGCACCGACGAGTATAACCGAGGTATGCATTTTTATTGGTTTATCATATTATTATCCATCTTTTGTCTAGAATTTTTCCCAGTTGGCTAACCCATTAACCAAGCTCACATGTAATGGAATTAAATCTGTATGAATAAAAGTGTGTGAAGAATGTTTTGAAGAATTGATGATAATATTGGTCAATGCCCATATTTTGACACTACCATCAGAGAATGGTGGGTTTTTTATTAATAGTGATGCTTCAATGAAAGGATCGGGTTGTGCCCTTATGCATAATGTTAGAGTCACAACCTATGCATCAGGACCGCTAAAAATTCCTGAGAAAAACTATCCTACTCATGATGTTGAGTTAATTTCTATAATCATTAAAATGAAAATATCGAGAAACTATCTCTATGGTGAAAAAATGTGAGACTTATACTCATCAAAAACGTTTTATGTATATTTTATCTCAAAAAGAACTCAACATGAATAAGAGACGATGGATTGAACTACTCATGGATTATGATTTCACTATACACTACCACCCAGGGAAGGAAAATAAGGTGGAAGATGATTTGAGTAAAAAGGATCATGGATTTTTAACAAGATGATAGTTCAAAGGGATCCTATTTTCATGGATCTAGTAAAGTTTGATATGGTATTAACCATGGAAGGTGAAACATCAGTACTATTTCAAATGGTTTACAAACCATTTTACTATAAAAGAGAAAAAGTAATCAGACTGAAGATGAGGAGTTTCAAAGGATTATTAATGCTATGACTGATAAGAGATTCAGTGGTTTAATTTATAATGACAGAATTTTGATATTTTAGAAGAGACTTTGTGTTCCCAATATACCTGATCTAAAAAGGGAATTGTTGTATGATGTATATAGTTCTAATTTTTTTATACACCATGGGAGCACCAATATTTATAGAGATTTGACAGAACGTTTTTGGTGGGACAACATGAAGTGAGATATTTTCTACTTATGTGTCAAGATGTATGGTTTGTCAATAAGTGAAAATTTGAAGACAATATCCTAGATAAATCATGCAACCTCTTCCCATACCTAAGTATAAATGGATGATTTTGCGATTAAATTTGTCTTGGGCTACCAAAGACTCTTAGAAGCAATGATTCAATATAGGTCATTGTTGATCATCTTACCATGTCAGCTCATTTTCATGTTATAAGAGAAGATTTCCAACTTGAACATTTGGAAGGAATATATAAAAATGAATATGTAAGACTTCATGGTGTATCATTATCGATTTTTTTGGATCATGATCTCTGTTTTACATCAAGATTCTGGTAAAGTCTTTAGAAGGCCATGGATACTGATCATAGTTTGAGCTCTGCCTACCACCTAAAAGTGATGGTCAATCAATATAGACTATTCAAACCTTATAATAGATGTTTAGATCTTTCTAACTTTACTTTCAATGTATATGAGATCATTATTTTCCTCTGGTAGAATTTTCCTATAACAACAGCTTCTATTCCAGTATTCTTATTGCACCATATGATGCGTTGTTTGAAAAATTTTGTTTGACACCAACATGTTGCGGTGATATTGGTGAATGAAATCTCTTAGGCCCAAAACATGTTGTGGAAATAATGGAAAAGCTGGTGATTGTCCCAACAAACAGAAAAGCTTCCCAAAGTAAGTAAAAGATATATGACAATAACTGAAGGAAAGAATTTGGAATTTCATGTTAGAGAACATATTTATTGAACTTATCTACAAGGAAGGGTGTTATACGTTTCGGTAAGAAGGATAAATTGAGTATTAGGTACATCAGACATTTGGAAATTTTAGAATGAATTGGAGTTGTAGCTTATCATTTTGAAATGCCTCCATGTCTCTCCAATGTTCATGATGTGTTCCACATATCACTACTGAGAAAATACAAGCATGAACCAACGCATGTACTCACCTATGATTAAATAGAACTAGAACACAACCAGTCTTATTTTGATGAGCCTATGATAATTCTTGATACCATTGAACAACTGTTATGAAACCGGAGGACACATACAGAAAATGTTCTATGGAGAAACCATAAGATAAAAGATGCAGTGTGGGAACCTAAGGAAATTACGTAGAAGATCCTCTCGAATATTTTTATGCAGTAATATTCTGGAAACCATTGAGGAAGAAATTATTTTAAGGAGTGGATAATGTAACACCCCAAGATTCCACGGTACTTTTTCCTTTGAATAAGGAAGTATCTTGCATTGTATGAATATTGGAGTTTTAACACACCATGTCTAATGAATCTAGCCATTATGAATAGTAATACACACTTTTTGAAATATTATAAAATTTAATATTCAAAATGGAATTAAATTTTGGATTTAGAATATCATAATTACCTTAGGGTAAATTTTTGGTATTTTTCTGAAAACATTCAATTTTTGATGAATACTGGAAAACACTACATTATTATTTAAAAACATATTTTTTATTTAAATATGTAGTTATTTTTTAAATTATTTTTTTGTCAAAATAGATACATAATACATATATATGTTCAATTTAATTCATTAGAGTCATTTTATAATAAGATTAGATATATAAAATTTTATTGAACTTTTATCCATCTTTTACCCACATTATGAGAGCATTTGAAAATTTGCATAAAACATAATTTTACACCTTCTATGAGATTAATTTCAAAAACTTGAGAGAAAAAGTTGAAATTAGTAATAAAAATATGGTTAAATAAGATTAAAATAATTTATGTTTTATATTAACTTTTTACTTTTATTTACCACGGTTAAAAGTTTATAGGGTAATTAAAGGACAAATAGATATTATAATTACCCTAACGCATGTCCTAATTCAATTTGATAATTGTAATTCGACCAAGATATAACCTAATAAAAAAATATGATTCCCATTGTGTTGGAACTGGGCGTGTAGCAGAAGCCCCAAACAGGGTGGTTTTTAAAAAATTTTCACCGACGTTCGGCGTAAAATTGCCAATGTTGGTGAACAACATCCTGGTCAAAGCCAGGGACCACGCATGAGGGGTTTTAAGCACAAACATAAACCGTAAAATACATGGTTTAGATTCGAAGCTAAACACGACGTCTTCTCGTCGTTGGTGATTGCTGCTCGAATAATCCAAAGCCGAATTCATCTAGATCATCCACACGTGCTTCAAAGAATCCATGGGAGCGTTGTTCATCATAATCTGGAAACTAGCGTAGATTTCCGACGATTCCTTCGACGCTCCAATGACCACCGCATCGCATTGCTAGTGATGCCCGAGAGAGAGCTTCATCCAACTTCCTTGGATCCAGAGCATGTCTCTCTAGATTGTGGGAGAGAGGAGAAGAGAGATAAACTCCATGAATAGTTTTTTTGGAAAATGCCCATCCTCTTCTATTTATAGTGCTCAATTAAAATACCTGGTATCGCCTCGCCAGCCCCGAATACTTAATTCACTATCAACGACATTTTATAACTACTAAAATGAGCCCCAAATAATATTATCATTTACTTGTAATATATTAAAATATATTACATGATAATTATTAAGTCATTAGCTCGACATGTCGCTCACATAAATATTAATTGAACCTTGAATAATTTAATATTCACCAATTAATAATTTTTTATCTATTTATTAAAACATGTAAATAAATTTCATAAAGAAATTCAATACTCATTATTCTAAACTCGAATAATATGAATTTATTTATTTCATTGGTGGTCGTTTAACTTTGGACAATTCACGAACCCTTGTGGTGGGGCACAGTTTGTCCAATTCTCTTATTCAACTGAATAGGGAAGATTATTGAATACGCTTTTGTGTGTGACCCTCTAGGCCCTTATTTCCACAGCTGTGAATAGTATTCAAAGGCCAACAGCGGGATCTAGCAACCCATCATGGCCCTTAATGAAATAAGGATTGTCACAGCAGTGAAAACTGACCTACGAACATGCACTGTGTAATATAATCTCCTTGTCTGTAATATCACATAAAACAGGACGCACTCTCGTGTCATCTCCCTTTTCTTGATTTATTGTTTATTGATGTAACAAAATGGATTTCCCTCAACTTCCATGGACATGGTCTTATAAAGGTACTGACATCCATATCAACCTAGCCAGAGATATATTACATCCATAACCCAGAAGCGACAAATCTTTTCATGACCATTCAACCAATGCCATGCCACCAATGACACACCCGACACAAACTACCTCACCACGACTTCATCGTTATGGATTTCGTTTTGCATCAAAGTACGTAATAAAGGTACATACATTGGTAATGATCTCAAGTTAGGAGACCATTACACATGATTGTAGATAGGAATATCAAATGAAACCTAATACATGTGGAGTTCCTATTGGCGGGTCTATCCTCATGATCTAACTTCTATAGATCACCATGTGCGAACATCATGAGAAGAAGCCTCAATGATTATAAGCCCCCCGCACCTTATGGTCATACATCTACTGTGTCCAATCAGTAAGATGTATCTAGACCATAGAACATATAATTAATATTAATGTCACAGTATCTAGAGGTTCTCATTATAGCCTGGGAACTGCTATAACCTTTCAATATGACAATTAATCTTTGGACTTTACCATTTAAATTGTGGATGCAGAAAAGTATACACTGTAATGGTAGGATGACATCATGCATAGCTTACTGTATACATGATTTGGTAATCAAAAGCACTAAATAGTTGGGTATAGGGCACCCACCATTTTAACACTCCACTTGCACTAGAGCCAACATTCTAACCAAACATGTTAGGTACTCACATGATGAACATCATGTTTCTACTGAGTAACGACTTTAGTTACTGGGTCTGCCACAGTTTTGTTGTGTGGCTATTCTACTAGAGCAACCTCATATCATTGAGTAAAACTACTCAAGAGTTGGTATCCTGAGTACATCCCTTTTTCCCACTATCATTACATGACATCTTGTCTAGTAAGAATATCATAATTTAGATTATGATAATACTTTTCTCGCCAGGTTAGAATGCAAGAATCACTGCATTTATTTGCTTATTAGCTTCTTTAGAAGATGCAACATACTCGGTGTTTGTAGGTATAGCTACCACTGGCTGATATGAGCATGACTCACTCATTGTCTTTATCCTAACCACAATACTGGATTACATTGATCTATAGAAGACTAGTTTTATCCCTGAAAACCAGTATCATTTCTTCTCCATTTACCAGGTCAAAATCTTCTCTTCTTGCTGAAGTACAATTATATTGTTCTGACTGCATCCCTTGTCTTGCTCCTGGATATAACTGATATTTTCCGATTGTAAAATATACCTTGGAAATATAGGTTCTTGTACATATCATGGACGACCTGATTGATCCATCACTCCAACTTATGGATTTTAACTCACCACATTTATCTCTTCTCATGTCACAGACAGATCAACATGGAGATATACTGCCCTGTGACATAGGCTACAATCCATCTCTTGAATTGTTCCGGCATGTATTTCTCAATACAATGTCACTATATGTATGATTGAATAAGACAAAGCAACCTATAGATCCACCTTAGTAGATTTTTTTCCCTAGAACATAGGTTGCTACTTTAAGTCAATCATTGGAGAGTAAATTTCATTTTTGGTCATAACTAAAAGTCATACCTATGTTTGGCTTCCAAATGTTACCAAAATTTTTCTAATTGGAAAACCATTGCGCTCCCACTAACATCTAGTAGAAACATAGAAATCATTTGTTTTAAATGTATATACTACAATCATGTTACATACATTAATCCTAAACCGGAGTTTAGTAAATTGCAACAACTATTAGCATTCTGTGATGTGACCATCCCTTTCTGTTTGCTTCATATAGACACCATCCATAATTTGAGGCCATGACATCCAATACTAAATAAATTGATCATGGATATTAGCTATGATAAGTAAAATTCTAATGGATTTAGGCATAACAACTTGGTGAAACCAATTGAGCCCTATTGGTACTAAGCTCGTACCATACATGTATCAACTCAGTTGAATACCCACCATAGTATTCAAAATATTAGCCCCTTTACACTTTGATACATGGAATTCATTAATTGAATTTTATTTAGTCTTATAAATTTTAGTTAATTGTCATATACTTCCTAATTGTAAGAAATATTATTCATATTAAATAATAGATCACCGACCACAGTGAATATAAAAACCATCACCATGTTTTTAGCCTTCCTATGCAGTATGTGTCTCTGGAACATTCTTTTCTCCACATGAACTTGTATAACTAGTTCTTATGCCCACTACTTGTGCATTTTGAGCATTGACTAAACACAAGTCAATATAGCTTCCACTATCTCTAATAGATATGCACACCCTTATATATAAGTGTAATCTATTGCTTGACTACCTACTCTTCTATCTTAGGGATTTATGTAATCCTAAACAACTGTTAGGATTATTACATTAAATGCACAATGTGTTTGTCTGGACGCTAGTTTGTTTACGTCCTAACAAATTCTTTTCATCCAAACACATGTCCTTATGGCATAATGGGTTTACATCATACTATAACTCGTATGATATCCATTTTTCATTATAGTTGGCATATGGTTGTGGGATATCGATGTTATTTGAAAATCATTTCATGAAATAAAATGCTTATTTCTTCCAGTTCCAACATTGATATTACTTACATCAATACATTGATGTATAAAATGTGCATATATTAATTACTCCACAATACATTTTGTTGATCACTGTTGATATGTAAGAATTTATAATCAAACCTCCCCATTAACATCAACGTCGTGATGTCGGTATGGTAATGTGTTTTTACGAATTGCTCCACGCTACATTATCATGATTGGTGAATGCTTAGTCGAGATATTCTTCAATATTCCAACCTGAAGAAACTCATATATCCTGACCATAAAAATACCTCACTTTGATATTCCCTAATTACATAAAATAATATTATGAAGTATATATACATCTATATTATACATGGAATAGTTCACACTTTCATGTTGAACTATTTCCAAAAGCATTGCGATGTAACTTTATTTCTAAAGGATCCTTTGTCCAAAATGAAGACATCAATAATACAAAAAGTATTTAGCTATGCCGAGCCAAAATACTATACTTGGTATATTCATGGTGTCTATTTTTAGTATTACATGAAAATGAATTATCCTGTCACAACTTGGTATAAGTCTTACATTTATATTCATCACTAATTTCCCATGATTAATGTATTACTGAACTAGTGATTGAGCTTACCAAAAACAACATTCATTGCAGAAACTGAAATAATGTCTCCTTGTGTCCAAGAACACATGGGATTAATGTTTGTGGTTATAATCCACAATAGTTCAACATGAATCTTTCACATAGAAATTAAAGAAGTCGTGTACTTCTCACCAATGGCCTAGGTATCACCCTTTCACAGCCACTTGGAGAATACACCTGACTACTAGTAATGTTTATATACTTACTTGGTTATTTTATTTAAATAAGCATATCTAAAAATAATATAGTATTAAAAAACCATGTAGTAAAAGGAAAAAATACATTGATGAATATGCCTGATGTATAAGCGACAAATTTCTTCTTTAAATCAGTTTATTGGTTTTAAACATCCATAGTATTATTTTATAATATGCAATACAAATAACCCCTATTAATACCTCATTAATTGAAGGATGTTGCAATTGTGTCATTGGAATTAAATTCCTTTGACCTTTTCACAATGTGTTTCAATTTTTCCGCCATAAGAATTAAATCTTAATTTTCATTTACTCTTATTCACTTGGAGAACCATACCTAGATAGGTAATGAATCGTTTACTCAATACTTGTTCATTTTGTAACATAAAACGAGACTTGAGTAATGTGGTGAAAATGATATTTAAAGATCATGATCAATCATCATATTTACACATGACAATGTAAACTTTGACTTATTCATACCATTTCTTCACTTTCACCTTGAAAATATCTTGGAGATGAGACTTTATGTTATATCATCTATGTTCTGGTGTAGCGACCGCAACTGACACAGGACATTGATGAAAGAATAATGATATAACTATCATATGCATGGGTAATAAGTCTCTTGTAATCAATTTTCACCCTCGCTTCTTGAGGTAGTTTAACAGTGTTGGGGACACTGACACCTTGAGTTTCCTATATCATAGTACTATGCACACGCTCCTGTACTATTCATTGATACTCATGTCACTGTGGACATTTTCATTTTCCATTATAATATTGCAGTTTTAATTTTGTGGTATAACTTTCCATTTTTTTACAAAATGAATTTTATAAAATTAGTGCCCTTTATCTGGATTACTGGTTTAGACATTTTTATTATATAATTAAATCATTTTATGTCACCCAATATTTTATCGGATTTTAAGAACCCTCTGTGCTAGAATCGGAATACTCTGTCGCATGAGTATTCTAGTGGCTAGGATCCTAGAACCACCCCTTATAGTCTACAAGCTAAGGCGATTCCACTACATGGAGTGTTCTAGTTAGGATTTTGGCTCTCTGACCGCTTTAACTTGAGGTTCCTTAATCTGTTGAGTGAAGTCCCTGCTTCATAAAATCAAAATTTGAATTACTCAACACTTCCCTATAAAATGATAGAATGTTAGATAGGGATAATCCTTACCATCACTTTAGTTAGGTCGACCCATGATTCTTATAAGGACTCCCCAGTAGTATGAGGTACCCTCAGCTAAGGCATGAACCGACACCTCAAACAGCTGGTTTTGTCCAAATTTGAATGATGGAAGGATGTTAAGACGAAATATATTTTTTAGGGTTTTATTATTTTTAGTGTGATGAAAGAAATCATTTTCTAATTTTATAATCACGTACTATGTGATCGCACTCACAACTGATCATGCAAGAAATAGATATTTCATCGCGTCACATGTTCATTTCATCTTGCAAGATTGTTTATTATTATACTATGTGATCGTTCAATAAATTACACATGCACAAAAATAATAAACCATGAAGAAATAAAAAAACACCTGATTATGAGCCTGTACTATTGGTTGAACCGTTGAGTGAATATCTGACCAAATAAAACCCTAGGGGTAAATACCTTTAGTCTCGTGGCTTGAAACTTGAATATCAATGTCTTCTCATCCAATGCATCCAAATCCTATTTGGTGTGTCTCCATCACTGGGCGCGAAATGCGTCATTGGTCGTCTCGTCATTATACAATCGTACTCGCACGCAGGCGAGGGGGTCTCGGGGTATAAATATAAAACTCTGAGAATGGGTGTGCAGGCCCTTATACATATAACAACCTTTTAGATGACACAAAAATCGTCTTTTATTTAATTTAAATAATTATTACAAACCATGCAATAATGAAAAAAATAAATAAACACCAGACATGAATTGTTAGGTCGACGACTCATGACTAGCATATAAGCACTAAACTCACGTATATTTAAATAAATGAAGAATTTTAAAATTATACTTCCATTAAAAATAATCTTGAGGGTATTTTAATTTAATTAAAATTTTCACTCTAATTTTAATCCAATATTTACGTCTTTCGGTCCCAATTTAATTAATTTAATTTTAAAATTAAATTAAGTTAAATAACTAATTTAAATTATTAGAAAATAAATTAATTTCACCTCTTTTATTTTAAACCAAAGTTAATAGTTAATGAATTCAATTATGAACCAAAATTAAATTAATTAATTTAATTAACCATTTAATCAAAAAAAATACCCGAACCTCATAAACCCCGGGCAGGGCCTGTGCAGGTCGGGGAGAACCTATGCAGGCCCATCTGTGCCGACTCGTGCGAGTTTGTTCTATACCAAGCTGGCCCACCCACGCTCGTTTCAGGCTGGGCAGACCCGACTGGTCACCTGGCGAGGAAAATCAAACAAAAACTCGCACCCGACGTAGGGGTTACCTAATGGTGGTGCGTGTCACGCTGCTGGTAGATAGAGGTCAGTGAGGGAGAGGGTCAGGCTGTCCGCAGATGGCGACGGGAATCACCAGGGCATGGACAGGGGACAACCACCGGTGGTATTGGGCATGAAGAGGCCGCGCGCGGCTGCGGCTTCCGGCAAGGGGCGATTCGGAGGGGTGTGGCCTCGGTTTAGCAGGGAGGTGGCGCGCAACAGTGGCTGGTCCGACATGCTGTGGGAGGGCGCCCTGCCAGGGACAGAGGGAGGAGATTGGTCCAATGCTGGGCGGCGCGAGGGGAATCCGTCCATGCAAGGCATCGCCCGGTTCTAGTGCACGCAGCTGGGGAGCTCTCGAGGAAGGGGTTTTAAGCCTACAGACGGGGTGCCTGGGGCAGCCTGCATTGCATGCAGTAGGGGTCTCCATGGGAGGGAGACCCGGCCGCTAACGCTGGAGGGTATAGTGCATGAGAAGTGTGATGTGACACTTCACTGCATGGGGCCGGAAGTGGCGAGAAATAGTGGAGACCAGAGTGGCATGGGGAGAGGCGGGGTACCTGCTCCGCAGGAGAGAGTAAGGCCACGGGGCCTGAGGGAGGAGGTGGCTCCTCCGCACATGGGAGAGGACCCGGCCGAGGTTGGCTAGAGGCAGGCCACCACCTGAGGGTTTGCGTTGCTGCTGTGCGACGAAGAATGAGATGGCCGGGTGTGCTACAGTGCGTCGACCCATCCTATTTTTTCTCATTTAAACATGATTTTGCAATTCCACCCCAACACCCCTTATTTTTTAATAAAAAATTAAACATGCTTTTGAAAGTCTTTCTTTTCGCTTTCCCACATATTTTTTGAAGGTCTCCCACACTTTTACAAGTCATTCATCCCTTTTAAAAATATATATATATATATATATATATATATATCCAATATTAGTCTTTGGAAACATAAAATTTATATTAAAATAATAATATTATTACAATAAAATTACTAATATTATTATAATAGAATCAACTAATTTTATTATTATAATAACAATACAATTAATTTTAATACGTTAATATCAAAATTGTTTTTCTGGTGATTATTTTGACCACTGGATTTCCGGTCGAATTACGAAACATCACCGAAATGTAATCTGAAATCTAAGTTCCCAACTTCGGATGGCTGCAGACTGGCCATCCGATGTTGAATTCAGATTCTGTCTGTGGTGTTGGGACTGTATCGACATCCTCTTTACATTTTAATGCAATTTAAATTTTTATGGCATAAAATTGACACGCGCTCCCTCTGATACTAGTTTTTGGAATCGGTCATGCATCAGAATCCCCAAAAAGGTGGGTTTTTATATTTTTTTCACCAACGATCGGCGTAAACTTGCCGATGATGGTGAACAGTAGCCCAGTCAAACCAAGGACCACGCGTGAGGGGTTTCAAGCACAAACATAAACTGTAAAATACCTGGTTTAGATCCAAATCTGCACAAAATGTATGCTCTTTGCTGGTGACCACTGCTCAAACAATCTGAAGACGAATTCCTCAAGATCATCCACATGTGCTTCAAGGAATCCACTGGAGCACCGTTCGTTGTTATCCGGGTGCTAGCGCGGATTTGTGACGATGCATTCGACGCTCCAATGACCACCGCATCACAGCGGTAGTGATTCTCAAGAGAGAGATTCATTTGAGCTCCTTGGATCTAGAGCATCTCTCTGTAGAATGTGGGAGATAGGAGAGGAGAGATAAACTCCATGAATAGTGTTTGGAAAATGCCCCTCCTTTTCTATTTATATTACTCAATTAAAATACCCAGTATCGCCTCACCGTCCTCAAATACTTAACGCACTATCAATGAAATTTTATGACTAGTTAACTGAGTCATATATATTATTATCATTTAACTGTAATATATTAAAATATATTACATGATAATAATTATGTCATTAACTTGAATTGTTTCTCCCATAAATATTAATTGATCCTTGAATAATTTAATATTCTTCAATTAATATTTTTTTTTGTAGTTACTAAAACTCTCAAATACATTTAATAAATAAATTCAATACTCATTATTCTAAACTCGAATAATTTGAATTTATTTATTGCATTGGTGATAGTTTAACATTGGATAATTTATGAACTGTTGTGGTGGGGCCCAATATGTCTAATTCTCCTATTCAACTGAATAAGGCATATTCATGAATATTCTATTTTGTGTGACCCTCTAGGCCCTTATTTCGACAGCCATGAATAGTATTCACAGACCAATAGCAGGATCTAGCAACCCATCATGGCCCCTGAAGCAATAAGGATTGTCACCACAGCAAAAAACAAACCTATGAACATGCACTGTGTAATCTAATCTCTTTGTCTATAATATCTCATAAAGCAGGACACACTCTCGTGTCATCACCCATTTCTTTCTTTATTGTTTATTGATGTAACTGAATGGATTTACCCTAGACTTCCATGGCCATGTTCTTATAAAGGTAATGCCATCCATATCAACATGGCCAGATATATATTACTTACATAACCTGGAAGCGACAAATCCTTTCTTTACCATTCAACAAATTCCATGCCACCAACGATGCACCCGACACAAACTACGTCGCCACGACTTAATCACCATGATTTTCGTCTTGCATCAAAGTATGTAATCATGTGACATACATTGGTAATGATCTCAAGTTTGGAGACCATTACAGATGATCGTAGATAGAAACATCCAATGACACCTGAAACATGTGGAGTTCCTATTGGTAGGTCTGTCCTCATGATCCATTTCTAGAGATCACGAAGTGCGAACTTCATGATAAGAAGTCTCATTTTTTATGATCCCCCAGCACATAATGGTCATACATCTACTGTGTCCAATCCGTAAGATGTATCTAGAACATAGAACATAAATTTAAGATTAATTTCACAGTATCTAGAGGTTCTCATTATAGCTTGGGAACTTCTATAACCTTTCGATATGAAAATTAATCTTTGGACATTACCATTTCAATAGTGGACACAGAAAAGTATACACAATTATGGTATGATGACATCATGAATAACATACTGTATACACGATATGGTAATCAAAATACCTGAATTGTTTGGTCTAGGGAACCCAATAATTCAACACATTGGTCCAGTTTTATTATATAAAGACATTTATTATTATATTATTTAATGAATAGTTAAATGTGTTAAATTTATTGTTTAATAAAAAACTATTTTTAATATACGGTTACACATAAAGTACACTCTAATATAAATATTCATTATAAATATTACAAAATCCCTAAATAATGGTATTTTATTTATAATTATTTTACATTAAATAATTTCATTTATTTATGACATAATGACATTGTAGGAATTTCCATATTAATGAAATATTAAAATAATTGATATTATAAATATCCAAATAAATGTAATTTGAGACATTTGAAGAATTAAACTAATTTTGTAGGTTAATATTTCATGTTAGGGGTGTTTAAATATTTTGTTTTACATACGCATTCTGTTATGACTTTAACAAAAACAAAATACTAAATAGTGTCAAAATTGACAAAAATGAGTTTTTAATAAAATATTATATTATTAAATGTATAATATTTCTAAAAATCTAAATTTCGACCAAAGTACATAGATAATGTTATATATATTAATAATAAACCACTTGGGGTTATCTTGGGTTGTTATATTATTTTTATTAAGCATATAATATAAAAATACAATGAGTCCTGGTTAATGAAAAACTATTTAACCCAGAGTTAAATCTTAAATATAATGTTAATATGATGACCAAAACCTGTCTAAAACATGTTGGAAGAATTTTCTTCGACCCATACCCAACTTATCCTCAAAATAAATTATTTTGGATCCATTAGAAACTGAAAATTATATTATTATAACATAATATTTCAAGATTTTCATAAAGTGGCCGTCCCCTCTATTATAAAAAGTTGCTTTACCTTCTCAGAATTTGAAACCTAAAAATCCATTTGGAAAATCCAAAGACTTCCAAAATATCTTCCCAAAATCCATCAATTCATCCTAGTGGCCTTACTTTGTTCAGAAATCCATCCTAATGAGCCCTTTTGATCTACTCAAATGGAAACATCTAAAGAAGAGGTATAATTTCACCACCCTCTTTCTTCCACTTCCTCTTTCTTTTTTGTTACCAAAACAAATTAACAACTCCAGTACATCCTACATACTGTGATGTTATTATTAATATTTTACAACCATATTAATTATTCTATCCATCTTATGAATTACAATGTAACCATTCGTGCGTACATACGGATTACCATCTCCACGTCGTAGTGTAGTTTGTTATTCAAACACTTCATTATTTGGATTGGTATAACAATGAGGATAATTGATGTAAATAATAAATATAAAATGTCAATGATTATGTATATATTATATACCATCCAACTACATATGACTTCACTATCAATGTATTGATATTGTTTCTCGTACGTACGTATGGATCACCATCTCCACGAACGCGATGATATTCACTCCCCATCATAATAATTTAATTATAATTACCATTTTTGGATTAAAAATAATGTTTAATAACTTAATAAAATATTGTATATTAATCAAATAAATTCTATCCATAACAAACATAGCTTCTTCAACCTGCAGATAAAGGAAACCAAATCATTTAACACCCAAAAATGATGATACTAATGAAATATAATTATAAATAAAATATTAGAGGACCATATATGATATAATATTTATGTATATAGTTCTTTCATAATTTAATAAAAATGATTTAAATATTATACAATAGGTTAACTTACCCTCGACCAAGGAAAAGTACAATGTTATGGGTTAATTCTACAATCTCTTTACTTATCTGAGGTTGTTAATACGTATGTATATAATGGGACCTCTTTGTCATCCACATACGTGTTTTCTTAGAAATTTAATTAAAAACATTTTTACTATTTACTATACTATGGGTTAAAGTCATTCATACAATTATTTTACAATATATGTATTGAAATGATTGTTTCTATCATTTTCCAAACCAGGTACATTATGACCTCTTCGAAAAAATTAAGTTAATAATGTATTTTTTTAACTTATACAGCGGCAACATCTATTTTCATCTATTCTAACATCATTGAAGATTCCCATAGAAGATTAAAAGAATAATCTCATAATAAAATCTTTTATTTAATAATTATTTTTCATTTTAAAAATTTTCAAAATTGAATGAAGTATTTATTTCTAATAGTTTTTATTTCATTTATGTCAACATCCTTTGTTGGATTTTAAACTTGTTTGAAGTTGATTTTTTATTATACAAATGTTCCATATTGTATTTAATGATTAGTGATATGTTTGACTGCTAATGTGTTATTTTTATACCAATCTTGGTTTATGGTTAATGTTTTAAAATTTTATATGATAGTTTTAACATGAATGTTTATGTTATGTTTATAAATTTTCACATGAGGAATTCATTGGACTTAGTAAGTGATGGATGGTGCCCGCTATAGCTACTCGACTCATCGGTAAGTCTCCTGAGACAAACTAGTGTCTTGGAAAAAGACCATGACAATATCTTATTTGTAGTCTTTGAATGAGGGCTTGACTATGTGGTTACGAAGTTTAGCATTATGCATTGCATCATTATGAAATTTGATATTGATATTTCATTTTATTATTCAACTACTAGAATAGCCATGTGAATAATTTAATGGAATTATTTGATTTATATTGACTATATTATGAAGAAGTATATGTTTAAAAGAATTTTGATTAAGTCTTATACATTACCTTAAATGATTATGTTTATTTCTGAATGTTTCTGCTATATTGTTATCCTTCCTCAGCTTCTGAGCTCACCCAATTCCATGTTTTATTATTCCCAGCATGAAAATAAGTATATTATGACTAGCCGGTAGGGATACCGTATGAAATATAAATGTGGTCAATAGAGACATTGTGGTTGTTGTTTTTCATTTTATAATGTAATGAATAGCATATGAATGTATCTAGTACTTCAAAGGATACTAAATTGATCGATAATTTGGGATTTGATCGCTTGTGATCATTCCAATTTTTATGTAATAATTCAATAACTCTAGGTAACTAGGGTTGGGGTGTTACACACATAGTCTTGTATAATGGGTTGGCCATAATATCCCATCCTTCTGAGCATGTAGGGGAGAATTAAACCAGATTAGTGGGTGATATAGGAGCCCTCAAGGGGTTATTTTTGTACAACACAAGTATATCCATATTCTAAGCATTGGAGGAGGAATCTATCCAATCCTGGGTTATAGACGATTTACATCTCATTTGGCCCATCTTGTAGGGTGAAATTCATTACATGGCACTAAATCTGTTCCCTTCTAGGTTTCAGTGTTAGAAGAGTCCCATTTTTTAGATAACCAACTATGGTGTACATCCATATAGGGGTGGCCATTGGTACATAATGATTTAGGGTTTTGATGACATGATTTATTTCATTAATATAACATATGATGATTTTTGAGATCATTCGTGAATGTGTGATATATAAGTTCACCCACTCAAGATCAAGCTCACCCATTCTGATGGTTTTATTTGAAAACATGTCGTTGTGATCTTTTTTATTGGGGAGCATGATGAAATGTTGGATCAAAGGGGATCTCTTCAATTATTCCTTCATAATAGCCAATTATAAGGGATACCTCTTCCATTATGGAGTAATATTCACAATTAATATACATTATCACTAACTCAGAATCAAATTTTTCATACAACTGTATATTTGAATATGTAGATATAATTACAAGACATAAATGTGGGCTTGGTATTTTTTATCATTTTTTGAGCAGCCAACTGTTAGTGAAAATTAGCAGGAAAAAAATTCTTTTTCTATAGAGACAAATTCAATCACCAACCCGAATCTACTGAGCATCGTGTTTTCCATCATTATTTTGATGAGACTCTGTGAAGCACCATAAAAATACCAATACCATTTGCTGAAAGTTTCATGGATATAGAAAAACAACTAATTTGGATGATCATCGCCCATCAGTGTATTTATTTAGGAAGTATATAATATAAGGAAATCCACCAAGGCTATCACTTTCCCGGATATTTGTGATACAAACTGAATGTAGTATTGCGGAATAATGACGGCACATTGGTCCATGTTCCCATTCAACTTGCATTGGGCATGGATGTACTTGAGTAGATTAATAAGAGGTAACAGATGGAATTTTTGAAGTTAGATGTTATTCCTAAACATCTACACTATGAGAAAGTGTGAAATATAGTTCTTATAAACAACAGAGTATTGAGTCTCAGTACCTATCATGGTCCATCTATGGTTGTAGAGATTTTTCATGCTTCCTAAATCATTTTTCAATGCAATTACAGTGCCTAGTGATCATTCAATTGCATCTAAATATATGATTATTGGCCTCCCTTCCAACAATGAAATCAGTACTGGTGGGTGCAGGAGATACTTATAAAGACACATGAAGGATCTTAGGGTAGTCATAATAACATTGATAGGATATTAACATCTTTATTCGTATAGTGAATGGGGGATAATTTCTGGCCATGTTTGCAATGAGTCTCAGAATGTAGGAGAGGATCCCTTGAATCCCCTTGAATTTTTTGAGATTTCTACAAGTGAAATTTTTATAATAGCACTATATTTTACTGGGATGACCTCAATGCCACATTGGTAGAGTACAAACCCAGGGAACATCCCCGACGTTATGCTGAATGAAATATTCGTCATATTTATCTTCAAAGTTATTTTTCATAGTTTTTCAAATAATTTATAAACAATCAGGATATGATCACATTGCTATCGAGATTTGACCACCAGGACATTGATATAACAATTGTCTTTCAATTCGAGGAATGTCATAAATGTATGGTGAAGGATGTGGTGTTATGTGGCACCAAAATTCATTAAGCCAAATAATTTGACCATAATGAAAAAATTTCCTCTATGGCACTTTGAATGTATAACTTCATCTTCTTTAGAGGCTATTTTGATTAGATTATACCTCGAGTAGCCATCCATGAGGGAGAGGTCTTGGAATTCAGTAGTTGCATCGATGAATTGTTTGGTGGTTAGAAATGGGAAGTCTTTTATTATGAAATGTCAATTATGGTCTCAAAAATATATGAATACCCTAATCATCCCATTATTTTTATTGAATGTGAAGATGTTATAGATCCATATTAGTTATTTAACATCATGAAAAAATATGTATATGATCAATTTATCAACCTATGCCTCTACATTGGTGGTATGTGAGGGGTGCATCATCCATGCTACCAACATGAAGCCTCAATGATCACTGGGTAGAATGGGATGATGTGTAGCCAAATCTAGATTCATTATAGAAATTTATATATAATTCCATGGGAAAAAATATTAGTGTTTCTTTATTATTTCAATATAAAAACATGTCACTTCATGGGGAATATAGGCACTAATATATTTAGGTGATGTATCTTCATCAATTACGCGATTTAACTACCTGGTATCATTGATGGGGGTGGAGACACATTCCTAATATGTCGGTGGAGAATTTCTAAGGGCCTCAACATATTTTTACAATGATGAGTATTTGGAGGATTTTTTAGATTAGGATGGAATCTCTGAGGCTTCTATAGAACATCTGGGGTGATATAGGCAATGGGAATAGATATTATCATTCTGGATTTTACAAGTCGTTTTAGTAATATTTTTCATCTTACCGTTGTTTCCACTATCACAAGGGAAATAAAGGGCTAAGACATCAGAGACTAGATCTGTGACCTCAACCAAATTTATGGGGAGCACATAATCAACGTTTAGAATACTCTAGGGATTTACATGGGTTGTCCTTTAACTGTTAGGGGTTGAAACTTTTTTATCAACATCTTAAATAGATTTTTCCCTGCCTTCGTATATATATATATTCTACATCATATTTCGATTCACAAGCCCCATTTGGGGAAATGGCATCATATATTATGACAACAGTCCAACTGAGGGGGTACTTTAGAAACTAATGGGATTTTGATGGTATCCCATACTTTCTATGAAACTAGGGAATTCCATGAATGACATTGTATAATTATTTTGCTGGAAAAGATTACAATCTTCAATACATGTATGATCCCCAAACTAAGCATTGAGCTTGATATTCTCAAGAGGATATTTTTCATGTCTATCATACTATTGAATGGTCAACATTGTTGGGAATAAATCCCCATCTCTATATCCAAAATGACATTGGGTTAGAATTGAGATGGGTTTGATCTAAGATACATTACAATATGGGCCATTTGGATGTCATATTTATTGAGTAAACTCGATATATATAAGATTATATTGTTCCCTTGAAGAATCTATTACTTATATAAATTAGTGAATGAAATGGAGACATGGAATTTTGTATACATGTTCATCACTCAATAAAACTCAGTTGTAGTGAATTTTATATCTATCTCTTATGAGATCAAGTTGGAATTAACATGTTCCTACCTTATTAATATTGAGAGATTGAGTGAAACCAAGATCAGAATTGTGCGTGGAATAATGATAAGATATTTCAGAAAATAAAACCCTTATTCTTGAGGTTAGTCCATTTCAAAATGGGATTTCTCCTAGGAATAGGGTTTAAGAGATGAGGCATTTGGGGCGGGGGGCATGTGAATTTTCAAAATAAGAAGGAATATCATATTCTAGTGGTGAAGTTCATACCGACCTTCCTAAGTGTTTTTTTGATAGGATTATTAAAACACACTACGTTTTCATGAATGAAAATTGAGTGTGGATGACTGTTTTAGGGCCTTGGGACATATTCATTCTTCCTTTGGGAGTTAGAGATAATTTTCCAATAGGTATCTACTTTATATATGTTTTCCATAATTACATGAAAATGATATTGGGTCTGACCATATCATCACGATCCTTTATATCCTTAGTTCATGTGCATGTGGCCTTCATTCCCCTATATATTTTTTTGATTATCATATTCATTATCTGAGAAGGGTTATTTCTTTTGTATTACATTTACAAACTCAATGATTAGATCTTCATCTAATGTGGATTCATGTTTGGTGAGGTGGTTCCCATGATATAAATGTTTCAGGGGATATGTTGGGAAGAGTCAGGGATTTCTTTGCAAAACAATATGACTCTTCGTTCTATTTTTCGTCACACTTTGTGTGGTCACACCCCCCGGTATATATGATGTTTACTCATTGGGTGGTGGAACTTTTGGTAGTCTACATAGATATTATTTCACCGTGGCATGATCTTGATCAACTATGTTTTGATTCATCCATATGTTTAACATTTGGGAACACATGCCTGAAACATTCATCCAATCACCTTCTCCGTCTAGTAGGGAAGTGTTATTCATGTCACCTGCTCTGAATACTTATCTGACAGCACATTTATGAAATTGATCATGCCTTAATGGATGCCTTTGGATATTAAATAGTTCTTGATAAAATGACCTAACCTTAAATGGAAAGTAAATTAATTAGGATGGTCATTGAGGATGGCCTCATCAGGTTTGTGTGGTTGTTGTATTGTGAAGAGGTCATTATCAATGACTACTATGAAATAATAGAGGACATGTTCATTTTGGAAAGAGTGTTCTTTTTTCCTTCCATTTATCAGATCTTCTATCACCTTTGTTTCTTTTTAATTTCTAATACGGGATATTCGATCATTTTTTCCTCTCAATCGGAGGTGTCAGATGGGTTTTTCCCTTCATGGGTACTCGTATGGTGACCATTTAAATTTTGAGAGATAAAAATACATCTTCATCCTTACCCAATCATTTTTATGGTGATGTGGGCATGAGTTGAGTCATTGATTAGGTTCACTGAATGGATTCATAGAGATGTTGTTGCATTTTAGAAAAAACATTAAACCCCCATATATTTTTTATGAGAATAATAGGTGTCTATAACTCACACCCAATGTTATTAATCACATAGTTAAAAAAATTTATGCACTGGCAGAGGGATGCTGAGTGAATTTTTTAAACCATTGCATCTGTCTATGAAGTCAGTAACACTCTCAGTATATCATTTTTTGCAATTTCCTAGGCTGGTGATCATCATTTTCCTCAGTGTGGATATGAATAGATTAATGAACTGACAACAATGTTCTTCCCATCCCATAATAGATATTCCTGGAACATTTCTATAAGAATAAATGGTTGGCCCAATCAATGTTGGTACAAAAAACCTCACCTCTATTTAATCAGGTTGATCTAGAGGGCCTACCATATACCCACATTGTGATATGAAGTTTGCGAGATATTTTTTATAGTCACCCACACTATCAAAATTAAATAATGTAGGATTTCCAAAATTGGGTTAGTGAAGTGTGTCATCTAACCATTTGTGAAATGGATTCCCCTAAGGATACAGAGCTGCATGTCACCCATCCCTAGCTTCCATTTGAGAATATAGGGATGTAATGATGGTAATAAGCTCCATGGTAACTACTTCTGGATCTACCACTAATCCATAGGGAGTGATAGGTCTTTCATGATGTGCCCTGCTTTCATCTCCTATTGATTCAAAATTCATCCAGAAATGAAATGATTAATCTGGTAGGGAGAGAATTTTGTTGCAATACAAGTATTTCAATTCCATTTCTGAGATCAAAATTCATATTGAATGTCTCACTGGGTCTACATCCAATTATATTCTCATATACCACTCTAGTTTGTGGGTTACCTATACGATGGAGAATATTCATCTCATCCAAAATACGTTACCAAACATGGATATTTTCCATGAGTAACAGACCATTGAGTTGTAAGAGTTTGAATTTTTTTCTCATATTGGGAAAAATATTTCACTAGGGAAGAAACCTCAAAAAATTTAAATGTAAACTAAGATGTATTCATGATTTTACCTTTTCTATTAGTATTTTTATACTATGTAGTAGGTATATCACCATTAACAGGTAACATATTTTGTAGATTTTGTTGGTTCTATGTGGGTGTAGCCTTACTAGGCGCATCAAAATGACCGTCCTTCCCGGGAACATATTTTTTTATGACTATTTGAATTTTTCTCTGGATGAATATTCAGCATGTTGGTAGATACAACATTCATAGAATTATATTGGGCATTGGAGGCAGTGTCATTAACTTCAACCGAACAAGTTGATTATGTACATCGTTCATTTAGATAGTTGTTCAATCCCTTGCCTTATTGGTTTATTTTAACTTATAACCCTTGATGGTTCTGATCACCTTCTCCCAATGTTCCTCCTATCATGGACTGTAAACAATTTCCTTAAGAGTGTTTCTGTTCATGATTACCAAACTATCCAAGACTAGCAGAGGATTGTCTTGTGATTAAAATAGAATGTGGGGTGTAGACCATTGATTATTTCCTCCTAATCTACAGAAGACTAATTCTCTCTATGGAAGTTATGATGAAGAGAATTCCCCCCACCACAATGGGGTGGGGGTTATTTGTGGCTGTAAAAAGAATTGGTTGGTCATGTTATTGAGGATCATATAATTCCATCCTGAAATTTGATGACTACCGAGACTGATATGAAGATATAGACACCCCCATACTAGTGGGTAGGGGTTGATTTGGATTCACTGTTGATGTATCCATGGTCCTCTTAAGGGACTATTAACCTGATGGTGGGATTGATATATAAATTTCCCCATCCCATGGGAGTGGGGTTCTCTTGTAGTACTTGTTGATGTCTCCTGAATTTTCACAGGAGTTGTCATTCCAAGTGTTTGAGGCAGGGGTATATCTATTACTCTAGCCGGGTAAGTTAGGTCCATTTCTAGATGAGTGTTATGTAATCTTCTATTTCAACTCATTTGATGTGTAGCTGTTCTCCTCACATGGGGGCTGGGTGCAATGGAAACCCATGATGAGAACCATTACTTATGGTATGTTGTTCGGGTGATCCAAACAGCAGTCCCCATTTATGAAATTTATTTTTATTTCAACATGGGTTCAACATCATAGTCATATTGGATATCCTCTCAATATTTTCATGATGTCTAGGTACCGTGGAAGATGGGACATTTTGTTGTAGTGACCATGTGGCTAAAACATTACTTAGTTGCTGATCCAACCAGATGTTATTAAATTACAGGATGACTTGATTGAGTGGTTCTACTCTTCCAGGAAAAAATAAAAGTGTAACACCACATACTCCAACCATCCTCAAATATGGGTACATTCCATGGATTTTGATATCTATTTCTAATGATGTGTGATTCAATGGGAAAAGTCATGTTGTATATTTGAATTATGATTTTCATCTTTTGGATCTCGGTCCATGGAAATATAATCTAGATCTACGATAAACAAAATTATTTTTATGGTCTAAAGGTGATATTCATATCATGGATAAGGGAGGTGTCTAGCCTTCCTATACTAATGAGTAACCCACATATTTTGTCGTATATATTACATGAACTCATTTTCAATCTCATTAGATATATCATAGCATGATGTTGTGATGAGCAAGAACATGATGTGTAGTTTATTTCTAGAAAACACTATCCATATTTCAATGTTTACCACCTCTTCATCAGAAATACATGATTCTATCTGATCATACCATAGAAGATGATTCTTAAGGTTTCATTCTATAATGTGTGTTGTGTTTCTCAATGTCGAGGGGGGATCCATATGCATTTGACCCTAATGTTTCGAACACCTCTCTATATGAAAGTGTTGTATTTTTAACACTTATCTATACGAGGGTGTCTTGGAAAGGGGAGGATTTCATTTTCCGTGGGAGATATCACTATCAGGAGGATGAAAATGGTAGATTTCGGGAGTAGAGTCCATGTAATTGATATCCACCCTACCAAAAAAGTACTATTGTGGTAATGAACTTCTTCTACCTCCTCTGCAATATAAGAGTCGATGGACCCTTATGTGGGTGTGATTATGTCTTGAACTACCTTAAATGAACTATCATTGAGATGATTTGGAATAAGGGAGATGTTCACCATTGTGGTAAGAATATGTTGATATGACTTTTGGAATTTTGTGTGATTATGATATTGATGTATGGCAGTTTTTGAAACATTCTTATAACCATTTAGTTTTGTGGTAATATTTTCCTTCTTCTATGAATTTTCTATAATATTCTCATGATCTATCACATTATCATAATAAATATGATCATGTCATGTGGGATGTCACATTCTCGCATGGTGAGCCTCAATCAATATAGAGGTATGAGCTTTATCCTAAGCCTTTGGGATATGTTTTCGGTCATACATTGATGGAATATGAGCCTTTTTTGAGGCTTGTGTTCCCCTCACTTGGTGGGTTTTGGTTGGATCAAGAATATGTGACTGGTCCGAATATTCCTTCCCCATTGGAATTTAATGGCAGACCACCAAAATGGGAGACTGGATACGAGTCTCTTATATTTCAATGGAATGATGCCATTGCATCCATTCATTAGTGGAAGTTGGAATATTCTATTGGATTCAATGATCATGTTGGAATATTATATATAGAGTCATTTTTAGGAATATAAGTCTATCCTGCGGCTTGTGTCATTCCAACATTGTTATCCTCACCCAGAATTATGATATATTCAAAATCACGGGCCATTGAAGAATCCTGACGGACTTCTTTGACAACAATATATGAATGTACAATGGATTATTCCCCTCCCACATAGTGATCCCTGACATGAATGGGGGATATAATCCTTATACTGAACCATTAGAATATTCATGTATACATTTTTTAGATGTGTGTTCTCCTATCTCCAGAAAAGTTCCTCTCACACATGGTGATCTCCAATGGGAGCATGAGTATGTGGTTGGTCTGATGTGTCATCCTTTATCAGAACATGCCAATAATCCCCCTGGATGGCAGCCAAAATGCAAGATTTCTTAAGCATAGAATAACTTTCACAATGATCAATGTGTTAATCTATCCTGGATTTATCAATAAGAGTATGCACATGTCCCTCAATCTATATTATATATGGAATATGTTATCGGAGTCATTCACCTATTTTTAAAATACATTGGAATTTTTTAAATGTGTGTATAGATATATAAGTCAGTACATTTTCTGTCTCCATTATCTATTGGAAAATATATTCAATTGAAGTTGGAATATGATCCCACACATATCATCCTAGTTCCAATAGGATATATTAATGAAATTATTGTACAATGATAGGGATATGTGCCTCCCCAATTCCTTATGTAGGAATATACTCAAAACCTTATTCTGAGGAAGAAAGAATATGATATTACTTGTTGTTGTGTACTAGAATATTCATACGTAAATCATCACCATGAGTAGGTATATGATCCCTCTCTTACATATCTAGTCCCTTCCCCCTCCCATGATCCTTCATTGTTTCCCATGCATGACTGCCATAAGTGGAAATGTGTTAGATGGTTCCCCCAATAAGTGATTGACGGTTCTTGATGGGATGATGATGGCGATGGTGGTTTATAGGTGCCCTCTCTAGAATCCCATAAACCAGATCAGAGCATATTTGAATCCTTGGTAAACCTTCATCAAATAAAAAAGATGGCAGTCATCGTGCTCCATTGATAAGCTTTGAAAGTGATTGGTTGTATTGGAAATGAAAAGTGGTTTAGAAGAATCTTTTCCTACGTGATTTAGAATTGTCGGATTCCATTTTTAAAGAACCTCATAGGCTAATCCCACAGCCGGGATTGTACCAAGTTGATGGTACTCCTAGACCATCATGGTTTCCACCGACCATTAGAGTGTTCGAATGGGTTAGACCAATTTTTGGCCCATGTTGGTTGACTTCGTAGATGATTTATCAGAACAACTGTCAGATGGAGAAGAAATAATCATGGGTTAGGCTATTGTTAATGAATTTATTATCTACAACCTAGGAAAAAACAAAGAACAAGGATAATAATAAGTGAAATGTCATAGGAATGATATCCTCGATCATATATTCTTGGTATACACAATTGCCCTATATTACTAATATAACCACTCTACTAGAATTTTCATGTCAATGCAAGGATAAACATATATGAATACCGATTATAGAGGGTCATCTATAAAATTCATTTCTGTCATACAAATTTGTTTCGGTAGGGCGGAATGAAAAGGTTGCATGCGAAATGATATAATAATCATTTTTAATTTTATAGATTCACTTTTGGTACACCATATTTGATCTGTGGATTAATGGAAAATTTAATGATCTAATGTATTATAATGAACTATTTTTTTTAGTCATATCATGTCAGTTTCACAATTTATTTTTCAACCGGGAATAGATGGTCGTGGGGAACATCTAGTCTGGTCTTGTGGTATGTTTTTGGGGGTTTATTTCTTGCACAATCAAAAGCAAAATGGGTAACATTATCATTATTAATTGAATCACACAATGGTTAGATCATCCCTAACTATGTAGAGAGCTATATTCTTATAGAAGATGGTCGTTTTGGGTATTAAACCTACTGGCACATATGGAAACACATTAGTTGAGAGGACGGGTGGTTGGGCTCATCTCTCCCTTATGAGGGGAATTATTTCCTTCTCTTAAACTATCATTTGTATTTTAGATATTGCTAAGAAAATATTCTTAATCATAATGTGGTAGCGATTACCCTAACAAAAATATAATAGGTTAAATCTCTCATGTTCATAATACAATGGGGAGAGTATCATTAATGAATCTATCTGTATGTATATGAGGTTCTCCCGCAATATTTAGGTAATGGGTAGCTACTGAGGTGTCGAATCTATATACCCTTGTAAATCATAATTTTATTACATGTAGAGAGGGAGTTAATATTACAAGGAGGGGATTGAGCCAAAATAATGCTTCATACATATTTTTGTTATTGTAGGAATAAAACACTTCTATTTCATTAAACCAGTGCAGTTTATCATCATGCAGAGAGGAACTATTTATTGGAACTAAGGCACCAAATATTTGAACATAAGTCCTGATAAGGCATCATATGTATCATAGTTATGGTAGGACTCAAATTTATTAAACGTATATTGCACCCATGTGACTGGACCCATGGTTGAATCATTTATATGTGGAATTTTCTTGTCATTCCACTAATCAATGATTATATAATGATATTTCCCTAGATGGAAGTGATTTAATATTAAAATGTGATATTCAATACTACTCCCTAAGACTATGTGAGATATAAATTGTGTGAGAATCAATAGAAATTAAGTGATATACACAATTTCATAGGGTTAGGATACTTTCTTGATGGGACTACCCAAGAGATGTTCAATATTGATCATGGGGTACTAGAGAAGTGTCATACTTATCTTGAACGTGTAAGGAATTAGATTTATCGTAGGTTGATTAATTTGGTAGATCATAGAGGGATGAGGTTGTGTTGCCAGATCATGGGAATGATTTGGTAATGATGGTTGAAATGTCATATACATGGTGGTACATACACAAAATTAATTATTATTTGTGTTTACAATACAGACATAAGAACACATCCTATTTATCATGGTTTTGGAAGGAATCAATGGCATAATAGTTCACTGATATGGGTTGTGTAACACCCTGAGATTTTATAGTATGTTATCTCATTAATGTAATTCAATAGCTTTCACTACATGATACACCATGTTCTAGTGCACCACAACATAAAAAACTAGCCGCTCAAAAGGAGGTTATGAATAGTATTAACTGAATTTTGAAATATTAAATAATCTATATAATTTTAAAATCCATATTATGTGTCTCATAGAAATAAAATAAGAAAAATTTCATTATTTCCAGATAAAAGAATTTTTTTTCCAAAAAAATGAAATTTTACCATCTTTTAAAGGCAAACAATTTTTAAAAGGAAAATATTAAACTTTTATATTTTAAATTTAATGAAATTTAATTCTTCTATAGAAACGGGATAAAATATACTTTGGATTAATATTTTGTACTTTTCTAATAAATTTCATTTTTTGATGAATAATTAAAAATACAAAATTTTAATGGAAAACAAATTTTTTATCAAAATAATTAATTGGGTTAAATTATTAATTTGAATGGATTGGAGGTATAATTGGATTATATACTTATAATTTAACACAATTTAGGTCATTATATGTAATTCCACATTTAAATTTGACATGAATACATGTCAATCATTTGACATTTTTTACTTTTTAAAACCTGCTATATGGTTTTGACAACGAGAATTAATTTTAAATTAATTAATTCAACTTCTAGGTTTTGAATTTGTAAAAATAGAATTCATTTTTGAATTCGGAATAACAAAATTATTTTTGGGTGAATTTGGTATATTTTTCCAAAAATATTCTATTTTTGTTGAATTGTTAAAAACAATTTGTTATTGTTTAAAAATGTATTTTTATTTAATTAAGAAGTTATTTTATGTTATTTTATTTTAGATAAATATTTATTCATAAAACCTATATATTTTCAATTTAATTCATCAGCTTCATTTTACAATAAGAATACATATATAACATTTTATTAAACTTTTTACTATCTTTTACCCACCTTCTATGAGAATTTAAAAATTTCCATAAAGCTAAATTTTACCACTTCTGTGAGTTGAATTTCAAAAATCTGAGAGTCATGGATAATAACAGTATGTATATCTGGTTCAATAAGAGGAAAATAATTTTTTTGGGAATAGTAACTTTTGACATTTATTTACCACGATTAAAAGTAAATAAGGCAATTAATGGTAAAAATGATATTATAGTTACCCTAAAAAAGGTCATAATTATATTGGATATGTGTAAATCGACAATAAAAGACCTTAAGAATAAAATATCACACTTTTTGGTCTATATGGATTAGATTAGGACATTTATTATTACATTATTTATTGAAAAGTTAGAAGTTTTATATTCAATGATTATTAACTAAACTGTTTCTAATATTGGGTAATACATAAGATAAATTAGACTATAACTATTTATTATAATGATAAAAATATTTCCTACATAATTTTATTATATTTTTAATTTTTATAAATTATATATTTTAACTTATTTATGACACAATGAGGATGTAGTAATTACCTTATTTAAGTAATATTATAATAATTGATATTATAACTATCGAAATAAATGTAAATTGAGTCTTTTGATGAATTCCACTAAATTTCTAGGTTAATATGTCATGATAGGTTTTATTAGAAATTTTTTACCGAAGTGATAAGGTTGTTATGACTTTCACATAAACAAAATATCAAATCGTGTCAAATTTGACATAAATTAATTTTTAAAACAAATACTATATTATTGGTTGATATAATGTTTCCAAAAATAAATGGTTCGGAAAAGATCTTAACTAATATTATGTATGTCATTAATGAACCATTTGAGGTTATCTTGTAATTTTAGAGTATGTTTACTAACCATATAATGTAATAATACAAGAAGACATGGTAAAAGTTAAACTATTTAACTAAGACTTAAATCTAAAAGATATATTTAAAATGGTAACCTAAACTTTTCTAAAACCTATTTGATGAGAGGGTTTCGACCCGTAACAACCTAAGGTTCAAAATAAATTCATTTATATCCCTTATAAATGGAAAATTATTGTATAATAAGTTAATATTTTAATCATTTCCTAAAGTGACCATCACCCCTCTTATAAAAGGGCACTTCCCCTTCACACAAAATAAAATCTCCAAAGCCATTTTCCTCAGCCAAAACCAACAAAAATATCCTACCAACATCCCTCACATACAACTAGAGTCATTAAATTGATCTTAAATCCATATTATGGATCCCTTTTGATCCACTGAAAGGGAAACACCCGAACAAGATTTAATAATTTCACCACCCTCTTACAAGTTCTTTTCTTCTTCCAATTCCTATTTATTTGTTGTTTACATACCAAAATAATAACTAAAATAACCCCTACATACTTTTAATATATTATAAATATGGTCAAACAATTTTTTTATTCTATCTATCCTATAAGTGAAAAAGTCACCATACATGGGTATATATGGATTATAGTCTCCATGTTTGTGGTTTAGTTTGTTATTCATACTATTAATTATTTGGATGGGTATGTTAATGAGTATAAAATATATAAATAATAAATATTACATGTTTATGATTCTTTATATATGATATTACTTCTAATTACATAATATTTTACCATCAATAAATTGATATTGTCACTTGTGCCTATGTTCGGAATACCCTCTCCACGATGCGATGAGATTTATTTTCATGTTATCAATTGAACGGTGATTATAAAAAAATATAATATATGAAATAATGATGATATTGGATATATATATAAACATATATATAAATATATATTAATTTATTTATGTACATAAATATATTATATCTACTTACTTCTATTTAATACGATGTGAAAATAGAAATAACGTTTATGCGTACGTACGACCTACCATCTCCATATACAGTGTATTTAATTTCCCATATCTATCTATTATAATTATTTAAAATATATATAAATGTTATATTTAAATAATTTTTTATATTTAGTATGTATTTAAATCATAATCTAAGTGATTCAATCATGAATAACAAGCTAAAACATGTACGATAAAGAAAGCTATTATTACCCAAAAAGATTTATTAACATGAAAATCATTATTAAATGGGTTGTATAATGTCATAAATGAACCATGTATGATATTATTAATATAGATATGGTTCTGGTACAATTTAATAACATACTATTGTTATTATAAAAAAGGTTAAACGTACCCTCGACCAATAGAAATTTCAATGTAAGGATTATTCTCAAAATCACTTTGTTATATGATATTGTTTTTACGTTAGTATCTACTGGTACATATTGATTAAATATGTCCATGTTTCATAGAATTGTTTTCAATGGGATTATTTTTAAGGGAAACTTATACTAAAACATTATTTTAAATGTTTTAATGATTTATATTTGTAAACATTTGTCATTAATGTCAATTTTTTCAAAATTGTTTTAAGGATTTATTTATATAGAGATGAATGTTTTAATATGTTAATTCCCTTCAAAAGTTTCAAAGTGTTATGGGATAATTTTATTAAAAACTATATTTTAAATTACTTACGTTATAAATTAGGTGACTTTTAAATGATTTCATGAAAAAGGGATTTCTCTCTCAAAATTGTTTACAAATCATTTTCATTTATGTTAACATCCTTTTATGGATTTTAAACTTGTTTGAAGTGGATTTGTTCTGATACAAATCATCGATATTGTATTGATGGTTTTGTTATATTTTTGACTATGAATGGTTTATTTTTATACCAATTATAGTTTATGGTTAATGTATTGTCAGTTCGTATGCTAGTTATAATACAAATGTTTATGTTATATTTCAATATTTTCAAATGATGAATATATTGGACATAGTATGTGACTGGTGGCGCCCGTTATAGATTCTTGATGCATCGGTAGGTTAAAAGAGAAAATTCTAAATTGAATTGGTCATGACATTTCCCAATTTTTAATATGGTTTTGGCTGAGGCCTTAATTATTTTTAGACATCTTGGCCATTTCCTTGACAAAATGTTTCTGAATGTCTGGAATTATACATTCCTCATTCTGAAAATAATATTGATGTTCCATGTGGTTAATTGACTAGTAGAATACCCATGACTATGTTTTATTATTGAATTATTTACTCAAATCATATTTCTTCCATAAAGTGTTCATGATTATTATTTGTAAAGTAATGTGTTTTCAATTATTCACCATGCCTATTTTTTATGTTATCTTCAATTAAATTGATTACCATTACTCAGCATCAGAGCTCTCCCATTTTTATGTTTTATTTTCCCAGGATTCCATGAAGTGTATTATTATTGATATTAAGTGTTAAAATAAATGGAATAATGATGTTCTAAAAGAACTATCTATGCAAATTTATATGATTGAAATTTTAATATAACGTTCACATATTTAATCTATTTTCTGAAACTGGTTAACTGATCGGTCCTTCGAGACATGATTTCTTGTAATCATGTCAATGTATTAAAACAATGCACCGACCTTGGGATTTTGGGGTCTTGGCATTACAGTTGGTATCAACGGATGTTTATAAACAACCATGAAAAGTATATTTAGAAAAATTATGATTTGGAAACATCACCCTAATATAGGCTTTGAAGATTAGTATATATGAACATCAAAAAAATTTGGTAATGTAGATTTTTTATAGGTTTTCCAGGAAAATAAATTCATGTCTAGATATGAGTAGGTAGAGACAGCTCTAGAACATATGTACCTAGCATTGAAAATGCCGAAAAGGAGTTTATGGCTTGACCTAGGGTATCCAGGTATCCGAAAACAGGCCTTGCTGGACTCTTCATTATAACACTCCCAAGGGACATGATTAGGACAATTCTTAATTAATTTACAAACCATTATGAAGGATATATGATTTAATATTCTAACAAAGAAACCATTTTTATGATTATGAGACTAGATGTGTGAAAATATTCATTTAATGTATAAGATTTTCCAATTTTTTGGATTATACAGTATGATAATATCTAACCTAGTCTTTTTCGTCATTTAGAAATGGTGCCCAGTAGAAGGAATGATAACTGCAGCAATATCCATCATCTAAAGGGTTAGAAGCATCATATCATTCATAGACTTAAGCCATCATTTATTAGGGAAATAGTCTCCAATGTTTTCACATTATATAAAGAGACAATATCATGTGTTGATAATTTATGTGAAGAATTATCTAAGTCCTATGGATTTGAAGGCATACAACAGAAGAAAATGATGGTATATAGAAAGAAAGCTAAAGTGTAGAGGGAAAAAAAGGATTTAACCATATGTTATTACTGTGGAAAGAATCACTTAGGAAAATTCTTGAAGGGAATGAGAGTTTGTTATAAGTGTGGAGAAAAAGGACACCAATTATGTCATGGCAAGGGTATGAAAAATAATTCAAATGTATTGTAATTCATCTGCAAGGATTTGGGTCACTCTGAGAATCAATGTCCAAATCATTAGAGTAAACCCCAAATGCTATTATTGGATAATAATCATGTTATGATACTACCGATGATTAAGAGGAATGATTTTTGTTTCTATGTTGTTAAAGTATTATGTAATTTGAGTATAGTATTAATGATGTACATGTAATAAGACTTACAGAGTATGAATGAATTATAGTACTGTATGATTTCATTAAGGACTTGAGATTATGTGGAATTAAGAAATGTAACTCAATACTAGGTTATATTTTTAAAAAAAAATATGTTTTAGAGAAATATAGTCACTAATAGGGTTCTGATACTGATGTATTGATTTTGAAAATATATAAGATTGATTTGGAAAAATTATATTGGATATTATTGAGTACCTTCAAATTGAATCATGATTTTTATATTACATAATTGTTGGAGTTTACAACTATTTTTATAGATGGAGTATATCCAGTATTATATAAGAAATAAAGAGTATGAATGTAATCAATAAGGATTTATGATAATTCAGGATGTTACAATGTTATAAAAAAATATAGGATGAAGGTATTCACATGTTATTACATGGAAAAAAGGATCATCATTATGTTTGCCTTATAAATTTTAGACTGTGAATTTGGAAATAAGTATTTTGGATAATAATAAAGGTTTTAATTGATTGATTTTGTCATTGGATACTATTTTTTAGGTTAAATAATTTCTGGATATTTTTTGGATTGTCATAAAACGAACAACCTGTTGGTTGAGCGACCACTCGTCGCATCTGGAAAGGCCGCGAGACATGAACCAGCAACCAAAGGCCGTCCATGGTGCATCACCAACCACTGGCCCATGTGATGTACTAGACTGTATAATGTAGTTTTTAAGGCCTGATATATGATTTATAAATTAATTTTTTGGAACCCTATACGATTAGGATAAAGAGAATAATTTTAATTTCTATTATCTTTTATATTGATAGATAAGTTTGTTGTATAAATTAGTTAAAGGATGGAACTCTACATGTATACTATATTTTTATCTCTTATTATATGAGGAAACTAATTAATAAACTTTAGGTATGGGATCTTACAATAAAATAAGTGGTGATCTAATACCTTATGATTTGTTGAACCAATGATTTTTTAAATCATCTAAGATTGATGGCATTGAGACCCTCAATTTTACACCTGTTTGTGACTAATGACCTCAATCACTCCCTATAAATATTTACATTTTTACCACATTTATGTATCTCTAATTTTAAACAATGTTTTTCTAATATATATCATAATTTGGTGGGGATTTTTCATTTGTATTTCCATCTTATTAAGACTAAATTTTATTAACCCAATTTGTTGTGTGGGTTTTCTACAATGGTATTTTTTTTTTATTTTTATACTTTTATATTCAAAAAAATAATCAAATCATGAATACACAATTTATTTATGGATTATATAATGTAACAACACATGATTACGTAGTACGTTATCTCATTAATGTAATTCAATAGCTTGTGGTACGTGTAACATTGAGTTTGAGCGCATCACAACATACCAAACTAGGCGTTCAAAAAGCGTTTATGAATAGTATAAACATTATTTTTAAATCTTATATACTATATATAATTTTAACATCCATATTATTTGTTTCTTTGAAATAATATAAGAAAAAATACATTTTTTCGTGATAAAAGAAATATTTTTCAAAATATTTAATTTTACCACCATTAAATGGCGATCCCTTTTTAAAACAAATATTAGGAACATTAATATATTAAATTTAATGAAATTATATTCTTATTTATAAGCGATACATTAAAATAAATTTTTGATAAATATTTTGTACTTTTCTGATAACATTCATATTTTGATGAATAGTAAAAAAATCTAGATGTTAATTGAAAACAAATTTTTTAATCGAAATAATTTATAGTGTTAAATTATGAATTTGAATGGATTGGAAGTATAATTATATTCTATTTTTATCAATTTAATACAATGTAGGTCATTATAAGTAATATCACATTTAAATTTGACATAAACAGATGTCAATCTCTTAATAGTTTTTACTATTAAAAACCCTGCTTTTGGTTTTGACAATGGGAATTAATTTTTAATTAACGAATGAACCATATATGTTATTAATTTGGTTAAAAATAATAATTTTGGAATTCGGAATATCAAAATTATCTTAGGTTGAATTTTGTGTATTTCTGTGAAAACTTTCATTTTTTTGATGAATAGTGAAAAACACTATGTTATTGTATAAAACTAAATTATTTTTAAATAATTTGTTAATTTATTTTAATTTATTTTAGGTCGAAATAGATACATAATAACTATATATTTTCAATGTAATTCATTGAATTCATTTTATCATAAGTTTAGATATATAATAATTTATAAAACGTTTTTCCGTTTTTTGCCACATTCTATGAGAATTTGCGAATTTGCATAAAACAATATTTTACCGCTTCTTTGAGTTGAATTTCAAAAATCTGAGAGACACGGTTATCATCAGTAAATAAAATTTTGTTCAACAAAATGAAAATAATTATCGTTGAATAGTAGCTTTTGACATTTATTTACAATGATTAAAGGTAAATTGGGTAATAAATTGTAAAATTATATTATAATTACCCTAAAAATGTCTTAATTCTATTGGATAAGTGTAATAAGACCTAAAACCCCTTAGAAATAAAATATGATCCTATTTGGTTAAATTAGATTATATTATGACATTTATTATTATTTTATTTAAAGAAGAGTTAAAAGTGTTAAATTAAATGTTCATTAACTAAAACTTTATTAATATAGGGATATAAATAAAATAAATTTGACTCTAAATATTCATTATGAAGATAATTAAATTTCTTTCATAATTATGTTTTATTTATAATTTTTAAATATTATATAATTTAATTTAATTAGGACACAACAATGATGCAATAATTACCCCGTTAATGAAATATTAAAATAATTTATATTATAAATATCCAAATAAATGAAAATTGGGACTTCTGATGATTTAAACTAATTTTTAGGTCAATATGACATGTTAGGGTTGATTAAATTAAATTTTTTCTAACTGATATTATTGTTATGACTTTCAAAAAAAATACCACATAATGTCAAAATTGACAGAAATTAATTTTTCAAACAAATATTATATTATTTGTTGATATAATATTTCCAAAAATCTAAGAATATGAGAAATGGATTAAATAATATTATACATGTCATAATGAACAACTTGAGGTTCTCTTGGATGTTTAGAGTTAGTTTATTTCCCATATAGTGAAATAATACCAGAAGTCATGGTAAAAGTTAAACTATTTAACTAAGAAATTAAATAAAATATATGAGTTTAAAATGGTCACCAAAACTTTTATAATACCTATTGGATAATATACACTCTACCAATAACCACATAAGGTTTCAAATAAATTCATTCGGATCCATTTTAAACAGAAAATGATTGTATAATAAATTAATATTTTAAACTTTTCATAAATTTACCCTCACCCCTCTTATAAAATAGAACTTCCCCTTCTCTGAAAATAACACATAACAAGCTATTTGGCTCGGCCAAACCATGCCCAAATATACTGCCAACTTCCCCCAAATAATTCAAGAGTCCTTACATTGATCGGAAAGCCATCCTAAGTATCCCTTTTGATAAACTAATACCCCCTACATAATATTATGTAATTATAAATTTGGTAAAACCACATTCATTATGCTATCCATCCTATAAATGAAGAATTCACAATACGTTCGTACATACAACTTACCGTCTCCAAGTTGTGGTGTAGTTTGTTATTCAAAAATTTAATTATCTTGATGTGTATGATAATGAGTATAAAAAATATAAATAATAAATATAATATTTTTTTGATTCTTTATATATGATATAACATCCAATTACATACGATTTCACTATCAATATAATGTTATAGTCGCTCGTGCGTATGAATGGATTACCGTCTGCACGACGCGTTGAGATTCTTTTCAAAATTCACAATTCAACAATTATTATAAAAATATATAATATATAAAATAATAATTATAATTAAGATATATATATATATATATATATATATATATATATATATGTAGTTACATATTTCTTATTCACATACCACTTTTCAATATGATGTGAAAAGAGAAACAATATTTATTCTTACGTACAATCTACATTCTCCATAAATGGTGTTTTCCATTTCATATATCTATCTATTTCACATATTTATATTCTATATATATGACATATAAATCATTTTTTATATTTATGAAGTATTTAAATCATGATCTAAGTGATATAATCAAGAATAACAAGTTAAAACAAGTACGTTAAAGCAAGCGATTATTACCCAAAATGATAATTTCTTATGGAAATCATTAATAAATGGGTAGTATAAAGTCATAAAAAATCATGTATGATATAATAAATATTAATATTATTCTGCTATAATTTAATAACCTACTATGGTTATTATACAGTAGGTTAAACGTACCCTCTTCCAAAGGCAACTGCAAGGTTAGGGTAAATTTCACAATCTCTTTATTATCCTATTTTTTTTACATGAGTATCTACTGGGTCAGATTTATTATTCATGTCCATGTTTCATAAAAGTGTTTTCAATGTGATTATTTTTTAACAATTTTTTTACTAAAACCTCATTTTATATGTTTTAATGATTTATTCTTCTAATCATTTCACAGTAAGGACTATGTTTTCAAAATGTTTTTATGGAATTTATGATATGGACATGAATGTTTTATAATGTTAATTCCCTTCCAATGTTTCAAAGTGGTATGATACACATTGATTCAAAACTACATTTTAGACAACTTCATTTATAATTCAAGTGACAATTAAATGATTTCATGAAAAAGGGATATTTCGCTCAAAACGTTTTACCAATCATTTTCATCTATGTCAACATCATTGATGAATTTTAAACTTTTTTGTAGTTGAATTATTATGATAAAAATGTTATATATTATATTGAATGTTTTGTGATATGTTTTACTATGGTTGTGTTATTGTTATACCATTCATAGTTTGTGGTTAATGTATTGAAATTGTCTATGCCCATTCTAGTAATAATGTTTATGTTATATTTAAACCATTTCATATGAGGAATTTAATAGACATAGTTTGTGATGGGTGGAGCCCTCTATAGCTCCTTGAATCATCGGCTTGTCTTAAGAGATTATAAGATGTGGAATTGGTCGAGGCCATTCCCTAATTCATATATGGTTTTGGTTGAGGCCTTAATCATTTTTAGATGTCTTGGCCGAGGCATTGACAAAATGTTTCAGAATGTCTGGAATTATACATTCCTTCATTATGAATATAATATTGATGTTTCATGTGGTTAATCAACAAGTAGAATACACATGACTATGTTTTATTATGGAATTATTTAGTCAACTCATATTTCTACCTCAAAGTGTTCATGTTTATTATTTGTAAAGGCATGTGTTGTCAATTTTTCACCTTGCGTATTGTTTATGTTATCGTTCGCTAAATTGATTAACTTTACTGAGCATCTGAGATCCCCCATTTATTATTTTTAATTTTCCCTTGATTAGAAGAAGTGTATTGTGATTTATATGCAGGGTTAAGCTAAATGGAATAATGGTGTTCTCAAATAACAATCTATGGTTGATTTATTTTTGAAATTATAATGTAATGTTAATGTATTTAAACTACATTCCAGGACTTCTAAACCAATTGGTACTTTTATACTTGATTCCTTGTAATCATGTCAATGTATTAAAATAATTAACTGGATCCAAGAAACTAGGTTTGGTGCATTAAATGATGGGGCTTACAATCTGATGTTCCCTTAGTATATGGGAAATTTCTTATCATGTCACTAGTCAGGGCTTAAACTCTGGTGTTTCTCATGTCTACGTGATATGTATTAAAGACCCAAGCTGGATTTACATGGAAATTAAATTACTTCTATTGAATACCTAATACATGACACAAACTGACTCCTATTTACCATATTAATTTAGTGTCTTTGGAAACTAGGAAATCATTGCGTTAACTTGGTGAAAGATCATCAACATCTCTCATAATTATCATGCACATTATTTTTGAACCTAAACCATTATTTATATCTTGGGAAAAATAAAATGTATAAAATGGTGATATTAAATTATTAGTAAGTGTAAACATTGAAAATATCTTACAAAACATAAACATAATAATGTATAAAAAATGGACATAACTCTTGAAAACCATTCCACATTTGACATATATCAAAATATCATTTCAAAAAAAAATAATTTCAGTTCATAAGGCATAAATCATAAAGGAACACGATATATGATAAAATATCATTTTCATAAAAACATGGAATTGAGGAAAATAGAAAAGAATAAAAAAATAATTTCCATATTATCCAAGTCTCAATCAGAATACCATAATAGTGTACAATTACTATTACTGAACTATGTTCAATCCTTATTCCAGCCCTGTATTACTTAACCAGGTTTACTTATTGTTCAAGCCATGAATTACTAAACAAGGATCATTTCCCATTTTAGTTATTTATATACCATGAGATAAACAAAATTTATGCAATTAATTATAGGGAGATATATGTCTCACCTTTCACAAAAATAAATCATTCTAATATGTTCCTACAAAATCATTTATCATAGCATAACACAAGGAAAAAAATATTCCTAAAATATCAGTCCATCATAAAAAATTTAATGAAAAATGAATTTTATAAGGTTCATTCCATCATAAAAAAATAATATACCAATATAAATAATATGGATAGAATAGTTGAATCATAACCTTAATCTCAGATGGATAATAATATTGATAAAACACTTGAAATTAATTATTTAGGAAAATATCTTTTTTCCTCCAGAAATGTTTTCTTTTCATAAAACACATCCCAATTATAAAATAAAAGAATTTATATGAAGATAGAATTTAAAACTAAAAATATATTATTCATGGATATAAGTTGTTATTAAAGCATAAATTCCTTTCATGTTTTATAATTTAAAGAAAAAAGTATTCTCATACGATTTCTGGACAATTCAAAAAGTAACTTGTATGGAAAAGGTCAAAAATATTCTTTTCAAACCATGTAGTAAAATTCGAAAATCAGTACAGAATTCTTTAAAGATACATATAAGGATATCAAAACATTTTATGAATTATTTTTTAGAAAAAAATTCACATATATGATAAATAAACCATATTAAATAATTATATATAAATAATATCGAATAATAATGAGAATACAGAATTATACCTTACTAATTTATAATCAGTCGAATCATATGAATAATAAAATGAATATTATTATATGAATTTTAAAATATCATAAGAATAATGATATAAATCCTAAAAAATCATGGGAATTATAAACACCACACAAATTAAATAGATGATATATAAGGCATATATCATGTAGAAATAAAAGTGAGACAAAATAATATATTACCACATGTATGTTATCTTTTATATATATCTAAACCTCATGTATAATGATTTAAATAGTTTCATTGATTTATTATAAAATAATTGTAAATCATATGATATAATATATGATCTTATTATCATCTGTTAGTTATTTACATTTCATTTTTAGTTATTGTTCTAGTATTAAGTGATTTTTGGTCTTATGAAATTTCTATCGAACAAGTTCAGGATCTCCTTCTATGATCACTATTATATCATTAAAAAATTATGTTAACATAATATATAAAATATTTATTAATTTTTTAAATTATTATAATAATTATTTAATGGATATTTTATATTATGAATCATATAATATTGTAGTAAATATATGCCATATATACGCATAGATGATGATATCATTTCGATAATTGTGAAATGATATGAAAATTGATAGTGTATATCTTGTTACTAAATCCATATAATGTTATAATACTAATATGTGGTTAATATTTTCATCATTATATCCATCCACATATGGTGGTAAAAAATAGATTACACCACGACAAAGAGATGGTAAGTCGTGTGTACCCATGTCTGAAAATTGTTGAGCAATGTATTTAAACAAATCAAAATAATGTTTTTTAAAGGGGGAGATTATTTTAAATAATACTCTGTCTCTTTATGATGATTTTGATGCTCACAAATACCCTTAATTATTTACTAATTATTTCGTTGAGTATTTTGCAGGAATTTATTTTATATAACGAGATTTTATACTTCATTTATTCCAAGATCAATTTTAGCGCGTATTCTGGAATCACTGTAGCGCAAGATCAATTTTAGCGCGTATTCTGGAATCACTGTAGCGCAAGATCAATTTTAGCGCGTACTGGAATCACTGTTCATACCCTACGTTGATGAACGTAACGTATGGATGAAAAGTTTACTTTTTATGTTATTTTGAAACGTATGGTTAATGAACCTTACGTTGTTGAAAAGTATGGAAGAAGAACATTACGTTTGGAAGGAACCTTACGTTTTCGTTGTTGGACAAGTATGGAAGAGAAACCGTACGTTAGTTTTCAGTGTTGAGTTTGTTTCTCAAAAGTATGGATCATCAACATTACTTTATAATCAACCGTACGTTCTTTGGAGAGTTGAAGCAAGAGAAAGTATGGATGATCAACCCTACGTTTGAATGCTGAAGAGAAAGTATGTATGTTCAACCTTACGTTCTGAACCTTACGTTCTGAACCTTACGTTTGTGAACCCTACGTTTGAAGCCACGTCATCAACCCTACGTTTGGCGTCGGGATATTTTTGACAGATGATATTTCTTTTTGAATTAGTCAAGCAAGCGGATTATTAGGCGGATTTCGAGCTGATTCTTAAATACGACTTTGACTGAATCAAAGACGATTTACAACGGATTAATGATTGATTTAAACGGAGCTTTTTGTGCCGATTCTTCAGGAGAGTTACAACGGCTCTGTTGTTTCATTTAAAATCGCGAATCTAAAGGAGATTTTCATGGATCTATTTTTTGCGAAAGATTTTCTCATATTTGAATATATGTTCTATCTTGGAAACTTCAGATATATATATATATGCACAGGAAAGTGTGTGATATATATTGATCTTTTGACGAGCAAGAAAACAGAGACTGTGTGAAAGCGTTCTTTTCTGGTGATCGAGAAGAAGTGTAAGATCTTTATTACCAAAGGAAGATCTTGAAAGCAGATTCACGTGTTCTACATCGACTATCTGTTGTGAATCTACTACTACTGAAGTTGTGAAGCTTCTGGTAATATCTATTGCAACTGGATCGACTCAGAACTGTTTTGATTACAGATCTTTATTTTCTGAAGACGACGATCTATCTACTGTCAATTGCATTCTGTTGCAATTGTGAAGAACAACTGGAGAAGTGTTTCTTTATCGAAACCCTTTTATTTTTGAGTGATCAGCTTCTCGTTCTAAGCTGTGTGGGTTCGTGTTTGAACCAGGAAGGCTGTGTTTGCCTGAATCTTGTAAAGGTGTCAACTGCCTGTACTCAGTTGTGGACGGGTCTGTGGAAACGAGGACCAGATAGTGAAAATCGCCAAGCTCGTGGATTTGAGCGTTGGTGGAGTGGACTAGGGGCCTTCTGTTCCCCGAACCACTATACATCCGTGTGTTCATGCTTTTACTTTTTCCGCTGCATATTTAATCGTGCAAAAGCATAGTGAACAGAATTTGTCTAAGTTGAAGAGATTGTAATAATTTGAAAAAGACACAATTCACCCCCCCTCTTGTGTATAATCCGTAGATTCAGATCCAACAATTGGTATCAGAGGAGGAGCTTCTTATTTCTAAAGTCTTATCAGGCCTAGAAGTATTTAAAGATTATACATAGTGTATCATGGCTGATATGAGAGAGGGAATGTCAATGGTCAGAGCACCTTACTTTAATGGAGATAATTATGGCTGCTGGAAATCACGTATGATTATTTACCTGAAAAATCTTGGTTACAGAGTCTATTCAAAGATTCTGACTCCCTATGAAATTCCTGAAAATCCCGATACATGGAGTGCTGCTACAGAAGCTGAGTATGACATAAATTCAAAAGCTATGAATGCAATCATCTGTGGTCTAGGACCAGACGAATTTAACAGAGTATCTCAATGCCCGACTGCATATGAAATGTGGCAAACTATAGCTGTTGCTTATGAAGGAACAGATAATGTAAGACAGATGAGATATGCAACTGCTAAGTTAAAATTCGATACTTTCAGAATGATTGAAGGAGAGAGCATCACTCAGATGAATGGAAGATTGACAGAAATTGTCAATAATATAACAGCTCTAGGAGAACCAATCAAGCAGGCTGATCAAGCGTTGAAGGTACTGAGAGTACTTCCTACTCGATGGAATGGAATCTCTGCAGCAATCAGACAATCAACTTCTGTTAAAGATCTAACTATGAGAGAACTGATTGGTACACTGATGATGTACGAAGCTGAAATGCAAGATGAGGTAAATGAGCATAAAGTCTACATAAAAAGGGAAAATACTGCTTTGAAAGTGACTTCTCAACAAAAGGATAGAAAGATGAAGAACAGAGAAGTGAGTGCTAAATCAGAAAGCTCTGAGTCTTCAAATTCGGATGAAGAACTGGCACAGCTAGCCAGAAAATTCAGAAAGTTCTATAGTAAGAAGAAAGACTTCAAGAAATCCTTTAAAAAGGATAGCAAGGAAGTGAGATGTTATGAATGCAAAAAGATGGGACATATCAGACCGGATTGCCCAAAATTGAAAGATGCAAAGAAAAAGAAATTCTTCAAAAGAGATGATTATGAGCAGAAAGACAAGAAAGCTATGAAAGCTACTTGGAGTGTTTCTGAAGACTCAAGTAATTATTCTGAATCATGCTCAGAAAAGGAGGAAGCCAATTTAAAAGCAAATATGTGTTTCATGGCTGAAACTGATGAGGTACACTCATACTATTCCTCTGACTCAAATAATGAATCAAACTCTGAAACAAGCCTCTCAAATAGAAAACTTGCAGCTTACTGCAATATGCTTGAAGAAAGGTATGACTCATTATTTAATAAATATAAATCTATAAAGAACTTGTACAAAGCTATTTCAGATGAGAGAAATACTTTGCTAAAACAACATGAGGAATTAATTGACAAATACAATTCTGCTGACTCAAATAAAATTAATTTTGAATCAAAAATAAAAACTCTACAGGATGAAGTAGAATCTTATAAAACGGCTGCATTAGTTTTTACAAAAGGAGAAAACACCTTAAATGAGATACTTGGAAAAACTGTAATTAAAAAGGAAAGGTTTGGAATTGGAAGTAAAGGAGAAAAACCTAAGTTATACAAAAATTATTTTGTTCCTAGCACTAAACAGGTTATTTGTAACTACTGTGGAACAAGAGGTCATATAGCTAAAAACTGTTTTCTAAGACAACCTCAGATATGTGGAATTAAGAAAGCTTATATTTCCAACGATCTATATGATTCAATCAATTTTAAGAAAACAAGGCAAATCTGGATACCCAGATCACTGCTTGCTAACACTCCTGGACCCAACAAAATATGGGTACCAAAGCAATTTGTTTGAATGTCTTTGCAGGAAGCAGGTCACCAAAGAAAGAAAGAAATATGGTATATGGACAGTGGCTGCTCAAGACACATGAGTGGAACTTCAGCTAATTTCTCTTCTCTTACTCGAAAGGAAGGAGGATTTGTCACCTTTGGTGACAATGCCAAAGGAAAGATTATTGGTATTGGAACAGTTGGAGATCCAGAGACAGTCTCAATCAACAAAGTACTTTATGTACAAGGGTTAAAACACAATCTGATAAGTATCTCTCAACTCTGTGATGATGGATACACTGTTGATTTTACCAACAATAGTTGTACTGTTTCTAAAGATAAACTGTTTAAGTTTAGAGCACCCAGAACTGATAATGTTTATACTTTGGATTTGTATTCCTTGTGTAAACAACAAGTAAATTGCTTAACTGCTAATATAAGTGAATCCTGGATCTGGCATAGAAGACTTGGTCATTGCAATATATATGCTTTACATAAATTATCTAAGAAACATTTAGTTTCTGATTTGCCTAGTCTCAAATTTGAAAATGACAGATTCTGTGATGCATGTCAGCTTGGCAAGCAACACAAATCATCATTCAAATCTGTTAATAAAGTTGCTACAACTAAACCTCTAGAACTTATCCATATGGATTTGTTTGGACCTTCAAGAGTAGCAAGTTTAGCTGGTAAATTATATGTTTATGTATTAGTTGATGATTACTCTAGATTTACTTGGATCTTCTTTTTGAAATTTAAAAGTGAAGCTTTTAGTTTATTCGAAGGTTTTTGTAAATCTGTTCAAAATGAAAAAGGTTTTAATATAATCTCATTGAGAAGTGATCATGGTGGAGAATTTGAGAACCAGGAATTTAATTCCTTTTGCTCAAACATGGGTATTAAACACACCTTCTCTGCTCCAAGAACACCTCAACAGAATGGGATTGTAGAAAGAAGAAATAGAACTATTCAAGAAATGGCTAGAACTATGTTAAATGAATATAGCCTACCTATATATTTCTGGGCAGAAGCTGTTAATACAGCTTGCTATATAATGAATAGAATTTTAATAAGACCTATTTTGAAAAAGACACCCTATGAACTATGGAATAACAGAAAACCTAAAGTAAATTACTTTAAAGTTTTTGGATGCAAGGTTTACATCTTGAATACCAAAGATAATCTTGGTAAATTTGATCCAAAATCTGATAAAGGTATTTTCTTAGGATATTCTGCAACCTCCAAAGCTTATAGAGTCTATAATAAAAAGTCAAGGATTGTTGAAGAATCAGTTCATGTGAAATTTGATGAATCTGATCCTTTTGAGAAAAGGATAGAACAAATAGATGAACCTGATTCTAATGAAAACATGAGACCTGAGAATTTAAAGAATGATTTTGAAAATGATATAAAAGAAATTCAGTCCAGTTCAGAAGAACATGATACTGAAGAGCCTTTGAATGTAATGCCTAGACAGTCTAGAACCTTAAAGAATCACCCTTTAGAATCTGTGATAGGTGACTTAGAGACTGGTATTCAAACTAGAAGAAACTTTGGAAACATAGTTGAATTCTCTGCTTTCCTATCCCAACAAGAACCTAAGACCATAGAAGAAGCCTTAGATGATGAGAGCTGGGTAATAGCAATGCAGGATGAATTGAACCAGTTCAAGAGAAATAAGGTTTGGGAATTAGTTGAAAGACCACATGATTATCCAGTAATAGGAACTAAATGGGTCTTTAGGAATAAACAGGATGATCAAGGGATAATAACTAGAAATAAAGCAAGATTAGTAGCTAAAGGATACAATCAAGAAGAAGGAATAGATTATGATGAGACCTTTGCACCTGTAGCCAGGTTAGAAGCTATTAGAATCCTTTTAGCCTATGCATCTCATATGAATTTTAAATTATTTCAGATGGACGTTAAATCTGCCTTTTTAAATGGTTATTTAATGGAGGAAGTTTATGTTGAGCAACCTCCTGGTTTTGAAAATTCTCAAAAACCAGATTCTGTTTTCAAACTTACTAAAGCTCTTTATGGCCTTAAACAAGCACCTAGAGCTTGGTATGAAAGACTAAGTTCTTTTCTTTTGAAAAATGATTTTACTGTTGGACTAGCAGATCCAACACTCTTTAAGAAAACTGTGAAAAATAATGTTTTGTTGGTTCAAATTTATGTTGATGATGTAATTTTTGGATCAACCAATAAAATTCTTTGTCATGAATTTTCAGAATTAATGCAAAAAGAATTTGAAATGAGTATGATGGGAGAATTAAATTTCTTTTTAGGTCTTCAAATATTTCAAAAAGATTTTGGAAATATTTTAAATCAATGCAAATACATTACTGATTTACTTAAGAAATTTGGACTTGAAAACAGCAAGACATTTACAACTCCTATGTGTACTAATATAAAACTTGATTTGGATGAAACTGGAAAATCAGTGGACAACAAGTTATATAGAGGTATGATTGGTAGTTTGTTATATCTTACTGCTAGTAGACCAGATATAATGTATTCAGTATGTCTTTGTGCTCGATTTCAATCAAATCCCAAAGAATCCCATTTAACTGCTGTTAAAAGAATTTTTAGATATTTAAAAGGTACTATTTATCAATCTCTGCTTTATCCAAAAACCTCTGATTTTAATTTAATTTCATATTCAGATGCAGACTTTGGAAGCTGTAGATTAGATAGGAAGAGTACTTCAGGAACATGTCACTTTTTAGGAAAGTCTTTAGTATCATGGTCTAGTAAGAAACAACACTCAGTTGCCCTGTCAACAGCCGAGGCAGAATATGTGTCTGCAGGTAGTTGCTGTGCACAGGTGTTGTGGATGAAAAACACTCTTATGGACTTTGGATTAAATTTCAATAATACGCCTATTTTATGTGATAATACTAGTGCAATTAATATTTCAAAAAATCCTATTAGTCATTCTAGAACTAAGCACATTGATATAAGACATCACTTTTTAAGAGATCATGTGTTAAAAAAGGATATATTTTTAGAATTTGTAAATACAGAAAATCAATTAGCAGATATTTTTACTAAACCACTTCCCACGGCAAGGTTTGAATTTATTAAGGGGGAGTTAGGTTTATTTAATTTTAAATAGTTTTTTTTTTTTAATCTTATTCTGTTTTCGAATTCTGTTTAATTTTCTGTTTCCCGCTATAAGTAATTTTATTTTGTTTTAAATAAAAGTAATGATTAGTGATTACACGGGAATCAAGGCTGTCAGAACCGTTTCACCTTCTAAACTGTTTTCACCTTTTTCGGAAACCCTTTCGAAAACCTAAAACCGCACATCTGCTCCAAAACCCTTTTCTGAATCTTCAAACCCTAAACTTTCGAACCTTCAGAAATCGTTGTTGAAATGGCAAAGACTAAGCGTCCAGATGAAGCCGAGAGCAGTGCTGCAAAGAAATCTAAAGTAGTTGGTCGGAAGATACTGCAAGGTAAAGTCATCGATTTAGAATGGTTGTTTGAAACTAATTTGCTGTTGAAGCAAGCGTTGTCGTTTCAAGGCCTTGAGCAAGCCTTTAATAGTGAAAAATCTGAGTTTCTATATGAGGCAGAAATGAGACATTTCTTTAGAACTGTTCAGTTTAGCCTTGGGGATACGGAGGATAGTTTATTGGCTCAGATAGAGGATAAGGACTTTTCCATATCATCTGTAGAAATAAGTCAGATTCTTAACTGCCCCCATGAAGGAGTTTTTCATTTTGATTTACGGAATATTGGAGATTCTGTACATAAGTCTGAAGACATTATGTCTTTTCTGTTTGGAACAAAAGTGATAAAGAAGGTGCTTATTAAAGATTTGGAGCCCGATCAGAAAATCTTAGTAAAGTTTGTTCAGACCGGTTTAGCACCAAGGATGGCTGAAATGGAGAAAATTCTATACCCTGACATGTATATAATGTATCTTCTGATGAGTGATATCAAGTTTAATTTTCCTCGATTTATGATAAGATATCTAAGATACTGCTGTCAGAGTGAAGCAAGAATGACCTTTTTCCCATATGGAAGGTTCATTTCTTTGTTTTTATATAAAAGGGGAATGATCAGACTGGTAAGTGCTGGGGTGAAATGTCACCACAGTAATGTTTTTAATGCTGGAACTTTAAGGAAAGTGGGATATTTCTGGAGCACAGTTAAAGGAAAACTTTTACCTGTTGGAGCTGAGGAAGACTCGGAGAGTGCTCAGGCTCAACCAGCTAAGTCCAAGGAAGGACAGGCAGAATCCAGAGTTAGTACAGTGGCAAGAAGAATTCGCCTTGAGATGGAAGAAGTTGAAGAAGAGAGAAGTCAAGAAGGACTTCAATCTAGAAGGAAGAGGTCAATTGATGAAGAAATCATCTCTCCTGTCTTGAAATCTTCTGATCCAGTAATTTCTTATTCATTTGTGAGGGAAGCTGTTGTGGAAAGGACTGCACCGATAGAGGAACCAGTAGCTCAACCGGAAATTCAACTAGAACCTCAGACTGCTGCTGTGGATATTGAAGAAGCAATTCCACAAGAACAACTTATGGAGGCAGTGCCTGGTGAAGAAGTGGCCCGACCTCAAGAAGTTCATGAAAATATTGTTCTTGATAATTCAGTAGAAGTCAGAGAGACTGCTGTTCGTGATGAACATACTTCTGAAGTAAATACAGAGGTACTTCAGGAAGATTTTTCAGTGGAAGAGTTTCAAGCTTCAAAGGATAGCTCAGTAGATCAACCTGTTCAGGACAAAGAACAATCAGATGCAGATTCTTTACCCCTTGTCCTGCTTCATCAATCTGATTCTAGACATGAGAATCAAGCACAGGGTGCCCCTGATTCGAGAAAAGAAGAAGTTGTTGAGTTATACAAGCGTATTTCTCAGTTGGAATCTGAGAATGTTAGTCTCAGAAATTCTCTGAACTTAGAACAGTTGAAGTTTCAGAAGCTGAGAGAATCTACTGTTTCAAGACAAGAAGTAGATTTGTTTAAGACTGATATGTTGAATGCTGTTGATCAGTTGAAGTCAGAGATGGTAACAAAAGATGATTTGTCTGAGATGAAGATTTACATGGAGAATAAATTTGAATCTGTTGCAAATAGTGCTGTGAGTGGATCAGGTTCTTCACCTGATTTGATTCGAAGATTTCAAGCAATAACTGGAGCACTGAGCAATATGAGTGACAGATTACACGATCTTCAGTGCAACAGTGCCCCTTTGTCAGTTTTGCTAGATAATCAGAAATTTTTGGTAGATCAGTTGACATCTGGAGAGCAACCGATTAGGATTCTTTTGAATCAGTTATCAGAAAAGCTGGCTCTTTTTGTTGAAAAGGAAGAAAGAATGCATGAATTTTTCAGAGTTAATTTGATTGAAGATATTCATATGACTCAGGAGAACAGAGATCTTATCATCAAGTTAGGAGATGGGATGATGAAGAGGCTTCGAGACCAGTTTACAGAGATCAAGACCGCAATCCAAAGGAGATAGACACCTTTTTTTTTCCCTGTCTTATCCCTAAACCTTGATTCCTCTGTATATCACTGTCGTAGCTTGTGAATGAAAATTCTTTTCTAATCTTTTTGTTTTGTTATTTATTGATTTATGATTAAGTTAGCCAGTATAAGATATTCACTTATCCATACACAGTTAATTATAGCATTTACTTATAGTTCAGTGCAATAATGAATGTGTTCAAATCCGTAATTTTTCATTCTTTTTGATATCACAAAAAGGGGGAGAATTTGGATAAACACAACATTTAAATTCATTCGTTCTATTTGAAAATTTATTTTTATGAGAATTATGGGGGAGAAATTTTATAGTTAAATATTGTTTTAATCCTTTCAAAATTCTAAAATTTTATAAAACTAATTTTTTAACAAAGATTGCAATTAAATTAGTTCTATTATTTTATGGGTTTTGTGATCATCAAAAAGGGGGAGATTGTTGAGCAATGTATTTAAACAAATCAAAATAATGTTTTTTAAAGGGGGAGATTATTTTAAATAATACTCTGTCTCTTTATGATGATTTTGATGCTCACAAATACCCTTAATTATTTACTAATTATTTCGTTGAGTATTTTGCAGGAATTTATTTTATATAACGAGATTTTATACTTCATTTATTCCAAGATCAATTTTAGCGCGTATTCTGGAATCACTGTAGCGCAAGATCAATTTTAGCGCGTATTCTGGAATCACTGTAGCGCAAGATCAATTTTAGCGCGTACTGGAATCACTGTTCATACCCTACGTTGATGAACGTAACGTATGGATGAAAAGTTTACTTTTTATGTTATTTTGAAACGTATGGTTAATGAACCTTACGTTGTTGAAAAGTATGGAAGAAGAACATTACGTTTGGAAGGAACCTTACGTTTTCGTTGTTGGACAAGTATGGAAGAGAAACCGTACGTTAGTTTTCAGTGTTGAGTTTGTTTCTCAAAAGTATGGATCATCAACATTACTTTATAATCAACCGTACGTTCTTTGGAGAGTTGAAGCAAGAGAAAGTATGGATGATCAACCCTACGTTTGAATGCTGAAGAGAAAGTATGTATGTTCAACCTTACGTTCTGAACCTTACGTTCTGAACCTTACGTTTGTGAACCCTACGTTTGAAGCCACGTCATCAACCCTACGTTTGGCGTCGGGATATTTTTGACAGATGATATTTCTTTTTGAATTAGTCAAGCAAGCGGATTATTAGGCGGATTTCGAGCTGATTCTTAAATACGACTTTGACTGAATCAAAGACGATTTACAACGGATTAATGATTGATTTAAACGGAGCTTTTTGTGCCGATTCTTCAGGAGAGTTACAACGGCTCTGTTGTTTCATTTAAAATCGCGAATCTAAAGGAGATTTTCATGGATCTATTTTTTGCGAAAGATTTTCTCATATTTGAATATATGTTCTATCTTGGAAACTTCAGATATATATATATATGCACAGGAAAGTGTGTGATATATATTGATCTTTTGACGAGCAAGAAAACAGAGACTGTGTGAAAGCGTTCTTTTCTGGTGATCGAGAAGAAGTGTAAGATCTTTATTACCAAAGGAAGATCTTGAAAGCAGATTCACGTGTTCTACATCGACTATCTGTTGTGAATCTACTACTACTGAAGTTGTGAAGCTTCTGGTAATATCTATTGCAACTGGATCGACTCAGAACTGTTTTGATTACAGATCTTTATTTTCTGAAGACGACGATCTATCTACTGTCAATTGCATTCTGTTGCAATTGTGAAGAACAACTGGAGAAGTGTTTCTTTATCGAAACCCTTTTATTTTTGAGTGATCAGCTTCTCGTTCTAAGCTGTGTGGGTTCGTGTTTGAACCAGGAAGGCTGTGTTTGCCTGAATCTTGTAAAGGTGTCAACTGCCTGTACTCAGTTGTGGACGGGTCTGTGGAAACGAGGACCAGATAGTGAAAATCGCCAAGCTCGTGGATTTGAGCGTTGGTGGAGTGGACTAGGGGCCTTCTGTTCCCCGAACCACTATACATCCGTGTGTTCATGCTTTTACTTTTTCCGCTGCATATTTAATCGTGCAAAAGCATAGTGAACAGAATTTGTCTAAGTTGAAGAGATTGTAATAATTTGAAAAAGACACAATTCACCCCCCCTCTTGTGTATAATCCGTAGATTCAGATCCAACAAAAATTTCATTTTTCATTGGATAATAAGTAGGTAGGATATGGTTATTCCAAAAACATAATTACTTCTCAGAATATAATATATATTATATTTATTAATTAATAATTGAAACAACTCATAACGAGGAAGTATAATAAGAAATAAGTTTTATGAATCAGTAAAGGATATAATAGGTTGTTCGACATGCTCCATCTAAATATCATCTTAAAGGCATTACTGTTGGCCTTTTGAGATAACCCAAACCTATAAGATGTAATTTGAAATGTTTATAAGGGAACTGGGAATCTGATGGAAGATATGGGTGGATAAATTTTAAGTTAATATGTGATTGATGATGTACCCACTTATAATTGAGGTGAGGGGCACATTTGGAAACTCCCAAAATATTAATTTTTTTTAAAAAAAACAGACAACATAAAAAACCTAAAAAATTCTCTATTTTAGAATAAAATATATGATATGGTTTTAATGTCATAAAACAGTAATTTTTTGACATTTTTATCAAATTTAAAACCTTATCAATTCAATTAATCCTTTGTTATTCTATATTAATTTAAACCTATTTAATAAATTGTTCAATATAAAAATAGTGGAATTTTTACTTATTTGATGTTAATTTATAAATAAATGATTAATCTATATCATTGTAGACAATATAATAAATATTCTATATTTTTTAAAATGTTTTATGATTTTCAAATAATTTAATAATACAAAATTTTTATAGACAATCAATTGTGCCAAATTTCAACACTATTCAAATTAATGATTTTTAAAAATATAATGATAAGTTTATTTTCTCTGAAAATTTATTTTATTATTTCCCTAAAGGGTCCATTCCATCTATAAAATTTATTTTAAATGTTATTTTTCTAAAATTAATTTTATTTATTTCTTGTTAATTCTTTTTATTTGATATTTCCCTTAATAAAATAATTACAACATCAATTTTATGAAATTATTTAATATACCAATAAGTTGAATAAAAATTAAAAAAATATGGTGAATTTAAGTCCTATATATTTCATATGAAAACTTTTAGTTGAATATAGATTCTTTAAAATACAACATTAAAAATGTTATATTTAGTAAAACATCGATATGACATCTTTTACATTACGTTAGATAAAATATTATAAATGTCAAAATCTATTCCATGTCACTCAAAATGGTTTATAATTATACCCATTGAGGATTTTGGTCGATATAAACAAAAAATGATATGGTCACGTTTTTTTGGTATTTTAGTATCTATTATCATTTAAAAAAATATTATACTGATTTTTAATCAATTAACAATTTTTGGCATCATCAATGTATAAGAAAATACAATAATTATTTATTTACAAAACATGAAAAATAAATTTCCATGATAAATAATTACATTTTTAATGGGTATATATAGTAAAATTTATCTTCTATAGAACCATATATTAAAAATGACATATTTTTTTAAACTCTAATGTGGCATATTTAAATATATAACAAATAAAACAATTTAAATATCACAATTCGACCCAACATTCACAAAACGTCAAAAAATAAAATTTTCATTTCATTATGTATTTATTATGTTAATTATTGTCTTCTATGTTTATTAATAATAGAAAATTGTCACAATGTGAACACATAAAAGAATGTAAAGACAAAGAAAAAGACACATTTTGTCATTAATAGATTTTAATATTATTTAACCAATTTTCATGTATATGTTTCCATTAAATGACATATTATTCATCCTTAATTATTAAGGGCCTATTTTAATTAATTAAATAATTTTTTGGATTTTAGTTTCATTTTATAGTCATTATAATTTTATTTTTAACCTAAATTTATTAATTTACCTTTTACACTGATAAAAAAATTTACCATGTTTACCATTCATATTGGCCACACACACAAGGGACCTAAATAAAAATTTTAGATCTAATGAACCCAATTCTGACATCCAATTTTATTATTTCAGTAAAAAAAAGTAGCATAATTAAATTTAAAATAAAACCTAGGAATTTCAAGAAATTCTTTTTCAAAAAATATACTTTTAAATAGAAAAATGCGGTTTTTAATAAATTCATGAATAAAATACATTTCAAAAACCAAAATTGAATGAAAATGAACTAATTAAAATTTAAAACTAATACATGGAAAAATTTGAACTTTTAAATGTAAGACCCCTCTGATTTAAAAATAAATTTAATATAGAATTCATACAACAATGAGTAACTATGAAACAAACACTTTTTATAGGATATATTAATAACCTATCTGGTAGACATAATTTTTCCGCTTCTTTGTTTTGAATTTCAAAAAATGTACATACACGGTTTCGATCAGAACGATATTTAGAGTGTGAGAGGATCAAAATATATTTTTGGTGAACAGTAATATATTGTTTTGAATAGTAATATGACCCTTATCCTAATCCGTATAAGTAAAAAATAGATGTTAGGCCTCTTATAAATTACAGTGAATATTTAAAAAATTAATAATTAACTATTATTATTTTTATGAGTAATTAATATTTATTTATAATTTAAATTAATAAATTGATTTAATATATATATATATATTCTTTCATAAAATGTATTCCTAAATATATATTTTTTCCTATGAATTTAGGATAATTTAACGAGATATAAGTTAATATTTGGAAGTATTATAAAATCAGTTTTAAATTTAAATTAAATATTTTTCAAGTAAATAATGAAGTTATAAAAAAATTAAAGTACATATATTCTGAAAATTATTTTGATAAAAAAATTCCATTATTTAATTCTACACATCAAAAAGTGGTTTGGGTGAGAGTTTCGGAATTTTATGAAATACATTAGTTTTTAGTTAATTGGAAAATACAATAATTTACAGTATAAATACATTTGAATAGAAATAAAACATTACTTGAGTAATAACTAATGTAATAAAACTTTCTTCAAACTCCCGTTAACATATTACTAATTTTTTCCTCAGGAATCAATACTATTATTTTCGTGACAAAAATTACAAAATGATGAATATGATATTTTAAAATCAGTCCTCACATCCAGTATAAAATCCAGCCCATATTAACTCTTCTCCTAACATATATAAGATTTTTGAATTATCAAATTGCTTCATAAAAACTATTCCATAGACTCTATCCATTTCCAAGAGCTATTGGTCTTCACAAAAGACATAAACAAATCCCATTAAGGATATTCGAATTAAATGTTATCCAAGAGGGAAATTCCTATTCCATTTCATTTAATTTTCATTTCATGTTCCATAATTATTTATTATTATCTCATCACCCCCTATATCGAAATAATAATTATAATTCAAGTGTTATCTATATACTAGAATTATATCATTTTAATTGAAGACACATCATCAATCTCCATAATCTCTATCTTTTATTTTACAAATGAATCCATCATCTGAGAGGTGCTAATTTATATCCTATGTGGACGAAAAACCGTAACACTTTAATTTCTACTTCATGGATGGCCATGAAACAATTTTTATTGTTGAACCTGAATTTTAAATTAATATTATAATTTATTTAATGATTCTAGAACCATCATTTATATATTATGTCATGACCTGTCCTTGGGGCCTGTGCCATGACTACCCCATGCCCACCTTCCATATGCCAGGAGCTAGCGACTATCACCAAAGGTGTAAATCCATATATTATGAGGACATTTCCTTTATAAATGCAAACAAAAACAATAGAGTACTCAACTAAAGTGAGCACTAAGTAATACTATATACAAATGTAAGTGCTGAAAGGAAAAGGGCTCGAAAAACCAGCCCAATAGAAAGTATAGTAAAACTGAAAAGCTAATACATCTGCAGTAAAGTAAAACCGCAAACACTGAGTCATCCTCCAGGAATCCCACCTAAAGGGTTTGTATAGATGGCCTCCTCAGCACATCAGGTTCGTCCGTCTACTCCCTGTACATCTCGCCAAGTGGTCCACCTCCGGGTTCCATCCAAATCTACATGTCTCTACCCCGATCAGTGATGTCTATCGCATATATCCAACACAATGTTGTGCAGGAGTAACCCATGTAGGGGTGAGTATACGATACTTAGTAGGGACCCTGATACCCCTGACGGTCTCCCAGAATCCATGATGGATAACCCCCTAATAATGATACAACCACAAAGTATCAACCATCCCTACATAGGTATACACCCATACATATTCCTAAGTTATCAATCTCAGTTTGGATCTAACTCTCGAGCCCAAGAAAAACCTAGTCGACTTAGGAAAGAAGTCAATCACATCGATGATAATGATTGAAAGTCAAGAATCAGCTCACACAAGTATACATATTTTGTATAGAGATTGAGATGATTAGATGTAGTCACTGATTCATCTATGTTGTTGGACACACATAAGATACAAGACCAGCTAAGCTGTCAGACCCACAAAGGATACAAGACCATCTACTCTGTCAAACCCACATTGGATATAAGTACATAGCTCAATACTGTTAGACCCACATAGGATACAGGAACAGTAGTCACCATCGTCGAACCCACAGAGGATTCATGTATGGTAGTCATCCCAGTCGAACCAACGAAGTATCCCAGTACAGTTGTAATTATCGTCGAACCCAAATAGGATTCCAGTATGGTAGATGTGGCTGTCACAGCCAGCTCTGCGGTTCCCGCACACAACACGCTCGATTCCGAGAGGTTTTTCTCCTCGATCAAGGGGGTCGATACATCAACTATCACGAAGTACAGAATTTATGTATCCAGAAGTTCCATCTTATCAAAAGAAACCCATCGTGATAGACGTCACATAAATCGGACGCTCGGTCTGAGAGTTAAGGGCTTTTCTGATCCAATGGCCAGGTTGGAATTATGATCATTCCATACCCTGCCATTTTACAATTCTTTCCAAAACTCACTTAGAGTATCGAAAAAGGACCTCTTTTTCGTGAGGGTCCTAGTGTCACAGATGGCGCATCAATTGGATGTTAGGTCTTTGAGTTATACACATTTAAGTGAATTGGGCCCGGCCCATCAAGCGCGGTGGACTAGTGGGTCATTCTGCGCTGGCTCTGTGGGTCCGAAAAAGCTGGGGGTGGGCCCGACCTGACGGAAGGCTTCCCAGCCTGCAGATGGCCCCCACTAGGCCAGATGGCCGAGCAGAGCGGGGGGTGGGGATGTTCTTTACAACAGCGGAGTCGAATGGCGCCACCTCTCCGGCCCAGCCAGCCGAAGACGTCTAGTCTACCTGGCCCGAGTGGGCATCTATTCTCCCACGCGGTACCTTTGGGTTCTGTGACCTCCATTAACCCGGTCGGTAGGTGGCTAGCCGGTTCACCCACCGAAGTGGACCCCAGAAGCGGGCTGCGGTTCCTCCGTTGTGCGGCGCCGAGAGGAGACGCTATTATTCCAGCCTAGTCAGATTTTTCCTGCCAGTTCTTCTTCAGCCGAGCAGCCCATGGTTGAGGGCCGCAGTCTCTCTTCTGTGCGGGACCTACTGTCGTGGTCCTCTTCGGGCCGATGCACGCCGCCATTGCCTGCCGCCACCTTAAGTCGTCACCGCCCCTGATGGTCACCAACTCTGGTCACTGCCACCTCTTCCAACACTTTCTCCATCATGAATAAAAAAAAGAAATAATGGAGTGTCGTCAGGAAATTTTCGTTCGTCCCATGCCCTCCGCATTAGGCAGTAAAAAATGGCCATGGATGATCACTTGCATTCGACAAGAATTAAGGCACAATTTATTCAATTTAATTTATACAAACCCCCTACCACGATAATTTATGTCCCACGTCGACGAGAAGTGGAAGACGAGCGTCGTGGTAATCGGGCATCGCGGAAATCAATGTTGGGGAGAATAATTTCATCCCATCAATATTGGAGGAAGAGTCATTGTCGTGACACGTGAAGATAATTCGAAGACGACGTAGAATCATTGATGTGAGGGTGCCTCAGAAGAGGAAGCACCATGGAAGAAGTTCTTCGTGTTCTTCGTTGAGAAACGGAAGTTCCACCAAGAGTTTTTCTCCCCAACTTTTTCCAAAAAATATTTTCCAAACAAATAAAATAAAGGGACCTCCATGAAAAACACATTGCCATGCAATTCAAAAAACTTCAATATGAATAGTTGACACTATAATTAATTAATTAATGAAACATAATTAATTAAATTTATAGGGTTGACACAATCATTGGATGGAGGTGGAGAGTTCACATTAAAAGAGGAATGTTGTCAAATTAATGAATGGGTTTTAATGGAGAGTTTAAGGTAGTTTAGGGGAGGTTAAAGGGCTTGGGTTCGTGTGGGACCCACCACACTAAATCCTCTCATGGGTGGTTAAGTGGGGTGTGGTTCCCACCTACAACTTCTTTTTGGAGATTATAACCTACCACCAAATAAAAATATATAACTCATATTTTTATTTATTTCTAATAAGAAACCCCCAAAATTAACGTCTCCTCCAGATAAAACGCCACTATTGTAAAGGTCCCCTTACGCGATTACCAGTGCTGCGAGTTCATCAGTGCCCTTAGATTTCAATTCCGAGAAGTGGTTCAGATGTTAGAAAATCATGCTCGTAAGTTCACTGAACTTACCCAAACAAAATTTAAGAAAATGATTCCAGCACACCGGGCCATAGAATCAGGCGACGTGAGAAACAACAGACTCGTAAAATTCCAAAGTATTTTAGAAAAAATTTCCTTCAAATTTCTAGGTCATTAAATTACCCCCACCTCAGTGAATTACATCCCCGTAAAGCTAAAAAACACACTAGGGAAACAAATGAGGGTACTGGGTATGTGATTGAGCCTCCCACACCCATGTGTTTTCCGGGAGGTTCTCGTGATGCCTGCAAATTCACACAAGAGGAATCGACAATCCGTGTAGGACCTACTCCTGTCGATCCTTGATCTCCACCAAGACCACCGTGAATGTCATACCGTCACCGATGTCTAGCTCCCCATGGTTGATGATGTGGGACGGGTCGTGCACGTATCTCCTCAACTGAGATACGTGGAAGACTTCGTTCACCCAGTGCAACTGATGTGGAAGGTCCAGGTGGTATGCCACCTTGCATAATCTGGTGAGGACCAAGAATGGCATGATAAAGCACGAAGATAACATTTTGCCTCAGTAAAATCATTGTAGACCTTGTCGAGGTGAGACCTGTCGAAAGACGTGGTCATCATCCTCGAACTCTGGTGGTCTCCATCTCCTATTAGCATATGACTTATATCTACTCTGTGTAGTCTTTTTCCAATCCAATATGATCTGCACCTTCTCCGTCGTAGGATGTATAATATCTGGTCCTACAAGTACTGACTCCCTGGGGTCAATCCAGCACAGAGGTGATCTCAAAGGTCCACCATACAGTGCTTCATACGGTTCCATCCAGATTGTGGAGTTCTATTTTTTTGGTGTAAGCAAACTACACCAAGGGTAAGTGATCCTCCTAGATGTGACCAAAGATGAGGACACATGCATGAAGCATGTACTAAAGAGTCTAAATGGTCCTCTCAGTCTGACCATCCGTATGAGGATGGAAGGCAGTGCTCAGACGTAGCGGCATCCCAAATTCCTCCTGCAACCCATTCCAAAGCTGGGAAGTAAAGCATGTTTCCCGGTCGGAGGTGGTGGTCAATGGAACTACATGAAGCCGTATGATCAGTTGTACGTAGAGGCACCCCAATCTATCTACTAAGCCATGCTATCTGATCGTTAGGAATTGGGCTGACTTGGTTATTCGGTCAATGATCAACCAGATAGAGTCGTGTCCTCTAGATGTACAGGGAAGTCCCATCACGAGATCCATCATAATCATCACCATCAAATTTTTATTAGTAAGAAAAAGGGAACAAGCAAAGAAGACAAAAAGAAAAAACAAAAAACAAAAAATAACAAGAGAGAAGCACCAAGGTGCTCAGGAACAAGTGGGTCTAAAGTAATGTAAATCGAGGGCATCTCCTCTTATCAATTTAACCCCCACAGAGTTTCATGAGATTGATATAATGGAGGCAAGTGATATTAGATCCCAATCTTGCTAATGACACAAGATGATCTGCAACTCTGTACCCCTCCCACAATGTGTGGGACACTCTGACATTGTGGAGGAAAGTGTGACATTTCCTAACCGTGTAGGATATTGACCAAGGTGTGTGTCCTTTTCCATTAAGATACTTATAAATAATTATAGAATCATTCTCTGCTTGAGTGATCACAATTTCACTCTCATCCCATCCCACTTCCACTCTGAGACCTCTAAGCGTTGTACCAATCCTGCTGGTACCTGGTGCTCTGACTTCACTTGGTGATAAGTGCATCATCGAGAGACAAACTCTGCTACTTCTTTCTTCATACCTGGCGACCAGTGCTATCATCTAAGTTCCTAATACATCTTGCCCACTTTGGGATGTACCGCTAAAGGGGAAGTGTGAAACACTATCAACACCTCCTCCTGTAGCGCAACGAGTACAATAGAACGTCCCCTAGAGTGGATGACATGCTCCCCTACTTCATAAAATCCATCAGGTCTCTACCCTATGGATATCTGTACACATCGTGTATCATAGTCATCATCCCAATGTTGTGCATCTCTGAATCACTGAAGATGTGGAGGAGTGACTATGAGAGACATTAGAAAGGATGCTCTATCCTTATCCACGAAGGATATTTGTAATGCGTTTAGCTACTCCATAACCTCTCCTAGTCATTGAATGCCCGATCTCTTGCTGAGGGCATCTTTTACAACGTTCCACTTCCCAAGAGCATAGAAAATCTCAAATTCATAGACATGGTGGAACTTGAGCCATAGCTGCTATCTCAGGTTCAGGTCCTTCTGCATGAAGATGTACATGAGACTCTTGTGGTAACAGTAGACTTAAAATGCTTTCCCATAATATAGTGCCTCTCCATATTCAATGAGATGACCACTTCTTATAAATCCATGTAATGGGTAGTGTAGTTCTTCTTGTGTTATCACAAATGTCATGAAACATAGGTGATCACTTCTCACTCTTGCATCAGGACACCCCTGAGTTAGGTCCCTGATGCATCGTAGTAAACTATATACCCAACACCCTCCTCCGATAGCCTCAAGATGGGTGCACTGGTCAACCTCTACCTCTTCTCTTGAATGCTCTGATGGAATCTCTCTAACCACACAAAGGGATTCCCCTTCTTCGTTAATGCTGACAGCGGTGCTTCAACTCTAGAGAAGTCTGGAAAAAATATATGATAGTACCCAGCTAGACCCAGGAAACTATGTACCTCCGTCACACTCCTGGTCAGCTCCCAAGTATGTACTGCCTAGATCTTCACTAAACTGCTACCCCAGCCTCCAAGATGACGTGTCCCGGAAATTGAACCTCTCGAATCCAGAACTAGAACATTGAGATATTAAAATAAATATGGTTCTCTCGGAGTGTGTCCAGTACTACCTACAAATGGTAGGAGTGCTCCTCCTTAGTAGTTGAGTAAATCTGTATGTCGTCATTGATGACTATAACAAATCGATTGAGGTAATGATGGAGGATCATGTTCATAAGACTTATGAACACTGTTCAATCATCTGATATATCAAAGGGCATATCCAAGAACTCATAGTGTCTATAACGACACTGGAAGGTCATCTTCTGGACATCCTTATCTCGAACACTGAGATGGCAATAGGCTGACCCAAGGTCTATCATCGAGATCCATCGTGCTCCCTTCAGCTAATCAAAGAGGTCATCAATCCCCGGGAGTGGATACTTGTTCTTCACAGTCACCTGATTCAGGCAACGATAGTCGACACACATTTTCAAGCTCTCATCCGCCTTCTTGGAAAACAAAATCAGATAATCACAGGGTGAAACACTGGGTTGGATGAATCCATTTCCCTGTAAGTCCTCCATTTGTACCTGCAGCTCACGAAGCTCAGTGGGAGCCAACAGATATTATGGTGTAGATATCTGTGTTGTCACGAGGTACAAGTCTATATAAAAGTATACCTCTCTGTGAGTTGGTAGTCCTAGGAGGTCTTTAGGAAAAAACCCGCATATCAATCAACCACAATAAGAAAAACTTGGACTCCTCACATCAACCGCTCTATGGATGAGACTAGCCAACTAATTTGTGATCGGATTCCCTCTCCTCTACGTAAGTCCATCTTGTGATGCAAAGGCTCCATTCCTGTAACACCCCAGGTAAAAAAAGAATATGAAATTTTTATATTTATCCATATTTGTGAATAAAATATTAATATTACTTTAATGGGGATGCTATGCTCGATGGCGTGCCCAATACGCAACAACGAGTTTCTTGGGAATCTTACATTGCACTCTAATAATAAAATAATATTATTTTAAATAGTAATTAACGCCTAGTCATTGTAATGGCATGAATGAACAGAACTACCTAAAAAATGATTATATATGTTTTTCAAATGTTTTTACTCTTTAAAATAAATTTTAGAAGATTAAAAATGCGAATGAATCCAATTTTAAACGTAGACAGTCTAATATTCTTTAAAAGGTCGATTAACCGCCTTTTGATGGACAACCTATTTTTAATCCACATTTTGACAATTTTATGTTTTATATTTGATAAAATAAAATTCTTCTTTATAATTGGGTCATCACAATTTACTTTGTGTAAAATTTTGGTATTTTTCCGAAAAAGTTCAATTTTTAATGAATAGTGAAAAATGTTGTATTTTAATTCAAACCCACTTTTTGATCTAATTTATTTATATGATTAGATTAAATTTTTAATTGGTATAAATGTGTAAATAGAATATATTTTTTCCATTTAATCGAATGGTGGTCATTGTAATTAATATCACTTTAAGATTGGACATAAACGAGTGTCAATCTTTTGAAAGATATTGTTTCATAAAGACACGTTATTTGTTTTAACAGTGGAATGTAATTATAAAATTAATTAATGAAACTTCTATGTTATGAATTTGGTAAAATAGAAATCATTTTTGAATTCGGAATATCAAATATTTCTTAGGGTGAATTTTTGGTATTTTTCTGAAAAACATCAATTTTTGTTGAATAGTGAAACCACAAAATGGTGGTTACAAAATTTGATTTTTCGTTTAAATGGGACTTTACCACTTCTGGGATTTTAATTTCAAAAATCCAATTTAAATGATTTTAATTTTTAAGTAAACTGTGTTTCAATGGGAAGAAAATAATTTTAATGAAAAGTAACTTTTAAGTTTTATTAATCGCGATTACAGGTAATTAGTGTGATTTAAGGTAAAAATGATATTATAATAAAATGAATATATCTTAAAACTTGTTCTAACCCTATTGGATGAGTTATGGCCGACCAAGACAACCCATGGGTCTATTTTTGGTACCCCATGGAGCCACATGGGTTTGATAATGACATTTATGCCTTTTATTTAAAGTTAAAATAAAAATGTCACAAACATGATTTGTTTTACTAAAACAATTTTTACATGTGGTTATATAAGTCATAATTTTGACTATAAATACTCTTTGTAAAGATAAAAATATTTCCTACATCATAGTATTTTTTTATATTTTTTAAACATTAAATAAATTAAATTCTCTATGACATCATGATGATGCAGCGATGACCTCATTATTTAACGATTTAAATAAAATGGAAATATAATGCAAAATCTAGGACCTACACATGTCAAAAACATATTGTATGGGTGGATTTAGAACCCTTATCCCCTTATCCTTGAAAAAAATCAACGTGGGACCATTAAAACCCGAAAACCATTTGAAAATAATGTAACATTTTATACTTTTCAAAGAGTGCCCCTCCTCTCCTCTTATAAAAGGCCACCAACTCTACCTCTTTACCCACACCTCTCAAACCTTTGGATGGGCAAATCTCTGATCATTTTGTCTCTCCACATCCCTCTCTGCATCCTAGAGGCCTTAACTTAGGCAGGAAGCTCTTCAAGAAACCCTTTTGGTTCAAACCAAAGGGAGTTACCCGATTTTAAGGTAACGTCTTCACTTGTGCTCTTTTGTTTTATTTTTCTTCTCCAATAGCCTAAAATCTTTTTATTAATTTCTTTTGTAACAACTCCAGTATCCTCAATATACTGGGATTTTGTTATAATATGGATTCGAGCTACACTTACACAAACCTTCATCTAATGGTTAAAGAACATACTATTTCTGTGGATGGTGAATTTCTGCCTCATGAAACAATGATTGTTCAACACTCATATAACACCTTCAAAGGTGGCCATTAAGATTTAACTATGTTTATATATGATATATAATATTTTTATGTTTTACTTAAGCTTCTGTACTTTTCATTTGTGGAATACCTTTATGGCTTCCATTATGGGTATACGCGATATCTTCATTTTAGGAAGTGCGGACTACCGCCCCCTCAAGGTAATTTGATTCGTTAATTCCATATGTGGGGGGTATACAGGATGTATTGAAAGTTATTATATATGATGTTATACTGGAATTATAATATTCCTTTATATCATTATTTTTTTCCTTCCATTAAAGTATGATATAGAAATGAAAGTAGCGTTCATGCGTACGTATGGCTTACCGTCTCTATGAATGGTGCATTTCATTCCTTATCCTAAAATATAATGTACTATTATAAGTACATATAATGGATATATATTATTTATGATAATTATAACGGATTAATATAATTCTGGAATTAAAAATATACACATCTCTCATTTATTTTTAATTCCATTAATTTGACATAGAAATGAAAGTAACGTTCATGCGTACGTACGGCTTACCGTCTCCATGAACGGTGCATTTCATTTTTTACCTATAAATGATTATGTAATAATATAAATACATGTATATGCTGTATATATATATGATATATATGATATCCAAATCATGAAATGTCATTATGGATATAAAGAACCTCTGACCACATGAACAACATGAAATTGTAAGAATTCCACTTTTGACTTAAGAATCAAATATCGAAAAAACAAACATTATTAACTTAAATGATTACATAATGTTTATAACATGTAAATAATTGATATAAAAGGAATAATGAACTTAAAAAAGTCTCTTATTAAAGTATAAATTAACTCAAGATTATTATTTAGGATGTTAAAGAACGATCGAGTCAAGTCGGACCCGAGGTAAAGGATCCTACTCCTTTCTTTCTTTTTTAGTACACTCTTGTATGTCATTCCATTTAAGCTCACCTTTATTGTGATTTGGATGTTCCTTTATATAAATCATACTGTAATTTTTATTTTCATATGATTAGAGACCCTATTCTCTTTCATAAATCCATTTTGGAAGTTTTGAGTGGCGCCGTTAGGCTGCCGAATTTTCGTAAGAGATCTAACCTCTTTCTTTCTTTTTAAGTACTCTCCTTTATGTCACTTCTTTTAAGCTACTCTTTGTTATGTTGGGGGATGTTCTTTTATATTCCAATTTCTATAAACATTATGTTAATATGATGAGATACCCTATTTGATCACATCAATCCATTTTTTTAAGTTTTATGTGGCGTCGTTAGGCTGCCGAGTTTTCGTAAGGAATTTTTCATCTCACTTTTATTCCCGTGAGATTTATGATACATTTGCCACAATTTCCTTTTAGTGGTGTATGTACTGCCCATTATTATACACTTTGTGTGGTATAATTTCATTTATGGGTATTTACATCTTCATTGTATGAACCTTCTTCCATGGGGTGTACTTTTCGAAAGTTACCCAACTTAGTAAGGGGACCTTTCACCCTCCTTTTTTTTAAAAGACATCTTTTGTCATGACTTTTAATTCACATAATATTATGTTGGGATATGTTCTTATATATCCATATTTATGTAAATTTTATGTCCAAGTGATGATATCCCCTTTATCTCTCTCATCAACCCTTTTTGTAAAAATTTTTGTGACGCCGTTAGGCTGTCGAATTTTACCAAGGGAACTTCTTAACCCAATTTCGATTTCTTTTGTTTCAAAATATAGTTGTTGAATAGGTCATCCTTTGAATATGAGTGAATAACCATTGATTGTTTTACACTTAATATCCACTTATATTGGGTGTAATTATATTTTTCACACATAATTATGTGATTGATTTATCCTTAATTTAAGGATACCTTCTTTATAATAGATTTCATCTCATTTTACATTTCTTTTGAGACCTCATTGTTTTCATGCACCAATTCACTCTTATATGGTGTGCATACTGTCCTTTGACATATTATATCTTGAATCCCATTATTATCATGATATTATTACGTTCGGATTATATGTTATTCCGCTATTATTTGTATTCTAGAGTCTCTCATTTTGTTAATAACTCTTTAACAAAAATATCATTTTAAATGTTTTAGAGATTTATTATTCTAAATCTTTATCTTTAATGTCCACGTTTTCAAAATGGTTTTCAGAATTTCTTTATATGGACATTAATGATTTAAAATTATGATTCCAATAAAAGCTTCAATGTGGTATGGGACACTTGGATTCAAAAATCTATTTTAATGATTTTTTAAAATGGATTGATTAATTAAATATCTTAGAATTACTTATTTTAATTGAAAATTAAATTTTGTTATTGAAATGTTTATATTTTCAATATTTTATGTGTAATGATGGTACTTGGACATTTTACCGATGGATAGGTGATAAACCATATGACGGGTGGTGCCATGAATACCAGGACGAGTGGTTACGTTATAACCTCCAATGCATTGGGTATGGAAGTCGGCCGTATGGCTATTCCATTAAGTATGTATGGAAGTTGGCCGAATGGCTATTACATTAAGTGATATGTGTGGATGTCGACCTTATGGTAATTCCACTTAAGTATATTTATGTCCCATGTAACCTTTATATGTTATGAGATCTTTATATGGGTTTTATGGTAATCTTTTTCTTACAAAAGGGTAAGTAATTAACTTTTATTCAGTGAAGAGTTTTTACTATTTTGAAAAGGTGAAAAGTATTACTTTGATAAAGTATACATGGTTTACTTGTTGTTTCGAAAAACTAAAAGTTTTCATTCTTTGTGTATCCCGTACCGAGATTTTTATGCTCATCCCAAGTTTTTTGAAATGTTTTTCATAGGACATAATGTGGAATAGGGTCAATGATGGGATCAAGGGAAAGTCATGCAACCTAAAACATGGAACTGGACATGTTTCTTTTTAAGAGTTTTTATTTTATGGAAACTTAGTAAAAGTTTCTACTTTGTAATCTTTTGAGATGTAATAGTTATGTCATAATTCTCTAAAACTCTAAACCTAAAAAGATCCTCAATGTGAATTATTCATTTAATTCAATATTAAGTAAGGCTTAAGGTCGGGGCCTTATAGTTGGTATCAGAGGGCGGTTTAGATAACTTTAGAGGTTAGAGTATTCTTTAAACATAAGTGACATGACCATAATGGTTAGGATTTCATAAACAATCCTAGTTTTAGATAAATTTAATGAGTAAGTATATCTTAGTGATTATCTTCCTCTTTAGTACATGATGGTTTTTGTTGATATACTCACAATGACCTTTTTGGTTTTAGTAAATGGCTGGATCTAGCAGGCACTAAAGTAACGGTGGATGTGAAGGAAACTGTGACAGTTTTCTGAGCGATCAACTGAATGATATGGGAGCTATAATGAGAACTCTTGTGTTTATCCTCAACCAACTATCTGGAGTCATGATAGACCACCTAAACCTTGGTGATTTCTATATGGCATCATATATGCGAGAAACAATTCCCTACGGAACTACAAGTAATAATCATAAAGGTAAGTGTGTTCAAAAACCTATGTGTCATAGATGTGGAAAGAAACACATAGGGAAATGTTTCAAAGGGACATAAATATGCTATAGATGTGGAAATGAAGGTCATAAAGCAAGAACCTGCCATGGAAAAAGGAAGCATCCAGTTGACTCGAGGAAAGGGAAAAAAGTTCTTTCTGAGGGATCAATTGAATGTTTTAAATGTGGTGTGCATGGTCATTATGCAAACACATGTCCTAAGAAGAATTTTCGTGAATGGGATCACCAAGATCATACAAATATTTGTTTACCAATACCTAATTCCATTCCGATTGAAGATGAAGAAACTGACAATGACCAATCAAAGGTATGGATTATTTCTTAACTTTTGTTTTCCTATTTTGGAATCATAGGATATGATTCATGATTTTGTTTGTAGGAATGAGGTATTTCAGAATAAGTTGGAAAGGAATGGTTAATAGATCATAAATAATGTTGAATGAGTATGAAGTCAACATATAAGGGCTTCAAGAGTTAAGGTGAAATTCTTAAGAGTATTAAGTCTCTTTTGATGATGGGGTACATTAGAAGTCTTTTTATAGTATGTGTAACACTGATGTTTGATATATGAAAATTTTATTCAAAGAATAGTAATCTGTTCTTTTGTGAACATAGTTATAAAGAACCATTTGGGTTTATATGATCCTTACTTTTGAGGTAATTAAGGGTTACTATATGTAATAATGGAATGTGAAATTCATGAGATAAAATTGAGGTTAAATTACATTATGGTTATTTTTGAAGATTTTATATCGTTATTGGGGAATGTTTTAAGAATTATGTAGTTTTGGAAAAAGGACAACACACAGACCGTGTGACAACCCATCGCGTTGGAAAAAGATGTGGGAATCGAACCCACAACCAAAGTGCAATGGGTATTTATCGCCTACCACTGGACTATGTGAAGTCCCTGGTTAGTTTGACTAATTATTTTAAGTTAAATGATTTAATGAATTAAGAGTATGTTGATTTTGGGATATATATGGAAATTTATTAACTCATCATGGAGGATATGTGATTAGGTTAATTACATTTCAATACAAGACTTTAGGAGCAACTAATGTTGTTTGGAGATAAATGTTACGATTTAACATGGAAGACTATGTGACTAATTCATTCAAATATTTGGGTTTAAATCTTAGTTTGGTTTACTTTGAAGAATTTTATGGACAAATTGTTTATGGAATCGTCCTTGTTGAACTTTGGGGTTTGTTGGACAAATTTTGGAGATTATGAATATATTTTCTTTTTATAAAGGGTTATCCTTTTCTGGATTATCTGATCTTGTACTAACATTTTTAGTTTTGGTTTTGGTTAAAGTCTAATGACATGGGAAATATATAGTTATCTTTTGTGTAATAGGTGGTTCTCTATAAATTGATTATAGTACTCTTATTGTGAACATGTTTTCCTAAATACTCGTCTTTTGGAGAAAATATGAGTTTGATTAAGGAATCTAGTAAAAGTTGAAAGTCTACATGACAAGTAAGTATGTTTTATTATGATTTAGTTAAGCTCAAAAATAAATTCCTCAATAAAAGGTAACTTAAAACAAAAATGGTGTCTGTTAAAATTTCCTACTAGGGAATCGAATACCGTTTAACCCATCCTAAGTTTGTGATTTTCTTATGATTAAATTTCTCCTAGACATGTTTATTATCACTCTCCATCAAAACATGACCCTTTGTTTTTTTCCTCCATGTCCATATTTTCTTACTTGGAATCCTAGTATCGGTTAACTCGGGTGACCCTTGTACTTATCTTTCTTTATTTTAAAGTGAATGTTTTACTGACTCTTGTTCCGATGTGGGACTTTCATGGATATTTCCAAGGCCAATTTTAGAATTGCGAGGACGCAATTCCCAAAAGGGGGGAAGGATATAACACCCCAGGTAAATAAAGAATATGACATTTTTATATTTATCCATATTTGTGAATAAAATATTAATATTACTTTAAAGGGGATTCTATGCTCGATGGCGTACCCAATACGCAACTACGAGTTTCTTGAGAATCTTACGTTGCACTCTAATATTAAAATAATATTATTTTAAATAGTAGTTAATGCATAGTCGTTGTACTAGAGGGAATGAACATAACTACCTACAAAATGATTATATATTTTTTCAAATGTTTTTACTCTTTACAATAAATGATAGAGGATTAAAAATTCAAATTAATCCAATTTTAAGCGTAGACAGTCTAATATTTTTAAAAGGTCGATTAACCGCCTTTTGATGGCAAACCTCTTTTAAATACACTTTTTGAAAATTTTATGTTTTATATTTGACAAAATAAAATTCTTCTTCATAATCGAGACATCAAAATTTACTTTGTGTAAATTTTTGTTATTTTTCCAAAAAAGTTTAATTTTTAGTGAATAGTGAAAAATGTTGTATTTTAATTCAAAACCTCTTTTTGATCTAATTTATTTATATGAATAGATTATCTTTTTAATTTGTTTTAAAGTGTAAATATAATATATTTTTACCATTTAATCCAATGGTGGTCATTGTAATTAATATCACATTAAGATTGGATATAAACGAGTGTCAATCTGTTGAGAGATATTGTTTCATAAAAACACGCTATTTTTTTTAACAGTGGGATGTAATTATAAAAATTATTAATGCAACTTATATGTTATGAATTTGGTAAAATAGACATTATTTTTGAATTCGGAATATCAAATATAGCTTTGGGTGAATTTTTGGTATTTTTTTGAAAAACATCAATTTTTGATGAATAGTGAAACCACAAAATGGTGGTTACAAAATTTGATTTTTCATTTAAATGGGACTTTACCACTTCTGTGATTTTAATTTCAAAAATCCAATTTAAATGATTTTAACTATTAAGTAAAATGTGGATCAATGGGATGGAAATAATTTTTGCTGAAAAGTGACTTTTAAGTTTTATTAATCGCGATTAAAGGTAATTAGTGTGATTTAAAGTAAAAATGATATTATAATAAAATGAAAATATCTTGACACTTGTCCTAACCCTATTGGATGAGTAATGAACGACCAATACAACCCATTTGTATATTTTTGGTTCCCTATGGAGCCACTTGGGTTTGATAATGACATTTATACCTTTTATTTAAAGTTAAAATAAAAATGTCACAAACATGATTTGTTTACAAAATAAATTTTTACATGTGGTTATACAAGTAAGAATTTTTACTATAAATAGTCATTGGAAATCTAAAAAGATTTCCTACATCATAGTATTTTTTTTTTAATTTTTAGACATTAAATAAATTAAATTCTTTATGACATCATGATGATGCAGTGATGACCTCATTATTTAACGATTTAAATAAAATGGAAAGATAATGCAAAATCTATGACCTAAACATGTAAAAAACCTATTTTATGGGTGGATTTCGAAACCTTATCACCTTATCCTCAAAACACATCAATGTGGGACCATTAAAATCCGAAAACCATTTGAAAATAAAGTAACATTTTATACTTTTCCAAGAGTGCCCCTCCTCTCCTCTTATAAAAGTCCCCCACCTCTACCTCTTTACCAACACCTCAAAAACCTTTGGGTCGGCCATGCTCTGATCATTTTGTCTCTCCACATCCCTCTCCTCATCCTAGAAGCCTTAAATTAGGCAGGAAGTTATTCAAGAAACCCTTTCGGTTCAAACCAAAGGGAGTTACCCGATTTTAAGGTAACGTCTTCACTTGTGCTCTTTTGTTTTTTTTTGCATCTCCAACCCCATAAACTCTTTTTATTAATTTATTTTGTAACAAATACAGTATCCGAAATATACTAGGATGTTTTTATAATAATTATTCGAGCTACACTTACACAAACCTTCATCTAATGGTTAAAGAACAATCTGTTTCTGTGGATGACGAATTTCTGCCTCACGAAACGATGATTGTTCAACACTCATATAACACCTTAAAAGGTGGACATAAAGATGTCTCTATGTCTATATATGATATATAATATTTTTATGTTTTACTTAATATTCTTTATTTTTCATTTGTGGTATACCTTTATTGCTTCCATTATGGGTATACATGATATCTTCATTTTAGGAAGTGCGGACTACTGCCCCCTAAAAGTGATTTGATTCGTTAATGCCATATGTGGGATGTATAAATTATGGATTTAAAATTATTATATATGATTTTATAGTGTAATTATAATATAACTTTATATCATTATTGTTTTCTTTCTATTAATGTATGAGATAGAAATGAAAGTAGCGTTCATGCGTACGTACGGCTTACCGTCTCCATGAACGGTGCATTTCATTTCTTATCCTCAAATATAATGTACTATTATAAGTACATATAATGGATATAAATGAGGTATGATACTTATAAAGGATGAATATAATTCTGGAATTAAAAATATACACATCTCTCCTTTATTTTTAATTCCATTAATATGACATAGAAGTGAAAGTAACGTTCATCCGTACGTACGGCTTACCGTCTCCATGAACGGTGCATTTCATTTCATACGTCTAAATGATTATGTAATATTATAAATACATGTATATTCTGGATATATATGATATATATGATATCCAAATCACGAATTCCATTCTGGATATAAATAACCTTTGACCACACGAACAACATGTAATTGTAAGATGTCCACTTTTGACTTAAGAACCAAATATCGACGAAACAAACATTATTAACTTAAATGATTAAAAAATGTTTATAACATGTAAATAATTGATATAAAATGAATAATGAACATAAAAAGGTTCTTAATCAAGTATAAATTAACTCATGTTTATTATTCAGGACTTTAAAGAACGATCGAGTCACGTCGGACCCGAGGTAAGGGATCCTACTCCTCTCTTTCATTTTAAGTACACTCTTTTATGTCATTCCATTTAAGCTCATATTTATTGTGATTGGGATGTTATTTTATATTAATATTACTCTAATTTTTATGTTAATATGATGAGAGACCCTATTCTATCTCATCAATCCATTTTGGATGTTTTGAGTGGCACCGTTAGGCTGCCGAATTTTCGTAAGAGATCTAACCTCTTTCGTTCTTTTTAAGTAATCTCCTTTATGTCACTTCTTTTAAGCTCCTCTTTGTTATGTTGGGGGATGTTATTTTATATTACACTTTATATAAACATTATGTTAATATGATTAGATACCCTATTTGATCTCATCAATCCATTTTTGTATGTTTTATGTGGCACCGTTAGGCTGCCGAGTTTTCGTAAGGGATTTTTCAACTCACTTTTATTCCCGTGAGATTTATGCTACATTTTCCATAATTTCCATTGAGTGTTGTATGTACTGCCCATTATTATACACTTTGTGTGGTATAATTTAATTTATGGGTATTTACATCTTCATTGTATGACCCTTCTTCCATGGGGTGTACTTTTCAAAAGTTACCAAACTCAATAAGGGGACCTTTCACCCTCGTTTTTTTAAAAGACTTCTTTTGTTATGTATTTTAATTCACATAATATTATGTTGGGATATGATCTTATATATCCATATTTATGTAAATTTTATGTCCATGTGATGAGATCCCCTTTATCTCTCTCATCAACCCTTTTTGTAAAATTTTATGTGACGCCGTTAGGCTATCAAATTTTACCAAGGGAAATTCTTAACCCAATTTTGATTTCATTGGGTTCAACAAGTAGTTATTGAATATTTCATCCTTCTAATATGTGTGAATAAACATTGATTGTTTTATACATAATATCCACTTATATTTGGTGTAATTAAATTTTTCACACATAATTATGAGATTGATTTATCCTTAATTTAAGGATACCTTCTTTATAATGGATTTCATCTCATTTTACATTTCTTTTGAGACTTCATTGTTGTCATGCACCAATTCACTCTTATATGGTGTGAATACTGTCCTTTGACATATTATATCATGAATCCATTTATTCTCATGATATTATAAAGTTCAGATTATATGTTATTCCGCTATTATTTGTATTCAAGAGTCTCTCATTTTGTTAAAAACACTTTAACAAAAATATTGTTTTAAATGTTTTAGAGATTTATTAATCTAAATTTTTATCTTTAATTTCCATGTTTTCAAAATTGTTTTCAGTATTTATTTATATGGACATTAATGTTTTAAAATTATTATTGCACTAAAAGCTTCAATGTGGTATGGGACACTTTGATTCAAAAATCTCTTTTAATGAATTTTGAAAATGGATTGATTAATTCAATATCTTGGAATTACTTATTTTAATTGAAAATGAAATGTTGTTATTGAAATGTTTATATTTTCAATATGTTATGTGTAATGATGGTACTGGACATTTTACGGGTGGTTACGTGATAAGCCATATGACGGGTGGTGCCGTGAATACCAGGACGGGTGGTTACGTTATAACCTCCAATGCATTGGGTATTGAAGTTGGCCGTATAGATATTCCATTAAGTATGTATGGAAGTTGGACGAATGGCTATTCCATTAAGTGATATGTTTGGAAGTCGACCTTATGGTTATTCCACTTAAGTATGATTATGTCCCAAGTTACCTTTATATGTTATGAGATCGTTATATAGGTTTTATCGTAATCTTTTGGTTACAAAAGGGTAAGTAATGAACTTTTATTCAGTGAAGAGTTTTTACTACTTCGAAAAGGATTAAAGTATTACTTTGATAATGTATACATGGTTTACGTGTTGTTTTGAAAAACTAATAGTTTTCATTATTTGTGTATCCCTTACTGAGCTTTTTATGCACATCCCACGTTTTTTTGATTTGTTTTTCACAGGACTTAATGTGGAATAGGGTCAAGGATGGGATCAAGGGAAAGTCATGCAACCTAAAACATGGAACTAGACATGTTTCTTTTTAAGGGTTTTTATTTTATGGAAACATAGTAAAAATTTCTACATTGTCATCTTATGAGATGTAATAGTTATTTCCTAATTCTCTAAAACCCTAAACCTGAAAAGATCCTCAATGTAAATTATTCATTTAATTAAATATTAAGTAAGGTTTAAGGCAGGGGACTTATAATTCCAGTCGGTGAAGGTGAACCTGGTCCCATCCGTGTGGACACACCGCACCTTGCGCCTAATATAGTTGATCTGAGCATGTAATATACATACCAACTCCATAACCAAGATGAAGTCTTAATTCCTCGACGCTGCTACAAGAAGATCATAACCGAACCTCTCACCTCTTAGAGTAATCACACACTGCTGGCACTAGTGTGTAATCGTCGAGTTTGCTCCTGTAGGAGTCTCTGTCCGTAAGGATAGAGAAAAAGGCTCCGTCGGAATCTCTGAGCTCCGAACAAGGGAAGTGAAAATTAAATAATGTCTTGCACCTGTGTCTATGAGTATTGTAGCTAGTGTGTATCAGACATAGATAATACCTTGAATCATCTCAGGTGCACCATGGTCATAGGCCTCAACTGCTTGGAGCTGAGCTCACCTCTGTATGATAGCTCCCTATTGTCGTTGTGGACCTCCTGGTGGTGGTGGTGGTAGATCCTCGAAACATCATCCAACACCCACTGCTCGGCCAACTCCTCTACCTCTTTTGCCTGCTCCCGGTAGACCACCACGGTCGAACCTTTGCCTCTTCATGGGAGGTCCCTCTACCATCTTATGCTCATCTGCATTGCGGGTCAGTTAGTCTCGATCAATGTGACCCTACCCTCCATATGAATAAATCTACATACTCCTCGTAAGGCTAGCTCAGTTTAATGTGGATCCTTCAATCGAACTTGTATCATGAGGTCACCCACATGATGGCCTGGTCTACTTGGACCTCTGTGTCAACTGCCTACTGCCGGCTGAAGATGACTCTTCTACGTGTCGTCCTGCGGTGGGTCTCACTGCTAGTGACTGCTCACTGATAAAACTCTCCACTATAAGGGCACTCTCCAGCAGTCCCTCCTGCACCGGGATTCTGAGGGGAAATGTTGAATCCCTAATTTTGTGCCTGAGTCCCTACTCGAAGGTCCAGGCCCTGAAGAATGGGTTATGTACCATATCCGTGTAATAGCGTGAGAGGTCAATGAACCTCACTGAGTAATGAGATATTGTATTGCTACTCTGCTGCAGATGAAGTAACTCCTGATTCCGCACCACACGAACGGTGGCTGGAACACACTCTGAGTAGAAGAGACTCTCAAAGTCTATCCAGAGTAAAGATTCCTCATCATGCACCTAGAGAATTAGGCTCAACCATCTACCTATTGTGGCATGCAGGAGACATGCGTCAAGGATCACGATAAGGTTGGCTGGTGTCCCTTCAAATCTGAAAACTCTGATGAAATCCTCCATCCAATCCTCAGCTTCCTGTTAGTCCATATATATGCAGAACCTAGGTGACCACTGTCTCTTGAACTCGTCAAATGAACTCTGGTAGCGTGCACTCTTGTCTGATGGAGCGGGTGGTACCGGTGGCCCAGTGGGTAGTGGTACAGATGGTGCCTCAGCTGTGATGGGGCCCTATACTGAGGCCTCGTCGCTCGGTGGGCTACCAGCTTGTACATAACGTGGAAGCCTAGCTGGCTGATTTCGTGGGTCCATCCTGAATAGAAATAGGTGCCCCGTGGTCAAATCGTATACCTGGTAAGCTGACACAAAGTAATCACAATGTAAACTTTTCAAAGGAAACATGCACACAATCATTGTTTTTATTCATTGAGCTCGAAAGTCAATCTTTAGGGTCCTAGTGTATGGATACGTCGGCCGGCGCACCATCATTGGACTCCCTGGACTGAAAACCACACTCAATACTCTTAACAATATTGCTTCATAGAAGATAAAGATCATAGTCCTGAGTTCTACAGTATAACCGACTCCTATGATACCAATTTGTCCCGACCCATCATCGGGAACCATGCCATGACAACCCTAAACCCTCCTTCCATAGGCCAGGGGCTGGCGACTAGCACCAATGGCATAAATCCCTATATTGCAAAGGCATTAAATTTGTAAAAGTAATCAAACACAACATACTACGTAACTCATGTAATCACTAAGTAAAATTGTATACAAAAGTAAGTGTTGAATGGAAAGGGTCCAAAAATACAAGTCCAATAATAAGTACATCACAACTGAAAATCTAGTACAACTACTGAAATGTAAAACATCACCTATTGAGTCATCCTTCGGGAATCCCACCTGAAGGATGGGCATAGATGGCCTCCTCAGCACCTCAGGTCCATCAGACTGCTCCGTGTACGTCTCCCCAAGTGGTCCACCTTCGGGTTCTGTCCAGCTCTACATGTCTTTACCCCAATCAATGATGTCTATCTTTGTATCCAACACAATATAGTGCGGGCGTAGACCGTGCAGGGGTGAGTATACGATACTCAGTAGGGACCACGAGAACTCCGAAGGTCTCCCCGAATCCACGAAGGATAGTGACAGAAGAAATATACATCCACAAAGTATCAACCATCCCTACTTAGGTATATGCCCATACATATACCTAAGTTATCAATCATAGTTCGTCTTTAACTCACGATCCTATGAAAAACCCTATCCACACAGGAAAGAAGTCAATCACATCAATGGTAATGATTGAAAGTCAATACTCATCTCAAATTCGTATACATCTTTCGTATAGAGATAGAGATGATTAGATGTAGTTACTAATTACTCTAATCCGTTAAAGCCACACATGATACAAGAACATGTATGATGTTGGACCCACACAGGATACCGGACCAGCTACTCAGTCAGACCCACACAGGATACAAGTACAGAGGAAAATAATGTCGGACCGACATAGGATACAAGAACAGTAGTTATCGTTGTCGAACCCATGGAGGATTCCAGTCTGTTACTCGTCACTATTGAACCCAGGGAGGATACCAATATTGTAGTCATCATCGTCATACCCAAGGAGGATTCCATTATGGTTGATGTCACAATCACAACCAGCTCTAGGGTTCCCACACAGAACACGCTCGATTCCGGGAGGGTCCCTGGTTGGAATTACACACATTCCAATCCATGCCATTTTACAATGTTGTCCAACACTCACTTAGAGTATCGAAAAAGGGATGCTTCGTTGCGAGGGTCCTACTGTCCCAGAAGTCACATCAATCAGACACGCGGTCTTCGGGTTATACAGGTTTATGTGAAATGGGATCGGCCCGTCTAGCCAGGTTGGCTGGTGGGTCGTCTCGTCCTAGCTCGGCGGGTCCGACACGGTAGGGTGTGGCCTAGCTTGGAGGCAGGCGGCCCGGCCCGCAGCAGGCCGCTACTCGGCCAGCTAGTCGAGCGCAGCGGGGGGGGGGGGGGGGGGGGGGTTCATTTCAACGGCTGCGCTTGATGGCGCCGCCTCTCCTGCTTTTCCAGCAAAAGCCGACCGTTCTTCCCGGCACGAGCGGCCCGCACTAGCGGGCCAGTGTTCTCCCACACGGGACATTCGGGTGTCACGACCTCCTTCAACCTACTCGGTTCACCCGTTGAAGTGGGACAATGATGCGGGTCACGGTTCCTCCACAGCGCGACGATGAGAGGCGCTGCGGTTCTCCCATCCCGGCCGGCATTAGCCGACCCGTTCTTCTTTGTCCATGTAGACCATGGTTGTGGGCCGCGATTTCTCTTCCGTATGGGACCCTTTGTTGCAGTTCTATTTTGGCTGGCACATGATGCCTTTTTCTACCACCACCTTCGGTCGTCGCCGCCCCCGATCGTCACCATATTTGGTCACCACCACCTATTCCAACACCATCTCCATCGTGAATAAAAATAAGCAATAATGGAGGGTCATCGGGACGTGTTCGTTCGGCCTGCACCCTCCGCGTTAGGCGGTAACAAATGGCCATAGACAATCAGATGCATTCAAAAAGAATGAAGGAATAATTTATTCAAATTAATGTACACAAACCCCCTACCTTGATAATTGAAGTCGCATGTCGATGTGCCACGGAATATGACCGTCATAGTAATCGATCGTCACAGAAGTCGGTGTCGCGGAGAACAATGTCATCCTGTCAACGTTAGAGGAAGAGTAATTTCCATGATGCATGATGATAATTCGAAGACGACGTAGACTCATTGACACCTGGGTATGTCTGAAGAGGATGCATCATGGAAGATGTTCATCTCTTTCTTCATTGAAGAACAGTGTTCTTTGTTTAGAAATGGATGTTCCACCAAGAGTTTTTTCTCCCCAATTTTTCCCCACAAATATGTTCCAAAAAAATAAAATAAAAGGCCCTCCAATATAATCAAATTTCTATGCAATTCAAAGCATTTCAAAATGATTTGTTGACACCAAAATTAATTAATTAAGGAAGATTAATTAATTCAATTGATGGGGTTGACACAATCAATAGAGGGAGGTGGAGAGTTCATAGTAAATGTTGAATGTTGGGAAATAAATTAAGGGGTGTTAATGGGGGGTTTAAGGGAGTTGAGGGGAGGTGTAAGGATTTGGGTTCGTGTGGGCCCCACTACACTAAATCCTCTCATGGGTGGTTATGTGGGGTTTGGGCCCCACCTCCAACTTCATTTTGGAGATTATAACCACCCACCAAATAAAAATATCTTACTCATATTTTTATTTTTTTTAATAACAAAACCCAAAAATTAACTTCTCCTCCCGATAAAACGCAACTATGGTAAAGGTCCCCTTAGGAGATTACCTGTGTTGTGAGTTCATTGGTGCCCTCAGATTTTGATTCTTATCACTGATTCAGATGTTAGAAAATCTCGCTCGTACGTTCACTTAATGTACCGAATTTTTTTTTCAGAAAATGATTCAAGGCACACCGGGCCTTAGAATCAGGCACCATCAAGAAACAGCAGACACGTAAAATTACAAAGTATTTAAGAAAAAATTTCCCTTGAAATTTCCGGATCTTTAAATATTATACTAAATAATTAAATAAAACATGTTCGTTGAAATCGAAAAACCTTCGTAAAAATCATTACGAAATTCAATAATGACTTATCTAATGATTCATCATCATACCATATATCAAAATGAATTATATCACTATTTAATCTTTTTCATGACCATTAGTATCATATAAATTCATTTTTTATATTTATACAATTTCCACATAAACTTTTATACTCATATACATGTATAACGATCATGAAAACAATGGAATCAAACCCTCATGAGGGATAAAATTGTATCTTATAGCTCATCCAAAAGTCAATAAATGAATAATAATAAAATTATAATAAATAAAATACATATATATAAGGTTTTTAATTAAATAAATGATGGATTAAATTTATTTATCCATGATGTTATGGTCTTTTAAAGAACTGATTCGAACATAAGCTATTTTTTTCTACACGAAACTCCATTTTCATTGGGGATAATCATTGTCCCTATTAATAAAAATTAAATTATTAATTGCTCTTATGTAATCCACCTAAATTATTTTTTAATTGTCAATATATATGTCCTATTCATAATCCTTTTTTAATTTATGGGATGTTAATTTTTTTATAACGATCTTTCACAATAATTCCTGATTATGTTGACTGATTCAAGGGGTCCTCTCAAATTCATACATATTTTCATGTTCAATATATAAATTTTTTTCCTAAATTTTTTTTCTAAAACCACTCATTTAATTATAGGTAAAAAAATTAGTTATTTCTTGACTTATGTAATTTTTTTGTAAAATAACTCTTTTTTTAAGTAAAATAGTAGTTCTCTAAAAAATTATTTGATACCTTTATTTTAGTATTTTTGTCTAATTCAAAACTATTTTTGTTTTTTATGTCTTATTGAGGTTAATATCTTATATTTATCATTTATCATACTGTATTAAATGGTTTATGACATTTTTTATGGTGGATGTCCTCTCTTGATACCACTTACCAGACTACTTTGGAATGGTTTTTGTTAATGTGTTCATGTTGAGGAATGTTATTTCATATATTTAGGTTGTTTATGTTTAGCCCCCATTCAAATGTGTAATAAATTGGAAATAAAAAGTGATGGGTCAGTGCCTCTATATATCCTCGATACATCAGTAGATCTTAAGAGAAAAAACAGAACTGGTGTTTAGTCACAGCCTTACCCTAGTATTTTGAGGCGTCTTGGATAAGGCCTTGACAATATGTTTCATATGTATGGAATTATGCATTCCTTCATTATGGTATTATAAATTGATAAAACATGTCATTATTATACTATTATAATATCAATGGTTTTCGTTCATTATATCATGATAATTTATAGGGCCTTATTTAATAGCTTTAATTGCTTTCAAATTATGTTCAAATATATTTGTAAAGGACTGTTTTTTAGTTGTTCAACATGAATTGTGTTTATTATTGTGATAGTATGTTTTTTATTAATTAATATTACTAAGAATATGAGTTCGACCGTTTTATATGATTTATTTTCACCAGTTTGTGGTAATTATTATTTTGAGTAACATCCATGGAAAATATTGGATTTATATTTGTTTCCCATGGAATTATTATTAATAATTTCATTTAAAGTTGAAATATTGAACTTATGTATTTATCTTGTTTCCAAAAACTATTAAACATTTCATTACTTTTGGATATTTCATTCTTATAATCACTCCCATGTATTAATATATGGAAACAGATTTAGGAAATTGGGTTATGGGTCGTTATTGTTGGTATCTGTGTATGTTTTATAGAAAAAATGGAACCTAGATTTAGAAAACATATATTAGGGAACATAACACTAAGATATAATACAAGGATATGTATACAAGAATATAATACAATTTTGATATGGTATAGATTATGTGGAAATTTGTGGAAAATACACACATGTATTAATACTAAAAGTGGACGTGGTTGTGGAACAAATGTACCTAAGTGTAAAAGCTATGAAAATGAGTTCTAGATGTGACTCGGGGAAACAAGGGACATGAAAACATGCCATATTGTGCTCTTGGTTTCACACACATAAGGGGTTTTCTAAGATAATTCACATATCCATTATAATCAATTATTAAGGATTGAAAATTATATAATTACTCAATGTTTCCATGATTATGATTATGATATTGGGCATGCATAAAAGATCAATTTATGTTATGGGGTTTTCTAGTTCAATATTAAACATTATGATTTATAAGATAAATTACTGTAGGTAATTATTTAAAAATTTCACATAGTTTAATGACTGAAAACTGCACGAACACAGTTATACCATATAGGAATTTCCCATCGATCAAAAATAATGATACTAGTTTTGAAGGAATAACTGGTGGGGGAAAACAAATAACTATAAAGGGACATATGACTCAGGTTATTAATAATAACCTTAACTGTATGAAGAATCCTGATCCATAATGTGAAGTGGCAATGTTATACTGGTTTATGAGAAAAAAGTATACCTTATTAAATGGTACTGTAAAACCATTCATAATGGTACCATGTATAAGATTCTTATATTAGATATTCCTCACATTAGGATGTAACATAAGGGAGAATGTTAACATGAAAGTATATCCTCAATTATTAAATTTAGATCAACAGTGGTAATTAATTCAAAAAAAGAAGGAGGAGGAATAAATAAATTAAATTCAATTAAGAGACTATATGTAAATTTTCATAGAAAAATATTTTACTAGAGAACAACGACCAGATATGAAGAGACAATTCTTTAGTGTGAAACGAAGAGATGATAAAAACATTTTGATATATTAATCCAATTTAATACTGCTTGAACGGAATGTTGTGGATTTCATATATATTCCCATGAGAATGATTGATTGATTATTTAATATTTTAAAAACATTCCTTTGAAGGGAACTAGTTTGACAATCATTCTCATCATATGAATATATTTTCTCATTTTAAATCATGATAGAGATATAATTATCTATGAATAATGATTTTAAAGGAATGCATGATAAGAATATGGTGGAAGAAGAATAATGGATAAAGTGATGAATAAAATGGGGGGTTTTCTGACATGTGATACATTTGGAAAAAAACACCTTGGATCCAACTTAAAAGTAAAAGGATGTTTTTCACAAATGTGGGGAAAGATGCCACTAATATCGTGATTCATATGGATAGATAGATGCCACTAATTCTCAATTCTACAATTTGAATGATATTATACATTATGCCAATAATTTTTATGCGTAAAAATAAAACATTCCCTAGAGATGGTCATTGGATCAAGGAAAAGCTTATGTGGTCACAATGGACGAATTTCAAGTTCTATATGATGTGGTTATAGGTATTATAATCTTTTCCTCAACCGTGGAAAATGCACTATTTGATTATGGATGATGACATTATTTTATATCATCCTAGTTTTTGAAGATAATTATAAATTTACAATTTTATTAATAATGGAGTAGTTAGTCGAAACTCCTATGTGAAGTATAGTTACAAAAATAAATATAGATCGATTAGTCCCCCTAATTATACATAAATGTTCTTTAGATTCTAAAATTATCATCATACCAAATAATAAATTCGATATAATTCTCAGTATGAATTGTCTTTTAGGTTATTATGTGAAAATATATTTCAAGAAGAAGGAAGATGGAATTTTTTATAATGACGTAGAATACCGTATATTTAGAGAACATACCTTTTCATTTGATCCTTATCCATACCCAACCTGAGTATATCATCTGAATAAAATTCTTGGCTAGGAATATAATGAAATATATATTTTTTATGGAAGAAATATTCAAATTGATGATGTGTCTGTTATGAAATAATACAGTTATGTAATTCTAGTGGATATACATGGACATCCTTATGAGTGGGAAGATGAGTTCTCTATTAATTTTTTCCATGATGCAAGGTCTATTTAAAAGTCCCCTTATAGAAAGGACATAGTGTAATTTGTTATTTTTATGAAGAAAATAGAGTAATTATGTGATAAATGACTTATCAAACCTACTATATCTACAAGGGTAGCACCTATTTTGTTTAAAAAGAATGCTGGATCTATGAGGTTGTGCATTACCTATATATAGATGAATGGTATTACCATAAAGAAAAAGTATCCTTTTCCTCACATTGATGATTAATTTCATCAACTTCACAAATCCCAATAATTTTTGCATATAGAACGTTGATCTAGATATCATCTATAATGAATGAAGAATGATGATATTCAAAAGACATTACATTGATCTAGGTATGAGAATTACAAGTTTATTGTAATGACATTTGGTCTAACTAGTGTACCATATGATTTCGAAGATCAAATGAATAGATTTTTCTCAGAATATCATGATGAAATTGTTGTTGTATTTAATGATGATATCATCATATATGCCAAAAAGACCCATAGATCATGATAATCCCCTACAAAATTTTCTATAGACACATAGACGAAACAAGTTACATGGAATGTTGAGAATGAGTGAATTATGGCCTCTAATATTTTCTTTTCTTGGCCATGTTGTCTTGAAATATGAAATATTGGAGGATTATACAATAAAAAATGTGGATCAATAATGTATTAGTCTAAAAAACATAACCTAGGTATATATTTCTATTAGTTTAGTGGGTTGTTATCTGCATTTTGTTCACAACATTACACAATTATCTAAACTGGTAAACAATATTTCTTTTGAAGGGGTTATGTTGTAATAGAAAATATAATGTGAAAACTTTTTGGAATAATTAATGAAGAGGATAGTGAATTATCCAATCATGACTCTACTGTGGTGAAATAGTTGTTTTGTAAAATATATTGATTCATCATTGGAAATACAAGGTTGTGTTCTTATGAAGAATGATATAATTATTTCTAATGCACGAAGGTAGAAAAAATTCATTAACAGAACTATACAAATCATGATCTTGATTTAGTAGTTGTAATCACTGATATGATGATATAGAGACACTATCTCTAAGGAGAATTATGTGATATATATATAGATCATATGGGAATGTATTATATATTCTCATAGAAATAATTCAACATGAGTCAAAGGAGATGGCTCGAGCAACACATGGATTACAATTTTTCTATACAGTATTACATAGGAAAGGAAAATAATGTAGTTGATTCATTGATATGGAAGGATCATGGAGTTTGAAAGAAAATGAGTATTGGAAAAGATTGTTTTTACATTTATATAGAGATTATAGATATGATAATAATCAAATATATTGAAATATATCTATTTTTTAATTGGTGTCCATCCATATTTATTGGAATGAATTACATGTTCTATGTTTGATGATTATAATATTTAAAGATAATTAAAGTTGTGACTGATGGGATGTTGGAAGAAATCGTCTTTTATGATGGAATTCAGAACTTTGGGGGGAGGTTGTGTGCTCCCTATATCCCGTATCTAAAAAAGATTTATTATATGATTACTATAATTCTAATTTCACTATACACAATAGTTTCACTAAGATTAATATTGATTTTAAGGAACCCTTTTGGTGGGACAACATGAAGACTGAAATTTTTTATTTTGTATCAAACTATTTAGTTTGTTAACATGTGAAGGGTGAAAGTCATAATCCTAGATGATTCATGCAACCTATACCTATTCTTACAAATAAATGTTATGAAATCACTTTGAATTGTTTCACAAGACTACCATAAACTCAAATAAAGAATGATGCAATGTGGAAAATTGGGGATCAAATTATCAAATATCCATATTTCCTCGCTATAAGGGAGGATTTTCCACCAGATCACCTCTCACAAATCTATATTAATGAATTTTTAAGAATTAATGGATAAAATATTTCAATAGTGTCTGATCATTATCCACTATTTACATGAAAATGTTTTTAAATTATTTATAAAGAATTAGATACGTTTGTTTATTTTTTTTATCTTATCATCCTAGAATAGAACTGAAGTCAGAAAGGTTGATCCAAACTTTATAATACATTGTGAGATAAAGGTCACTTGATTTCAAATGTATGTGGGATCCATATTTACCTTTGGTAGAGTATTCCTACTTTAATATTTTTCATTCATGTATTTAAATGGTACTATTTGAAATTTGTACAGAAATTGATGTCATACACCAACATGTTGTGATGTAGTTAGTAAAAGGAATCTTATACACCTATAGGTTGTAGAGGAACCATCACTGAAGGTAAATAAAATTCAAACCCATATCATAGATTCTCAAAGAAGAAGAAAGTGTTATGTTGATAATCTAAGGAAGGTTCTGCAGTTTATTTGGAAGATCATGTTTTATTAAAAGTATCTCCATGAAGGGTGTTATATGATTTGGGAAGAAATGGAAACTCATCCCTACGTACATTGGTCCTTTTAATATTTTTTAGAGAATACGTGTTCTGTCTTAGTGTCTTGTAATTCTGCGTCACCTTCTTATGATGCATAATGGGTTCCATGTCTCATTGCAAAAAAAGTAAATGTCATTCCCAAAATATGTACTCACTTGTGAAGGTATAGAATTAAAACTAGACATATATTAATGTGAAAATCATATCTATATTATAGACACTAAAGAATGGATGTCGTGGAATTTGATGAATCGACTGATAAAAACCCTTTGTAAAAAACATAAAATTTAAGATGGAACGTGAGAGACTAAGGGTATTATGATGAAGAACTACCAAATTCATTTTATGAGGAAACATTTCCGTAATTTGGAGGATGAAATATATGTTAAGTGGAAGTATGTAACACCGAAGGATTTACATATAAAATAAATAAAGAATTAGTGACAACCTGAGTCTCTATGAAATTTTTTTTTATAGAGATAATTATAACCTTGCAATTAAACACAATTTTTCCACTCCTATGTAATAAATTACGAAAAACGGACAAGAATTATTGTGATCATTATGATACATAGAGTCTGATAGGATAACAATACATTTTTTTGTGAATAGTAACATGACCGTTATGAATAGTTATATTGCCTTGTAAATGAGAGTGAATATTTTAAAAATTATTAATTAATTATTGGTATTTTTTTGTGTAATAAAAATTTAATTTTAATACTAAAATAATAAATTGATTAAAAATAAAAATCAAATTCATGAATATTATTTCATTATATGTTTTTTCCTATGAATTTAGAATATATTTTTGAGACCTTAGTTAATTTTCGAAATTAGAATAAAATTAGATTTAAATTTAAAATTTATATTTTTCAATTAATAATGATATTATTTAAAAAATATCACATATTTGGAAAGTTATTTTGATAAAATGGATTTTATTTTTTAATTCTACACATTAGAAAATTGGTGTGGTGATGTTTTTGTATTTTTCTAAAACACTTTAATTTTAGTGAATAGTATGATATTTTAATTTATGGTATAAATACATTAGATTCCAAATACACTATTCCTTGAGTCATTAATAATTCTATAACACTTTCTTCAAACTCAAATTCACTTACTACTTTTTTGTCACAATAATCAACACAATTGGGGGTATTGTGCAAAAAATAAAAAGAAGAATAATATATTGAGAAGTGAATCCTCTCCTACACTAAAAAAGACACCACTCACTCTATCTTTTACTCAATTCTATATGAATTTAATATTTTTATTTTTATTCACAAATAGTAATCCCTACAATATCCCCACATCTAGGAGATCTTGGTGTTTCTAGATGACAAAAAGCAATCCCCAGTTGGAGATTCTCAAGGAGGAGTATCAAATTGGAAAATACCTCTTCCATTTCCTTTTATTACGTTTCCATGTTACATTTTTATTTATTATTATCTGATCTAACACCTTTCTACCCAAAGGATCATTATAAATCTATTATAATATATATACTACAATTATATATTGTTAATTGAAGATACAACATCTATCTCCTTAATCTATCTATCTTTTATTTTAAAAATGAAACCATCATCTGGGAGGTGCCAATTTACAACCTTCATGAATGATGATCGTTTATTTTTCAATTTCACCTTATAGGATGGTCATAAAACAATTTTATGGTTGAACCATAATTTGAAATAGGTTTTATATATTATGTACTAATTTTGGAACCATCATTTGTGTATTATAATTAATTATATAACAAATCTAGTTCGTTGTGATAAAAAACCGACGTATAATTCTAATCAATCATAACTAAATAAAATATATAATGATTCATCATCATAAAATATATCACAATTCATAATATCACCCATTATTATTATGAATTTTAACGAATATCATATAAATTTAATTTAGGATATTTAAAAAATATCCACATGATCCTGTATAATCATATAAAAGAATATCAATCCTTAAAACCAAGGAATAGAACTCTCCCAAGTGAGAAAATTGTATCTTATAACACATTAAAATGAAAAATATTGAAATTAATAAATTTATAATATATCAAATACATTTATATAAGGTTCATAATTAATTAGTTAATGGATTTTATTAGATTATCATGGGTGTTAAGGTCATATGAAAAATTCGTTCTGATATAAGGTAATGGTTTTCTACATGATCCTCCTTTTTTTCGTTCAGGTTACAATTTTTCCTTCTTATTACAAATTAAAAAATTAACTTTCATTATATAATACTCTTAATTTCTATGTTAATGTTCAATATATTTTTATTAATCATAATCCTTTTTTAATTAATGGGGCGTAAAATGATATATAATGATCTTTCAAATTTCATCCCGATAAAAAATCCTGATTCAAAGGAACATAAAAAATTATTATATATTTTCATGTGCACTATTTAAAATTATTTTACGACACAATTATTTTTCAAATAAACAATATTTTTCTCATTTAAAACTACCTATGTTCATTTCTGGTTTTATGAAACTATTATTCAAAAAAACCCATCTTTTCCAATTAAAAGTGTATTTCTCTAAAAAATTCATCGTTGAATTTATTATACAATTTTTCTCTATTTCAAAACTACTGTTCACAATGCTCATAATAATTCTATTTAAATGATGATTTAATAGTATCAAATACATTAGTTATCTAGTAAAATAATTGGAAAATGGATCATTAATTAGGAATTTAATTCCATTATACATGAGGAAGAAAATATGGGCATGATGGTTAATGCCACCACCAATAAACAATTCAGAGTATTCATAGAGAAGAGAAGCACAAAAAATGTAAATATTATTGGAGAAACATTCACATAGTGTGAGAGGAATCTCTATAGAATTGGGGCTAGTCGATTTTTTGGAAATTTTTCAAAGCGGAATCACTTGGTGTTTGTAAATATATTTCATGTGTAGATTGGTCCATGAACAACTCTGATCATTATCTCATTTTGGTATGTCTGCAAAAAAACTGATAGAATGAAACCAATTTCATTAAGATTAAATAATGGATGGGCCACACTTTATATGTGTTCAAGGATAGTTTAAGAAACACATGGTTCAAAATCATGGAATACCAATCCACTAACATGTTTTTTTTTGTTCAAAATGATCAATTAAAAGACAAAAGAAATGAGTAATGAAAATTTTAGCTCAATGGTTGCTGAAATTTATTGTATGGTATGTATTATTTATAATATCCATGAGTTTATCACTACATGAAACTATGATGGAGACATTAAACATGAAGATGGCATTTTCTTCAAGATGAAGAGTCTTATCAAACTCAAATGAAACATCAACAAAGAGATCATTAAAATGATGTTCCTACCAATTGGTCACAGAAATGCCAATTTTTTTAATAATAGATGTTTTTAAAGGAGAAATTTAGTCTTTATCTTCTCAATGATGTATATTGAATTTTATAGGATACACAATAGCTTTCTACTAAAATTGTTTCTTTTTAAATGAATCTCATCAACGGAACCACAATGTGTAAAATTATTAGAGAAAATATCATCCAAAATATGAATAATAATGAAAATAATACATCAGTCACCTATATTTAAATAAAAATTGAATTTATATAGGCTATCATTGTCCATAAGAAGAAAAGATCCCCATGTTTGGATGGTGTAATCCATCATTTATTTCATACATATTTAAATATCTCATACAATGATGTTTTCCATATTTTCAAACCTTTTATCAATGGTAGGATTATTCCTCCAGTAAAAAATACACCATATACATCCCTCATCACAAAGGTTGAGAATTCTAGTGATATAAGTCAATTCAGGCTAGTTAGTCTTGTCAACAATATTGAAAAAGTGATTACAACAATTCATTCCAACAAACCTCCATAGTTCACTTAGAAAAAATTATCATGGTACCAGATTGGCATTGTGAAAGGAAGGAATAGTCAGGATCTCTTTCTCACTACCTTGTAGTTTGTTAAAATCTTATTAAATCGAACCTCAAGGAGAAACATATCTCTAAAAATAACATTAAAATATCCTTTGACATAATGGACGGGGGAATTCTAGGCCTGGTGTTTCACATATTTTTATTTAGTATGTGATTCATTCACTGGATCATAGTTCTTTTTGAGTCATCGCATATCCCCATTCATATCAATGGGTCCCCAGAAAGATACATCACATGATCCAAGGGTGAGACACTAGGATCACCAATCAGCCAAAATATTTAATATTGCAAAGAATTGTCTTTGTATACTTCATATTGAAATTGTGACTAAGGGTGGATTTAAGACAGTTAGAGAAGCTTGATGTTTCTATTATCTCTACCATTAATTTTTTGGTGATGATATATTCATTTTTACAGAAGGGGGTGGCAGGAACAGAAAAAATCATATGAATTATCTTCAGTATAATGAAAAAGTATTTATAAAATAAATTAACTAGAGAATATCATTTATATATTTTGGTAAGACCATTTCAGCCTCATGGATGATATTCCTCACCAAACAATTGAGAATAATGTATCGATCATTGCCATTATCTAGTCATTATGTCCCATTTTTTTTGGGGTATTCCTTGTTCATCACACTTGTCAACTACAATAGACCAAATACAGGAACACTTGAATCTTGTAAAGGGATGTCGTTATCAAAGGTTGGATGCATTTTCCTTGTTATGCATGTGGTTATTTCAAAACTTGTTAACTTTTTTATGTTTTTTCTGAGGCCTAAATCTATCATTTAAAATATCAAAAATTTTATAAATAAATTCATGTCGAGTGGAAGAAATTTGAATAAAAGTATCATTATTTCACTATGGAAAATGTGTTTCTTTCCAAACACGTTTTGAATAAATGGCATAAATAAAATGGAATTATTTAATAAATCCTCACATGCCAAATTTATGCAGATTCTAATAAAAAGAAATGATAGTTCCCTAAAATATTCTAGAACTAGATTCATGGAATGGACCATAACTGAAAATCCACGATATCCCGAATCCTCTATTTAGTATAGAATGAGGTTCCTCATTCAGAAAACTATGACACATTCTCATTGGGTTGTTTATAAGAATTCATCACTATTATTTTGGTATGATAATTGAACATGTATTCCACTCACATATTGTATTAATACTAAGACTCATGATATTGATAATAATTTCATAACATGGGGCTAGTTGGAAATTATGGAAGTGGTCTTTAATGTTAGATTTTCCATTGTGGCAAGCTACGATTTTGTGAATCAAATAGATCAACATATATAATAGGGGTCTTAAAATGGTCTATTATATTATAAATATTTATTCAATAATCTGATACATGTCCATCATCATTATATTGGATATTTAAATATGAAATGGATGACATCCTCGCGTTTTACACAACTTTGGATGTCGTCCCTCAGCAAGCAAACAATTGATTAAATCTTCAAAGTGGTGGGATATTCTTGTGTTCTAAATACGCCTTAATGTCATAAACATATAGAGTATGAAGATTACTAATTTATCAAATAGAATACTATTTCTTCACTAAGGATGGTTGTAGTAAATATTTTTGAAATTCACATTCCCCAAACTGATTTTGTTTCATATTTTTCTTATTGCCAAATTCAATGTACATTTATCATCTCAACATGTAGTACTCTTTAGTGCGAAATATGCTGAGATGGTTCACTCTATAAGGGGAGTCAGGAACAATGTAGTTCATAACCTGATACATTTTAATGCTATACTTGCGATGGAGGATATCGTTACTATAATGTGGTCTACTAACAACCTGCATAAAGGTAAACGATGGATCTCAGTTGATGATATTATGGTTCTCAAATGGCTAAAAATGCTGGATATTTCCCTATTCCTCGTTGATTATTTGATGTGTTATGGACACCCCCTTTCATGGATGGTTAAAAATTAATACATAGGGGCCTCTATGGGAAATCCATGTCACTCAAGTTATAATGCTACATTCAGGGACAATAATGGGGATGTGGAGGTGTGGTTTTAGGGTTCTTATGTCCATACCACTGAATTAGAATATGAGATTATGGGTCTTTTAATGGTGGTTGATATTTATAATAAATAATAGTGTAGATTTATTTGTATTGAATTTGATTCCACTAATCATGGTAAATCCATAAGTGTATGTCATATTATCATAGTAAGGAGGCTTATAGAGAATTCGGAAAAAGGCCTATACAAACTATCTTCTATGAAATACTTCATCACTCACACCATTCAAGAAGAAAATTATATGTGCTGGTGGGCATGAAAATAAAGGTTCCAATGCATATGGATGTTTCTATTCATCCTCTTTACCTAGTGACAAGGTTTCCCTCTTTAATAGGGATAAATATAAAATACATTCTTTTCACCATATATAATCTTTTTTGATTATTCCAAGATCCTCAACACTCATCATTCTAGAAAATCCTATGTGGAATTTTAGGTATTATTGATGTTAATATTTAATGTTTTATCAATTTCAAAATTATATAAAATGGTTTATGATCAGTTTGACTATGGATTTACTATCATGATGTAATTCACCAAACTACATTATGATGGTTATTGATTATCTGTTCAGATTAGGGGTGTTTATTTCATATAGTCATGTGTTTTATGTTTACCCACATTCTTATGAGGACTACATTGGACATAGAGTTCACCATGAGGGACCCTCTATATCCTTTGTATGCATCAGTATGTATCATGACACGAAACAAAATTGGCTTTCAGTAGTGGCCTTACCGTAGTATTTTAAGATTCCATGACTGGTACAAAATTATTTACCACTTCATCACTATAATATCAGTAATTTAAAACTAACATTCAAATACATGTAAATTGATTTATGGTTTTTCCTTTATTCCTCGCATTTTTTATTCTATAACTGATATGAAAAATAATTTATATAAATTTATAAGATCATATATTCTAATACCGACATGATAAAGCCATTTTTAACAACGTTTATATACTAACAGTTATGAAAAAGAAACTATCATTTCATTATAAATTCAATTATATAATAAAAGAAATTATAAATTATTTTATCTAATTGGTTATATAATGACTATCAAAAAAATAATCATAAAAACTCTTTATAATATCATTTCTTTTATAGCCAGTATTATAAATCATTTAATGACATCAGTTATTTAATAATTGATGTGATAAATCCCATAAAGAACACTTTAAAAGGTCAGTTACTAAATATGTGATATGATTAATAATTTTAAAATTTTATGAAGCCATGTTTTGAGTCATTTTGGATTCTTTAGTTGACACAAACTCAGTTCTCTCTCTCATAGAAACTATAGTTTCAGTTCCCCCAACCTGTGGCCTCCAACATAATTTTTTCTACATCATCCATCATATTTTTCATCAGTGCATGTTTTTTGTCAACTCAAAACACTTAGGAAAATATCACAAGCCTCAATTTATATCCTTCTATTTCACAGATTCCCTAAATATTTATTCTTCATTTTCGGTTACTAAAATACCGCAATATCATGTTTAATTTCCACATGGTATCACATTTCATTTATAGATAGTAAAGATGTTAGTGACCAATCCATGTGAGAATATATTTAGGACATGTTCTGAATTCAAATTATACACTATTTATTAAATATTTGTCCATGTTTCATGAATTTAATAATAATTATAGTTTTTATTAAATGAAACCTTCATTTTTTAAAAAATATATTATTTGATTCCAACATGGTTAACTAGTGTGTGGTTAAATATCTTTTACAGTTTTTACATGACATGATTCCCATAAAATATTGTTTTATATGGCTCATTAATAGGTTATGAAACTAACTAAAATTTCCACAAATTACAAGAAATTATTTTTTTCTCATATAGGGGATACAAATATATGTCAAAGGACTTAACTTATTAGGTAGAAGTAATCTATCAATGTTTCAATTATGAAAAAATAGAAACTATTAATGATTTTATCTAGAATTATTCATTTATTCATGGCCATTTCTGATAATGTTTTTCGTGAAACTATTGTTGAGATAATAGATCAATGGGATGAATCTACGTTGTATAAATATTAAAATGAACTCCCTGAATTTCCAAACATTATCAAACAAAAATATAGTTTGAGAATGAATTATTATCATATATATATAATTAAAAAAAAGAGTGAAATGATATCCATTAGGGGGGTTGAGTAAATTAATATAGTTATCTCATTTTCTAAAATGGTCAAAGGATCTATTATATTTATTCTCTTAAAATTTTTTGATATTAGTTTTTTTATTTGGTTTGGAGAATTATCCAAAGAGGATTTGTTATTCACAATAGAAATATTATGATAAAATGAATTAACCATTTGAAAATATTTATATACCACATCTCATTGAAATATTTTAAACTATATAGTGACATAAAATGAAAGTGAATTAATATATGTCTCAAAGGGTGTTATTCTTACATTTTGATTTTTCCATGAGATAAATTGTTTCTCAAAAAATTTGATTGGTTAATAATACATCACACTAGTAGAAAATGATTTATTTTTACAAAATTGTTGTTTATATTATTGTTAAAAAATAATAACATTATAATTTTAAAATACACGTATATTTGTTTTAAATTTCACCATTATTTTACTTATAAATTATAGAAAATTATCTACAAATAAAAAAATTTGATTATCTAATAACATTAAAAAAAATTATTTCCTTATATATATTTTTTTGATTTATAATTTATATTTATTTTTTTTACATTATTGTACTTAATTTGTAAACATATTTTTCAAATACACATATATTTGATTTATGTTTCAAAATTATGTTACTTTTAAATTAATGCATATTTCATATAAATATAAAATTTTCATATCTAACAATATTTAAAATTTTGAATTATTTCCATGAATATATTTTTATGATTTATCAGTAATATTTAAACTTATCATCTATTATTGTGTACAATTTCTGGTTATATTTTTTCAATCGTTATATATGAGTTCTATATTTTAAAATTGTCTTCCATTCAAATTATTACATATTTCATAGATATATAAAATTGTCTTTTATTAAAAAGATATATAATTTTGATATTTGTATTCATAATAATGAGTCTATAGTAGATTACAGAACATCAAGTGACTGATTAAAATGAGGAAAGTGTTGATGTTTTTTTTAAATTTCTAAAATAAATTTTCCAAAAAACGACATGTTTTTCTATCCATGCATTATGATTTAAATATGAATATTGTGAAAAGCAGATAGATCAAATAACTTTTAATTCTTAATAGTTTTAATATATTTTACAACCATTAGATTTATCATTTCGAAACTGGGATGATTTTTTGATCTACTAATTTTGATTATTTACAAGATGGTAACACTGATGAAATTGGATAAATAAATGATGATATTAAAGAAGAGTATATTGAGATAGAAAAAAAACTGTGTGTCTATTTTGTGATGTTGAAAACCCAATTTTTCTTGGCAGTATGTATTTTACAGTTTTATAGTAGTGTTATAATTGATCAACCTGAAGGCAAACCATATATGGAGTGAAATGAATTTTACAGAGCTGCTGAAATTGCTGAAAGAAATTTTTTTTGAAGACAATGATATTATTTATTCACAATATAAGGTCATGAAAATATTAATCCAAATGGGATTGGGGTACATTAAAAAACATGAATTATCGAATGATTCTGTGATGTCTAATAATGAATATAAATTTTTTTTAGAGTGTCCTAAATGTGGGAAATCACTATATAAGTTGAATGAAATGTCATTGACTAATCTAGCAGTTATAGATACCCCATCCAATGTATTTTGGTATCTTCTAGTAATTCCTCTTATGAATCATTTATTTTCAAATTCACATGATGAAAATATGTTAACATGGGTTTCTAGTGAGCATATATGTGATCGAAAAATACCTCATTTAGGTGATTGACTGTAGTTGATGAAACTGATCACCAATTTCATACATTCAGAAATGAAGATAAAAATCTCAGACCTGGGAGGCTCATAGATTGAATAATTGTATATGAAAGCCTTTGTAGCACACATAGTTTATTACTTATTTTATTTGTAATCTAAAACCTACCTTTTAAATTTTGTACGAAGAAAAAATACTTCATGTGGAATTTAATTATCTATAGACAAAAGGATGCTAGAAATGATATTGATAATTTCTTATCATTATTAAATGATGATTTCAATATCTTACAGGAGGTATGTATTAGGTTTTTTGGTTTTTATAAAATAGAATATTTTTAACTATAATAATTGATTATGTTCACTATATACATCTTTCAAACATATAGAAATTTTTCCAAATATAGTGTTAATGGGAATAAAGTGGGTATGACTTATAAACAATATAATTCATATGTTATATTACATCATGGGAGGAAAACAGTATTCATGTGTCATCCAAAGTTTTATCCTATGGATAAATTTTATATAATATTTACAAAGGAATTCATTGGATTAGACGAATTTGATATTACGCGAAAACCTTTATCCACTGATGATTATTTTAAGAGGGTGGAAAAATATGATATGAAATTTTAAATGATAGAGAAATATGGTAATGATAGGAATATTTTGATGAAAATGCCCATATTTTTTAGGCTACCATATTAGTGATAGCTTGAATTGAAACATTACATTGATTTCATCCACAAAGATAAAAAATATGTGACTGCATGATTATAACATTGTTAGATATTAATGTAAAGACTAAATATGGGTTGAATTCAATGTTTGACTTAATATTAAGGGGAATATATTTGGAGTTTTCTTCTACTCCTGATTGAATGACAACATTTCATCCCCCGGTTTATCATACATTATCTAAGAGGATGAATATTTTCTATTGTTAGTGTAATTATGAAATCAATGTACAACATGGCTATTATTCAAACGTAAAAAATGTTGTCTATTTGAAGGATTTGAAGCTGAATGGTATGAAATATAATGATTTTGACACTATGATGCAAAAAATTATACCTGTTTCATTGCGTGGAATATTTCCCATTCATTTCATAAATACAATGAAGAAGGTGCATTATTTTTAGAATTCAATTTGTAAAAACATGGCTGATCTCGATGATTTGAATATTTTGTAAAGTGAAGAAAATTCTTTTATTTTTCAATTTGAAATTTACTTTCTTCAATAGAATTTGGATATAATGGTGAATTTAATGGTTTATTTGGTTTGAGTAATAATTCATTGTTGAACTTTATATCATTTTGGGATATATCCTATTGAATGGTATGTGATGATTTATAGGGGTATGTTAAGAATCCATGTTGACGAGAAGCCGTTATTATTGAAAATTATATTTTTGAGGAGGTTGTGGTGTTTTTTACAAGCTACTTGTGTATTGTAGAGAACATTGATTTTCCACCATTTCTCCATAAACATGAAAATTATAATGTAATGGGGATTCATGTCTTGAATGTGAAATATTTTTTAGGTGACCAGATAATCAAGGTACATTTATAAATTTTTAATAACATAGATTATTCTGAAACATATATAACATTTCATATTAATGAGTGGTAAACATATCATCCACAGAAGAAGGATGTTTGGATTTTGAATGGGCATAACAAAACATTTTTCCCATTGATTAAAAAGACAATGATTTATAGATGAGATGCGTATGATACTTAAATATTTTTAGTGGGTGGTCCATTTTTTAATGTGATCACATTGTCCGGGTATGGCATTAATGGATATTAATTTGAAATGAATGATCAATAGAACAAAAGGTCTATTCATAAGAGTGGTGTATTTTTGTTCAAAGAAGTAATGCACTTTTCGTGTTCTAAAGACCAAAACCAAATTTTGGAATAACGTGAATATCAAGGAGTCAATGATGAAATATCAGAAGATGATTACATTAATTTTTCCATTCTACTGTTCAACTACAAATTATTAAATGTTTAAAACAATTCCATACATGATGAATTTGGAATGACACTTTCTAATCTGAATTGGTTGGAAGACACATCAATGTTTTTTTATAATGGATAAACATTCAAAAAAATTCATACATTACTAATCAATCCGATATATAGTGGCCTATTGTTTTACAAGGAAAAAACAATATGTTGGTGATAATAAACATGATGAAAATATGATTTATGTGAGATCCCAATTCTATGGAATGAGTAATAGATAATAATGATGAGCACATCATAGACAAGGTTTGTAACATGATGAATGATCATGATGAAATAATATGGGAAACCATTCTATTATTATATTACTAATATTACATGTAACATATTATTATTTATATTTTATTTTTATCAATTTCATAAAATTTTAGATGTTTTAAATTTATTATTTATTAAAACAATTTTTAAAAATAATAAGTAAAAATGATTATTTATATTATTTTATTTTTTACAGTTTTCCATGTTTACCATTACGTAAATTATATATTTGTTGATTTTATAAAATATAAGTATTTAAAATCCAATATTTCTAGCAAAAATAAAAAATATTTCAAAAGACTATTTGGAGAAATAATCATTTTTTTTTGTGAAAAAGTATATTTATTATGTTTAGAAATTTTTAATATTTTTACACAAATTTTAGATTTGGTTTCATTCACATCCATGAAATTCTGTATATCGTTACTATCATTAGTAATTTATGTAACTAAATAAATATGAATAATAATGTTTTATTTTTTAGTTTTCTTCTATGTTTCATAATTTTTCATTTCATTATTTAAATTATTATTTTATTAGTGGAATTTGTATATTTGTGTACTAATTGTTTCGTCTGTGATTTGAAGGATAATGTTAGAACAATCAGCTGATCAAACACATACATTTGGAGATGAGCGTCCTAATCAAATCCATGTGGTCGGACAGGGAAAAGATCCTATTGATGATTTACAAACATTATATTCTCCCACAAATCCATAGAAGAGTTCGAGGAATGGTAAATGTGGAAAAACATGTTTAGAAAAATTATATGTTGGTCGTAGCCTGGACTAGATTATAGTTATATACATTCATGATAATGATATTCCTATATGCCCTAATGGAAATAAAATCAAGTGTTTATTATTTGTTCATGGAAAAAATAAATTCAGAATTTTTTTTAATGAATGGAGATGTTTTGAGTAAGAAACTATTTAACTGTTATGGGAGACAACTTTGGTAAGCTAGTTTGTTATTGTTTTACAAATATTGAAATGTTTATAATATAATATATGTTCTCCCATTTTTTAGATGAAATTTTATGAATATTATCCTAGAGGAGTCGGGATTATATATTTATCAATAGATTCCATGAGATGGATGGATTTCCAATCAACCCTCGTACCTGATTTAACTTTTGGTCATATGTAACATGATGATCTATATAAAATATATCCTTTTACAGTTGAAGAAACATGGAAATAGTTTGTTGAATGTATAAGAAAAGAATAAATTTTTTAAGAAAAATTTAATCTTTTAAAATGTTTCTTATAGTAATTTTCTTATTAATGATTTGTTAATGATTTCTTATTTTTAATTTATAGTAATCGAGCAGATCACATCATCATATTCAATCTAGAAATGTATACAATCATACTTTTTCTTAAGTAGGGTATAATTTATTGGAAAAAAATTGATGGAAGATAATTTAAAAAAAATAGAGCAAAACCTTCAATTTCAACAAAGGTATCCCCTCCATAAACCTTCCAGCACTATATGTTGAATTAATGAGGGATAAGATGAGAAAAAAAGGAAATATATTAGAGAAGAGTCTATGTTCATTTCTAGGAGGATTTTATGATATATATTTTATTTATTTATTTAAGGTAATTCAACTCTCTGAATATTTTGAATCATTATTTGATTTTTGATATAATCCGTGTAGGATTATCTTGAGGAGACAAAAACACATAAGATATTTATAGGTGATGTGAGTCAAGATTTTATATCTGCAATATTTGGAAAACCCAAACACCCATGTCATGTATGAGGATACCTCACAGGTGTATTTTTGAGAAAAGTGATACCATGTTCTTCAGATTCTAAAATGGTGGGTTTTATTAAAAAATATATTGGGAGGCTGATGTTAAGAATATTAATGTGATGACGGATGAAATGATCAGAGAATTAAAACAGTCCATTTTTGTAGACATAAAAATACAATTTCAAACTTCATCTCCCACTCCTCTAACTATTCTAGTATCTCCCACTCCCCAACATCGACTTGTAGATCCCATTATTTATCCTCCACATCCTCCTATAGTCCCATTTTTTTATCCTACTCATACATCCTCTCCTCTACTACTCATGATGGTCCCATTTATTACCCTACTCTAATATCCCTTTACAGTTTCCTAGTTACTATGACTAATGTGTTGACTATCCTCACTATCATATAGTTAAAAATGGGATGATATATTATTTTGGAGATACCATTCATCACCAACAATTATAGAGAGAGTATCATAGTGTCATTGTATAATATATTATAGATATATCATCTGGATTACCGTTACTTACATATTATATGTGGGAAGTTTTACAAAGTATCAACCAATTTTCTGATTGGTCATCTAGATTTCAAAGAAATATTACCATAGAGGCATGTTTATATATTATATTTAATTTTATTTATTTATTAATTTTTTTAACATAGGAAATTTTTTATTTTTATATGTCTATATATAAGGATATTTTAAATGTAAATAAATTATGTATAACCAACAATAATGACAATGTGTTATGACATTAGGTTCATATTCTAGTTGTCCTGAAATATTGTCACGTAATTAAATTTTTTTGGAGGGTGTTTATATGTTTCCAATGGGAGCTCATGAATGTTTGAATGCAACAAACCTGAGGATTTTGAAAAACAATATCATAGTGCTTGCAACATGAGATAAGTTGGTAATAAAAATTATGTAATTTTTTTCCATATAATTCTAAACATAAATATTTCCCTTTTTGATGTTTATTGAAAAATTATACATACAAATATTTTCTATCAGGTATCATTATAAAATTTTTATGATATGAAAATATAGATGAAAATGAATTGATGGACAAGTATTTAATATTACATGAACCATGAACATTTAATGAATAGAAAAGAAAAATTTATATTGAGGAAATATTTAAATATTACATAACTATGCGGTGATTTATATTTACATTTATTGAGAGGTATGAAACATATATCTCACAATGTGTTATTTATAATTTATCATAATAACCACTAAAATTTTATTTTATTTTATATTAGTGACCATTTAATTTTAGTCGTTTTTTCCCAATGGATAAGAAACTATACTGGATATGCATTATCCATGGCGATGTGCTAGAAAATATTAAGAACATGTAGGAAAATTATGTTTTAATTTGTTAATAGTTTTTTATATTATAATGAATTTTAAATTTTTTTTCATATTATTTTCTAATAGGGGATGATATTTCATTCTAAAACCCAAAATGAAAAATTTCACAAATATAAATTAGTTAAATTAAATTTGAATTTCTATTTAAAATTAGTATATTTTTGATATATTACATAAATATGAAATTTTGAATTAAAAAACTCATTTGAATAGAATTATGAAAATAATAAGGAATCAACAAATGCAGATATTATTTGTTAAGAATTATGTATGAAATATCTACAAATTTAATAATTAAAATGTCCAACCATGATAGATTTCATTATAAAATATTCATTAATATTTAATCTATTTTATTCCTTATACATGTTATCTATGTTCCTGTTAATTTGTAACTTTTTTCCTATTGTCAACTATATTATAAAAAATATCCAACCCACTTACATGGGGAGTCGGGAAATAATTTTATAGGTTTGATTGGATTTTATATTTTTTTAGTGAATATAGTAATAATGAAGGTTGTAATTATAAATGTGTAGTTTCTAGTTGTTTTTGTTGGATTTAGGATTTTTAGTTAATGTTTTTATTTTTAAATTGTGTTATTAAGAAATTTGAAATTGTGAATGAGTAATGTTTTTTCTTGTTTATGTTTCTTGTTTTTCAATATTATCTTTTTATTCTTCTGGTCTGGTTTCCACGGGAGAGTAATGGTATAATGAAATATTGTGTTAAAATAAAATGTTTTTTTGTCGGTTATAATATAACTAATGTTAAAAAAATGTTTTATGAATTTTATATTCTATTTTTAATAAAACATATGTGGTATATTATTTTTACATATATTATAAAATAAATAATGTAAAAAACCTTCTTCTCAAATCCTTTTACTGTATTTCAAATAATAGCCGACATGGAATAAGTTTTTTATGTTGGTTAGTATTTAACCTATGTAAAAAAGTCCTCAGGGTCTGGTTTCATTACATCAGTCATATATAAACCAACATCAGATAGGAATATTTCTTTTAGTTATTAAATAACAGAAATAAAATTAGTTCCATTATATATTTACTACAATTATTATTTTAACCATCATTACAAGATATAACTGTAATGTCTCTATTAGAAACTGTGGCTAACAAACAACATAAAAAATAAAAAACAACAAATGAAAAAAATAATTTGTTCACATGTTCTTTGTCGAGGCCTTGACAATATGTTTTAGATGTCTGACATTATTCATTCTCTCACTATGGTTTTGTTAATTTAGAAACCATGTTATTATTAAACTAGTAGACTATAAATTGTTAATTTTCATTCAGTCATGATCCATTATATGACTATATTTGACTACTATTAATTACTTCCATATTATGCTAAAGGATATTTTTTAGAGGAATGTGTTTTTAGTCGTTGACCATCACTAGGGTAAATTTTATTATGATCATTAATTGTATTACACACACTTATGATCATAAGATGTCACCTCCTTCGTATGTTTTATTTTTTCTAGGATGTGAAGTTGAATATTATTAATGACCTGTAGGAATAATGTTAGACTTATATATGTTTACAATGTAATTTCTATTACGTATTTCATTTGAATTGGTAATACTAAACTTAGGTTTGTATCTTTTTTTCCAAAACTACTAAACTATTCATTCCGTCAAGATAATACATTATCATAATAATTCCAAAATATTAATATAAGGAACTAGATCCAAGAAACGAGGTTTTCAGTCCTTAATGATAATTACTTTGGAGAAAAAATAGTTTCTTTAAAAAATATTACATTTTATTATTCATAAAAAAATACAACTTATCAAAAAAATAAAAAAATGAAAGTAATTCTTTATAATAATCATTTTTATAATAATATTATTTGGTAAAATTGAGTATTAAAATGTTTCAAAAATGTATTTAAAATGGTTTTTCCATCAAAAGGCCGTTAAATTCATATTAAAAATAATTTTTTTATCCTAAATAATGATGTTGATATCATATAATGTCTAGAAAACAAATGTTATGAATTTAAAACATTATATTGGATATATTAAATGTATATTTTAGTAATAATATTTTTTTAATAGTGATTATATTTTTATAAAAAAAATACTTATAAACATTTAAATAGTTTTTGAAGAATAACGTTAATATTATTCACACCCCCATTATAATGAATCGTTTATAACGTAACATAATAACATTTATTTGATCACCAACACTCAGTCATGTGTTAAATTAATTCTATAAAATGAAGTTGAAATTGTGTGTAACACAAGACAGTCTTAGTGTTATGTATACCACAAACTAAGAACTTTTTGTGTATTTCACAAGAATACCTTGTTGTAGCGTACAACATAAGACCTAAAAAAAATAAAAAATTTCCGATGTTAGAAAAATATCATATAGTTACATTCTAATCCCATTAAAATTACTTTCACCCATGGTATTCTTCTATGTTATAAAATGTTTAATACTTGAATGAATCATTCATAAAAACCCTCATCGTAAAAAGGCATACTAAAAATATATTTTTTAAAGGAAAGGAAGAAACATAATGGTTAGCCAATGAAATTCAACACTAGGTTTCCACATTAGAGAAAATAGTTTGGAATTGTAAACATGGATATGTAAGAGAAATATAAATATTAAAGTCAAATAGAGACTGATAGAAACATGGTCATGGAAAAATTAACAATCACAATGCCATAATTCTAAAATGTTATAAGGTGTAATCTAATTTATTAGATAAGAATTTATTAGGATATCATATATTTAATTACTCAATCCTAAAAGATGAATAACAAGAGAAATGTTTTTTACATGATTTCATTACAATATCACTCATGGTTGTGCCGTGAATAATTTCCACATCAACTCTTATTCAATGAAAATATTTTGAATTTTTCATTCCTAATGCATCAGAAAATCATGTGATCCGTAAATACAATGACAGGTTATTCCATATGTATTTATCAAAATAAAAAGTAAATTGTAATTCATCAAAAGATCATATTTCCACCTATGGTGAGATAATACTTTATTCTGTGAAACATTATCCCATGTCTAACATAAAAATTCAATAAATTGATAACCTAACAATCCATCTGAAATATGAAAATCCAAAGCATTATAAATATTTTTAGTAAATCAGCTAAACATTTATCCACCATATATCATAAGGTATCTCTTTTTTGGTCACATTCCAACCATGTGAATACCTTCATCATGTATTTTCTTGTAGCATGGTAATAACTTGAATTACCATAAAACCATAATGAAAACATGCATTTTTTAAAATTTAAATTTGTCCACGTACCATAAATACCACAAATTCCAAATACTCATTCCATGACATCATCAATCAAATTTTCATCATATAATCCTCGATTTCATTAATACTATTAAATATTAATTTACTTACTTATCCCAACAATATGCACATATTAAGGGTTATCATCATCATAATGTGTTTTATAAAAATAAATATATCATGGTTTGTCGTTACCAATATCATTCAGCATGTACATTGAAATACATGAGGAAAAACAATATCATATCAATATATTGATGTTCCCTTATTCCATAACATTATTTAAATTACTTATATAACATTATTCTTAATAAAAATTCAATGATTCACCTATCTTATTAATCCATTGTACAATAGACATCATTTTATTCATTAACACTTCATTCATCTCACATGTAGTTCATAGAATCTTCGTCATTAAAATTATTAATAACATTCAAACAACCATTCTAATTATCTTAATGAGTGTTTCCCCTAGTGCATCGATATGAATAATGAGAATAAATTCTACATTTAAAATATTTATACATAATTGATTCTTCAGAAATACCATTATCCTTTTCAGTTATTTTAAATAAACCTTTTTTGTTGTAAATACATTCTTTGTATCCTTTTTTATATATTCAAAGCATCATCTAGTTCCTTTGAAATACTATCATATATTCCACTTCCCACATGATTTATAAGAGAAAAATTGAACTTTTATTCCTATAGGGTAACCATGATACTATATATATCACTTTGTTAGGCGGATCAGGAAACTTACCAAAGATGATATTATTGATCAAATTATGAGATGTCTGATTAGGTAAAATAATGTTGTTTCACCTTCCAACTCCATGTTTGTATGGTTTACCTTTAGAAATATCATTCCATTGTCCATAATATTCTTTATTAACGTGAATCTTCATGTTTCCAAACATTTCATAAAATCAAAAAATAATTCTGTGATATATAATAACCATTCTTGAAAAATATCATAATCTATGGAATTTATATTCAATATATTATATCATACGTTTAATCATAAGTTATTCATGATAATAATAAAAATTATCAAATTACACCATATACATAGACTTCTCCTTAGGGACATCTCTAGAGATATTTAAAAAATATATACAGAGATCTCAGTAATGTGTTGGAATCCTAGTTTCTATTGGTTGACTAAAACATCACATTGAAACCAACTATAATGACACTATATTGATTTACATGGACCTTACATTGCTTTTTCGAATAATATATACATGACACAAATAGACTCCAAATGACAATATTAGATTAGTGTATTTGGATGTTGGGAACACATTCTACTAACATGGTGATAGAATGTAAACTTCTCCCATAAATAACTTATCAATTATTTGTTTACATAAAACCTCTAATTACATCATACTAAAAAGAAAAAAAATATAAAAAAAGAATATAAAATTGTTAGTAAATGTAGGAATGTGAAATAACATAAAATAAATTAATATATGAATGTAAAAAATATAAGAAAATATCTTTTGAAAAACAGACCACATTTATAAAATATCAAAATATTTATTAATTAAATAAGTATTAGGGATTCATAAAGAATAAATCATAATGGAATATGAACTACGATAAAATATCATTAACATAAAACAAAGAAATTTTGAAAAAACATAATCAAATAAATTCATTTCCATTTTAGCCAATGCGCATTTGGAAGACCATCATAGTGGACAAATTCCATTATTGAACCGAGTTAACACCATTATCCAACCCTATATTATAGAACTTGGTTTAAAATGGATCATTTACCATTCCAATCCTATGTATATCATGTGATATATTCCATTACCAAATGCATCAGATAGATATTTAGGTCCCACCCATCACATAATTAAATAATTCTTATGTATTCTACTAAATCATTTATAATAGAAAAACATAATGAATAATATGGGTTTCATAAACATCATTACATCATAACATAAACCTTATAAAATGTTTTTTCTCAAAAATAATTCAATCATAAACATAATAAAACCATTAAAATAATAATTATATATTACATGAATCATATAATCAATGATATATGGAATATAATTTTGATAAAACAATTGAAATTAATTCTTGAGGAAAATATCCATTTTTCTTCTAAAAATTCACTTATTAAACAATCACGTAATTTTAAGAGAAAATCATTTCATTGAAAATTACCACGATGACATGTAAGAGAATATTCATGGAAATAAGGTGTTATGGATTCATAAGAATACATTCATGCTTCTTATGTTGTAGAAAACATCTTCTCAAAACCTTTCCCAAAATGTCAAAAAGTACATCAATTGGAAAAGGGGAGAACTGTTTCTTCCAATATATGTAGAAAAAGTCAAAAAAAGGGAAATGTTTTTTAAATGTACATATGGGGATATTAAATCATATTATAACTTTCTTAAAAGTCATGAACATGTATGATAAATAAACCAAAGTAAATACTTATGGATAAAAAATCCTGAATAATAATGATATTGTGAAATTATAAATTACTAATTTATAATAAGTCGACAAATATGAATCATAAAATGAAGAATATTATATGACTATTTAAATATAATGACCTTATTAATAAGAATCATACAAACATTCATGTACCACATAAACATCACACAATCAAAAGAGACAGTGTATAAGGATTCAGTTTGATAAAAATAAAAGTGACACCAAATAATCCCCTACCATAGGTATGATATCCTTTAATGTATCTGGACCTCATTTATTTTGATTCAAATAATTTAATTTATTTATTATACAATCGTATTCATTTGTAATATATCATATATGATCACATTAACATCTTTTTGTTAGCATAATTTCATTATTACTTGTTATCTACGTAATATCTTCTTTATGTTCATTGGCTTGTTCCGTCGAATATGTTTAGGTTACCCTTCTTAGATCATAGTTATATCACTAAAAATGATATTAATATAATATATTCAATATTTAATTTTTTTAAATTAATATATATTGATCCAACAATATTTCCTTACGACTTTTACATTCCTCTATGTTTTGAAAATCTCAAACACTCTATCAAAAAGGATATTCTATTTCCCTTATGAATTATCATAATGTGGAAAACATTTTCTTCCCCAAGGATATTTTACCCTTACATATTTTTTCAGTTTTCATTTTAAATTTTCCCAAAAATATAAATCTGTTTCAACATTATTGAAAAATTTGGTTTCAAATCTGGATGAAAAATTATTTTTTATTATTCAAACACTTTTTAGGAGAAACTGAGAATCCAAACATGACTTCACTACATCAAGACAACAAAATACATTAAAACCAAACCCCAATATTCCAAAACTCAAGATCAAGGACAACCCTGTCAACAAGAGAAAATAACCTCCCAGTAACAAAAACATTAATCCCAGCTTCCATTGTCTAATCGCAGCATGGATAGAAGTCATGTGCTAATGAGCACGGGAATAGTACCGATGGACAAATCCATACCCTCTCAAACATCCGATTCTAAGAAGCCAGGAAAAAATAAAACCTCTTCTCCATGAACCTCATCTCGAGCATCTTCTTGTATGAGAATGGTCGCAGAATCCCTTGAACCATAGAACACCAAGTCCATAAGCAATACCAACTTCAAAAAACCCTCACAAGCATCCTTCCATCAAAACCAATGTCAAGCCAAATCATAGATAAACAAAAAAATGATTTCTGCAATCAAAAAATGTCTATCTAGAAAATTAACACCCAACAATGGATTCAGCAGACACCATTACAGACTGGACCATCACATACCAAACCAAAAAGAAAATCACAGCAAAACGATCACACCTGAACCGCAACTAGAAAAATCAGAGCTGAAATCATATGCAACCATATGCTAATCCATGATCCAGTAAACATTACCACTCACCTCTCAAAATCCAGCAACTGGAAGGAGTTTGTGCCACAAATCAATCCGAGAACCAGATCCTGTCGCCACAAACAGTCCCATCGGAGAAGACCACAACAAACCCTCATATCACTCAATCCACCAGAGAGCATGACTACAACCCTCAACTACCGAAAATGATGACCACAGGGCGACGCCGCGCCATCTCGAACCCACAAACTCGGCAATGGAGTAAGCCGGTGAACAAAGAGTCATTCGACGCAAACCGTACTTACGCTTGTGGATCCAACAGTCTTGTAGAATCCCCTATCATGAAATCAGCATCTCAGAGGGATCATCCACGAGCTCATCATAGAGAGATCCAGAAGAAGCTGCATCAAATCCACTACGTGGGAGAGGAGGTGGCGACGGGGGGAAACCCTAGCGTCGAATGCCCCTTATGGGCTCATCCTAAAAAACCAACTTCACATCTAAAACCTCATAATCTTATAAATTCATGGTTATTATGTATTCTATATTGAGACTCTTTATATTAATAAATTTATACAACATATTATTTAAAATTCAGACTCTGAATTCTCTGAAATTCAATATTCAAATTCTCTAAAATTAAGACTCTGAAATCTATGAAATCCAGACTATGAATTCTCCAAAATTCAGACTCTTTATTCTAAGAAATTCAGACTATAAATTCCTTAGAATTTAGACTTCCAATTCCTCAGAATTCAGACGTGAAATCCCTCTAAATTCAAACATTGAATTTCTATGAATTCACACACCAAATTCCTTAGAATTCAGTCTCTAAATACCTTATAATTCATGTTTTGAATTCCTTGAAAAACTGAATCTGAATATCCATGATTTATTTTCATAAAATTACTATTTGGTTAGACTCCTAACTTTATTATTACTTAAACTCTAATGAAATGTATTTGATTAAGAAACCATATTTTTCACACACTTTTTATAGGTATGAAATGTTTATATACAATCTATTTCAAACAAACTGTTTTTTGAGTGACATGTGTATAGGTCCCTCCAAAATTCAAGGAAAATATGACTATTAAATGAGGGAGGTGATCGTTGGAGAAGTTCCTATTAATATAATCTCATTAGAATGAGCTCAATGATAGTTGATCACATTAGGTATTTCATACTATTGAAGTGAATTCTAGAGAGAGATACTACCATGTCTTCCTTGTACTTAACATCTTGTTCTGATTGCTTCATGAGACTTAGATTGATGCTTTGTATAATCAAGGGCTTCCAGGGATAGGAAGATATATGTTCTGACTACTGTAAATTTCAAGGTCTTTCGTGGATATGGAGATAGAGGGTTTGACTACCCTAAAGTTCAAGGGCATGTGGAGATAGAAAGACATATTTCGATATTCCTATCAAGGGCTTACCATGGTGTGGGTAAGATAGACATTATTCAATATATATATCATGGGTCCTTTTTCTAAAGATCTTCGAAACCCTTCTCTATGGTTAAAAGATTTCATACATGTAACTTGTTTTGTTTCATGTTTTTTTCAACAATTTTTTGATAAAGGATGAAATTATAACATTCTTATACTTTATTATTCTCTTATGTACACTGATTAATAGTATTCTATATGCATTAAGGTAGAATATTTTTCTTTTAAAAATTTCATAACTTTTACAGCCAGAACATTATTTCTAAAATATAGTATGTTTTTATAAATAAAAGTGATCTTTTGAATTTTCTTGTTTAACATTATTAAACATAGTTTTCCATATAGTTAAAATGAAACTTTTTAAACTTAAAATTTACCCCCCTCTTGTTTTAAAGAATCAAAATCATTATTTCGATCCAACAATTGGTATCAGAGGACGTATCTTAAATACATATATACACATATATGTTTCCTTGACAAAAATTTCATTTTTATAAATGTATTCTTGCCTATATATTTTTTCCTAGTTTATAAACATTTTCTTAAAATAAGTTTCGGTGGAATGATATTTTCTTTTTCGATGGAAGGAATAAATGTTGGTTTTCTTGTCAATATAAATCCTATCAGTCCTATTATATTTGATATGAATTATTGTGAATTTTGGTTACATCATATGAAAAATCCAGTAATAATTACTAGAGTGGAAAATTTTGTTATGCTTACTGGAGATTACAATATTTGTGATAAGTAAATTATCATTAAAACATGAAAATAACAACATTAAAATTTAAAAAAACATTTAATATAATAATTCAATACTTGTTTTAAAACACATCAAAAATAATCATTTAACATTAAAATATATTTATTAAGTTAATAATTTTCATTTAGATTCTTTCATAATAGAAATTTTCCTTATGTGGAAATATAGTAGATATTAAGGAAAACCAAAATCACACATTCTATATTTCTGTTATTTAAATATTATGTAAGGAATTTTCAAGTACAATTGTAGATTAAATTAAATATTTTCAATAATTAATTTCTAAATGTTTATTTTTATTAATAAAATTTAATTTTTACTATTTTAGGGTCATTTTATAGTCATTATAATATTACTTTTTTCATAAATGTACAAATTTACCATTTACAAAGGCAACAAACTTTACCATGGTAACAATTAATATTGTCTAAAAATAGATGGGACCTAGTTACATTATATAGACCTCCAAAATCCAAATTTGATATCCAATTTTCATAAATTAATAAAAATGAATTTTAGAATTATATTTAAAATAAAACTGTTAAAATGTAATGAAAAATAGTTTCTTAGAAAAATGTCATTTTTAAATAGAAAAATTTTATCTACCAAAGTAGTGTATAAAATCAATATAAAAACATAATTAGATCAAAATTAATTAATTTATAATTAAAAATAATCCAAAAAAAATTTATGTTGTTAATACCTTAACACAAAATATTGTTTTTAGTAAAAACAAACATTTCACTATTCAAAAAACATTAAAACTTAACAGAAAAATAAAAAAATTCTTCCAAAGTATATTTGGATACTTCCTTTCCATAGAAGTCTATATTTTTATATAGAATAGAAAATAGTGTTAGAAAATATATTTATAATGGGCGGGCCATCAAAAGGCCGTAAAACAACATTTTGTGAAATTTTATTCTTTTATCGAGAAAATTTAATTTTTTCTTATATCATGTTTAGAAAATAAATAAGATGAATTTTGAAAATTATATTTTACATATTAAATATATATAATTTTAATAAAATCTATCAAGGGTGATTTTATTATTTTACTAATTGGATTATTTTCATTTAAATAGTGTATTCAGAGGAAATATAACAATGATGTTAACCACAATTATAATGACTCGGTTATAAGGTACCAAAAAAATATTTATTTTTAAAATTATACTCTATCATCCCTGAAATGGATTATATAAAAAACACTTGAAATTTTATCTAATAAAATCCATTCATAGTGTTGCATATACTTCATGCCAAACCGATCATGGGTATAATGCCTGCTTTTCTTGGTGTAGCATAACACAAAAGACATTAAGGAACATAATATATATATATATATATATATATATATTATAATATAAGGTTTTTACACATTTAATATCATGTTACTAGTTGGGTATTACACTCTGATGTTTCCTATGCATATAGGATATGTCATATCATGTTGCATGTTGGGGCTTACATTCTTTCATTGCCTATATATAAAGGAGATGTTATATCATGTCCTTGGTCGATGATTAAACTCTAACATAGCCCTTGTATATGGGACTTGTCATATTATGTGTCTTTTTGGGGCTTACCCAATGGCATTTCATGTTTCCGTGTAAAGGATGATGATGCAAATGATATGATCAATGTAAATTTATATGCCAATGTGATCTATGCTATGTGTGGGAAACAAGGGGTGAAAAATAATTGGTCACATTACACCTGGTTACATTGTATATGTACTAAAGAAGACCTTGGGGGATTTGTTATAGTGATTGGTTAATTTAAATGAATTTCATGTATCTTTTTTATAAAATGAATTAGTGTTTTTGCATTTCACATGATCATGGACTTCACAATAAGACTGTCCTTACCATCAGGGCATACATTCTAATGATGAATTTGGTGATAATTTCATTGAATACACTTTTTGGGGCTAAACAATAAATTTTACATTTGATATAGGGCTTATAAACTTGTGTTTCCATTATCATAGGGTCTTACACACTAATTATGAACATGTTTATCAAGTCCTAAAATGCCTTTTTGTTTGGGGCTTGTACAATTAGGTTTCCCTTTTGTTTATGGATTATGTATTATAGATTCCCTATTATCTAGGTCTTATACAATATGGTTTCCATATTTTATGGGTATTAAACACTAAGGTTTCCCTATTATGTGGGGATTACATAATGAGGATTCCCTATTGTTCCAATCATACACAATAAAGTTTCCCAAGGGTTTAGGGATTACACACTAATGATAACCTATTAATTGGGGCTTTCACGCTGAGGTTCAACAATTGATTGTGTAATAAAAAATAAATATTCTCTATTATTTTTAAATTATACACAATTCGTTCCATATTTTTTTTGAAATGAATACTTATGTTTTAAATTTCATGACCTACTTACCAACCATATATATACCGATTGTCTACATGGCATGACGTGGATGTCGACCTAATATGTTAGAGAATGTATTACTTATATATCCAAGGGAAATCATAGGATCTAGTAGACTTATCCAAAGGACTTCGCATATATTGGATGTCATTTATATGAGTTGATGCATGATCTAGGAAAATTTTCCAAAGGACGTAACATGAATCAGATAATCTATCATGGATTCCATTGCGTGACATGCCTACATTTTCTAGAATGTATGGAATGATCCAGAAGACTTCCCTTATTTTCATCATGATATTTGTTTGTAACATATTGGGGATTTTGATAGAGTTGTTGATAAATTACTTGAAGGGTGTCACTAGTATTGGCTGGTATGAATGGATGGAATTATGACACCTTGATGTCATACCCGAAGAGTGTCGAGATGGCCAGTTGACATTACCTACTGCAACCATGAGATTAATAATTCATGAACAGGTGACATATTATGAGTCAGGCGACATACCTAAAGAGTCCCAAAAGGATATAATGATGATCATGAAGGGATTCTGGAATCTATGTGGAATTCCCATGAGGCACTGTATGAATTTTATTTACATATTGAGAGTACTTCGCATGATCTGAATATCATACCAATGGAGTGTTTCTTCATTTGGATAACATATCAGGGTGTTTTCTTGTGTCCTGGAAAGTTAATGCAAAGCACATAATGTTTTGTATGAATGATATTATTCTTAATTCACTTGCATTTCTTCTTTTTTATATTCCTTTTTATTTTTAATTCTCTATATATGTTTACTGTTCTATTATTTTTAAATCTTGCATGATCTAATAATAGTATGAGATGTACATCACATGCCCTTCATAAATTCCATGACAAGATCGATTAGTGATAATGAAAAGTGGTATATGCATGGAACATGATCAGTCATGATGTTCACTTGAATATTAAATGAAGGAATAATTTATGATCACAACATCATCCACTTTAAGAAATATTTTATAGCACGGGGGCCTCTGAATGTCAGAAAGCCTTTTCTTTTGAGAGTTTAGAGGTCAATATTCAAAACCATTTTTCATGTTGGCATCACCACCATAGTGTTTTTGAATCTTAGTTCTGCACATCTATAATGAATCATGTCTGTAGTCAGAAAGGGACTCAGGTACCACACGTCTTTATGAGTTTCCCCCACAGATCATTTTGAGGGAACTACCTAATATTAATTGACCATGATTCCTCCCATTAATGCATAATTTTTTGGATTATTTCCAATAAATGATAACTTTTTGAATCATGTTGGAATTCCATAAGAATAACATATTTTCATATTGATATGTCAATGGGCCACCAAATATCAAGATTCATTTTGGAAGGTATTCATGTTATCTTTTGTGATGTTCACCAGAGTGTCTTAAGGTTGTATCATGTACTTCATTGGTATGCCAATTGGGTTTCATAAATGCGAGTGAAACTATCTCCTTCCCTTTTATTTCCATTTTTTTATTTGATAAATTTTGTGAGTATTGCAAGATCTCATGAGTAATATCAAGGACAATTACTCTACATTTTGTTGATGTGCCTTGTGACCAATATGGTACTATGAGAGACATGAAATCATTTCACAGACAAACCCATCCATTTGTGTATATAAATCTAAATGTGAAGCGTGTATTAATTGGAAAGTACCTCAAACATTGTTCATGATGGGGAAGACATGGTATTGGTGTATTATTGCATTTTTTTAATATTTACATGAATATTTCTTACTGGGCAATGACTATGAAAGGCTTTCGATTCCTCCCCTATATTTATTTTTTATTCTACAAAGGCTTAGGGGTCTTGCATGTTTGTTTGGCTATTATAAAGGATAATTATCCATACATTTCGTGCTGAAATGCATGACCATTAATATATCAAGTGGACCCTTCATTATAGAAATTTCCCTCATATTTTCAGTGAATGTTGTTGTTATGAAACTATTATGCGGCTTTGGAAATTATTATCAAGGAGTCTCCATATTTCCACTAGTTGTCTAGTAAGACATAGAACGACTAAGATATATTTTTAAAATGGGTTATATTGGATCTAATATAGGTTATGGGATGTGCATTGTTATTTCTTATAACCTTTTTATGGTAACTAAATCAGGAGTCTCTTAGAGGCTTCCTTAACAGTCATTTTTGTTCAACCCTTTTCTTCCGTATCTTTTGGTAGGGAAAATAATACCCATATTATGTATATAATACCTTTTTAATCATTCTATGATCATTTGGTTGGAATTTAAAATGCGTGGAAATTTTTTTCCTTCTCCTCAAATGGGATTATTCTACACCATTTTTTGAGAGACTTATTCAAAAAAAATTATAGACTATGGTGACTATTCATCATATAGATTCCTATTATAACATTTTTGGTCTCATTAGGGAGCCACTAGTGAGTTATTTTTTCTATTGTCTACTTCATTCAAATGTATCTCAATAGACGATACGATTTTTGTAGAAGATAATATGAATGATTACTAGGGTCTTTTTCTGATTTTCTATTTTCTCTAATCTAGATAGAATCATAGGTTGAGACTATATTAGTGTTATTATGTGGTATTAAGGTAGGTGTTAAATACCTTTTCCATTAATGTCTTTTTTATTTATACCTTATTTTAATTATGTACCATGACTTATTTTTTAATCAATGTTTTCTAAACTAATGCATCCCTGAGATAAACGTAAAATTCAGTTTTATGAAATTTCATGACACCATTAAATAGGATAATAAGATTTTGACCTCAAAATGAACTTCCCATGGGGTGTTTTATACCTTTTTACAATTATTATGCTACCATTGGAGGGTGTTGGGATCATTTAATATATTTTTTAATCGTATATTGTAATTATGAGAATAATTAAATATTTTCTCTCCTTATATCACTACGTCATTGATATATGAAAGGGATCGAATGGATCATCCATTCAATTTAATGTGAGTAGGATGTGATAATTTAAATTATTAATGAATATTTTTTTGAAATGGTAATTAGTTTTGTTAGAATGATAATTGAGGGTTTATAGTACGTAACTGATGATGTACTTGTTTTCCTTTGAAAATTCTACTCCATGGAACTGTCTCTCAAGGATGTCATGTACATTTCAACTCAAATGATACATTTTATCAAATTTATGTGTCATTTAAAAATTCCATGTCAATTTCTACTTGAAAGATTATATTTACATAAATACCCTGATTACATGGGTTCCATGTACATTTCAACTAAACAGATCATACACACAAGGATGCCATGGACATTTATAATCTAAGGATCTAGTTTTACTAATTCATGTACCATTATAGAAGGACATGTAATTTTTTATTACAGGGATTTGATTTACTAGACATGCTAGGATTCTTGATAAATTTTTACTCCTTAGATATAACAAAACCCATAGGATGCTTTAGACATTTTTACTTCTTAGATCAAAATCAATTACCATATTTAGAAGCCTTAGACACTTCTACACATTGAAAAAAATTAATTAATCTTACTAGTTTTCCAATACATTTACACTATTTAGATATGACCCATTATAATGTGTTGTGAATTTAAACTCCCATCTCACTATTTCTATAATTTTGAGATCGTAAATAGTTACCTATGACATATCTACTCCCTAGAACATGGCCCATATATGCATGATATAGGATTACACAGTGTAATAACTTTATTTCTTTCATTTTAATTATAGATGGGAATTTTATTTAGTTGGTTGATCATAATGGGACTTCATGGTCTAGATAGTTTCACTTCTTCTTTTGTTACTTGTAATCCATTTATACACCCACTACTACAGCTTGTATGTGTTTTATTGAATTTTTACAGCCACATTTGTGGTGGTCTACATTGTTTTATTATATATTTCATTATCATTAATTTCCTTATAACACATACCATTATTACATCCATTCTTTTCAAGTCTGATAACATCGTTTTTGGATGTATAGACTACAACCTTCTCAAGGAAATGTGATTCCTTCATGCAATTCATGGAATATATAAAGGTTGAATATAATTAAACATATGATAGATACACAACATAAATATTATATTCGTGAAAAAATACCTTATCAAAATAATATATATATATATATATCATTTACATTATTACCATTTCACATTATGAAATAAGATAACGTCGGTTGGGGATGTGTGGACTACCGCCTAATGAATATGATGAGATTCCTTTTACATCACAATTATGATATATATATAAGTATATACTGTTAACTGAATTTTCATTTATGATATAATGATCATTATTACATATATGGTGTTACATACATTCTTTCCATAATGATCATCATAAAATGGGATGATTAATCATGTGTATGTTCAGACTACCAGCTATATGATTGTAATGTTGATTAATTTTTCAAAACCATATTTAATGATTGGTTTTAAATTTATAATTGATGAATAAATATGATAATTTTGTTTTATTATTATTCTTGAGTTATAATATAATGACACCTTTTTTCAATATTTGACGGTCCAATTATTTTTTAGACATAAACTGAATATGGTCAAAACAACTGAAATAATCAAAGTAGATTAATTAGTTGTATAAAAAATAAAAATACGTGAGATAAAATTATTGATAAACATGAAAAACATTCTTAGTAAGTAAATAATTAATATTTTATTATTTTAATATAATTTAAAGGATATTAAATATAAAAGAAAATGAAGGTAAGAGATTTCTTGTCAATTTACAATCCATTGTGACTTATTTGTTGTGATGAACATAGTTTTTTATATGGTGTATAAAAATTCATATTAAAAGATCTATAATTAATAACCTCACTATAGTGATATTATAAATTATATTTAATTCTATTCCTTCTTGAGTATTTTTATTTAAAATGATTCGATGCGGTATTGTGAACATTGTAATGATTGATGAATATTATCTACAACAATAATTTTTACCATCTTTCAATGGTATTTTCATTTGAGAAAATTATAAGATCATTATTAAATAATCTCATTCATATTCCTCTCCGCTAGTTATTCATGGAATTTTTCATGTATAAGTTCCAATTTTCTACTATTTGTTACTTAAGGTGATTTGAAAATGTTTTTATGAAAACCAAACAACATTTCCCTCTTTAATGCGAGAACTTATTTTCACCTATAAACCACTATTTTTTTAAAAAATATAATTCAAAAATTAATTGGTATATAATTTTAACCCATTTATTTCTTTTAAAAAAGTTTTCAATATCATATTTTTTCACTTTATAATCAAGGAATATTTCTATCCTTTTCCATGAAAAAACTAAAGGTTTTTTTTAACTAATTAGACTTGTATAGATTTTCCCATAATCGTTCCTTCAAAAATTCTATTTTATGATTAGAATGTTAAATTTTAATCTCCTTTTTATTATTTATATTCAATTAATATGTTTTTCAAAATGTTTTTCATAAAAAAATTTTATTTCCTCAAGAAGGTTTTTAAACGATCTTCATATAGTATTTTTATTAGTCAAATACAACAATACATCATTTTAATCTATGTTGAGTATGTTATATTAGTACCATCTTTAATCTTTCTCTGGATAGTTATTTATTTATTTATCTAAAGATAATATTCACATAATCATCCATGATTATTCCCCCTTGAAATATAAAATTAACAATAATCATTTAACATTTAATTTCCTCTATTTTACAAAATCGTTTATCAAGAATAAATTCATAAACTAAAGTATATGTCAAATTTTTTTAAGTCGTTGACTTCTAATGTAATATGATTATTTGGGTAAATGTTTTTCAATCCATATATTTCAATTTATATAGTTATTTGGTAGGGAACATTGTTAAATTGATTATTCAATATAAGATGAATTTTTAAGACTAGTACGACATGGGTGGGGCCCATTTATATATAAATAACCCCATGAAACATAAATAATGTCATTGGATGAGTCATTTGGATTGCACCTAATATATCTTTTTACCTGATTTATATTATATTATATTGTGAATGGACTTTAGTATAATGGTACCATGTATCTATAAAACCTAATGTCCACTAATCAAACATATCCATCATTTAGTTTTAGTAATTATTAATCCATGATATTATGTGTAGACATATCTATGGATACATTTGTTTTTTTGTTCATTAATTAAATGGTATGTGTTTATGCTTCCAACCATGCCACATTGATTTTTCCTTATCATTATATTTTTATTCAATGTGATTATATTATTATTAAATTTACATATTTTTTAAAATTTCATTGTCAGTTTGTTGATTAAAAGTTTTTTTCAGTTATATATAATTCCATTATTATTATTCTCAATGGCTCATTATTTCTTCAACCATATTTTACCTTACTTATCATTTGAGTTCACACTTATTCTGATTCATTTCCCTTGAAATTATTTTATAATATTATGAATGTTATGAAGGGTTATAATGTAACACCCCATGCTTCCATGGTATGATTCTCTTTGAATAATACAATAGAATGTGTTTAACGCTACTTAGAGTCCTAACATTCCACAACCAATCAAACAAGCCATTATGAATATTAATGCCCATTTTTTTTGAAATTTTATACATTTTATCATTCAAATTGTACTTAATTTTTGGATTCTAAGTATAAAAATTAGCTTAGGGTGAGTATTTTGTATTTTTCTAGAAAACATCCAATTTTTTATGAATAGTGAAAATACTAAATTTTAATTAAAAACTAATTATTTAATAAAAAAATTTATAATTCCAAATTATACTATTGATTGGTTTTTATGTATAATTATATTATATTTTTACCATTTAATAAAAATTTTGTCATTGGACTTTATTTCACATTTAAACTAGACATAAGCAACTGTCAATCTTTTGATAGTTATAATTTCTTAAAAACACGTTTTCTATTTTCACAATTGGAATTAATTTTAAATTTTTTTTTTTTTCACTTTAGTGTATTCAATTTAGAAAAATGGACTCCAATTGTGGAATCATTAGTCCAAAATTTTGTAAATATATAACTTTTATTTTTAGATATTTTGAATAATTAATTCGGTAAATATATTATTTACCATGGTTAAAAGGTCAATCTTGTAAATAAGGGTTCAAAATAATGTTATAATAATAGTAAATTTCCCTAAAACATATCCTAACCCTATTATATGATATATTTCTTACCACAGCCATCCTTTGGTTTATTTTGGGACCCCATGGTGCCTCTTGGGAGTGATAATGACATTTTATATTAAATAATCTAAATTACATAAAAAAAATAAAAAAAGCGAATATCATTTAATAAAAAAAATTTATATGAGGTTATATAATTGATCAATTAAAATATAATGATTCATTATAAATTTAAAAATATTTCGACCTCATGATATTTTTTATAATTTTTGGACATAAAATAAATGTATTTATTTATGACACAATAATGATGAGTTATTTTCCTTATTAATGAACCAATCAAATTAATCATATTATAAGTAATAATATATATATAATTTCAATGTTTTGATTCCATAAAAAAATTTATAAGTTACTATGAAATGTTAGGGTTGATTAAATGTATTTGTATTTAAGTAATAATGTTTTTAGGAATTTATAAAAAACCAATTATTAAATAATTTCAAAATTGACATAAATGAGTTTTTAAAACAAATACAAAATTATTTTTTTATATAATGTTCCAAAAAGTATAAGTTTCAGAAAAGGGCCTAAATAATATTATTTGTTACATTAATGAACCGATTGGCGTTCTAGTAGATGTTTATAGTATGTTTATTTATCATATAATATAAAAATACAAAGAGGCATGGTAAATGTCATACGATTTAACGAAGAATTAAATATAAAAGATACATTTAATATAGTGATCCAAACATGTCTAAAACCTATTGGTTGAGTGGTTTTCAAAAAATATTGACCTTAGACATTAAATAATTCATCATGGATCCATTATAAATAGTATATTATTTTATTATAAAATAATATTTCTAACTTTTCCTAAGGTGCCCCTCACCCCTCTTATAAAAGGGAACTCTGAATTCTCTCTAATTCACACCTTTAAAGTCTTTTGTATCATCCATAAACTGATTAAACACCCTCTATAATGAAATAAATTTCTCCTATAGACCATAGTTTAGTCAGAAAGCCAACCTAAGGATCCATTTTTATCAAATCAAAAGGAAAAACCCGAAGAAGAGGTAAATATTTCATCACCTCTTTCGAGTTATTTTTTTTGCATCCACATCCTCTTTCTTTGTTATTTAAATTCTAAAATAATAACTCCAGTATCATAAATATAGTGTAATGTTATTATAAATATGGTAAAAATTTTATTCATTATTCTATCCATCCTTTGAATGACATGTCACCATACGTGGGTACGTACAGTTTACTGTCTCCACGTCATGGTGTAGTTGTTATTCAATACATTATTATTTATATGGGTATAATAATGATGTTTAATTTATGTAAATAGTAAATATATGATGATAAATATTTATTATATATGATATACAATCCAATTATACATTATTTTGAAATCAAAATAATGATATTGTCGGTCGTGCGTACGTAAGGATTACAGTCTCCACGAACATGATGAGATTCATTCCCCATCATATCCATTCAAGAATAATATTCATTAGATGATTACGGATAATTTTTTAAATCTTAATATCATGTTGAATATGAATAATATACATCCATTCCATAAAAATCATTAATTATGTAACAATTCGTACAAATTAAAATGAATCAGTTAACACCTGAAGAAACGATAATACTAAGATATTATTAACAAAGCAATAATAAAATATCCTATATGATATCATATTAAGGTATATTATTCTTTTATAAAATAATTAAAATTATTTCACCATTACACTGGATGTTAACCTACCCTTGACCATGGAAAAGTAAAAAGTAATGTGTTTCTTATCTCACTTTTAATTCCGTGAGATTTTCATTGTTCGCCACTTGTTTATTAAATGTGCTATATTGTGTACTTTAATTTGATATATATATTTTCATGATTCTATTTATATTCATGGTATTCTATGAGTAATTTTTTTATTAAATTTTTTCCATACTACTCAATTTATTTCAACTAAGTAAGGGTTTTAATCTCACTTTTATTCCTGTGAGATTCAAGCTATATTTTCCACTACTACATTTTGTGTGGTGTATATACTAACCATGATTTTATTGTTTTTGTAATATAATTTAATTAAGGGGTATTTACATCATCATTTGATTATCCTTCTTTCATGGGGTTTGTGTTTCGTATGTTACCATATTGATAAGGGAATTTCATATTTTGATTTCCACTCATTTGGTTTTACGCAAACTTTATTGATTACATTACCCCATGATTATGTGTGAAATAAATATTTATTTACTCATGTAGTTATTTAAACTCTCATTTTTATTGATATACTTTTGATACACATAATCACTACATTAATAAAATATTAAGTCCTTAATATAAACTGGATATGAGTAATTTTAACTCATTTACTATTCATTGAGTTAAACTTCCATGTCATTGCTATTGTTTTTACAAGAATATGTGTGAATGTACTCCGATTAATTTACACTAAATATCCAGACATATTGAGTGTATTTATATTTTTCACACATAATTTTGTACTTTATTCATCCTTAACCTAAGGATACAGTATTTATAATAGATATCATCTCAATTTACATTCCACTGAGATATATTTGTTGATATACACCAATTAACTTTAATATGATGTATATAATGTACATTGACATAGTATATCATGAATCCATTTATTCTCATGATATTAAAATGTTTTGATTACCTCAATTATTTTTATTCAAGTGTCTCTATTTTGGATAGAAACTCTAACTAAAATTTCATTTTAAATGTTTTAAAGATTTATTATTATAAATCATTCAATTAATGTCCATGTTTTAAAAATGGTTTTAAGAATTAATTTATATGTACATTAATATTTTAATGTTAAAATTCCTTTTAAATTATTCAATGTTTTAGGGAAATCAATGATTCAAAAATCTATTTTTAAACGGCTTCTTAACAAATAGTGTGACCTTCAAATGTTTTCAAGAAAGAGGGGGATACTTATATCATATAGTTTTGATGATTATTTTTAACTATGTCAACATCATTCATATTTTTTGATTGAGGTTAATCTATTACAATACAATCATCCATATTGTATTGAATGAGTTGTGTTTGACTGTGGATGTGCTATTTTTTATACCATTCATGGTTTGTGGATAAAGTATTGACATTTCGTATGCTTGTTTTAATAAAAACGGTTATGTTATGTTTCAATCATTTAATATGAGGAATTAATTTGACTTAGTAAGTGAAGGTTGGATCCCTCTATTGCTTCTCGATGCATCGGTTGGTCTCATGAGGCAAACTAGGGTCTTGTAACAAGGCATCAACAAAATATTCTTTGTAGTCTTGCCACAAGGCTTTGGCTACGTGGTTATGAAAGTCTGGCATTATGAATTCAATCATTATGAAAGTGGATATTGATATTGCATATAATTATTCGACTAGTTGAATATCCATGTGAGTAAGTAAATAGAATTATTTTTATTTTATCATTTCCATATTATTTTGAAGTTCAAGTTTAAAATGGTTTTGTTTTATTCTTATACATTAACATAAATGTTTATTATTATTTATGAACATTTCCTCTATATTGTTTTCCTTAATGAGCATCTATGATCACCCCTTTCTTATGTTTTATTTTTCCCAATATGTGAAGAAGTATATTTTGACTTACCTACATGGATATCATATGGGATCTCAGGGTTGTCTATGGATACAATGTTGTTATTGTTTTCTATTTTTTTATGTAATGTAAACCTTATGATTGTATCTACTATATCCAATGCTACTAAATTACTCGATCTTCCGAGACTTGATCATTGTGATCTGTACAATGATACCTAATAATGCACCATAAATGGGCTTCTGGGGTCGGGGAGTTACAGTTGGTATGAACAAAGTATAGTAAAAACCATGGAAACCAGATTCAGATAATATTTTATTACAACACATATACTTAAGATAGAATTTTAGGATATGTATTGAATAACATCATAAAATTATGGTATTTTATAGATTTTGTGATTTTTCCCAGCAGTACATCCCTATCTGGATATGAGAAGGTACAGGCGGCTCTAGCATATATGTACCTAGGGGTAAAACCTGAAAACACTACAATGAGAAAAACATGAACGAGAACTGGTTCACGAGAATGGTCCTCGCTGCACTCTTGGTTACGACAGTCCTAGGGGATACACTTTGGATAATTTAAATTTTCCAAAAAAATTGATTTAATGGATTTTAATATAATATGATAATAAATGACATTGGTTAATCCTATGGTGTTTCAAATTGAAAATATGGTGTCATGATATTCTCTAAATGATCTTATGACTATTGTTACTCACACAGTGATTTCTGCTTTTAGTCAATGGATGGATTCCAAGGATGTCATAGAAATTTTGAGCATGATGTACAAGGTGGGAACAATGGTGTAAATGAGAAACAAAATGGAATTTTGATAGGTGTAAAATATATCATGTTTTCACCAAAACAGTTTTCAAAACATTTGATCAAAAACATATATATTAACAAACTCCCAGACTCCACAAAGAAGTGGAATGTGGTGAATGATAATGGATCCATAAGTGGAGACCGTGTAGAAAATAATCCTCAATTTCCATAATATCAGAAATGTGAAAGGAGACACCCATGATAGTGTATCAATGGTAAAAATAAATGCTTTACGTGTGGGAAAGAAGGATATAATGTAATGAATTGCTGAGAAAAAATGAAGAGTACTATGGAAGAAAATAAAAATAGTCCCAGGAATATATTTACAGTCATTTTTAATAAATTTAGGGGACATGGACATTACCCGAGTGAATGCCCTATTCTATAGGATATTTTCTTGGTCAATGAAGAATCTATGTAGAAATAAATGGTTTAAAAAATGTTTAAAAGTTTTAGTGCTCCATGCTGATGGGATTATTTTGAAATATGTTTCTCTTGTATTTTTATCCCTGATGTTTGTTATGTAAAAATTATATTAGAGGAAGAATTATGTTTTCTCTTGTGGATATAGTTATAAATAACCATATGCTTTTATATGATCATTGGTTTTTAGTCAATTACAAGTTATTATATTTTGGGGTGAAAATGAAAGGTATGAGATAACATTTGTGGTTGAATTATGTATTGGTTATTTTGAGGAATTTATCACATTTTGGTAACACTATAAAATATTGTTTTTGAAAAGGGACAACACGGATAATGTGTGACAACCTTTCACATTCGACAAATCTGTGGGAATCAATCCCACAACCAGAGTGCGATTGATATTTATCGCCTACCACTAGACTACGTGAAGTCACTGGTTAGTGCGACTAGATATTTTTAGATAAATAATTTTATTGATCAATAATAAGTTGATTTTGGATCTTATGTGTTATCAAATGAATACCCATAGTATAGGAAAATGATTTAGTGATTAGGTGATAAATGTTATTTTGGAAGACGTTTGCTCTTTTATGAACACTATATGCCTATTGAAAATAGAATCCTATGGGATTTCATTTGAGGACTAATGGTGGATTTTTATCCATGTTTTTATTGTGTATTTATAGTGATTTTTGTTGTTTATGGAAACGATTAACCTCTAATAGAGAATATACGATTAGGTTTATTACTTTTAAGTTTGTTACTTTAAGTGTAATCGATGTCATTTGGAGATATAATTTAACATGGAAGACTACATAACCAAATTATTCTATTTTTTGGGTTTCAATGATAGTTTGGATTATATTAAAGGATTTTAAGGAAAATTGTTTATTGAATGGTATTTATTTATCATTGGGGTATTGTTGGTTTAATTTGAGAAATTAAGAGTACTGTTTATTTTTCTAATGTAATATTTTTTGGGGGATCATCTGATCATGTACTAACTTTTTTGTTTTTGATTAATCTATAATGACAAGGTAAATATATTGTTTATCCTTTTTGGGTCATGTGATTCTCTAGAATTTTATTCTAGCTCTTCCGGTGTGACCAAGTCATCCTAAATAGTCATCATTTGAAAAGAAAGATGAGTTAGTAGTATATATTTATTAAAGAATGAAACTCTACATAAAAATTAAGAATACCTATTTATATTCATGTTCAATCTCATAAATAAATCCTTATCATTATGAAATGTAACTAAAAAATTGTTTTCCGTTTACATTTCCTACTGGGAAACTAATGACTATTTGTCCCATCACAAGATTATGGATTTCATGTTGTTAACTTTCTCTAGATCATTTTTTCTATCCATCTCCATCATAAATTGGCACATAGTTTATCCTTTATATCAATTTTTTCTTACATGGAATCCTAGTATGGGAAATCTTGGGTGACCGTTGTTCTTCTATTTCTTTCTTTTAATGTGACATTTTTTACTCTTTTTCTTATGTGGGAAATTAAATTATGGTCCCAATCACAATTTAAAAAATTAAGAGGACACAATTTCCAAAATGGGGGAATAATTTAACACCCCCAGGTTCCTCGGTACACTTCTTTCTTAATAATACAATAGCGTGTATTGTACAAAACTTCGAGTTCTGACACACCACAAGGAATCAAACTAACTATTATGAATAGTAATACCCACTTATTAAAATTTTATACATTTTACCTCTCAAAATGGACTTCATTTTTGGATTCGGAATATCAAAATTATTTTAGGGATATTTTTTTGGTATTTTTCTAAAAACATTCAATTTTTGATGAATAGTGAAAAATACTAAATTTTAATTAAAAAAAACAATTTTAATCAAATTTTTTATTATGATAAATTATACTATTTAGGGGTTTTTAAATATAATTAAATTATATTTTTACCATTTAATCCAATTTTGGTCATTTTACTTAATTTCACATTTTAACTGGACATAAGCTAGTGTCAATCTTTTGATAGTTATTATTACTAAAAAACACGCTTTTTATTTTGACAACGTGAATTATTTTTAAATTAATTTCTTCCACTTATGGGTTTTGAATTTATAAAAATTTATTCCATATTTGAAATCAGGAGGCCTAAATTGTTTAAATATAGAAATTTTTTTTTATACATTTTGAATAATTACTTCGGTAAATATTTTATTTACAATGGTTAAAGGGTAAATCCTATAAACAAGGGTACAAAATAATACTATAATAATATTAATTTTCCCTAAAAAGAGCCCTAACAGTATTATCGGATACATTTATGACCATGGGAATCCTTGGGTCGATTTTGGGACCCCATGGATCCATATGTGAGTGATAATGACATTTTATATTAAATTATCCAAAGTAAAGACATAAATAACAAAAGAAAATATATTATAATAAAACATTTTTTATATGAGGTTATATAATTGATATATTAAACTATAAATATTCTTTGTAAATATAAAAATATTTACAACCTGTTGATATTTTTTTATTAATTTTATACATAAATTAGATATATTTATATGTGACACGATAATGATGGGGTATTTTCCTTATTTATGAAACAATCAAATAAATGATATTATAACTACTAAAATAAATACAATTTTAAAGTTTTTATGCCTTCCAAAAATTTTATAAGTGACTATAACATGTTAGGGTTGATTAAATGTAATTATTTATTTTTACTAATGTTGTCAGGACTTTAACAAAAATCAATAATTAAATAATCGCAAAATTGACATAAATAAGTCTCTAAAACACTTACAATATTAATTGTTGATATAATATTCCTAAAAGTATAAGTATCAGCCAAAGGAACTATATAATATTATATGTGATAGTAATGAACCTATTGGGATTCTCTTGAATGTTTATGGTGTGTTTATTAACCATATAATATAGAAATACAAAGAGGCATGGTAAATGTCAAAATATTTAACAAAGAATTAAATCTATAAGATAAGTTTAATATAGTGCTCCACAAATGTATAAAACCTATAGGATGAGTGGTTTAAGACTCGTACCTACCTTATCCTTTAAATAATTTATTTTTTAGCCAGTTGAAACTGAATATTATTTTATTATAAAATAATATTTCTAAATTTTCCTAAGGTTCCCCTCACCTCTCTTATAAAAGGGTTCTCCCCTTCTCTCTAATTCACACCTTAAAAGACTTTTGTCTCAGCAAAACTATGCCCAAAAACACATTCAACTGTCCTCCTTCATTCATGAGTCCTTCCATTAGTCACAAATCCAACCTATGGAGCCATTTTATTCAAATAAAAAGGAAGAACCTGAAGAAGAGGTAAATATTTCATCACCTCTTTCAAGTTCCTTTCTTCATCCACTGCCTCTTTCTTTGTTATTGACATGTTAAAATAATAAATCCAGTATCTTATATATACTGTAATGTTATTATAAATATTCTATACACATATTCATTATTCTATCCATCCTTTTAATGACATTTCACCATACATGCATACATACAGCTTACCATCTCCACATCGTGGTGTAATTGTTATTCAGTAAATTATTATTTTATGGGTATAATAATGATGTGTAATTTCTGTAAATAATAAATATAACATGATAATGATTCTGTATATATGATATACCATTCAATTATACAAAAAATTTATCTCAAAATAATGATATTGTCGCTCATGCGTACGTACGGATTACAATCTCCACGAACGTGATGAGATTCATTCCCCATCGTATCGATTCAAGAATAATTTTTATTAAATGATTAAATATAATTTTTTATGACATAAAATAATTATTAATATTAATATGATACATCCAATACATAACAAACATTAATTATGTATCAAATCATTCAATGAAAAATGAATCGGTTAACAACTGAAACGACGATAATACTAAGATATTATTTACAATGAAATGTTGAAAGATCATATATGATATCATATTAATGTATATTATTTTTGTATAATTTAATAAAAATTATTTCACATTATACAGGAGGATAACATACCCCTTACAAAGGAAAAGTAAATATTATGGGGTGTCTTATCTAACTTTTAATTCTGTGAGATTTCCACCGTTCACCACTTATTTATTAAATGTGGTGTATTGTGTACAATCGTTTGATATATATATTATCATAATTAACTTTATATTCATGGTATTCTGTGTAACATTTTTTTGTTATCTTTTTTCAATATGACACGATTGATTACAATGATGCAAGGGTTTTCATCTCACTTTTATTCCCGTGAAATTCATGCAATATTTTCCACTGCTACCTTTTCTGTGGTGTATGTACTACCAATGATTGTATTTTTTGTGTAATATACATTAATATATGGGTATTTACATAATAATTGGAGGACCATTATTTTATGGGGTGTATGTTTCGTAAGTTACCAAATCGATAAGGGAATTTTAAATTTCAATTTCCACTCATTCGGTGTTTTTCAAACAACATTGATTACTATACACCAAGATTATGTGTGAAATCACTATTTATTTACTCATGCAATAATTTCCACTCCCCTTTGTGTGGATGTAATTTTGATACACATAATCACTACATTAATAAATTATCATATCATCGATATAAAATTGATAAGAGTAATTTTAACTCAATTTCAATTCATTGAGTTAAACATCCAAGCCGTTGATGTTGTTTTTACAAGAATATGTGTGAATGTACTCTGATATATTTACGCGAAATATCAAATCATATTGAGTGTATTTATATTTTTCACACATAATTATGCACTTTATTTATCCTTAACCAAATTATACAGTCTTTTTAAGATATTTAATCTCAATTTACATTCCATTGAGACTTCATTGTTGTTTTACTCCAATTCACATTGATATGGTGTATATAATGTACATTGACATACTATATCATGAATCTCTTAATTATCATGATATTATAATGTTTTGATTTCATTCATTATTTATATTCAAGTGTCTCTATTTTGATTAGGAACTATAACTATAATATAATTTTAAATGTATTAATGATTTATTATTCTAAATGTTTTTACTAATATCCTTATATTAAAAATGGTTTTATGGATTTATTTATATGGTTAATAAAGTATTAATATTAAAATTACTTTTAAATGTTTCAAACTGGTATGGGACACTTTGATTCAAAAATCTATTTTTCGACAGCTTCTTGACAAATATTATGACTTTTAAATGTTTTCAAGAAAGAGGGGGATATTTCTCTCCAATAGTTGCGATGATTATTTTCATATATTTCAACGTCCTTAGTTATTTTTCATTGAGGATAATATATTACTATAAAATCTTCTATATTGAATTTATTGAGTTATTTTTGACTGTGGATGCGATATTTTTTATACCATTCATATTTTATGGATAATGTATTTACATTTCATATAATAATTTTAATACGACTGTTTTTGTTATGTTTCAAATGTTTTATATGAGGAATGTATTAGACTTAGTAAGTGATGAGTGGAGCTCGCAATACCTCCTCGATGCATCGGTATGTCTCATGAGACAAACTAGTGTCTTGGCATAAGGCCTTGACAAAATATTATTTGTATTCTTAGCACAAAGCCTTGACTATGTGGTTAGGAATGTCTGGAATTATACATTCCATCATTATGAAAGTGTCAATTGATATTTTAGGTGATTATTCGACTATTATAATATCCATATGAGTATGTAAATTTCATTATTTTAATTTTATCTTTGCCAAATTATGATGATGTTAATGTTTAAAAGGCTTTTTAAGTCTTATTCACTGCCTTAAATTTTTAGTCTTTTTTATGAATGTTTCCGCTACATTGTTTCCCGTACTATGAATCTGAGATCACCCCTTTCTATGTTTTATTTTTTCCAGGATGTGAAGAAGTATATTATGACTAACCTACAAGGATAGTCTTTGGGATATCATTGTTTTCTATTGAAACAATATTGTTGTAGTTTCACATTTTATGATTTAATGTAAACCTTATGAATGTATCTAGTACTTACAAGGCTACAAAACTAATTGGTCATTCGAGACATTATCATTGTGATCATGCCAATGATATTTAATAATGCATCAACATTGTTCTTCAGAGGTTGAGGCATTACATATAATAGCTAGAATAAATTTTTCATCAAGGTTATTATTATAGAGGATTTAATCATGGGAAATAATCTAATGTAATTACTGTATTAATTATTAATATAAGGAACATGTATGTATCCATTTTACCAAGGCTACTATACTCTCGATCCATTGGGAGTTGATTCCATGTAATCATGACAATGTAATTGATAGCAGTCACAAGCTCCTAGATTTCTAGGGTTAGGTTTCTGCAGCTTGTATACAAGTATGTTTATTATAAATGTTGGGAAATATATTTTTTAAAACATATATAAAAATATGTAACCCAATGTTTGAATATGTATATACTTTTTAATGATCACCCCATAATTTTGCAAAAGAATAGATTGTGATTGTGATTATAGAAAACCCACCGTGTTTGGATACTCTATGTGGGGTGGGTATTGGAAGATATATTGTTGAGTGTAAAATCATTGACAAGATCTGTCAAGCCTTACGCGACATAACCTGGAACATGATAATTTTCCACACAGTCCACCTTCTATGAAACTCCCTAGGGATATTCTTACTATAATTCAAATTTTATTTACAAAACATTGTGATGGATTTTGACAATGATCAACCTTAGATAAACCTTAGGTTTTTTAGATTGATGATTATGTGTTCGGATTTAGAAATCCTAAAAATGGTTTTATGGATAAACAATAGACCAAGGAAGGACCTATGTTAAAATAAAATGGATGAAGTATGCATGAATTGTGTATAAAAAGAAAACCTTAGTAAAAATGATATTTTGTTATTAACCTTATTTCAATTATGTCCATCATATATATTTTGGAAATTATATTAATATAGTTTTATAAAAGTAAAACATTTATGTTGGGTGATAAATAATCGTATACAATGAGGATTAGGTACACGAACCCATGATTGAAGGATGAAATTTTTTTAATGTTATCCAATGTCCTATGAAATGTTTTGGTTAATATGTCATTGTTTTTAGTAGAACCATTTGATGAATAAATATATATTTTAAACCAATAGTGTAAATTTGTAGGTTTATTGATTATTTCATTAATAATGTAGGTTAGGGAAAAGGGTTATAGAAAAAAAGTTACACTTTTCGAACTTTTACAGGTCATAAGATCTTTTAGACATGTATTTTTGTGATGGAGGCATGAAAATTAATTATTTTATATCAAATTAAAAAAACAGAACCAAAAGGTGTAATTGTTCATATGAATTAAAACATATCATGTAAGTAAATTTCCTTATATTCAGAGGAAAAAACAAAATTATATAGAATAAGGAAGTCGAAATTAAGATAAAATGTTTTCCCTATACCATTTTTTTTGAAATGATGGTTTTCTAAATAAAAAATTATTTATTGTTTTTAGGCCCTAAAAATTATATTTATCATTCATTTTTTTCATTAAGGACCTAAGTCTCTCCCAATTAATATTTACTTTTTTCCTCCATGTATGTATATCTACATTCAAATAATGTTCTCCTAATTTGTGACTTATATATATGTTATTCCATGTGACCTTTGTACATATCACTCTCACTTTAATATATGTTTTTTAAATCCATTCAAACTATATAGTATATAAATCAATAAAAATTCAAAAAATCTATAACGAAGATCTAGTATAATTTTCAACGGTGTATTTTAATTAAGTTGTGGATAATGTAACTCCTCAAAAATATAAAGTAAGAACATGGTTGTAATGAAAATGTATGAAATGAAACACCAAGAGGCTGAACGAATCAAATATAAAGAGAATTTATATTTTATTTAATATTTTAAATAAATTCAATAAAATTTACTACTTTAAATTCAAATGAAAGTGAGTTAGATTATGTCACATACAATAATCAGTTTCGTTAATGGATTTCATTATACGGAAGAACGATTTGTACCAAAAAAAATAAATTAATAATATATTATTTCTTAATATAATATGATATTAACCAAATATAATGAATAGAAATAACATTATTATGAAAATATAGGGTGTACATAATAAATTCATTGGTTAAAAATAATTAGAAATAAATATAAGAACCAATTGAATTTAAAGGGAATTTGTTTATAGAAAAATACTCTTATAATCGTAAAGTTGTATTAATATAATAAATTAAATTTATAAATATTATTTAATGATATTATTGTTATATATTTATACTATATTTAATATAATATTTTTTATATTAATAAAATTTATTTAACAACCATAAGATAAGAACAAACCCAATTTTATGGATAAAAACCTATATTTTTATTTGGGCATTATTACAGCCTTCTAATGGGGAACCAATATTAAAAACAGTTATTGGAACATAAATAGACTCTATATTTCAAAATAATATTCATATTTATAATATAGAAAGAAATTTATCTTAGGGTCACCTTTTTGTATTTTTTAGTGAATATTATTTTTTAATAAATAGTGAATAATAATTAATTTTTTTTTAAAATAACCTTCTTATCTATTTATTTATAATGATTATTTATATTTTAAATTTGTTTGTAATTTTAATTAGGTAATATTTTTATCAATTAATAAAATTTATTTTATTGTAATGAATTTTAATTTTAAATTTTCTATAAAAACATAGCAATCATTCTGACATTTTTACTTTAATTACCCGCATTTTCGCCTCGTCTCTCGTATTAACATAAAATTAATTTCATCCCCTTATATGATAAGAATTTAGGATAATGGACTCAATATTGGTAATAATAATAATTCATAATGACTATTAAGTTCATAATATTTTTTCACAAAAATAATTAGTGGACATAATTAAAGTTTATTACAAGGATTAAAGTATAATTAAGTTTATTAAGGGGTTAAACCTTAATATTAAAGTCAAAAAATGGCATTCAAAATTATACCAGATCCATTGGGTGTATTTATATAGACTCAATACCGAAATATATAAAACATTTATTATTACGAGAGCCACCTATAAGGTGAAAGCATTTATTTAATTACATTGTCAATGTATTACAAGAGCATGGCTCATTTTCCACTTTAAAAAGGAATCTGCTCTACCTAGTTTGTGAAATCACAAGACACGTTGGCTCTATCAATACCTTCCCATGTATCTCATCAATATAATTCACCCATCATATAACCTTACCTTGGGCATAACTAAATCTAAGGAATCCATTTTCTGAAAATCAAAAGTAGTTACCTGATTATGAAGAAATATGATTCCTTAAATTCTGTAGATTTCATTCCTTTATCCACACCAAAAACTATTAGTATTCAATTACTATATAAAAACCAGTATGACAAATATATTAGTATTTTTTATGTTATGGGTTCAATTTACACATACACACAAACCCAAAAATGTGAGCGATGAAGGCTTTAAATGGAATCTCCTACAGTGTCACAACACACTATGGTTTTCAATAATAATTCAGTATGGTTCTGCACATTGTTATTATAGGCTAGTTTCCCCAAATTATGATGGGGATTGAGCAAAAAATGGTGCCCCATATCTTTGTTGGGATTCGTCTGAGCTTTATTTTTTAGAGAGGCTTTGAGCTCTGTAAACGGAACATCACTCGACGTCTATTATGGTGGTCCAATCTGGAATTGCGTTTTCCAATTGGCGGGGATCTTAGTGATCCTTGAAAGCCCCAGTGACTGATGCGAGATCCGATCTTTCATTGTCTAAGTAGAATGTACTGATTTTCTAAAAAACAATAGTGGTAGTTCCATCTATAATTCTCTCCATTGAGAGGTATGTATAAAAATGAACCCTTGAGGGGTTACCTCAGTCTAATTTAGTTATAGTTGGTAAGAATGTTGCGGGATTTTTTCATACTAATTCCAATTTTTTCACTAGAGGTAGTTACGCCCTGGGTAGTTTTCAGGGTAGCTTCAATAGAAATTTGGAAGCTTATATTTGTATTAAGGGTGCTCATAATATTGATATTTATTTTATACCTTCTTTTAATAACTTGAAAGGAGTACTGTATTATTTCATTCAATGAAGATGGAACATAGTTCACATCAAATATAACCACGTCAAGATCTAAAAGTTTCTCAAAATGGATGAGTTCTCCGTTACTGCTTGATTATTTATGCCTAAAGGCTCATAGCCTCTTAGAATTGATGAAATCAAAGAGAAGATTTTATTGATTGGGGTTTTTCAATATGTATGTGTGTCTCTCTTGGAAATTGATACTTCCATAATCTATTCCCCATCAATGAATTCAAATATGGATCCTAGGGCTTCAGTTCGGTTATGATCAAGCCTATAATTATTCATTTATTTGAATGGGATAAAAAATTAAATCCCATTGAGGTTGGTAACAACACTAATCAAAATTATTTAAGTGTATATAGGTTAAATGTATACTATAGAACCCAAAACTATTGTATGATATTTATCTATCAATTGGATCTTCAAATACAATTGATAAGGAAAAAAATGTGCCTCAATTTAGTAACTTTTCCAGGTTATTAGTTTAGGTTGAATTGGGATCAACTCATGTCAACAGGGTCATGCTTTCAACTGATAAATATATTACTGGGATTAATATTGTTTATTAAAAAATGAAATGAATTGAAAGTAATGGAATGTTATTTTTCATGACTCATATATATATCAATGCTCCATAGTTTGTATCTTCTATGATTTGTGTGGTCATGATGAGACCAATTGTGTCAAGAAGTTAAAAATTGAATATGCTCAAAAAACTGATATTATTAATTAGTTGTTACAATATAATAATGAAATAGTCCTTTTTAATTGTGATGATGGTTAGGATATTGTTTCTGACAATGTCGAAAAAATGAACGAAGAGAAGGTTTCTACTTCTGGGGCTATGGGAAAGTAAATAGTTGATTTGAAGGGTGATAGATGAAGACAGTCACATAATATATATTCTCCCCCCTCTGATAATAAAATTAAGTTTTGGAATGTAATTTTTTATAAAGATGAGAATCTTTACAATTCTAATAATAATAATGGAATAAAATCTGCATCACAACAATTTCATTGTTTCCTAACTTCTAAGGATAATGTTTTAACAACTGAACAACTTTTTAAAGAGGAAATACAACATACATTGGATCAAAATCTCTCACAAGAAATAATAGATGACTGATATTTCATAAAATTGCAATAAAATTTTAGAATAAGACTCTCAATTAATTTATAAAACAATCCATATGTCACTGAATCTTTTATTGGATAATGATGGATTTTAGTTTGTCTTCTATAAGAAGACAATGTCTCTGGTTGTTTCTATAGATATGGTTGAGTAATCCACTACAGGTAACACTTCCCCATTCACTGATCAAAATATTGATGATCCCATTGAGATTCAAGAATCAATTCCAATATCTACTTTGAGAAAAATAATCATGAGACATTGGATTCGTCTAATGTAATGGTGGTAGAGGAGATGATTACTCCAATGAAAGAGTTTCTTCTCCTGTAAAATGCAAGGAAAAACAATACAAAAGCTATATCTTTGAAAAAATTGATGCTGATAAAATTTACATGATGCTTCAATATATTTCTTCATGTCAGAGAATATCAAGGGGTTGGGGAGCGCGGTCATGGAAGGACTAACTGGAATGCAATCTGATAAGAAGAATTTAGGCCAATTGCACGATTGTTCAAAATGATAAACAAATAGTTTTTTTTCACTTGGTGTTTTATTTGTATTCTCTTACTCGACAAGGATCCTATAATTTTATTTATTTTAATAAAAGTCACTCAGCCCCCGTATATCTCATAAAAAATATACAAAAAATCTCATCTAATGGGTAACTGATATATTGTTTTATGTGAATGGTGAACTACCACCTCATAAAACTATGATTGTTCATTATTAATTTACCAAATATCATGGCGGTCATTATGAAGAAACACTATTAAATCATGATATATATGATTTTTATTTACTCTTATGTTATTGTTTTACAAAACCTATCTTTATAAATTCCATTTTTTTTAAATAAGACATCATTGTTTTATGATGTGTGGACTTCACCTCCTCACAGATATGTGATTTGTTCACTCCGTGCATAGAACATATGAATGTTGATTATAATTGAAAGAATGATATATAAATTACAGATATTTTATATTAATAACATAATTACCTCTATAGGAATAATATATATATATATATATATATATAATTTTCTATATTACCATTTTACTTAGTAAAAAGTGATAACATCGGTCGTGGACGTGTGGACTGCTGCATCCTCAACCTGATGTGATTAATTTTACAATAAAATAATTCTATATATAAGTTTATATTTTTAAATATAATTTTATATATAAAATAATTATCATTTCACGACATATATTGTGATACTTACATTTTTTATAATGATTATTGAAAAATTAAATCATTACTGAAGTGTTTGTAAGATCTATCAGCACCATGGTTGTAATGTGGATTAATTTTTCATAACCAAATAAAATGATTCTTTTAAATTAATAATTGATGTAAAAATATGGAAATTACATCATTATTATAATTGGGGATTTATTATGAAATGACCATTTTTAAAATAGAATACCTAACAGAAGTTGTTTTATACAAATAATCCAAATATTGTTCAAAATAACAGATGTGAACATAATTGTACAATTAATTTTATTGAACACAATTATAAATGAAATAAATGTTTTAATAAACATGAGACAATTTCCCAATCGGTTAAATAATTAATATAATTTTATTATACAAGATATAATAGTACATTCAACCAAAAGAAATTTCATGTTAATTTATTTCTTCTCAATTGTCACTCAATTGTGAATTAATAATTTTTTATGAAAATAGTTTCATTTATAATGCTTATATAATGCCAAATTAAATGATATATCATGAATAAACATTATCTTATAATGTTATAAATTTCTATTTATTTTATTAGTTTGTGAGGATTGTGATTTAAATTTTTTCAAAGTTGTTTGTGACACTTTTGAATGTTTAAAGAATATCATCCTCATGAATAAATTTTCAGATCATTCAATCATATTTTCATTCAAGGAAATTAAATGGTCATTGTTCAATAGATCCTTTGATTTTACTCTCCTATGGTTATTCATTAACTTTTTCTTTTATTTTACCATTTTCAACTTCTTGGTAATCAATGTGCTTTATGAAATATTTTTTTGGAAACCCTACACCATTTCTCTCATTAGTCAGAGAAACTATCTTACTCTAAAAACAATGTTTTATAAAAATGTTTTAAAAAATGTATTTAAAAATATTTTTTTATGATATGTTTACACATTTTTGTGTTTTACCAATGTTATCAGTAGAATCTTCTTATATTCATCAAAACAAATAATTTTTTAGCCTTTTACAATGAAAAAGGAATGTTGTTTGTAAGCATGTATAACCTGTAAAATTTTCACAAAATAAATCCTTCGATGATTATTTTTCATGTTTAAAAGGACAATTTTATATGAAAATGATTTTATAAATAATTTTAAAAGAAATTGTTTTGATATTTTCTACAAAACCAACAGATATTTACCTCAATAGTGGTTTGAAGAGATATTTTTATAGTTTTTATTCTCATCATCAACAACTACCTATTAAATTAATATACATTGGGTTTTTTGGATTTTTACCATCATTAATCGTAATCTATACGGTTTCAGATTTATTTTTCTGTATAGTATTAACATATACATCCTGGATTTTTTTTATCCCCTTGAAATATTAAATTTTGTATTATAATTGAACATTTAATTTCTCCCAATATACTATATACATTATCATGGATATGTTCATTTCCTAAACTATATATCATTTTCTATAAATTTCGTTCTTTTAATGTTATTTTTTTTATTTGGGTAAATATTAATAAATCCACATCTTTTAATCCATATATATATTTGATTTCAAACATTCTTAAGTCAATTATTTGATATAAAACTAATGTTTTAGACATGTAACATAGGGGTGGGGCTTGGTTGTAGATATTCCCTTGATGCATTAGTAGTCTCATGAGGTGATTAATTTGGTCAGACCCCATAAATGGGGTTTTACCCGATATGTTATAATATATCTTTTAAATGGTTTTGATGGTAATGGTTCCATGTATTAAGGAATACAAGAATCCAATTATACAATTTTTACTTCATTTGGTTTTAGTTAATATTCCCCCATGAGATTCTACATCGAAGTACCTATGGATTCATTTCATTTTCATTTCATTGATTAAATGGAATTTGTTTCAATTTCTTACCTTTCAACATTGATCGTTCCTTATCATTTTATTTGAATTTAATGTGTTTCTAATTATTACCTTTTAGTATTTTTTATTCATTTCTTTCTCATTTTTTTATTACATGGTATATGTGTTCAGTTATTTACCATTCCATGATTATTATTCTAATTGTATCATTGTTATTTTCATTATATGTTACCCTTGCTAATAATTTTATATCACCCTTATCAAATTTTATTTTCCAAAGAATCCAAAAGAATTTTATGAAATTTATGATGGGATATAATAGAAGAAATATTGATGACCTTGAGGTTATTGTCCTCATTATTATTTATTCATGAAACAAATCATGTTATAATTATTGTATTAATTTTTAATATAAATCAAATATATATATATGTTTTACCAACACAAATAGACTCGTAGTCCTTCTATTTTGGATTACTTGTAATCATTTCCATGTAATTTATAGCAAACACCAGATCTGAGAATTCTGGGGTAGGTTCAATATAGTAGGTATAATAAAAAACATAACTATAATCTTTGGGAACTAGACATATGAAAACATATATTAAATAATTTAAAACTAAGGATTAAATTTATGATAAGTTTGCAATAAAAATGTATTATTTTGGAATGTTATAGATTATGTGTATATTTCTAACTATATATACCTATATGGATATTATAAGTGAATTTTTTTCTAGGATAGATGTACCATGTAATAATAACTCAAACAAGGTGCGTCGACCCAGACTCGACCTAATCTAGTCACGACAACAGGACTTATTGTGCACCTAGTATGACAATCTAAAAAGATATACTTAGGATTATTCAAATTTTCATTACAAATGACTATTACTAATTTGTAAATAAATAGCCTAGGAAAAAACATACATTATTTACATTTAAGATAAATTTTTGTGGTTTATAAATCCTAGAAATTATATTTTGGATAAACATTAGACTGAGGATGGACTAATGTTAAAATAAAACAGATAATATATTTATGTGTTGTGGTTGAATTGAAATCCTTGGTTGAAAGGATAATAAATTATTAACTTTATTTAAAGAGTGTAAATTGTACTTATTTTGAAAATTATATTAATATGGTTTTATAAAAAAGACAACATGTATGCTGGGTTACAACCAATCATGTCTGAAAAAGCTATGATACGTAAACCAAGGACTGAATGATTATAAGGGTTCGATCACATCTACTGTCAAACAAAATTTATTTGTTAATATTTAGTTATTTTTAGTTGAAAAATTTGATGAATAAATATAAATGATTAATACATAGTTTAGATTTCTGGATTTTTGGATTAATATATTAACCATATTTTTTTATAAAATTGTTAGTTACAAAAATGTATTGTTGTTACTCTTTAATGGAACATAAGATCCTTTATAAATATATTTTAGTTGATCTAAAATAGAAATTAGTTTATGGATGAATTTATCAAATTGAAACTAAAATAATTAATTGTTGACATGAAATTAAAATATACCATGTATGTTATTTTCCTTATATTCCTAGGCGTTATGATAATTACTCAAAATCTTGAAATAGACTTATAAATAATATAATGTCATAATACTATAATTATTTTTACCCAATGGTTTTGTAAGTCATCATTTTTTTGTTGATTTGTGTCCCTGAACATTCTATTATTCAGTCACTTGTTTATGATTGATGACCTAAATAAGACCCTATAATTTTTTTTTCTTCCATGTACATATCATTACATTCCACTAATGTTCTTCTACAAAGAGGCCTAGTAATATTTTATTTAATGTGACCTTTGAACATCCCTTTATGTATTTTATAGAGTATTTTTTATGAAACCTTCTCACAATATGGGATTTGAAACATATGAAATATAAAACAATCTATCAACACGATCTAGTTCAAATTTATAGGTCACAAATAAATAAATGTGGGGCGAATATAACACCCCAAAAATTTAATGTATGAACATTGTATTAGATAGAGTGTATGAAAAGCAACACAAATTGTGTGGTGGAAAATAATAAACCTAGATTTTAAAATATAGTATTTTTAAAAGAGTCATTATATTTTATATCTTTACATTTACATGACAATGAGTAATCGTTCATTGCACATAAAAATTATTTTCTTCAATAGATTACGTTTCACTCAAGATAGAGTTTTAATAAAAACTAATATATTCTTAAAATATATATATTTAATATTATAATATATTAACTAGAATTAATAAATTAAATTATATAAATTATGAATATATATAATTACACAAATAATTCATTTGTAATAATGATTTAGAAATGAATATAAAAATCAATTTAATTTGAAGGGAATATTTTTATAAAAAAACTATTCTTTTGATGAAAAAGATGTTCCACACTAATAGTTTAAAATAATTAAAATTAGTGATTTATATTAATTAAATATATTTTTTATAAATTATATATTATATTTTTGATATTCATATAAAAAATTTTAAAACTATAAGATTAGAAGAGACCCATTTTTATGCCTAAAACATATTTTTTTATTAGGGCTATTTTAAAACATTTTATTTGCAAACCTTTTTGCCAATATCTTTTTTGGAAATTTAATAATTTTAAATTTCCATATGAACATTATATTTGGAAAATTACATAAAAATTATTTAATGGTTATGTTTTAGTAATATTTTTTTAAATTTTTTTTATTTTTTAATTAATTGTGAAAAACAGTATTTTGGTAAAAACTTATTTTTCATAGGATTTATTTATAAGGGTAATTTATATTTTAAAACAGTATTAATTATTAATTATTTATTATTTTAATAAATTATTTAAAATTAAGTCATTGCAATAAATTTCGCACTAAAATTTTCAATAATAAAAAATATTATGTTATGACAATATTACTTTAAAAACCCACATTGTCGCCCAATATGGGGGGTTAAATTTAAATTTAATTCCAACACATATGTGATTGTATTCTTAAAAAATGAACCCATATCTAAAATATTAATAATTTTCCATCTACAATTTTTTCAAATTCTTTTACCAAAAATATTAGTGAATGTAAATAAAATTAATTATAATGATTAATGTTAAATTAAGCTTAATAACTGACTAAACCATAATCTTATAGAACCAAATGAGCTAGACACGCGTCCTATAACCGTTGGATGGAGATTTTTATATGATATATCCATTTTTTATGTGAAATTGGACCGTTATGGGATCTATTTGAAATTTATTAAAAGTGTATGTAATTCCATTATAATAAAATATTACAATAGTGCCACTCCACCTCCACGATAAATGTGATCTTCTCCTCCATCTTCATTACACCACTAAAGAAAAATTGTTTAGACCAAAATGAAACCAAATATATCATTAAAATACCTCACATAATACTATAATCATCACATTTTACATAAATAAAACCATTTAATCCCTATGAAACAAATCAAAAGAAGTTACTCAGAATATATGTTACATCGTTGCATAAGATATTTAGTTTTGGTTCCATTATCCACACCATAAAATATTACTATTCTATTCTTAAATAAAAAATAAAATATAAAAAATATACTAGGATGTTTTATTATTTAAATTTGTTCCTAAACATACACACACTCCAAACTACTAGGTAACAAACATACTGTTTATGTGAACGGTCAACTATCACCTCATAAAGCAATGATTTTTCGTTCTTCCATAACCACTATCATGATGGTAATTTTTATGGTAAATCTATTAAAAATGATATATTTTTTAATTATAATTTATTTATTGTTATTTAAATAATTTATAACACCTACCTTAATACATTCCATTTTTTGTAAATACGATAACATCATTTATGAACGTGTGTACGACCACCTCCTCAAAGCGATATGATTAATTCATGCTATGAATAGAACATATAAAAGATGATAATAATTAAACATATTAGAAATAAAAAACATATATATTATATTAATTAAATAATTACCTATATATATAAATATTTTTTTATATCATTATATATATTACCCTTTTACACACTAAAATGTGATACCATCGGTTGTGGATGTGTGATCTTCCGCCTCCTTGACATGATTTGATTACTCTAACATTACATGATTTATATATATATATATATATATATATATGAATAAATTAAATTGTATTTATGGAATAATTATAATTATATAAATATATTAAGGAACTTACATTCTTTCCATAACAATTATTGGAAAATAGAAACATTACTACTAGTACATACAACCAACCATCTCTTTGATTGTAATGTTAATTCAATTTTCATAACCACATTTATTTATTTATTTTATATGTATACATTATGTATAAATATGATACATTTTTAGGATTATTATAATGGATATATAACATAATGACCACTTTTGACCATTGTTAACCTACAATTGTTGTTTTTGACACATAAAGCAATTTAGGACAATACAACCGACACAAACAAAATTTAATAAGTAGTTGTATATGAAATAGTAATAAGTGATATTAAATTAATTATAATCTTGGAAAGGGTTATCAATACATTAGATAAATAACATAATTTTATTAGGCATTATTTTTAAGGATGTTCACCCTTATGTAAATTCCAGGTAAGGGATTTCATCTCAAATTACATTCCATTGATACTTATTTATTTTTATGCTCCTTGAATGTTTTATATGATGTATATAATACCCATTTAAATGATATATAATTAAAATCTTTAATATAAATATATTAAAATTTTCATTTTATTTTATTCCTCCATGAGTCTTATGATTTAGAATGATTCAATGTGGTATGGGACACATTGGAATGTTTATATATTATTTTCCTCAATAATTGATTTATTGATATTTCCATGATTATTAAACTAAATGTTCAATAAAACCTTTCATTTTCTGATACTATATATATTCATGAAAATTTCAAAATATTAGGTCCATATTTCCACTCTTTGGAAGTCAAGGTGTTTTAGAAAAGGTTTTTAGGAAAAACTGATATCATTTATATCTTTAGTTGGAGGACAAATTTTCATTAAAACCCAATTTTTTTTAAATGTTTTCAAAAATTTAATTATAATTATTTGTTGAAGACATATTTACCTTTTTATGTATTTCCCACCATTTTATGTGATTTTTCTTATCATGTTCTGAATAAGGAATATTTTTATCTTTTTATCATTCCAAATAAATGTTCTATTTAAATTGCACATCATAATCAGATTTACCATCCATCATTCCATCATTGGTTCCATTTCATGTTTAAAAGGATAGTTTTTAGATAACATATATTTAGAATTGATTTTCAAAGAACATGTTTTTTATATGTTTGTTCAAAAAAAGTATACATTCATAAATTAAATTTTGAAAATATATTTTTATTGTAATTCTATTCATGTCCAACAAATTTTTTTATTTTCTCCCCATTGGGTATGTTTTATTGATACCCTCTTTAATATTCCTCTAGATAGTTTATGATTTATTTGGCCGAGGATAGTATTCATATTTCCATCGATGATACCTTTTCCCCAAAAATTATCCAGTTTCATATGATCCTTAAACATTGAATTTCCCATTATTTACCATATAAATTATAATTGATTTGTTCATTACTTAAAATATAAATCATTTTATTATACAGTGTTCATTTTGAACATAATTTGGTTGTTTGGGTAAATATTGATAAATTTGTATCAATTACTCCATACGAATATGTGATAAGGATGATATATAAATATATTATTCAATATATGAAGAAGTTTTTGGATTGGTATGACATAGGTGGGTCTTGGTTATGATATCCCATCGAGGCATTGGTATTATCATGGGATGAGTCATTTGACAGGTCACCTAATATTGATTTTTACCTGATATGTTGTAAACTATATTATGAATGTTCTAGTTGGTAAATATACCATGCTCTATGGAAACATGGCATTAAATAATCAGGAATTTCACTCATTTTGTTTCATATGTTATCTATAAACTTAATTTTCTGATGACATATATATGGATACAATTTATTTTAAATTATTTGATTTAAGGGAATGTATTTCAGTTTCTTACCTATCCACATTGATTTCTTTTATCTAGTTATTTTAATTGATTTTGTTTCATGTAATAACCTTTCCAAATTTTTTATTCCTTTACATCATAGTTGTTTTATTACATGGTATGTGTTTTCAATAATTTTCCATTGGATGATTATTATTCTCATTGACTCATTATTGCTTCTGATATGCATTACCCTTACTGAGAATTTTCTTCTCACAATTATTATAATTTCCTTCCCCAATAATACCATATGTATACAATAATTGATCTGTAGTTATATTATATATTGAATGATCTTACCCTTAATTTTATTATCCTTAAAGATAATTACTTAAAGAAGAAATTATGATGTAATTAGTGTATTAATATTCAATATAAGACTCATGTATATATATGTTTTACAAATACTATTTAATGATTAGCCCTTTTAGATTTGATTACTTGTAATAATCACATTGTAATTGATATCATACATCAACTCTGGGTTTTTTGGGTCAGTCACCATAGTATATGCCTTGAAATTCCACCATGATATTGAGGGATGTGATTAGATAGATAGATTGTCATCAAGGTGTGGCCTGAAAAGATTTTTTGACTGTATTTTATTATTTTTTTATCCCATGACATATATGGAATATATATCCATAGATATTATGTATATCTAGAAAGGATCATTATCAGTCATGGACTATTCATCCTATTTTATGGAGCTATTACATTTTCAGATATTCTATTATGTGAAAAGTTTTCAATATCTATGGGTTTCAAGGATTAAAATAGATATGACATATGATCATTTATGAAGATATTTTTGATTTCAATCATATACAAAACACTAAATCAGTCATTTATTACTGAATGTAACCTAAGGGAAACTAGGGAATAACTTATAATAGATCAGCTTCTCGAACCATTAGATCCTTCTCTTGTTAAAGTAAGTGATTCATTGAGTTCTATCATGAGGGTAATACCATCCAGAGAATGGATAATGATAATTATTTATTTTTCTGCCAATAGTGATAGATGTAGGTACATTTAGGATCCATTATTGTATAAACCATGATAAGGAGTGATCATATGAAATGATGTGTCATCAATATTAGATTTTGAGGAACATTCCATCAGTAAATAGTTAGAAAAAATCTACATTAATACCATGTTCAGGAGTTGTGTCAGCATATTATCATCAAGAAAGTGGCTGGAGTACAGTTAAATGATCCGGCTGAGGTTTTGTATGGGTAATGGGTAGTGAGAAACCAAATTTATAGTGATAGTGGAAAAGTCATGGTCAGGTAATCCATACTATGTGTAAGGGTCATAGATCAAGACAGTTGTATGAATTAAAACTAAAACTCGATGACCATAGTTTCCTTCCTTATACTGTGGGTGGTATTATTATTAATTCCTCAATGTTTTTATCTCTTATTTTAGATATTGATGATTCTAATTATTTTATATATGTGTCTATTCAATAGTGTCTTTGGATTGATGTTTAGTTTTCATGTTGTATGATATAAGGTTCTGACCTCATCTAGATGTATCCAAATATTTCTTTAAGGTACTATTTTTTCATATTTAGTATATCATAATTGTGTTATATAGTGGATATTTGGGTGAACATTTATGTTTTTATTGTGTTTTTGGGAATTACATAGTTGGCACAGGGTTTATAAAACATTGTTTCCAACCCAAAAAACCAAAAAACCATGTTAATATTGGAATTACATAGTTTTATCATGGTTTTGAAAATTATACCCCTCTTAGTGGTTAGTGTGTGGTCCCCATGGAGGAGGTGAATTATTAAGAAGATTTTAAGGGGAAACCATGTACCCTCTATAACAAATCATGTCCACTGGATATTAATCCCTATACAATTACATAAAAAATTACTAAAAAATCTTCTTATATCCCAAAAACTCATATATAATCCCTAAACAATTTTCTCTCATTATTAGGAAACTTATGGATGAATTAAAACTCATCACATCCTCCAATCTTGAAGAATCAAATTGCGGATTGACGATAATCAACTTTACTGGTAAGAGATTCTAATCCCATATGGTTTCCTCCCTCTTACACATCACACTATCATCCTTTAATGGGGTTATTTCCACTTGTGTTTCGGGATCTAGATTTGGGTATTTTGGATCTTTATTTGTTTTATCTAGGATATGTATCTAGAGAATTTTATTTAATGTGATCATGACTGATCTGCTTCAATCGGTGATTTCTATTAATGATTCTTCATCATCAATATTGAGGTTGGTGGCCTAAATTTAAAATTACAATATCAATATTAAATTACAAGAATATTATTTGGAAATTAAAATTTTCTATTATTTTTTAATTACATTGATTTTTGGAACAATTTAATTTAATTTCTACCAGATAATGATTTGGTTAAAATTTGGGTCATTGAATTTGGTGCAATTGGATTAATATATTAGTTAATTACTTAATATAGTATTGTGACTGTAAAATTTATGGGAAAATAGTATTGTGTAATTTTTTAATTAAAGTGATATGAATCGTTTTAAAATGGGTATTTTGTGACCATTGACATGTCCTTAATGGGTAAAATTTATTTTTATTAATTGAAGGTTAGAAAATTATTAATGGTGAGTTGCACATATTATTCATTATGAATAAATAAAAGAACCATGTTGTTTGTGATAAATTATGATATTAAGATAATGTGAAATTTTGGTAAAAGTATTTACATTGATTAATATTTATTGATGTTATATATGTGTTTACGATGATTGATTAATAATCATGTATAGGATGTAGACTACTATTTCAAAATCTTATATCACTAAATTGAAAATAATGTGTTTGAAAAGGAATTTTTATTCAAAATCCCAGAGTGATAAATTGTAAAATTATTCTATGACATTGATAGCTACTTCAAAATCCCACATGTTTTATTTTTTGATAAACAATTTTTGGGAAACATACTACTAATTCAAATACCAACATGGTGATAAAAAAAGAACTATAGGACCAAAATGATTGAATTTAAATATGGATCCATATGTATAAAATATCAATTGAAATTAAATGATAATTTATAACCATTCTATTTTAATATTATTTAGACTCTGGCATGGTCTGAAGCAGTTATTTTGGTTTAGTTGTCCTTGGTTACCCGTGAGTTTATTTGTTTAAATAAAGAGAAGATTAATAATTGTAAATTTTTTAATTTATTCCCTATATTTTATTCATTGTACAACTAAATATATTCTTTTATAGATATTGTTTAATTTTTAATTGGTATCACCCTACTTGGTTTTACTCAAACCCTACTCAAGAGGCATTATGAGTAAACTAATAGAGATAATGATTTCCAGATATGATACGTTCAAAAACCTTATCTTATGTGGCTAATTTGGGATGGAATGTGGATGAGGGAAGTTGTAATTATTTGATACCCACTATATATTTATTGGTGTATTTTTTTCGTATGTTTTTTCATATTGACACTTGAATTATATTTAGCATGGAATATCCATTGTTAGTTTTGGATATTGTTTTTCAAGTTTTGTTCATCATGTGATACTGGTTTGGTTAGGTTTTTGGTTATATCATTTGGTTATTATTAATAATTTGAATTGTTTTTATACTATGATAATGAATGTATAGTCTTTCCATGATCAATATTAGAACCTATTTATAAGTCGGTAGCCTTTCGCATAAGGGGAGGTGTGTCTGATGTCTTGTGAATGACCTACATAGGGAACTGGTGTGTGGTACATGGGATGGGATGTCAAAAATATATATCAAAGCATATTTTCATTAATATTATCCTTCCATACAATTATTTAATTGTAGAAAATAGAATTGGATGATTTGGGGCATAGTTAAGAGCTCAGGCATGGAAGTATTTGGCCAGTGTACAAGGGTAAAATTCATGTACCTAGGGCGGTATTATTTTTATTGATGAATATTGTTATAGTTTATGTTATTTCACATATAGGGATTAACTTATTTGGTGATTTGGATATTGTTTTTTAAATTTTCTGAACATTTACATGTGTATTGATATGGATTGAGAGTTGATTATGCATGTATAATTGATGGTTCTCGAAATTAGTTTGTGACTTTCCTTATTTTAGGAAACCACATGAAAGCAGGTTATTTCCCTTTCATGTGGTCATGTGGACATGTTTTTCATGTATTTATCTTCCTTAACATAAATTTAAATAATGATGATTATAATAAAAAATGTAATGAGAATGTTGTAGAAATTGATTGTTTTTCTCATTAGAATGAAAAAGGTACTAATTTGAGTTGAAAGTTATAAAATTATTCAATATGTGAAAAAAAAAGTTTCTAACGAGAATTTTTTTAATCAAATTTTATTTACCCTATTCTAACCATGAACTATATATGGGAAGGTAAAGGGTTGGGACAGTGACTTAGTTTTGATGGTGTGGAAGAAAATATGTAAATTTTGTGTTATGGATTTTTTGAAACCCAATTGTTAAATGAGTTAAAGTTATGATTTGTTTCCTATGAAATGTGTCTATAATTATAGAGGTAAGACTCTATGAAGAGGATTTTTGAGAGAAGGAAATAAATACGTTCCAAGAAATGATCCTCCATCAGTGGAACCTGAGGCACCAGTTGGGTCGGGTGATGAAGTCAATGAGATGTTATGAGAGAACATTGATGGGTTCATGTAGTTAAATGAAAGATATAAAATTGGGGTTGTGGAAAGTAAGTCAGATATAACATAGGATTTTTAGTTGTAAACCCTCTAAAGTTTACAATATAGGATAATCATGAAGAAGCACATTTCTGGATTGAGTCAAACATGTCTATACATGACAAAAAGGATACTGTTGACCTCACCTATTTTGATAATCTCAATCATGTATTCATATGTGTTGAAAATCCCAATTATGTTTTCATTCTATATGATATTTTTAAGTATCATTGATCTATACTTTAATTCTTTCAAATCTATGATCAAACCAATAATAATCTTTAAAATAGTCTTTGAAATATGTTAATCCTCATTTATCCACGTTCATACAAGTTATAAATTGATTCTAACACAATCGGATGTGTTCTGCATAAAACATAAGTAATCTACCTATAGCTACTGAAAAAGAGCTACCGGTAACCAGTCTACCGATAGACTTAGTCTACCGACAGACAGCTACCGATAGACTTAACACAGAGCTACCGATGTAATTATAAATATAAGCTACTGACTTACAGAGAGCTACCGATACAAACGTAGAGCTACCGGTGTAAGTATAAATAGCTACCGATGGAATAAGAGTCACCGATGGACGAAGCTACCGATACAGACTCACAGCTACCGATGCATAGGAGCTACCGATACATGAAGCTACCGACGCATGGAGCTACCGATGCATAGGAGCTACCGATGCATGTACCTACCGACACATGGAGCTACCGATAAACAAAGTCACTGATACAAGCATGTACCAACCGACGCATAGAGCCACCGATAGAGTCAAAGCAACTAATGACATTGAGCTACTGATGTTCTAGCTACCGATGTTTGAGCTACCGATGTTCGAGCTACCGATGTTCATGCTACCGATGTTCAAGCTACCGATGCTGATTACCTACCGATCACTCGACTCACTGTTTGAATTTCTTTATTTCCTATATTTAATCTATCTAACGGTCATATCATACATTTTAATGATTTGTCAAATATCTGATAAAGGTTGTCGGATGTCAGGAACCCGTACCTCGTACCTGCTGAAAAGAAATCTCTTCTGTCCCCTGTTGGGAGATAAATACGAGAAGACTACGCTGCCCAAAAAAGGAGAGAACTAGAGAAGTGCGTGGTGCATCCAATATACCAAAAACGACACAAGAACGAGAAGAACACAGAGAAGCTCATAGACAATCAAGCATTCTCGAGAAGTGTTCTGTGCATACAAGAAGAAAGTCATCGACTACATTTTCACTGACTGTGAACCTGGAGCATACGACACTCTGTTTCTCAAACAGAAACGAGAAGAGGACTCAAACTCACTTGCGATCGAATCTGAAGAAGTCCAGAGCTATACTGAAATCACCAGAACCACTTCTAAACTCTACAACTCTTGTTCTGTGATTTATTATTACTCTTTTCGAGCAGTGTGTGTTATCTGCTGTATCTAACACATACATTGTCTCCTGTACTCAAACTGAAGGATTTGTAAATCCTTACCAAACTCTTCCATTCTTTCTTCCCACGAATAACAGTGGTAGAGGTCGTGTGTGACCTGGACAGCTGGTTGCTGTTGTACTTTTTCCCACGAAGAACAGTGGTAGAGGTCTTGGACCTGGACAGTTGTAAACTGTTGAACCCCGATCCAGGGTGTGGATCATTTTTATATAAACTTTTGAGAGGACTATGTCTCGGCTTGAGACTGAACCTCTTGGTTACATTGTTGTTCCATCTCTTTCAATGTTTTATTCTGCTGCTAATCACTTTAAAACCAATACTGTTTTTAATGTTACTTTGATAATTAAATTAGCAAGGGTTTATGTTAAGTGTAGATTAGTAAGTTAGTTTCAAAAGATAATCACACACTCCTATGTTGATTAACTGGGAATTAATCAATCCCTTGAGAATCTGACAGAACCTCTACTTTGATATAAATTCACTACAGTTTAATTTATTATTTTATTTGGGGGTCTTTAAGACATTGTTTTTAATTACAGAAATTTTAATTGGTACTCAATTCACCCCCCCTCTTGAGTAAACCACTCCGACCAACACTTGATATCAGAGGTTGAAAATACTTTCTAAAGTACTCTGCTTTTGAACTGTGATTTTAGTTGTATTTTAAAGTTCTTAAAATTTCGGTTATATCTAAATTTTAATCTCTTTAAAATTTTCTAATCATGGACAATAGACTTGAGGGTGCTGCTACAAACCGGCCACCTTTCTTCAATGGAACTAATTATGCTCAGTGGAAACTGAAAATGAAAATTCATCTAGAAAGAATAGGTTTTGATATTTGGACTGCTATTGAATTAGAATACAAAATTCATACTACTGCTAGATCTACTTGGGATGAACCTACAAAGACTGCTTACAATAACAATTGTAAAGCAATGAATGCCTTGTACTGTGCTCTAGGAGATGAAGAGTTTAATAGAATTTCTGCTTGTAAACCTGCTTTTGAAATTTGGGATACCTTAGCTGTTTCTCATGAAGGAACAACTAATGTGAAAGAAATGAGATTGAACACTTATACTATCAAGTATGACAATTTTAAAATGATGCCTGACGAACCCATTTCTGACATGTATCTCAGGTTCAATGAAATTGTCAATACAATGATCTCGCTGGGAAAGGATGTATCATCGAAGGAACAAATTATGAGAATTTTGAGATGTCTACCTGATAGATGGAGAGGCACATCTGTCTCAATCAGAGAATCATGTGACATAGCTGCTCTACCTGTAAAGGAACTAATTGGAAAGCTGATGATGTATGAAGAAGAGCTTAAAGTGAACAAAGAGGAAGAAAATGAACCTGCAAGAAATTCTGTCGCTTTCAAATCCTCAACTTCAAAGAATAAGGACAAAGAAAAGCTTCAAGCTGTAGTTGAAAGTTCAAGCTGTGAAGACAGTGAAAGTGATTCTGACAGTGATGCTGAGATTGCTCACATTGCTAGAAGATTTAAGAAATTTTATAGGAAAAAGAAGTTCTTCAGAAAAACAAATTACAAGGGTAAGTTTGATCACCAAGGCAAATGGAAAAAGGATTGGAAGAAGAATGACAAATCAGATGAAGTTGTCTGTTATGAATGCAAGAGAAAAGGACACATCAAAGCCGACTGTTCAAAGCTGAAATATAAAAAGAAATATGAATATAAGGACAATAAGTTTAAGAAAGCCATGAAGGCTACTTGGAGTGCTTCAGAAGACAACACAAGTGAAGCTGAATCTTCAGACTCTGAAAGGAATCGATCCAACATGTGATTTATGACAAACACTTCTGAGGTAACTTTTGAAACTCATGCTTCAAATTCAAATTATTCTGGAGATGATTCTGAAGGTGATAACATGTCTAAATCTGAACTGTTTGAATACTGTGATATGCTGGAAGAGACATGTAATGAACTTAAGGATAAATACAAGTCATTAAAGAAACAGCATGCTCTCACCACTACAGTTAAAACCGAAATCACTATTGAAAAAGAGAAGAATGCTCAGTTGCTTAAGGAAAACACTGAACTGAAACTATCTAATGAACAACTCAGAAAATACTTAGAGAAGTTCACAAATGGAAAGAATACTCTAACACAGATGCTAGGAAAGCAAGTAGCACCTAAATATACTACTGGTATAGGATACCAACCTGGACAAAGGAAAATTTCCAAAACTAGATTCATTTCTAAATCTGGACAGAATGAAGGTAATTCTGGAACTTCATATGCTTCAACCAGTTATATACATAGCTATGGATCTAATAAAGTTTATCTTTCAAAGCATGTCAATTCTATAATTAATATGAGACCCATTAGACAAATTTGGGTACCTAAAGTATTATTGGCTAACCTGTCTGGACCCAAGAAAATCTGGGTACCAAAATCATCTCCCATCTAAATCTGTTTTGTAGGGAACTTGCTTGAAGAGCTCCTGTAAAGAGACGTGGTATTTGGACAGTGGATGTTCAAGACATATGTTAGGAGAATTTTCTTGTTTCAAGAGTTTAATAAAACTTGATGGAGGCTTTGTCACCTTTGGTGATAATTCAAAAGGAAAAATCATCGGCCTAGGCCAGATTGGTAACACTGATTCAATTTTGATTTCTAAAGTTTTATTTGTTGATGGCCTTAAATACAATATATTAAGTATTTCTCAGTTATGTGATGATGGTTTTCATGTTAAATTTGAAAATGAATCTTGGAAAGTTTTTGATTCTAAGAATTTTTTGGTATTTTCTGCCTTAAGAAATGAAAATGTTTATGCTGTTAATCTGAATTCTTTAGCTAAGAAGAATATTACTTGTTTGAATGCTTTTCATAAAGAATCTTGGCTATGGCACAGAAGATTAGGACATTGCAACATTCACTGACTTATAAAACTTTCTAGGAAAAACCTAGTTTGAGACCTACCTAAATTAGAATTCCCAAATGATAGAGTGTGTAACCCCTGTCAAAAGGGAAAACAACACAATGTTTCTATTAAATCAAAGAAAGAAGTGTCAACTTCTCAACCACTTGAATTGGTTCACATGGATTTGTTTGGACCATCAAGAGTTTCTAGTTTAAATGGGAAGCACTATGTTTATGTTCTTGTAGATGACTTATCTAGATATACTTGGGTATATTTTCTAGCTCACAAAAGTGATGCTTGTTCATACTTTGTCAAATACTCCAAGTCTGTAGAAAACCATAGTGGACTTAAGATTAAATCCCTGAGGAGTGATCATGGTCGTGAGTTTGAAAATCAAGATTTTGAATCTTATTGCTCACACAATGGCTATACTCATAACTTTTCTGCCCCTAGAACACCCCAACAGAATGGTGTAGTAGAAAGAAGAAACAGAATCCTGCAAGAAATTGCTAGAACCATGCTCAATGAATATGATCTGCCTATTTATTTTTGGGCTGATGCTGTAAATACAGCTTGTTATGTCATTAATAGAGTCTTAATCAGACCTGTTCTTAAGAAAACCCCTTATGAATTGTGGAAAAATAGAAAGCCTAAGGTTAATTACTTTAATGTTTTTGGTTGCAAAGTATTTATTCTGAATACTAAAGATAATATGGATAAGTTTGCTTCCAAAAGTGATGAAGGAATTTTTCTGGGTTACTCTATTTCAAGTAAAGCCTATAGAGTATTCAATAAGAAAACCAAATGTGTGGATGAATCTGTTCACATCAAGTTTGATGAAACTGATCCACATGAGCCTAAAACCTCTCTTGAGAATCTTGAAGAAGACTTATCTATTCTAGACCTTAATGATAAATCTAAAGAACCTGTTATAAAAGTATCCAGTTCTGGACTTTCTCCAGAATCTGCTTCTGTTGAACCCGAACCTATAGATGAACCTGAAGTTTCTAGTCCAACCTTTACCAGATCAACGAGGATTCTAAAGAATCATCCTTTAGAAGCTGTTGTTGGTAATCTTGATAGAGGAACACAAACTAGAGATTCTCTAAGAAACCAGGGTGAACATCAAGCTTTTCTTTCACAGCTAGAACCCAAAAATATCAACGATGCTATCAATGATGAATTCTGGGTAATGGCTATGCAAGAAGAATTAAATCAGTTTGAAAGAAACAAAGTCTGGTAATTAGTTGACAGACCTAAGGACACTTTGACAATAGGCACAAAATGGGTTTTTAGAAATAAAGTAGATGAATCTGGAAATATAGTTAGAAACAAAGCTAGACTAGTTGCACAAGGATATAATCAAGAAGAAGGTATAGACTATAAGGAAACTTTTTCACCTGTAGCTAGACTAGAAGCCATTAGGATCTTACTTGCATATGCTGCACATCTGGATTTCAAGTTATATCAAATGGATGTGAAAAGTGCTTTTCTAAATGGTTTTATAATTGAAGATGTTTTTGTAGAACAACCACCTGGATTTACTAACCCCCATTTTCCAAATCAAGTTTTTAAACTTTCTAAAGCTTTGTATGGTTTGAAACAAGCTCCAAGAGCTTGGTATGATAGACTTAGCAATTTCCTTATTTCAAAAGGTTTTACTAAAGGGATTGCTGATCCAACTCTTTTCATTAAAAGAATTTCTAAAGATGTTTTAGTTGTACAAATATATGTTGATGATATTATTTTTGGATCTTCTAAACACTCTTTATGTACTGATTTTTCAAAAAGTATGCAAAATGAATTTGAAATGAGCTTAATGGGAGAGCTTAAGTACTTTCTTGGATTTCAAGTATTTCAAAATGAAAATGGTATTGTTTTGAATCAAAGTAAATATACAAATGATCTTTTAAAACGTTTTGGTCTGGATAGTATCAAGGAAAGTGAAACTCCTATGAGTACTACCTGTAAATTGGATGCAGATGAAACTGGGAAACCAGTTGATCAAACAAATTACAGAGGTATGATTGGTAGTTTACTTTATCTTACTACTAGTCGACCTGATATTATGTTTAGTGTGTGTATGTGTGCTAGATTTCAAGCTAATCCAAAAGAATCTCATTTGCTTGCTGTTAAAAGAATTTTTAAATATCTCAAACACACGGCTAACTTAGGTTTGTTTTACCCAAAAGGACAATCTTTTGAGTTAATGAGTTATTCAGATGCTGACTTTGTTGGTTGTAAGTTAGATAGAAAAAGCACATCAGGAACATGTCATTTTCTTGGAAAATACTTAGTTTCTTGGTGTAGTAAGAAACAGAACTCAGTTGCATTATCTACTGCCGAAGAAGAATATATAGCTGCTGGTAGTTGCTGTGCAAAAATTCTGTGGATGAAACACACTCTTTTGGACTATGGATATGTTTTTAAACATGTTTCAACCAACTGTGATAACACCAGTGCAATAAACATCTCTAAGAATCTTGTATCTCACTCTAGAACCGAACACATAGATGTAAGACACCATTTCCTAAGAGATCACTATCAAAAAGGTGATATTTCTCTTGAATTTATTGGCACTGAATATCAATTGGCTGATATTTTCACTAAACCTTTAAGTTAGGATAGGCTAAGTTACATAAGACACGAACTGGGAATGTTTAATCACAACCGGTGTGAAAATCCTCACTGATGTGAAATTCTCACCGATGTGAAATTTTCACCGATGTGAACATCCTCACTGATGTGAAATTATCACCGATGTGAAATTCTCACCGATGTGAACATTCTCACCGATGTGAAATTCTCACCGACGTGAAAATTCTCACCGATGTAAGTTTCTCACCGACGTGAAAATCCTCACCGATGTAAGTTTCTCACCGACGTAGAAATTATCACCGATTTGTTTTTCTCACCGATGATTAACTCACACTGATGCAATGTTTTTAAAACATCTGTCTGCCGCCAAGAATACGAATCATTTTATTTTATATTATTACTCTATTTTAGTCGTTTATTTGGAATTCATGAATGATAAAACTAAGTCTAAGACACTTTTTACCTCACCGAGCTCAAAACCTCTCACCTTCGAACCTTACCTCCCAAATCGGCCAAGAACCCTAAACCCGCGATGGTAAAAACCAAGCTTCCTATCGTCAGAGATGAAAGTGTAGAACCAAATGCTAAGAAGCAGAAGACACAGCATAAAGCTAGTGTTAGTGAAGTCAAAACTAGATCGGGAAGGCGACTAGTGAATCCTCACTTGCAGAATAGAGACATAGTAATCGAGAAGGAACTGTACGTGGAATGGCTACTGCCTAGCAAATCCTTAGTACTCGAGATTCTGGAAGACCAGAAATGGGTGGATTGTTTCTCGAATAACAATGGCCCATACTACCCGAAGTTGGTAATGCAATTCTACGAGTTTGTAACCTTCGAGAAGTCTGAGAATGAGAATCGGGTTAGATCTTTTGTAAATGGAAAAGAGATGTCTTTTTCTTCAGTAGAGTGGGCTGAGAGTTTGAAAGTACCACATGAAGGTGTTTCTGGGTATGTATCAAGAGTAATGCCACCTAGAAGTGACATCTTTGATTATGAAACCGCCTTAAAAGAGCTAACTGGTAATGGGAATCAAAGGCAAGTGGTTGCTGCTGAAATGGATGGAGAGAATCGACTTCTTTTCAAGTTTGTTCAGCATGTGTTGATACCTAGGAGAGGAGATTTTGCAAATCTGAGATATCAAGATATCTATTTTCTTCATTTGCTAAGACATGGTGTAAAAATCAATCTGTGCAGATTGCTAATGCTTCAAATGGAAGACATGATTAGACCAAAGTCAAAGACTAATGCTTTGTTCTTTGCCAAGCTGATTTCAGTGATGATAAAAGTGAAAGGAATAGCTGAGTCTCAGGATGAGACAGTTGTAATCAAGAACAATTTTTTCATCACCTCGACTGTTTGTAAGTACATGAAAATTAACTGGAACCCATGGAAGGGAGAATGGGTCAGTGATGATCAGAAGATCTATGACAGGTTTAATCCTGTGGATCATCCCTCAAGACCAATGGATATGAGAGATCCGAGTCTGAGACCTGATGAAGAGGAACCTGTTTATAGTGATGAAACAGAAGAAGAAGAAGAAACTCTTATGGATGTTGGAGGAGATCCATACTTGCCCCCAAGTCCTGTTGCAGAATTGGTCTATTCTAGGAAAGGAAAGGTAGAGGAAATTGTATCTACTCATGAGGAAGACCAGTCTGTACCTCACCAAGAAGAAGAGGAAAAGGAGAATGTATCTGAATTTTCCGCTTCTGGTAGTTTAAGTATGAGCCCATTGATTGGGAACTCAGCTATGCCTGCTGATGAAGTAGAAAGAGTTACAGAAGAAGTTGTACCTGTTTCAGAAATCCTCCTTACTGCTGCTGAGATGGAAGTTGTTGTGGAAGATTCTGATGAAGAAGGCCAGTAGAAAATGCTGTTGTGATACATGAGACTGCACCCATTGAGGGGGAGCATCAGTCTGTGCTTGGAAATGTTACAGTAGCTGTTGAGCTTGGAGACTGGGTAGAAGACCCAGGGTTTATAGTCTGTGGATTGGATTATCCAGATTCTAACAATGAGATGTCTGTGAATAGACCGAAGACCAATTATGATCTTGCTGCTGAGTTGTTGCCAGATGATGTGGTCAGATTTCATGATCTGAATAAGCTGAAAGAGGACCTCAAATCCAGTTTTGTTGAAGAAGTGAAGATAATGGAAACCTCTCTTGCTTCCTCAATTAATTTGATAATGACTACTTCTGTAGTTACTTTGGCCTCAGCAAGGGGAACTGCTGCAGTTATCCCAAGTGATTTTGTCTCCAAATCCGATCTTGAATCCATGAAAAATGAGCTGAAAGAATCTTTCAGTGCATCAGTTACTGAGATGAAGCAAAGCTTTTATGAAGAAATGAAAATGTTAGAGAGATCTTTCGAGCTATCTTTGGCTTGTAATTTATCTTCCTTTGTGTCTGAGCTTGTGGACGAAGTGAAAGAGTGCCAGACTCAGACATCAAGAATCGAAGCAGATCTGGAAGCTCTCAAGACATCAGTTGTTGCTTTGGATTCTTATATGAGCTCCAAGTCTCAAGCTGACAAGGACCATGCTTATGTGAAGAGTGTAGTAAGCCAGTTTGTCTCAGTGTTTGAAAGTTTCAAAACCTCAGTGAAGGATCATGTTCAATTGCAAGACTCTCAAGTTCAAAGTCTAATCAGTGGTCTGTCTAAGAGTTTTAAAGAAACTGTTTCCTTCTCTCTTGGCCCTCTCGCATCCAAACTATCAGTTGACCTGAATCAAGTTCGAGCAATGTTGAAGGAGGAGATTGGCTCTATTTCTACCAGTGGCTCTGTGGACTCATCAGAGTTGAGCCGAGTGGTGCTTTCTACAAGAGATTCTGCCAGAGAAATAATGAAGATTGTTCAAGATTTTATGAGAGAAGCCTCTGCCTCTCAGGAAGCCATAAAAAGCAAAGTGGACTACTACTTCACCAAAATTTTCACCAAGCATCAACTCGAACATCACTTCAAGATAATGTTGGAACACATGAAGCTCCCTCCAGTCACTCAAGCTTTTAGAGAACAAGTGAGCAAGATAAGAGAACTGACTCCTGCCTTAGAGAAATTCATGGAGAACAAAGATGATTTCATCTCTGCTATGGAAAGAGGAGGAGGAATTATTATGGATTTTAGAAATCTGCTGCTGCCCTTCTTGCATGTTGATGCCAGACCAGTCATCATACCTCCTGCTTTGCCTGCTTCTGCCTTAGCTACTTCCACAGTCCAGCTGACTCCTGTTCAAGCCATTCGAAGCCTCACACCAATGATCACCCAAAAATATTCAACCTACAAGACTGACTCTGTGTCAGTGGCCCAACCTCCTTTGATCTTTTCTGGGATTCCAAAACCTTCACCTACATCCTCACCACCCGAACCTTCTTCTGATCCCAAAGGAAAATCTCAAGTGGAAGAGGTGGATTGAACCAGTGGCCAAATTTTTTGATAGGAATTCCTTTGTATTCTGTTTTTGTACTTTTTGACTACTCTAATACAGAACTCTTTTTACTTCTCATGTGTTATTTGTCTCCTATATATATATATATATGCATTCCCACTTTTTGATTATCACAAAGGGGGAGAATAATAAGGAGAATAAGGGGGAGAACAAAATGAGAGAATAAGGGGGAGACCAAGGAGAATGAAAAATATTTTCAATGGAGAAAAATAAGGAATAAGGGGAGACACTTTACCCTTCTCTTCATTTTTTCCTCTGATACTTTATGTCTATTTATTACTTTATGATTGTTACCTCTGATAACTTATGTCTATATCATACTATTTCTATTATCTCTGATGTTATTTTCAATAAGAAAATTGAACTCAAATTTATACTCTTTACCGTCATATTTTCACTATGTTAAATTCCCATATCATAAATTGTGATTATCAAAAAGGGGGAGATTGTTGACCTCACCTGTTTTGATAATCTCAATCATGTATTCATATGTGTTGAAAATCCAAATTATGTTTTCATTCTATATGATATTTTTAAGTATCATTGATCTATACTTTAATTCTTTCAAATCTATGATCAAACCAACAATAATCATTAAAATAGTCTTTGAAATATTTTAATCCTCATTTATCCACGTTCATACAAGTTATAAATTGATTCTAACAAAATCAGATGTGTTCTGCATAAAACATAAGTAATCTGCCTATAGCTACTGATAAAGAGCTACTGGTAACCAGTCTACCGATAGACTTAGTCTACCGACAGACAGCTACCGATAGACTTAACACAGAGATACCGATGTACTTATAAATATAAGCTACTGACTTACAGACAGCTACCGATACAAACGTAGATCTACCGGTGTAAGTATAAATAGCTACCGATGGAATAAGAGTCACCGATGGACGAAGCTACCGATACAGACTCACAGCTACCGATGCATAGGAGCTACCGATACATGAAGCTACTGACGCATGGAGCTACCGATGCGTAGGATCTACCAATGCATGTACCTACCGACGCATGGAGCTACCGATAAACAAAGTCACTGATACAAGCATGTACCAACCGACGCATAGAGCCACCGATAGAGTCAAAGAAACTAATGACATTGAGCTACTGATGTTCGAGCTACCGATGTTTGAGCTACCGATGTTCGAGCTACCGATGTTCAAGCTACCGATGTTCAAGCTACCGATGTTGATTACCTACCGATCACTCGACTCACTGTTTGAATTTATTTATTTCATATATTTAATCTATCTAACGGTCATATCATACATTTTAATGATTTGTCAAATATCTGATAAAGGTTGTCGGATGTCAGGAACCCGTACCTCGTACCTGCTGAAAAGAAATCTCTTCTGTCCCCTGTTGGGAGATAAATACGAGAAGACTACGCTGCCCAAAAAAAGGAGCGAACTAGGGAAGTGTGTGGTGCATCCAATATACCAAAAACGACACAAGAACGAGAAGAACACAGAGAAGATCATAGACAATAAAGCATACTCGAGAAGTGTTCTGTTCATACAAGAAGAACTTCATCGACTACATTTTCACTGACTGTGAACCTGGAGCATAAGAAACTCTATTTCTCAAACAGAAATGAGAAGAGGACTCAAACTCACTTGCGATCGAATCTGAAGAAGTCTAGAGCTATACTGAAATCACCAGAACCACTTCTAAACTCTACAACTCTTGTTCTGTGATTTATTATTACTCTTTTCGAGCAGTGTGTGTTATCTGCTGTATCTAACACATACATTGTCTCCTGTACTCAAACTGAAGGATTTGTAAATCCTTACCAAACTCTTCCATTCTTTCTTTCCCACGAATAACAGTGGTAGAGGTCGTGTGTGACCTGGACAGCTGGTTGCTGTTGTACTGTTTCCCACGAAGAACAGTGGTAGAGGTCTTTGACCTGGACAGTTGTAAACTGTTGAACCCCGATCCAGGGTGTGGATCATTTTTATATAAACTTTTGAGAGGACTAAGTCTCGGCTTGAGACTGAACCTCTTGGTTACATTGTTGTTCCATCTCTTTAAAAGTTTTATTCCGCTGCTAATCACTTTAAAACCAATACTGTTTTTAAAGTTACTTTGATAATTAAATTAGCAAGTGTTTATGTTAAGTGTAGATTAGTAAGTTAGTTTCAAAAGATAATCACACACTCCTGTGTTGATTAACTGGGAATTAATCAATCCCTTGAGAATCTGACAGAACCTCTACTTTGATATAAATTCACTATAGTTTAATTTATTATTTTATTTGGGGGTCTTTAAGACATTGTTTTTAATTATAGAAATTTTAATTGGTACTCAATTCACCCCCCTCTTGAGTAAACCACTCCGACCAACAGATACTCTTGCTGATAAGATAGTCAAATTTTATATGTAAGATCCTGTATTTTAGGGAGGTATGTTCTAAATTAAATCATGTATTTAATCACATAAAGTTGTATAATTAAATTTTTACTAGGTGTGTGAGGATTATAGAGGTTATTATGGGGATCAGGGCATGAATGAAAGAGTAATCTATCCATCGTATGAATGTTGCAGGGTTTGTGAATGGTTACATTAAAACATTCAAGGTGGTGGGACAAATATTTTGACATGGACATCCCATTGGATAGTGGAATGTTGTGGGTGAATGATTTTTTAAACCATGCAAGATTATAGGGAAACCATGTAACATTGTCCCTTGATGGATATAGGTTGTTCTAGGACTGGTGCACATTTTGGAAAACTGTTTTAGAAGACTGCGAACCCTTTAAAATGTGAGAAATTAATGTTTCCCCCCTCAGTATTTTAATTATGTAACAATATTTATTGACCCATTTCTCCACCTATAAACTTATTGAATAACCATTTAATCCACGTCTTCCCAAGGATTATTATACTTAAATTCTAGGATATTTAGAGTGCCTTTGGGTGGGGATTGAAGATCTGAGTATGTCTAATGCTATAGTTTCTTCACCATTCTGGATTAGTGTTTGGGGATTTGTTCATATTCGTATCAATCCTTAAAATCATCTTTTTTTGTGGATCATATTTTATGTATTAAAAGGGTGCTTGAATCTAGTTATAAGGATATTTTTATGGGTGTGTTCTTCATTTTTATTATATGTTAGTGGTCTACATATTATATCCCATAGTTTTGTTGTATATTTGTGCATGGTTGGTTATAATATTTCTTCTGTATGAATATTTTTTTAATTTGAGTATGATTTGGTGTAATGGTTATGTAAATGATGATGTAGACCAAACATGATCTCTGTGGGATGATTTGAGGTTGATTAGACTGGATTATGACCACACGTTTTGTAGCCCAATATACATATAGATGAGAAATTATAATGTTATGCCAAAATTTCATTTGTGTTAAAAAATCTCCCATGATAAATTTGTGTACATGTTACATAGATTTACAGAGGTAAAAATCATAGGAATGTCTAATTTTTGGAATGGGCATAATTAATTGAGAGGGAAGATGTGAAAGGGTCAAATAGATTAATGTGAATGTGTCAAATAACAAATGAAATTGTTGTGGGGATGTGTGAATGGGTTAAAAATATGAATTGGGAAAATGTATAAAATGGGTTAATGATTGGGAATCGATGAATATGATAAATAGTCAAATGTATGAAAATTTTTGATTATGATAAATGGGTGGTGTTATTAAAATGGAAATGGTTTAAATTAGATATTCCTTGTAAATGATAAATGTGCTAATGGGTTAAGGCATCATGATGATAGAAATGATTAAGGAAATTTGAATTTTATATCTTATGAGTATTGGTTTTGAATGATTTATGATATAGTATATGTGATTAATATATAAAAACTCATATGCACGTGGCTTGGTAGTTGTTGGATATCGGACTTCAGGATATAAGTATGTTGTTCAGGTTTGATTGAGGCTTTAAATCCCCCCCATAATTCACAACTTAGTGAAGTGGGATGATTACATATTCCCAAAATGTATTCATTTATTGAGAATATGAGGATCATCTCTTCAAGGTGTGCGTGATTTATTTTTTTGATAAAAGTTTTACCCATACTTTGATAGGGCACTTGACTTGTCCCTTTATATAATATAATCGGTCCATTTAGGCCATTGTGTAACTGATGTAATTGCCTTTATGTAGAGAATGTGATGAAAATTAATGTAGTAATGAAAATTTTATAAATAATGACAATGAAAATAATTATTTTGATAGTTAGAATAATCCTTGTAAACTAATGGAACCATGTTTGTATGTTGGTTTACCATTCCTTTTAGTTCATATTTTAATTCACTATCTAAATAAAATGGATATTCTGTAGACATAATTGTTAGTGGCCTACTGAGTTCTACTCACACCCTACTAGTTTTACCAATAGGATATCAATAAGATTTCTTTTTTTCAGATTCAGATATGGGAATGGGTTATACTCTAGGAGTTGATCGGGTATTGGGATGTGCAATGATGAGGATCCAAACAAGGATTATGAACCCATTTTTGGATTCCTTTTTTCTCTTTATTTTGGGGTTTCCTCACACTAGGCGTTGTTGGATGAAATTTACATATTTATTGTTTGGTTATGGTTTATACCATGATTTGGAAATAATTTTTAATCAATGAATAATATTAATTCTTCAATGATTCCTCTATTTCATATGTTCTCTATTATGAGATACTCTACTAAAGAGGGTATAATCTCCTCATGTGTTTTATTAAACCCTCACTAAAGAGGGTATAATCTCCTCATGAATGTGAGTAAAAAACCCAAGTATGAGTGAAAACCTATATACCTATAGTGGGAACCGTTGTTCTTTATGTGTGTCTTATAGTTGATGGATATTTCACCATTGGGTGGGGTGATTGATGTGTGATGTGACTATTTGTGACATTTTTTCTCATGAAAAAAATTGAACAATGTTTTTCATTAATACATCATTATAAGAATCCTAGATTTATAGGTGTTATTCATCATGATTGGCACACATGGGGTTGGTGTATTTGGTAAGGAAGGTAGAATGAATTTTATATCCCTGAAAAAATAAATAAATTGATATATAATAAGGATGGTGTAAATGGTTAGATAGGTAAGGATGGTAAATAATAGTTAAAGAAATATTCTTAATAAAGTGTTACAAATGAGTTTAATTGGCAGTTCTAATATGTTTTTAATGGGAAATGTATTTAAAATAAAATAGTTTATGTGTAATAGTGGAAAAACTTGTATGAGTGTCAAATGAAAATAATTGTGATTATGTAATTTTGTTTACTGACATTGTCCATGTCCCGTAGTAGGAATGGTTGAGGGTAGAGTTTAATCATGAAAATGTCCATTCGTGTAATGTATGTGTAATGGGTTTCATATAGATATTATATATCCTTCTTGGTGAAATTTGGCAATTATTTATGTAATGTGTTCTAAGACACATGTATGACACTGTAGAGAAATTCCACCTTGATGAAATATACTTGTCGGGAAACATGAGGATATGTCTAAGGTTGCTCCACCAATATTAAAGCCATGGAATATATTTCATCAATATAATAGAAGATAAGAGAAGTTCTATGTGAAATTTTTTCATCTTATACATGTGACGGGATGGGACATAGGGCGAGGGAAGAAAAATATATTTTATCTAACCCTAGGAGATTGAGTTCCATAACACTTGAAATATTTTATAGAGAGGGTGGTCCCAATGCTATAGAGTTCTGTATAGAGTTCGTTAAAACGTTTTTGGACAACATGGAAATTCCAACATATAAGAGAGTAAATTTTGAAGCATATATGTTGTGGGGATCATAAAATTTATTGTTGGATATTTTGGTTCAGACTCAACAGAAATATGGAATGCTATGAGTTGACTTTCATGTATGGTTTTTGGATCATTTATATCTTGATACCATGTGACAAGAGAGAGATGAATTGTTTATGTGATTTTCCCATGTATCTATGTTTGTGATGTATTATGTTGGTTTTTTCACAGACTTGCAATGATTTTTTATGGTGTTTGTAGGGGAATAGGTCGTTACATAGGGACACTTTTAAAATGGACTTGGAAATGAGATTGTGTCATAGGTGAATATCTTTCGATTATAGTGTTTGGAATAATTGATGGATGTAGATATTATTTCAAAACGTTTTGTAATGGAGCCATTAGGATGTGGCTTTTTTTTCTAATAGGATAGTCTAGTGGTGTGGATTCTGAGGTTCAGAAGCTTCATTTAGATATTATTCACTAGGGTGGAATTGTGAGAAATATTCTTAAGAGAGGATTAGCCTCTCAGAATTGTGGCCACATATTTTTTCTCTCATTTTAGTAGTTTGGGGCACATGCATAGTCAGTTCCCCCTTCGACATGATGGGTAACAAGTGTGGAGAATAATAAGGAATGTTCAAGGGTTATGCAGGAAACATCAATAGCTTAGCATATATAGAGACGGTTGATTGGTGAAGAGTGAAGTAAGGCGGTTGTACAACCCATATCTGGTGGGTTGATGTAGTTAAATGGGTTATACATATAGTGGTGGTATACGAGTTACTCTAGGTATATATAGTATGTACTAGAAGGCTATTGAAACACATGGGAATAAAATTAGGGCCCAAGGTAGAGGTTTAGGTCAGCTACATGTGGTTTAGTCAACACCAGGATATGGAGAGGCTGGAGCATCGAAAATTCAAGCTATGTTCCTGATATATTTCATGATATCTATTTCATTTTTTGATATAGGTGACTCTCATTCTTTCATATCTTTTAATATTCTTACTCTTCTAGGCCGAGTGGTGGAACATGTGTTTTCGATCATGTCTAAAGACATATAGATGTGAGTTCGAGAAGAAAATACATGGAAGTGTATGGGTTTTGCCTTAGAGATTGTTAGGTACTGATTCCATTTGGAATTTTTCTATCCCTTAGATATTGGGTGTTGATATAATAATGGTCATGGAAGATCAATTGTTGTATCAGGATCATATTTACTATTATCACTATAGGGTACCGTTCATGTATCTTTAGGGAGACACTTACATCTAGCTTGGTGAATGTGATGTTTGGTACGGACATGTAGTGAGAATTTACAATCAGTTAGTTGAACTAAAATTCAAGTGGATTTTATAATTCTTGAAGATGAGGGATTAGAGTATATTTTCTTTCGTCTATTGGTGGATCAGTTTTAGGGTGTGTTTCCTAATGACATATTTGGTACCCCCCCCCCCCCCAATAGAGAGACATTGAGTACACTATAGAGTTTCTATCTAGAGAAGAACCAATATCCATTCATCCATACAAAATTACACTAGTATAACTCTAGGATCCTAAAACCCATATAGAGGCACTAGAGAACAAGAGGTTCATTGGTCTAAGTACGTCACCTTGGGGATCTCCAGTATTGTTTGTCGAGATGTCCGATGAATCATTAGGACTATATGTTAATTATATGATGATAAATTAGATTATTTTCAATAGTAGATGAAATATTAATTGAATTGGTGATCATTTCAACCAGTCGGGAGATTATTTTGTGTTCTCTATTATTGATCTGGTTTCAGGGTGTCATCTTCTTAGTGTGAAACATTTTGATGTACCACTTACATCATTTAGGAGCATGTATGGGTTCTATGAGTTTTTTTGTGATGTTCTTTTGTGTGAAAAATGTTCTATAAGTATTTATGGACATAATAATCCAAACAATTAATACTTATATTGATAAATTTTTATTTTTCGGATGACATCTTTTTGTACACCAAGACTCGTGAAGATCATCCCATACGTCTTTTCATCATTATGAGTACACAATTAGAGAATATACTATATGTCAATCTATCTATGTTTCAATCAGGATTGAAATGTTACATTTCATATGTCACATAATCATAGAGGAAGGAATGTTAGTGGACCAAGATAACGTTCATAATGTTGTGTCTTTAGTGCTGACCAAGAATATTTCAGATGTCTGCTGATTTCTAGGTTTCAAAATCAATTACTAAAGGTACATGAATTTTTTTTTGTAAGTTCCACTTTCAGGATTGAATAATAAGGTATTAATTAATGATTGGTATGTATAATGTGAGAATGCATTTTGAGAGTAAAATAAGCATTTGACTACTACACCTGTTTTGATATTACCTGAGCCTGGTAAGGAGTATACCATATTTTGTTATGTGACTGGTGATGGGATTGGGGTAGTATTGGTGAAAATTTATTGGATGGTTTCATACAGTTCATGTAAGTTGATGAATCATGAAATAAATTACACTAACCATGATCTTAAGTTTGTCATAATGGGTAATTCCTCGAAGTGTTGGAGGAATTACATACAGGGAGATTTGATCACTCGGTTTACTAATCATAAAATCTAAAGGAACATATTCTCTTAGTGTAAATTGATTAATTGTAGCAAATGTGGGTAATGTACATGAATTATTTTGATATTGATATGGATTACACATTGGGAATTGGGAATAGTTTTTTTAGATGCATCAAGTCGAAATGCTCAAAATCAAACAATTCAGGAATCTATTTTATTATTAAGGATGATGGATTAGTTTAATGATATGTATTTGGAGGTATATTAGGGGGTGGTAAGATGATGCATGAATCATTGTAATATGATTCGACACATGAGAACTAGAGCAATGAGAGGTAGTTTGGGAATCAAATTTTTTTCATTGAGTGTAAATGTAAAGGATGTGGAGACACCATCTAGTTGGAACATTGGGGATGATGGGATCATTTTTGGGTGTGGCCGTTTTTTTTTTCAAGGTGTATGTGAGAATATTTGAGGCAACATTTTCATGCATCTAAGTGTGAAGTGCATTGTAGTTTAACCATAATGTATCAGGATCTTGGTAGGCAGTAATGGTTTCTAGGGATAAAGAAGTATGTACCAAGATTCATTGAACAACTCCTTACCTGTTAGTAAGTAAAGGATTCCCATAAACAGATGGGAGGATTTTTGCATCCATGGTCTTTTTCAGAAAGGAAATGGGATGATTTGATGACGAATATTAAGGTCGGTCTTCTAAGGATGCTTCATAAGAATTTTGTGATCTGGGTATTTGTGGATTGGATGACTTAAGTGGAACATTTATTTCCAATTAGAGAGACTTTCAGCTGGGATCATTTGGGTGAGGTGTATGTTCAAGAGTAACTTAGGTTTCATGGGGTTCTATAGACGATATATTCGGATCATTATCCACGTTTCACATCATGAACCTGCAATGGATTACAAAAAGGCAATTGGTAAACATGTGTTTTTTAGTATGAGTTTCCCCCAACAGATAGATGGGTTGTCGGAGCATACTATTCATTTTTTAGATGACATGTTTATGTTTCTATCCTAGATTTTGGATGATCATGATGGAGGAACTATTGTCATGTTCAGTTTTCCAACAATAATACTTACTAGGGTAAGGTTTAGATTGAACCGTATGAGGCGCTCTATGGTAGGCCATTGTAATGTCCCAAAATTTCTCTTTATTATTATTAAATATTTAATGGAATTAATTTGAATCTAAAAGTAGAGGCATCATGTGATTATGAAGCCCATGGTACTCCGAATAATTTTTTAAAAAATATATAAAAAACTAAATATCATGCATGAGTGGTTTTCCTGAAAAAATAGAATAACGTTAAATTATTAACAAGATTAGAATTATTGGATACCATTTCATATGATGATTTGAATTTACCATATGTGAGGCTTATCATTTTCTAGAAAAAAAAATTTGTGAATGTTATTTTCTTGAAGTTTTAAAGAAATAAAACAAATAATGAATTTATTTGATTTGAAGTTACAATGGAGTAGGGATGCATTATCCTTTTTTAATTACTATCATGGTATGGAACTGAGGTTATAATTAATATCCTTATAGGAATACTTATAATCATTTAATAGGATACCCCATGGACAAACAACTTAACGAATGATGACTATAGATCATGTCATGATTCGTTGTGACAGTAGCTTGGAAGATCTCATCGATGATGGTAGCTCAATCATCCTTTGCTGAAAATTGATCCTAAACCAAATGTACGAATTATGATATTTATTTATATAATTCTCATACATTGACTCAATGATGAGTACAGATCAACCAAAGTATAGGATGACCCATAGGTCGTCTGTTCTTATGGGATGGGTGATTGTGGGTTTGATTCAGTGAGTTGATTTTGTTTTGATTTATTTTCATGATCCTTATAAATGGATATGATCATTTACATAAAAACAATGTATGAGGTTAATTCTTTATGTTGTTTATCTATAATATTTTTCCCATTTTAATCCCACATGTTCTTTGTTCTTCAAGGGGTTACGAATGAAGGATCATTTCACATTTTTTTCACTATGAAACAATATGAAATCATATGTCAGACATTGTGACAACGTTGTAGAGGAAAAATGGAGATGGATATAGGAATGGGTGGTTTGACATATTCTGAGATAAATCATTCCTCAATCATTCTTCCTATGGATGACCAAATTGGTTTTTGGAGCTGATTGAAGACCTAAAACATACCAAATTGATGTTGCAAGGGAGAAACAACACTTGATGATAATTTTCATGGTAGACCAGTCATAGGAATGAATAAATGAAGGTAATTTGAAGAACTGGATGTAGAATATAGATTCTAGAAAATCCCTATTAACACGCACTGTATCTTGAAATACATGGTGTGTGGGACCTTTCCAGCAGCATCTAGGGTTTCAAGTGACAGAGAGTAGAAACATGGAGTGTGAAAACTATCACAGGACATGTGGAAACTCACAAATAACTCATTTTTTATCTTAATGGATTCGTGGAAATGTGGTGGAGTACTCGACATGCACCCCACCACACGACCATACCCTGAACAGATACACGTTCCACCCCATGTACTGGTACATGGGTAAGAAAACATGGGTGGAAGCCATGTACGAGCAGAAGGATAACATACCTAAAGTGGGATCTCAGTAGTCATATGTTGTGTGTTATCCTTTCTACATCATGTTTTGACCTTATTCAACATGACATTATTTATGACATAGGATGTTGTACCCGACTAGTACTCAGGGTCAGGGGAGATGACTTGTGACACTTCTACCCACCACATAATCTTTTCTATAAGGCCTAATCTCCTTATACATCGTATCATGGAAGAGTTTTGTTTTTTATTTTTCCCATTTACTTGGTTCCCTGATGTTTATTGGGTATCATTATGTATCCACAAGAGTATGAACCCCCTCATACAGGCACTTTGGATAGAGTCAGGATTCGCCTCAAAGGGGCATGGAGACAGATCCTCTGTGCATTCATATTCCCTACCTTGATTTAAGTTATAAGTGTAACCAATCCTACTAGAAATAGGTAATCTGCAAGGAAGGTGAATCCAGATATATCATGTTTTATTCCAGGGCCCTATCAGTGATCATTATCCATGTATCGTGACCTTCATCACTTGTTGAATTGGTTATCCTAGAATGAGTGTATTGTATTCCCTATTTTGATTAATCTGCATAACTATCTAATATATGATCATGAGGAATATTATTTTGTAGACGTATATCATCAGGTTTATCAAAATATTTAGTGACTTATCTTGGTTGAGTACATCTTAGAATCATCATATTGAATCCCTAGCGTGGATATGTGGTCGTTGTGACATACCTCTAGACTATGGCTCTGGGTTTCGAGTATATATGGATATGTTTCTTTATGTATTATAGACATATACTGGGTGGAGATGACTATACCTTAACATTGTGTATTTCATTTTTTTTATTAGGTTTTCCCACTGAGTATTGTTATACTCACCCCTACATAGGCTTTTCCCACACTTGTTGTGTCTTGTGACGATGAGAGTCCTTTTGATGGATCCAGGGAGGACCATGATTAGGTAGAGATTAGTGAGTTGTAGACAAGATGTGGTGTTCCTAAATATTTTATTAATAGTCCCAATACCCATCTTGTTTTCATACTGGTTGGAATTTGTATTTGGCATTCACATTTTTTATTGGTCTTGTAATCTTTCCTTGTTAAATTTACAACATTTTACAATTTTTTGTACTATATTGGTGGAGATTAAGAGTAATCATACATTTTTTGTTCTTTTTTAATTTTTTCATTTCATCATATGTTGGATTGGATATATGTGTGTGAGTACAGGTACATAGGAAATTTCTTCCATGTTATTTACATGCCTTCTCTATAATATTCAATATACCAAGTTCTATTGGAGGTGGGGTTGCGGAGACATGAAATGGGTACCATCAGGATGGGTCGTGACTGAGTAGTTTCAAATCAGGTTTTTCTACCTTAGGGATTATGTGTCTGTGAGATTGGCTTGGGGAAACAATGTTAATTGTTTCGTGTTTAGATTTCATGCAAGGGACTCCAATGCTGGCAGGGGCAGCCGACGTATCTATACACAATGACTCTAATAACCTAATTTTCAACATTTTACATGTTAACACAAGTTGTGGGGGGGGGGGTGGAACATGTATCACATTGGAATGAGTTATGGTTTCTATTTCCTTATTGAGTCACCTATATTAATATATTCCTTGACAATGATACATCTTGTTACATTACAATATGAATCAATTAGCCATACCATCTAGGATTTAGCAGCTTGAATACAAGGATGACCCCTTTACTGATGACCCCCCAGTACATGGACCATTTCTCTGGGTGGTTCACTAGCTATAACACAACCAGTGAAAAAACACGTGGTACCTACAGTACCAGTAGATGAAGAGTGCGGGTTGAGAACGCTCCATGAGTTTCTGAGATATAGAACCCACAAGTTCCAAGGTGGGCATGGCCCTTAGGTTGCTGAGGACATTCATGTAGTGGTGACCATAGTTTTCCATTATGTGAGGACACTAGCCGACTAGTTTGTGATTATGGAAGAAAACCATCATTATGGTTTGACATGGAGATGGTGGTGTTTGACACTATAGTTTTAAGAAAATAATTTTCTTTTGTGGATGGAGTTCAATAATATCATTATAGAAGAGTTATATCCATTTATACTTTGAGTAATGAGTATACAAATTTTTTTATCTATAAAAAGGTGGATTTATGGTGTATGACTATTCCTAGAGGGTTACCAACCATGCTAGGTACTCGATGAATATGTTTAGGGATTAGTACATCTATTATCAGACCTTCGATTGATGTCTACATTTGGATATCCATGCATTCATTTTAACTCAGTGCATTTTGACTTATGCTGGAGGGATCGAGCAAGTTATGATGGTCGAGATATTTAGGGCACATTAGTATAAGACAATGATTGTAAGTAGCCAGAAGATAGGTGCAAATTACTTTACAAAGGAATCTGATGTTATAATTTTTGATCATGATGTGGGAGATTTCACAAGAGGTCCTAGTGTAATGCCCCAACCCCAGTTACCTAGAGTCAGTGCATTATTATATAACACTGGAATGATCACAAAAGATCACGTCTTGAAATACTGATTAGTATAGTAGCCTTAGAAACACTAGATACATTAATAAGTATTACATTATATGATAAAGTGAAAAACTACAACAACATAGTCTCCATAGTCCACACTCATATCCCCTTAGACTATCACTGCATGTCAGTCATAAAATACTTCTTTACATCCTGGAAAAAATAAATCATATAAAGCGGTGAGATCAAATGTTCAATAAGTATATCAATATAGAGAAAGAATTCATAAATAAGAATAAATATTTGAGGAAATGTATAACTAAAATAAAATCCTTTTAAACATGAAAATCAGCATAATCTAGAAAAAATAAAATGAAATAATTCAATTTAAATATTCACATGGATATTCTACTAGTCTAATAATCACATGAAATATCAGAAACCACTTTCATAATGAAGGAATGCATAATGAATACTATCATAACCACATAGTCAAGTCCTTGTGCCAGGACTACAAAAAAGATTTTGTCAAGGCCTTATGCCATGACAGTAGTTTGTCTCATGAGACCTAAAGATGCATCGAGTAGCTATAAAGGACTCCACTCTTCACTTATTAAGTCCAATTCATTCCTTAAATAAACAGGTTTAAACATAACATAATCATTCATATTTAAACTAGCATACAAAATGTCAATAATTTCACTACAAAACATGAATGGAATAAAAATAACACATTAATAGTCAAACATATCACAAAAGCATAAATACAATATGTATGTTTTGTATCATAATAAATCAACTTCAAATAACCATAAAATCCATCAAAGGATGTTGACATAGATGAAAAAAAATTGAGAGAAATTTCTCTTTTTTTAAATCATATAAAATTCACATAATTATTAATGGAAACATTTACTAGGAAAATATTCTTATAACCTTGTAAAGAAACCTTCAATAATTTTATAATGGTGGAAAATAGCCGCACCTGCCATATATGTTTAAAAACAAATACATTCATACCTTAGTTCTATCGAAAATGTTAAAAAGGACCTTTTTTGGAAAATGACCGAAAGATTCATTTGAATACATTTTATAAAAAGTAAAACATGGATATAAATGACAATATCCCATTTTATAGTAAATAGTAAAAATGTTTTGGAATACATTTTTAGGAAACATTCATATGGATGATAACAATATCCCAGAAGATAATTACATATAAACAAAGAATTATAATGATGAGATTGTAATAATAACCCTTTCCTTGAATGGATACGATGGGAATGAATCTCATCGCGTTCGTGGAGATGGTAGTCCGTACGGACTCACGAGCAACAATATCAATTTTTTATAATAAAATAATATATAATTGGATGGTATATATTATATAATGAATCATTATAATTTTATATTTATTATTTAATTTAATCACACATCATTATCGTACCCATCCAAATAATAATATTTTTAATAACAATTATACCATGACATGGAGACAGTAAGACGTACGTAGGCACGCATGGTGACATGTCATTCAGAGGATGGATAGAATCCTGAATATGGTTGTACCATATTTATAATAACATCATAGTATATAGAATATTCTGGTGTTATTTTTTTAGAATTAAAATAAAAAATAAATAGGAAGTGTAAGATGAAAGGAACTTGAAAGAGGGTGGTGAAAACATTACCTCTTTTTCGTGTTCTTCATTTTTATTTGATCAAAAGGGATCCTTAGGTTGGATTTATGATCAAACTAAGGCCTCTAGGTTTAAGTGAGGTAAGTTTAGAGAATATTTGGTTAGGGTTTGGCCAAGCCAAATGTCTTTGAATGTGTGAATTATAGAAAGGGGGAGTGCCCTTTTATAAGAGGGGTGAGGGGCACCTTTGGAAAGGCCAAAAATATTATTTTATAATAAATTGATATTCGGTTTCTAATGGCTACAAAGAGGAATATTCAATGTTTAAGGTTGGTATAGGTCTAAAAGCACTCAACGAATAGTTTTTATATAGTTTTGGGTCACTATATTAACATTATCATTTTGATTTAACTCTTGGTTAAATAGTTTGACATTTACCATGGCTCTGTATTTTTATATTATATAGTTTATAAACATACAATATACTTCCAATTGACCCCCAAGATGTCCAATAATGATACACCAATCATTATATAAGTCATTTTTCTGATCCATAAATTTTTAAGAAGAGAATATCAATTAATAATATAATATATTTTTAAAAAACTTGTTTATGTCAATTTTGACACTATTTAATAACTGATTTTTATTAAATTCATAAAAAATTTATTAATTCGAACCAAATTCATTTTAGTAATCATAACATGGCATATTAACCAATAAAATTGGTGTATGTCATCAAAACATGAAAAATATTTTTATTTTAAAATTTATAATACATATTATTTGATTCTTTCTTTAATAAAGAAAATACCGCATCATTATTGTGTCATAAATATATTTATTTATTAAATGTCTAAAAATTCTAAATAAAATCTAATTATGTAGGAAATCTTTTTATATTTCTAATGAATATTTATAGTCCAAAATATAACATATATTACCCTATGTAAATATTGTTTTTCTAAAATACATATTCTTATGTCATTTTGAATCTACTTTATCTTAATTAATATAAATGATCATTATCACATAAAAGCTGCTCCATGGGGTTCCAAAATCGACCCTAAGATTCCCAGGGTCGGACATATATCATCCAATTGGGTTAGGATACGTTTTAGGGTAATTTAATATTGTTATAATCGTATTTTTTACCCTTATTTACCTAATTTACCTTTTAACAATCGTAAATAAAATAGTTACCAAAGTAATTATTCAAAATGTCTAAAAATAAAAGATACCTATTTACAAAATTTGGAACTCTTGATTCTTAATATGGAATCCATTTTTCTAAATTCAAAACATGGAAGTGGAAGAAATTTATATAAAATTAATTCCCGTTTTCAAAACAAAAAAGCGTGTTTTTAACAAATAATAACTAACAAACGATTGACACTTTCTTGTGTCCTGTTTAAATGTGAAATTATGTCCAATGTAAATCATTGGATAAAAAAGTAAAAATATAATCTAATTATACTTTATAGCCACTTATATTCATAAATTATCACTATTAATTATTTCAATTAAAATAATTTATTAAAATTTAGTAGTTTTCACTATTGATCAAAATATGAAAGTTATCAGAAAGTACCAAAAATTCACCCTAAGCTAATATCGATAATTCTGAATCAAAAAATGATGTCCACTTTTAATAATATAATTTATATAATTTTAAAAAGTTGTTATTACTATTAATAACATCTACTTTGATTGGTTGTAGTGTGTTTGAACCTCGAAGTTGCGTACAACACAAGCTAGTGTATTATTGGAAGAGATACGTACCATGGAAGCTTGCTGTGTTACATTCTCCCCTCTTTCAAATAATTTCATCCTCAAAATTTCTAGAATATTCCTACATAAAAAGACTCAGGTGTTTCTTCATCACAAGTTCATTGGGTTCCCACATTGCCTCTTCCATCTTATGGTTTCTCCATAGAACTTTTACCAGACGAGTTGTCCAGTATCTCAAGAATTGTTCTATGTTATCAAGAATCCTGATGGGATCATCACAATAAGATATATTGTGTTCTAGTTATACTTCCTCATGTATTATTACATGAGTTCGGTTAGGAATGTATTTTCTCAACAGTGATACGTGGAACACATCATGAACATTGGAGAGACTTGGCGGCATTACCAAATTGTATGCTACTACCCCAATTCATTTTAGAATTTCGAAAGGTCCTATGCACATGGGACTCTATTTAACATTATTACCAAAATGTATAAAAACCTTCCATGTATATACCTTCAATTAATCATTATATCCTACATGGAATTCCAAATCCTTCCATCGGTTATCAGCAAAGCTCTTCTGCCTACTTTGAGCAGCTTTGATGTGGGTTTGGATTACCGTCAACTTTTCCATTGTTTCCTCATCATGTTCTAGGCCTACATGTAATATTTCACCAACATCATCCCCATAGGTTGTTGTGTGACATCTCTTTCTGTATAACTCCTCATATGGTGCCATCCGAATACTTGAATGGAAGATATTGTTATAGGAAAATTCAAACATAGGTAAATATTGATCCCACATAGACTAAAAGTCAAGTGAGAAAGATATAAAAATGTCTTCTAAGGTTTAAATAGTCCATTATGTTTGTCCATTAGTTTGGGGGTGGTGGGAAGTGCTCAAACGATGTTCTGTATATAGGTATTTTTGAAGTCTTTTCCATAATCTTAATGTTAAACAGGGATCACGATCATAAATAATCGATAGGGATATATCATGATGTCTGACAACATCATTAATATATATACTTTCTAGAAGTTCATATTGTAGATCTTCTCATATAGCAAGAAAATTTGATGACATGGTATGATGATCAACAATGACCCATATTGCATCGTTTCATCTAGGAGTCTTTGGTAGTCTTGTTACAAAGTCCATCGTAATATTATCCCATTTCCACTCAGATAAGGGAAGAGGTTTCATGACTCCTGCAGGCTATTGCCTTCCAGCTTTCACTTGTTGCCAAACCATACATCCTGATAGAAAATCAGAAATCTTTGTCTTCATGTTTTCCCACAATAAATTTTCCTTAAAATCACTATACATTTTGGTGCTCCCATTGTGTATAGAGAAATTTGAACTATGAGCATCATCCAATAATTCCCTTTTTAGATCCGGTATATCGGGAACACAATTTTTCATCCCAAATTTTAAAATTCCTTCTTCATACACAAAGTAACTCAATATTTCATCATTCACTGCTTTAATATTCTTTTTAAATTCTTCATCATTAGTCTGAGAACTCTTATTCCTTTCTAGTAAGGATGTTTTGGAATCAATTTGAAAAATTATTGATGTTTCACCTTCCATGTTTATTACCATATCCAACTTTACTAGATCCTAGAAAATTGGATCCCTTTCCAATATCATTTTTTTCAAAAGTCCATGGTCATTTATTCTCAATGAATATTCCACCATATGTGTCTTCCACAGGAGGTAGTGTATCATGAATTCATATTCCTTGAGTAGTTCAAGACATCGCCTTTGCCTCATGTTATTTTCATTCTGTGAGAAAATATATTTCAAACTCTTGTGATCGGTATATATCTTATATTTTTCACTATAGAGATAATTTATCCATATCATCAATAAAATTATTACAGGTGCTAACACAAGATCATGAGAAGGATAGTTTTGCTCATGCATTTTTAGCTTTCTTGATGCATAGGAAATAACCATATCATTTTACATAAGGACACAACCATGTTCTATATTTGAAGCATCACTATAAATAACAAAACACATCAATAGAATGTTTTTATTAAAAATAATTTCTTTGGTAAAAACCAATTTTTCTTCCTAACCCAGGTTTCATAAAACGTTTTCATCTTTTTGTAAAAGATTTTTAAAATATGTGAGGATATTTTATTTGAGAAATGTTTTAGTTTAGTTTTAAAATCATCATTTAAATTTTTTTTGGCTTATTTTCTAATAAAAGGATTTGAAAAATATTATATGGTTGAAAAATTTATTTTCAAAATGAAAACTATATTCTACTGGGGAATATATTTAATTTTATTTTAATTTTACTTCCATTCATCTATTTCACAAAACGTTCATGTTACTTATTTTTCAAAGGTGATATTTTTTAATTATATCTTCCCCATTCTTTCTTTATATATATTATCACTGGTTCAAAATTATTTTTATGAAACTCATTTTATTTCCTTAGGTTAATTTTTTTTAATGGTATTTACATGAAAATATTTACATTTCTATGATTTAATCCATTTATGAATGAATAATGATTGTTTTTATGAGTTTTATGATGAAATTATATATCATTGTACAATATCAATTTATGAGTGAATAATTATTTTTTTTCTTGGATTTCCTTGGTCATAGAAGGATCAACAGAAATTCCATCCTTAGAGATAATATGGACAAGAAAGGAAATCTCAAGAAGTAAGAATTCACACTTTCTAAACATACTATATAATTCATGTCTTCTATGAGTCTTTAGGATAATGAAAAAGTGAATTTCATGATCTTCGTAGCTTTTGGAGTACACCAAGATATCATCAATAAATACCACTAAAAATCATCGAGATATTCCTTGAAAACTATGTTCATTAGATCCCGGAATACATAGGGTGAATTAGTCAATCCAAAGGCATTACTGTAAACTCGTAATGCCCATACCTGTTTCGAAATGAAATCTTTGGAATCTCTTCCTTCTTCACACACAACTGATGGTATCAAGATCAAAGGTCAATCCTAGAAATTTATTGATCTCCATGAATTTGGTCAAATAAATAATCAATATGAGGTAGGGGATACTTTTTCATTGTTGTTATTTCATTGATTTCACTGTAGTCGATACATAACCTCATAGATCCATCTTTCATCTTAACAAAACGAATAAGGGATCCCCATGGAGAAACACTAGGGAGAATAAATCCCTTATTACTTAATTCATCTAGTTGTTTCTTTAGTTCAACAAATTCATTAGAGGCCAGTCTATTAGGGGTCTTCGATAGAGGACATTAAACATGAATTAAATCAATGGGAAACTCAATTTCTTTTTCTAGAGGATGTCCATGTAAATCTTCCAGAAACACATCTACATATTCTATCACAATAGGTACATCCTCTATTTGATCATTAATTTCCTCACTCATAGATATTTCATTATCTTCCTCCCCATTAATCAAATTTAGTTGAGCTACTGGGGGTGGATCTAGATAAGAATCGGCTGGTGACAATTCTGCTCTAAAGATAAGGTGTCATTTATCATCATTATCAAAAATCGTAACCTCCTTCTTCTGAAAATAAATATTCCCACCATGGTCTGAAAGCCAATCCTTTCATAGGATTATATCAAAATTAAATCATGGGTATGATGATGAGATCAGCAGATAAAGAAAACTTATGTGCTCTAATGGTTACTGATTCACAAAAAATTATTGCATTGATACATATGTTAGGAGGTTTGACTGACAACTCCCTTGTTAAATAAAATTAGAAACATCAAATTTTCCTAGAAATCCGGGATGATATGAATCAATGTGATTATTCATAATCAAATAATGCTTTTGCTAAACTTGAGGAAAACATTAAATTAACCACCACCACGTCTTTCGGAGCTTCTATCTTAGCAGTAGTGATAATATAAGCATGGCATAGATCTCTTGGCCTTTTATGCGGTATCTTCCTTCGATTCTCAGGAAATTCATTTGCATAATGTCCCATCTCCCTGCAATTATAGCATTGAACATCGGTAGCTTCTTTATTAACCTTGTAATCATGAGCATGGTGGCCTTTTTCACTACACTTGTAACAGAATCCCATTACCTTCATGCAAGTACCATGGTGTTTCTTCCCATATTTACTATATGATGGGTATTCAAATTTTCCTTTCATCCCCTTATTTCCATTACTATAGTGATCAGAAGATCTCTTCTTCTCTGGCATTGCTTTAAATTCACAAGACATAGAGAATTTTTTTTTCTTTCTTGATAGGAAATGAGACCATATCTTCCTATGACGAAAAGGATAGTGAGACTAATTCTTGATGGAGAAATGGTTTTAATACATCAGAGAAACAATCAATCTTACTCCTTCGGTTACATATATAATTTACATCATTCCTTGATAACCTTGTAATGTTAGCCTCATACTTGGCGACATTCTCATCCTCCTTTTGTCTCAAACTGAGAAATTTCCCATCCATACATCCTTGATGGTCACGAGGAATGTATTTTTCTAAGAAAATATCTTTGAACTTAATCTATTCCATTTTTTATACTTCATCTTCCCCCTTTTTGTTTTGAATTAGTGACCACTATTGGTCAGCATCTCTAGTGAGGCGTTAAACTGACATGATAGCATTTTCCCTTTCCATACTCCCCAAGGCATGTAATATTTTCTCTATGGAATGTATCCATTGCTCGGATATGATTGAATTTTTACTCCCATTGAATTTTCGTGGTTCTTTTCTCATGATGCGATCTAACATTGATCCTCCATGTTGTGGATCTGGGTGATCCATACAGGTAAGGTTATTTTCCATAACATGATTCAGTTGTCCTAGTATGGTGATTAGCTGATCAGTACCAGTTACATCACTAGCTCCACTATAACTATCATGAGTAGGAGGGAAATACCTACATTGATTTCATGCATTGATATGGTTTCCATTTCTTCCACTAGGTTCCATTTGTAAAAAATGGCATACACTAGATTAGTTTACAAATCGCAATACATAATTCCAATCTTGTAAAACACTTAAAATGAATTGAACAGTTTAGGGATATAATCCATAATTATAAAAATGTTTTCTTTGAGGAAGTATATACTCATAATCCTTCCACAACGGTTTGTAATGTAAATGATAATTATCATAAGCATATCCCCTGGGAGTGTTGTATTCAAGAGTGCAGTAAGGCCCGTTGTCGTGCACCAGTTCCCGTTCAAGTCTAGCTCAAAGCAGTGTTTTTGGGTTTTACACCTAGGTACATTTGTTCCAGAGCATCTGTTACCTAAACATATCCAGAAAGGGATATATTTCTTGGAAAAACACAAATTCTATAAAATACAAAAATTCTAGGAAGTTCTTATATACTAATCCTCAAAGTCCATCTTAGGTTTATGTTCATTAAACAGAGTTTATCTAAATCTAGCTTACATTGATTGTACTAAAATTCCCCTGATACCAACTATAACACCCCAACCCCAGTTACCCAGAGTCAGTGTATTAATACATAACATAATCATGATCACAAAAGTCTATGTATCGAAAGAACAGTTAGTTTACTACCCTTAGAAACACTAGATACATTAATAAGTCTTATATTATATAATAAAGTGAAAAAATACAATGACATAGTATCCATAGTCCCACTCATATCCCCTCAGACTATCCCTACATTTCAGTCATAAAATACTTCTTCTCGTCCTGGAAAAAATGAAACATATAAATGGGTGAGCTCAGATGCTCAGTAAGGATAATAATATAGCAGAAGCTTTCATAAATGAGAATAAACATTTGAGGAAATGTATAAATAAAACAAAAGACTTTTAAACATCAACTTCAGCATAATATGGAAATAATAAAATGAAGTAATTCTATTTACTTATTCACATGGATATTCTAATAGTCTAATAATCACATGAAATATCAACAACCACCTTCATAATGAATGAATTCATAATTCCATACTATCAGAACCACATAGTCAAGGCGTTGTTCCAAGACTACAAAAAATATTTTGTAAAGGCCGTGTTACAAGACACTAGTTTCTCTAATTATACATACCGATAAATCAAGGAGATATAGTGGGCTCCACCATTCACTTATTAAGTCCAATGCATTCCTCATATGAACATGTTTAAACATATAATAAACATTCATATTAAAACTAGCATACGAAATGTCAATACTTTCTCTATAATCCATTAATGGTATTAAAATAACACACCCATAGTCAAACATATCACAAATCATTCAATACAATATGGATGTTTTGTGCATAATAAATCAACATCAAATATGATTAAAATCCATTAAAGGACGTTGACATAGATGAAAACAAAACTATTTGAGAGAAATATGACCTTTTTTAAAATCATTTAAATGTCACATAATTATAAAAGGGAACATTTACATTGAAATGATTCTTATAAGCATGTAAGTTAAGCTTCTACGATTTTATAATCGCAGAAAATAGCCACACCAACCGTATATGTTAAAAAAATACATTATTACCTTAATTTTGTCGAAAAGGTTAAAAAGGACCTTGTTTGGAAAATGACAAAAAAATTCCTTTCAAACCATTTAATAAAAAGTAAATCAAGGGTATATGTGATTTTAATCGATATTATAGTAAATATTTAATTTTTTTGAAATAAATATTTATGAATCATGGATGTGGATGATAAAGATGTCCTAGTACATAATTACGTATAAACAGACATCGGATAATGAAGAGATTATAGAATTAATGCTTATCTTATACTTTTCCTTGGTCGAGGGTAGTTTAACCTCCGGTATAATGGTGAAATGATTTTTATTAAATTATACAATAATCATATAAATTAATTTCATATCATATATGACCTTTTAACATGGATTTTTTAATAATATTATAGTATTGTCATCGTTTTGAGTGTTAACTTACTCATTTTATTTTATATGTTTTGTTACAAAAGTCATGTTTGAAATGGATAGGTTGTATCTTATTCATATATAGAATGATATATAGTCTTTAAAAATTATTTTTAATCATAAAATGAGAATTATACTTGATTGGATACGATGGGGAATGAATCTAATTGCGTTCGTGGAGACGGTAGTCCGTCCATAAGAACGAGCAACAATATCAATCTTTTGATATTAAAATAATATATAATTGGATTCTATATCATATATAAAGAATCATTATAATTTTATATTTATTTTACACTTTAATTACAAATCATTATCATACCCATCCAAATAATATTGTTTTGAATAACAATTACACCACGACAAGGAGACGGTAAGTCGTACGTACGCACGTATGGTGACATGTCATTCGAAGGATTGATAGAATAATGAATATAGTTGAACCATATTAATAATAACATAACATTATATATTAAATAATGGAGGTATTATGTTAGAATGGAAATTACAAAGAAAGAAGAAGTGGAAGAAGAAAGGAACTTGAAAGAGGGTGGTGAAAACATTACCTCTTCTTCTGGTTCTTCCTTTAGATTTGGTCAAAAGGGCTACTTAAGTTGGCTTTCTGATCAAAATAAGGCATCTAGGATGAATTTAGGGAATTTGAGGGAATATTTGGGCAGGTTTTGGCTGATAAAAAACAATTAATGGTGTGAATTAGAGAGAAGGGGGAGTTCCCTTTTATAAGAGGGGCGAGGGGCACCTTTGGAAAATCTAGAAATATTATTTCATAATAAATTCATATTACGATTTTAATGGTTCCAAAGTGTATTATTTAAATTTTACATTAGGTATAGGTCGAAAACCACTCAACCAATAGGTTTTATATAGGTTTGTGTCACTATATTTACTTTGTCATTTTTATTTAACTCTTAGTTAAATAGTTTGACATTTACTATATCTCTTTGTATTGTTATATTATATAGTTAATAAACATACTATATACTTTCATAATACCACCAAGTGGACGATTAATGATTCAAATATAATTATATATGTCATTTAGATGAACCTTATATTTTTTGGAATATAATATCAATTAATAATATAATATTTGTTTTAAAAACTCCTTTATGTCAATTTTGACACTATTTAATAATTTATTTTTGTTAAATTTTTAACAACTTTATTAATTTTAAAAAAATTCATTTCAGTAATCCTCACATGTCATATTATCCAATAAAATTTTTGGATTTCATCAAAACATTGAAATTATATTTATTTTAACATTTATAATACCAAATATTTTAATCTTTCATTAATAAGGAAAATAGTGCATCATTATTGTGTCATAAATAAATTTAATTATTACTGTATAAAAATTATAAATAAAATCCCACTATGTATGAAATCTATTTATATTTCTAATTAATATTTATAGTCTAATAGATAAGATAATTAACGATACGTAAAAATTGTTTTACTAAAAGATATTTTCTTACGTTATTTTTGTATTTACTTTAACTTAATTAATATACAGTGTCATTATCACTTACAAGAGGCTCTATGGGTTTCCAAAATCAAGCCATAGATGCCAATGGTTGGACATGTATCAAACAATAGGGTTAGGACTTGTTTTAGGGTAATTTAATATTATTATAATATTATTTTTTAACCCTTATTTACCGGATTTACCCTTTAACCACGATAAATAAAATATTTACCGAAGTAATTATTCATAATGAATAAAAATAAAAGTTACCTATGTACACAATTTAGAACTCCTAATTCCAAATATGGAATCCATTTTTCTAAATTCAAAACACAGAAGTTTTGGAAATTAATTTCAAATTAATTACCGTTATCTAAACAAAAGGCGTTCTTTTAACAATTAATAACTACCAAAAGATTGACACTTTCTTATGTCGAGTCTAAATGTGAAATTCTGTCCAATGAACAAAAATAGATTAATAGATATAAATATAATCTAATTATACATTAAAACCACTCAAATTCATAATTAATCACTATTAATTATTTCGATTAAAAAAGATGTTCTATATTAAAATTTAGTAATTATCACTATTCATAAAAATATGATAGTTATCATAAAATTACCAAAACATCACCATAAACAAATATCAATATTCGGAATCCAAAACTGAAGTAAAATTTGAATAATAAAATTCATAAAATTTCAAAAATTTGGTATTACTATTCATAACAGTTACTTTGATAGGTTGTGGTGCGTGTTAGAACCTTAAAGTTGCGTACAACACACGCTACTGTATTATTCAAAGAGAATCATACTGTGGAAGCTTGGGTTGTTACACCTAATATGGGTGATCTATAGTTTAGGTATCTCAGGTATGATCTAGTTATCATAGGGAGGTGTATTGATATACAAGCTACTGTAGAGGATATCTCACATGACAATGTCTAACCCATCGAGATACTAACATGGAGGTAGTGGATGGACCACCGAGGTGGAGGCAACGAGTGGATAGAGAAAAACTACTAGGAAATAGAATTGGTAGAGTATTATGGAGGGGAAAAAGTGGTGTAATATGGTTTGAAATACAACCACCACCACCCACATGAGTTCCATGCCGGGCTAAGGTAGAGAGAGGATAGGGGTGGGGGCAGGTACATGTTGTCAAGGCGTCTGACCTAGGGACTCCACAGATGATCCATGTTTTGATTTGTTTCTTCTCTACCATTGCATCAATACTATTAGACACATTTTACAGTTATTCATTCCACACCATAGATCTTGTTCGAGGCATTGAGATACTAGTATAACCATTTACATTTCTGGTACACTTCAAGACTCTTAAGGGGCGATTCTAGATGATCACATACCATTTATGATAGTGTGATCCTACTCTTAGAGGAAAGAGTTTTTGTTGGAAAATCTTGGTGAAACTGTCTAGGCCATATCAAGTCATTCTCAGTTTGGATAGGCTATCTTTATTCCATGTCTTGATTGACTATTTTAGGTGATGACTGTGGTGTATCTGTAGAGATGAGGTGAGGATTTCATTTGAGGTTTATAAGGAATCAAATGAATCATAGGGTGGGATCATGCATAGGAGGGTGCCACTGATCACTATTGAGTTGTCTTTCCTTTCCATTAGATGAACTGATGTTACGAGATTTCAGTTCTTAATAGTAGTTGAGGAGTTCAAGGGTGTCTTTAAAGAAAATATTCTAGGAGTACCTCTCTACTAAGAGATCAACATAATCGTATAGTTACACCTTGCGATGGCACCGATATCAGTACCGTCATATTGGAAGTCTCCCTTAGAGCTTCACAAGATGAGGGTTCAGTTTTAGGATTTTCATATGACGGTCTTTGTGAGACCTAGTGTTTCACAGAAGGAATGCAAAATTTTATATTCCTGTATGGTATACAAGATTGGGTTGTTCATGGATTATTGTTTCTTAAAACAATTGAAGATAAATAACATGTATCAACTACCGTGGATCGATGACCACATTGACTAGTTAAAAGGGGCATAATGGTTATATAAGGATGACATTCGATTAGGATATCACCATCTATGAGTATGGGATGAGGATATACCAAAGATTGATTTTAGATTATGTGACGATCAATATGATTACTTGGTTATTCCTATTGTCATGATGACCACCACAATAGTGTTCATTGTCCTCAAGAACTATATTTTATATCCATCATAGAAAATATTATTGATATCTTCATAGATTACATGACTGTGTTGTCATCGTATGAGGAGGAGCACACATCAGGCTTACAGATAGTTCTAGAAGTACTCTAATAGAACCAACTTAATGGAAGTCTCATGAAGATCTAGTTTCTGATTCGGGAGGTATAATTTCTGATACATGTTATCTCAGTAGATGGAGTAGTAGTAGACCCGACCAAGGTTTATTTTGTGTAAACATGGGATCCAAAATAGAGAGTGAGAGAGGTACGACGCTTCTGTGGACTATCAGGAAATTTCTGGAGATTCAAACCTGATATCTCCAAAATATCATCATTGATTACATCTTGGACTAGAAAGGGGTAGTCAATCATATGTATGAGCATGTGTCAAAGTGTTATTGATTAGTTATGTTAGAGTTTGATGAGTTCCACAATCATGAGATTTCATGAGGAGGGCATCAATTATGTAGTGTTCTGTTATGTATTAGGGACCAAACTATGTTGTGTCATGATGTAGAGAAATTTATTGATTGCCTATGGTTCCGTCCAGTTGAGGCCCAATGAGAAGAACATTGTGACCCATTATCTTTAGTTGGCAGTGGTAGTCATTATAGTTAAGTTGGGATGACACCATCGAATAGGAGAGTGGTTTATTTTCTACTCCAATCATAAGTGTCTCATGTATATATTCTCACAGATTGATCTTACCCTGAGATAGAGGTGATGGATTGAGTTTTTTCAGGACTAGGACATTGATATCATATATTCCCCAGTAAAAGTCCTACTACCCATCTTTTGAATGAATCATTAAATCAATTGGCCTTATTATAGCTTTCCATTGTGAATTATGATTATACAGGTTTCCTCTAATATATGGTTGTCCCCATCCACTATTACAACAATTATGGGAGTCACATGATGGAAACATTGAATGTGATACCATAAATGCTTAGAATTCCACAGGGCATGCACCTTACAGATATCCACATGGATGGGAGCACATTGTTTTATATAGGATTCATAGTTCTATCGGTAGAATTGCTGGAGGAATTTCTATGTGTATTTCATAAATCCCATTTGTGGTACATCCTAGAGTGAATAAAATGTACCAAGACCTCCTTTTTCAGTTTTGGTGGACAAGGATGAAGAATTAAGTGGCAGAGCTCATTTCATGTTGCCTTATGATCTATCTGTTCAAGGCCGATCCCTAGGTTCTGGTAGGTTTATCTCACGCTAGAAGTTCCCGAATGATAGTGGGATAGAATATATATGGATTCAATATGGGTTTACCATGTATACATAGTTAACAAAATTCCATCTAGGTGATTATTGAACAACTCACCAAGTCCGACCACTTCCTAACTATCTGAGAGTAGAGCTCAATATAGTGATTTTTACACCTCTATGTATAGGAGATAATATGACTTCATAGAGTCCCATTAATGATTGTTTCATATCATGATGATCATTTCACATCCCAGTTTTGGGAGGGATTTCACGAGGTATTTAGGACTCATTTATTCATGAGCACAACATTTCATCCCTAGATGGATGTCTAGACATAGAGAACAATTCAGGTTTTGAATGAAATGATGTGAGATTAAATGTTGGACTTCTATCGTAACCGGGAGGACCACCTTACATTTTTTTGGAGATTGCATAAAACAATATGTACAAGTCCACTATTATTATGGAATCATTCGATGTTGTTTATGGGTGAACCTAACAGTCAGTACATTTATGGAATGTCCAAGGAGATTCCACACTGTTGTGCTTGAAATTGGTGTGACCTACTACCAATACAGTGCAGGTCATCTGAGAGAGGATGAAGACTACATGATGATGGAATAAGTCATATGTTGATAGATAGCAGGGACCTTTATAGATCTATTTAGGAGACCATTTCATCCTTTTGGTCTCACCTCGACAAAGGTTGTGGATATTTGTATGGGTGGAAAGTTATCTCCAAGATTCAATGACACTTTTTAGATACTTTATAGAGTTGGTGAGGTGGATTACCACCTAACTCAATTGTCATTGTTTCATTGAGTTTGTGATATCTACCATGTGCCGCAATTGATTAGGTATGTGCATTACACATCCCACATCATAAAATGGGGAGAGATTTAAATTGATGATGGAGAGAACATTGCTGAGTACCTAGAGGAGATCAAGGATCGGAAGGATATGTTCCTTCATGGGTGTGAGATTCACTTAGTGCATGTCTAGTGGAAGCATAGGAATCTCCAGGAGCGCATGAGGTAGCAGTATGCTCATATTCATATGTAGTACCCACACCTTTTTTTAAGACATTTTTTTAGCTTTTTGGGGATGTATATCCCTAAGTCAAGTATAATTTAATGTCCTAGATTCTATGTGTATAATTTTAAAATATTTTATGGAATAGATTCATGATACGACGTTTAGGAAACATGCAATCCAGATGGCCTAGATTCCAAAAAAATAAGTTTGAAATAAATTAGTCCATAAATATAACATGTGAAAAGTTTTCTATAAAATGATGAATTATATTTAAACAGGCTCTCATATCAAAAATATTATAATACCTTTTTGTCCAGAGCATCAACTTTACCTTAAGTGTTTTTTAAAATCCCTGGTGTGGCTCATCTATGAATTTAATTTTTTTGTTTTCTTAAATAAATAGAATAAATTATTTATTTATATTATTTCATGTTATGGTTATGCAACAATGAATTTTTTATTTTTAATAAAAAGTTTGGAAAATACATAGGTTTAGAATTTATAATCAAAGAGGAATCCCTAGAGACAATGTAAAGAATACCTCAAGGAGAAACATCTCAATGAATAGTGGAGAAAAATTGCCTCATGGATCATTTCATTAGTAGGTTGTATGATCTCATCAATGAAGACGACACGATCATCACCCATCATCGATTGATCCAAACCCAGAGGTAGGGAGTGCGATTTTTCTTTACATATTTCTAGTCATTTTATTCAATGTTGAATGTTGATCAACCAACAAACAGGTTGACCTATGTTTTATATGATCTTATAGTATGAGTGATTATGGGTTTGATTCTATGTGTGGATTCTTTTTCAGTTTACTTTCTTGATCCATCGAATGGGAGATGACCATGGCCTTAACAAAAAACATCTATAGTTTGTTCCTCATATATTTTTCTCTATGATTTCACCCCTTATTATTCCGAATTGTTCTTCTTTATTTCTGGGGATATAAATGAATAATTTTTGACATTTGTTTCACAACACAGTGTTATGAAATTTTAGATTGAATATCATGATGAACTAGGGGTAGTGCGACAATGATAGTGATGGGAGGATTGATGTATTCCAGAAGATATATTTCATCGGGCATTATTCATGCAGATGATCCAAATTGGTTTTCAAAGCCAATACCTATCCCAAAACATACCAAATCAATGTTGAAATGGAGAGACACTACTGGAAATTAATTTTAGATGTGAACCGATCATCAGATCGAACAACATAAGATCAACAATATCATTCGAGGAAGAAAATAGATTTTGAAAATTTTCATTGAACAGGGGATGTATCATGGAATATAAGACGTGTAGGACCAGTCTGGTAGTAGCTAGGTTTGCTAGAGGTAGTGAGGTCAAACACAATATATGACAGTCAACACAAGACACACAATTCCTTACTCGAAACTCGCCATGTATATTAGTGGATACATGGAAACATGATGGAGTACACGATATGTACTCCACCGCACTACAATACCCTAACTTCATACAAGGGATACCTCATGGTACTAGTACATGGGTTGGTCAACATGGGATGAATTCCATTATTGGTACATGAACATAATACATAGAGAAGACACATTATTGTCAAAGATAGCATGTATGCCTTTAATCACTTCATTTAGACATTATAATACATGACATGTCTTTATGACATGGGTCGTTGAACATGGGCATTAACAACCTCCCAGGGTAGTGACTGAGTTTACTGATATCTATGTGGCAAGTTAGAAATATTTCATGGTCAGTGTCCTCGACCACCAATTGTGTACCGAGTGTTCATAATTATAGGGAATAAGAAGAGGTTCTTTAGGAACCCATGACATTTGGGCATGGGTTGAGGGATGAAAAAGATTTTGTGTATATGGATGGGGTTGGTTACACCATAGCAAGTAGGCAGTTGGACCTCGATTGGTCGTACTGGATGAGTTGTTGGAAGTGGTAATCTAGGGAGATGGCTATAATATCTAATGATTAGTGAAGTTTTCAGATATTAAACTGAGGATGATGGTAAATGGGAAGCCCATTTTCATACATTCTAGCCTACAATAGGAGGTGGCATGTCTAGACTATTGATTTTTTGAGGGATAGTCTATATAGCGTACATGCTTTATAGTCCTCCATTTGATATAGACATGTCACATTATATTACTTTTTCATAGTTTTGGTTGATTTTTGTTTTGATATGGAGTGTATAAATGGTTTAATTTTAATTCATACTCCTTTAATAGTACATATAGAAAATATTTGGCAGTGTAGGGGGTGTAATCTCAAGTATGGTGGGTAAAATTTTCTTTGGATTTATTCATGCTTGAGAGTTATTGTTTTGATTTTATTTTGATAATGGATTGGTTAGTGTTGTACCGTTATCTTTTTTATTGTTCCCATCTGTGGGTAACATTCACGTCTCCTGGTGAGGCATTATTTCTATTGATGTGAATGGGATGTTCAGTCTAGCTGTGGTGGTACAATTTTTCAACAGTTTTCTTAACAAACATCTCATGTGTCTTGTTATATGCCTGATGATAGGGGATCAGAGCAGTATTCCTTCCCTCCTAAGGCTGATCAGTACATATATGTATATCTCAAGGCTATATTTGGGATTTAACCTGATTGATATGTTGAGTTCATAATAGATTTTCTTCACCATATAGAACAATTCTCCCATAGAATATATATAATGACACTGGAAGAACATTAGGAGAATAAAACACAATTTGAATTAACTAGATAAAAAGGGTTTTTCATCGAATTTGGTCACATTGGGGATATTTACTGCTATTTTCCAATAAGGATGACATATTATTTCATCAATGTGTTGATTTTATGATGCATAATTAGATTCTAGTTAAGAATATACACCCTCTTTCTTGAATTGATGACATTTTTGACCAATTGAAAAATTCTTCAACAGTATTAAAATTATATATTAGGATTGGGTATCACAATATGTTGGTGATTCCTTCGAATGTACTGTGGATTTCCTTCAAGAGAAAGAATGGATTTAATGAGTTTTTCATGATACCATTTGTGTTGACCATAATGCATTAAAGTTTATCACCATAATGAATCAAATATTTTTCTTATATCTAGACTACGTTGTATCTTCCTTTTTTGAATAAATATTATTGTACTATAAAACACATAACGATGATGGAAAACATATTGTCCTTATCCTGAGTAAAATAAGAGGGTAAATTCAATATGCCATGCAATCAATGAGTCCTTTTGGATTTAGAGGGAGCATTTTTTTTGTTACATTATCTCTAAAGAAATATTTTCTATAGACTCAATTAATGTGAAGGAATTTGTGTCTTAGGAGTATTCCAACAATTTCATTGATGTTTGACATATTATGAGATTTACTAGATATTAATGTAGGTTTATTAAGGATTTTTCTCATATTGATGCACTACTAACATTCTTTAACTAGAAAGGTATGAATTTTGAGTGGTCTAGTTTTTGTGTGGATTTTATTACGGAATTAAATAGGATGTCGAGTACAACACCATTTTTTACCATAAATGATCTCTGTATGAATTATATCATGTTTTATAATGCGTATGATGTGGGTCATAGAAAAGTATTGAAATAGGACAATCAGGTTGCAGCATAAGGGTCACTATAGTTGAGTCCTCAAGAATGAATTATCCCTCTCCGGATGTTGAGGTGGAGATAGTGGTATATTCGATGAAGTGTTTGTGGAACAACTTGTTGGGGAGACATATTTTGTTTATACTGATCCTATGATCATTAAATACATTTTATTTTAGTATGAATCGATTCATTGGTGGTAAAGGTGGGTTTATTACATGCAGTTATTCAATTTTGAGTATTTTTACACACCATGGAAGGGAAATATTATTTCATATGATTTGAGCCTAATGACTCGATATCTGACCGTTCAAGTATCCATTTTTTTGAGTGGAGTATAATGATGTTGTTTGCTGAGATTCACATATTGGTGTATAATTTCCAAGGGAATATAAAACTTGATTTATTTGTTACATGTGTCTTTCCTTATGAGATGAATCAAGGAAAACAACAAGAGTATTAAGAATGTTTAAAATTAATGGAATTTCTTCTTACTGGGTGTCACATTTTAGATGGATCATTCGTAATGATGGGGTTATTTATGTTTGTGGAAAATTTTTCATGCCAATATGTTTGTTGGAAGAGTTGATGCATAAGATTCATTCCTGGAAATGGGAAGTGCATCATATCCTAAACAAAATTTATTGTGATATATGCGGGCAATATTATTGGAATGGAATAAAGAATGAGGTTATAGGATTTTTGGCATGATTCCTTACCTTCCAGCAGGTTAAGGTCAAACATCAGTGGGTGAATTGGTTTTTACAACCATTTCCAATTTTGGAATTTATGTGAGTTGAAATAAATAAGAATTTTATAGTGGGTCTTACAAGGACACCTCATACTAATGATGTGATATTTGTAATTGTGGTTTAGTTGCCTAAAGTGGATCATTTGTTTCTAATTGATCATACATTCATTGTGGAACAAATGGATGAGTTATATTTTTTGGAGATAATACTATTTCATGAGGTTTTTTTCATAGTTTCACATCATGATATGAATTATAAATTGTTCTATTAAATGTATTTATATTACGTGCATGGAAGCTAGGAATATTTGAGCATGATGTTAAATGAACAGATAGGCAGGAAGTCATAACATGCCATTTAGGTATGACATGACATGTTGAGGTCTTGAGTCATAGATTTGTTGGATAATGGGTGTAGAAATGGGCAATTTTAGAGTATTCCTACAATAATAGTTTCCATGGATTGATAAAAATAACACCATATGTGTATGCCAATGGTAAACTGTATATGTATATATATATTATGTGGGATGGAATATGGAAAATTAATGTTTTCTAGATCGAGTCTCATGTAGGAAAATGTGGATAAGATCATTTTGAATCAAAAATGAATATCTATGACTCAGAGCCAGTAGATTTCATATGTTGATTGGTTTCATAGACCCTTTGAGTTATTGATTGTTGTTTGTGTCTTTCATCGGGCGTTTCCAAGGTTGGGTCAAAATCGAATTTGGAAACATGGTCACTTGAAACATAGGTATATGGAGTTATTTGATATTGTGTCGACTATTATAATTGTGTTATACCGATACGATTTTCCACAGTGTTATAGTGTCATGCATGATTTATTTCATGTGTCAGAGAACCAACCGTATCAACCTAACCCATTTCATGTAATTGATGTCGACTATGCAGATATTGAGCATAATTTATACTTTTAAGAGTATTTTTTTCATATTGTGGATCATAGTGATAATGTATTATAGGGATTGTTTGCTAATTTAGTTCAAGTTATTAGGAATAATTGTAACATTCCTGAAGAAACATGGGAAATGAAGATGGATGTTTTGGTCCTAAGGCCTAATAATGTTTTTATGGAAACACCTTGATGCCTTGAATTATGGGATAAAGGATGATCTATTGTATGGTAGGTAGGATTCAATATCCCGCAATTCATAGAGGTATTTACTACATTATTTTTTTCTATTTAAATCCCTTAAACATTTCTAATTAAGTGTTTAACAGGTGAAATTGGAATCCCAGTGGTATTCTTGGGGCTCGAGATTTGAAAGAATGAGAAATCAGACCATCCAGTGTAGGTTGCATGGTTGGCGCATGTTTTTTTAAATCATGTGGGGTTCCCTACGAAATCATACAACATGAACCCACCTTGATAGTGGCATTACACAAGTTTAGTTCACAGTATGTTAAACCATGTAGGGTACCCAAGAATGATATGTGGATTGAATCCACTTGGATCGCGGTGCTTTACAAGGTTGGTGCATGATTTGTCAGACCGTATAGAATTCCTAGGAAACAATTTGACATGAACGCAACATGGATATAGTTAGGTGCACTGTTGGTGCATAGTTTTGAAAACAATGTGGCCAAACTGTTTTCCCCATTAAAAAGTGGAAATATACCAGACTTCCGATAAATATTTTTATAATATCAATCCATTTTCCTCCCCATTATTCCTCCTGATAACCATGTGGTAAACCTAAACCCCAAATCTTCCAACTTTCGGTTATCCTTTCATTTCATTCCACATAGTGTCTATTTTGGTTCATATTGAAGCTCAAGGTATCTCTAAATCTCCACATATTTCTCTTTTCAGGATTTGGTCATGTAATATTTCTCTTCTACATCTTACTCAAAAGAACCCTCTTATGAGGTGGATACATGGTTGGTGATTCAAAGGGTGTTTGAATCCGGATATGAGGTTAAGGTTATGGGTGTTTTCATCATTGTATTTGAGGTAGGTGGTGTACATGTTATATCCCATAGTCATTAATATGATTTATAAATGGGTGGTTGTTTTATGTTTTATCCATTATTGTGAAATTATTTCTTTAGTATGATTTGGTAAAATGGTATACTAAATGATGATTTGAGTCCCTCATAATCCCCATGGTGTGCATTTAATTCTACTAGACCAAATAGGAAAACCACTCGGGTGATGAAATGATCGAATACATGGAAAATGAAAAGGATAATCTTGTATTTGGTTAGTGATGTGGAAGGTCCTAAGAAAAACATGTTAGTATGTTAGTTTTAAAAAATATGAAATGAAGTTTTATGTCTATACCATGAATGTAATAAGTTATGTTTTGGCATGGCATGGAAATGAATGATATTAATTCATATGATTATGGAATTGACTTGTGGAAGTGTAATGGAAATACTTGAATGGATTAAAGAATATAAATTACTAATATATGTAAATTGGATAAGGTAATGGAATTAATAATTATTCATAAGGGTTAATACAAAAGGAATAGAAATGGTTTAAATAGAATATGAAATTTAAATGGTATGTGTGATAATGGGTTAATGATTAATGTTGATAAACATGTTGAATGATTAATGAAATGTAAATGTCATGTTTGTTGTTTTTTATGTATTGTGATATGGAATATATGGTAAATTGGTTAATTAGAATATGCACATGGATTTTTGATCTGCGATAATAGACTGAGGCTTCACCCACATGTTGGCATGGACTAACGCTCTGACCCACCCATATAATGTCTGAGTTAGGGTGCTAGAGTAATAGTCAAGGCCTAAATGGTTGTATTATATGAAACTAAATAAATATATGCCAAAATATTTATGTAATTTAAATGATTATGAAATGGTTTTCCCAATTGAGATTGGGAACATGACTTTTTTCCATATTCTTGTTAATTTATTAGCATGGGATGTTGTGTAAATAATTTAAATTCCTAACACATGAAACAAAGAAAGAAATTGTATAATGTATATATAGTTAAGTAACTAATTTTGTGTTTTATTTTGTTTATATTTTCATTTATTTATTACTTGCATTAACTTTCAAATTAGACTAGATATTTTGTAGAGAATGTTTGTGGTAGAATGTTGATTTTCTACTCACACATTGCTCGAGAGCCATTTGGTACCCTATAATATTCAATGGATGTAGGTAAATAAAATGGAAAATGGTGCTATTTTTGGGAATTGATTTTGGGCATGGGACATTCATGGATGAGGTTCAAGTATTCAATTATGGACCCATGTGGTAGTTTAACTAGTTGTATTTATTTTGATTTTTTATTCAATTTGGCACTGTAATAATGACATGGAATATTTACTAGTTTAGTTTTATCTTGTTACCTATTTGTGAAAATGGGTTGTAATGGATGTTATGGATAATTGTATATTGGTTTCTTTATTTTATTTTTTTCTACTGTGTAATACTCTATTAAAGAGGTTATCGTCTCCCCACATGATACTTTAGACCATCACGACTAGTTGACAACCTCAGGCATATGAGGTGGTGTGCCTGAAGTCATGTGACAACTTGACACAAAGCACCAGTTTAGTGTTTTCAGAGTTGGGGATGTTATAATAATAACCTGTGGGACATGGAATGATTCCTCAAAATCCATCAATGATAAATTAATAAATGAGTTTGGCACATGAACTATAGATATTAAATACCAATTGTGTGACTATTTGATAATTTAATTTTGGGACATCGATTCAGCTTCAAATTCTCAGATGATGCTATATTTAAAATCTAAGCCTAAAAGATGGTGGTAGAATATCGTTCCAATTTGTCTCAATGTAAATTGATATGAAATGATAATTGATAACCATGGAATTGTTATATGATTCATACCCTAACATTGGACAAAGAATTATTATTTTTTGTTTCATTAGGAACACGAGGGGGGTTTAATTACATTAAATAAATAATAATATAATATTTTTACATTTCTTACAATATTGCTTTTATGTTATTATTTTATATAATGTTTGATACATTTTTATTGATTGGATATGATTTTAGATAATTTTGGTGGTGGCCTACTAATTTGTACTCACACCCTACTTGGGATGCATGATCGATACCTAAATAGACTCAATGTTTTTAACAACAGACAAGGGAATGATTCATATGTTAGATGGATGAATTGGGATGGGGCATGCATGTAGGAATCATGTGTGATTAAGAAACCATTTTGGAGTTTTTAGTGTCTTTATTTATTTTTCATTTTTCTATATTAACAGTTGACACGTATTTGGAATGATATTTTATTTTCTTAGTTTTGGATATTTTATTTCATGTTTTGGTAATCATTTGATACTGGTTAGGTCTATTTATTGGTTATATTATAGTTTTATTCTTATTATTCTCCACTATTGTGATACCTTGATAAAGAGGGAATATTCATTACATAATATATATTAGACCCTCACAACTAGTTGTAATCCACTAGAATTTGGGGATGTGCTCCTGAGGTCATGTTATCAACCGGATTTTGGTTTTAGTGTGTGGAATCTAGGACCAGATGTTACATGTTATAACACTTGATACTCCTTCAAGGATACAATCAGCGAGTTTACACTAATGTTAGTATTAACCATTAATGTAGGTGGGTCTCACTACATATTGGACCTCTTCTTACTTAAAATTATAGGGGTTTATATCATTCATTATAATATCGCATCGTTATAATGTTGGGGTTTTTTTTCAGAATGGTTAATGGTTTCTCCCAATGATTCGAGATAGGCCATTAAATCATGGTCTAGGTGGGATGATATCCCATATTTCTAGCTTAAATATCATTAATCATTGATCACATCATTCATATTCCCCTCTAGTGGTAGATGTTTTCGAATAAATTTTCCCTAATGACGTTTAAGGACTACCTTTTTTGAGAAATGTAATATTATCCATAGATCTTGTTATAGGTGATGCATTAATATTTAATCTCCCCGTATAGGATGGATACTAGTAATCTACATGAGATTAATAGGTAGTTTGAGTTCTTGTAGGAAAAGGGGGGTATACAACCCAATACTTTTGAGGGTGTTGAACAACACTTTTCATTATGAACCAAGATGTAACCCTTCATTAATGTGTATAGTATCATTATTTGAACTAGATAACTGTTAAGAATTGGTATCCAATGACTCCAGTAGATTATCTCCTCACCTGAATGGATATAAGGCCTTCATTATTTTTTCATTATCGATTTAATACCTTTTAATGGTTTAAGGGGAACCCGTACATTGATAGTATGATTTGTGACATTACAAAAACCCAAATTTCATAAAGGAGTTCATCTCAGAAAATGACTATTCGAACCAGCCCCTCCCTAGTGTCGGCATTATGATCAGCACTACATCATCGCATGACTAGACGGTTAACTGTCCTATATAGGGATGCACAGTCCTAGTACTGATTGAAAATTCATACGCACTCATCCTTCCGACATTGATTGTCTCTGGATTCGTGGATGTGACTACATGGAATCCTCATCTTGGGACTTGTTCTGTGTATGTCAGTCTGATTCAACTACAATTCATGTGGCTTAGAGGCATTTGGGTGACCCAAAGGCCTTGAGGTGCCGATAATGACTTGAGGTAGCTGAAAATCCTTATTGAAATGAAGGTAATGGGATTCCTGAAGGCCTTAAAAGACCCAAGGAGCAAACTGATGGCCCAAAGGCCCAAAATAAGGAATAGTTCCATCTTCTACAGTACCGAACCATACATGACATAGTATCTACTACAGTGACTACTATAGTAACCCATAACAATTATTCCTCTAATATTTTTTTCTAAGAATCTTGGATGAACATAAGGTGTATACACCAACCTGGCTGAGGCTCATGTGCAGAAAGATGATTTCTTAGAATAGATTTAGGGAGATCATGTTTTCTCTAATATTGATCATATGTTATGTTATTATCATGTTAATGATTGATATTCAAACATAATTCATAAAATTTCCATTGAACATGTCTTTTTATATGTCTAAGTAGTTACTCCATATGGTCTAACGAATGTGCCAATAGTTTTCACAGCACTCATGAAATGGGTCTTCAATCCATATCAAGATTCTTTTGTGGTGGTATTCATGGATGATATCATGGATTACTCTCACACTCAACACAACCATTCCTAACATCTTGAGAACATATGAAAAACCCTTAAAAGTCCTTAGTCATATTACAATCTAAAAAATCTACATTTGTATGGAAATGACACAATTCTTATGTCATAACCTATTAGAGAGAACAGTTTTAGATTACGAAGAGAATGTGAGAGCTATACTTTCCTGGGAGAAGCTCAAGAACATCATTGACATACAGAGCTTCATGGGCCTATGCAGATATTATAAGAACTTCAAATATGAATTATCATTCATATAATATTCTCTGAAAAGATTTACAATGAAGGGTGTGATGTTCCATGTTCATACGCATATGAGATAAAATTTTAGGAGTTATGTGGGAGACTAACATGAGAGACATTATTGATTCTTCTAGGGATAGGAAAAAGCTGTATAGTATATTTTGAAACATCATGTATTGGGAAAGGAGTTGTTATAATGTGGGAGGAGTGATTCGTGGTGTATGAGTCACATTAGTTGATACCACATGAACGAAACTACCAGATGCACAATATTTAGTCAGCTACTGTTGTAAATTCCATTTACTTTTGGATTCAATAATAACTAAGAGTGAATTTTAAGGTGGACATGGACCAAAACTCTGTAAGTACATCATTACACACCATTCCATGAATCTCTAAAAATAATGGTGGGTTGAATAAAAATAGTAATTTAAATTCTATCATTATTTTATTCATAGAAAGGGAATACAATATCTTATTCTTTATTTAGAAGAACTCAAACACATTTGGATCGAGAGTCTAGTTGTGAGTGAGACATTATGGAAATATTATCTAAGATTAATATAGAGGTTTATTCCTATCAAGGAAACCATGTACATTATTATTTATTAGTGAAATATTCACATTTAGAGAGATTTAAGAAATGTAAGTTACAAGATTATGAGGTCTTGATCCTATGGGATATTGGTGAATGTGTTAAAATGTCACCTAGTTGGGTCATTCCTAAGAATATGGACTTCTGTATCCATGGATGTGTCTGGGTTCCTACAGACATCCAAGAGGAGTTCATGTCAGAATTTCTCTCATCTATATAGGATATTCATCCCATTGTTACTAAGATGTAACACGACTTATGTTGTCGATACTAGTGGATGGTAATGAAGCATGAGATATGTAAGTTTGTTACTCTATGTTCCACATATTTGTAGGTAAAGTTGGATCACTAAAGACCAACATATATTTTACAATAGTTTTCTATTACCATGTAAAAATTGGATGAAATAACCATGAATTCCAAATTGATATTTCCTAGATAACTTATGTTTAGTGATGTGGTGTTGATAATAATTGAATGTCTGAAAAAAACACTTTTTCTACATATTTAGGAGATTAATTCAGTGGAAGAGTTTTAGAGGATTGAAATTCATGAGATCATATGCCTCCCTAGGGATCCATGTTATATCATATCAAACAGAGTCTTTAGTTTTACATCATCATTATTGAAGTGGTTGCAAAGGGCACTAGGTTCATTAGAACAATATAGTACAACCTATCGCCCATACATCGATGGTCAGTCATAGCGAATAATACAGGATTTAGAGGACATTATCCAATCATGTTTCCTTGATTTTAGACTTTCATGGGAGAAAAAAATAAAAATCCCAGAGTACACATATAATAACATATTTTAGGCGACCATACAGGTGGATCCATATGAGGCCATGTGTGGTAGGTAGTGTCATTCACCCCTATGCAAGTTAGGTGAAGGAGAGGCATTTATACTGGGTCCTGATCTCATTAAGGAGAATTAGGTGTTTCTTCATCTTATTAAGAAGTGGAGTAATTTAGCTCAACATATAAATTTTTTATACTTATATCATAAACATCGATCACTACAGTTCAATTTTATGATTCACGTTTTCTAGTGAGTTTCTTCATTAATGGGGGCATAAAAGGATTTGGAATCAAGGGATGTTATCTCCTCATTATATTGAGCCCATTTAGATTCGAGATATAGTCTGTACTTTAGCCTATATGATTTATTTACTTCTGAGGTATTTATCCGTTAAATAGATCTCAATGTTTCATTGATATTTTGATATAATTTTAATCTAACACAAATTCCTCAACTTGAGGAGGATGAATTATAGGTAGATAAATCCTTTCAATATAATCCTATATGTATTATTGATTGAGTCATGAAGGTTCCATGAGGTAGGTTAGTTCATATTGTGTAGATAATATGGTAGAATAGACATGTTTATGACATTTTCTAGGAGTGGGATGTCGAGGTCTATGCCTAGTGGTCAGAGTTTTTCTCAGTTGATGCTTGAACACCCTTATAAGTTCAATTTGATGATGAATTTATTGAAGGGTTGAAATTGATATATCTCAGATTTAATATGAGGTGAAAACCCATATTTATTTTTATTTTTACTTAATTGTATCATTATTGGTGTCCTATAGGGTCAATAGATGAAATATGGTATCCATGGATTGTATGGATCCAATAGCCCGAGTTTGTTTAGGAGGAAGATGGGTTGCATCATTAGTAGAAACCATGTGGCCTAGTCCATGTGGTTTGATAAAACAATATGGGATTTTTTAGTCTAATTTTATGATATGTACAATTTTAGAAAAACATTCAATCTTGGATACACACCCAAGAGTGTGCAACATAGTCTTTAATAGAGGTAAAATTCAAGGTTGGTTCATAGATTGCCTATATGTGCCCCATGGACATGCCATGGGATCATGAGGCATTAATGGTTGAATGATTGGTAAATTATTTGGAAAACCATGAGGCCAAACCAAGAAACCCATAAATTATGTATAATGAAAAAAAAATTAACATAAGGTACTTCTATGTTTAAAACCATTTCACTTCTCCATCGGATAACTTCTCCTCCATTTTTTGAGAGCCTTCATAATGACTAAATCATAGATTTGGTGATTCAACCCTGTCGAGTTATCGATCTGAACATTTTTTGTTTCTATAGATATCCACCATATAGTTCATCATTAATTAGTCTACTCTAATCATTTCATTTTAAAAGATGAGTATATTTTGGTTGAATATAATATTACATATTTCCAGCGTCTTCTTCTATTCATCCAATTTCTTCTAATTTGAAATGAATTATTGTCTATTGTTGAAATTTTGTTAACAATAGACAATGTTATGTGGTTAGTACATTATCTGTCAAATTATTATAATTTATACATATTTAATGTTGTGACGTAAGATGGACATTACAAGTGATGTTTCCAAAAATAATTGACCCTTCAAAAAATTGATAAAATCAAGAATAAGACAACTTGAGAAATAATTATATAACATTGGAAGTTTTCAACCTCAACATGAATCTTCCATAGGATTCGTTTACCTTTTTAACATGATTATACAACCCTTGGAGTTTGTTGGGATCGTTTTACATATTTTGGAATTGAATATGGAAATAAAGAGAATTTGTAGTGTGTGGAGAACTGTAGAGAATCTTATCGTTTGGATATATAAGGTATGAAATGGATAATACCTTGGATTATATATTATTATGAATGGATTTGTGCAATTATTAATGAAATCTTTCTTGTAATGGTGATTAATTTGGTTATGATTATAATAGAAGTTTCAAATTATGATATTGATGTCCAACATGGTTTCATGTGACATTTTTATTCTATAAAACATGCTTGACATGATTACATGGACATTTTCAATCCAATGATCTAGTTATCTTGTTTATGGATCACCCTTGTTTTCCTTGTCTATGTTTACTCCATGGATCCTATTTACATGGAAATATGGATTATATTTATTCCATAGAAATTTATACTATATGGATCCTACGCACTAGAATGCCTCGGTCATTTACACTCCAAGGATCTAGGATAAAATTTTTATTTACCATGATATAATGTCTTTGAAATTTTTAATATATAGATTCGATTTAATTGATTTATTTTGATGTCTTGGAATTTTTTAATCCTTCAATTTGATGACCCATTATAATTCCTTGAAAATTTCTACTCCTTGGATCCTGTTCACTTATATTATTTTGATTATTTGGAAATTTATATTATTTAGATCTAGTATAATTAACATACTAGTATCCACCATAAATTTCTACTCTATTGATCTAACCCATTATGATTTCATGTTTATTTCTACTCCATAGTTACTATTTAGTATTTTTACATATCTTACTCGGGTTATTTTGATATTTATACTCCTTTCATAATATCCTATGTAGTACTGATACATGATTACACTAACTAGGCGTTTGTTGATTCTGATTAAACATTACAGATAAAGAATAAGATTTAGTTTCATGATCATTATGATACTTGATAAACCAAACAATATAAATTTTTCTTTTATTAGTTTTATTATTTTTATATATTCATAGTACATTAACATATTAGAATACAATTGACTTGTAATAGAGACTATTGGTGGTGGCCTACTGGGTGTTATATCACACCATGGTTGGGCCATAATTGGGTTCCTAAAAATAATATTTTCTTACATTTAAGGATAGTAGAAATTTCCTTCTTGAGGATTCTTGATTGATTGTTACGTAGAATAAGGGGATAATAAGAGTTTTATTTTTTCCTGATGTAATCTTGGAATGTTTCTTTTTTGGTTTGTAGAACTGTTGATATATGTATTATATTAGATTTTTGTTTCCATGAAATAAATTACTTTTCTATAGCATGCGATGATCAACATCTGTATACATAACTATTGGATGAGATTACATGGTTAATTGAATGATCCTAGTTCATTATTTAATTCCATAGTAGGTGCATATGATTTTTATATCAATTTATATGATTATACCTCTACACTACACGTTAATTATGTTGGTATAGTATATTTATTGGTCCCCCATGGGAACTCACTGCTAATGGACAACCTTTGGAATATAGAGAGGATCAATTGGGGATATGTGGCCAACCATGCCTAGTTACTATTGAGTAAGCCATGTTTAGGACATCACATATATGCTTCTCTGTGGTCATCTCATCCTCCAAATGGTTGTCCTCACTTCTTATGGGGTAGCCCAAATTTCTTGTGGTCAGTCTCACTACCACTTCATCATCTTGGAATCGTGTGGAAAAACTCACATCATAAAAATTACTCTTACTAGCATGAGGTCATCTCATCCCCATATGGTCATCCTGGCATCCAAGAGGTTATCCTTAATGGTATTTCCATGAGTGTCTATGTTTATATGGGAATCTTTTTAATTTAGATATTTTCTATTATTTTACCTATCGATTTGATGGGATAGTTTCTATAAGTGTAATGTATGACCCTTTCATCTACAATAACTTTGTTTTATTCTTCTATAATTGGTTTCTATGTCTATTTTTGAATAAAAAATGGGATGTTTTGTGAAACCATATAGGTATTGGTTTGTTGACGTTGGTGGGAATGATTCCATGTTTCTATTGGATGCATCTTCAATGGTTAGATAAATATATAAAAAAAGTCAAGATTTATAAGAATGAATATTCTACGCCATTTGGTTAGGATATTCTATAGGAAATTATCTACAGTTATCATCCTTGAAATAAACTTTTATGCTGAATGGTTTACCATTTATAGATTCTCTAAAGGATGATTCATTATTACATGGTTATAGAAAATAGTTAGGCGGGTCGACCATGTGGAGGGTATATGAAGGTTACCCCACCAGTGCTTTCATGGAATATTAAGTGAGGCATGAAACCATGACATGGCTCTAATAACATTTTTTTCTAGGATGTGGGGCATAAAAACTACCCTGAAACTCTAATTTGACCCCTATATAATAATAAAAATACTATTGGGATCTTACAATTTGTTGATTTATAAAGAGTCCAATTTGTGTATAGATTTCATTTATTTTCAAATGATTGTAATTTATTTTCAACAATGATAAATAAGATAATAAGATTAGTGTGTAGTCAATATGATTAAGTGATTTGAACGTTATTAGAGCTTGAACAATGTACTCATGTATTGATAATTCAATAATCATATTTTGATGAATTTTATTATCATGGAGTTTCATGGATAATTGTTATGGATTCAATTGATGACATTGGATCTAATTGTTGAATAATTATCAGAGCTATATATGATGATTTTTTATTTTTGTTTTAAAATATCATAAGTTGTTTGGAGAACATTTTATGAAATATTTATAGTGGATAGTTGAACATAAGGGTTCTCCAATCATATTCATCTATGAATGAAAATAAATATGATGATGGATTATAGGGACTTTAAAATACATTCCGTAGTAAAAATGGAAATCCTAAAGATGATCAATAAAATGAAAAAATTCATGGCAGAAATAGTTCATGATAAATTAAAATGACAGATAATCAGTACAATTGGTGTTGTCGAAGAAAATTTTTATAGTTTCTCCATTTCAAAGTGTTTACCAATTATTTGGGACAAAAAAATGGGAGTTTATTTTCTGGTAAAGGGTAGATTTCTATGAATTATAGTTCAAGGACTATGACGGATTTTTCATGCAGCACATATGAGGTATTCATAATGGTGATGGGAATCAGGAAAGGACGAACTACAAATTGTATCACTATGATGACTACAATAGATGGTATGAAGACTTTGACGAACGGTACATAAACTGCATAGTGAAAACGGTTCATATGAGGTTCACAGTTCATGGAAGGCATGAATTTCATGGGTGGTACATTTTTTTGGACTAAGCGGTAGTTAAACATTTGTGGATGTAATTTTCATCCAAAAAGAAATAAGGGTGCTATGAAGGCTATAAAACGAAAAATGGTTTGTTATAGGATCACAATTTTCAGTGGAGGTTGTACCACATTGTAGTTGTAGGGTCGAAATGTGAATGTAGATTTCTAAATACAAGAGGGGTGAATTGTATGTTAAAAACATTCGTTTTTAACCTTAAGGAATATTATGTTTAATAATGTTAAACAATGTAAATTCACAAGACCTCTTAGTTCTTCAAATATGATAGCTTCGAAAAATATTTTCCTAGAAATGAAACTTAATTAAAGTTATCTATGAAAAGAATCTACCTAAAATCTTATAGAAGATTACTTATCCGAGTATACAAAAAATAAGAAATTATAAGAAGTTTATACTTTCTTCCATTACCAAAACATATCATTATATAAACATGAATAAAACCATGTAAAATGTATGAAATCATATAACCCAAACAAAAGAGTATCCAATAACATTGAGTAAAGGTCCTTTGATGAATATGTTCAAGAAATTCTGTCTTACCCACACCATGGTAATCCCTTGATAGGAAAATCATAATTTGTCTTTTTTTCCCTACAATCCATCAATCATTAATGCAGTCGGAACCAATGTCTTACTATCAATTGAAGTACTAAAACATTAAGGTAGTCGGCCCCTCTATGTTCTTATCCCTAGATGTCCTCTTTTGTACACTAAAATAATAAAAGATTCAGGAAGAAAGCTGAACAATATTTTCAGTACACAAAAGGCATGAGATCCTCTCTCTAGAAATCACTTCAGAAGCATGAATTCTATAGATTGATGGATCAATTCACTGTAGTTATTAATCTCAATTAAATGAGATCCTATTTATAGTAATTCCTCCAACAGTTGGCTCCCTCCTCCAACGGTCATATTTATCCTTCAATCTCGGAGGGACCTGTACATGTGTCACTAATACAAATGTTATTTAGAAATAGAATGTATGACATCGTTTCATAATTATAACAGGTGTAAGAAAAATAAGGTGGCATAACCAAATCCAATTTATTAGAGTCTATGGAAAATAACATTCAGAGTCTAAGTAAATAAACACTTGGATAATAGAAATCATAAATAATCGGATTCTGTTTTTCATGGAATTCAGAACCAGAATTCTATAGATTTCAGAGTTTGAATTACAAGGTATTCAGAGTCTAAATTATGTGGAATTCCGAGTGTGAATTGTGAGGATTTTAGAGTCTGAATTTTAGTGTATTCAGAATCATAATCTCACAGAATTTTAGTCTAAATTTTAGAGAAATAAGAGCTTGAATATTAGAGAATTCAGAGTCCTAATTTCAGAGAATTCAGACACTATACTTTATAGAATACAGATTCTGAATTTCAGAGAATTTTGAATCTAAATTTCAAAGAATTCAGAATCTGAATTTCAGATAAATCGGTATCTGAATTTCAGTAAATTAGGTATCTGAATTTCATAGAATATTGAATATGAATTTTAGAGAATTAAGAGTTTGAGTATCTGAGAACTCAGAATCTGAATTTTAAGGGAATCATGAATTTGAATTTCAAAGTATTCAGAATCTAAATTACAGAGAATTTGGAATATGAATTTCAATGAATTTGGAATTTTAATTTCAAAATTCTCTATATCTAAGATTTATAAGATTCCGTGGTTTTAAATATGAAACACTACTTTAGAAATTATAAATAAATTGTGTTACTATATGATATTCTATAAGAACAATGAAAACAATGGTCAGGGGATAATTTCCATGGCGAAGAAAAATTTAAGATAATAAGATAAATATTAGAGGAAATAAATTTTTCCTTCAGATACGCTATTTGTGATTTTCAAATCATGAAGGAATAGAAAAGACATAATTAAATCTTATTGACTAAACAATATCCCCCTCTTTGCAAAGCACAAAAATCCTTATAAAAAATAATATAATGAATTAAAATTTATTTAGACTTAAAAATAAAAACATATCTCGCATTAATTATGGATCAAAGTGAATATGACTTACTCCCCCTTGGGTTTTGAAATCCCAAAGAATAATATTCTTGATTTATTTAATGATAATTACAATTTCATGCATATAAAAATATCCATTGATAAAAAAAATTCTCTTATATTAAATCCCCCTTACCTAGGGAAACATCTTCTTTACATACTATTATTTTTATCATTACTTTTCCCCCTTTTTTATATTCAAAAAAGAATATAGGAAATAGAAAAAATGGTACCTGAAATATGAGTACTAAGCAACCAAAATTAATATTAAGAACAACCCAAATTGAATTAATATTGAAATAATTTTTAAAAGAAAGATATTCAACAAAATATCAGAATTGGAAAAATTTATCCTTCTGTTTCCTTCGGAATCAGTTTCATGACACTGGTTGTTAGCTTACTGAGCTCCCTGTGATCTTATTCAATATGCTTAAGTAGCTGATCTTAATCATTGATTTTCTTTTCCAACACTCTAATATTTTCTTCCTGATCTTTAAGAAATTATACTTGATCACTCAACACTTCTTCTTGATCAACCAGTTTCTCATCAAATTATATCCGTAGATCCCTTTCCCTCTTCAAATTCAAGTCCATAGAATTATTCTTCACATTCAGATCCATAACTTCTTGATTACGAGTAGTCTTTTATAGATTCTACTTTTCCTCAAACCTTTTAGCGGGATTATCATGCTTTCAATCTTCGGTGTCAATGGAATCATTGTAAGTATCTTGAAATTTATCAAATTATATCAGGTCTTCGATAGTCTTCCTTGAATAGATAGTAATGTTCACGCATGACCTTTTATCTGCCTCAACATTCACTTTCTTAGAATCAGCCACTTGATATTCTTGATGAACGAAATCATGATTAATTAATTGTACTTTGGATGGTTTCTTTAATTATTCCTGATCCTTCTCATAAATCCCTAGAGTAGCAGGGTTTGATGATTCATCTTGAGAAGTCTAGATCGATAACAATACAGAGGGAATTTCCTTTTCATGGTAATATTTATCTTTCTTTATGACATCATTAGTGTCAACCCCTTATTCTTCTTATATTTCAGCTTCCTATCCTGAAACTATTTCTCATTATTTTTCTGGATCTGGAATCCCCACCATCTTTCTAGGAGTTTTAGGATGTAATTCTATCAAAAACAATTCTAGAACTAGGATATGTTTAGATGCTTTCTCATCATCATTGACAAGTGATTGTATAATTTCGTTTTTAGATAACGTCTTAGTCTACTTATTTTATTTTTGTTACTTCTCATATTCTTCAACAGCCATTATCATTAACTCTATTGCTTCAATAGGGTCTAAGACGATCATAGGATCCCCTTCCTTTATATTTTTCTTGTCTTATCTCCACATCATCACAAATTTATCAGGATATTTCTTTTTCTTCTTTGGCCTCAGGGGTGCTGACTTAGATTCCTTATCCACGAGAATGTTTTCATTCTTTTCTATTTCCTTTGCCTTCATCTTCCTTCCACCCTTCTTGGAAGTATCATCCACATCAGGTTTCTTTGAGTGAGCTTCGATTTCGGAATCTGACAAGTCATATAAATATCTGAATTGACTATTAAATCCATCCTTCATCCTCCTTTGAGTATCATCACTCAATAACATTACATTGATATTCCTTGGTGTAGAACCGTAATGACTTTTTAATTACTGAAGGAAAAGAACAATAATTATTGAGAGTATAGAGAAATATATGATAATTTGAGACTTCATATTTCCATTCATGATATTCTCAATCATAATCAAGATAAAAGTTTCCAAGTTTATCTTCCTGAGGATCCGCAAGAAGTCTAGAATATAGAAATAACATTTTTTAGGGTGTCTTCATCCCCTTTTTTCGGAATGAAAATCCCATGGACACTTAACACAATAATCCAAAGGTTTTTAGATAAATGAACAATATTTAGGGTCTTCACTAATTTTATTCCAAGTCAAGAAAGAGCCTTATCCTTAACAAATAATCTCTGAAGTATCCAGTAATTTGTGATTACAAAATTCCACTTCTCCTTCATAATTAATTCCAATCAAACTTGTTGCCTTCCTATAAGAAATAGAATAATTCATCCCAATTCTCATGAATGAAAATTTATCTCTCCCTTATTCATTGAAAAAGAATGATGACTCCTAAAATTTAATCAAAATATCTAGATAATCTGGATCCTATGTATCAGTTTCGAGACAAATTGGCTCTCTCATCCAGTAAGCTTTATATTCATTGAAATGATAGATTCATACTTAGCATAACATTTCGGATTGACCAGCCTTTTTTGGTATATATTCCATTAATAAATTTTATTTACAATTGATATTTCATTTGGAGGAGAGGATTTTGCAGACATTCAGATGTAAGGAAAAACTGATGATTTTGAACGACCCTAGGTAGAGAGGCAAAACATCAGTACGTGAAGGGCATTGAAGATCAGTGTGGGACATTTAACAGGGGGTCCTTATATATGGATTTGTGGTGATGATTCAACATCCTTGATTGATCAAATTGATGAAATACACTTCATCAGATCTGACGACTGAGATGATAACAGAAGAATGATTTTGGTAGTTTCTGTTCTTTTAAGATTTTAAGATAAACATTCGGATTTATGATAAATAATGAATCCGAAAAGTTTAAAAACAAATGAAAATACCAACAAGTAAAAATATGATTACAAAAATTTTTGAATGGAAACAAGCCCTTCTAATTGCATAGGAAAATTATCCATTATGAGGAAAATTCTTCATGATGAACTTTAGATCCGGGAAAATTTAAAAAATATTAAATAAAAAAACATTTTGATTACAAATATCTGATTATAAAAATTTGACTACGAAAATTTTTTACTATGAAAAATTTTGACTATGAAATTTTTTGACTATGATATATTTTGACTATGAAGACTTTTACTATGAAAAATTTGGATGAAGAAAAATTTTGACGGTGAAAAATTTAAAATACAAAATTTTTTGACTAACAATAAAATGTACTCCCCCTATGAAAATGATTTTATTATTATTAGGAAATAGATTTTAACAAAAAGTTAACATATAAGATTACCTTATGGTTATCATTCATAACTTTTGTTTAATATATTTATATCTATCGGCGGGTAGAGATTTTGGGAAAATATCAACATGGTGATCTAGCGTTCAGATAAATTGAAGAATGAAATCCCTTTTTTTCTGTGATCCCTATGAAAGTGATGCCAGATATATATGTGTTTTTTATGAGAGTGATGTGTAGTGTTTTCACATATGAAAATGGAACTAGTATTATCACACAATAATTTTTTTTGGTAAGACTCATACCGAAGTATGGGAGAATGTGTTGCATCCATAATACATGAGCACAACAACTTCCAACGGCTACATATTCCTCTTTAGCAGTGGAATTTGCTACTGAGTGTTTATTTTTTCATGACCAAGAAACTAATGAATCTCCCAAGAAATGAAAATTTTCTTAAGCACTTTTACTATCAATTCTATATCCATAAATGTCACCATATTAAAAAAAATTAAATTCAAATCATTTCCAAAAGTATTAAAGAGTTCGAAATCAATGGTTCACTTAAATAGAGAAAAAATATTTTCACTGCCTTTAAATGATATTCCTTAGGATTGGTTTGATATCTTTTACAAAATCATACTGAAAAAATTGTGTCAATATTACTAGCTGTTATGTATAGTAGACTTCCTATCAAACCTCTAAATGATGTTTCATCCACTGGTTTCCCAGCTTCATCAGGGTTTTTAATAGACTTATGTTGGAATATATTAATTCCTTCTGGTTAAAGAAAAATTTGAACACTAATAAATTTTTTTGACTCACCCATCATACTCATTCTAATCTCAGATTTCATTAGTTTGTCAAATAAAACAGTTAATGATTGCTGAGTTGAACAAAAAAATTCATCAACATAAATTTGAACAATAAATACATTTTTATTAACTTTATTTATAATGATAGTTAGATCAGAATCTCCCTTAATGGAAATTTTATAAAGAAAAACCTTGTAAGTCTGTCATACCAGGCTCTAGGGGCTTGTTTGTGTCCATATAAAGCATTGGTATGTTTTAAAACATGGTCTGGATGTTTTTTATCTTCAAAACAAAGAGTTTTTTCAACAAAAACATCCTCTTGAACATATCCATTAAGGAAATAACATTTAACATCCATTGGAAAATGTTTCAAATTAATGAATTATGAAAAGGAATGTAGAATATGGATATATTCATGTCTAGCTACTAGAGCATAGGTTTCTTCATTGTCTATTATTTCATTTTGATTATATACTTTTGCAACTAATGTAGCTTTATTTCTTACTATGGGTCCATTTTTATCACACTTATTTCAGAAGACCAATTTTACTCTAACCTCATATGTTTCCCAATGACGTTCAACCAAGGTCCAGAATTTATTCCATTCTAATTCATTTATCTCATATTGCATGGATTTAATCCAATCATCATCACCTAAATATTCTTTAGTTATTTTATGTTCAAATTGATAATCGAATGATAGATGTTCAAAATAATTTCATAAGGATCTTCAAGTCCTTACATGAAAAATTACATAACGAATGATACTATCACATGGATGATTATTAGGAAACAACTGATTTGGGTATTGTAAAACTTGTTAATAAACATATGGCAGGAAATATTCTAGAGTAAATGTCTAGAATCATTTTTTTTGAACATTTTCATTATTAAAATGAACTTCTATCAAAGGTTGATAATCAGTTTTTGAAAAGACATCTGAAGATGTTGGTCACAGGTGTTTAAAAAGGATTAGTTTTATCAAATTTATCATGTACTATTTCTCAAATAGAGCATGTATTTTTTTTAAACACTATAAGCCTTAGATGTTTTGGAGTAACCTAAGAAAATTACTTAATCATATTTGGGTGTGAATTTATGTAAATTATCTTTTTCATTCAGAATGAATAATTTTCATCCCAATACCATAAAGTATGAATGTCTATGTTATCTACCATTCCATAACTCATAGGGGTTTTATTAAGAAAATGTATAATAAAAACTCGATTGATAGTATAACAAGAAGTACATACAACATCATCTCCAATGTGTTTAGCTATCGAATATTTAGTCAAAAAGGATCTAGTTATCTATTGAATTACTCTATTTCTTCTTTCAAAAACATGATTTTGTTAATGGGTTCATAGTGATGAGATTTTATGAGTAATGTCATTTCTACAGAAAAAGGTTTCAAATAAAAAATTTTGAAATTCCCCTTCCATGATCTCCATCAATAGTTATCAAGGGAGGGAATTTATCATTTTTAACATGTGTTCTAAAAAAATTTTAATAAGAAAAATAATCAATTTTTTTGCGTGAAAATAGACCCATGTAAATCTAGTGTATTGATCAACTAAGAAAAATATATAGTATTTTCCTCCAACAATTATTGTTTGTGTTGGACAAAAAGATCCATATGCACCAACTATTATGTATTAGAAGTTGAGACTTCACCAACTGAATTAAAAAGTGATTTATGTTGTTTTCCAAATTGGAAAGGATTAAAAACTTCTGAAGAATAAAATCAACGATCTAGTAGATCATTAACAAGTCATTTATTAGATATTTTTCATATGTTCTTGAGGTTATATTGTCATTACCATCATTTTCATAACCATGAATGATCTTCCATTTGACCAGGACAAGGCAGGTCTTGGCTACTATGGTCTTCTAAATTTAGTGTGTATACATTCTCTTTCCTATTGGCAGAAAGAATAAACTCATCCATGGAATTGTGTACCAAGCACAAGTCATTGATAAAATTCACAAGGTAACCTTAATCACATAACATAAATATTCTAATAATGTTTCATAATTCTTTTAACAAATAAAACATTTGAAATGAATGTTTTTCCGTGAAGAAAAATGATAACTAAACCAAACATTTATCCCTTAGAATTATCTGTGAATGGTACTTTTCCTCATTTCATCTTGATTATCATTCAAAATACGTTTTTGTTAACATTCATGTGATGGGAACATCCACAGGCCATGTACCATGTAATGTTGTTGGTACTGTCTTCACTTTGCTGAAAATAATAGTGCTAGAATTTCGGAACCCAAAATTTCTTGGATCCGGAAATATTAGAATTTTTTTTAGGAATTCACTTATTCTTAGAAAAATAAGATTTATTAAATCCAAAAACAGAGTTTTGATTAAGCTATTATTTTTTCCCATTTACCACCACACTACCTTTTAATGCAAAAAGGATCACTTTGGGGAACAAAATAATTATTACTAATAACCAATTTAGAAATAATATAACCAAATCCATAATTATAACTTAAATGTCAAAAATGGGAATACATATTATCAATGATATCCTTAACTAAGGTATTGTTTGACAAACACTTCCTCAAGGAATATATTTCTGAATTCACTCTAATAACTTTGTTTTAATCGTAAAAAACATTATTTTTAGAACATCAGTTAGTCTCTAAAATACTTTTCTTATAAATTACTTTATTAAGATCCCAAGAATGATTATCCTTCTTAGAATTAACTTCCTCAATAGTTTCTGAAATATTTTTGAAATCATAAATTTTATTATCAAGATCTTTAGATAGATCTGATACAAATTTAGTTAATACAGAAAATCTAGATTTTTCCTTATCATGTTTTTTCATGAATTTATAATTTTCATTATCAAGAATCTTAGAAAACCTAGATACATATTTATAAGTAGGTAATTTATTGTCTTAATCAAAACAAGATTACACATCTATACTTTGATAATATATTTTTTCACTATGAATTTTATTTAAGAAACAATTGGTTATAGATTCTGCAATGTGTACCGTAGCAATTAAACAATGATTTTCAATGTGTTATCTGGATAGTAAACTATAATTATTATGAAAAAAGATTTATAATGTGAGGTTTCATTAGAAGAGTCTCTACAAATAGAAATCAAGTTTTCATTAGATTTCAAAACATTCTTAGCATTATTTTTGTATTACTTCATTATATTCCTCTCAGAATTCTTTTCAATTCGATCCTTTCTCATAATTATATGACAAACTGCCTTATATTCCCTACTCTTTTTCCTTCATAACAATTTACATCAGAGTATTTCTTTTCATTTATTTATTTCTTATTAAATCTATAATGAATTTCTTCATTCTCAACTCCTTGTTCATTCTTCCAGAAAGATTACCTAGCTTATTCTCAGACTGTTCACATTCATAGGATTCAGATAAAATATTTACTTTCATTGACATGGATCTTATAACCTTTTCAAGTGTATTGACTTTATTAGTAGAAAAATATACACTTCCATTGCTATTATTATTCTTATTCATATCATTATATCTCTTTATTCTTGTCTCATGTTGAAGAATAGTTCCAAATATCTCATTGAGAGTAATCTGAGATACTTTCTAATTCTCATCAATAGTGGTTCTCGTATATTCACACTCATTAGGCATGATATTTATAATCTTCTCAACAAGTGCCTTATCATCAAGACATTTCTCACCCACGGATTGTAAACTCTTATCAATAGTCATAAATCATTATTGTACCTTACACAATTCTTCTCCATAAGGAAAAATAAATCCATGATATCCTACTCTAAGCATAGCTCTTCTAGTTTCTATAACCTTTGATTTACAAAAATGAATAACTTCAAATTTCATCCAAAAAGAATTTGAATATTCAAATGAATAAATCTAACTATATATATCCCTAGTAATGGTACATAACAATGTGTTGTTTTCATTTTAGTTTAGTTGATATTATAACTTTTCATGATTAAAAAAAGTTTTGAGATGCTTTTTAGGAATCTTGTAATGTTTAGTTTTCATAAAAAGGTTTTCCACACCTGTATTAATAATAAAAGTCATCATAGGATCTCTCCAAATATTCATAATCATTCCCATATAATATAGGTGGTTTGGTAGGATTAAAATTTTCTATTGAACTAACATTCATTACTATCGTCTAAAATAAAATATCTTTCCATAGAAACATGTTAATAAAAAAAGTTTGTAAACAAGTATAAAAGTTTTAATCGTTGAAAAAAATCAATGAAAAACAAAGAATGAAAACATATATGTGAATATAAGTATTTTAGATACCTCCTTTTATACCAATTAATGAATCAAAATATGAATGTAGATTCTCAATTACAAGAGGGGGTGAATTGTAAGTTTAAAAATATCATTTTTAACCTTAAGGAAAAAGATATTTAACAATGATAAACAATGTTTATTCAGAATACCTCTCAGTTATAAAAACGTGCTAGGTTCTAGAAATAAGGTCCTAGAAATGAAAATTTATAAAAGGTTACAACGAAAAGATTATACCTTAAAGCATATTAAATCTTACTTATACGATTATAAAAAAGAACAAAAAAGTATAATAAGGTTGTACATACATTCTCTATCAAAAAACAATAGAATATAACAATTAAACAAAACAAGTATGATGTATGAAATCTTATAACCCAAAGAAAATGGTATCCAACAACCTTACAAAAAGGTCCCTTGATTTATACATTCAAGAAAGTATGTATGACCCACACTAGGGTAGGCCCTCCAAAGAAATATTTGAATCTATATTTCTACCCACAGATTCCCTCAAACATTAAGGTAGTCGGAACCTCAGTATTCCTATAATTATATGTCCTCATAAATAAAGGTAGTTGGCACCTCGGTCTTTCTATTCCCAAAATTCCTTGATTTAACACAACAAAAATCGATGTCGAATTACGAAAACTGAAATAGATGCTCAGTATGCACAAGTCATTAGATTATCTCTCTCTAGAAATCACTTCAACAGTATGGAATATCTAGATTGATGGAGTAGTTTTTAGTTGTTATTGAGCTTGTTCGAATTACCTTCTATTTATAGGCTTTTCACCAATGGTCAGCTCCCTCCTCCAATAGTAATATTTTTCATTGAATATCAGAGGGACATGTACATGTCTCACTCATATAAAGTTTAGTTAGAAATAGAATGTTTGACATCATTTCATAATTATAAAAAGTGTAAGAAAAATAAGGATTCATAACCAAATACAATTTCTCAGAGACTAAGGAAAATAAAGTTCAGATTCTATGACAATAAACACTTGGATAATATAAATCATAAATATTCGGATTATGTTTTTCAAGGAATTAAGATGCTGAATTCTATAGATTTCAAAGTGTGAATTCCAATGGATTAGGAGTCTAAATTCTGAGGAATTCAGGGTCCAAATTTTCGAAAATAAGAAATATGAATATCAAAAAATTAATAGTTTGAAATTAATATAATTCAGAGCTCGAATTTCAGAGAATTTATTCTATAAATTTCATAGAATTCAAACTCTGAATTTCAATGAATTTAGAATCGGAATTTCAGAGAATTCAAAATCCGAATATCAAATAATTCCAAATATGAATTTCAGAGAATTCAGAATCTGAATTTTAGAGAATTCGGAATCTAAATTTCAGAGAATTTGGATTCTAAATTTTAGAGAATCCCCAATAAATATTTCAGTTAATTCGGAAATTTTTTTCATATAATTCAGAATCTGAATTTCAGAGAATTTTGAGTCTAAATTTCATGGAATTTAGAATCTGAATTTCCGAGAATTCAGAATCTGAATTTTAGAATACTCAATATCTAATATTTATAAGATTCCGATGTATTAGATATGAAACATATTTTTTAGTGATTAGAAATAATAGGATTTTGGATATGATAAACTATAAGAACAATGAAAACAATTGTAAGGACAAAATTTCCCCAGGGAATGAACAATTTCCATAATAAGAAAAATCATAGGGGAAATAAAATTTTCCTTATGATTTTCGTGTTTTTGATTTTCAAAACATGAATGAATGGAAAAGTCATAATTAAATTATATGGACTAAACAGTAGTTTTGAGTAATCAGTTTCATAGGTTTTCTAGATTCATTTTTCTACATAAAAGAACATAATTTCATAATTAAGATATAATGAAATTTATAAGAAAATATCATCACTCCATGAATACTTCAGTTATGTCCAAAAGGTGTTAATGAGGAGAATTGAAAAAAGGGATGTATTCTATAGAGTAATTAGTTGTCTATAATGGAGTTATGATCTATGGATGGAAAGGATTATGATGAATAAAACTTCATCTGTGGAGTAGGGGAGGTCTACGGAGTATTCGTAGTTCACAGGGCAAAGACGTATCATGTAGCCTAAGAAATTTGTGAGGCATCAAAAGTCCGTGGAAAATAAGATAATCCAAATAAGTTAATATATACACAGAAGCATAAATAATCCACAAAATACTAGGTTGTCTACAGAATGGAAGGATATCTATGAAACACATTCTCTAGATTCTGCAACATAGCACGCTGTCAAAAAAGGATGATCTGAGGGTACCCAACTTAGGTTAAACTCATACTTTTGTAGCAAATTTCATAGAACAGTTTGGTGAACCTATTCTTGTGTTTAATATCCCCAAATATTTTTTTGGAATAACACTACACATTTATAGAATTGATATAAAAAAGATACAAAAGATCAAGTACATTTAGTTTATTTTTGTGAAGAATCATGAACCTAAACTCATAACTACACCAAAGATTAATAAAGATGGAAGAAGATAGTGGCCAATATATATTCTTTTACATAGGATATAATAATTGTGATGAATATATGTCATGTTTGTGTCCATTGATATAATAATCACAAATTAATTTTGAAATTCATCAAGAAGAAGAAAATGTGTTAGTGTAGTAGGTTTTTCACTGAACTATAATGTGGAAAAAAGAGAATAAGATCCAATGTCCAAATTCATATCAGGGGATTATCATATGGTTCTATGAAGATTTAGTTTTCATTAACCCCATAAAAATTCATATAACTATCACTAATGTAAAAATATGTAAGTTGATCTTTCATGTTTTTTATTTTGAATAAGTATGAGAATTTTGTTGAATGATATTAGGTATGTACCAATGTGAAGAAGAAGGTTGTAGAAGAAGTATGAAAGAGTGGTGACATCAGAAAAGAATAAATATTTAGAGTAATTTTATGGTTATACAAACCCTTATCTCTACCGATAATACTGTTATGTGAGAATGTATAATGATCCATGCGAGTGTTGTAAAATTAGAACTATTGGATTGTTTTTAATATTCTATATGAGTGTAAGAGTATATATTACTCATTTTAACAAAATTTAAAGGATTATTTTCTAGTGGATGTGTGGTCAGGATTATTTCCATCCATGCTAAAGACTATATACTCCAAATATATGGTGAACCATTTCTAAATTTAATTTTCAATCTTTACTACTTTCACATAAATGAATGTGATTGGGAAATGAGAATATGGGAATCAATATCCAAACATGTCTATGAGGAGTAGGGATAAAATTTTGAAAATGGATTAAAATGTCATTAACACTGATTCAATCCCCTCTTAAAATAATTTTTATCCTAAACTATTCTATACAATTTCTTTCTTTACATATTAAACGTCATTTACATTTCTGGAATCAAAAAATTATCCCCTTCAAACATCGGTCAATTTATAATGATAAATAACTGATTCCGATGATGTATAAAAACATTAATAATTTCCTTATGGGGAAATACTTTGTGGGTCCCTATATATATTGCATGTCGGCATTCATTTTTTATATTTAATTCCACAGCCAAAATTTTGAAATCTTATAGACTCTCTAGTTAACCACATGCTCTCACATACTCAAGACCTCCCCATGAAATCATTGAAAACCTCATTCTCTTCCATCAACATAATTAGCAACATGGGTACCATGGGGCCTCATGGTCTCTATGGCCAGCCACATGGTCTACATGATCAACCATGGGGAATTAATTAGTTGATGTCACACATCATGTTAAGCATCTGTTCCGTGTCAATAAGGACCCAGCCATTAAACATTACATTATCTTATACTTAATGGATAATTCACATAGAGGATCTTTTCATTTTTAGTTTTTTAGAGAATTAGACCATAACTATTACATTACATCTCAAAAATTACAAATTAGACAATTCTACTTTGTTTCCTTTTTTTAATAAAATAAAAATTCATGATAAAAAAGTGTCATGTATATTCTATGTTTTAGATTGCATGACATTTCACTAATCCCATCCTTGACCCTATTCATGTTTATCTCTTATAAAAACATTTCAAATCATGGGATGAGCATAAAAAGTTTAGTAAGGGTTATAAAATAATGAAATAAAATAGTATTTCATCAAAACATAATCTTTTTCACATACATCATTAAATCATAAAATATATGAATAACACATAGTAATCACAAATCATAATTTTTACTTGTGGAATCTATAACATAATTACGTTGTAGCGTTCAAATCCACATATGGAGTTACATTCGGATAACCCATTACAGTATATTCAAAAAATATCGTAGGAGAAACAATAACATTAACCACTATCACATTACCCCATTCATTAGAGAGCTATGTCAGGCTCACCCACCATAGGTTTATCACAGAACCACTGGTATATGTAAACAATGCCCACGAACCAAAATATATTCATAGCACATAAAAAATACAAAAGAAATATAAAATTTCCCCATTTAAATCCCAATATATAATTTTAATATATTTACATAAAAATCCATTATCAAAACCATTTTTAATACCAAAATACAGAATAGAGTATATGGTATTTATTTTCCTTTCAGAAACATTACAGTTTGTTATGGAAGTCATAGATCAATTAATACTTACGGTGGTAGAAAAGGATGTTGCCACCACTAACATTAAAAGAAACATTATTTTTTTTATTTAGTAAAACAACTCATAGAAAAGTATTCCCTTTGAATGAAATGAAATTTCAAAAAGTTTTTACATCGTATAAAATAAATTCATTTATAAAAAAATATTCCTCAATGAATGGAGATTGAGATGATGTCCCTTACCTCATGTCTGACTAGACCCGTTCATTCTATAATCTCTTGAAGAATATACTAAATTTAATTTCTAATTGATTAAAGTGAAATTTCATGTTCATTATTCGTTTTATATCACTTATTACTATTTTATAAACATTATTAAATAATTTAAGTTAATAATGGTCATTTTGTTGATATTTGATACTTGAGTTAAAAGTGAACATCTTATAAATACAAGTTGTTCATGTGGTCAACAGTTAATTTTATCTATAATGATATTCATGATTTAGTTATCATATATATCATATATATCATGTATATATATAAATTTTTAATAGTACATAACATTTGGAGCTACGAAATGAAATGCAACGTTCATGGTGATGGTAAGTTGTACGTAAGCATGAACACCACTTTCATTGCTGTTTAATATTTTTAACGGAACGAACACCTAATAATAAATAGGTATATTATAATTATAGTATAATATCATATATAATTTCATTAACTCCACCTTTATATGTTCCATGTATGGCATTAATTAGTCATATCACTTTAATGGGGTGGCATTCTACACTTCCTCAAATGAAATTATCTCTTTTACCCATTATGGAAACCATAAAGGAATTCTATAAATGAAATATATAGAATAGTTAATATAATAAATATATATATATATATATATATCAAATATAAATATTGTTCCATCAAAATGGCCACCATAATAGGTTGTAGGAGAAGATTGAACAATCATAGTTTCGTGAGGTTGTAGTTTGACGGCCACCGAAATAGTTTGTTCATTACCCATTAGACGGAGGTTTGTGTAAGTGTAGTTAGAATAATTCTTATAAAAAACCTATTATGTTTAGGATAATGGTATTTTAATTAATGGGATTAATGGGAATTTTGTAGGGGGATGGAGAAGTAAAATAAAAGAAAATAACTTAAAGAATCCATTACCATTAAATAGGGTAACTCCCATTGGATTGAACCAGAATGATTTATTAAAGACCCTTATACCTATGGTAAGGGTTATAAGTAGAATATAGGGATATAGAGATCTTATTTGGGAAGATTTTGGATGATCCAAGTGGCTTGAGATGTGTCAGTAATGGGTAGGAGTTGATGGTTTTTTATAAGGGGGAGGTGGGGCTCTTTAAGAATGTTTGAATATATTATTTTAGTAAATAATGATTTTCGGTTTCTAAATGTCCAAAACAAGTTATTGTTAAAAATAAAGTCACTCTTGTTCTAAATAAAATCATCCAATAAATATTGTATAGGTTTTGGATATTTGATTAATTATTTATGTTCTTATTTTTTTAAATCATTCATTAACGAGGTAATCACTGCATCATTATTGTGTCATAAATAATAATAATTATATGTTGTCCAAAAATTTTAAAAAATTACCATGATGTAGTATATCTTTAGATATTTATAATTAATATTTATACTCAAATATATCATTTATATAATCTCACATTAAAATTGTTTAGAAAAACAATATATGTTTTTGGCATTTTTATTTTTACATAAAATAAAAAGTTATTAATATCATTGTCATGTCCAAGTAGAATTCAAAGGAAAAATGCCTCACCCAAGAATTGTCTTGGTAGACCATTACTCATCTAAAATGGTTAGGACTAGTGCTAAGATAATTTTATATTATTATAATATTCTTTTACCTTGAATTACCCCATTTATATTTTACCACAGTAAATAATTTTCAATAGTTCCAATTCACCAAAAATTATTTCTATCTTATTGAACCATATTTTACTTAAGAATAAAAACCATGTATGTCAGATTTTTGAAATTCAATTCATTGAAGCTGTAAAAATTCATTTAAATGGAAAAGACATCTTTTTAACTACTACTCAGTGTTTTCACTATTTATTAAAAATTAATGTTTCTGAACAATACCAACAATTCATACCAATATATATTTGATATTCCGAATTCAAAAATGATATCTATTGAAAAAAATTCAAAATATAGAATTTAGTTAATTAATTTAATAATATTTATCGTTGTCAAAAAAATGCGTGTTTTTATGAAATAATTACTATCAAAATATTGACACTTGTTTATCAAATATTTCAATGTGAAATTATTTGTAGTGACCAAAATTGGATTAAATGGTCAAAATATAACCTAATTACACATTATAACCAATTAAAAAAATAGTCTAATAATATAAGTAAATTATATTAAAAGGAATATTTCAATTTAAATATAATTTTTTTTACCATTCATTAAAAATTAAATTCTGACATAAATATATGAAACATTTACCCAAAGTAAATTTTGATGTCCTGATTCTATGGAATAATTTTATTTTTCCAAATATAAGAAATAATGGTGAACAAAACTAGATAAAAAGAGGGTTCTCCATCAAAAGGTGGTAAAATGACCATTTAAAAAATATTAGAGTATCTATTCATAAAATTAGACTTATTATTATTTTAGGCCTCTATATTTTATTGGATAAATAAAAAAACATGTATAATCATATTGTAGTTAGTTCTGTTAATTCCCTCTATTACAATGATTATGCATTAACTAACGTTTAAAATAATAAATATATATTATTATTTTTCAGTATGACTCAGCATTGAGTGTATCATTAAACTTCAAAGAAACCCTTTATTGTGTATCAGGTATGCCATACAACATTGCATCCACATTAACTTAAAATTAATAGTAACCTCAAAAATATTAATAAAAATTAAAACGTGTTATTATTTATTTTCCTGAGATGTTACATCCTTCCCCCCTTTTGGAAATTTCTTCTTCACAATTATTATTCACATATGAAATAAGATGGGGTATTTATATCACATAGAATTTTTAGATTCCCACATTGCCTCCTAAACCATATTGTTTTTTCACAAAACCATTATCAGAAGAATTACCTTATCTTGAAACACATAGTCTCTTCAGTCAAGAATTTGGAACAGTTTTTCCTCAAAAGAGAGATCATTTGAAAACAAAGATACCTCATGTCTCAAATCAAAAGATGTATCTGACATATACTTTATCAACATTGAAACATGAAAAATATTGTGTACCTGGGATAAACATGGAGGTAAATCCACACTGTAGGAAACTAATCTATCATTCTTCAGGATTTCATATGGTCCATTGAACCTTAGACTCAACATTCCCTTCTTAATAAAACTCGTCAGACATTTCCCTAGAGAAACATTAAAAAAGACATGATCACATACCTTAAAAGAAAGAACCTTCCTCTATTTATCTACATATCCTTTGTAACTTCTCTAACCTATTCTCATGTGCTTCTGAATCAACTGAACATTTTCTTCCATCTCTTCTACCAATTCAAGTCCCATAAGCTTATATTAACCTACTTTATCCTAAAAAGATGGAGTTTGACACTAATACCCATATAATACTTCAAATGGAGACATCTGTATACTAGAATGAAAACTTTTATTATAATATAATTCAACCAAATAAATATGTTGCTCCCAACATCCCGGGTAATCTATTGAGAAAGCATGTAACATATCCTTTATGGTCTGAATCATTCGTTCGAACTGCCCATCTAATTGAGGAAGAAAATATGTACTAATATTTAATTGAGTCCCTAACGACATCTAAAGGCCTTTAAAAAATTTAAATGTAATCCTAGGATCATGATCAGATACAATGTAGAGTGGAACTCCATACAACATGACTATCTCTTTAACATACTATCGAGAAATATGATATGGGGATAATGTATATATAATAAGAAATAAATGATAATATTTAGTCAATCGATCAACAATAACCCATATTTCCTTATTACCTCATGATGTCTTTAGTAATCCCACAACGAAGTCCATTGATACATTTTCCCATTTCCACTCAGGCACCGATAAAGTCTAAAGCATCCCTTTTTGTAACTGTCACTCTACTTTAACATGTAGACAAGTCAAAAACATTATAGTAAAGTCATCAACATCTCTTTTCATTCTACCCCATAAGTAATGCTCCCAATGATCTATGTACATCTTAGTACTTCCATGATTAACTAAAAACGGAGAACTATGAGCTTCACATCACAAATCCTTATTCAGTAGTGAATCACAAGGAACACATAATCTATTCTGAAACCTCAAAACACAATATTTATCAATGATAAAATCAAGAATAAGACCCTTCTGAACCAACTATAACTTTTTCTTCAAATCACTGTCTTCCTTCTGCTCTTTATTAAATCTATCTGATATAGACGATTTCACTAACACCTGATAAAAAAAGAAATATTTATTGCACCAAAAACATCTTTTCTAAATTTCATCTAATTAAATATTAAAGGATCTCATTCTAAACGTAACAAGGATAATCTATAATTACATTTTCAACTCAAAGAATCATTGAATTTATTTTCCTTTGTGGATGATAATTAATCGTGAAATAATAATCCATTATTAATTCTATCCATCTTCTTTGTCACATGTTTAATCTTATGTGTATGAATATATACTTTATTTTTTTTTCAGTTTATATTTTACATTTTACTCCATACAAATGTGGCCTCCAAATTTTTAAATGAAAATAAAAATATGCTAATTAAAAATAATGTGTATGGTAATTTAACTCATGAGGTTTTAACTGACATAATGCATAATAAATTACCTGATCATTCAAAATTAGGACAAAACCATGCACTTTCAATGAAGAATTGATGAAGATTAAAAACCCACCATTTCTGGAAGGTAATTCCAAAATAAGAGAATTCACCAATATTTTTTTCAATTACTAAAAACAATCAACACATTGTTTTACCCAAATGAACATAACTCCTTATTGAGTTAACATTATCAGCATGCTTGATAACCATGAAATCTTTTCAATAAACCTCTGATAATAACCTATTAAACCAATAAAACTATAAATTATTATGATATTGGTATGTCTTGTCCTTTATTTAACAACATTTTTTTGTAAGAATCAACAATTATGCCATTTTTTAAATAATGTTTCCAAGAAATGAATTTTTTTGTAACCAAAAATAAGACTTATTGAATTTCCCAAATATTTTCTTTTCTATTATGGTTTGCAGGAAAACCCATAAATGACCTTCATGTTCCTGGTTAATTTTGGTATAAACCAAAATATCTTCAATGAACACAGCCGCAAACATATCTAAGAACCAACAGAAATTTCAATTAATAAGATCCAATTATATAGCTGGTTCACTGGTTAAGTCAAAAGACATAAAAACAAATTCGTAATGTCCATATCTAGTACAAAACACAGTCTTTAGAATATCTTTTTCTTTTACTTTCAAATGATGGTACCTCAACCTTAGGTCATTATTAAAAAATAATTATTCCCCCTAGAGCTTATAAAAAAATCATCGATATAAGGGAAATGATTCAATTTCATAACAGTGATGTTATTCAATGCTCAACAATCAAGGCAAAGTACCATTGAACCATATTCCTTTTTAACAAACCATATAAGGGAACCCCATAGTGATTTTCTAAATAACATGGAACCTTTACTTAATAACTCATGGAATTTATTCGTTAACTCTAAAAGTAAAAGTTGAGCCACTCGATAAGGGTGTTTTTTAAATTGTCCTAGACATAGGAATTTAATCAACAGTAAATTCAACTTCTCGATTAGTTATTGTACCAGGAAACTCATCAGGAAAAACATCAAGATTCTCATTTATAACTGGCACATTATTAATCTTGACAGTTTCTTTGCTTTCAACAATATGTTCAAGGTAACATTCATTTCTATCATTTACTAGTTTCCTGTCTTGCTGATATGTGATCAAGAGTAAGGGTTAATTATTGTACCCAAACTGAAAATCTTTATGAAAATAAACATAATTATATCTATAGTAAATTATAGCCTGATAAAAGGAAAGCCAATGTATACTAAAAATATCATCAAACTCTAATAGAGGAAAAACAATAAGGATTGTAGGTAGTCTCTTTTTGCAAAGACAAGTAGAAAAGATCTTATAATTTCTTATTGTATCAACATTTACAATTGGTGTTTTTACCATAAGTTCAAGATTCATATATGGAGAAAAAATTCCTAATATAATAGAAATCTTATTAGAAATGAATGATTATGTACACCTTGAATCAAAAAACACATCTTCATAATCTAAATTGATAAACAGTGTACATGATACTACTTCATTTGATGGCCCAACATTTGCTAAAGTATTTGAAAAGGATTTCCCCACCCCATATTGCTAGTAGTCTGGGTGTTTTCCCTTAGTTGTGTTCTTTGTTGGACAATAATTTTCATAATGACTCATTTAAATGCACTTAAAACATTTTACTGAATTTAAATAAGGTTTTTTCTTACTATTAACCTGATCATTTTGAATGAAACTGCGATCCTTATGTCCAAATTTACCAAATCGGTACAACTTACCTAAATTAAAAGACATTCCCCAGAATTAGTTTCACCACAATTTTAGGAAACTATAAACTTATGTTTCATACCATTAGAATTTTTTTAAGAATTCTTCCATTTCTTCTGCCACCTTGAACTATTATTCTGTTTTTAAAAAAAACACTTGATCAAATGTAATATCTTTTTCCACCTTCTTCGCAAATCAAAAATGTTTTTCATAACGTTTGAACTCATGATAAGATAATACCCTTTGAAACTTGGACTATAATTCAGAGTAAAACAGTAGATTTTAGTATAATGTTATCTTATGAAATTTGGAGAATACATTTCTAGTTGAGTGAATTTTGTTTCATAAGAAGCCATTGAGTCATCCTCCTACCACAATTCCATGATTTGTTTTTACATATAAAAATGAACCACCATAAGAAAATATATCTAAAAAACATACCATTATATTCATCCTAATCAATATCATCAATCTCCTCACTATCCCTGATAAGTTTCACCATTGACCACCACTAATCTAGATCACCTTCAAAATGGTAAACTGAAAGACTAGCCTATTGATGTTCTTAACACCCCATGACATGGAAAATATTTTCCAATGCTTTAATCGACCCTACATCTAGCGCATGTTTTGATTATCATTTAAATGATAGGGGATGTGGCCTCATGAAATGATCCACTAATGACATGTTCCTCTGTGGTTGATCTTACGGATCTCGTGCATGGATACCACCACCATTTATAGCCTAAGTCAACTATGTCATTACTGCAACATACTATTAATTTTTGATTCAATCCATCTCATATTTATGAATTGTAAGGTTTTCTTCATCTAGATGTCGTCCCATCACAACTTCCATGTTTCCTCTATGGAAAACCATTCTGAACATAGAAATATCTTAGGAGAAGCAGCGTGGTAATATGTAAATGCTATATCAATTAAATATTAACATAAATTAATTTATAGACATTAATTTAACTATTATAAAACTTTTAAGGTTGTCTAAACTGGCCTCTGATAAATACTATAAGAACCCATCCTTAAATCATTACATAATCTTGAATTAAATGGATAATCCACATTGAGGATCTTTTCTGGTTTACAATTTTAGAGAATTAGGCCATAACTATTACACTACATATCAAATATTAAAAAGTAGACATGTAACATCCCATGTAAGTAATGAATAATATATATTTTTATCTATGTCTATTAATGAATTAGATATTGTTTTAGAGGCTTAAAATGAAAATAAATCCAATCTTAAGCATGGAATACACTAATATTTTTTAAAGGATTGTTTTACTGCCTTTTGATGGAAAAACATTTTTAAATATATCTTTTGACAATTTTATAAGCTATGTTTGTCAAAATAAACTTATTATTTATTATTGGGACCTAAAAATTTACATTTTGTGAATTTTTGGTATTTTTCTGACAATGTTGATTTTTTTATGAATAGTGAAAAATACTGTATTTTACATCAAAACTGCTTTTTAATCTACTTTATTTATATGATTAGATTATCGTTTGAATTGGTTTTAAATTTAAATTATAATATATTTTTACCATTTAATCCAATGGTGGTCATTAGGATTAATTTCAATTTGGAATTGGGCATAAACTAATTAAAAACTTTTCATAGATATTGTTTCAAAAAAAACCCGCTATTTGTTTTGAAAACAGGAATTATTTTTAAATCAATTATTGCAATTTCTGTGGTTGGAATTTGGTAAAATGGATTACATATTTGGAATCAGAAGGTCCAAATTATGTAATCAAGACTCTTTTGTTTTTTGACATTATGAATAGTAACAACGATAATTATCTTTAATTATCTTGAATAATGAGTAATCAGGTAGTTAAGGATAATAAAATGATATCATAATAATACAAAAAGACCACAAAATTTGTTCTATGGCTACTGGTTGTCTGATGGACGACCATGGGATTCCTTGTGCCAATCTTGGGGGCCCCATGGAATCACTTTTGTGAGAAAGTGACTTTTTATCTTTTTATTTTTAAAGAATGTTAAATGTGACAAAGAATGTATCACCTAAGTAAAATATTTTTAGTTTTGACAACATAAATGATCTTTTGGAATATAAATATTCATTATAAATCTAAAAGGATTTCATACATCATGATATTTTTTTTATAATTTTTAGACATTAAATTTATAAATTATTTATGACATCATGATGATGCAGTGATTACCTCGTTAATAAAGGATTTAAATAAAATGAAATGATAATGTGAAATCAATGACCTAAACATGTCCAAAACCTATTGTATGGGTAGATTTAGAACCCTTATCACCATACACTCGAATTATATCAATGTGGGACCTTTTGAATTCGAAAATCATTTTCAAATAAAGTAACATTTCATTACTTTCTAAGAGTGCCCCTCCTCTCCTCTTATAAAAGGACCCCACCTCTACCGTCATACCAACACTCCCAATGCCTTTTTCTCGGCCAAAACCTGCCCATTTTGTCTCTACACATCCCTCTCTTACTCCTTGAAGCCTCACTTTGGCCAGAAGTCTTCCCAAGGAAGCCTTTGAGCTCAAACCAAAGGGAGTTACCTGATTTTAAGGTAATGTCTTCACTTGAGTCCTTTTGTTTTATTTTTCTTCTCCAACCCCCTAAACTCTTTTTATTAATTTCTTTTGTAACAAATCTAGTATATTCAATATACTAGGATATTGTTATAAGAATTATTCGAGCTACACTTACACACACCTTCAACTAATGGTTAAAGGACATAATGTTTCCATGGATGGTGAATTTATGCCTCCCGAAACGATGATTGTTCAACATTATTTTATCATCTTCAAAGGTGGCCATTAAGATGTCACTATATTTATATATGATATATAATATGATTATGTTTTCCTTAAGCTTCTGTATTTTTAATTTTGGGAATACATTTATGGCTTCCATTATGGGTAAACGTGATATCTTCATTTAAGGAAGTGCAGACTACCACCCCCTCAAAGTGATTTGATTCATTAAATACCATATATGGGACGTATAAAGGATGGAACTATGATATTATATATGATATTATACTGGAATTATAATATACCTTTATATCATTATGATTCTATTCTATAAAATATGAAATAGAAATGAAAGTAGCGTTCATGCGTACGTACGGATTACCGTCTCCATGAACGGTGCATTTCATTTATTACCTATAACTGATTATGTAATATTATAAATGCATGTATATACTGGATATATATGATATATACATCATGATTATATTTCTGGATATAATGGATACATGAAAAACTTGTAATTATAAAGGGTTTATTTTTTACTCAAGTACCAATTATCGTTAAAATGACCATTATTAACTTAAATAATTACATAGTGTTCATGACATGGAAATAAGTGATATAAAAGCAAAAATGAACTCAAAAAAGGTTCATAATCAAGTAGAAATTAACTCATGTTTATTATTCAGGACATTAAAAAACGATCGAGTCAAGTCGGACCCGAGGTAAGGGATCCTACCTCTCTCTTTCTTTGCAAGTACTCTCTTTTGTTCAGAATGGTTTTACACAGAGGAAACATGGAAGTAGTGCTTGGAAGGAATATATTAGGAAATAACCTTCCGAATCAGCATCCTAAGACGGTCGGAATTGGAACTGAACATTTTTTTACAGTAATGTCACAATTGACTCAAGTGATAAACGGTGGTGGTATCCATGCACGAGATCATCCAGATCAACCGCAGTGGAACATGTCAGTGGAGGAACATTTCATGAGGCAACATACCCCATCATTCAGAGGATCATCTGACCTTGTGCTAGCAAAAGGGTGTATTAAAGAACTGGAGAAGATTTTCGATGTCATGGGGTGTTCAGACAATCAAAAGGTTAGTCTGGCTATTTACCATTTGGATGGTGAAGTAGATCAGTGGTGGTCGATGGTTAAAAATATCAGGGACACTGATTAGATTGATGCTCTCGACTGGGATGAATTCAAAGGTATGTTTCTTGAAAACTATTTTCCTAAGGCTGTTCGACTTAGGATGGAAAAAAATTCTTGGAATTGAGGCAAGAGGAAGACTCAGTGGCTACCTATGAAGAAAGGTTCACTCGATTGTCTAGGTATGATCCAAATTTTATCCGAGACCTTGATAGTAAAATCAATCGTTTTTTAATCAAGATTAAAGACAAAATATCGAAGGTCATTATCTTCTCGTGAGTTTATAAGTTATGAGAAGCTTGTTCGATGTTCTGAGAAGGTGGAAATGGAGTTTCCCGATGATCAAGTGTTCTATAACAACCAGCAGAAGAAGAGACCAAGGTGGCAGGAGAAAGGGAAGAATTCTTCAAAAATGTCTGATGGTAAGAAATCTATGTTTCCAGTTTGTGATAAATGTGGAAAAAGGCATGCTGGGGAATGTCTTCTGAATTCTGGAAAGTGCTACCGGTATGGTAATATGGGACATAAGGCTCGTGATTGCACTGAAAAAGATCAAGGTGATGGTATGTTCAAATTTGATTTATAGTTAGTGAAATGTTTTAAGTGCAATGAGATTGGTCACTATGGAAACGAGTGTCCGACAAAGATCTTGAGTGATGGGAAGCAGTTAGACTACAAGAAGAATGTGATGGTGAAATCCTTTGCAACTACTTCAGCAGATGTCGGGCCATCAAATGAAGTTGTATTAGGTATATTGTTTGTTTTTTTCAGATTATGCCAGTGTGTTGTTTGATTCGGGGTCCACACATTCTTTCATCTCTGAAACATTTTATAGTAAAATGGGAATACCATCATAAGAAATTACTCCTGAACTTTTGGTAAAAACACCTGGGGGAAATGTTGAGGAAAAAATAATTTATAAGAATCTTCCTATCCTTATATGTGGAAAGAACCTACTTGCAAACTTTATTGTTCTACCTCTAGTAGAGTTTGATGTATTCCTGGGTATGGATTGGCTCTCTATTTACTATTCTATGATTGACTATAGAGCTAAAAAAGTTTCTTTTCAGAAATAAATTTATTTTGTGTACAAGAATGTACCCTTACTGTCGATACCTTATCAAGAGGCCAAGAAATATGTAAAAGATTTAAATGAATGTTACCTTGTACACATGGTTGAAAACCATGGAACTGTTCAGATTAATGATGTGCCAGTGGTAAATGAGTATCCTGATGTTTTTCCTGATGAGTTTCCTGGAATAATACCAGATCAAGAAGTTGATTTTACTGTTGACGTAGTTCCTGATGCTAAGCCAATTTCAAAACCCCCTTATTGAATGGATCAAATTGAACTTTTAGAGTTGAAGGAGCAATTGCAAGATTTATTAGAGAAGGTTTCATTCAACCTAGCACATCACCATGGGGTGCTCCTATTTTATTTGTTCAAAAGAAATATGGTTCAATGAGACTTTGCATTGATTATAGATCCTTGAATAAAATCACTGTTAAGAACAAATATCCTTTGCCTCATATCGATTATTTGTTTGATCAGCTCCAGGGAGCTCAGTATTTTTCAAAGATTGAATGGAGATCAGTGTACCATAAGCTGAAGGTAAAGGAAGCAGATGTTCCGAAGACCACGTTCCTTACAAGATATGGCCATTATAAATTTGTAGTAATGCCTTTTGGGATAACCAATGCACCTGCTGTATTCATGGACTTAATGAATAGAATTTTCCATGAGTTCTTGGATAAGTTTGTGGTGGTTTTCATTGATGATATTTTGGTGTTTTATAAAAGTAAAGAGGAGCATGAAAGACATTTAAGGGTTATCTTTAAAACTTTAAAAGAAAAGAAACTGTATGGAAAATTCATCAAGTGTGAGTTTTGGTTGCAACAAATTTCTTTCCTTGATCACATTGTTTCTAAGGATGGGATAATTGTTGATCCTGCAAAAACAAAAGTTGGGGAAGACTGGCCAAGATCCACAAATGTAACTGAGATTCATAGCTTCCTTGGTTTGGCAGGATATTACCGAAGGTTTGTTAGAAATTTTTTACGGTTATCTAGTCCAATGAATAAGCAAACTCGAAAGGGTGTTATGTTTATCTAGACAGAAGAATGTGATGATTGTTTTCAGGAATTGAAAAGAAGATTGGTGAATGCTCTTGTTTTGGAACTACCTTCCAGGAATGGTGAGTTTTTTACCTACAGTGATGCTTCATTGAAAGGACTTGGTTGCGTCCTAGTGAAGAATTATTAGGTAATTGCTTATGCTTCACGACATTTGGAAACTCATGAGGTAAAATATCCTACACATGATTTGGAATTAGCTGCCGTTGTTTTCGCTTTAAAAATTTGGATGCATAATTTGTATGGAGTAAAGTGTGAAATATATACTGATCACAAAAGTTTAAAGTATATATTCACTCAGAAAGAGTTAAACATGCGACAGAGGAGATGGCTGAAATCAATCAAGGATTATGATTGTTCAATTCATTACCATCCGGGAAAATCAAATAAAGTGGCTGATGCTTTGAGTCGAAAAAGTAATGATTCATTAGCAATGTTGCGTTTAGAACGTGATCCATTGGTTAAGGATTTGATGAAATTTGGCATAGAAGATGTTGGCACAGAATTTTATTCTGTTTTGTTTCATTTATCAGTGAGATCATCTCTATCAGATAGAATCAAGCAAGCACCGAAGCAAGACAGTGAGTTGCAGAAAAAGGTAGAGCTGGTTTAGAAAGGTAAGTTTCCTGAATTCAACATTGATAATGATTGCGTTTTGTGATTTGGAAAGAGATTATGGGTGCCTTGTGATTCACAGTTGAAGAGAGATTTGTTATGTGAAGCTCATAGTTCTCCGTTTTCAGTTCATCCTGGCAGTACTAAGATGCACAGAGATCTACGGGAATATTACTGAGGGGATGGAATGAAAAGAGATATTGTTGATTTTACTGTGAAGTGTTTGACATGTCAACAGGTTAAAGCAGAGCGGAAGTTACCGAAAGGGATGCTTCAGCCTTTACCAGTGCCAGAGTGGAAATGGGAGAATATATTCATGGACTTCGTTGTGGGATTACCGAAGACATCTCGAGGTAATAATGCAATCTGGGTTATTGTTGATCGCTTGACTAACTCTTCTCATTTCCTTGCTATACGAGATACTTTTTTCCAAGATCAACTTTCCCGTTTTTATCTTAAAGATATAGTCAGGTTACATGGAGTTCCCCTATCCATTGTATCTGATTGTGATCCCAGGTTCACTTCTAACTTTTGGAAAAGCCTTCATAAGTCGTTGGGTACTGAATTAAATTTTAGTAAAGCATTTCATCCTCAATCAGATGGGCAGTCAGGATGAAAAATTCAGACCTTGGAGGATATGCTACGTGCTTGTTCGATGGATTATCAGGGATGTTGGGACCAACATCTTTCTTTGGTTTAATTTTCATATAATAACAGTTTTCATTCCAGTATACAGATGGCACCATTTCAAGCATTATATGGGAAGTGGTGTCGAACACCGGCTTTCTCGGATGAAGTGGGTTAAAGGAAGTTGATGGGAATAGAATTGGTAGAAGAGATGGTAGAAAAAGTTCTGTTAATTCAGAAACACATGAGAACAGCTCGGAGTAGGCAGAAGAGTTATGCAGACAACCGGAGGAAGCATCTAACTTTTGAGGTAGGTGATCTTGTTTTTCTCAAAGTCTCCCCATGGAAAAGTGTGATGAGATTTGGTAAGAAAGGAAAGTTGAGTCCAAGGTTCATTGGACCATATGAAATTCTGGAGAGAGTTGGATCAGTTGCATACCGGGTGGCTTTACCTCCGAGTTTATCTCAGGTACACAATGTTTTTCACGTTTCGATGTTGAGAATGTATATGCCAGATCCATCTCATGATTTGAGTCCAGATGTAGTTCAGCTGGAAGAGAACCTATCTTATGTGCAACAACCGGTCCAGATTCTTGACCATAGAGAGCAAGTGTTACGAAATAAGGTGATTAATCAGGTAAAGGTTTTGTGGAAAAACCACATGATGGAAGAGACAACATTGGAATATAAAAATGCAATGAGGGATAAGTACCCCCATTTATTCGATAAGTAAATAAATTGCGGGGACACAATTTTCTAAAGGGGGGAAGGATGTTACATCCCATGTAAGTAATGAATAATAGATATTTTTATCTATGTCTATTAATGAATTTGATAGTGTTTTAGAGGCTTAAAATGAAAATAAATCCAATCTTGAGCGTGGAATATACTAATATTTTTGAAAGGATTGTTTTACTGCCTTTTGATGGAAAACGATTTTTTAAATCTATCTTTTGACAATTTTATAAGCTATGTTTGTCAAAATAAACTTATTCTTTATTATTGGGACATCAAAATTTACTTTGTGTGAATTTTTGGTATTTTTCTGACAATGTTCAATTTTTTATGAATAGTGAAAAATACTGTATTTTACATCAAAACTGATTTTTCATCTACTTTTTTTATATTATTATATTATCTTTTTAATTGGTTTTAAAGTTAAATTTGAATATATTTTTACCATTTAATCCAATGGTGGTCATTAGGATTAATTTCACTTTGGAATTGGTCATAATCTAATGCCAAACTTTTCATAGATATTGTTTAAAAAAAACCCGCTATTTGTTTTGACGGCGGGAATTATTTTAAAATCAATTATTGAAATTTCTGTGTTTGGAATTTGGTAAAATGGATTAAATATTTGGAATTAGAAAGTACAAATTATGTAATCAAGACTTTTTTGTTTTTGGACATTATGAATAGTAACGACGGTAATTATCTTTAATTATTTTGATTAATGAGTAATTAGGTAGTTAAGGATAATAAAATGATATCATAATAATAAACAAAGACCACAAAATGTGTCCTAAGGCTACTGGTTTTCTCATGGCCGACCATGGGATTCCTTGTGCCAAACTTGGGGGCCCCATGGAATCACTTTTGTGAGAAAGTGACTTTTTATCTTTTTATTTTTAAAGAATGTTAAATGTGACAAAGAATGTATCACCTAAGTAAAATATTTTTAATTTTGTCTACATAAATGATCTTTTGGACTATAAATATTAATTATAAATCTAAATATATTTCCTACATCTTGATATTTTTTTTATAAATTTTAGACATTAAATTTATTAAATTATTTATGACATCATGATGATGCAGTGATTACCTCATTAATAAAGGATTTAAATAAAATGAAATGATAATGAGAAATATATGACCTACACATGTCCAAAACCTATAAGATTGGTTTATTTCAAACCCTTATCACCTTACTCTCAAATTATATCAATGTGGGGCCTTTTAAATCCTAAAATCATTTTCAAATAAAGTAACATTTCTTTACTTTCCAAGAGTGCCTCTTATCTCCTCTTATAAACATCCCCCACCTCTACCTCCTTACCCACACTCCCAAAGCCTTTGGCTCGGCCAACCCCTGCCCATGTTGTCTCTCCACATCCCTCTATTACTCCTTGAAGCCTCACTTTGGGCAGAAGTCTTCCCAAGTAAGCCTTTGAGCTCAAACCAAAGGGAGTTACCCGATTTTAACGTAATGTCTTCACTTGAGTCCTTTTGTTTTATTTTTCTTCTCCAACCCCCTAAACTCTTTTTATTCATTTATATTGTAACAAATAAAGTATATTCAATATACTAGGATGTTGTTATAAGAAGGATTCGAGCTACACTTACACACACCTACATCTAATGGTTAAAGGACATACTGTTTCTGTGGATGGTGAATTTATGCCTCCCGAAACGATTATTGTTCAAAATTATTTTAACACCTTAAAAGGTGGCCATTAAAATGTCACTATATTTATATATGATATATAATATGTTTATGTTTTCTTTAGGCTTCTGTATTTTTTATTTTTTGAATACCTTTATGTATTCCATTATGGGTAAACACGATATCTTCATTTAAGGAAGTGCGGACTACCGCCCCCTGAAAGTGATTTGATTCGTTAAATACCATATGTAGGACGTATAAAGGATGGAACTATGATATTATATATGATATAATACTGGAATTATAATATACCTTTATATCATTATGATTCCATTCTATAAAATACGAAATAGAAATGATAGTAGCATTCATGCGTACGTACGGCTTTCCGTCTCCATGAACGGTGCATTTCATTTCTTACCTCTAAATGATTATGTAATATTATAAATTCATGTAAATTATGGATATATTTGATATATACATCATCATTATAATTCTGGATATAATGGATACATGAACATATTGTAATTATAAAGGGTTTATTTTTGACTCAAGTGCCAATGATCGTTAAAACGACCGTTATTAACTTAAATAATTACATAGTGTTCATGACAAGGAAATAAGTGATATTAAAGGAATAATGAAATTGAAAAAGGTTCTTAAGAATGTATAAATTAACTCAATTTTATTATTCAGGACATTAAAGAACGATTGAGTCATGTCGGACCCAAGGTATGGGACTTCATCTCAATCTCCTTTCATTGAGGCATATTTTGTTTTATACACAACCTTATTTTATACGGTGTATAAACCAATTTGACTTTTACGTTTATTCAAAGGGAATATTTTTTATACGAAGCGTTTACTAAATGACAAAAGATAATGTTTTTGTCGTACATATGTGATGACAATGACTTTTCCGCCGCTGTGACCATTATTTGAGTTTCAGCTTCCCCTACAAGCCATACCTTTTTTTAAAAGAAAAATAAATAACATGTTTTACTTTTATTTTATTTTGGTATTGAAAATGGTTGTCATAATGTTTTCATATCAATGTGTTGTATTGATATCTAGTGATTGAAAGGTGGAAATGTTATGTTTCCATTATGCATGTTTTATGTGATACGATTATGTTGAGGTTCTTGGGAATTATTATGAAGACGGGTGGTTTCGTGATAAACTAAGGGCGGGTGAGCCCGATATAGATCTCCAATGCATTGGGTAATGTGAAGGAGTGAAACATTAAGGTTTCTCCGAAGAGATTTAGGGAATATACTGTGATGGGTATTCCAAACGTAACCAAGAGGGTTACTCCCTACGTAAGAATGTTATGAATGACTCAAGTTACCTTTATGTCTTATGATTTATATGATTTATTCATGATTTGATGAGGTATATTAAAGTGCTTATGTTTTATGGGTAAAGTATGCTTTCATTCTTATGTATATATGTACCCATGTTTCCTTTCCATATGTTTATATCCCTTACTGAGCTTTTTATGCTCATCCCAAATTTTTTTCAATTGTTTTTCATAGGTCAAGGGAAAGGTACATGATATGATGATAATGTCCAGGAAGTGTGAAGAATGAATCCATGATTTATTTTAAATATGTTTCCATTGTTGGGAAAAGTGAATACTATCTTTATGTAAGAACTTTGTTTATATGTGGAATGTAATCCCGGTTTTATGATCTAATTCTCTAAAACTATAAACCCAAAAATATCCTCAATGTGTAATCTTGTAATAACTCAAGATTAAGTAAGGTTTAAGGCTGGGGCCCTATAGTTGGTATCAGTGGTTGGTTTAGATAACTTTAGGAGTTATAATTATATTAAATGATTATCCAAAAAAAAAATTATGGTCAAATTGAAGTGATATATTATTTGAAGATTACCATGTCGCTTCATCTAATACATGTTTGTTTAGAATAGTTTTCCACAGAGGAAACATGGAAGTAGTGCTAGGAAGGCATACAGAAGGAAATAACCTTTCGAATCGGCATCATGAGATGGTCGGAATTGGAACTAAACTGTTTGTTACAGTAATGGCGCAGTTGACTCAAGCGATAAATGGTGGTGGTATCCATGCACGAGATCAGCCAGATCAACCGCAGAGGAACATGTCAGTGTGGAACATTTCATGAGAAAACATCCCCTATCATTCAGAGGATCATCTAACCATGTTCTAGCTGAAGGGTGTATTAAAGCACTTGAGAAGATTTTTGATGTCATGGGGTGTTCATACAATCAAAAGGTTAGTCGTGCTATTTACCATTTGTAGGGTGAAGCATATCAGTGGTGGTTGATGGTTAAAAATATCAGGGACGCTGATGAGATTGATGCTCTCGACTAGGATGAATTCAAAGGTATGTTTCTTGAAAAGTATTTTTCTATGGCTGTTAGACTTAGGATGGAAAAACTATTCTTGGAATTGAGGGAAGAGGAAGTCTCAGTGGCTACCTATGAAGAAAGTTTCAGTCGATTGGCAAGGTATGCTCTAAATTTTATCCGGGACCTTGATAGTAAAACCAATCGTTTTTACTTAGGATTAAAACCAAAATATCGAAGGGCATTAGCTTCTCGTGAGTTTAAAAGTTATGAAAAGCTTGTTCTATGTGCTGAGAATGTGGAAATGGAGTTTTCTGTTGATCAAGTGTTCTATAACAACCAGCAGAAGAAGAGACCAAGGTGGCAGGAGAAAGGGAATAATTCTTCAAAAAAGTCTGGTGGTAAGAAATCTATGATTCCAGTTTGTGATAAATGAGGTAAAAGGAATGTTGGGGAATGTCTTCTGAATTCTGGAAAGTGCTACCTATGTGGTAAGATGGGACATAAGGCTCGTGATTGCACAGAAAAAGATCTAGGTGATGGTAAGTTCAAATTTGATTTATAGTTAGTGAAATGTTTTCAGTACAATGAGATGGGTCACTAAGTAAACAAGTGTCCGACAAAGAGCTTGAGTGATGGGAAGCAGTTAGACTACAAGCAGAAAGGGATGGTTAAATCCTTTGCAACTACTTCAGCAGATGTCGGTCCATCAAATTATGTTGTATCAGGTACATTGTTTGTTTTTGTAGATTATTCCAGTGTGTTGTTTGATTTGGGGTCCACACATTCTTTCATCTCTGAAACCTTTTCTAGTAAAATGGGAATACAATCTCAAAAAATGACTCCTGAACTTTTGGTAAAAACACCCGGGGGAAATTTTTATGCAAGAAGAATTTATAAGAATCTTCATATCCTTATCTGTGGAATGAACCTGCTTGCAAAACTTATTGTTCTACCTCTAGTAGAGTTTGATGTTGTCCTAGGTATGTATTGGCTCTCTATTTACCATGCTAAGATTGACTGTAGAGCTAAAGAAGTTTCTTTTCAGAACGACTTTCAGTTTGTGTACAAGAATGAACCCTTATTGTTGATAACTTATCAAGAATCCAAGAAACTTGTAAAAGATGGAAATGAATGTTACCTTACAAACATTGTTGAAAACAAGGGAACTGTTTAGATTAATGATGTTCTAGTGGTAAATGAGTATCCTGATGTTTTTCCTAATGAGTTGCCTGGAATAATACCAGATCGGGATGTTGAGTTTACTGTTGACTTAGTTCCTGATGCTAAGCCAATTTCAAAACCCCCTAATCGAATGGCTCAAATTGAACTTTTAGAGTTGAAGGAGAAATTGAAAGATTTATTAGACAAAGGTTTCATTCAACCTAGCACATCACCATGGGGTGATCCTGTATTATTTGTTAAAAAGAAAGATGGTTCAATGAGACTTTTCATTGATTATAGAGCCTTGAATAACATCACTGTTAAGAACAAATATCCTTTGCCTCATATCGATGATTTGTTTGATCAGCTCCAGGGAGCTCAATATTTTTCAAAGATTAACTTGAGATCAGGGTACCATCAGCTGAAGGTAAAGGAAAATGATGTTCCGAAGACCGCGTTCCGTACAAGATATGTCCATTATGAATTTGTAGTAATGCCTTTTGGGCTAACCAATGCACCTTCTGTATTCATGGACTTAATGAATAGAATTTTCCATGAGTTATTGGATAAGTTTGTGGTGGTTTTCATTGATGATATTTTGGTGTTTTATAAATATAAAGAGGAGAATGAAAGACATTTAAGGGTTATCTTCCAAACCTTAAAAAAAGAAGCTGTTTGGAAAATTCATCAAGTGTGAGTTTTGGTTGCAAAAAATTTCTTTCCTTGGTCACATTGTTTCTAAAGATGGGATAACTGTTGATCCTACAAAAACAAAAGTTGTGGAAGACTGGCCATGACCCACAAATGTAACAGAGATTCGTATCTTCCTTGCTTTGGCAGGCTATTACCGAAGGTTTTTTAGAAACTTTTCACGGTTATCTAGTCCAATGACTAAGCTAACTCGGAAGGGTGTTATGATTATCTGGACAAAAGAATGTGATGATTGTTTTCTGGAATTGAAAAAAAGATTGGTGAATGCTCCAGTTTTGGCACTACCTTCTAGGAATGGTGAGTTTTTTATCTACAGTGATGCTTCATTGAATGGAATTGGTCGCATCCTAATGTAGAATGATCAGTTAATTACTTATGCTTCACGACAGTTGAAAACTCATGAGTTAAATTACCCTACACATGATTTGGAATTAGCTGCTATTTTTTCTCTTTAAAAATTTGGAGGTATCATTTGTATGGAGTAAAGTGTGAAATATATACTGATCACAAAAGATTAAAGTATATATTCACTCAGAACGAGTTAAACATGTGACAGAGGAGATGGCTAAAATTAATAAAGTATTATGATTGTACAATTCATTACCATCCGAGAAAAGAAAATAAAGTGGCTCATGCTTTGAGTCGAAAAAGTAATGCTTCATTAGCAATGTTGCGTTTGGAACGTGATCCATTGGTTAATGATTTGATGAACTTTGGCATAGATGTTGTTGACGTAGGAAGTTCTTCTGTTTTGTTTCAGGTATTAGTGAGATCATCTCCATCAGATAGAATCAAGCAAGCACAAAATCAAGATATTGAGTTGTAGAAAAAGGTAGAGCTAGTTTAGAAAGGTAAGTTTCCTGAATTCAATATTGATAATGATTGCATTTTGAGATTTGGGAAGAGATTATGTGTGCCATGTGATTCACAGTTGAAGAGAGAGTTGTTATGTGAAGCTCATAGTTATCCATTTTCAGTTCATCCTGGCAGTACTAAGATGTACAGAGATCTGCGAGAGTATTACTGGTGGGATGGAATGAAAAGAGATATTGCTGATTTTACTTTGAAGTGTTTGGCATGTCAATAGGTTAAAGCAGAGCAGCAGTTATCGAAAGGGTTGCTTTAGCCTTTACCAGTGCCAGAGTGGAAATGAGAGAATTTATCCATGGACTTTGTTGTTGGATTACCGAAGACATATCAAGATAATAATGCAATATGTGTTATTGTTGATCACTTGAGTAAATCTGCTCATTTCCTTACTATACGAGATACTTTTTCCCTAGATCAACTTTCCTATTTGTATCTTAAAGAGATATTCAGGTTAAATGGAGTTCCCCTCTCCATTGTATCTGATCGTGATCCCAGGTTCACTTCTAACTTTTGGAAAGGCCGTCAGAAGTCGTTGGGTACTGGATTAAATTTTATTTCAGCATTTCATACTCAATCAGATGGGTAGTCAGGACGAACTAGTCAGACCTTGGAGGATATGCTACGTGCTTGTTCGATGGATTTTCAGGGAAGTTGGGACCAACATATTTATTTGTTTGAATTTTCATATAATAACAGTTTTCATTGTAGTATACAGATGGCCCCATTTCTGGAATTATATGGGAAGTGGTGTCGAACTACAACTTTATGGGATGAAGGGGGTGAAAGGAAGTTGGTGGGACAAGAATTGGTAGAAGAGGTGGCAGAAAAAGTTCAGCTGATTAAGAAACACCTGAGAATAGCTCAGAGTAGGCAGAAGAGTAATGCGGACAACAGGAGGAAGGATCTAACTTTTGAGGTAGGTGATCATCTTTTTCTCAAAGTCTCACAATGGAAAAGTGTGATGAGATTTGGTAAGAAAGGAAAGATGAGTCCAAGGTTCATTGGACCATATGAAATTTTGGAGAGAGTTGGATCAGTTGCATACCGGGTGGATTTACCTCCGAGTTTATCTCAGGTACACAATGTTTTTCACGTTTCGATGATGAGAAAGTATATGCCAGATCCATCTCATGTTTTGAGTACAGAGGTAGTTCAGTTGGAAGAAAACCTATCTTATGAGGAACAACCGGTCCAGATTCGTGACCACAGAGAGCATGTGTTACGAAATAAAGTGATTAATCGGGTAAGGTTTTTGTGGAAAAACTACATGATGGAAGAGGAATCCTGGGAATATGAAAATGCAATTAGGGATAAGTACCCCCATTTTTTCGATAAATAAATAAATTACGGGGACACAATTTTCTAAATGGGGGGAAGGATGTAACATCCCAAGTAAGTAATGAATAATAGATATTTTTATCTATGTCTATTAATGAATTAGAAAGTGTTTTAGAGGCTTAAAATGAAAATAAATCCAATCTTAAGCATGAAATACAGTAATATTTTTTAAAGGATTGTTTTACTGCCTTTTGATGGAAAACCATTATTAAATATATATTTTGACAATTTTATAAGATATGTTTTTCAAAATAAACTTATTCTTTATGATTGGGACATCAAAATTTACTTTGTGTGAATTTTTTGTATTTTTCTGACAATGTTCATTTTTTTATGAATACTGAAAAATACTATATTTTACATCAAAACTACTTTCTAACCTACTTTATTTATATTATTAGATTATCTTTTGAATTGGTTTTAAAGTTAAATTATAATATATTTTTACCATTTAATCCAATGGTGGTCATTAGTATTAATTTCACTTAGAAATTGTGGATAAACTAATGCCAAACTTTTCATAGATATTGTTTCAAAAAAAACCCGCTATTTGTTTTGACAATGAGAATTATTTTTAAATCAATTATTGCAATTTCTGTGTTTTTAATTTGGTAAAATGGATTAAATATTTGGAATCATAATGTCCAAATTATGTAATCAAGACTCTTTTGTTTTTGGACATTATGAATAGTAACAACGGTAATTATCTTTCATTATCTCAGTTAATGAGTAAGTAGGTAGTTAAGGATAATAAAATGATATCATAATAATAAAAAAAGACCACAACATGTGTCCTAAGGCTACTGGTTGTCTCATGGCCGACCATGGGATGCCAAGGACCAAACATGGGGGCCCCATGGAATCACTTTTGTGAGAAAGTGACTTTTTATCTTTATATTTTTAAAAATGTTAAATTTGACAAAGAATGTATCACCTATGAAAAATATTTTTAATTTTGTCTACATAAATTATCTTTTGGACTATAAATATTAATTATAAAGATAAACAGATATCCTACATCGTGATATTTGTTTTATAAATTTTAGACAATAAATATATTAAATTATATATGACATCATGATGATGCAGCGATTACCTCATTAATAAAATATTTAATTAAAATGAAATGATAATGTGAAATATATGACCTAAACATGTCCAAAACCTATTGGATGGGTGGATTTCGAACCCTTATCACCTTACGCTCGAATTATATCAATGTGGGACCTTTTGAATCCGAAAATCATTTTCAAATAAAGTAACATTTCTTTACATTCCAAGAGTGCCCCTCCTCTCCTCTTATAAAAGGCCCCCACCTCTACCTCCTTACCCACGCTCCCAAAGCCTTTGGCTTGGCCAAAACCATCCCATTTTGTCTCTCCACATCCCTCTCTTACTCCTTGAAGCCTCACATTGGGCAGGAGTCTTCCAAAGGAATCCTTTGAGCTCAAACCAAATGGAGTTACCCAATTTTAAGGTAATGTCTTCACTTGAGTCCTTTTGTTTTATTTTTATTTCCCACCCCCTAAACTATTTTTATTCATATCTTTTGTAAAAAATCTGGTATCTTCAATATACTAGGATTTTGTTGTAAAAAGTATTCGAACTACACTTACACACACCTACATCTAATGGTTAAAGGACATATCGTTTCCATTGATGGTGAATTTATGCTTCCTGAAACGATGATTGTTCAAAATTCTTTTAACACCTTAAAAGGTGGCCATTAAGATGTCACTATATTTATATATGATATATAATATGTTTATGTTTTCCTTATGCTTATTTATTTTTAATTTTGGGCATACCATTATGGATTCCATTATGGGTAAGCATGATATATTTATTTAAGGAAGTGAGGACTACCACCCCCAAAAAGTGGTTTGATTCATTAAATACCATATGTGGGACGTATAAAGGATGGAACTATGATATTATATATGATATTATACTGGAATTATAATATACCTTTATATCAGTATGATTCCATTTTATAAAATACGAAAAAGAAATGAAAGTAGCGTTCATTCGTACGTACGGCGTACCATCTCCATGAACGGTGCATTTCATTTCTTATCTCTAAATGATTATGTAATATTATAAATGAATGTATATACTAGATATATATGATATATAAATCATGATTATAATTCTGGATATAATGGATACATGAACATCTTGTAATTATAAAGGTTTTATTTTTGACTCAAGTACCAATGATCGTTAAAACAACCTTTATTAACATAAATAATTACATATTGTTCATGACATGGAAATAAGTGCTATAAAAGGAATAATGAACTTGAAAAGGTTCTTAAGAAAGTAGAAATTAACTCATGTTTATTATTCAGGACATTAAAGAACGATCGAGTCATGTCGGACCCGAGGCATGGGACATCGTCACAATCTCCTTTCATTGAGGCATATTTTGTTTTATACACAACCTTCTTTTATACGGTGTATAAACCCCTTTGACTTTTATGTTTATTCAAAAGGAATATTTTTTATATGAAGCGTTTAATAAATGAAAAAAGAGAATGTTTTTGTTATACGTATGCGGCGACAACGACTTCCCTGCCGACGTGACCATTATTTGAGTTTCGGCTTCCTCCACAAGCCCTACCTTTTTTTTAAAAGAAAAATAAATACCATGTTTTACTTTTATTTTATTTTGGTATTGAAAATGGTTTTCATAATGTTTTTATATCAATGTGTTGTATTGATATCTTATGATTGAAAGGTGGAAATGTTATGTTTCCTTTATGCGTGTTTTATGTGATACGATTATGTTGAGGTTCTTGGGAATTATTATGAATACGGGTGGTTCCGTGATAAACTAAGAGCGGGTGAGCCAGATATATCTCTCCAATGCATTGGGTAATGTGAAGGACTGAAACATTAAGGTTTCTCCGAAGTGGTTTAGGGAATATACTATGATGGGTATTCCAAATGTAACCAAGAGGGTTACTCATTATGTAAGAATGTTATGAATGCCTCAAGTTGCCTTTATTTCTTATGATTTCTATGATTTATTCATGATTTGATGAGGTATGTTAATGTACTTATGTTTTATGGGTAAAGTATGATTTCATTATTATGTATATATGTACCCATGTTTCCTTTCCATATTTTTATATCTCTTACTGAGCTTTTTATGCTCATCCAATGTTTTTTTGAAATGTTTTTCAAAGGTCAAGGGAAAGGTACATGATATGATGATAGTGTCCAGGAAGTGTCAATAATGAATCCATGTTTTATTTTAAATATGTTTCCATTGTTGGGAAAATGAATACAATCATTATTCAAGCACATTGTTTATATGTGGAATGTAATGCAAGTTTTATGATCTAATTCTCTAAAACTCTAAACCTGAAAAGATAATCAATGTGTAATCTTGTAATAACTCAAGATTAAGTAAGGTTTAAGGATGGGGCCTTATAAGACACTTCTACACAGTTTCCATTTATTCATAAAAAACACTTCAAGAAATATTCATTTCTAGTTATATTTTTTAGACAGCATGCAATTTCCTTGATCACATCCATGATCCTATTCATCTTTAAGTCATGTGAAAAACATTTACAAACTTGGGATGAGCAATAAAATATTAGTAAGGGTTTTAAAATAAAGAAATTAAAAATTATTTCATAACAACATAATATTTAACATACCTCATGAAATCATAATATTTATGAATAACACATAGCAATCAGAAATCACAAAGGTAACTTGTGGCATCCATAACATACTTACGTTGTAGATTTCACATCTACATAGGGAGTTACATTTGGAATATCTATCATAGTATATTCTCTAAAACTATTAGGAGAAAAATTCACATTTACCTTTTTCATGCTACCCAATGCATTAGAGTGCTATATCAGGCTCACCCACCCAAGGATTATCATCGAACCACCCGTATATGTAAACAATGCCCAAGAACCTTAATTTATTTATATCTCATAAAAAACATAATGGAAAGATAACCTTTCCACAATTCAATCAGAATATATAATTTAAATATTTTGACATATCAAATCAATTATCAAAAACATTTTCAATACCAAAATATGTAAAATAATATATGGTATTTTTTTCCTTTTAAAAATATTATGACCAGTTAAGGAAGCAATAGATCAAATAATAATCACAGCGACAGAAAATTTTCGTGTCATCACTTATATTAAATTAAAAATTATGTTCTTAATTTATTAAAATGATTCATATAAAAATATTCCCTTTTAATGAAATAAAATTTCAATGGTGTTTATACACTGTATAAAAGAAATTCATGTATTAAAAAAATATGCCTCAATGAAAAGAGATTGAGACGAAGTCCCTTACCTCGTGTCCAACTTGACCTGTTCTTTCATTAATATTTTGAATAATAAACTAAAGTTAATTTATACTTGATTATGAATAATTTTAATGTTTATTATTAATTTTTTACCATCTATTACCATGTTATAATAATTTATAAATCAGTTATGTTAATAATGGTGGTTTTGTCGATATTCGGTACATGAGTAAAATGTGAACTTATTATAATTACAAGTTGTTTATGTGTCCAAACAATAATTATCTCAAGAATGATATTCAGGATTTATATATCATATATATCATATATATATATATAGTATATTTATGAATTTATCATATTACATAACATTTGGAGGTAAGAAATGAAATGCACCTTTCATGTAGACGATAAGCCGTACGTATGCAAGAAAGCAACCTTAATTTCTGTATTTTAATTTTAATAGAAATAAAACATAATGATAAATATGTATATTTTAATTCCATTATAATATCCTTTATAATTTCAATAACTCCATCCTTTATATATTCCCACGTATGGTATGAACGAGTCATATCACATTGAGGGGGCGGTAGTCCGCACTTCCTCAAATGAAATTATTGTGTTTAACAATTATGAAAACCATAAAGGTATTCTATAAATGAAAAATACAGAAAAATAAATATAAATTATATCACATATAGTTACAGTTTCATCATAATGGACACCATATTATGTGGTAGGAGAGGATTTAAGAATCATAATTTCCTGAGGAAGTAGTTTGTTATCAATAAAAACTGTATGTCCTTTACCCATTGAATTGAGGTGTGTGTATGTGTAGTTCAAATAAATCTTATAAAAAAAACATAGTATATTGAGGGTACTAGTTTTTTCTTATATAAAGGAATAAAAATAGTTTATTGTGTTGGATAAGTAAAATAAACGAAAAGATCTTAAAAGAAAACAATACCTTTTAATAGGGTAACTCCCATTGGTTTGAACCAAAAGGATTTATGGATGTGCCTTTTGCCTATCATAAGGATTATAGGTGGAAAAGATGGATCGTAAGAGCTTATTTGGGAAGATGGTTGATGATCCATGGGGTTTGAGAGGTGTGAGCGATGACATAGAGTTGATTCCATTTTATAAGGGGTCAAGGGGCTCTTTATGAATGATTTAAAAAATTATTTAATTATATAATAATTTTTTTGTTTCTAAATGTCAAAAACATATTAAATTTTATGATAAGAATACTTTAGTTCGAAATAAAATCATACAATAAAATTTAGCTATGTTTTGTATATTTTCATAATTTTTTATAATCTTATTTATTTAAATCATTCATTATTGCGGTAAATAGTTCCTCATTATTATGTAATAAATAATTTTACTTATTTTATGTATAAAAATTATATAAAAATATCATGATGTAGGATAATTTATTATCTTTATAAATAATTTTTATAGTCAAATATATAAATTTTATAACCTTACTTTATAATTTTTTAAGCAAAATAATTCATGTTTATGAACATTTTATTTTTTACATTAAATAAAAAGTAATTAATATCATTATCTTAGACAAGTGGATTTTAAGGGCCAAACGTACAACCCAAGGACTGTCATGGTCATCCACTACTCATCATATATGTTTAAGAAAAGTGTTAAGATTATTTTATATTATTTTTATAATATTTCTACCTTGAATTACCCTCTTTACCTTTAACCATGGTAAAAACTGTTAGAAGTTACTATTCACCAAAAATTATTTTTACCTTATTAAACAACGTTTTATATCTTATAGTAACCATTATTATCAGATATTTTAAATTCAATACACGGAATCAGTAAAATTTCATTTATATGAAAAAATCATCATTTTAGCTACTACATAGTGTTTTCACTATTCATCAAAAGTTGAGGTTTCTCAGAAATGTACAAAAAATTTAGGAAAATCTATATTTGATATAAATAATTCAAAAATGATATCAATTTTTACAAATTAAAAACATCAATGTTTCATTAAATAATTTAAAATTAATTTTCGTTGTCACAACAAAATGTGTGTTTTTAAAGAAAGAAAAACTATTATAAGATTGAAACTTGTTTATGTATAATTACAAAGATAAATTTATTAAAATGACCATCATTGGGTTAAATGGTAAAAATACAATCTAATTACACTTTTAAACCAATTAATAATATAATAAAATCTTATAAATAAATTATATTAAAAGAAATATTTGAATTAAAATACAGTATTTTTTCTCTGTTCATTAAAAAATATATTTTATCAGAAAAATACCAAAAATTTATTCAATTAAATTTCAATGTCCCTATTATAATTTAAAATTTTATTCTGTCAAATAGAACATATAAAAGAGGCCAGAACTATATTTAAAGAGGGTTCTCCATCAAAAGGCATTAAATCATCCTTTTAATGAATTTTATTGTTTTTATACTTAAAATTAAATTCTTTCTTATTTTAAGTCCCTAGATTTTATAGTATATATGTAAAATAATTTATCAGACATGTTTAATCATATTTTATTTAGTTATGTTCACTCCCTCCATTAAAATGGCTGGGTGTCATCAATTATATAATATAATAATATTATATTATTATTTTTTAGTTTGACTGAGCATTGTATATAACAGTTGACCTCAAAAATAACTCATTGTTGTGTGTCGTGTATGCCATTGAACATAGTATCCCCATTAAAGTAAAATAAATATTTAATTCAAAAATATTAATAAATATAAATCTTTATTATTCCTTATTTACCTAGGATTTTTCAATTTCTTAAACCTCATGGAACATGTGTTCAACAACATCGTTAACGTGGTGACATCGTAGAATATATTTGATGGGAACTATTGAGAAAATTTACAATATAACAAAAAAATTATTTTATATTGACCCCTCCATTTTATATTATTCAGAGATAATAACTCTAGAACAAGATACTCAGGCTTGCATTAAAAGGAGGTATTAAATGGATAATGATACATACACCTTCAAATGTAATATTGTCATTAATTTTCTGATTTTTCTATCAAGTATTATAGAGGGGATCCACAATGTAGTAAATCTATGTATTATAAATTAAATTCTCTTTTAAAATTTGTAATTTTCATATTATGTAATGATTTTATAGATAACACATTCTCTACATTGGTTATTTTTGACAATTATAAGTTATATTCTATAATATTTTTAGAAAAATTACCATAATAACCATTGATAATATAGTGGTTATATAGTGAATGTTATGATTAGTATATATGATGTTTTTTGATAAAATAAAATTGAAATGGTCAAAATAATTCATGGCTTTGAGTAGTAAGATTATACCCTATGAGGCCTATTAATTATAGATATTGATAGAGATGAGAGAAAATAGAAATTCCTTTGACCATTCATAATAAAATATATAGTAAATAAAATAAAAGATAATATTTTAAAGGTATAAGTTCAAGCTTATTGTGATCCAATAACAAACCATATTCATTGAACCACCCCACGAGAGTAACCCTATCTCACACATAACCCTAAGAGAGTACAACAGTGTAATAAATTGATATGTTTCTAATCCCTATTAATATTTATTTTTAAATTTTATTTTGAATACAATAATGAATATATTTATCCCTTTTTTTCATTACCTTTTAAATTAATATATAACGAGTTTGATAAAAATTATATTATGATATGGTGAATCTCAAAATGTGTTTTTGGAAAATTTATAATTTCAACAAAGATCCATTTTTTATTAATTAATGATTTATTATAAAAAATTAATTCTACTACAATATTATTATTAAATAAGAAGTATTTTAATATAATTTATATATTAATTTTATAAAGTCATATGTAATTTTAATAAGGGTCAAATAACTATTATTGTTGTTAAAACCCATATTTTTCAATAAATGGGTATTTTTCTAAACGTGTATGTTTGAATATTTAGAAAATTATTATTATCAAATAAATATTATTTTTTAAATCTTGAAATAAAATTTATCTAACATGCACATTTCATAATATTATGTAGAAATCAAATATTTTGTTAAAAATTAAATACCGTATAAATATATGGTATGTATTATTACATCATTAAAACTAAAAAACTTATGTAATGCGTCTAAAAAGGGTATCAATGAAAAAAAATTTGTTTTTCCTTTAAAATAATTTTGTTGTTGTGTTGTTTGACAAATTATATAAACCCGTAATGAATCCTCCGAAACCTATATTATATTTTCTATTTTTCTGATTATATCTATATGTGCAAGACACAATTTCAAAACATAAGTTGAATTAATTTATTTTCTTTTGTTCTTATACATATTGAATATTGTTAACCACACCCCTTTTTTGAAAGATTGGGAAGCTATGGGAATGTTTGTAGTTTTCATTATAATTTTAAATATATTCAAAAACCCATATATAGGAATTAATTAAGAATTATAATATCTATTGTAATAAAAACTCACTTACCCTCACATTACCCTTAATATAAAACCTAAAAAAAAATTTATGTTCTTTTACCACTAAATATCCCCCAAAAGTGTTCCTATACTCTTAGTAATATCCTCGAAATCCTTTATAAGCACCCCCAAAATGGAATCAATTCTCTCATAATCCATACTCAATCACTATATTTATATTTTTTTCTTTTATATAAATTATTCATGTTGTAATATGTTTGAAATCATACCTATTATTTTTTTATGATTTCAATGTGATGATATACCCATTTTGTAACGGCCCGAATCTGGAGCCCCTCCACAGGTGCCTCGTACACGGTTCGCTTCATGTCCTCAAACGCCTTTCCCCAAATTCCAGAGGTTGTCGACTAGCAGTGAGGGCCTTGGTGAGTCGGTGGGGAAACTATGCCCTCATCTGGTAACGTATAAAGTGGAAGAACAACCAGACGCAATAGCGAAAAAAAAACAACATACAACAACTGAAATGAACTGTGGAAGAAATGTATAAAATAGTAATGATGCAACATGGTTATTATGTATATGGAAAGTAGTAAATAAACTAACGCGATGAAATACAACTGAGAAACAAAGTACAAAAGAAAAAAAAGTAAACTCTTCATCATCACCAGCCACGACTCGGCCCCAAGCACTCAAAATCTAGTGCAATCGCGAACCTGAAGTAGAAGGGCGCTTGACCTTATCTATACATGCTGCAACATAGTCTTCTTGGGCCCAAAATCATGGCCCAAACAGGGTGTGAGATACAATCACAGCAGGGAATCACCCAATGATTTGTGCCTAACAGTCAATGAATACAAGGCAAGTAAAAGTGTAGAATAAAGTAACAATAAAGCACACAACAGCTACAATCCATAGTTATACATTAAAGTACACAACAGCTACAACTAGCAACTGAATGAAAACAGGTAACCCTCTGGGTAGCTCTCTCAGCCTAACCCCTATGGTTCAACCCAAGTACTAGCAACCCTCTGGGAGACACACACAGTCTTACCCCTCTGGTTCAACTATGAAATTAATATACTCTCAGAGGAAGAACTCACCGTCAATTCCCCCAATTGTCTCGTGTCATACTAAAGGCTCTCTGGGGTAGCACTAAACGTCTCATTCCCCCTGTGGCCCACATCGAGGAACTACAGACTCTTTGAAGAAGAACTCATCATCAATTCCCCATGTGGTCTTGCATCGTACTTATGACACTCTGGAGAATCCCTTGCGTCAATTCTTCTTATGGAATGCTACACTAGGTTCTCATAGTTTTGTGTGGAAAATAACATGCTCAGCGCATATACATCATCCAAGTAAACCTCAAGAACTACTTGGCTATCAGTCTAAGGCTCCACAGCAATACAAAGCAAGAGTTCCACTACCCTAATACTAGGCATGAAAACTGAAAAAATGCTAAACAATACAATGAGAATGGAAAGGAAACATGAGCCCAAACAAATTACTCTACTCACAAGAATAAACCTCTACTACAAAAATCTAGAAAATCTGGAAAACAGGAGGCGAAAAACATGAATCCCACAATTCCCCGCACAAGGGAATTTGTGTAATTTTCCCAAAATACTCATCTACATTAGTAGAAAGGCACAAACCACCTACCTAGATCCTATAAGATCGATATATGTGAACCATGGCGGTTGATTACACTTAGAACATTGTAGATTTGAAAAAACTCACAAAACGATCAACCCGTGATAACTCAAAAACTACGAGGAAACAGAAAACAATGCTCAAGTAGAAGGAAGAACTCACCGCTACGATTCCAATGCAATCGAACGTGCACGATTCGGAGAATGGACAAAGATGAGGAAGCTCGTCATAGATCCAGCTGTATGTGCCGCTCTATGTCGAACGAGACCTAAAAGAAGACAATTCTGTGCATCAGGCGTGACCCCGGTTTGTTTAGTGAAAAAAAGAAAGTACACGGCGTGTACTTTTATAGTACACGTCGTGTACTGGGTCTTTTTTTTACTCCACCAAAATCAACCTCCACGTCACCCCTACACCTCATTCATGTGGCCTAGGCATGGCCAGCACACGACTTCGAGCTGGAGAAGAGTACACGGCGTGTACTCAGAAAGTACACGACATGTACATTGAAAATTTCCAGAAAGATCATTTTTCATAAAAAATCCAAAAAAAGGAAAAACATATATGAAACAAATATCTGGGATCTTACAAACATCCCCCCTTAAATAAATTCATCCCTGAATTTCCCTGATGTGGCGTAGAAGAAGAATACCCGAACAGCTCTGGCCACTGCGATCGTACATCGGCCTCCCATTCCCATATCTCGTCCTGTACTCCCCAATGCTGCCATAGCCCCCGTACCAGAGGAACAGACTGCCCGCAGAGAACATTCGTACTACGATCGACAATCTGGATAGGATGCTCCTCAAATTATGCATCTCATTAAACCTCAACCTTGTCAGGTTGAAGGAAATGAAACAGGTCTGAATAGTAGCATCGGAGCTGAGAGACGTGGAAGACATCGTGCGTGTCCCAGTACTGCTGAGGTAACTGCAGCCGATAAGAAACTGGACCCACCCTCGCCAAGACCTCAAACGGCCCGACGAACTAAGGTGAATGCTTTCCCTGTCTTCAAATCTTCGTGTTCCCCAACCTCGGTGCGACATGCATGAAAACCTGATCCCCAACCTCAAACTCCAGAGGTCATCTTCGCTGATCAGCATAAGACTTCTGTCGAGACTGTGTTGTAGCCATCCTCTTTTGAATAAGCTCTATCTACTCTGAGGTCTCGTAAACGAGACGAGGTCCTAGTAATGCTGCCTCTCCTGCCTCCATCCAGCACAAGGGTAATCGTCATGGCCTACCGTACAATGCCACGTATGGTTCCATTTGAATGGTTGCCTATAAACTGTTTTTGTAGGTGAACTCTACCCGAGAGATATGCTTCTCCCATGAACCACCAAAGTCTAGAATGATGTCTTGGAGCATATCCTTTAGCACCTAGATCATGTTCTTGGACTGGCCATCAGTCTGGGAATGGTATGTTGTACTTAATAGTTCATGTGTACCGAAGGCCTTCTGAACCCCTTGCACGAAACGAGAGGTAAAGCATGCATCACTTTCTGAAACAATGGAGTGTAGAACTCCATGCAGACGAACAATCTCTCGGACGTAATGTCATCCCAGATCATCGACACCGAAGGTCTCCTTGATCGGCAAGAAGTGGGCATCCTTCCTACCGATGAAAACCCAAACAACATCATTTCTCTGAGGCGATCTCGGCAAACCGATCACGAAGTCCATCGCAACATCATTCCACGTCCAATCATGAACATGTAACTGCTGTAAAAGTCCTACTGGTCGCTGATGCTCTGCTTTCACTTGCTGTCAAGTAAAAAATCTCATGACAAATCCAGCAATATCCTTCTTCATACCTGGCCACCAGTACTGGCGATGAAGATCCGGATACATCTTGTTCATTCCAGGATGAACTGCCCAAACAGAGGAATGAATATCCCGCATCAGCTCATTGAATTTGTCTGCTGGCACCCATACGTGTCAATAGAAATGCATGTTCTCATCCTCTCCCACTGTCCATCTTGGTAGAGGGTCTTATCCTGACACACTCTCCTGCAGGACCAAGCCTTCTGAGTCTAATACATGTATCATCTGTAGTCGATCATGAAGTGTAGATTTAACAGCTACAGATGAAAGGAAAGTCTGTCCCTATTTGTCGTGCACCTCTAGATGCATCTCAGAGAACAGAGCCATCAGTTTCCACTCATTGCTGGCCTCTTGAACCGCCTAAACTTGATTTCTCCAACTCAACGCATCTTCCACCGCATTTCCCATTCCTAGCGTGAAGGCATGCTCGAAGTCAAACGACTGAAGATACTTGACCCACCTGCGCTATCTCAGATTCAGATGACGCTGAGTGTATATATACTTGATACTCTTTTGGTAGGTGAAGACCATAATGCGATCTCCCAGCAGGTAGTGTCTCCAACAACGTATGGAATGGACAACAGCTATCAACTCTATATCGTGCGTCGGGTAGTTCCTCTCATGTGGCCTCAACTGCTGAGACCCATATGCTACGACTCCATCTCCCTGCATAAGCACAAATCCCAGCATGATACCTGAAGCATCACAGTAAACTGTGAAGCTCTTTCCTGGCTCTGGAAAGACTAGTATCTGTTCTGACATCAACCTCCCTTTCATCTCCTGAAAGGCTGACTCACAAGAATCTAACCATAAGAACTTTGACCCCTTCTTGGTCAGACCTGTCAAAGGTGATGCTAGATGATAAATTTCTTGAATGAAGTGTCTGTAGTATATAGCAAGCCGTAGGAAGCTTCGTACCTCAAACACGTTCTTCAGATGCTCCTAGGAAACTACATCCCTCACATTATCCAGGTCCACATATACTCCTGCCTCTGAGATGATGTGACCCATGAAGTGAAACTGATCCATCTAGAAGATGAACATCGAGAGTTTAGCATAAATATGAAGCTCTCTCAGTGTACTCAGAATGATCTCAAGATGTGTGGCATGGTCGTGTCAAGTTTGAGAGTACACCAAGATATCATCCACGAAGACCATGATGAAGGAGTCCAAATAAGGATTGAACAATCGGTTCATCAGTTCCATGAAAAACTCCAGTGAGTTCGTGAGACCGAACGGAATAATTGTATACTCATAAATACCATTACTTCTTCTGAAGGTCGTTATAGGTAGATCTGATGGTCTAATGTGCAACTGATGATAACCGGACCTCAAATCGATCTTTGAGAACACCCAGGATCCTCGAAGCTGATCGAAGAGGTCATCGATCCTCGGTAAGGGATATTGGTCCTTGACCGTCAACTGGTTCAGCTTCTGATAATCCACACAAAGCTGAAGGGTACCGTCTACCTTCTTCGCAAATAGGACAGACAAACCCCAAGGAGAAGTACTGGGTTGGATGAAACCATTATCCTGTAACTCCTCTAACTGCTGCTTGAGATCCTACAACTCAGGTGTATCAATCCTATAAGGAGTAATGGACACCAGTGCTGATCCTGGAATGAGATCAATAGAGAAGTCTACCTCACGTTCTAGAGGCAAACATGAAAAGTCCTCTCGAAAGACATCCCTGAATCGATCCACCACTAGACGAATGTACAACTGTGTGGTCCCCTGGTCATCCATATAATTACTAGCGATCTAGGCCATCACCCTTTATAGCCCATGATGCTCATGTCCTGCTCAACTTGCCTAAACATCCCATTCACCTCTATAAAGAAAAGATTCACCCTCAGGTGAAACGAAACTCACTCTGCGGCGATAACAGTCGACGACTGCCTAGAAGGGAACCAAACAGTTCATCCCGAGGATGAAATAGTATCCTGACATCACTAAGACATAGATATACCTTAAGAAACGATACCGTACAACCTCAATAGGGAACTCTCTACACTGGCGTACACTAGATGTCATCGCCCCCAAAGGTGTGTCTACTGTCAACAAGTCGGCAGAAGAAAAGTCATAGAGCTCTATTCACTATATTATAGAAATAGAGATAAAGACATGTGTAGAACTTGTATCATAAAGAGATGAAGATAAAACTGAGGCAACTATGATCGTACCTTGAACTGTAGAAGGGTTGGGATCCTGCTCCTGATAAGTCTGCTCCACCGTGAAAGACTAGACTATACCACGGCCATGTGTCCCTGGTTGACCACTCTGAGCTGAACCTCCCGGCTGGTGTTGAGGGACTGGTTACTTACAGTCATGGCCTGGGCCCCCACCTCAGCCTGAACAGCCAGAAGAACTCTAGTTCCCCGATTGGTGGGAAACTGGTGGTGTTTCTCCTGAACGAGGAGTCATGGAAGAACCCCGGTCACCAGAAGATGGTGAGAAAACCTGGCAGAAATGTTGAAGGTGACCCATATTGCCGCATGATCGGCACTCCATGGGGTCCCTCCAGCACTGTGGCCTCATGTGCCCTGACCACCCACACTGGTAGCATGTCACCTGGCTGCCTGACAATGCATCACGCTTCCTCGGATCACCGTGTGTAGACTCCCTACAACGCTTCTTGCTATCATCTAGAGGAAAGCTATCTCTATAAGTAGAACCGCCCTGGCTCGTAGATCTGTAGTCTCTCAGATTGCGCTACAGAATCAGTGCCTGATTGACAATGGAAGTGATGCATGTATGATGGAATATGTTCACCTACGAGAAGATCTCCCTCCTGAGACCATCCTAAAAATTCCTTTCTATGAACATCCCACTTCCATCAATGAGGGGTGTGAAATGTTGTAGCTCGATGAAGCGAGAGGAATATTCCATGACAGAAAGAGTACCCTAATCTAAGCTCATGAACTCCCGGGCTCGGTCGGCCCTCAGGGTCTTCAGATAAATGTAGTCAAAGAACACACGCTGGAACTCCTCCCAAGCCATAGCCTGCTAATGACATGCCTGTGAGATCACGTCCCACCACCTCATGGAGGAGTCTCATAGCATGTAGGTAGTGAGCTTGACCAGCCTATCTGGAGGCGTCTCCCGATGCTCGAAGATAGTCAGCGTGGCTTCCAGCCATGAATCTGCAACCTGAGGTCCTCCTTTCCCTGATAAAGTGGAAGGATGATGCTGCTGAAAAACCCGTGTCAGATCTTCCATAGTCGTGGTAGGAGGAGGTGTTCCCTAGAAGGCTTGCATCATCCTCATGAATCCTTCTCTGAACTGCGCATCAGCGCCTGTAACTGGTATAACAGCTGGTGCCAAGGCTGGCCCGACTGGAGGATTAGTAGAAATTCCCTGATCATCCCTGTCTGGCATCTGATCACTGCCTGATGACATATGTACGACTGTATGAAGTCTTAGAATCATAGCTCTGAATGATAAAAAGTACAACTTAGATCCGAAAAACAATTACAGAGAACACAATAGTATAAAACAGAAATAGTGTAAGGAAAACACACAAGTTTACAAAACATGACTACACGACGTGTATGATAACTACACGGTGTGTCTTCTTAAGACACTGACATGGGCGTCTTCTCCTACCCTACAAGTCATGTACACCTCTAACCACATGGCGTGTTATCCCCACTCACGTCATGTACATGAAAACTGTTCCTCTACCTGAGTCCCTTACACGACTAACCCACACAGTTTTCATAACTGAGACTACACGGCGTGTTCCCTACGTACAAGGCGTGTTGTGGAAAAGTCTTTGGCGGCCCATGTTTTTAACACACAGTCATCTACACGGATGAACCTTACATGACGTGCTCCAAAAAAACACGTTTTTTATAGGCAAGGTGACATTGTCCCGTATTTTTCGTGACACAGCCGGGTACATGGGAAAACTACAAGGCATGCTCCAAAAGAAACATGGAGTGTCTGAGAGAAGGTCACACCAACTCATGTTGTTCATGACATGACTGGGTACCTAGAAGGGACAACATGACATGTGCTACTCGAGCTTCCCCAACCCGTGTTGTTAGTGACACGACCGGGTACACATCTCATTACTACATGGCGTGTACCTACCATACACGACATGTTCCTAAAGTTACATTCACGACACCATGTTATTCTCACATGGTCAGTGACACGACCTAAAAACTACACAGCGTGTATCCAAAAATTACACGCTGTGTATTCTGGGTTTTTCTGGGTAGTAGCATAGAAACTGCACAGATCCCCAGAAACACTAAAACAAGGCAAAGAGGTGCCAAATTACAATTCGTGAGGGCCCATACTCCCCAAGAATCAATTCTTGGCATCTCTTACAGTCACATACACAGAAGAAAAGAAAAAAACAAATATCTCACTAACATAACAGCATCGATCCTATAAAACATCTTTCACAATAGCATGTATAATCTACACGATGTCTATAACAACAGCATGCAATTGCTAATGAACCCTAGATGGAATTGAAAGAATGCATGGCATGTGATTCTACAAGTGCCTATATGATGCATGAGATGGCATACCCTCATCTCATCGGGTTGCGACAGAAATAGAACCGAAATATCAAAACAATAATAGCACAAGTCATGTGAATCACTCTAGGTGAAGTCATATCAACCACAAAATCTCAAAATTAGCAAACTTTAATTAATGAGGTAGTATGGATATTCCCTATACCCGGGTAATCAACTCCCAAGCACAGCTTAATAACAAGTACTGAATCTGTCCTATCCCTGGCTAATGTCTCCAAATAGTAAGGTAAGAGAAAAGAACTCCTCTGATAACACTTTTAACGACCTGAATCTGGAGCCCCTCCACTGGTGCCCCATACCCAGTTTTCCACATGACCTCAAGCACATTTCCACAAATGCCAGAGGCTACTCGCTAGCAGTGATGGCCTTGGTGAGTTAGTGGGGAAACTATTCCCTCATCCGGTAAAGTATACAGTGGAAGAACAACTAGACACAATAGTGGAAAACATAAAAAATACCATACAACAACTGAACTGTACAGTTGAAGAAATGTATAAAATAAAAATGATGCAACTTGGTTCTTATGTTTATGGAATTTAGTAAACAAACCAACGTGCTGAAATACAAATGAGATACAAAGTGCAAAAGAAAACTAAGTAAACTCCTCAGCATCCAAGCCACGGATCGGTCCCATGTTCTCCAACTCCAGTGAAATCAAGAACCTGAAGTAGAAGGGTGGTTTCCCTTATCTGTACCTGCAGCAACATAATCTTCTTGGGCCCAAAATCATGGCCCAAACAGGGTGTGAGATTCAATCCCATTAGGCAATCACCAAATGATTTGTGCCTAACAGTAAATGAATTCAAGGAAATTAAAAGTGCATAAATCAGTAAACAATAAAGCACACAATAGCCACAATCCATAGTTCTACAAAAAATTACACAACAGCTACAAACATCAACTGGAAGAAAACATGTAACCCTCTAGGTAGATCTCTCAGCCTAATCCCTATGGTTCAACACAAGTACTAACAACCCTCTAGGAGGCACACACAGTCTTACCCCTCTGGTTCAGCTATGAAATTAATAGACTCTTTGAGGAAGCACGCACCTTCAATTCCCCCTATAGTCTCATTTCATACTAAAGGCTTTCTAGGGATGCAATCAATATCTCATTCCCCCTGTGGCCCATGTTGAGGAACTACAAACTCTCTGAGGAAGTACTCGTCATCAATTCCCCCTGTGGTCTCAAATCGTACTTAAGAAACTCTGGAAAAGCCCTTACATCAATTCTCCCTATGGTCTGCTACAATAGGTACTCACAGTCCTCTGTGGAAAAGAACATGCTCAGCACGCATACATAATCCATGTAAACCTCAAGAACTACTTGGATATCAGTCTAAGGCTCCCCAACAATACAAAGCAATAGTTCCACTATCCTACAACTAGTCATGGGAACTAGAAAAACTCTAAACAGTACAACGAGCATGGAAAGGAAACCTAAGAACAAAAAAATTACTCTACTCACAAGCATAAACCTCTACTACATCAATCTAGAAAATCAGAAAAACAGAAGGGGCAGAACAAGAAACCCACAATTCTCCGCCCAAGGGAATTTGTGGAATTTGAACAAAATACTCGTCATCTTTCAACAGAAAGGGACAAACCACCTTCCTCGATACTAGGAGATCGATATACGTGAACCACATCGATAGATTCCCCATACAACGTCGTAGATCTGAGAAAATGCACAAAACGATCAACCGACAATAACTCGAAAATGTATAGGAAATAGAAATCAAATATCAAGCAGAAGGAAGAACTCACTTCTGCGATTCCAACACAGTCGACCATGCTTGAATCGTAGAATGGATGAAGAGGCGGAAGCTCATCGATGATCCGGTCTTGCGGGTCTCTCTTGGTCGAATGAGACCTAAAAGAAGACGCTTCTATGCATCAGGCTCGACCCTGGTTCATTTAGGGGAAAAAAGTACATGGCATGTACTTTTAGAGTACATGGCGTGTACTAGGTCTTTTCCGTACTCTGCCAAAGTTGGCCTCCACGTCACCCCTACACTCCGTGTGTGTGGCCCGGGCATGCCCAACACACGGCTTCGAGCTGGAGAAGAGTACACGGCGTGTACTCAGAAATTACATGGCGTGTACTTCAAAAATTTCCTGAAAGTTCATTTTTCTTAAAAAATCCAGAAAAATGGAAAACCATACCTCAAACGAAGATCTGGGATCTTACAAATTTAACTCACATTAAACCCGTATAGTAATATTTAGGTATTTTTGTTGTACTACTGATATAATCCTATGATTTTAGATGACAAACATTTATGTTGGTAATATATATCCTTTTTTCCACTAAAATGTATTCACCTAGATATTAATATTAATTATTTAATGGTTAAATCCCTTTATGTAACCTACAGTCATTAATATATGGATTCAAATTGATGAAATAAATCATTATGTTGTTTGATCTATGTTGAAGACATATGCATATACATGAATGTTATTTGATATGATTTCCATGGATTTTATTGACATCCAATCCATTTTGTAACATATTTATCTCATGATATACCATGTATACTGAACTAGAAGTATTCCTAGTCACATAATGTTATGATTTGTTGGTGGTTATCATTTACTTATGTTTTTTATTTCTGGTTTTATGTTGTTTCAACATTCCCATATTCCATTTATGTTGCGTATTATATCATTCATTTATGTTCATGATTATGATTATCACTCATATTATGGTTCCCCAACATTCCTATTAAGACACATATACTATTTTACCATATGTATTAATTTTATTATTCCATTAATTATATTTTATAATCACCCCATTTTTATTAATGTTGCCATGTTATCCCATGTATTTTTAGAAGTGAAATGGAATTTTATAGTCATATTATGGATATTTTAATTATTTTTTCCAATGTTTCCTATTAATTTTTTTCTTTATTTCATAAATATTGTTTTCCCATTAAAATTTTTGGATTGTATTATGTGTATATTTATTTTAATGACTCATTCAATGATGTGTAATGAAAATTTTTGATTGTATATTTGGTATATAGTAATTTCTAGTTATTGGTTGAATTATGATTAAAAATCATTATTTAAGACATAAGGTTAAGAGTCAACAATAGAAAACATCCTCAAATATTGTTAAGTTTAGAGAAAATATATTCAATGCAATTAAATCCCTACAATGTTTTTAGAAGTGGATGTGGATTTGCAATAGTTTACCAAAGTGTAATAACCATAAATGGGTACATTAGTAGTTTACTAGATCGACACCTAGTTCCTAAAAAAATAGGCCTTCCACACACCATGTTTTACAATATTGGGGAATATTCATCAGTAAATTCTCATGCTATATATGAATTGTTAGTAAGGTGAAAATTTACTTATGGTATTATGTAGAAAATATATACTAGAAAACATAGATTGAAATATAAATATTCATTAATTAGTTAATCAATCTAATTTATGATATATCCTATAATTGATTATAGTTTTCCTTATTTGTATTTATTAGTTTAAAAATTTAATACATAAATTTACCATTATTTTATTCAATGTAATATAATAAAAAAACTTGTAAACAACCAATGTGATGAGTGATTAATTGGATTCCAAAATGGGATACCCAGCCTTATGGGAGAAGGAGTCATGAAATTCATGACAACTCTATCACAATTAATTCAATTTATATATAAGAACATGAATATAGTGCCTAATCATTAACCTCTTAAGAAATATATATTTTCAATAGAATAAAAATTATTAATTTGGATAATAACCTTTAGTGGACCATCTGATCCCATAATCATCATAAAATTGATATACACCATTGAAAATATATTTTGCATCCTTCAATTCCTTGAAAAAAATAAGGTCATGTTAGATGTTTATATTATGACCGGAAAATATGTTTAATGGTGGTCAATAAAAAGGTATGAACATTTTTATAGATTTTAAGGAAATTTAGTGGAAATAATTCAAGAACGAGTTTTTCAATAAATAATTTCATGACACTCACCAAACACTTTTATGAATCATTATATACCCCTATTAACATGACACAATTTTATTCCAACAATTTATAAGAATTTTTTTAATCTCGTTATATACCACGTAATTTCCATGGATGGTTATCCTACAATAACCATATTATTATGTTTAAGTTGTTATCCTTGACTTATGTATATGATGTCATGTTGTGTGTTGTTTCAAAATTCCCATGTTTCTTTTCTGTAGTCATATTTTTACGTAGTTTTATGTTTATGATTATGATTATTTCCACAATTGTATTACAATGATATGAATTATTATAAACATGTACTATTTTAACTTCTCTTATGAATTGATTATTCCCTTAATGGGAATTATAGCACACATATTTCTTATGGCTCTCCTATTGTTCTCTCATGTATATTTAGAAATGAAATTGAATTTTAAAGGAATTATTTTTATATATGGAATAATATTTTTCTAATTATGTTTCATCTTGATGTTCTATGTACAAAATTTCTAAACAAAACTATACATCATGATATTCTAGGATTGTTTTATGTTTATCTTGATATTATAAATCATGAATTAATATGTATTAAAAATATTGGTTTTCATTCTCTAATATTATCATGTTTCTGATAGACTACCCATATATTGGTTTGGACAAATATAAGATGATCCCTTCTCAATTCATAGGCTATACAAATTCCCTTGAGAAAAAAAAATAAAACAATGTTCCTTAAAAATGTGTTTATAAAAAAGACTCTTCCTACTATAGGAAGAGCCCAACTGATTTTTTATAATTTACTAACACTTATCTTTGTGATGAAAAAAATCCTTCACCTGATGATGGCTTACCAAATATTCATTGGTCTTGAAAATGTGATATCTTCTCATAATTTGGGTTTCACATCACAATATAACATTCAATTTGTAGTCCAATACAAGGAAAAAGGGGTTGTTCTTATTTTTTTAGATATATCTAACAAAAATTATAGATGTATATTTGAAATATGAAATTTTATGAAGAATTTTACATCACACTATACTTCAGCAACTAAATACATCACATCATGTTGGACCAATTTAGTCAACAAAGTTTATACATGAATACATTTTTCATGGTCCAAGGAGAATCTGGGATTAGAAATTATGTATTTGAATGTTTAGTAGTGGTATAATATTAGGAGATATTAATGATGATTTTTTATACACCACCTCTACCTATGATAATTCTAAAATAACACATCCACATTAGAAATAATTACTCAACATGTTTGAAGGAAGTTTTATTAAAAAAAAATATTTTGAAGATATATATATCATTTTATGATTGAAAATTAATTTTTATCAAGATGATTGGTAATGTGAAAATGGATTAATGTATAAGGAACATTTGATAACCAACCCCTCAATGATCTCTACGGGAATATGTAATAACATTGGATGAATGAAAATACACTACTTGAGTTTGGGAAGAAATCTCTACTGTCAATTAGCTCATTTGTCTTGTGTACTTCCCCATATTATTTATCCATGAATAAAATCTCTATTTAAAGGTGTCACATGAAAATGATATAATTAGGACTATAATGACGGCTTCCCATAGAAAATACATAACCATTTACATGTATTATTACCAGATTTAAATCAGTATTATCCTTCAAATTATTACCCAATGATCATAAATTATACTGTAATAGGATGATTTGATATATAAAACTAAAAAACATGGAACCAAAATAAAACATATTTATTTTAAACAACTATTAATATCTCATATCTGACATTCAGATTCTTGATATACAGATTATAATCTAGGGAATACAGGAATAGAGGGATGAGCTAAAATCACATAATGTGTATAAAAAAAATAAATAATGAAAATTAAACGGATTAGAAGGAATGAAATTATGAAATATAAAATGAATATAAAATGAATAAACTTATATAAGAATAACATGTAGATGATGAGAAAATGTAATCATGGAATAATAGAAATTTTCAAACAACACACAACATGACATAATAATTAGTCATGTCTATCCTCCAAGACCATTTCACATAGAACACAATGACCAATTAAATAATTTGGTTCAATCCATATCCCAAAATGATGTATCTTGATAATAGAAATTTACCATTGCATTAAATCACAATATAAGATCACCCATAATTACATTTTCATTAATATGTGTGACACATGAAAAATTATTAATATTTAATCAAACCTAAACATAACAGTTACCCATTGAAATATTTGGGTATCATAATCACATCAAAAGACATAAAAATGAAAATATCATAATGTTGTCCCTGAAAGAATGAATTTTAATCAACAATGGACATTAATAATGGAAATTATTAATAGACAATGATAATTGATGTCAAATATTAGAGAAAACATGGAAAATATTTAGTTAAATAAACATTTAAAATATATCATTTTAGAGCGGTTTAATGAAAATATTTAAGAGAATTTAAAGTTAAAAAATAATATTTGATTCCTTAAAACTAGAAGAGAACAAGGGTAATTTTTACATGAAAAAATTAGTGAGTTTATAAAAATAATTATGGATTAAAATAGATTATGGAGTTCACATGAATTTTGGTATTAAATTGGAATGTTCCAATTAATCGGGCTTCATTATCATGGAAAATTGATAAGGGGGGATTTTTAAAATATGAATTTTCCAATCAAATAAATATTTACTAATATGGATACATGATTTTGGAATGTAAAAATTTTATTTATAAGAATTATATAAAAATCAAGAATTACATTGGGGTAAATATGGAGAATGACTAACCCGAAGGAAAAATGGATGTTACAGTAGAATCTCTTACCTTATGTCTCAAAGTGTTTTGCACTTGATATTAATATCCTAGAAAATCAAATTAAATCAATAAATAAATTATTTAGAACCTAAAATATGAAAATTTTATTCTTTATAATTTTATTAATTCCATTTTTGGCCATTATTACATATTGTATGATATAACATTATCATTTTGTAGGGTTCAATTATTTGGTTTTCTTGATCGTTTCACTTGTATTAATGTTTGAATGATCCTATAAAATAGTAATATATATCCATAATTGAGGTTTTTATGTCATTAATGAACATACTTGATATTAAATCATTACATAAGTAAAATGATTATTTTAGGTGAGTATGAATCATTATTTAATACATTAGAGATAATCGTTTAGATTAATTTGTCCGTTTTTCGATCATCAAGAACATGTTTAATTTTATTATTAAATATTTGTTATATTTATTAGTTATATAAAATAAAAATCTTTATATGATATATTTTAAAATATATTTCATCCTTTAGGATGTTTTTTTGACCATCCTTGATGTAGGTATTGGAAAATTAAAGTTCATCGCCCCTGATGTCTGTAAATCGAGACATCAAGAACAATGTTATCATCTTTTGAATAATGATGTTATGATAACATGTTGGATGATAGATTATATAATTAACATAATAAAATTATATTATATTTAATATACATGATTTATCATGTAACATGAGTATGTTCATATGAATAATGAATAAAAAGACAAACAAAATTGAAAATAATTTTTCCGAAAAGGAACTGCAGTTTATCTCTTGAATTCATCTCCTTGAGAACAGAAATTATAATGTTTTTTGGTATTTGTATGAGAAAAAATCTTCCAGGAATTATGGTATAGTATTTTTATGATTATAAGAAATATAATGGTTTATCTTAAATTATTTTGTGGCTTGAGGTGAAGAGGTGGTGAGGGGTTGTATTTATAAAGGATGAGAGGGGTGTTTATTTATTATATTATTCATAAGTTTATTATTTTTTACCAAGTGTATGAATAATTTTAACCTTTTCAGTAAATATATTAAAAATTTATAGGGATTTAAATATTTTGGGGTTACATCATTTATACATCATACATGACTTGATAATTAATGAATTTTTAAATACATTAAATTACATTATTTTGCATCTCACAAAAAATTCAACTAATTTAGAAAAATCTGAAAAATTCATTCTAATTTTTTTTCTTCATGTATAAATAAAACATTTATTCCATTCTATGAAAATAATTTTTAAAATATAATAAATTTATTTGTTAACTAAAATCATCATTTACATAGAAATATCGATTTTAAAATTATAATTGATTTTATAATACATTGAATATTTAAATAAGGTATCATATAATTATAATATATTAAAAAAATATTACATTATAAATTTATTTTATGATTTCTGAAATTCTTTTCAATAATTGTATTAATTAAAAAATTGAAATTAATTAATTAGGTTTTATAAATATAACTAATCTTAATTAATACACATTTAAAATTCAGTTACTTATACAATGATATGATTATATCATTTTATTATTTATAAGATATATTAATTTTATTTATACTTTTATAGATGATGTTGCAATTCTATTGGATTGATTAATATTCGTAAGGGTAAAATTACAATTTTAATGTTCAACTTATTTTTCAATTCATATAGGATCATTAACATCTGGAAAGAAATATTTTTCCATTCATTCTACATGTAAAATATTGTATATTGATTTATGCTATATCAAATGATTATAATAAAGTCTTTATCCATTGCTAAAATTTTTGGGTTCTAACATTCATCCACTTTTATGAAATTTCACCATTGAAATTTCATTCTTCATACAATGGTAATAAATGTGAGGGCACTTTTCCTTCATCTATTGAACAAATTCCCATCCTTCCTATTTGTACTTATTGTTCTGCCAAGGTAATTATACCAAATGAGTAGTAATGTTATGTAGAGAATTATCTATATAGTCCACGATTTGCACTAGGCTCTCCTAATAAGAGATACAACCTATAAATTTATTACATGTGAGTTATCTGATATTTACTCCCCAAAAATGATATGTGGAAGACATAGTGTACTTGAGATATGGTTGGTGGAAGTTCTATCTTATTGGACCCTTATTTTAAACGATCACTAATCTCAATGTGTTCGATATACAAAGGGATAAGTATTCCTCCCTTCACCAATCTCATGATCCTCTTCAATGATGATATTCGATGGAATACCATTTCTCCATCCTTAAACACACACTTTCCTTTATGACTATTTTAATAGTTCTTCTATCGATGATGGGATATGTTAATGTGATGTTTAATGTTTTTTACATTTTCTTACTTTTTCTGATAATTTCAGGTCCTAGAATCTTGCGTTCACTGACTTAATATCAACATGCTGGTGTTCTAAATCTTTTCATGTAATGGTATTTATATGGATCCACTAGGATGCTCAAGTGGAAATTGTTTTTTGGAGAACTCATCTAGAAGTAGGTGTTGGCACAATCCTACCATGTAATCCATTGGACATTCTCTCAACATGACTTTTAGTTTTATAAATTCCACTCACTTTGGCCATTAGTTTGAGGATAATAAGAAGTATTGATGTTCAACAACTTTTTCAGATCATGTTGGATACATTTCCAAAACATGGAGGTAAATCTCAAATCATTATTTGATACAAATGATAGTGGTACCCCATAAATCCTTCCAACTTCTATGATGTATATTTGTGAATGTTAATCCAATGAGAAGTCCTAATAATTTGAGATAAAGTGATTTTTCTTTGTAAGATGATCCACAATAGCCCATATAATATTTTTTCATCTATATGTCATCAAAATTCCATTAAAAAAGTCAATGGTAATGTTTTCCCACATTCATGATATAGTAGACAATGGTTGAATCTTCCATTTAGAATTAATCCTTTAATATTTTAGTTTTAGATATTCCATGAATGTTTATGTATATTCAAGGATCTCTTTATTTTTATTGTCCCACCCATAGTGCTATCAGAGATCACAATACATCATTGTGCCTCCTGGGTGAATAGATATGTTCGAGCTATGTTAGTATTTGAAATTATCTACATTTTTCTCTAGATCAGATGGTAGATATGGTCATAACCTAAATATCCCGATTCCTTCAAAATCCATTTGTAACTATAAAGATTTTTCATTTATGATAACATTTATTTTTTTATGAATTTCCACATCATTTCATTAGGCATCATTTATTTTCTCTATGAGTAATGGTTCAGAAATCATTTTTGTTTGTATTGAAGATGTTATTACACTAATTATTCCTGTGAATTTCCTTTAAAATCTATGATTAATGGAATTTTTTTCAGCTATCACCATTAAAAAAGATGCATTATCTTTTCCACATAGAGAATATTCCATGTTATTTGACTTACTATGATGATATTAGATTGAGTAATCTTAGTCTCTGACGCGATATAACAATCTTCACCAGTAAATATTGAGATCCTTCCATGTGAATATATAATATAGGATATTTTTATTAGTATATATCTAAAAAAATCACTATAGAGATAAATATTCCAGAGTATCAACATAGCTATCACAACTACCAATAAAAAATAATTCATGTAATGATTTTTCTCATGAATTATCAACATCCATGAGGTGTAGGCAAGAAATTTATAATTTTCATTAGTAATGAACACAATCCCTTATTTGAAGTTCCATTATATAACATAAATATTTCCCCACATTCTGGTACTGTGAGCATTATTGCGGTGATAGCCACTTTTTATATTCTTTTAAGCATTCTTCAAATTCACTAGTTGAGACAAACATTTCTCCAATCCAACTAATCTTGGATTGGGTGTTTGGGAATCCAAATATGTTCATCACATATCATCGGTAATACCGAGCTACACCATGGAAACGATGGATCTCTATCATAGATACGGGCATGAGACACTCTTATATTACCATTTAATGTTAGGGGTCAACATATTTTTCTTTTCTAGAGATAACATGCCTTCATAAAAATATTTACTCAAACCATATCTCAAATTTATTTTCAATTTCATAATGCTTCTCTTTTCTAAAACTACTCAATCCAGTATTCAAATTATCAGTAGGTTCCCCTTGATCTTGGAGTATATTAGAATATCATAAATAAAGACTACCCTAAATTTATCAATGAAACATCGACAAACTCAATTCATTTTGTACATTAATATTTTTGAAGCATTGAAAAGTATATATGAAAGAAATATTAAAAAATTGTCTCCATATCTTGTTCAAAAGGTTTCCATGGGAGTATATTTTATCCTCACATCTAATTGGGGATATCCTGATTTTAAAACCTCATTATAAAAATACGCGGACAATTTTATTTTAATAGAAGAAGTCATATATCCATGAAAGTGGATACATTTTCTTCATCACGATTTTATTGAATGCACAATAATCAATGAAGAGGTGCATTGATATATCCTTCTAACTGGAAAATATGATGGGTACATGACATAGTAAACCACATAGGCATATAATAACCTTGTCTATATTTTCTTGTAAAATCTTCATAAGTACCTCAAAAATGATTTTTTTTGTTATATAAGGTTTCTTTTATATAAGAAGACATCTAGGAATAACATCAATTGAGAAGTCAAATTATTGATCAAGATGAATACCATGAAATTAACATGAGAACACATCGGTGTATTACCTCATAATGGGAATGTATTCTATCATGATTATGTCAATGGTCTTAATATTTTGATCCATATATCGTAGCTCATAATGACGTAATTTCCTCATTTGAGACAATTATTCTGATTTAGATTCATCCTAAACATTATACATGAATAGATTTGGAGGATACCTCAGAATATGAAGAGTGAAATCCCTTACCATGCATTCGATGTTACATTTGTATAAATATATAGAATCCATGCCATATATTGTATCATAAATCACCAAAGTGAGTAAGAAAATACTTTGGGGGGGGGGGGGGTTAATTCCATAAAAACAAGGAGTAATTATCTACTTTGTATGTAATAATTCCCCCATTACTAAGAACTCAATCTCTAAATTTTTAGGTGACGATTGAATAGTTCTACGAAACAAGAAGAATATGAACGAATTCTTAGAACCATAATATAATAGTACATTATATATTCATGAATGAATAAACGTCGTACCTATCACCACATAATTATCGGGTTGAACCTAATTAGTAGTTATTTAATATTCCATTATTATTTTCCATAGAGGTTGTTGTTGTGAATTACCACTAACATCCCATGGATCAAGGAAATGTCTTATATAATTCCCATATTTATTACAGTAGAATCACCAATCCATATGCTATGCATTGATCTAAACTGTTCATTATTCTTTCACTTTAGTGGGATTCATCATTTCCATTTGGAATTTATTATTCCTATGTCCACATCTTTTATATTTGTAGGATATTGTTGTTCCCTTCAAAATTCATTCATGATAAAAATATTTATTTTATGAAAATAATGTTGTATTAAAATTTATTATCAAGTGGACAAGATAATATGTAAGAATTTTGGATGTTCACTTTAATCGGTCTTTCTTATCAAGGTGAATTGTGAAGGGATCGTTTTTGAAACATGTATTACCACATCAAAGAAAGATATAATGATCTAGATTTAAGAACATGGAACGTATTAATATAATTTAGTAAAATTATATTAAAAATAACAATTACATAGGGGTAAATAGAGAGAATGAGTAACTCAAAGGAAATATGGAGGTTCATGTATAATACCATATCTTATGCCCGAAATTATTCTACACATGATCTCAATGTACTGGATAATGAAATTAAATAGAATTAATATTTATTTCATGACTATTTCTAACATATTTTATTTATTATACTTTTAGTATTCTAATTTATTTTCTTTTTTATGGGTTATAAGATGGAATTTTATCATTCTATAGTTTTCATTTACTCATTTTTTATTACAGGTTAACTTATATAAATTTATGAATGATCTTGTAAAATTGGAATAGATATATATAATTTTTGTTGTATGTTATTAATTAAAATCCCTAAGGTTAAATTATTATATAATTCATTTATTTATTAGAATTTATGTTAAATTATTAGATAAATCACTATGGATAATTTTTCATATTAATTTTGATAGTTTTTCGATCATCACGAACTAGATTTATTTTGTTATTTAATATTGTGTATATATGGTTTCTTAAGAAGGTAAAAAGGGTTATAAAATATATTTTTAAATATATATAAAAAAACATAATGGTTTTATGACCATACTTGATTGTAGTATAGGAAAATAAATAGGAATTATCAATGTTTTCGGTAAATTGACACATCTAGGGCGATGTTCTCATTTTTAGAATTAAAGGGTGAGGATAAGAAGTTTTCTGATGGATTATTTCAATAAAATATTACAATTTTATTATATTTATCATATTATAGTTATAATAAATACGGAATAAGTTTATACGTGGGGAGAATACAAAAATAAAATAAATTGAAAAAAAATTAAATGAATAGAAAGAGGACGTTACCTCTTGAGTTACTCTCCATGAGAACCTCCTTAGAGAAGTTTTATTTTCTATTATGATCGTAGAATATTATCATATACATGGGGCATTGGATGGAAAGACTAATGAGTATAAATTGGCAAAACATCCATTAATTTTACATTTCAGAAGAAGAGGTGGTGATGTGTGGTATTTATAGTGGAGGAGACAATGTTTTTTGATTATTGGGTTCATTAGTTTATTAATTTATACCAATACTTTGAATATATTGATTCTTTTCACTAAATATATCACAAAATTAATGATTTCTGGATGTTTTGTATTATATCATCAATACATAATCTTTGAATAAAAAAATCAGGAATATGAGAAATACCGTACATTACAGTATTTTAATATTCACAAAAATTTAAACTATTTTAGAAATATAAAAAATAATCACCCAAATTTTTTTGCAAGTGTACTTTTTAAGATATAACTCGATTTTATGAAAGTAATTATATATATATTATAATAATTTTTGATTCAAATCATTATTTACATGATTATACTTATTTTAACAATACAACTAATTTTAGAATTCATTGAAAAATTAATTAAGGTCTCGAAAAATTAAATTACAATAATAAGACAAAAAACTGTTAATTTATGAATATATTTAATCAAAAAATATTATTTTGAATAATTAAAATAATTGTTAAATTGAAAATAAATATTAATGTTTTATAAAAATACCATAATTAAAACAATAATTTTTAAATAATTTATTTAAATATATTATGATATAATAATATCATATTAATTATTATAAGATAACTAATTTTTTTATAATTTTATATACGAAAATACTAAATTATTTGGATGGATTTTTTTTCATAGGGGTCACATTACTGATTAAATGGTCATCTTGTTATTCTATTGGGTTAGGATCCAAAACAATTTGAAAAACCAATTATTCTATTTATTATTAATTTTAATGCTTTTTTCATATTTGTATTATATGAAATAATTATAAGATGTGAGTTTACATTAGTAAAATATTTGGATTATCACAACCCATCTTCCCAATTGATAATCACTAAACATGGATGTGTTGTTATTAGGGATGGTATATCATCTTATTAGACATGTTCATGGAGTGTAAATCCCCCTTTAAGATTACAGACCATTTTTAAATTATTTTATGTTAGTGGAATCACATATAAAATCTATCAAAAAAATTCCTACCCTTTTTTAAAAAACATAATATTCATTATTTATTGTATTTATTTAGGTGGGGGTGAGGCATTCTGAGATGAAGAGATTTGATATAATTTATTTGATGAAGTACCCTAAATACATTTCATTAATTGAATACTCCCTATCTAGAATTATTAGTATAGAAAAAAAAACTATACCATTAGAGAAATAGAGTATAATTTTATCTATCCGTTGGAATAATTTCTAGATAAAGTGAAAGGGTGAAGATATATAACCTATATAGCCATTGTATATTTAATGTTAATTTTTATTTTTTTGACCTGATTAACCAATACCCCCTCTATTGTACAAAATGAAAATCATCTCATGAAAGCTCCATAGTTCGGAAAACTCCTCACTTGGGATGAGATGGTTTTGGGGTGTTAATTTCACTCTCTAATGATTATGTTGGGATATTTACCAACTATGAGAATATATTGTATTGGTCATGAAATTATGGGATAAATTATACGATCATTCCTCATCTAAAGGGATCATCATTGTCCCTGAATGAGGAAGTGGAAGTTGAAAAATGGATAATGATGAAGAGACTGGAAGATAATGAAATGTCTCGGATATTGGATGGGATAGAAATTGGAGTTTGGCCAATAGAGGAATGGTTAGTAGTAGTAGAGAGTCCTAGGGATGTGATGATTACTATATATGAAGTCACTATGAGAAATTCAATTTCTTATATTATTCCTTCAAGTGAGTTAATAAAATAACAAGGAAGTAGAATAGGAATACAGATATCACCCACGCTACAAGAAAGGTACCCACAAAGTCAATGGAGACACCAACAATCTCTATCTATATCACCAAAATATTTTACTATATTTATAATTTTAAATTAAATATATTCAATAGATTAAATTATAGAGAATACTAAGTTAACAAGAACCATTATATACTACTAAGTATTAAAATGACATTTTGAATAGGAATAGAACAGTTAGGATTAATAAAAATTATAAAAAATTAATAACCTCAACTATGAAATTATAAATAAAATTTAGGCATCTAAAAATTGAAAATGTTTTCTATTTATATCATTATATATTTAAATAAATGTTTTTCAAATTAAAAATTAAGTGTGGGTATTATTTGTAAAACAAAAATGTTTATTTAAAATTATATAATTAATATAAGGATTTATAATAAAATTAATTTCTGTATAAAGAATCATAATTTAATATTTTTTTATTATAAGTATAAATTCTTTTGGGTCCATAATTAATTTTTCAATTTTTAATAAAACAGGTTTTCATATTAAAATATGAATTTTTGAATTAATGATTATTTTATTTAATGATAAATTTTCATATATTATGAATTATTTTTCCTAATATCTAGATCATTTTAGGAATCTAAACATCGAAAAATTGTTAGGTTTATTTTTTCAGGTTTTTCTAAAATATTAAATATTTAATGAATATTAAAATAAGGAAATTTATGGTATTTAACAATATAATTACATAAATAATCCTTTGATAAATTGATCATTTGTGGATAAGGTATTAACCAACTATTTGAAATTTAGAAGGTCAATATACTATAAACTAATGATAAAAAAATTAATAACAAACGGTCCTCTCATCCACTATAAAGACCACCCCTACAAACATCTTCTCATCACAACCTCATATATTTTATAAATGATTATATTAAGACCAATTACATTCCAATACTCTTCTCCATGTACAAGGATTAATAATCATACTAAAATACTAACTCTATGTTCTATAATGATGTTCTCACTGAGAAAAAGTTAAAGATGTAAAATCCCCTTTCTTTATCTTTTCTTTTCTTTTCTTTTCATTTATTTCCTCAATCCATACTCAACTCACCTATAAAAAGATGTATGATAACTATAGTACCATATATAAATACTATTATTTTATTTTTATTAATTTATCATCCTACATCAAGTCTTTCATATTCTCTATTTATTCTAAAAATTTAAAACATCAGCTGTGATGTGTTTATTTACCACCTTCTTGGATGACAGTGTGTCATTTTTAATCGACACCATTAATGATAGTCATAAAAAATTATTACGGTTAAAAAATAATTTATTATACATATATTATGTTATATATTATTCTATATCCAATATATAAACATGATATTAAATTAAATGTTATTTTTATATGATGGTTGTAAAAACTCCCAAATTAAATTAAATCATTTTCATTTACATTTTATCTAATGAGTCATCGTCATTCTATATAAGAAAGTATATATAAAAACATATTGAATTTATTTAATTAATTAATAACATATAATTTCAATTATAGGTAATTAGTCTCATTTTACATAAACATATTAATTTTCCTATAAGAGAACCGATCATAAAAATCAATAAAATTAACACTTCTAGAATGGTGAAATGGAATTTATAACTCATAAAAATTGATATAAATGGACATAATAAAATTAAAATTAATAAAATATATATTTAATATTTTCTAATCTAAGAAAATAAAGAATCTTATTTGATTATCCATGACATTAATTAGATGTTCTGATCAGTTTTCGATATAAGCTAAGGGTTTTTTCAATTAAATATTACTTCTATGAGATATCCATCACCACAACTTATTAATTGTGTGTGTTTTATGTATACTATCCCTTGATATATTATATTTTGAATATATATAAATTAATTTTATTCAATATTTTATTTTAAAATCATTAATGGGGAATATGGTTCGACTGATTACAAAGTGTTAAAGGAATTATTAACCCAATTTTCCTTGTATGGGTTAATCTTCAACTCCATTTATTATTTAATTTTATTATTATGTTAAAAAATAATAATTATCATATATTATTTGTTTATAATTGTTTTATGTGGATTAAAAAATTATTCACATAGTCGATTCATTTCGATAATTCTCACTCTATATTTTAAATAAAATAATCCTTTAAATGATTATTTTTCAAAATTTAAAGGGAAACTTTTTTTAACATATATGGAATGAGTAGATGTTAAATATTTTATGGGGAAATAATTTTTAGACTAATAATTGATATGTTTTTATCGTTATTTTAGAAGGAAAATATTTTAATTATAATTTTGACACTTTTTAAATAAAATATTCCAATGTAAAGTGGTATTTCTCTAAAGAATATCTCAATGATTTCATTACAATATTTTAATATATGTCAAAAATAATTGTCGGATATTATCATTAATTTATGAATATATATTATGATAATATTCACCAACTTATTCTAAAATGTTTATCATTATTTTAACGGTTTCTGTTTTATTTTTAGACAATTCTTCATATTACATTGAATGGTTTATGATTATGTTTATTGACTGGGGAATGTAATTTCATATGATGGTTTTGATTTGAATGTATATGTGAGGTATGTTTCACCCCTTTTATAAGAGGAATTAATTTAACATTGTCTGTGATGGGAGAGGGCCTCTGTATCCCCTCCATTGATCATTAAGTGTCATGTGAAAAACTGGACTATGTTTTAGCCAAGGCCTTACCCACTTTTGATTACTTCAAATCATATTAATTGATGGTATGATTATGATGTCACATATTATTAATCCACTAATTATGTGATATTTTATTGATAATATAAGTGATTATTAGACTATTATAACATCCATGGTTATGTTTCATTCTCTTGTGATTGTTTATATGGAATTTCATAATTCTCTTTTCTTCCTTCCATATTAGGCACATGAATATTTGTTAATGGAATGTATTTTAGGTTTTCACCATTATCTATTGTATTTGTTTATGTATGTTATCTATTTCGGTATGATTTCCCATACAGAGAATCTGAGCTCACCCACTTAATATGTTTAATTTGTTCCCAATATTCCATGATGTATATTACAAATGACATGTAGGGATATAATAAGAGAATATTAGTGTTTCAAATAGAGTTACTATGTTGTATTTCATTTATGTTTTAAATGTAAAAAATTATGTTTATATCATGTTTTATAATGATATTATTCTATATTTCCCTTCAAGATGTGACTCTTGTATATAATACTAATTTAATAACATAAGGCATGATCTCAGGCATACTATGGGTGAGGTCTTTATAGTTTGTATCCGAGAATGTTTATTAAAAACCATGGGAACTAGATTTAGGAAATACTATATTATGGAACATAACCTTAATATAGACATTTAGTATAACCATATAAGAATATCCGAAACAACAAGTTTAGGTGATTAAATAAACATTAATTTTTAAAATTATTATATTTATTTCACTATTTATGGGATTATAGCGTATAATTCATAAATATTTGATCTAATATTGTGTATGTATTCATTTAAAAATGGAACCACATTGAATAAATTGGAATAATTTGACAAATAACACCAATTATACAGAGAAGTGATTATATTGTATGTTGATAAAATTGAAAACACATAATATGGTGAAGATAACCCTCATTATGTGATTGATTTGTAGGTAATAATAAATATATTATTATGGGAAAATATTTGAGAGAATGAAGATGATTAGTGATATGATGGTTTATGCTGAAATTATAAAATGTTTGGATTTAAGTACTACATTAAAAAACATTATATTTTTATACTCAAAGCATGGAAATTTTCATAATTTTTTAAAGGATTTTAAGGTATTCATTTAATTATAATGTGATAACCATCAGATACATGATTTGAAGAAATAGTATGCTCTGTATATTTTTTGAAATTTAGGGACCTTATTTATAAATTTATTGTCATTTAATTTGTATATAATAGTTATGGATGAATTATAAGATTAACTACATATGTAATGGACTAAGTAAAACATTATAAAATATAGTTTTTTGAAAAAATTTGATATCCTTATTTGTATCAGAAAAACATTAAATGTACTGTGAATGAAATAAGGGATATATGATTTGTTAGAAGTCATAAGGGCATCAAAAATTCATGTTTAATATTCATTTCTTGGCATATAATTGATGTACAACCAAAATATGATTTTATGATATGAAAGGGAATCAATTACTATGATTTTATAAAGAGATTATATGGATAGTAAAAAATTCATCAACTCCTGGAAAAGAATTATTTAATAAAGACATATTCTGTTTACATTTCCTACAATGAAATAAATTGAATTTTAATTGATCACAAAATTCTGGTTCTGTGATTTTATTTTTTCTAAAGATGATGTTATCTATCACTCTCTATAATAAAATTATACTTGTAATTTTTTTCCAACCCAATGATTAAAATTCCTAATAATGTTCTCCAACTATAAAGACATATATTGTGGTGACCATCACATTTTCCTTTCCCTCTATTAAGAGGTGCTTTTGTAAAGAATTTTTTATTTGGGATTTCAACATGGGTATTTTAAGATGACAAATCCATGATTATGAATCAGGAGTAGAGAATGTAAAACCCCACGATTTTACTATATGTTTATTTCTATATATTTTTAAACAATATCTTATGTTACATTGAACACTCATCTTAATCGAACCATTATAGACTATTAAATATTATCATGACCATTATAACAGTATACTGACAATCAGTAGTTTTATAATGGCCATTATATTAATATATTTACCTATTAAATTACAAATAAAATTAATGAATATCATTAATAGAAATATAATATATTTATAACATGATATAAGTAAATAAATGTCTTAAAAATGATCCATTAATTGTCGGTATTTTTCGTAAAATGAAAATGCTTATTTACAATTTACTAATTAATATAATGATTTATAATAAAATTTATTTTCAAAAAATTTATTTATAAATTATTAATTTGTTCTATTATAATAATAATATAATTTTACGTGACTATAAATAATTCTTCAAAATGTTGTAAAATCGGGTATAACATTTAATAGGTATTTATCAAATAAATGATTATTTAATTAAAAAATTTACAATACCATATTCTAAAATTTGTTTCATAACATTATGTTTATATTTTAAATCTAAATGAAGAAAAAAAAATTGGAGTTAATTATTTAATTTTTCTAAAATCGTTAATTTTTTTTCAATAGTGAAGTACTATATTTTACCATAATTAACATTATGTGTGAATAAAAGAAGTTTTGAGTTCCAGATGGAGTATTTTTGTTGTAAGATCCCATTAGTTGTATATAAATTTGTCAAGGTAATATATTTTTCCACAAGATTCAACTTAATTTAATTTCATGTTCCATAATGATAGACTTCCGAATAAAATATTCAAAAAACACTACTCTCCTCCAATATAAATACAACCCTCTCCACCTTTTCACCTCGAACCATATAACATTTCGATCAAGATTACATTATTTAAAATTAATCTCCCAAAAATCTTACCAAAATCAATGAGATACTGTTCTTTCCAAAAGTCTAAATCCAACTGCCTTATGGATGTTTTCTAGGAGAATAAATTCAGGAGGTAATATCCTATTTTATTCTCTATAATTTTTATTTTAATTTCCAATATTTTATTTTTCTAACGTCAAATCCCTGTAAAAATATGTATGATAACTATAGTTCAATATTAATACTTTTATATTATTATTTTAGTGTAATATCCATCATCAAGGCTCTTATCTTCCCCTTTTAATCTAAAAATTGAAAAAACTCATCTGTGAAGTGTCGATTCACCGCCTTTCTGAATGAAGAGATTTCATTTTCCATTACCCCCTCAAATTATGGTAATAAATCCAATATTATGTTTAAATAATATTTCATTTTACATATTAGCAGTTATATAATATTCTAAAATCCATATTTAAACATGATATCTGATAAAATGATATATGTACATGATGGTTGTAAAAACCACAAAACAATTCAATCATTTTCCTCGATGTTTTATCTAATGAATCATCCTCATACATTATAAAAAATTACATTTAAGACCATTTTTACTAATTAATTTCATTAAAAAAAATATAATTTGAATTTTATATTTTTATTATAATTATATGTTATCTTACGTACTTGTATACATGTGAAAGGATAATCAAAAACTGTGATATTGAACACTCCTGTAATGATGAATATAAACTCTAAAATCATCTAAATTGAAATAAATGAACTTAATAAATGTATAAATATTAAATTATATGTTTATTATATTCTTAGTAAAGTAATTAATGAATATAGTATGATTTTATAATATATTAAGTACTTGTGCATAATGCTTTGGTACATAAAGTATTACTTTTCTCATATCTCTTATATTTCTATGAGATATCTGTTATTAAAAATTTATTCCATGTATGTGTTGTGCATATAATATCCTTTTAAAAAATAAGATCAGGAATCCATTTATTATAATTTTATTAAATTTATCTTTTGATGATCATTAATGGATCATATAGTTTAACTAATTGCAATATGGTTGTGAATTATTTACCCAGTTTCCATTATTTGGAATGAACTTCTACTCCACTGATTATTTCATGCTACGATTATGTGAAAAATGACTATTTATTATCTTATTATTTATTTCATTTTTTTATATGGATTTATAAATTACACACATAATTGATTCATTTTTTTAATGCTCACAGTTTATTTTAACAAATATTGTTTTAAATTATTATTTTTCAATTTATAAAATGAATTCTTTTTAACTTGTACACCATGAGAGGAATTTATATGTTTTTGATGCCTTAAATATTTTTTTGAATCCATATAAATTTTAAATTATAATTTTCAACAGAAATGTTTTCATTTATAATTTCACAAAATTTTAATCTAATTATTTTATTGTAAACTGTAGTTTCTCTCATGAAATTCTCATTGATTTTTTAAGATTATTTTATATATTTCCACACCCATTTTTGATACTTAATATTAATTTAGGTAGATATCTTATAATAAAATATAGATTATTTTTATTGGATTATTTTGGATTATTTTGACTTTGAACATATTATTTTGATATGATTCATCATATTACACTAGATGGTTTATTAATATGATTTTTTTGGAAAAGTTAATTCATATAGTATTTTCAATATGAATGTATATATTCATTATTATTTAACCAATTCATAATAATCATTTATTTTACATAGTTTTTATTCTGGAGGAAATTTTATAGCCCCTTATGCATCAATATGTCTCTTGAGACAGACTAGACCAGGTTTTTGCTGATACCATACCCACTAATGTATAATTCTTAGTTGTGTCCTTGATGGTATGTTTTTGTTGTACCATATATTGAATTCCATAATTATGAGAAAAATTATGGATATTATATGTGATTTTTCATCTTATAATATCCATGATTATGTTTTATTTTAATGTGATTAATTATATGGAATTATTTAATCACCTTTTATTCATGTCATATTATGATCATGATTCTGTTTTAATTTAATGTGTCTTATTTATTCACCTTTACATATTATTTTTATCTATTTATGTTAGATTATATTGTATTACATCGCATAATGAAAGTCTGAGTTCGCCCAATTCATAATTTTTTACAAGGATTTCAATATGTATTTAATTATTTACATAGAAGGATAAGATGATATAATATGAGTGTTTTCATTAGACTTACTATGTTGTATTTAATTTCATGTTCTAATATAACAATTATATTTTAATATATATTTCAAAAGATCCATAAGTATTGAGAACATTGGGATGTGATCACTTGTTATTATTAAAAATTCAATAAAGTAATCTTCTAACATCCTGATTCTGGTTTTTTAATAATTAAATATCAATGAAACCTTTTTGGAATATTTTGGGGAGTGAGAATAATTGATCGATATCATATCCACATAAGAGGAATAATATTCCATTAAAAATAGATTCATTAACATTAGGGGGATCCAGTTCATATCAATATATTGTATAGTCTACAATGTATATCATCATGATGAATTAAAATGTATATTTATGATATTGATTCCATCATCCACTTAATTATTAGAATGATTTGTTTTTCTATGTGGACTTATGTGATGATCAGACCCAATAAGATTAAATATAAGTGGGTGATTCCTTTCAAATAACTCCATAAAAGGTATGATATAACATAACATTTACATTTCATTTATTTCATTATGATATTTATTTAAATCATATATTATATTTTCAAGATACTCGGGAAGAACACATATATTTTCCATCCATATTATTCTCGAATAGGGAATAACTAGGACATGTCGATGATGATATGGTTATTCTAGTCAGGTATTAAGGATCTGTGAATTTCTAATAGAAAATTATGACACATGATATTATTTTTCTGAGATCCATAATGTAACTAACATTGAACATTCCTATAGAGTTTACCCATATTGGGATCATAAAATGAATAAAGGCATGAAAACCATCTACACTTATACATTCAAATCTCAAAAGCGAGTGAAAATATATGCTAATTAATTGAATCAATTTCATATGTCATTTCTCAATCATGGATTCACCAAGGCGTGATATAATCCATGCGACGAAAAGAAAATAACATTCTCGAAAGTGTATCACATTGGGGACCTCCATGTATAGAACTGTTATTAGAGCCCAAAAAATGTAATATAAAAGTCATCTATAGGTGAAAAACGATCATCCATATGTATCCAAGACAAATATGGTTAATATTAGAGTAATAAATAATAATTCTTCTATATCAGAGGCCATTGGGTATCATTTCAGAGATTTTGGATCTTAAGGTATCCACTCATTTGGAGTAGATTTTCCATACTCCGTCAATATGTTTTATTATAAGAACAATTATCATAAGTGTGGACTATGATTAAACATAACAGGATCCTATGATTTATTTTAATAAGTATTTAATATCCATTATACTAATAATGTCAAGGATTATGTCTTTATTAATGGATATCGACTTTCTCATTATATATTTTCGGGTATTGTTCAATGATTTTGGTGTTTCTTTACTAGATAGAATATTTCCCTAAAATAATAAACATTGCATTTAATCCTATTGACTAATATATTATCTAAAATACAATATTTATCCTATTCCACCAATGTATGTTCATTATATATCTCATTTATGTGAGTCTTCATTAAAGAGAAATATTCTATTTGAAGACACAATCATCCTTACTTTTAGAAGTGAGCTGGTGGAAGACAATGTCAGAATCCCAACATCAAATTGAAATGATATATATCACTCAACCCTAATATATTTTTTCATATTTAAGTAATCAATGTAACATATTTTATATTGAAATATTCACTCTGAGTCGACTTAATACTGAGACTAATCCTCCCATAGTCCTAATAGGAAATGATTTTCAAACCTGTAGTGACCCAAATGCGAGTAGATCAAAGGAGATTCGTGCATTGGTACATTAGAATATGATACAAGGAATTACTAATTGATGGAAAAAATAATTAATTAGTCTTGAGAATCTAGATAAATACATATTTCTTAAATTAATATTGAGAACATTAATTAATACATAATTTTTAATAACAACAATATTACGTCTATGATATCATTTAACATAAATCACAATAAACATCATGAAATCCTATATAAAGGAAAAAATAAGAGTGATATCAAATCATTATTATGTTTCATGTATATCTAAATCAATCATCAATCTGTAAACATAGTAAATATGGAACAATTAATAATTAAACATGCATTCCATTTTAATAAAATTAGTATCACGGTAAGTTAAGGAAGAATCAATATGGAATGGTAAATGACTAATTAATCATTCCAATAAATATATATTCTGAAAAATAAATATGTCCAAAGATAATATCATTATGAAAATATTAGGGATAATAATAAATGAATTATTAATTATGGTTATTTTTAATTGTGGGATACCATGATTTCAAACATCGTGAAAAATCTACAATCAATAACATTCACAAGAATTTTTAATACAATAGGCAAAAAAATCATTTAATTTATTTTTAAATGTTTTTCTCATGAGACATACTAATTCATCTTAAGGTTATACTATATTGGTCCATAAAATTCACAATACAATGAAAAAATTCCTTATTTTTTTAATAATAAATTTAATTTATGATTAATGTTCTTTATCATCACATATTGATATTTATTAAAGAATACATAATTTTCAATAATTCCCCATATAAAAATTTAACATTAAATATTGGCTAAAATTTATAGAAATGATATACAATTTATTAAATAAACAAATCCATGATATGTAATATGGATATTTAGTGTAAATTTAATGTCCATGGAAAACTGATCAATTCAAGGGAAATTTAATGACAATAGAAAAAATGTCATGAATTGGGTTTCAATACATTGCATGGTTAAAATGATCTTCAACAATCTACCAGAAGAAAATGTTTTCTATAAATAAAAAATATACCCATTGGAGTAATAATGATTGGTTATTTTCGTTGATGAATATAAATACAATGAAATATATTTAAAATAATTCATTAATAAAATACACTTTTCATTTTACAAATATCATTTTGAAAAAAAAGTGCAAAAAATATTGTGGAATTAATTTTTATTAAAAATAAATTTTGAATCTTATACAAGAAGATTTAAAACATTTTATTGTTTATGAAAGCTGGAAATTCTGTTCATGTTGTACATGTTAAAAGAAATATTCCGTTAAATTTTTTATTTAAATCCAATAAAACATCGTTCTGAAAAAATATAGCATCCCCTAAAATAATTTTTTGAAAGCTAAAAATGGAATAAATTTTCTGTAGTAAATAATTTCTAAAATTTCCAAAAAAAATTGATATCATATTTTCAATAAATGATTTTATATGAAAAATGATTTCCATCTAAAGTATGAAATTATGTTATGTTTTCATAAATAAATTTTCTCAATATTTTTATTACAATATGTGTGAAAAATTGTAATATTATATTCAAAATTTATGAATAAATATAGGACATGAAAATTAAATGGGAATATTAAAAAATGGTAAAATAAATTCCTTCAACTAAAATTTATGAAAAAATATTATTGATTGGAATTAGATTGTGAAATAAAACTTTATAATGATAATACTATTGAATATATAATTAATTATTGAATTAATTATGTGTAGAAAAAATATATAAAAAAGTGGGAAAACCAAATAATATAGTCATGATTCATTTTATACAAAATATTAGAATATATAATATTGATAAGAATAAATATAACCCAATCAAATAAAATTGAGATATGAAATTATTTTCAACTTGTTAACTCTTAAATCTAATTCCCAACGATAAAATAATTTAAATTTGAAAATAAAATACCGGGAATTACTTAGGAATAAAGATATTACATATCAAAGGTTTAGTATATAAACCATATAAAATATTGTGGCATAACATATAAATGTGCCTCAATGAAATATAATTGGGATATAATCCCTAACTTAATGATTCATTTCTATCAAATTGTCTCTGGCCTCCTATCTAGTGGTTCTAATAAAGTTATTAAAATTTTATAGACCAATAATAATATTTAATATATCATATGGTATCATTTAATAACAACTTATCAATTTTCCTTTAATAATATTGTATAATTTTAATTTTTTTTGTTTTAATATACTTTTTTTCTCATGCGTGATTCACCATAAAAGATATGGTTCATGTGTATATTGTATAATTATAATAATTGAAATAATATTCCAGGAACAATAATAATATTTTTTATATATATTATAATATTAATAACAATCATGATACATGTTTTTAGGAATGAATAATGTTACGATCCAGGAGACGATAGAGAATACTACACATGATTAATGTATCCATTTTTCATTGATCATTATGGAAAATAACATCAGTAATATTTTATATTTAAATAATATTAATAATATAATATTTACTATATTATTTATTAATATATTGTCATATATATAATATATGAGTTGTGTAGATGAAAAGAGAGTGACAAAGATTAGTGTTGTTGTTAGACCACATGTATACAAATGATGATATCATTTATCAATGTAGGAAAGATAATGACATAATATATAATAATAATAATAATAAATATTTCCTAAATAAAATGATTTTGTCATTTATATAAGAAATATTGATTAACATAAATCTTATAAAAATCCATGTAATAATTTGTTGAAATAGGAATCGTATTGCTTCATGAGGAGAAAATCCATCGTACACATGAGCTACGTCATCATATCCCCTATAGAATTGAATATAAAACAATTTATATATGATATAATAAATATAGATAAATAATTATGATATAGATAAATTATATATACCGTAGACCCATATTCAAATCCAACCATGAATACTGGTAATAGAAAAACGAATGGCATCGTTTTTTGAGGAGGTAGTCCCCCGTACACATTAATGATGACATTCAAAAATATTTAAATAGAAGTGGAGATGGTTATAGGTAATGAAAATAGTATAACAACATATTATAATATGGAATATAGTTATTTTATTATATCAAAATTGTATAATAATAATTGAATAAGGGGTATGAATAAATAAAATTAAGACACCCATTGAAGAACATTACATCTTCTTAGGGTTTCCTCCTTAGATTTGATACAAAATATGTCCTATGATTGATTTTTTATAAACTATGGAATCCTTGTTGGGATAGTAGAATTTAGTATGTTTTTTTGTATCTATTTACTGAACCATTATGTTTTTAATGTATTAATATGATATGATAGAGTGTAGGCATTTATTTCGGAGGAGAGGGCATAGTTCTAACTGTTTTAAACTATTCCATCTTACCCACATTCTTATCATGATAGAAGAATAAAAAATGGGTCATTGTCAAACATATGATATATATGAATGAATAAGTACATTATAATGTATGTTTTAATATTTCTTTGTTCATTTATAACCCTTTTATTCTATGCTTAACCCCATGATATGTCAATTTTTACATGAACCACTATAATTTATTTTTATTATTTTAACTATTTATTTTTGTCCAAAATAATTTTTATCTTCTGATAAATTATAAAAAATGATGGTTTAAAATATTTAATTCATATTTAATAATTTATTTCACTAAATTTTAAATCATTAATTGAGAATAATTTATGTATATGAGAAGAGAAAACATGTTTTCCAAGATAAAATGTTCAGAAATTTATAATGTTTTTATATCAAAAGACAACATGAAAGTGATCCATGTTTACATAATTATATTAATTGTTATAAAATTGAAAATATTTTAATTTAAAACCAATAATAAATATAATTTATCATTATAAATTAAATAAATGAAAAGTCATATTTCAAATAAGATTCGTTATTTTTCACAATTCATGGAAAATTGATACCTTTTAGAAAAATCCCTTTAAATACACCATATAATAACTTCGATATAATTATATGCAAAATTAATTTCAATTTATAATATAAAATTTCCAAAATAAATTAAAAATAATATTAAATTATGCGCAGAAAGAGAAACTATACCATCTTTAATAAAACAAATTAGTTTTCTTTGAAAAAATTAGGTTTTCTATAACATGAATGTCAATTTATATCTAGTTAATAAATATTAATAATTTAAAAATTTTCATAATAATATTTATAAAAATTAATTTAATAAATATATTATAATGGTATACATTATTATCATTAATTTAGACACATGGTTTAATGATTCGCATGATATCAAAGAGATTGAACTTAAAGAGATTTATATCATAAGTTGTTTAATACTGGTGTTATGTATCACATACACTATCAAATAAAATTTTATGCTTTTAAAATAAATTATGGTTACATTCTCTACACATTAAATATATTTTTTCATCATTATTGTGACTTTATCTTGTTAATAAAGATATTGATATTTTGTGTTACCATTGTTGAAAACCCCACATCATAAAAGGGTTAGTAAAACATACCCTTAATAAATTAAAAATGAATGAAAATTTTCTATATATAATAAAAAATAAATTGGATTAAATGTAGGATAAATTTGTGGAAGGGGATGATATGGTCATTGAAGAATGTAATAAATAATTTTAGAGGGTTATTGAGGTCATTTATCACAATTTATTTAATGATCAATGGAATGTTAAAAAATGAAAAACCATAAATATATAATGAAATAAAAGAAAATATGATACATTCGATATAAATTTAATAATATATTTTTTTTGTTTCAATATCCTTTTTTTAATGTGGATGAATTATTTTTTTGTCTAGGAATATAAGAAAATATACTTAATTTCTAAATTATTATTTCACTAGCATAATTTCATCCATTGTTTGTGCTTTGTAAATTTCCAATTCATTTCATATTACAATAATTGAAAATCCAAAAAAAATTATGGCTATACCCCTGAAAATAACTTTTAATGGATCTTAATTTCCAAAAATTAGTGGCACACACTTCTGTATATTTGTAACTATTTTCCATAACCAATATGTTTGCGACATATTATCTAATAAATTAATCAATAAAAACTAAAATTAACCCCTGGTTCATCATTAATATTTTTGATTCTAAAATTTTAAATAAATAACGGAATACTAGAAAGGAAATCACATATGTATTGGTATTCATTGAAGCCTTATCATCCTCCTGTCATGATTTCATACCACTTGGCCTTTCCAGATGCGTTGAGTTTTTTCTCAACATGTGTGTTTCAATTTTAATTAAAAAATTTAATATTATTCCAATAATGTTCCAAAAAATTCATGATGGAAATATTTGATTTAAAATAAATCAGTAAATAATAATTTTACTAAGGTTTTCAGTACATCAATTTACCAGAATTTTAATAATTTATTATAATTATTTATCATTATAACCCGAATATTAATTAATAAGTTTAAAATTTATTTCTGAAAAAGAGAAGTCAGTATTCATTAAATTAATTTTAAAATAAATTATATACATTCAATAAATTTATCTCATAATATCCTTAATCATGGTATAATCTTACCACATAAAATATTAATGGCTTGTTTAAGACGTGAAATTTATGATAAACCTTAAATTCATAACTACAAGATGGTATAAATAAAAATTATGTAAATAAATACATATATTATTATAATATTTAGAAAAATCCTAAAAAAATTTATGATTCTAATATCCAAAATATCATTGGTAAAAATGCATCTATAATTTAATTCATAAATTCTAGTACATAAATAAATCATCCATCTAATTTCCCAAGAGACCCTTCCATAATCTAGGGGATAAACATTTGAATAGGTAATTGAAATCAATAATTACTAGGTTCCCCATTTTTAACAAAATGATTTATAAAAATAACCCAAGGATGATAATTATTTCATTCCATTGTAATCATGATTTTTACTCTAGATTTCATAACTAATTCCCTAATATTAAACACATAAAATATTATAAAATTCTTTTGATACTCCTTATCTTCAATATAAAACACCTTAGGTATAAACTATTCCACTCATTTATTTTTTCTATTTAAATCAGTCATAATGGGTTTTAATGAAAATGTGAATATTTCAGAGCATATTTTTCATGATATTCAAACTAGGTGTGTAGTAAGGTTCCTGTCATGCACACATTGATAATAGATTCCATCCCAATTCCCCCATTAAAGAGTTGTTACCCATAGATATATCCATTCTGAAAATATCATATTGAAGGACCAAATAGATTAGGAGCCTTAATATACTAGAAACATATAAAATTTTGGAAATAAACATGAAAAAAATAATTATTTTATATTTGTTTTCGGAAATATCACTATTTCCTCTAAAATATCATTTAACAACAATTATAAAACATGTCATGATATCATTGGGATACAAAAATATAAGGGTTATCTCAAATGCTCTGTAAGGGTTATGTATAGTGGAAGCTATCTTGAATAAATAAGAATAATCAAAATTCCATGCCTAATAACTAAATATATAATCAATTAAAATAACCCGACTATCATGATAAGATATAGAGTAATCGATTATAGTGTAAGTAAGTATTCACACATTCGATTTTATCAATAACATATGAATTAAATTCAACCATAGATTATACCATTATAAATATATAATTGATTATAATAACTAAATTCTTTATTATGTAAATTTATATTTATTAGAAACCATGATCTCAAGTATCGTGATACCTCTGTCATCAATTGTTTAAAAATATAGTTAAATCACCAATTTAATAATAGCTTACTTTTTTTCCTCATGATACATAATAATGAATCAAGGGGATATATTATTTCTGGGCCCATCAATCATTGGAAGTCTAAAACCTTCTATATATATTGAATAGTCGATTAAATATGTGAATAATGGGCCTTATCATAAAATATCCATGGTGAGAAAAGAATAATGGTTTATCAATATTTTTGTAGATAAAAAAATTCATTTTACAAAACTATATGTAGATATCATTTATTGTTTAATAAATAATCATTTCCGTGATGAATAATTTGTATATTAATTGGAACATATTTATGCACATGAATCTGAATAAATAAAATTAAATATAATGAAATTGAAATGGAGAAACGTTATTTATTTCAGTGCATTCCTTCGTAAAAATTATCATAAATTATCCAGATTAAAATATGTATGATATCAATAATAAATATACCCATTGGAGTGAGATAAAAGTGTGGTTTATATTTATGAATTTAAATAAAATAAAAATATATTTGAATAAATTCTTGAGGAAAATAACCTTTTTATTTTATTAATTCATTTTATAAAAATAAATCATCAATAAATTGGAATAAACATTTATTTGAAAATAATTTTTATATATTATAGAGGAATGATTAAAAATATTTATTGGTTATGAAGGATGTAAATTCAATTCATGTGGTACATGTTAAAACAAATATTCATTTCATTTTTTTGTAAAATCCAAAATGCTTGTTTTTTAAAAGGAAATGAATATTTGATTGAAAACATTTAAAAAAAATGGGAAAAATATCTCATATAAACCATTTGGAAATGGTGAAAAGAATTGTTTTTAAATCATTGTTTGAAAACATAATTTTCCGTGAAAATAGATTTCTTGTAGAAGAGAGAGTGGAAGTTATATTTTTGTAAAAACATTGTAAGTAAGAAATTATAGTAAATTTTACTATTACATTAAAATATCATGAATAATAGTTTAAAATAAAATTAAATGCATTTACTTGGAAATTGTAAAACAATTTCCATCAACTGAAATTCAATTAGAAATAATATTTATTATAATTAAATTTTGAAATACAACGATACAATGATCATTTCATGAATGCAAGAATTAAACAATGAATTAATTATAGGTGTCAAATAAAAATAAAAATACACAGTGTAAACAAATAATACTATAAATGATATTAACTTATAACATAATCAGTGAATATTAATGATAAATAACAAGTCATATAACCCAATGAATATAATTTTTGTTGTAAAACTATTGACCATATGGGAACTCTTAAATTAACTTCCCTTGATGAAATAATTCAAATTGAAACATAAAATAAAATGAATAATTAATTAATCATGACATAATATGGCAAATGGTCAGTATATACAAAATATAAAATAAACTATGGGAAAATAAAAATATTCCACAATGAAAAGAATTCATCCAAAATATCATACCACAAACTTTTAGGGTTAAATGTGATTTAAACTCATACATAGTGGTTATGTGAATATTTTTAACTTATTCAAGAATAATATTAATATTTATAATTTAATATATTATCATTTAATAACATCTTATTATCCTTCAATGAATAACCTTTCATTATTTAAATTTTTATGGTGTTAATTGCATTATTTTATCATGTATACTTCATTATGAATGATCTAGTTTTTTAACATAATGTATAAAATAATAATAATTTCCGAAATACCATGTTTATATATCAATTATAATTTTAATACCAATCATGATATATGGTTTTAAGATATGACGTATGTTACGTTCATGGAGAGAGTAGGTCATATGTAAGCTTGAGTGATAATTCCATTGTAAAATGATCATTATATAAAATATATAAGTAATAAATTATATTTAAATAATTATTATTATATAAAATATACCATATATATTATTTGAATAAGCTTATATATATTATCATTGTCGTTTTGGGATGAAAAGGGAGTAACATTGCTTCGTAAAGGCAGTAGTCGACTCTCTCACAAAAGATGTTATCATTTTTAGGGTAAAAGATAAAATGATATATTATTTTTTAAGAACGAATAATATCTCATAAAATCATAAATATTTAATTTAATTAACATATATTAATTAATATTATTTTTATGACCTTTTATGTCATGCATTAGTGAATGACGAAACACATCTCTTCATTAAGAGGTAGTATCTTGTACACACAAGCAACTTTATCATTTCCCCTATGGAATGTAATGTAAAATAAAATATATTATATAATTACAATATAGGAATAATTATGACTTAAATATCAAATATATATGTTATATTTCAATGATACCTAACCGTGTGGGGTGTCAATGTAAAAAATGAATGACATCGGTTCACGAGGTGGTAGTCCTCCATACACACAAATTATGATTTAATAACACATTTGATAGAAGTGGTGATGTTTTTATGAGATTTCCATAGAAAAAATTTTAATTTTATTAAATAAACAAACTAAATCATATCATCATGTTATAATAATACTTTATTGATTTAGAGGAAGAAATAACATAAATACACTCATTAAAAAATATTACCTCTTACTTGGGTATCCTTATATTTTCCAAGAAATCCATCTTATAATGGATTTACACCAGAAAATTACGAATTTGTAATTATAGGATGGAATTTAGGAAGTTATTTTGGTAGGTATTTTTTGCACAAAAATGACTTGAAGCTATGAATAAGAGAGAAGAATGGTAGCATTTTTATAAGTAACGTGAGTGGAATACCTCTAATTTTTTGAAGTGATTCAATCATACAGACGTTTTAATAATTCCAAAAGATAAAAAATGGATAATTATAGAAAATAGAAGATAAAAGGAAGAAATATGTCTATAAAATGGGTGTTGAACTATTTTTAGGTCTGTTTTAGACCACATATTGTTAGTTTACCCCTGGTAAATCTATTTGTACATTAACCACATTAAATTATTTTTATAGTATTCTTATTTCATATTAGTAGAAAATTGATTATAACATATTGTAAATCATATATTATTATTATTATAAATATATTATCCATTTTAAAATTAAATTCAAATAAATCTTTAATTTAATTTTAAAATAGTTTTTATGCACAATGAGTAAGCGGGTTTTTAAAGACAAAATGTTAAAAAGTTGAAAATGTTTTTATTTCAAATTTTAATATAGAAATGATTAAAATGACCAGAATATGATTAATATATAGAAAATTTATCTAATATTAGATAAAATCAACTTTATAAAATAAATTATTTTATAAATAATGAATCATTTCAAAAACAAATCCATAACATTAACCATAAAATGATTCCGATACTACGGATTAAAAATTCAGTTCATTTGATTAAAAAATATAATAAATATCTTTAAAAATTATATTTTTATAATGATTTCACAAAATAGAAAAAAATACTTTTCGAAAAAATATAGCATTCTAAAAATTATTATTTTTATTTCTATTGAATATTATTTTATTTATAATCTATATATAAAAATAATTTTCATAATTTAAATTGAAATATCCATAACCATCAATTTAACATAAATATTATAATAATATACTATATTATTTTTCATTGAGACTCAGGGTTTTATGTTTTAAAAGATATTGAAATATTGAATTTATCAAGGTATATTTCATGTTTTTTAAAATTTGATGTTGTGTATCGCATAAGATTTCAAATATATTGTTATTATTTTATAATTTCATGATGTAGAAAACCATAATCTAACTAGATACTCAATTTTTCGAGTAATTCTGTGGACAAACCATACCATACTGATTTGGAATATAATATATTCCACTATCAAAAAATAACTTCATCTATGACTAAGAGGAACTCAATACATATTTTATCACCCTTAGATCTGGGTTTAAAACTATTATAAAGAGTATTCATAGAACCCCAATAGGCTAACTACCAATGAGGCATCAAATACTCAACTACATGTTCAAAAAATATTTCCTGGATGGTTCGATTACTATGCCTCCCACGATATTGAAAGGGACCACATTCTAATCCGAGAGAATGTGAAATATCTAGTATTGCTAATTTCTATAGTGGATTCATTAGAAACTATCATACTTCATAATGATACCTTGAATCATGAATCCATTAATTATGTACTGATTGTGAAAATAAAGAAACATCACTTTATAGAGGTGAAATCAGTGGCTAATGAACATCTCCAAAAATTTTATTGTATTCCAGATTAGCTTCACATCTTAGAGAAATAAACCTAAGAGTATTAATAGTTGGTCAATGGGGAAGTCAAGAAAAGAAAATATTCTTTTTTAATGGCCGAATTTTTCTCCCAAATGTAGATCCTAAAGCTATTGGGATGGTTGTTCTTAGTCACCATGTTAACCAGTTTTAATAGTAAATTAAAAATGTTTATAATTTAGTGTAATATATCATCCAACTCATTTATCAATTTTTTTTTTGGAGATATGATTAATGTTTTTTTATTAATGATTTTTATTGATTAATCCATGACACACATTTTATCGTGATACAATTGGAAACTCCCTTTTACAATCACCTTACTTCATATTATTCTATATTGTTTCATTTTATAATATATGAGGGTACAATCAATATATTAAAAGTAAGACCGAAACAATTTTTTTTCTTAAAATGGTTAATGATGATTCATATATCAATTTATTTTTTAGTGTTTATTCCATGTTGTTGCTCGTGAACGAGTATAGGTAGAAATTCAATCATTATATAGTGTAGTTGGTTACTTTTTTTATATTCCTATAATGTTTGGCTCATAGATTGGTTTAGTTAATGATACCATAATTGTGCTCTAGTTTTCAACCATTTGGATTACATTCCCCTAGGTCATGGATCATAGAATGATATTGGTGGAAATGATATCAGATTTTTCTAAAGTTTGTCTATTTTGATACTTTCCTACTATTAGTAGATCATTGATTGTGATATTTATATTTTACTAAAACATGATATTCATATTTATATTTAAGGGCGTTTTAATAAATTAATTTGCGTAATATAGTTGATATTAATTACATTAATTATACTATTTAACATGATTATTAATTTATGATATGATGCAACCAATAATTGACAAAGGAACAAAAGGCGGAAAATTTAAGGAAATAACAAACATCTCACCAGAACACATAAAACTATGGAATAAAATGAAATATTTGATGGTACATTTGTGGACATACTAGTTGAATAATATTTAAAACATTATTTTCACAATGTAAAAGAAGACATCCCATGATTAGAGAATATAGGTTGATACTCTCAGGGGTATATAATGATGAATAAATACATTTTAAAGGTTAAAAAAAATATAAATTGATTATTAAATTTATTTAAAAACTTTATGATGTGAATCATTACATAGTGTGAACATATTTTAACATTTTAAGTGGTGAAAACCCATTTGGAAGGGTCACTAATTTTACACATTGAAATCTATTTACATGTTGTGAATTTGTTAGATATACAAAAAATAATAAGTTGATAAGATTTAGCCTTATGAAAGGCCATTTCTAACCCAAAATCTATATAATATCTGAGGAAGATCCACAAATAATAATGGTCAATTTTAATGAATAATTAAAAATAACCCAATCCCCATGGAGTTCATAAAATAGAGGTCTAAGTTACTATTAATGAGGGATCTAATGGCCAATTCATATAGCGAGAATATGCACTACATAATTTCCCAACTAGGTTTATCCAAGTCATTTATTTATGTTTTTATTTTATTTTATTTATTATATCCCTATTACTCTCTCATAATTTGGATTAGTGTGGTACGACATACCATGTTTTGTGGTTATGCAGTCAAAGCGTGCTGGTTTTGTTAGATATATTTCTTATTATTCATTATGTATTTAATTTTAGACAATTTACTTTACAAATTTCAGTGCCTTCATTTTTTAATCATGATTTTTTGTTAACTAATATAGAATAAACATATTAATTGTGAAACTAGGAACTCCAAATTAAGGTCTTCACATTGTTTCACTCACGGAAACACAGTTTAAATATGGTTTCATGATAAAGTCTACTTTCCAAAACCCTAAATTAATTGACCAAGGGAAACATGGTATTGATATTCTAATGATGGGATTCCATGAAAATTATATCTACCTCCTCTTTTATATGATTCAAAAAAAAGTATTAATAAATTTATTTTCATAAATCTAATTACACATGAAACCTGAAATTATAAAACAATGGTATGTACTAATAATATTATATCAAACCTACCAATCTTCTATGATTTTATTTTTTCATTTATTTTCCATGAATTAATTTAAAACACTAAACTTCTCTTTTCTTTTCTTCACCACTTTCTTCATACAAAATTTTATAAAACATCTTTTATTTAAAAACATAGTTATACAAATATTCATTGTCTATATGGGATATATCATGATATTTATATATTATTCATTTGAATTAATTTAGTTACATTGGTTTCTATTTTAAAATTTTTATTTTGATTAATCCTAATAGAAATAATTAAAGACATTGAGCCAATGCTATGATATTATATACTAGGATATTATTAATTGTTAGTGTGTAAATTATAAATAATTATCTGTATTTTTTACTCGAATGATAATATGGATAACGGATGATTATTTTTTTATAGGGAATATTGAATTTTTAGATATTTGGTTGGATTATCTATAAGGGATTGGTTCCTTTGAGTAGGATGTGACCACGTCAAAAATATGGATAAATGAATAATGATCACAATAAATTTATTTCTATTGAATGGACATAAAGTCTTAGAAAGAATATATCAAATAATAAAATGATGTATGGGTATTTTTATTACGTATGAATTTCGAGGAGAATTTCTTTGTATCCTTCTAATATTGTAATCAAATTTCATTTAGTTTTAATCTCACAACTTCATGCCATGTGATAGGTCAGTAACTATATTGTCAAATGTTCTACAACAAAGAGGTTGTCATTTAGATTTATATCATGTCACTTAGATGTTTATTTTATGTAATTGTAGATAATATAAGATTTATTGGGTATTATATATTGGCCACCCTAGTCTTTCCAAGGAAAAGTATGGATATATTTGTAACATACACCTAGAATCCCTTGGGATTGATATTACCACTACAACATATATAGCGTTCAATAAAAATAAAATTGGCCATTATCAGGGAAACAGTGCTGATAATTTTAGAATGATTAAAATCACTATGATTTTATTAGTTAAAGAAAATAGATGACAAAAAAATTATTTATCAGTGATAAAAATCCTAGACAACAGTTTCCTTTATAATTGATTTTTTAGCATTGATAAAAGACCACCTTTTTAGTGATTTTCTTTTGCATTGATAAAGGAAACCATTTACCTTCTCTAGAAGAAGCACTAATAAAGAAAATTATTTTGAGATTTTTTATCGATGATAAATAATTCCTGTGTTAATTAATTTAATAGAACTGATAAAGGGTAATACATCTACATGTTCTGTAAAAATGATAGCCTACTGTAATAGTAAAAAGAGAATAAGAATAGTCAAATAAAGGATAAAAATAATAAAATTTAAGGAAATAAAATTTATAATTAATGTATAAGAAAAAAATATTATATTATAGATATTTAAAAAAATTTCATTAAATTACATGTGTATGTACAAATTATCTAAAATTTATGAAAAAATCATCATTTTGTTTCTAAATCATTATCCCCTAACCCTCAATCATTCTATTGATTTAAAAATCCATACAAATAAATAGAATAAACATGTATATAAATACAATTACTATGTTAATAATAATGTACAAAAATAAATTAATCAAAATGTTTCAATTTTAAACTAAAAACATATACCATGAGTCACACCTAGAACATCGGATATCAGATTGAGTAGCGGTTGATTCTTACACATCAGAACATTACGTTTTCCCCTTCAATAATTATCGATATAAAAAATAACTAAATAAATATAAGATATAAATGACATGTAAATTAATTATATAAAAGTATATAAAGTGATAATAAAAAAATCTCAGTTCATTTTCTCGATTTTTGGGATGTGATGTGTATTTTATACTATATTGGATCTTATATATTGTAAACATGAATTTTGGGTCATACTGACAAAATCAATGGTCAGGTTGATTTGTGATCAATTTTTATAGGATAAATAAATAAATTATGGATCATTTTATTAATTTATCATAACAATCCAAATTTGTTTACCTTGATTTTAGTATCTTACTTGATTTTTAACTAAAAAGTAATTTTTAATTTGAAACATGCACATTGAGTCATACGAATCACATCCTGGGTCAATATTATAATAGATTGATTCCTACAAATCAAAAGTGGCTTAATAATTTTTATCCAAAATTATATATACAATATGATCAAATTTTATCATATTTTAGGGGGTAATAATTTTATCAAACCAATATATCAAACTCCAAACCGATAAATGGAATTTTGAGTCATATCAAGAACATCATTTATCAGATTGAGGTGTTACTTTTTTTCATGTCATAAATGAGTTATGGATTATTTTCTAATATTTTTAAAATAATATTACCTTATTTTATCAGTTTTGGCTTTGAAAAATGTTCTGTTTTCAAAAATAAATTTCATTTTGAGATAAAAAGACACACATGTAGTCATTCCAATCAAACCTTTTGTCTATTTGAGTTTTGGATGATTCATAAAAATCAAAATTTTATAATTAATAGTATACCTAAATAATAATATCAATTTGATTATGTGTTTTTGTTATAAATATATCAGTAGTTCTTTTATACCAATTATAAGGGCACAAATCTGTGTGGATCGATGCGTTGTGTGTTTTCAAAGACTGGGGTGCTTCGAGAAGGCTCCAAATAAATCTAGAAGATTTTGGTCATAGAAATCATAATGTAGTGGGGTACATGAAATGAATATGAGGTATTCAATGTGTACAATTTGGGTTCCAGAAAAAAAATTAAGCACTGAGGCGACATGTTTTTTGGTGTACATCGAACTCAAGCTAGTACAAGGCGTTATGGAGAAGTAAAAACATTTAATGGCCATCCAATGGATATTTTTAAAACCTATGAGTCATAAATTTATTGAAACAGTATGGATGATGATTTCATCCCTATCACCCTAGGCGACCATGAAGAACCCTTAATGGTGATTTAGATATCTCTTCATCTAGGATCGAACATTGGCTTCCTTCTTCGAGAAATATTTAATCTGATGTATGATATATAACCATTACTTTTTTTTCTTCGATCCATTTTCTTCATTTATATTTTACATACTATGTAAATTTATCTCCATTGATTCTAATGTAGTTTCATTTGGTTTTTGTTTGTGCAGTTATGCTGCAACATCCTCTAATAGATGCAGTTGTCATGAGGGATGATATTGTAATCCATTATTGGATCGTTATCATATAAATATCATCAAGAACCTTTTTAGGTATGGGAATTGTTTCATCTAAATACATTTTGTAAAATCATATGGTTATCATGATTTATCTCTTTTCATTGCAATGGAATTGGCAAAATTAAATACTTGAACTTGATTAAACTTACTGGTTTATTTGAATGTTGCTTCTTTGAACCATAATAACGGTTCGCCTATTTATTTTCTAGATAGTTGGATATCTATACTTTGTTTGTTATCATTTTTATGATGATAAAATTATTAAATAATGTAAAGATGGAATTAATTGATAATTAATTGGATAAAGATAAAGATGCATGTAAATGAATTCGGTTGTTGTTATAATTTGATGTTAATAAAATTGATGCAATAATCATGTTTAATTATATGTGATATCTATGATAGATTACTTTTTAGTTTTCCCGTAGATGTAACCAACAATTAATAAAATTTTTAATAGTATGTGGATTAAAGAACCGACCATTTGATAAAAGATGATACATGGAAGGGATTTATGTAACCCTATTTCTTATAAGATTGAATTCATTATGCTCTTGATCTATGAGTGATCATTTTGTTTGATGGTGGGATGACTTGTTTAAGGGCCACGAGCCCAGTTTATATGTTGCTTGGTTTTCATATTACTTGTTTTGTGTTGTGATCTTGGATGGATGTTGTGATATGTGGGGGTAGGGAGGCCCATTGGCTGTGGTATCCATTGATTCCTAGAGTTGAGAGATGCATCAATTCATGCATGGGGTTTCCTTGGAGGACACTACAGATAATGAAATGTGTTGGATGTGAAGGATTAGATGTATGCTGATTCTTGTTTGATGTTATCTTCTTTACATTACCCACTTATTTAGACAGATATTTTGGCTTACCCACCATACAAAAGAGGAAAATAATCATGGGTTATGACACATGATTTCAATGATAATATTCTCAACTACAGATTTTTCTATGGACATGATATAGATGGCCATGACTCAATGGTTAGTTCATTTACTCACCATGTTGTTACCATTATGTTTGGTAGCACAGTTTTTAAATTTCATGACTTCATGGAATTATGGGATGTAATTATGTTGTTACTAAATGATTGAATAAATTATTTTGAACCAATGGGGTTAGAGCTTTCTGAAATTTAATACTAAGGTTAGGTTTATGAGGAATAGTGGACTTGGTTTGGTAATGCTTGGAAGGAAATATACATTATTGTGATGATTATGAAATGAATTGTGGAATTATTTAATGGATAATTAATGTAAAATAAATTAATTAATGAAATGTGAAACTGATAAAGAGGGAATTAAGTAATGTAATAAATATCTTTAAATTGATGTGTGTTATATGATACCTTGTCTTAAAAGTGATGTCTAGGAATTTGAGAGACGTTAGTTGTAGTTGAGAGTAGAACAAGGTAATTTACATTGTGTGGTTGTTATCTATATTATATTATATAATTTTTATGATTATATATTCTACTGTACCCTTTCAGTAAGGGTTACTAACACCTCTGGGATTCTGAGCCCTAGGGGTGTGTTTCCCCCAATATTCTCTTGGGACGATGAATAGTTAAATACCTCCTTTGGCCCTACTCTCTTATCTATGTAGTTTATATCTATGTTAACGAAAATGGTTTTTTCCACATATATGTGAGTATAGGGATATAATGTCTTGTGGTGGTTCACACACATATATTCTGTATATATATTATAATGGACTACTATATGTTTAATATGTGTAGGTTGTAATGGATTGAGGATCCGCACTCGGTGTATGGGCGATAATGGTGTGAGGATTAATACATGACGACGATATATGTTATGTGATATTTGGTGTCTCTTGAAAACTAACTTTTTTTACTTTTGTTATGAGGATGTGGTGGTTTTGTTGCATGTGGTTCATGTAGTTGTCATATGCCCAGGTGTCTATGGGGAAGCATTTTTGAGTGAGATTCTAAGGACCTGTGATGTTTGGGAAATGTGAAAAACCAGTGGGGAAGGGTTAATAGAGTACCCGTGTTATTATTTATTATATGATATAATCTTTTATGATATACTTGGTGAGAGATTCCATGGTGAGTTGGGAACATATTATACCTGTTTAGGTGATGAGTAAAATTCAATTATTGTTCATTCTGCTTTTGTGTGATTTCATTAATTTTTTACAAGGGTATCCATGAAATATCCAATTGAGTATACTGTTATACTCACCCAATGAATAAAAACCATTTTTAAATCACATATAGATGTTTTGAGATCAGGATTGTTACTATTAGCTTGGGGTTGCAGGAGGAGTTCGGGCATTGTGGTCGCAGCTGTTTTTACCCTCCATTAGTACCTACCTTTTTCACTTTTAGTTTTAGTAGGTTTACGTGACATTATATTTGTGTAATAGGTATCACTTTAATTTTTTATTTTAAGTTTAATAGGGTTAATGTTTTTTCATCTCTACCTTTTAGATGTTTTCTCTTAGAGGGTAATTCCTCTCATTGGTGTATTAATATACCCTCAGTTCAATTTCCCAACTCGGGGCCTATTGAAGGTGGGACTAGGGGGGTCACTATCTCCCTTCACACAATGTATTCCTAGGATGGGTGAACCTTGTATGGAGTGGATTGTAATAGTGTGTTATGAATGTTCTGGTTGAGGGATATTATATAGATGGGTGTTCAGGAAAGGTGAGGATTACTGGGTTGGTTGGGAAATGGTGTTAGTCGAGTTTAGCAAGTGATTTAAACACTGGAGTCTAGCTAATACATAGTAATGTAGTCCCCTTATGATCTAATTCATGGAATTTTATGTTTAAAATGTCTACTAAAAGATGTGATAGTATTTATAGGGTATAGAACCGGGAATGTATCATATATCATAATTCATTTTTCATGTGTTTGAATGGGTAGACCATGGGATAGACTAACCTCAAATGAATAAAATAAAAATAGTAATTAATTAATTTTGAGTCATTAATATAACAGTTTAAGGTTATCAAACAATTTGTTATTTTTCAGGTATGGCACTTGGTCGATGTCCTCATTAGGTTCGCGTAAAAGATGACTAGAAGGTTGTTCCAGCAGATTACTATTGGTTAGAGGTTGACGACGATGACACATGGAGGAGAACACTCCGAACGTTTCAGGGCCACTATTTGTAGAAGTATAGGTGCTCTGTTTCAGATGTAGTCAAGGAATACTTGTTGAAGGAAGTTGAGATTGATTTCATTTCGATCCGTTCTGGAAAGGAGAAGTGGGTGTATTTTTTTGTTAAGATGCTTTGGAGAGTCGCAAGGAAGTGGTGGTTCTTGTTCCTCAGAGATTGCGAGGAGTTGGTGATATCATGGTAGGAGTTCTGAGACATGATCATATATGAGTTTATTTCTTTGTTAATGAAGGAATTCAATTAGAAGGAGCTTCTTAACCTTCGACTAGGGACCTCTAGTGTGTGAGAGTTTGGAATCCATTTCAGGAACCTCCCACGATATGCTTCAGACCAATTTTCAGATGAGGATGTCAGGGAGAGGTATTTTGATGAGGCTTCACATTTAGAGATCTAGTGTTAGGTCACCCCTTTTTGGATGAATAAATATATTGAAGTGCTAGAGAGAGTGGATGTCAGTGAGAGGACATTATCCAAAAATAGATCATTATGAGAGGGGAGACTTCATGATTACTCATGAAGAATATCTATGGTATAGGTATCCTAGTTTTTAGATTAGAATAGTATCCATTCATCCAGGGTGGGTCCCAGCCTTCGGCATCATGTTTATCCAGGGGAAGCGACTGTCAGGCCTATGCTAATGGGTCATCTTCTTGTTTTTCTTATGGAGGTCGAGGTCATTAGTTAAGAGAGTGCTCGAACATCCTGAGTAGTCATTATGTACCAGGTGTTCGGATCCTGGTTCCTCCATGAAGGTTGTTATAGTTGAAGAAGTAGTAGTACTTTGCACCTGGATTGGATCAGCAGAGAGAAAATGGGGTAGGTAGAGGACACCCAAGTGATTCTCCCTATTCGTAAAGAGTAGAGCATGACCATTGTGGTTGTCGTCATCAGGATTAGAGAGGTTATGGAGGTGGTCATCATCAACTTCATGTTTTTTCATTTTCATATCTAGGGAAGCTGAACATCGTTGGAGGTACCCTTTTTTAGTATTCTACTTTGGTTTATTCCTCGATTAATTCATGAATTACACAATCCTTCATATCAAATGTACGGGTCTATTATTTGGGCCCTAAGGTTGAGAGGCCTGCAGTTCCTTTGGCATTGACTACACCAGTTGGAGGTCGAGATGAGTTGTTTGAGGTATGTAAATACTATGAGATAGTTCTGGGGCAGTGCAGCTAATGGAAAGATTTTATATATTTATAGAAACAACTATATGATGTCATCTTTGGTTTGGATTTGTTGTATTTGGTGTAGGATTTTAGGTATTTCTTTTGGAGGAAGATGGTGTTCTTCGATGCTAATGGAATGTCAGTGGTGTTTGTTGGTGAGAATGACCCTCAGATGGGTAAAATAAGTTTTCTATTATTATCATCCTTTATGAATGTGCTGATGTTGATTTATTCAGAGTTTCATCCATTGGATTTTCTCAAGGTTGATGATGAATAACATGGTGTTTTTAAGAAGAGGTTGTATCATTACCCCCTTGAAAAGAGATTGATTTTAGGATTAATCTATAAACTGAACCGTCTAATATCTCTATGTCTCTGTATTGGATTCCCCCTTCTATGTTTTAGGAGAAACATATACATATGGATGGTATGTTCCAGTATGGTTTTGTATGGCTGAGTGTGTCACATTGGTGTGCACCTTTTTTGTTCATGAAGAATGATTTTGGTAGTTTTCTATTTTGTATCGATTATCATTGCTTAAACAAAGTGTTAATAAATAATTTCTATCCTATCATGTGGATTGATTATTTATTTTATAATTTGAACGATGAATGTTGGTTCCCAAAGATCAGATTCTGATTAGGATATAATCACGTGCATGTGAAGAACGAGGGTATCCTGACGACTATTTTCTATTGTTGTCATGGGCCTTATGAGTTTGTTGTAATTTTGTTTGATCTGACGAATACTCCAAATGTGTTCATGGGATAAATGAACGTTGTGTTCTGGGAGTTCCTGGATAAGTTTGTTGTGGGTTTCTTTGAAAACAAAATTATGTGATCCACATTTGAGGAGGATCACAGAAATTATCTACATGCCATTTTGGGAGTTATTCATCAACAACGGCTATTTGTGAATTTTTCAAAGTTTGAAATTTTCACTCGAGAAGTTCATTTATTAGGACATGATGAATCCCAGCAAGGAGTAGTTTTGGATCCATCAATGATAGAATTATTTTTTTTCGGGCATCCCAAAAGTTAGTGGAAGAGGTTTGAATACTTATTTGTCTCAAATGATACTACATGATGTTTATAGATGAATTCTCTCATGTTGCTACTCCTCCGATGTCATTGACCAGGAAGGATCATATGTTCATGTGGACTGATCAATGAAATGAATATTTTCAATATCTGTAAGAGAATTTAGTAACATCCCCAGTTCCATTCCTTCCAGTAGAAGGTGTTTATTTTGATTATTTCTGTGATGAATCACATCTGGGGTTAGGCGGTGTTTAGATGTAGTCGAGATATGTTTTTTCTTATGGGACATTTCAGTTGTGTCCCTATTAATGTTACTATGACATATATGGTCATTTTTAGGAGGCAGTGGTGTTTTCTATGATTTTATTGATAAATTACCTCATTGTAGAGAACATTCTGGTTTTAACCAATCATAAGATCATAAGGAATGTTTTCCCCTAGGGTGACATTAACATGAGGCAATGTTGGTTGATTGTGTTTTTACTATAATATGACATCAAAATATTGTATTAACATAGAAAGTAAAAGGTTGTAGCTGAAGCACTGAGAAGGAAGTCAGGTAGTGATATAGTGTATGAATTTGGTGATTCAGGGAGAGTAATGGAAGAACATTCAATATTACATCACGATAAGGGAGAATTTGGGGGTAGAGGATGTCTTTTGCAGATAATGGTGCAGTCAAAATTGGTGTATTAGGTGGAAGAGTCCCAGTTAGATGATATGGAGGTGGAGGTCTGGAGAGACCATGTTGTTTGTGGCAAGGCCCATGTTGGTTGGTCTAAGGGTGAAGAACATCAGGTGTCTAATCAAAGAATTATTGTTTCCATTTAGTGATGTGTGAGATGGTTCAAACATAGGTCCATTGTTCACCTATAGTGGTACCTCATAGAGTAAAAAGATGTACCTAAATTTGGGGAGTTAGTTTAGTTGTCCTAGGCTGAAGCGTGCAGTTGCAAATTTGTGTCTCCTTGTTTTTTCTTTCATAAGGTGTTGGTTAAGCACCTTGCCACCGGTTGTTTACTCCAAAAATTAGATATTCCGCAGTGGATTTTGGAGGACATATCTATGGACGTTGTTAATGGTTGACCTCACCATCATGTAGACCATGACTCTATTTAGGTTGTACTGTATCGTGTAATGAAATCATACCACTTCATAGTGATCAAGGTGTAGATCATATAATTGGATTTATAGAGTAAGTATCTAGAGGTGGTGGTGAGATGTCATTTAGTCCAATGGGTTACTGTTTCCGATTAACATAATAATTTTTTTTCTATGGTGTGGAGAGGTATCCAACATGATTTTCATTCTCAGTTTTTCATTACAACTGCATTTCTTTGATAGATGGATGGTCAGATAGAGCGGACTATCCAAATTCATTAATAAATGTTATGCTCTCATATCCTATATTTTTTTACAGTTCATTGATGAGGCACTTACAATTGTTAGTGGTATCTTACAATAATAGATTTTACGCCACCTTTGGTATGGAACAATTTGAAGCCTTTAATGGACAACCAGTCAATTCTCTGTTGTGATGGACTGGGGTAATATTGTAATAAATTATCATACTAGATCTACTATATAATACAACAGTGATTATTTAGTTGATTCTTGAGAGGATGAAGGTAGCACAAGATCATCAAAAATCATATGTTGATAAAAAATGGAGATCTTAAGTGTTTGATGTTGGGGATCACATGTTTCTCATGGTGACTCCCCATCATTGGTAGAAAATATTTGGCCATGGGTGTAAATTGTCTCCCCTATTTTTTGGCCTTTCCTGGAGTGGTCTCATGTTGGAGCTTTAGCATATCGATTAAAACATCCCCTAAAGATGACCTGGATACACAATGTTTTTCATGTGTCACAGCTCTATCATTAACTTCATGATGACTCACACATCATCGATTGAGGGGAGATTGATGTTGATGATGTTGCATACTTAGAGGAGCAGCCTGTAGAGATTCAGAACTACATGGAGAATGTGTTGTGTGGGCTTCCAATCCCCTCGGTTCATGTCTTTTGGAGACACAATGGTGTGGTGGAGTGTATTTAGGAACATGGTTCGCAAATATGCGATCAGTATCCCATGATTTTTTTGTTTATCTCTTTCTTTGTTATGATTTTTGTTTTGTGGTTGTAGATCATTTTGTCTAAAAAATTTCGTTCTTTTGTTCCCTCTAGGAAGAATTTAGGAGATAGTTGTGGTCTTCGCAAGGTGTCACATTGTTCTTTTTAGGTGTTTGAGCTCTTATGGTGGTGAAGGACTTAAGAGGTATATTGCCGGATGGTTGATCGGAATTCCCATTTTATGTTTCCTCTATGGGTCTGGTTTGGATTCTTGAGGATGAGAATGTTTTGGGAGGTATTTGATGTATGGATCTAGATCGACATGGATTGACCATTTTCATGTTTTCCAGGACTATAGTGATCAATGATGGATCTGAAGAAGTCTGTAAGAGTGTGGTCCTAGAAAGATGTAATTAGAGAGGTATATGACATGACTATGGTGTACACTATGGGTACTGTTTGAGTTTCAGAAAAACAAAATAAGTACGAAGTGGATGTGATTTTAATTGTAATTCAAAATCAATGCAGTACATGATGTGACAGGGAAGTACATGTCGTGTACTCACATACCTCTAGGTGTTTTAAAAACATATCAACGGCTTAGTATTTTCAAACCCTGCAACTAAGGATTCCATTACACTCATCCTAGGAGTCCCAGAAGTCCCCTTCGTGTTGTTTCAAAGATATATTCAACTAGGATTGATTTTGGGCTGCCTTATTCAATCTGTATTCAATCCAAGGTAATATTTACCTCAATTGTTTGGGGGTTTTTGCTCTGTTTTCCCCTTTTCACTTTTCCATTCATTGATTCTTTATCACCATTAAATCTAAGGGACTATCTTTTGGTTTTTTTTGGTGAGGTTTTGCTGCAACATCTTCAGATGGATGTTGTTGTCACAAGGGATGAGATTGTTATCCATTGTGTGGATAATTCTCATATATATAATGTCAAGAACCTTTTGTGGTTGGGGTTTTGTTGAATCTCTATTCATTTATGTGAAATCGTAGAGTGGTTAAGAATTTTACCTTTGGATTGTATTAGAAGTAACCAATAAAATACTTGAAACAGAATAAACGTATTAGTTTGGTCACATATTTTTTCTTTTCATAGTAATATCAGTTTTCTTATTGATTATCTAGATAATGTGATAACTATGATTTTTTGTTAATATTTTTTTCTTGATGAAATTTTTAAAGAATGTAAATCCTAAATTAATTGATAATTATATTTTATGATGAAAAAGATGCATGTAAATGAATCTGGCTATTGTTGTAATTTGATGTTATTCAAATTTATTGAATTAGAATGTTTAATAATTTGTGATAGATACGAAAACATACTATTTCGGTTGAATATAGTTGGATCCTTAAATTAATATATCATTTAATTCTAGAAGGATTAAAGAAACAAAAATTTGATAAAATATAAAACCTGTTAAAGTTATGTGTTACACCTTTTGTAGTATGGTTGAGTTCCTACTGCTATGGAGGCATGAGTACTCATTATATTTGACGATGGAATGACTTGTTTAAGGGCTATGATCCTAGATGATATGATTTGTGTTAACCTTCTTCTTCTATTATGATGTGATCTTGGATGGATATTGTGATATGTGGGGGTAGGTAGGCCCAATGGTTGTGTTTACAGATGATGTCAATAGTGGAGAGATGCATCAATTCATGAATGTGGGTGTCAGGGAGGAAACTGTAGATAAAGAAACGGGCTAGAGGGGAGTGATTGAATGTTTTATAAATCATTTTGGTTGTTATCTACTTTACATTCCCCACTACTTTATGATGCATTTATTTCTTTCCCTCCTTAAAAAATAGAGGATGATTCATAGGGTATGCCACATACTTTCCATTTTTAGAAACTCAAGGATGGATGAGTCTATGCTCTTCATATAAGTGGAAAGGACTTGATGGGTAGTTCATCTACTCGCCATGATGAGCCCCTTGTGTTTTTAGCGTAGTTTTTTTCCCTGGAATTCCTTGAAATATGGGAAGTAATAATGTTGGGACAAAATGATTTAATAAAAGATATTGACCACATGGGATTGGAGCTTGCTGGGATGTAATGTTGATGTTATGTTTCTAAGGAACTGTGTACATGGTTTGGTTATGCCTGGTGGGAAAAAACATTGTTGTGATAATAGTGAAACGAATTGTGCAATTTTATAATGGTAAGATAATGTTTTTTTAATTAATTAACTAAAATTTCAACTAATAAAAAGGGAATGAATTAATGTAATAAATCTATTAAAATGGTTGTGTACTTATATGATACATAGTCTTAGAAGTGGAAGGTGGGAGTAAGAGATGTTCGATTTAGTTGATTCTATGACTATTTTATGCCCATATTATGGTTGTCAGCTATATTATATTTTTTGTACTTTTTTGTTTCTATGAGATACTCTACCCTGTCAGTTCGGGAAACCAACACCCTACAGATTCTGAGCCCTATGGGTGTTATCCCCAATATTCTTCTTGGATGATGAATGGGTGACTACCACCTTTGTCCCAACACAATTCTCTTGGTATTATCTTATGATGTTAGGCATAATGGTTAGTTTTCCCAGTATATGTGTGTAGTGGGATGTAATGGCATGTGGTTATTCACACACATGTATTCTAGATATAGACTCCTAGGTACTACTATAGGTAAAACATGTGTAGGTTGTATTGGATTTATAATTTTTACTCGGTGTATGGGATATAATGGATTTAGGTTTAATACCCGATGTACGATACAAGTTATATGAACTGGGGTGGCTCTTGGAAACTACCTCGTTACATTGGTTAGGTAGATGTGGTATTTTGTGGCATTTGGATCATATTGTGGTGCTACAACCAAGTGTCTGTGGGAAAATAATTTTTAAGAGAGATGGTTAGGACGTGTGACGTTGTGGAAAAGTGGAAAACTAGTGGTGAAGTGGTAGAGGTGTACCCTCGATATTATATATTATATTCTACTATATTTAATAAGATACATTGTGAGAGTATACATGGTGAGGTCAGAAATATTTTATACTATTTAGGTGATGAGTTAGTGTCACTTTCTATTCACTGTGCTTTAGCATGATTTCATTAATTTTTCACAAGAGGCACCTGTAGGGATCCAAATGAGTATACTATTATACTCACCCAATGTATATATATACTTTATTTAAGGTATAATGGATTTTTTTGGAGATCAGAATAGTTACTACTTGCTGTGGGTTGAAGGATCTGTTTAGGCATCATGCTTGTTGCTATTTTTACCTCTCTTTTGTACTTACTGTTTTCCATTCCAGTTGTAGTAGTATTGCATTAAATTATATATTTTTCTTGGTATTTTTTTGCTTTCGTATCCGTAGCGGGAGAAGGTTAGTGTATGTCTTATCTTTATTTTTCGTAGTTGTTCTCTTAGAGGGTAATTCCTCCCATTTGTGTGTTTACTATACCCTCAGTTCTTGTCTCCAACCTGAGGCGAAATAGAGTTGGGACTCAGGGGGTCATTATCTCCCTTCCCACATTGTCATCCTCAGAGGGGAAAAAATTGTCGAGTGGGGGTCGTGAAACCAATCACATATTGTGACGGATTGATATGATACTGATTAATATATTCAATAAATGAAATAATAATCTATGTCCCTAATTATCATTAGAATATGAGCATGTTTTCTAACATTCTAGTGAGTTAATCACATTTTGAACAAAAATTATAATTTTAAACTGATAATGAACTCTTTTAATTTTACCCATAACATTATGTATCATATTGAGATAAGTCTGATTTTACCCATCATAAACGATTTATTGATCAATATGAAATTATATTCATACAAAATAAAACCATTTTCTTGGATTTGATAATTTCAACTATATTTTTTTTCTAAAACTAGTATTTATTTTAAATAAAAAAATGGTTTGGTTCATATCAGTACTACATTGTGTCATATCAAGTTGTCATTGATTTCTACATGTCAAATAAATTATGGATCCATATCTAAATTTGTAAAAATAACCATGTTTTATTTTTTTAGTTTTTAGTATTTCAAATATCATTTTTAGTAAAATTTCATTTTAAAATGGAAACGACCACATTGTGTGATACTAGTCTCATCATGTCTGGGTTTGATAAGAGACTGATACCTACACATTAGAAATGACATATGAATTTTTCTCCTAAATTATCAGTACTATCTAAGAACAAATTATTACATTTTATTGATTGACACTTTTTTTGCACTAAAATGGTAATTTTTAACTGATAATAGACACTTTTAGATATATCATGCACATCGTGTATCATACTAAGGTGTAGATAATTCCTACATTAATAAAAGGACATATGGATTTATTGAATATGTTATCGAAACATTATTAATTATTATATTTTGATTATTTCATTATTTTTTACTAAAACAATCTCAATTATATATAAAAAATACACTTGGAGTCACATCAATAACACCGTTCATAGGATTGAGGTCTTGATGAAACCTAAACATCAAAAATAAAAAATGGGTTTTTTACTAAATTATAAAAATAATCCAAATGTTTTTCCATTGTTTTTAACATGTCACATGTAAATGTTACAAAAAATAATGTCAATTATAAATAAAAAGACAGACCTGGAATCATAACAATAACAATATACATCAAATTTAAATGTGTATGACTCCTATATGTTAATAATTACATATGAATAATTTTAATAAAGTATTAAAATAATATAAAAATGTTTTATTGGTTTTTAGTTTTCAACATTTAATATGTTTACTAAAATGTCATTTTAAAATGGAAGCACTTTGAGTCATATCAGTCACATCACGTGTCAGTTCAACATGGGACTAATTTCGATATTTCATAAATGACATATTAATGTTTTTATAAATTATCAGGAAAATCTGAGTTCATTTTCCATGATTTTAGGGTGGGACATAGTTTTTTAAATATAATGTAAATTTGAAATTGATAATGGACACTTTTAGTTATACTAGGCACATAGTGTATCTGATTTTGGTAAATATGATTCCAAAACATCATAAACGACGTCTGAAACATTTAAATGAATTATCAAAAAATCAGAAAGTCATATCTGAAGGTTATATATGTCATTATTTTTATAGTAGAATTAACATCAATTTTAAATAAAAAAACACACAAAGAGTAAGACTGGGAACAAAGTGTATCAGATTGATGTGAGTCTAATTGCTACAAATGAAAAACAAAATATGGATCATCATCCAAAATTATCAGAACATTCCAAAATATCTATTTTAATTTTTAGTATTTCACATGTATTTTTTAATGAAATTAATGTCAATTATTTATCAAAAGACAGACATTGAGTAATACTGGGAACGTCGTGTATCATATTGAGATTAATTTGATCCCTACACATAAAAAATTAAAAATTGATGTTTATTATAAATTTTAAAAACAATGTAAATGGATTTTCTCAGTTTTGAGTCTATTACATGACTTTTTTACAAAAATAAATATCAATATTAAATTAAAAGACACACATGGGGGCACAACTGTAATATTGTGTGTTGAATTGAGGAGTGATTGATTGATGCATATAAAAACTGAAAAATTTATAATATTATAAAAGTATAAAAATAACCAGTTTTTTCCACATCAATATTTATGTCACCTGTTCTTTTTATTAAAATGTAATTTTAAACTAAAAACAAGAACACTGATTCTTATAGGTAACATCATGCATTTTTTTTACATGAGAATTATTCTTAAACAATAATAACATAATAATCATAATCATAAATCAAAATGGAAAATTGAGTGTGTTTTTTTGTTGAGTGACACCTAGTTTGAGGTAAAATGACAGTTTAAAAATAATAAGGGACACTTTGAGTTTTATCAAGCACACACTATATTATATTAAGGTACACTATAATTATTAAACATAAAAATATGACATATATATTGTATTCCTAACATAACAAATAAATACGAGTGTTTTTTCATGGTTTTGTGCATATCAATTTTCTTTTTTCTAAAACAAATGTCAATTTTATATAAAATGATACACATTGAGTAATAAAGAGAACACCATGTATCATATTGATGGGTGGATTATTATTACGTGAAAAAATTACTTATGGATCATATTCCTAATGTATCAATATAATATGAATATTGTTTCCCAATTTTGAGTAAGTCACTTCTCTTTTTATTATACATGATTCCCATTTTACATAAAAACACACACTTTGAGTCATAACATGATCCTCATGTATTAAAGTGAGAATATGTTTCTAACAAAATACAAAAAATGACATATGAATAACATTCATATACTATAAAAAAAATTAGAATGTGCTTTCTCCGTTTGGATTATGTCACTTGTATAGTTTACTGATATTAATGTAACATTTAAATAAAAAGACACACATTGAGTAATACTCATAGAATCATGCATTAGAATGATTTTTGGGTGATTTATTTATGTTACACATGAATTATAGATTATTTTCATAATTTAAAAAAATTATATGATTGTATTTTCTTTGTTTTTATAATTCCACTTGTTTTTAAAAAAATGTCATATTAAACCAAAAACACACACATTATGTAATATTGGTCTCATCATGTATCATTTTTATGTGATCCTGATTCTTAAACATTAATATTTATTTATGGACGGTTTTACTAAATTATATATACAATATGAGCATGTTTTTTCAGTTTTCTGTTACTGACTCACTTTTTGAATGAAATTGTAAATTTTTAGGTAATAAAAGACTCTATGAGTTGTATCAGGAATTACATATATCATATTGAGTCGTGTTTGCTTCCTGAAAATAAAAAATTACATTTGGATCATTTTTATAATGTATAAAATTATATGATAGTGTTTTCTTGGCTTTGAGCATGTCATATTTTATTGTTACTAAAATTAAAGTCAAGATAAAATAGAAAGTCACACTTTGAGTCAAATCGAGCACATTGTGTATAATATTGAGGTGAGGATAATTCCAAGATATCAATAATTACATATGTTTTGTTTCAAAGTGTTATTAGAAAAATATAAATTTTTGTACTAGTTTTTAGAATGTTAATTTTTTTACAAAATATATTGTTAATTTTAAATAAAAAGACATACATGGAGTAATATTTTCCACATTGTGTTTAATATTGTGGTGAAGATGTTTCATATACATAAAAAGTACCGATGGGTTGTTTTTGAATGTATAAAATCAATCAAAATGTGTTTATTGGTTTTGATTATGTCAATGTTTTTTACTAAAACTAAAATAAAATTTATATTAAAAGATTTACATGGAATCACACATGTAAAACCTAGCATCATATTGAGGTACACATAACTTCTATAAGTTTAAATTGTCATATGGATTACGTTCATAGAGTATCAAAAAATGAATGTTCTAATATGTTATTCAGTAAGTATATTTTGGTACTCAAATCCCATTTTGTTTCAAAACACACTCTTTGAGTCATACCAATTGTATCGTGTGTCATGTTGATGTGAAATAATTAATTATACATAAAAAATTTCATATGAATCATTTTATAATGTTATTATGACAATCAATGTTTTTTCTCCATTTTGAATGAGTGTTATGAATTTTTGACTAAAATATCAACATTAAACTGGCGATGGAAAATTTGAGTTATATCCAGAACAATATGTATCCAATTAATGTATGTCTAATTTAATTCATGTCACAAATGAAATTTTCAACATTATCATGTATTATAATAACATGAACAGTGAGTTTTCGCGGGATTGAGTATTTCACATTACATTTTAACTAAAATTAATGTCAATTATAAATAAGAACAAACAATTGGATGAATACCATTCACACCATGTGTTTGATTGAGGTGAAACTGATTCATTGATATTGAAAATGACATATGGATTATTTTCAGAATTTTCAAAATAATCTGAAGGGAATTGATCAGTTTTGAGTTTCTCATTAGTGTTTTTAAATAAAACATAAAATATAAACTAAATCCATATAGATTGAGTCATACCGATGCCAATATTAATTGGATTGATTGAGTATGGGATTTGTGTTTTTCATTCAATTATATAAAATAATATAAAATAAAAACATCATGATCAATTTTGATGTAAGATGAAACCCCATGCTTACTGAACCTCCCCATCCAAAAGTAACATGTTCATTTTTTTCTCTTATTGATTATAGTTTACATGAAAATATAACTTCCCAAAAGATCTGTGAAATGAAATAAATTATTATCACGTAACAAGTAATTAATATAGATTAAAAATAGTAGATAAAATATTGACAAAACTAAAAAAATAAGTATTAAGAATTCCCCTTTTCATCGTCTTTATATAAATTCTTTTCCTATTTCATTGTTTCTATAATCTCAGATTCATCCTCAATGTTGAATCCATAATGAGAATGAGAAATGACAAAAAAACCACCACAAAAATTAAGAAATGAATCCACATATATAAGAAAACAAATCCTATGTTGTTAATAATATAAAAAATAAATTAAACATATATATTAAATAACACAATAATAAAATGTCAATTTTAAATTTGAACTACCCCATTTTTTCCATGCCGGGTACATGGTGTATTGGATTTGGTTATAGTAAATTCGTAAATATCACAAATGTTGGAGGCATCATTGTTATAATGTATTTAAATAGTTCAAATGTATTTTTTTTATTTTTTATTTTGTTAGTTTTTTTAACTAAAATGTAAATTTTAAATTCAAACCACAAAATTTGAATAATACTGGTCATACAATTATACATATTGATGTGTATTAAATTCCAATATGTGAAAAATGAATTATGGATTATTTTTCTAATGTTTTAAAACAATTCATGTTTTTCTCAGTTTTTTATATTTTGACATGTTTTTTAAACTAAAATATCACATTCCTATTTAAAGCATGCAATTTCAGTTATATCGACCACGCCATGTCTTGAATTGGTGTGTGGTCAATTCCTACACATGAAAAAATAAATTATGAATCATATTCATATATTTATAAAATAATACATCCTTTTTTCAGAGTTTTGACTATTTTAGTATTTTTAAACTAAAATAAAACTATTATATTCAAAACTCATACATTGAGTCATACCAACCACATCATTTGTAGGTATGATATGAGATCAATTCAAAAAGATCAAGAAATGCCTTATATATCATTTCCCTAATATTTTTTTATAAAATAATATGATTTCATTTTGTTGGATTTGATCAGGTTATTTTTCTTTTAAACTAATGATTAAATATTAAAAATTAAGTATCACATGATATTGAAAAGTCAATTAACTAAAAAATAGAAAAAATGTTGAGAAAGTGAACTATATATCTTGTTGGAATTCACCTCTCCATGCTTTTAGAATGCATTATTACCCCATGTGTTCATCTCATTGGAATCTACAAATATTATTTCCTATATTATCATATCTATTAAAAATATTTCATAAATAATATCTATGAATTATTATACCAATTATTCTGAACCCTAATATATTTCTATGTTAATATCTTCTACATGATCCCAAACAGAAATGGTAATCACCAAAATTTGATGTTGGTAATCATTCAGACAATAAAAAATATTTCCACTCATCTCTAAAAAAATGAATTCCATTGAGTAAGAAAGTTATAAAAATACTTGTAGTACTATGAAAATATAGAGAATAAAATGAATAAAAATTATTTTCAATTAAATTTTAATTACCATTAGAAATTACATGTTTGAGGTTAGTGGTATTTCCACAAGTTTATGATGTCTCTAATAAAATTTCAGATATAACATCAACAATAATTATTTTTATCCTACTTCAGACAATGGAAAAACATTGAACAATATAAGTATATGGTTTTGATATATAGTTTGATTGTTAGATATTTCAATATATACATTAATCTGCATCCGTTTTAAATAATAAAAAACATTCTTATATCATTACACCAACTTCATACCCGTATATAGTCTATATATATCCACCTCTGTATCATAATAAATTTTTTATTTTACCACATTTTGAAATATATAATTCAAATAACATCTCTACAATATTTATTGTAGATCATTACACATTCACAATAATATTTATGTGTGTTGTGTTTGATTGGTATCCATCCATTTGATCCAAAATATTGTAAATATGGGTATCCATATTGATTTTTATCAGAATATACTTCTTCTTAAATAAAAAAATTAATATGTAATAAAAAATATGAAAACATTTTGTATGATTAGATTTCAACGTTTTACCCATGCTATATAGGCATCAAAAATAGTATTTCATCTTGTATTTTCTTATTAGACACTTTATATAGCTCATTTTTATTATATCTATTTCATTCTATTCCAATTTATTTTATACCATATAAGTTATACATGAATTATTGGATCCAAATCATTATTCAAAGGGGTTTCTATTTCTGAAGTATAAATATAAGCATCATTAAAAAATATGAATAGTTATTAACATTAATGAACATATTAGATCATTTTTTAGACATGTGTATTATGAAAATATACATATTTATGTATTCAAAACTCCAACTCGCAGCCTTTCAAACATGATAATATAATTTAGACACCCATGATAAACTATATTTGTAATGAATGTTCCAAATATTTATTCCTCATAAATAATGTACGAAATATTTCCACCATTAAATGTGGTATCTAGATGAATTTATTGATTATAAATTTGACAGTGTAATTTTTTAAAATATTTTACTCCCCAAGAATATTTTGATTTCTTCACCTACTGAATTGATTGTATTGATCCAACGATCATTTTCTACAAAAATTTATCATCCTATTAAAACATTCCGAACATTATTTATTTTTTCTTCACATGATAAAGGGTTTTAATATGAAAAAACAAGTTAATGATATAATTCATGTATCATTATATTTTTATATGGCCATGACAAAAAATTTTAATAGAATCATTTACCATTATAATATATTGATCTTCATATTGAATAGGGAAAACAGTATACAAATCTTGAGCTCTATACAATCCCTAAACTAATGTAATATTTTGGGAGATACATGTTATGTGTATTATATCTCTAGATATTATACAGCATACCCCTCATATCAAGGAAGACTGTTGGTGTAGAAGGATAGAAATAAAATACAAAATTACCCCACATAATTTTAGTAATACAATGTTATTAGATGTTGTTTAATTAATATTTAAGAGAAGGAGTAATGAAAAAATTGATTACCAATGGTAGGGTATGTAATTTAGGGGATTTACTAGCCTCATTTCTAGAGAGGTTATGTGGTTATTCATGTGTGGTTATTTGTTCAAAAAAAGGCTCATTTTGATCCTTTCTGATATATTTTTCAAGCAAAGAAGACCAAAAAATTATACCTTTCATAGCATTTACCAGTTCATGAAATACTTTCATCATCATAGATGTATCATCTGGTTTTTTCTCCACACAATATGTTCAAGTAGACACTACAAAAACTACACCTATAATACAACCATATTGTCCTAGCGACATCAAATCTACTGAATTTCTTTTTCATCTAATAAAGACACTGATTATTATTATGTCTAATTAATATATTAAAAATTGGAACATAAATTAATATTTTTAGGTATTATTTTTTTATTCATTATAAATTAATACTATATCATAGTTACAAATTTTTCCCATATTTTATATGTGTTTTCATCAACTACTTTACCCTTCTTATTTATGTTAACATATTTTAATAGCACATGATGTGCGATTGAATAGGATTTGGACTCTAATCCCTCAATATGAATATAAATAACGTAATATATGTTGTTTCATATGATATAAAAATATTATTTTTGGACATAAAATATGTACCATTTTATTCTGTCGTTATGTGTACCCCATCATTGATTTTTCATTGGTGTACATTGGTTTTGATACACATTCTTTATTTTCAAATATCTTTTTTGTTACCTAATAATTATTTTATTCAAAATAGATAAAATAAAATAAATAAAATAATATATTATCACCATCAATGCACCTTAAATTATTTATAATCATGATGAATAATGAAATAATACACTGATTCCTTCTTTATAATGTGTTCATAAATGACATCTGGGTGGGGCTTTACTTTCCCCTATGAATCCCTTATATGAATCATTGTAAGATGAGTTTATAAGCCTCTATCGTCATTTATGTGTCTATTTAGACACATTTCATTTTGAAATAATCTATAATTATCTATATCTTCAATGAATAATGATAAAGAAATCAGTGTTTCATTAAATAATTTATTTTCAAAATTATGAATAGTTATAATAATATTACATTTATATCTTCCCAATGGGTTTCATTAGTTAATGTCTGGACATGGTTTCATAACTGTATATCAAATGGCACATTCATCCTCATTGTGACACAAAAATAATAAATTATTGTTGAATTATTTTGGTATATAGATTTTTTATATGGATTCAATACAACCTAATATTTAATACACATATATATTAACTGGATAATTTTACTCAACACTATGATGTTGTTTCATTCTATATTTCATCAATATATTGTTGATTCCATAATAAGTATTTGTTTTTAGAATCAACAAATGTATCTTCCATAATATTGGTAATATCATCATTTACAGAAGTCATTTCATTCATTAATAACCCAACATTTAATTTAGATTATGTTAAAATATTAGAGAACCAAAAAAATTATGGGAAAATAGAATATTAAAATGAACATTACCCTTCTCATTGAACTCACTTTATTTTTTAATGGTTAAAGGTATTTTACTCGCCTATTGAGAATACTAATTCTCTTATTTAGTCTTTTATAATGAATGATACATTCTCTAAATGTTGACCACCATGAACATATTACGATCTCAAAATTAAAGACCCATCCTTGATAGAATTTCTATCAATCCCTATAGTTTAATTAGTAACTAGTATGACAATAAACCAATTATTTTTTATTTTATCTGTGATATAAAATACATGAACTATTTGTGATTAAATTTTGAATAGATCATTCTTTTACCCATCAATGTTTAAATTCACATTCTTGAATACCATTTCATCAAATTTTACTACAAACAGGGTTCCAACCCATTTGAAAACCATCAATCGAAATGTTTTATAATATAACTCAAATATTTGTTCGATAATACCAAAAAATTCCATATTCAAAAAATTATTATTTATGTCCTTGTAAGTATATATGTGCATCATTTCTTCCTTAATTTTGAATCTACTATTTTTCATCGTACTGTAGTCATCATGTTCTTTTTTATAGAATATATAAACTTTGATAATGAAACCAATATAATATGTAACATTTTCATTTGGTCCCCTTGTTTTTCTAATAATTGAATTTGGATTATTAGGTGACTATGTGTAACTATGATATTATAACCATCATATATTCTATTGATTTTGAGTATTTTATATCCATCATTCAACACTTGATGAGTTCTAATCACAAATATTTTTTTTCTCAGTTTCAATATATGGATCAGTAACTTCACTATTATATAAAAGGTACATTGTGGTTACCCTTACCCTATAATGGTAATTGTAACAAGATAACAAATAGAAATCCCTTTATCCATAAGGAAGTTGATGTGATCAGGATTTAGAAGATTGATGATATCATCATGTTATGGGTAATTAGAATAGAATTTAAAATCATATTGATCAAAAGAGAATTCTACAATACGACCCTCTACACGACATCTACTCTTGATAGACCCCTTCATAATGATTATATACTATTCACTACGGTATGACAATCTTTAATGGATAGGAACACAATGTTTAACATATTTACCATATCAACCATCATATTGACTATTATATCAAATAATGATGGTGGGAATAGAATATCTAATGAACTTAATATAAATTCCAAATCATTTTTAATGATTGGATGCATCATCAGGTTTATAGAATTACTGCATATAGATTTGAAAATGTTGTTGAATTTGGTTAATGTATATTGTATAATTTCAAATAGAAATCATAAAAACGTTATAGGCATCAAATCATTTCATAAAATTTGAATGATTAATTATTTGAGTCCTTGAAACTTCAAATACGTCATTGACACAACATTCAAGATATTTTAAGAATACCCCCACTATAATATTTACACCATTAATGAATTTTTGTTATTTTTTCCTTTATCAATATAGTGTGAGGTGATGTGGGAATAAATTTATTCCCATTATCCCTCATGAGTGAAAACTATTCCCTCATACTCAAGTCAATAATGTCCATCCTATCCTTGATTTTTCCTTTTTTTTATTTGGATCTTTTAGTATTCTACTAATAACGCTATCAGATTTTATTTTTTCCTACTTTTATGAAATATAAAACGAACTAACATAAAAACAATTCAAATATATAAATTGATGAAATATTTATTACTTCTTACAATCTTATATTTTATGGTTTTTTATAAATAGTTTTTAGAAAATATTGTAAACATGTTATTAATTGTCTTATAGTTGATAATAAATTAGTGGAGATGGTGTATACATTGTTCTATATTCCCATAAAAAGATGGTATCCATGATTGGTATTTTTTTCATCCGGGTAAAAATTCAAAATGTCAGAAAAACATAGTCTTTGTTGAATGTTGCCATCAAACTATGTCTTGGAATTATTCATAAATGGGACACCCCAAAATACCCTTCATGAAATATCCTGAAAAAAAATTCCATACTCATGAATGAAAATTATTATACCATAAATCATTTCCCTCAATGTCAATTAATAACTTCTATGAGTATCATTCAATGTAACCCTTGTATACCAAATACATTTCAGATCACTGATTAATGGAGGAAAATAGACATCCATATAATTATAGGGATGTTTTGGTATATATATTATAAGATACCTCATAATTTATTTTATCTTCATGCATAACCATGGAGGAAAGAAATAATTTGAAAAAATGATTGTCCATGTAATGTGATAACTAATTTTTACTCCAAAAAGATTTAATTTATCAGTGCGTTTTGTAAGACAAACTTTTCTCGGCTCATTTTTAAATTCAGGATACTCATAATAAATTTACATTCACTAAGGATATTTTGTTGGATGATGTAATTTCCAATAATTATTTGATGTGTTTTCAATTTATGTCAACAAAACTCATGGATTCATACAATCTATATAGTCTTCTAAAGAGTATAATGATTGGAATGTACCATACCTCATTTAAATTAATTCATTCCACATTATTATAAAAATATATTCCTCACTTATGGAGTTTTATGTGTGATTAATGGTCCTTGAAAAATTGTATGAAATAATTTAGAAAAAATGTATTTTTTAAAGATTATTCACAATGAACATAGAATTGATTTATCAACATATGTTCAACAATGTAGTTTATTTTCTTCTGTTAGAATATCATTTAATGGACCAAGTCATAATATAAAGTTAGTATCCCTCATCCTGTTGCAGTATTAAAACAATATAATTTCAATATAGTTGACTAGATTGGGTATTTAGTACATAACATATACTATGATCTCGAAGAACAACAATTTAAATTCTCAAACAAATTTTCACAATAATAAATGTCATATTCAATTTCAATTTTAATTTCTTCCATATGACCTCTATAATAATTTATATTGGTATTCGTATCAAATGATCAATGAACCAATGTATCGTCATAATTAGTGAACATAATATTTTTTTACACATGTTTTGTTAGTCATTTACAACTCTAATATATTCTATGAAAAATAAAATTTTATTTCAACTCTCCTATAATAATTTGTCTCAATTAAAAAATAAAACAAATAAATAGGATTTGAGAAGGGTCGTATGTTTGTTATATTTTAAAAATGATGAAATTTTTGACTCTCCATTCATATGATTTCATCATATGTTTCTAAATAATTCATTTTTTTTTCATTTTCACCCTATTAGAATTATAAAATATTCATTTTATACAATAAAATAAATACATATAATATATTCATTATCAATGGTGAATGATATAGGTAATAATAATAAGGGTAACCATTCAATTTACTGATTCAATTAATTATATTGCCTCTTGAATTAAATTGGAACTAAATTAAAAAAAGAATTGTTCCACTAGGGGTAGATGTAACCTTCTAATTTCATCCAAAATGGTCACTTTAACATTGTATGATATAACTATATCTCTAAGTAGATTAAGAAACATAGGTCCATGTCTATATGATATGGTGGATTAGTTTTAAGGATATAATGAAATAATAATTGTTCAAGTCTAAAATAAACAACCAATATTATCCATGGATTGGATGAGACTCCGAGTATTGAAAAATAAATCATGATTAAAACTAAGGAATACCATGTAACAAATTGATCTGAATAAACCACAAATCTCATTTAATTTCTAGAATAACCATTTAACTCTATTGGATAAGAAAAATATGTCTAATCAAAATAAGAGCTCAAATGTGTTTAAAATTGACCACCAATATAATCAATGTCTTATCAGTTAGTTTGAATTCAACTAAAAAATTTATTCTTCCTAAAATGTGTAATCCCTTCCATAAAAATGATATTGAACGAAAAAAAACCAATGGATAGGCACAAATTGATTTCACATATTCGTTTTCCCTATTATCAATATAATTATTCTTTAATTACACATTTTGTGTTATACACTATTATCAATCACTCAAATACACCCCCATAGTACAATTCGAGAGAAACCCAAGACATAAAACAAGAAAAAAACACCCATATAGTTTATAATCTCAAATAAACCATGATTTATTGAGTAACAAAATAATGTGAAAAATTACACGCAATTCATACAATGTAGAAATTCCTCAATAAGAACTATATAGTTTATCCTTCCATTAATTGAAAGAAACAAGGGAAATATAATCTTTAATTTCCAAAGAAACCATAAAGAAAAATTAAAATGAAATAAAATATATTTTAATAAAACCCCACTTATTCACTTTCATAAAACTGGTATTCAGAATGGCCATATAATAAAAAAGAAATACCATTCAATGAAAATCCACAAAAATATTCACAAAACAATGGAATATAAAAATATCAAGAAAATGTTGGTCTGTCCATATCGAAACATCAAAATAAAAAACATTATTTTGAATGGACATTCTATGTCCCTATATAATATTAGTCATTAATTTATTTAACACTAAATTCCAATTAAAAAAAATAAAATTCTATACTGAAAAAATCTAATTTAAAAAACACATTCCGAGAGAAACAAATATTTTAAATTAAAACAATTATATTTTAAATTAAAAAATTATAAATTTAAATACCAAATATCATCTATAAACCACATCCAATCTTCAAATTGAGGCTTTTAAAAATTTTCAAACACAACCTTAAATTCTTTTATACAAATTCACTTGAAAATCATCCATTTATTTAAAAAAATATAATTAGATCTCAACCCCCTTTCTATAAAAATGATATCATTGTGTGAAAATTTTTAAAATCTTATTTAAAACCCATCAGTAAAAGTTTAAATATTTAATTTTTCCCTTGTAAATATGTACAATTTGTAATGATTATTAAATTAAAATTTCACATTGAAATAACATCATATGTTAGAAAACCACAAATCCAATATATTTATTTTTAATACAATACTTCATTTTTTTTATTTGAAAACCCACTTAAAAAATTTCAAATAATGTTTCCTATATAAAAAATTAAATTTAAAATAACACTAATTATCAAAAGGCTATGAAGGCCACCACCCTCCTTTCCACATGCCAAAACTTGTACCAAAAATCCATTCTCAATTTAGTTTTAATTATAATAATTTAAATTAAGGTTCATAGCAATTTTACACGTATTAATGAAAAAACTATTCAAAATCCATTTTTAATAAAAGACACCAGCCTTTTTAGGAAAAACATTTTACCAAATATCAATATTCAACAGATTTTAAAATAAAATAATTTAAAATAAAGTAATTATATATTTTCTGAATATTAATGAAAACCCATTCAAAACCCATTTTTAATAAAATATAACAATAATACTCTTTTCAATAATCACATGACATGATGATAAATTTTGAAAGTATAATGTGAATAATGGTTATTAATTAGATTAAAATTCTGGGATGAATATAAAATTGTTCAGAAGAAATGAGTAAATTAGAAATCTAAATCCTAGTAATATGGTAATGGTAACTTCTTGTAATTTAGGAAAAGCTGCATGTTTCCTCAATCTCTCAGTGACCATGGATACCTTGTGTGAAAATTATAATGGTGGTATGGTCCAATGTGTTATGATTTCACAATTACAAGTGTATCTTATCTAACTAATGTTTAGTTAGTTATATCATTATCGATTCCATTATTAGGTGAAGCTAAACATGACTAACATGAGTTTCCTAGACTGCAAACATATGTACATAAGTTCATATCGGCTTCGTTCAAAATTCAATCATGTTACTATTAATTTTTCAAAAACTAATTTCATCAAATATAACAAAATAAATAATCAAATTCATTGTAAAGACCCAGAATATCCATGTAATTTTTTCTAAATATAAGGGAATTTTATTAGTCTACGAAAATTGAAGGTGGGTGATTCTTAGGCCTAGAGTGACCAAAATGAATTTCTGAACTTTTGTTTGAGTACGTTAAGTATGCGTGGAAGCGGGTTTTTCTAACTTTTGAACCGGTTCTCAAAAATGAAATATGAGGACACATTTGAACTCGCAGAGCCACTATTCCCGTAAGGAGTCCATCACCTCGACCATAGTGGGTCAAGAGTGAAAGATAGAATTTGAGTTTTTTGTGAAGTAATAAAATAAAATAAAATGGTGTAACATTTTATTTTTATATTATTTTGAAACCACCCATGTGGATAATTCACAGGTGGGGACCACCTGAACTAAAACCTCACATGAGAGGTTATGGATGTGGGGACCACCAAGCCTAACCTACCATGATATGTTATGGTGGAGGGGAACACCCGAGGCATAAAACCCTTTGAACCCCTTGAACTCCCTCATAAGTGTGGGGAAGCCTCTTTATCTTCCCCAACAAAAATTGTCCCACCCCCTTTATTTTATTATGACATCCTATGTAATTAATTAACCCAATTAGAAATTATGCCAACTATTAAAATTGGGGAAGCACAACAGTTCTCTATATTTCATTTTTGGGTAAAGTATTAGAAAAGGGGAGATCGCTGGGAGGATTACAGTTCTTTCAATGAAGAACAGTGATGCACGACTTCAACTGTAATGCCCCGACCCTAGTTGCCTAGAGTCGGTGCATTATTACATAACATTGGAATAATCACAAGAAAGATCAAATCTTGAAAGACCGATTGGTTTAGTAGCCTTGGAAACACTAGATATATTCATAAATTTTACATTACATCATAAAATGAAAAACTACTACAAAAAAATAATGTTTCCACAGTCCACACTATAATCCCCTCATAATATCCTTGCAGGTCATTCGTAACTTACATCTTCACATCCTGGGAAAAATAAAACATAGAAAAGGGGTGAGCTCAAATGCCCAGTAAGGATAACAATATAGCGGAACATTCAAAAATAAGCATAAACATTTAAGGCAATGAATTACTAAAACAAAAGCCTTTTAAACTTGAACTTCAACATAGTATGGCAAAAGTAAAATGAAATAATTCCATTTACTTGTTCACATGGATATTCTACTAATCGAATAATCACATGCAAAATCAATAACCACTTTCATAATGTTGGAATGCATAATGCCAGACTATCATAACCACATAGCCAAGGCCTCGTGCCAAGACTACAAATAAGATTTTTTCCAAGGCCTTGTGCCAAGACACTAGTTTGTCTCATGAGACCTACCGATGCATCGAGGATCTATAGCGGGCTCCACCCGTCACTTATTAAGTCCAATGCATTCCCATATGAAAAGGTTTAAACATAACATAAACATTCGTATTAAAACTAGCATACGAAATGTCAATAATTTCACCATAAACTATGAATGGTATAAAAATAGCACATCCATAGTCAAACATATCACAAAACCTTCAATACAATATAGAAGTTTTGTATCATAATAAATCAACTTCAAATAATCTTAAAATCCATCAAAGGATGTTGACGTAGATGAAATCAAAATTCTTTTTAAAGAAATATCTCCTTTTATTTTGAAATCATTTAAGATCCATATAAAATAAAACATTTTCTTTGAAAATATTCTTATAAGATTGTAAGGAAAGCTTTGAAGATTTTATAACGGCGTAAAATAACCGCACCCGCCGTATAAGTTAAAAAAACATTCTTACCTCAATTTTGTCGAAAAGGTTAAAAAGGACCTTGTTTTGAAAACGACGGAAAGATTCCTTTATAAACCTCTTATAAAAAGTCAAACAAGGGTATAAATGACTTTAACCCATATTCTTGTAAATAGTAAAAATGTTTTGAAATACATTTTTAAGAAACATGGATGTGGATGATAAAGATATCCCAGTAGATTATTACGTATAAACAACCTCGGATAATGAAGAGATTGTGAAATAACCCTTACCTTGTACTTTTCCTTTGTTGGGGTCAGTTAACCTCCTGTATAATGGTGAAATAATTGTTATTAAATTATACAAGAATAATATACATTAATATGATATCATATATGATCTTTTAACATTACTTTATTAATAATATCTTAGTATTATCGTCGTTTCAGGTGATAATCGATTCGTTCTTCTTAAATGTTTGGTTACGTAAGACATGTTTTTAATGGATAGATTAAATCTTATTCCTAATCAGAATGATATTAACATTATTTTTAACCCTAAAATGAGAATAAGACTTGAATGGATATGATGGAGGATGGATCTCACCGCGTTCGTGGAGACGGTAGTCCGTACGTACGCACGAACGCTACTTCCATTTAATTTTTATTTTAAAATAATTGAATCCAAATGATACATAGGTATATTACTATTCCAGTATAATATAATATTTTATATATGTTACTTATGTTCATTAACACCATCTTTTATACGTTCCATGTGTGGTATGAACGAGTCATATCATTTTAAGGGGGCGGTAGTCCGCACTTCCTCAAATGAAATTATCGTATGTATATACAACATGAAACAAATAATGGTATGAAATAAAATGGAATTACAGAAGCTTATATATAAAATATATATCATTAATATCATATTTAATTACAGTTCCATCATAATTTCCACCATGAGAGGCGGTAAGAAGTATTTGAACAATCATCGTTTCGTGAGGCGTTAGTTTTCCATCCACAGAAACATTATGTTCATCATCCATTAGATGGAGTTTTGTGTATGTGTAGTTTGAATCCTTCTTATAAAATCATCCTAGTATATTGAGGATACTGGTGTTGTTACAAAAGAAAGGAAATAAAAAGAGTTTGGGGGTTGGAGAAGCAAAATAAAGTAAAATAATTTAAGAGAAATCGTTACCTTTAATTTAGGTAACTCACTTTGGTTGGAACCAAAGGACTTATTGAAATGATTTATTCCTAAGGGGAAGCTTCAAGGAGGAGTAGAGGGATTTGGGGAGCTTATTTGGGCAGAGTTTGGACGAGCCAAGTGGCTTGAGAGGTGTGAGGAATGAGTAGAAGTGGTCTCCTTTTATAAGGGAGAAGAGGGGCTCTTTAAGAAAGAGTGAAAGTATTACTTTATAATATAATTATATTCGGTTTATAATGGTCCAAAAATCATTGAGGTCGAAGATAAGATGACTAATATTCTAAATAACATCAACCAATAAGAATTGGACAGGTTTTAGATAATATTTTAATCATTATAATCTTATTTATTTAAATGATTTATTAATGAGGTAAACATTGCATCATTATTGTGTCATTAATAATTTAAATTATTTGATGTCTAAAAATTATAAATAAAATATAATTATGTAGGAAATCGTTTTAGCTTTCTAATGAATATTTATAATCTAAAATCCAACATGTATAACCCTATGTAAAAATTGTTCTTCTGAAAGATGTAAGCTTATGCCATTTTTATTTTTATTTTAACTTTATTAATATAAAGTGTCCCTACCACATACAAGTGGCTCCAAGGGGTCTCAAAATTGACTCAAGGATGCTCATGGTAGGGTATGTGTCCACCAATAAGGTTAGGACACGTTTTAGGGTAATTTTGTATTATTATAATATTATTTGTTTAACCCTTATTTACCGGATTTACCCTTAACCATGGTAAATAAAATATTTACCACAGTAATTATTCAAAATGTATAAAAATAAAAGTTACCTATTTACACAATTTGGACATCCTGATTCCAAATATGGAATCCATTTTTCTAAATTCAAAACACAGAAGTGGCAGAAATTAATTTAAAATTAATTCCCGCTGTCAAAACAAAAAGCGTGTTTTTAAGAGGTAATAACTATCAAAAGATTGACACTTGTTTATGTTCGGTTTAATTGTAAAATTATGTCCAATGACCAACATTATATTAAATGGTAAAAATATATTATAAATATACTTTAAAACCACTCAAATTCACAATTTATCACTATTAATTATTTTGATTAAAAAAGTTGTTTTTAATTAAAATTTAGTAATTTTCACTATTCATCAAAATATTAAAGTTATCCGAAAAGTACCAAAATTTCACCCTAGGCTAATTTCAATATTCCGAATCAAAAAATGAAGTCAATTTTGAAATATAAAATATATATGATTTCAAAAAGTAGGTATTACTATTCACAACGGCTATTTTAATTAGTTGTGGTGTGTGTTAGAACTCGAGGTTGCGTACAACACACGCTATCACATTATTCGAAGGGAAACGTACCGTAGAAGCTTGGGGTGTTACATTCTCCCCTCCTTCAAATAATTGCGTCCTCGCAATTTCTAGGGTATTACTGCATAAAAAGACTCAGGTGGTTATTCATAATAAGTTTCTCGGGTTCCCACGTTGCCTCTTCCATCTTATGATTTCTCCACAAAAATTTTACCAGACGTGTCGTCCGGTTTCTCAGTACTTGTTCTCTTGTATCAAGAATCTTGACGGGCTCTTCGCAATAAGACAGATCGGGTTCCAGTTCTAATTACTCATAAGTGAGTACATGTGTCGGATCAGGCATGTATTTCCTCAATAGAGATACGTGGAACACATCGTGAACTTTGGAGAGACTTGGCGGCATTGCCAATCGGTAAGCTACAACCCCAATTCGTTCTATTATTTCGAAAGGTCCGATGTACCTGAGACTCAATTTACCTTTCTTACCAAAACGTATGACTCCCTTCCACAGAGATACCTTCAGAAAAACATGATCACTGACTTGAAATTCCAAATCCTTCCTTCGATTATCGGCATAGCTCTTCTGCCTACTTTGAGCTGCTTTGATGTGATTTTGAATTACCTTCACCTTTTCCACTGTTTCCTCCACCAGTTCTGGGCCTACAAGTTTTCTTTCACCAACGTCATCCCAACAGGTTGGTGTACGACATCTCTTATCGTATAACGCTTCATATGGTGCCATTTGAATACTTGAATGGAAGCTATTGTTATAGGAAAATTCTACCAGTGGTAAATATTGATCCCACATACCCTGAAAGTCAAGTGAGCAAGATCTCAACATGTCTTCTAAGGATTGAATAGTCCATTCTGATTGTCCATCTGTCTGAGGGTGGTAAGCAGTGCTCAAATAAAGTTCAGTATCCAGGGATTTCTGAAGACTTTTCCAAAATCTTGAAGTAAAATGGGGAACACGATCAGAAACAATCGATAGGGGTACTCCATGATGTCTCACAACTTCATTAATGTATAGTCTTTCTAGACGTTCCAGGGGTAGATCTTCTCTTATAGCAAGAAAATGTGTTGACTTGGTAAGACAATCAACAATAACCCATATTGCATCGTTCCTTCTAGGAGTCTTCGGTAGCCCCATGACAAAGTCCATCGTAATATTGTCCCATTTCCACTCCGGTATAGGAAGAGGTTGCATGACTCCTCCAGGCTGTTGCCTTCCAGCTTTCACTTGTTGACAAACCATACATCTTGACACAAAATCAGCAATCTCCCTCTTCATATTGTCCCACCAAAAATGTTCTTCCAAATCTCTATACATTTTGGTGCTCCTAGGGTGTATAGAGAAATTGGAACTATGAGAATCATCCAGCAATTACCTTTTTAGATCAGGTATATTGGGAACACAAAGTCTCTTCCCGAATTTCAAAATTCCATCTTCATACACAAAGTCTCTCAATCTCCCATCATTCACAACTTTAATCTTCTTCTAAAATTCTTCATCATTGGTCTGAGAACTCTTAATCCTTTCTAGTAAAGATGGTTTGGCAACCATTTGAAAAAGCATTGATGTTTCACCTTCCCTGGTTATTCCCATGTCCATCTTCACTAGATCCATGAAAATTGGATCCCTTTCAATTCTCATCATGTTCAGAACTCCATGGTCTTTTCTGCTCAAAGCATCTGCTACTTTTTTTGCTTTCCCCGGGTGGTAGTGTATCGTGAAATCATAATCCTTGAGTAATTCAAGCCATCTCCTTTGCCTCATGTTGAGTTCTTTTTGTGAGAAAATATACTTCAAACTCTTGTGATCAGTATAAATCTCACATTTTTCACCATAGAGGTAGTGCCTCCATATCTTCAAAGCAAAGATTACACCTGCTAACTCGAGATCATGAGTAGGATAGTTTTGTTCATGAATTTTCAACTATCGTGATGCATAGGCAATAACTCTATCATTCTTCATAAGTACACAACCAAGTCCTTTCTTCGATGCATCACTATAAATAAAGAATCCATCATTCCCCGATGGTAGAGTCAATATAGGAGCATTGACTAATCTTCTCTTCAGTTCTTCGAAACATTCTTCACACTCTTTTTTCCAAACAAATTTAACCCCTTTACGTGTGAGCTTCATTAATGGGTTAGCCAATCGGGCAAAATTTTGGACGAAACATCGATAATAACCTGCCAAACCAATAAAACTACGTACCTCAGTTATACTCGTAGGTGCTGGCCATTCATGGATTGCTTTGGTCTTATAAGGATCAACAGAGATTCCATCTTTGGAGACAATATGGACAAGAAAAGAAATCTCCAGAAGCCAGAATTCACACTTGCTAAACTTCCCATATAATTCATGCCTCCTCAGAGTCATCAAAATAATGCGCAAGTGATTTTCATGATCTTCGTAGGTTTTGGAGTATACCAAGATATCATCAATAAATACCACCACAAATTCATCGAGATACTCCTTGAAAACTCTATTCATCATATCCATGAATACAGAGGGTGCATTAGTCAATCCAAACGGCATTACAGTAAACTCGTAATGCCCGTACCTGGTTCAAAATGCTGTCTTCGGAATGTCTTCCTTCTTCACACACAAATGATGGTATCTAGATCGAAGGTCAATCTTTGAAAAGTATTGAGCTCCATGCAGTTGGTCAAAAAAATCATCAATACGAGGTAGGGGATACTTGTTCTTTATCGTTATAGCATTGATCTCCCTGTAGTCGATACATAACCTCATAGATCCATCTTTCTTTTTAACAAAAAAAACAGGGGCTCCCCATGGAGAAACACTAGGGCAATAAATCCCTTATTACTCAATTCCTCTAGTTGTTTCTTTAGTTCGACTAACTCTACAGTGGCAATTCTATAAGGGGTCTTCGATATAGTCCTTGATCCAGGAATCAAATCAATGGAAAACTCAACTTCTCGTTCTGGAGGATGTCCAGGTAAATCTTCCGGAAATACATCTACAAATTCTTTCACAACAGGTACATCCTCTATTTGAACATTCCTTTCCTCACCGATAGTTACTTCATTCCCTTCCTCCCCAATAATTGAATTTAGTTGAGCTACTGGGGGTGGATCAAAATAAGAATTAGGTGGTGACGATTCTTCTCTAAAAATAAGGTGCTCCTTATCATTATCATAAAGAATCGTAACCACTTTATTCTTACAATAAATCTTCGCATCATAGTCTGAAAGCCAGTCCATACCGAGGATTATATCAAACTCAATCATAGGTATGACGATGAGATCAGCAGATAAAGAAAATTTATGTGCTCTAATGGGGACTGATTCACAAAACTTTGTTGCAATGATACTTCCCTTAGGAGTTTTAACTGACAACTCCCTTATTAAATCAAATTGGAAATATCTAATTTTCTTAGCAAACTGGGAAGATATGAAACAATGCGATGATCCAGAATCAAATAATGCATTTGCTAAACTTGAGGAAACCATTAAATTACCTGCCACCACATCTTTCGGAGCTTCTACCTCTGCAGTAGTGATAGCATAAGCCTGGCCTTGATCCCTTGGCCTTTTCTGAGGTAAGTTCTCCTGACGCTTAGGGCATGCATTTGCATAATGCCCCATATCCCTACAATTGTAGCACTGAACGTTGGTAGCTTCCTTCTTCCCCTTGCAATCATGAGCTTGGTGGCCTTTTTCACCACACTTGTAACAGACTCCCATTCCCTTCAAGCATGTACCAGGATGTTTCTTCCCGCATTTACCACAAGATGGATATTCAACCTTTCCCTTCTTCCCCTTATTTCCATTCCTAGATTGATCAGCAGGTCTCTTCTTCTCTTGCTTTGCTTTAATGTCATAAGACTTAGAGAATTCCTTTTCGGTCTTGATAGCACATGAGACAATGTCTTCGTACGATGAAAAGGATTGTGAGACTAATGCTCGACAGAGAAATGGTTTTAACCCATCAAAGAAACGATCAATCTTACTTCTTGGGTTGCAAATATAATCTCCAGCATACCTCGCTAACCTTGTAAAGTTAGCCTCATACTTTGTGACATTCTCATCCTCCTTCTGTATCAGACTCAGAAATTGCCTTTCCATATCTGCTCGATGGTCGCGAGGGAAGTATTTTTCTAAAAACAGATCTTTGAACTCCCTACATTCCATATTTGATACTTCATCATCTTCCTTCATGTTCTGAATCAATGACCACCAATGATCAGCATCTCCAGTGAGGCAGTAAACTGCCATGATAACTTTTTCCCTTTCACTGCTCCCCAAAGCCTGAAATATTTTCTCTAGGGAAAATATCCATTGCCCAGCTACTAAGGGATTTGTATTCCCATTGAACGTTGGTGGTTGTTGCCTCATGAATCGATCTAACATTGATCCTCCACGCTGCGGATCAGGGTGCTCCATATGGGTAAGGTTATTATTCATAACCTGAGTAAGTTGTCCCATTATGGTGATTAGCTGATCGGCACCAGTTGCATCACCAGCCCCACTATAATTATCTTGAGCAGGAGGGAAATCCCTACATGGAGTGCGTGCATTGATACGGTTTCCATTTCTTCCATTAGGCGCCATTTCTAAACAATGGCATAAACTAGATCAGTTTATGAATCAAAATACATAATCCCATACTTATAAAATACTTAACATAAATTGAACTATTTATGGATATAATCCATAATCATAAAAATGTTTTCTTTGAGGACGTATATACTCATAAACCCTTCATAATGATTTGTAAAGATAGTGAGAGTTATCCGAAGCATATCCCCTGGGAGTGTCGTAACCAAGAGTGCAGCAAGGCCCGTTGTCGTGCACCAGTTACCGTTCGAGTCTAGCTCAAAGTAGTGTTTTCGGGTTTTACCCCTAGGTACATCTGTGCCAGAGCCGCCTCTACCTGCTCGTATCCAGAAAGGGATGTATTGCTCGGAAAACTCACAAAATCTCTACAATACCAAAATTCTAGGAAGTTCTTCTATACTAATCCTCAATGTTCATCTTATGTCTACGTGCTCTAATCAGAGTTTATCTAAATCTAGTTTCCAAGGTTTGTACTAAACTTCCTCTGATACCAACTGTAACGCCCCGACCCTAGTTGCCTAGAGTCGGTGCACTATTACATAACATTGGCATGATCACAAGAAAGATCAAATCTCGAAAGACCGATTGGTTTAGTAGCCTTGGAAACACTAGATATATTCATAAGTTTTACATTACATCATAAAATGAAAAACTACTACAATAACATAATGTTTCCACAGTCCACACTATAATCCCCTCATAATATCCCTGCAGGTCATTCATAACTTACATCTTCACATCCTGGGAAAAATAAAACATAGAAAAGGGGTGAGCTCAAATGCCCAGTAAGGATAACAATATAGCGGAACATTCAAAAATAAGCAGAAACATTTAAGGCAATGAATTACTAAAACAAAATCCTTTTAAACATGAACTTCAACATAGTATGGCAAAAGTAAAATGAAATAATGCCATTTACTTGTTCACATGGATATTCTACTAATCAAATAATCACATGCAAAATCAATAACCACTTTCATAATGTTGGAATGCTTAATGCCAGACTATCATAACCACATAGCCAAGGCCTCATTCCAAGACTAGAAATAAGATTTTTTCCAAGGCCTTGTGCCAAGACACAAGTTTGTCTCATGAGACCTACCGATGCATCGAGGATCTATAGTGGGCTCCACCCGTCACTTATTAAGTCCAATGCATTCCCATATGAAAAGGTTTAAACATAACATAAACATTCGTATTAAAACTAGCATACGAAATGTCAATAATTTAACCATAAACTATGAATGGTATAAAAATAGCACATCCATAGTCAAACATATCACAAAACCTTCAATACAATATAGAAGTTTTGTATCATAATAAAGCAACTTCAAATAATCTTAAAATCCATCAAAGGATGTTGACGTAGATGAAATCAAAATTCTTTTTAAAGAAATATCTCCTTTTATTTTGAAATCATTTAAGATCCATATAAAATAAAACATTTTCTTTGAAAATATTCTTATAATCTTGTAAGGAAAGCTTTGAAGATTTTATAACGGCGTAAAATAACCGCACCCGCCGTATAAGTTAAAAAAACATTCTTACCTCAATTCTGTCGAAAAGGTTAAAAAGGGCCTTGTTTTGAAAACGACGGAAAGATTCCTTTATAAACCTCTTATAAAAAGTCAAACAAGGGTATAAATGACTTTAACCCATATTCTTGTAAATAGTAAAAATGTTTTGAAATACATTTTTAAGAAACATGGATGTGGATGATAATGATATCCCAGTAGTTTATTACGTATAAACAACCTCGGATAATGAAGAGATTGTGAAATAACCCTTACCTTGTACTTTTCCTTTGTTGGGGTCGGTTAACCTCCTGTATAATGGTTAAATAATTGTTATTAAATTATACAAGAATCATATACATTAATATGATATCATATATGATCTTTTAACGTTGCTTTATTAATAATATCTTAGTATTATCGTCGTTTCAGGTGATAATCGATTCGTTCTTCTTAAATGTTTGGTTACGTAAGACATGTTTGTAATGGTTAGATTAAATCTTATTCATAATCAGACTGATATTAACATTATTTTTAACCCTAAAATGAGAATAAGACTTGAATGGATACGATGGAGGATGGATCTCACCGCGTTCGTGGAGACGGTAGTCCGTACGTACGCACGAACGCTACTTCCATTTAATTTTTATTTTAAAAGAATTGAATCCAAATGATACATAGGTATATTACTATTCCAGTATAATATAATATTTTATATATGTTACTTAATTTCATTAACACCATCCTTTATACATTCAATGTGTGGTATGAAGGAGTCATATCATTTTAAGGGGGCGGTAGTCCGCACTTCCTCAAATGAAATTATCGTATGTATATACAACATGAAACGAATAATGGTATGAAATAAAATGGAATTACAGAAGATTATATATAAAATATATATCATTAATATCATATTTAATTACAGTGCCATCATAATGGCCACCATGAGAGGCGGTAAGATGTATTTGAACAATCATCGTTTCGTGAGGCGTTAGTTTGCCATCCACAGAAACATTATGTTCATCATCCATTAGATGGAGTTGTGTGTATGTGTAGTTTGAATACTTCTTATAACAACATCCTAGTATATTGAGGATACTGGTGTTGTTACAAAAGAAAGGAAATAAAAAGAGTTTGGGGGTTGGAGAAGCAAAATAAAGGAAAATAATTTAAGAGAAATCGTTACCTTTAATTTAGGTAACTCACTTTGGTTGGAACCAAAGGACTTCTTGAAATGATTTCTGCCTAAGGGGAAGCTTCAAGGAGGAGGATTGGGATGTGGGGAGATTAGTTGGGCAGATTTTGGACGAGCCAAGTGGCTTGAGAGGTGTGAGGAATGAGTATAAGTGGTCTCCTTTTATAAGGGAGAAGAGGGGCTCTTTAGGAAAGAGTGAAAGTATTACTTTATAATATAATTATATTCGGTTTATAATGGTCCAAAAATAATTGAGGTAGAAGATAAGATGACTAATATTCTAAATAACATCAACCAATAAGAATTGGACAGGTTTTAGATAATATTTTAATCATTATAATCTTATTTATTTAAATAATTTATTAATGAGGTAAACATTGCATCATTATTGTGTCATTAATAATTTAAATTATTTGATGTCTAAAAATTATAAATAAAATATCATTATGTAGTAAATCGTTTTAGCTTTCTAATGAATATTTATAATCTAAAATCCAACATGTATAACCTTATGTAAAAATTGTTCTTCTAAAAGATGTAAGCTTATGCCATTTTTATTTTTATTTTAACTTTATTAATATAAAGTGTCCCTACCACATACAAGTGGCTCCAAGGGGTCCCCAAATTGACCCAAGGATGCTCATGGTCGGGTATGTGTCCACCAATAAGGTTAGGACACGTTTTAGGTTAATTTTGTGTTATTATAATATTATTTTTTTAACCCTTATTTACCGGATTTACCCTTAACCATGGTAAATAAAATATTTACCACGGTAATTATTCAAAATGTCTAAAAATAAAAGTTACCTATTTACACAATTTGGACATCCTGATTCCAAATATGGAATCCATTTTTCTAAATTCAAAACACAGAAGTGGCAGAAATTAATTTAAAATTAATTCCCGCTGTCAAAACAAAAATCGTGTTTTTAAGAGGTAATAACTATGAAAAGATTGACATTTGTTTATGTTCGGTTTAATTGTAAAATTATGTCCAATGACCAAAATTATATTAAATGGTAAAAATATATTCTAAATATACTTTAAAATCACTCAAATTCACAATTTATCACTATTAATTATTTTGATTAAAAAAGTTGTTTTTAATTAAAATTTAGTAATTTTCACTATTCATCAAAATATTAAAGTTATCCGAAAAGTACCAAAATTTCACCCTAGGCTAATTTCAATATTCCGAATCCAAAAATGAAGTCCATTTTGAAATATAAAATATATATTATTTCAAAAAGTAGGTATTACTATTCACAACGGCTATTTTAATTAGTTGTGGTGTGTGTTAGAACTCGAGGTTGCGTACAACACACGCTATCGCATTATTCGAAGGGAAGCGTACCGTAGAAGCTTGGGGTGTTACATCAAAAACTTCTTCAGAACAACCTCCAATGAAGAATTTCATCGATGAACATTCTTCGGAAATCATGAAAGATAATGACGATGGATCCTGACATCAAATTGTGGTTTTGGAAGTGAAGATCGTAGGAACTCTCTTCACCATTTTTGACTTCCATCTAACGCCAACGACAAAAAACAATCAGAGGTAGGGTGGTTGTTTGAAATTCATCTATCCTTCCATTCATGATAATTATTCATAATTCAAAAAGTAATTATAGATAATTGCTACCATTATAATGAGGAGAGTGTGGGCCAAACTATCATGACCTATCCTCTACGCAAGCATTGTGAGTAATTTTTGATCGCGATTGAGGAGTGGATACGTACCACGGTGTGGCATGATAACAGCCGCTGGCACCACCGATGTCCATGAAGAAGGCGATGGTACAACGGCGCCGCCCCATGGCCACTGCCACACTACGGCCTCAACACCCCGTGACACCACCACCCACAACCTAGGCGTCATCCACAGCCTGTACGGTGCCCCGCAGCCGAGTCATAACCCACATAGGATGAGTGTCCAAACCCTACGGCCGAGCCACTTCCCCCGTATGAGCTGCAGACCCTCTGCTCCACTATCCGCGACCCCTCCCCACCACCCACAGCCTCGCTGATCCACCCGGAGGCCTCCGCCTTCCTGACCAAGCTGCCATAGGCCAAGATAAGTTTCCGCGAACCCTAAGAGCACCCTCTCACCCTGCCCTCCCAGCCGAGCTACCACGGGCTAGGCTATACCACCCCTCGCCCACGCGGCACCTCCACGGTAGAGACGACCTACGACCTCTACTTCCCTGTAGGACATGCGGCCTCTGTGGCCTCTCATGGCCCTCACGAACTGCCGAGCCGCCCAGCGGTCCAGGCCACACCACTGGGCAGGTTTTCCTGAACCGGTTCAACCCAGGTCGGGTCTAGGTCAGGTCAGTCCGACCGGGTCGGACCGGACCCGGACATGATATGAACCTATACTGGTCAAGTAGACATCTTAAAAGATGCTTCACTGGATATTTATCTTTTATTTTCTTCACATTTGAATGCACCTGTTCAAAATAATATTACTCATTAGATACATATAAGATTTTTTTTCTCATATTTCATTTTGAATTTATTGTATTTAATCATAATAGTATCTAAGAGAATATCTTTGACATCAAATATATATTCATGAGAATCCACTAGAGTGACCTAAATTATAATATATGTAGAAGAAGCAGATATCCAATTAAATTACCATTTTCATAATTCAAGGTATAGTTCACTCATATCATTATTATTATATTCAAATTTCATGACCCGTCCCCCGAGGCCCATGCTCTGACTACCCCAAGCCCGCATTCCATAGGCTAGGGGCTGGCGACTAGCACCGAAATCGTATTCCCTAAAACTGGGAACACATTGCCTTTATATCCAGTAAACCCACATTGCCTTCCATAGGCCAGGGGCTGGCGACTAGCACCAAGGCGAAAATCCCAACAAAAAGTGAAGGCATTGCCTTTGAAAAGTAAACAAGCACCACAGAGTAAGCAAGAGGAAAAGTAAACACTAAGTAAAACTGTACAAGCTGTGCTGAAAGTAAAAAGGGGCCGGAAATACAAGCCCAACTGTAAAGTACAACTGAAAGGAAAAACAATAACTAAAAAGGGAAAACTGCAGCGTCGGGCCGTCCTCCGGAAGCCCCACCTGAAGGGTGGGTACAGATAGCCTCCACTGCTCCTCGGGTCCACCTAACCGCTCCGAGTACGTCCCGCCCAGTGGTCCACCTCCAGGTACTGTCCTGCTCCGCACGCCTCCTCCACGATCAGCGCTGTCCGTCGTCTGCAACCAACACCACGAAGTGCGGGCATAGCCCGTGCAGGGGTGAGTATAAGCTACTCAGTAGGGACCCCGAGACCCCCGAAGGTCTTCCGAAATCCACAAAGGATAATCCACAAAGGAAAGATACAATCACGAAGTAACATCTGACACGGCTTAGGTATATGCCCATACATATACCTAAGTCGTCAATTCCCCGATCGGCTCCAACGTCCGAGCCCAAGCACAACCCAGTCCACACAGGAAAGCAAAATGCATACCCACGCAGGATAGAACAACACAATCCACAAAGGAGGGTAACACAAGATTCAGCTCACACAGGTTTACTTCTTCGGATGACGATAAAGATGATCATTGAACCATCTAAGTCGTCGGACCCACGAAGGATCGATAGGTACTAACCTTGCAGTGACCCACACAGGATCGGGCCCACGCAGGACCTGTAGAAGTTGGCTCACACAGAACCGCTGAGAGATGACCCACACAGGATCGGGCCCACACAGGACCGGGCCCACGCAGGACCTGTAGGCGCTGGCTCACACAGAACCGCTGAGCGCTGACCCACGCAGGATCGGACCCACACAGGATCGGGCCCACACAGGACCTGAAGCACTGATCCATGTAGGATCGCTGAGTGCAGGAGTCGTCGCAGTCCGCTGAGGATCTCTGCACAGTCGTCGCCGCAGTCCACTGATGATCTCTGCACGGTCGTCGTCGGAGTCCACGGAGGATCTCAGCACAGTCATCGCCGCAGTCCACTGAGGATCTCTGCACGGTCGTCGCTATCGAAGTAGCAGTCGCAGCCAGCACTAGGGTTCCCGCACACAGCAAGCTCATTCGGGAGGGTCCGCTTCACGAGCCGAGAGGCTGATACATCAACTGACATGAAGTCCGAAGTTGATGTATCCAAAAGTTCCGTATCGTCAACAGGAACTCAACGTCGCAGACGGTGCGTCAATCGGACGCCCGGTCTAAGAGATATTGGCATTTTCGTCCCAGGGGCCCGGTTGGTTTTTAAGGCAAAACCAACACGACCGCACACCATCTGCGTCCAATCCTCGGGCGGAGTATTCCAAATGATCCGTCTCACTTAGAGGAATTCAACAAAGCTGACGGCATGTCAATCGGACGTTCGTAGCTCAAGATATGAACGTTTCCGTTCCGAGGGCCCGGTTGGTCTCGTGTACGAACCAACCCGGTCGAACTCAACGTATTCCGAAACCTTGAGTGCGATATACCGAAACGACCGTCTCGATCCAAGGATCGCGTTTCCGCTGACGGCGGGTCGTTTGGAGGCCCGAAACTCAAGATACGGGCGTTTGAACGAAAAACGTCCGAAGATGGGGGGTACGGGCCCGGGCCGGCCCGGCCCGACCCCCCCCCCCCTGGGTCGGCCCGAACCGGGTCAACCCAAACTGGGTTGACCCGACCCGGGTCCGACCCGGCTGTCCCGGCCCGGCTCGGCTGGCTCGGCTTGGCCGAGCCGCGCGGGTGGAAGCCGCGGGCGCTGACCCGCGGCTTGAGGAAGGACAGCGGCCCGTGTGCGGGCCGCGCTGGCGAACCGCAGACGCGCTGAGCCGCGTCCGCCTGGACGAACCGGACCTACCGCCGCGGGTCCGTTGGCCGCCGCCGCCACGGCTGAAGCCGCGGCGGATCTCGTCCGGCGGTGCGCCGGGGCGCCGCCGGCGACTTCCGCGGGCCGCCGGCGTCGCTCCGATGGCCCATTTTCCTTCCCGTCTGCGCCGTTGCTCCTCCCGGGATCCGTTCTTTACTGCGAGATCGTCAAACATCCGCTGCGGCACGTTCCGTCATCGACTGTCAAATCCGCACAAACCAAGAACGGTGGAGGGTCGTCGGGCCGTGTTCGTTTGGCCCGTGCCCTCCGCATTAGAAATAAACAACTGGGAGAAAAAGATTCCACACAGGAAACAACAATTTTGATAGGATTAAAATTGTTCACAAACGGTTCTTTAATCTCTTTAAAGAAACAAAGGCGGGAATTAATTTCAAAGGGGTAACTCCTATAAAGAAATCCCTACCTTGATGATCGACGTGCGTGGGCGTTCTTCGCGGAAGAGATCGTTGCGGAAGAGGTCGATCGTCGCGTCGTCGCGAGGAGGCGTCGCGTCGTCGCAGAAACCGGCGTTGAGTCGGTGAACTCAACGAACCAAGAACAACATATTTAAATTATAATTAATTAAATCTATGTTTAAAACCAAAACGAACCTTGAGCGGAAAATCCAAAAGCACTTACCTCGAATGGTCGGTGATCGGAGATCGGAGATCGGGGATCGGAAGAACGTCTCGGACGAAGGCGTCGTCGATTTCTGGGTTCGGCGTTCTTCGCGTTCTTCGCGTTCTTCGCGTTCTTCGCGAGGGAGCCGAAGAAACAGGGATCCTCTCAATCTTCCCAAAGGATTTTTAGGTTGGTCTTATTTTATTAATATGCCAACACACTAAACGGGTTAAGAAACGATTGAATTAATTCGTTGAATTAATTCAACGAATGAAACAGGTCATTTAATTCACGAAAGAAACAGCCCATTTAATGGTCTGTTAAGAATTTAGAAAACGCGTCAGTTGACTTTCATTAAGACGGGTTTTCACGGGTGCGTTTCTTAGCGGAAAGAAACGGTGGGGTTCGTGCGGGCCCCACCTCACAAATATCCTACCAAGGGGGTAGGATATTTCTGGATAGCATCCTATCCAGTTCAACTCAGTTCAAGCCGCCTTTAAGTGGCTTTAAGTGGCTTCCAAGTGGGTTAAGTGAAATAAAATAAAGTTGTCGCAAAATTATTTTATTTCTTAACTTTAAGCCTGAAAATTAAAAACCACACCCGAGCAAACGCAACTCCGGAAGAGGCGTTTCTAAGCGAATACCAGCGCTGCGATTTCATCGGTGCCCTTAGAATTCGATTCCGGGCACCGGTTCAAAAGTTAGAAAAACCCGCTCGTCCGTTCACTGAACGTACCCGAGCCAAACTTCGGAAAATGATTCCGGGCAAACCGGGCCTCGGAATCAGGCGCCGTCAGAAACTGCGTTATTGTAAAATTCCAAAGAAAATTGAGAAAAAAATTTCATTGAAATTTACTGGACTTTACATTTATCGCTTGAGTCAACTGCGCCATTACTGCAACAAACTGTTCAGTTCCAATTCCGACCATTTCTGGATGCTTATTCGGAAGGTTATTTCCTTCTGTGTGCCTTTATAGCACTGCTTCCCTGTTTCCTCTGTGGAAAACCATTCTGAACAAACATGTATTAGTTTAAGCAACATGGTAATCTTTAAATGCTATATCATTTCGAAAAAAAATTATTTTTGGATAATCATTTAATAGAATTCTAACTCCTAAATTTATCTAAACCGACCTTTGATGCCAACTATAAGGCCCCAGCATTAAACCTTACTTAATCTTGAGTTATTACAAGATTACACATTGAGGATCTTTTCGGGTTTAGAGTTTTAGAGAATTAGATCATAAAACTTGAATTACATTCCACATATAAACAAAGTGGTTACATAAAGATAGTATTCTTCATTCCCATCAATGGAAACACATTTAAAATAAAACATGGATTATTTCTTGACACATCCTTGACTCTATCATCTTATCATGTACCTTTCCATTGACATGTGAAAAACATTTCAAAAACATGGGATGAGCATAAAAACTCAGTATGGGTTATAAAGAAAACATGGAAAGAAACATGAGTTCATATATACATAAGAATGAAATCATACTTTACCAACAAAACATAGGCACTTTAACATACCTCATAAAATCATGAATAAATCATAGAAATCATAAGACATAAAGGTAACGTGAGGCATTCATAAAATTCTTACGTAGGGAGTACCCCTCTTGGTTACGTTTGGAATACCCATCACAATATATTCCCTAAATATCTTCGGAGAAACCTTAACATTTCACTCCTTCGCGTTACCCAATGCATTGGAGAGCTATATCGGGCACACCCGCCCTTAGTTTATCACGGAACCACCCGTCTTCATAATAATGCCCATGAACCATAACATAATCGTATCACATAAAACATGCATAAAAAAACATAACATTTCCACATTTCAATCACAAGATATCAATAAAACACAAAAACATTGTGAAAACCATTTTCCATACCTAAATAAAAGAAAGGTAAAACATGGTATTTATTTTTCTTTTAAAAAAGAAGGTATGGCTTGTAGAGGAAGCTGAAAATCAAATAACGGTCACGACGGCAGAGAAGTCGTTGTCGCCGCATACGTACGACAAAAACATTCCCTTTTGTCTCTTAGTAAATGCTTCATATAAAAAAATATTCCTTTTGAATAAATGTAAAAGTCAAAGGGGGTTATACACCGTATACAAGAATGTTGTGTATAAAATAAAATATGCCTCAAAGAAAGGAGATTGAGACGAAGTCCCATACCTCGTATCCGACTTGACCCGACCGTTCTTTAATCTCCTAAATAATAAACATGATTTAATCTCTACTTGATTAAGAACCTTTTTCAAGTTCATTATTCCTTTTATACCATGTTATGGACATCATGTAATCATTTAAGTTAATAATGTTCATTTTGTCGGTATTTGGTTCTTAAGTCAAAATTAGACTTCTTACACTTACATGTTGTTAATTTGGTCAAAGGTTCGTTATATCCAGAATGATATTAATGATTTGGATAACATATACATCATATATATTCAGAATATACATGTATTTATAATATTACATCACATTTAGAGGTAAGAAATGAAATGCACCGTTCATGGAGACGGTAAGCCGTACGTACGCATGAATGCTACTTCCATTTCTATTTCGTATTTTTTTTGGAATGGAATCATAATTATATAAGAGTATATTATAATTCCAGTATAATAACATATATAATATCATTAACTTTATCCTTTACACATCCCACATATGGTATTAACGAATCAAATCACTTTCAGGGGGCGGTAGTCCGCACTTCCTAAAATGAAGATATCATGTTTACCCTTAATGGAAACCATAAAGGTATTCCCAAAATGAAATAAAACATAAGCTTAAAGAAAACATAAACATATCATATATCATATATAAAAATAGTGACATCATAATGGCCACCTTTGAATGTGTTAAATGAGTATTGAACAGTCATCGTTTCGGGAGGCAGAATTTCGTCATCCACGTAAACCGTATGTTCTTTAACAATTTGATGAAGTTTTGTGAGAGTGTAGCTCAAATAAATAATATAACAACAACCTAGTATATTGAAGATACTGGTGTTGTTACAAAAGAAGTAAATAAAAAGATTTTAGGGGGTTGGAGAAGCAAAATAAAACAAATGAACATGATAGAAATGAATTACCTTCAAAAGTGTAACTCCTTTTGATTTGAGCCTAAAGGCTTCCTTTGAAAGGATTCTGCCCAAAGGGAATCCTCTAGGATGAGTATAGGGATGTGGATAGTGTAAATGGGCAGGGTTTGGCCGAGCCAAAGGCTTGAGGAGTGTGTGAAATGAGGTAGAGGTGGGGGCCTTTTATAAGAGGAGAGGAGGGGCACTTTTGGAAAGTAAAGATATATTACTTTATTTGAAAATGTGTTTCGGTTTTAAAAGGTCCCACATTGATATAATTCGTGTATAAGGTGATAAGGGTTCGAAATCCACTCATCCAATTGGTTTTGTCCATGTGTAGTTCATAGATTTTACATTGTCCTTCCATTTTATTTTAATCGTCAAATAATGATGTCATCGCTGCATCATTATTATGTCATAAATAATTTAATTTATTTAATGTCTAAAAATCATAAGAAAAATACTATGATGTAGGAAATCGTTTTATCTTTCCAATGACTATTTATAATCAATTATCTGATCTTTATAACCCCATGTAAAAATTGTTTTCGTAAAACATATTATGTTTGTGTCATTTTTACGTTTACATTAATTAAAAAGTTATTTATGTCATTTCCCAACCAAAATGTCTCCATGGGGTCCCCAAGTTGACGCATGGCTTGTCTTGGTCGGCCATGACACAACCAATAAGGTTGGGACATGTGTCTAGGTCATTTCATATTATTAAATCATTATTTATACCTTAAACTACACTAATTACCACTAATCGCGATTAAAAACTTAATAAGTTACTATTCACCAAAAAATTATTTTAATCTCATTGAACCACATTTTACTTCTTAATGACAACCATGTATGTCGGATTTTCAAAATTCAATACACATTAGTGGTAAACATTCATTTAACTGAAAAATCAGTTTGCTTGATTACCACTTAGTGGTTTCACTATTCATCAAAAATTGAAGTTTTTCAGAAAATTACCAAAAATTCACCCTAAGCTATATTTGGTATTCCGAATTCAAAAATGAAGTCTATTTTACAAAATTAAAATCATATAAGTCACATTAATTAATTTAATAACTAATTCCCGCTGCCAGAGAAAATAGCGTGTTTTTACAAAACAATAAGTATCAAAAGATTGACACCAGTTTAAGTTTAGTTTCAAAGTGAAATTGATTCCAATGACCACCATTGGATAAAATGGTAAAAATATATTCTAATTTCACTTCAAAACAAATTCAAAACATAATCTAATCATATAAATAAATTATATTAAAAAGCAGTTTTGATGTAAAATGCAGTATTTTTCACTATTCATTAAAAAATGAACATTGTCAGAAAAATACCAAAAATTCACACAAGGTAAATTTTGATGTCCCAATCATAAAGGATAATTTTATTTTGACAAACATAGTTTATAAAATTGTCAAAATATAGATTCAAAAATGGTTTGCCATCAAAAGGCAGTAAAACAATCTTTTAAGAGTATTAGTGTATTTCATGCATAAGATTGTATTTATTTTCATTTTAAGCCTCTATAACACTATCTTAATCATTAATAGACATAGATAAAAAATATCTATTATTCATTACTTATTTGGGATGTTACAATAAGACTCGTGGAGTGTGTTCTCCCGGAACAAGTGAATCATGGAATCTTTGAATTGAATCCCTAATGGAAGTATGTGGTGGTGCGACTTGTCTCTAGACTACGGGTATGGGCTTTTAGTATATATGGTTTTTTATATATGTTCTAAAGACATATACTATGGATAGATGACTGTACCTTTACTTGTGTACTGCTTTGTGGATTTTCGGTGTCCTCTACTAAGTATTGTTATACTCACCCCTGTATGGGCATTGCCCACACGTCTGGTGTCTTGTGCAGACGAGTAGCCTTTTAACAGAGTCCAGGGCGGACCGAGACACGACCAAGATTTCAGATATCCCTACAGGATGAGGTGTTCCTATGTCTACGAGCAGCAGTCCCAGTACCTTTTGTGTTTACAAGTTGGACTTTGCAGTTTTTAGACTCTCTTGTTTTTGGTGGGCTTATATTCTGGCCCAGTTTACTTTTTGTACTCTGCATTTCGTCGCACTCTGTTGGTTGGGTTTAGTTGTATGAATGCATCTTTTTGTTCTTTGTGGTTTTTAAATTTTAGCATTGTGGGCGTGGAGATAAGTGTTTTTGTGTGTGTGTGTATATAGAAATATAGGCAATGCCTCCCATGTTAGTGATATGGTTACTCAGTGCTAGTCACTACCCCCTGGCATATTGGAGGCGGGCTTGGGGAGTCACGACGCTGGCCCCACTGGAACGGGTCGTGACATATTTCATTTGACATTTGGTGTCTTGGTAAATATTATATATAAACTATTTGATGATATAGGTTGGTTTCTCAAAACAATCCCACATTGATCTGATGGTGGATTATTCAATAGTTCAAAAACATTTTTACATCGGTTTTTCTTGCTTTTTAAAATCGGGTTTTAAGCGACGTTATTGCGAGCGACGTTAAAAATGTGATTTTTTACGTCGTTTATTTAATAAACAATGTACAAAATGGGGTAATATAGTTTTTAACGTCCTTTTTAAAAAAACTGACATGAAATAAATTCTGGAAAATAACGATAAGATGCCATTTTTAGCATCGGTTTTTGAAAAAACCGACGTTATAAGTGATTTTTTATGTCGATTATTTAATAACCGAAGATAAAAGTTATTTTTCAAGTCTGTCATTAAAAACCCGACGTAAAAATTGTTTACTATATTATAGAAAATTTTCTATACTTTCATTTGATAGGTTATAGAGCTCAAACAGATTTACGGATCAAAAGTTCTGGCCATCAAAAGTTTGATATTTTTTCGAGGAATGATTGAATGAGCAAACCGTAACTTCATATTAGAAGGAATTTTTGAATCCGTAGGGGGATTTTTAGTTTTATCATGATATAAATAATCATCCATCATTATAATAAATTGAACATCGTTAAATGGTATATCAATTAAGAAAACTACTCATAAAAAAAATATAATTCATGGGAAAATAATTACAAATACCTTGACGAGGTCGCGGAAATAAGAAATCGTTGATTCACGTTGAAGATAAAATAAGATGATTTGGTGTAACTAGGATGGATGAATAAAATGATCATAAAATGGTATATCAATAAAGAATACAAATCATAAATACCATAACTCATGGATGTAAGATTAAATATTCATTGACGAGGTCGCGGAAAGAAGAAATAATTGATTCACGTTCGAGAGAAAAAGAGTCGATTTGGGGGAACGATAATGGTTGAAATAAATGATCTTCAAATTAGGATGGTTGTATAATGGAAACATATAATTGTGATTCTATGAGAAAACATGGTATTAAAAAGTTTATGCGGCAATTCAAAATTTCGATGTCACGATGTAAAAAAATTGAAATTTCGCGTTCGCGGGATATTAAAAATATCATTCACGTCAGTTTTATGATAACTGACGTGGAAAGATATTAAAATTTCCACTTATTTTTCACGTCATTTATAATAAAACCAACGTGTAAAATCAATCTTCATCACTCTTTCACGTCGGTTATTAAATAACCGACGTGAAAATTCGATATTCATGACTTCCTCACGTCGGTTATTTAATAACTGACGTTAAAAGGTATTTTTCACGTCGGTTATTTAATAAACTATGTGAAAAAAGTTTTAAAAAATGTATTTCATTTTCCAAGATTTATTTTGACAGGTCACAGAGCTCAAACGGAGTTACAGATTAAAAGTTGTGGCCTTTAAAGGTTGGACATCCTTAAGACATCGTTTAGAGATGATCAACTTCTGAAGGCCATAACTTTTAATCTGTAACACCATTTGAGCACCGTGACCTGTCAAATTAAAGCTTGAGAAAAGAAGTACATTTTTTTAAAAAAATCACGTCAGTTATTAAATAGGAGATGTGAAAATGTCGCGAAAATAGATTATTCACGTCGGTTATTTAATAATCGATGTGAAAAATAAGTGAAAATTTTAATATTTTTTTCTGGAAATGGATTTTTCATGTTGTTTATTTAATAACTGACGTGAATAACATTTACAAAAATTTACATCATTTTCCGAGCTTTGATTTGACAGGTCATAGAGCTCAAACAGTGTTACGGATTAAATGTTCTGGTCTTTAAAAGTTGGATAATCTTAAGACATCGTTTAGAGATGATCAACTTCTGAAGGCCATAACTTTTAATCCGTAACTCTGTTTGAGCTCCGTGACCTGTCAAATTAAAGCTTGAGAAATGAACTAAATTATTTTAAACATCTTTGATGTCTATTATTAAAGAAAAGACGTGAAAAAGTCAAGAAAATAGATTTTTCACGTCTGTTATTTAATAAAGGACGTGAAAAATAAGTGAAAATTTTAATATATTTTCCTGGAAAAGGATTTTTCACGTCTGTTATTTAATAACCAACATGAGAAACTGATTTTCGTGACATTTTCACGTCGGTTATATAATAACTGACGTGAATAATCAGATAAAATGGATTTTTAATGTCGGTTCTTATAAAACTAACGGAAAATTCGGCGAAACTGTATTTTAACATCGGTTATATAATAACCGACGTGAAAAATTGATTTTTAGATATTTTCACATCGGTTCTAAAAAACTGACGTGAAAAATGGGGACGTAAAAAAAGGTTTATGTAATAGTGAGTGAATCATTTTTCTTTTAGACAATTATTGGCGGGTTATAGAAAATTTTACAAGGATTGTATCTCCTCCGGAAGAAATGATTAGGTTGGATCGTTCTTTAATCTTGATTAAAGAGTGCTGGGATTCATTGGAATATCTAAATTGGAATATGGTTAGTAATTTTATACTATATTTACTAGAGGATGTATTTTAGGTATTAGGATTATTATTAGGCTTAATTCATTAATCTGGTTTATGTAATGATAGAGTAGAGAGAAATCCCCTCCAATGGGTCTTCGTTGTTACTAACATATGAAAATAACAGCTTCACCCATCATAATGAACATTTAATAATTATTTTTGCATTGTTTATAGGTACATATTATATCATTGTCCAGCACATTGTCTTCTTAAATTATTATAAGGTTTTGAAATATAAATTATCTCTATAAAATAAAATCATGAAATAAAGTTGGTGTGTGGAATTCATTAGTGAATGCAACGTCAATATTATAGAAAACATATAAAAGTAAATTTTGATACTATAATATTGAATAGAAATTCACATAATGATATTTTTTGTGAGCCTAAAGACTCTTCTAGAGTGTCAGAGGATTGTGTGGGGAGCACCTTATCATAGAGGAATTCAATGGTAAGGGATGTCTCTACTAAAAGATCATACATAGAAACATTGTATAGCAGGTGGAATTATATAATTTAATTTATAATGAGAAGGAATTATATTAGGATAAAGTTGTTTGTAGTGATACCACTGAGGTATTTTAGCGGATGATAATCATAAGGTCTTATTATAATGGAGGATATTTATTCCCTTAGTAAGTATTGATTTGTATTTTTTTGCATTTTGTGGTTCTCCCATGGTATTGTATCATGGTATGGATATAATGAATCATGTCGTACTGATTAGGTTTTAGTGACAAGGTATGAAATGATTGGTTTTAGAGTTTTATCCCATCTCTTAATTTACAAGAATTTGAATGTAATATTTTTTTTTATTTCATCATTCACTCAATGTTTCCTAGTCGATGTTGAAGTAAATCATAATGAAATTCATCAATATTTTACCTCAATATAAATTGTATATGATTCCATCTAAGTGATTATGGATAATTTGATTATGTCAAGATCCTTCTATGTGATTATGTAATCGATCTTATTAGACATTAAAGTGTGATATTATTTTGTGCAGGTTGTGATACTCCCTGGGGTTCTGAATATGGTCATCTCTGACCATGACCCATGTTTTCTCTCTCACGATTGGGCATTTCTACCAACTTATTTTGATATTATATTTGATTTGTATTATATTTTCATCTTTAAATCATTGATTAAATATATTACAGTGCCCACAATTTAATAAACTTGTTTTGTGCATGCGTTACAGGTTTATAATGTTCATAGACGATGAATCTGACCATTTTTTATTATGACTATAATAAAATTCATCATTCCACCATTGTTATGTCCCCATTTTAATTTTATTCATAATTTAAAAATCTATAATTTTTAAATAAGAACGCCATGCTCGATAGCATATATGACATGGAACACTCAGCTTAAACAACCCATGAAATATATGATTTTATTATGAGTTTCATATTATATCAATTGAATTGATGAGTAAGAATAATGTTAATAAAATTATGATATATATATTTATATATATATTTCATAATAAAGATAAAGTTATCGATACATTCTTATAAAATAATCACTTTTTTTTGCAATGTCAATTTATTCATCCAAAATATAATTTTCATCATAAATGTTATTATATCCAATTATAAGAAAATATTATAATTAAAATATAGAATATTTTGGAAAAATATATCAAAAAATGGATATAATTTTAGAAATCATTAGATATAAATTTTTTATGACTGATTTTCGATATTTCTTCAAAAACATTGATTTTTCAGGGAATATTGAAAAATACATATATTTAAAATTTTATTATTTAAATACATTATACTTCATAATTTTAATGTAAAATTATTAATTTAATTTAATTTCATGTAAGATAGGTATTATATAGTAATATTTAATATAAATTATTTTATTTTATTTATATCTAAACTTGATTTGGATAAGTGTTTTTGTTTAGGCTTAAAAGATCATTTATCAGAAAACAATTTTTATGCATAATTATCTTTGATATTAATTAATTATTATAATAATAATAAAGAACAAATTAAATTAAATTTAAATATTCTATATAGTTATAAATGAATCTAAATACATATAATTATTATCAGTAAGAATATAGTTAATATAATATTTTCTTATGCTTCCAAAATTAATTTTGGGGAAAATAGATTTTCGACACGATTTTTTGGTTTGTATTTATATTGGATTATACTTTGTATGTGAATTTAATTTCATAAATTATATTATATATTTTTAATGCGAAAAACTAATATTATAGTATAATATCATATTTATTGTTTATCATAATGATTTGTAAAGATAGTAAAATTTATTTACTGCAATTACGGTTAAAAAGAAGTTTCTACATGTTATATGTGATTATATAAAAATTAATTTCCCTAAAAAAATTAATTTTTTTCGTTATCATATTATGAATCATTGGATAAAAAGTATCAAATAATTATTATCTTATTTTATTCCCAAAGGATAAATAACATATTTTAATAATTAATTATTGTACTAAAAAATAAAATTATAAAACCAAGCAAACCTAGAGTATATGGGAATTACATATAGAAAATATATATAATTTTTTATTTTAGATGTGTTTTCAGATATTTATTTCCCAAAAACCGTTATTTATCAATTTTCCAGTCAATTTTTGTGATAGTGAACTTGATTTATTGAATAGTTTATGGATTTATAAAAATACCACTTCTTAATAATACAAAAGGGAACCACTCCCCTCACTTCCTCAAACCTCTTGATCTATTTATCTCAAAAAAATACATCAAAACCCATCCCTAAAATTCATATACACATTATAAACCTTTTTTATTTCCAATATATAAACCATAGGGTCATTTATTTGATATCTATTGGAGATTTATCCAAGATAATATAATTGTCTTCATTGTGCTCCGGTTTTTAGTCATTATTTTTCCACCCTAAATTATGTATTAAAAATTCATATATAATAACACCAATATATAACCTATATTGGAATTTTATTTTGTTCTTGTAATAATTTTTATCTATATTATTCTCTATCGAATGGGAAAAAAATCCACCACTCATGTGTGTGTAGAAGACTTTCATATTTCCAATAGATGGAAATTGTTTTTCATCACTGACTTTCATGAATAGTAATACTAAGGGATATAATGAATACATATGATAAATATGTAATTTTAATAATTATTTAAAATTAATTCATCATCAACATACTTACAATTTTACCAATAAAGGGAATGATATCGACGAATTCATGTTTGTATGGCCTAACATATCCATAATGTGATGTGATTCATTTTCCATGAATATGATCATATAATAGTTATAAAAAATATCCAATATATTAATATGATTTTTGATCATTATTATATATTTGTAAATTATTCATTTTTATCTTATACATGAGAACAATAAAATTCATGGTAAAACACGCAAGAAAAAATAATATAGTTAACAACTGATAAAATGGTAATAAATAAATATTATTAATGACTAGGTTATAAGAAGATTGTTTATGTTGGTAAAAATATGAATTTTGATAACATATACATTTTTTATTTTTGTAATATAATTAAACAAGTTGTTAAAGAACGTTTAACAAATGGGAAACATGATGTATGTGAATTTTTCCCAATTTCATTTCATTGAGGCATATTGTAATGTTAAGCTTCAAATATCATTTATATGGTGTATATACTTTAATTTTAACATGTTATATGATAGGTCTTAAATAATTCATCTTACCGTATTTTTAATTATAATTATTTAAACTAAGGGGATTTTACTAGAAATTTACCAAGTGATAAGTGTTTCATGACTCAATTGTTTTCATCGGGATATGTTTCCTCATTATTACCTTTGATATTATAAAATTATATGTGTAATGAAATTGAATTAATCTATGTTATATTTCTAATTTTATTTTTTGTATTATGATGTTATACACAAAAAAAAATCAATGATAAATTATCTATTTAACAGTATGACCTCGGTAAGAGATTACATATCAATTTATACTCCACTGATATATATTTAGTATTATTAACCAATTTATTATTATGAGATGTATTTACAACCCATTTTATGTTTTTTAATATTAGTATTTTTATTATAATTTTATTAAATTACTTTCATTATGTTATTCTTTCATGGGTTTTAAGATTAACATTTTACTAATATGGTGGGGGTTTATTTCACAATCTCATTATTTTTGGGATTTTATATGTTTAAGTCTATACTGGTTGAATTATTTTTTATTTTCATCATTAACCTATTTAATTTTCCTCTTCTCTTTTTATTCATTATTTTTTTAATGTAATATTTAAAAATTTATCCCGTTTGTACTTAAAATGATTGAGAAGAAGTTATTATAAATATAAAATTTTATTTTTCTCCTTGATCAAAAATCCTTTTTTTAATCCATGTTTTCCAAAAAAAATTGAGAATTTATTTTCTATTATTTTATTCCTTTTTAATTCCATTGTTACTAATTATTGGACTTTTACAAAGTGGTATAAAAATGAATCTTCCCCTTATTATCCGAATAAGATACTTTTTTTTTCTTATAAAAATGCGAATAGAATATTTTTAAAGTATTAGGTATATTTAAAACATTACTACTATAATGACAAATAATTTACTTATATCTTATTTCATAATTTCACAAATTTCATCACAAATGAAAAATTTCTTAGTATTTTTCAAAAAAAATAAAACTGATTGACAAAGTGAAAAGTATTTATTTCTCAATAATTTGGTAATGAAATTATTATGGTAGTTTTATTAATATAGAAAAAAATTAATTTGTTTTCTTATAATCCACTTGGGTATGTTGTAATGATACCATATATGTTAATCAATTATTCATTTTTATTTTGATCATGTAAATAATTTAAATTTACATTATTGTTTATATTTTTATTCATTTTCGTTCTCTTGAAACAATCACATCTATGTTATCATTTGGAATTATATCTTCCATAAATATCCATATTATTTATCATGGATATTATTATTTATTAAACTATATATAATTTTGATATAATTAATTTTACATTTAATGTTATTCTCATAATGGGGGAAATATTGATATTACAAATTATTTATACAGTATGGATATTTGTTGATAAGGAGTATAATCATAAAATAAATAAATCATTCAATATTTTAAGAAATCATTAGACATTAACTATCAGGTTGGTATTGAATATATATTACTCCTTGATGCATTGATAGGTCTCATAAGAGAAATTAGTTGCCGAAATATAATTTTTTTGATCGAATAGATTTATATTGTCCTGGTGAACGGTTTTGATTGTATAGATATCTTGACGTCTATATACATATTATTCATTATTATTCATTTCCTTAACTATTAATTTAATTATTATTATCCAAAATATTATTGAATTATTAATATCAATAGATGTATATTAATCATGGGTTTTTTATTAAATGGAATGTGTTTTATTTTATTTACCTTAAAATAGTATATATTCATTATATAAAAATGATAGTAATGGAAGTAAATAAATTTAATGTGTGTTCACAAACATAAATTTCTATATTTACTATTCCTAATTTATTTGTGATATATTCCACTATATATAACCTCTTTTAGGAATCTAATATCATCCATATTTTTTCTCTTTATTGGGGGAATAAAAATGTAATTTATAAATTTGGTTAAGGATTTAGAAAAAATACAATCACTGTATTTAATATTATTTTTTTCAACTGTAAAATGAGATTCACTTAGGTGTCTCATTTTCCCAGACTAATAAACAATTTTTTACATTTGTATGAGAACCCAAATTTCTTAAGAAAAAGTAGAAAAGTAACCACCTTCTCTGGGAAAATAGGGTCTTGGAATTTAAATTTGGTAGTAGAGGATGTTTTGAAGAATCATTGGGAAACATATTTAAAAAATCATAAATTAAGGGATACATCCCAATAAATGAAATTAAAGTTATGTATAACTATAGGATAACATCCTATTATTTTGGTAAGGAATATTTATGTGATTTTACAATATATTACATCCCATTCTTGATTCTACATTTGGATGTGGATTTTTAATTGTTATACCTAGTGTAAAAAACTCCAGAAAGGGTGCACACAACATTTACTCGATAATCCCCTACTGTCAGACAATGGGCTTTTCTGCACACCTATTTTGACAATCCACCAAGGAATTATTGGGTTAATTAATATTCTATATATAATAAATGGTGTTTTATTTGAATATATAATGACAATTAAAGATCATGGTTAAATATAATATATCATAGATTGAAAATAAGGTTTCATTATTTATACATCCTATAAATAATTTTTCATAGTTATGATTATTATAAATCACACCATTAATTCTGGGTTTATTCAGTGTCCAGAATAAGGAAAAAAAATTTAATTATGAATGATATAATAGTTTATCATAATTAATGACATTATGGGAGACATTTAACGCAACACAACCCATTATTTTAGTGAACATTATTTGAAAATGATTTTTAAAGAAGATTTCTATTATATTTTGCAAACATAATTTTAAATATATTACAATCACATATGGTTTATCATATATTTTATGTTGATTTAATTATTAGTTATTAAATTTTGTTAATATTATTATAATTTTATTAATATAATTTTAGAGACGGATAACCTGCTTATCAGGTGACCACATATTGCATCTGATATAACTGAGAGACATGAACCCAAATTCAAATGGTTAAAAGCAACAATAACATATAATATGACTATGTTATTTTAATGATAATATGTCCCAATAAATGTAGTTTTTAAACTATTACAACATTTTGTTTGATAATCTATATAACATGAATGGTTGATTATAAATAACTCGTGGAATCTATTATTAAGATACAAACTTTATATCTTTTACATTGAATTGAAAGGTTTGAATAAATATTTTTTGGAAATATATATATAGTTACTATTAAATAAAATTATATTGATAAATTATTAGTAAATTACCACATAATGTTTTAGTATCATAATTTTATTTATGATAAATATGTATCTTTATATGTGGCTTATATTTCTGTCTATAAGAAAATATTATTATTAATTTACAAAACATTAAGACATTTTATTTGATGAAATGTGAATAAAATTTTAAGATGATAGATAATATTATCTTATCATCAAATTTGGAGTTTTTTGTGATCGTTTTATTTTACTGTGAATATTGAAATCTATTGATTTTTAAAATGCTAATATATATATTTTCATTGAATTATGTTATTTATGTGTCCCCATTTTTAATTAAATTTTATCGCATCATAAAAATACTATTATTTATTTTAGGTAATGTAAATTTTTAAATTTTAAAAACTTTTATACTAAATTTTTTTACATTTATTTTTAGGCTTGAAAACACATATTTTTTAAAATTTTTATCAAGTTCATAATGTTCCTTTAATGTAATTAATAAAAACAATTATAGAAAAAAATGTTAAATTTAATGTTTAGATTATATATATATATAAATAAATTAATTCAAATCAATATAATGTTTATCAGTAATCATAGAGTTAATATAAGATCATCTTAATCAAGGAAAATAAATTTCTATAAAAACAGATTATGAACATAATTTGCGGGTTTATTTTTTAAATAAATTATATAAATTCTGTGATTCTAATATCATAAAATAGAATCAATATTTTAAACTGAATATTTAATATTATATAATAATCTCAAATAACTTTTTGGCTACAAATATTATCAAGGAAAATGAAATTTATTTATCGCAATTGAGGTAAAAAAAATTCTCCACATTACAAGTGCTTATGTTAAAATTAATTTTCAAAATGTAAGTATTTTTTATAGTATTTAATATAATAATTATAGAATCAAAATTATCAAATATGTATCATTTCATTTTAGTAGTAATGTAAAAATTACCTTGGTTAAAAACTAATTACTATTGTGAAACAATTTGTTAAAATATGTAAACATAAGGGATATGGAAATAACATGTTTAAAATATGTTTATTAGTTTATGTTGCATGTGTTGATATAACATAGATTATATCAAATACATTATTTATTAATTTTCAAGGATCATGAGTTGAGAGATACTTTTTATTTGAGGATTTTCAAAAATTCCACTTAAGAATTAAAAATGGTTAATCCCTCACATTACTTCATTACACATATCAATAAATTTATCACTACCTTAACAAGCCAATAATTTCTCTGAGACATAATTCCTCTTCTCTATCCCAAATACCAATCCTTGGGACATTAATTAGTGATCCAAATGTTTTTCTTTAAAAAATGTAATTTGTCTTCACAAATCTCTTTCTGCTTACTTCTTCTTTTCCCCCATCTATAATAACATAACAATTAATATATAACAACATAGATATCTCCCATATACTAACATTTCATTATATTTATGTAATGAAAATAATTAAACTCTTTATCCATCAAATATGAAGAAAAACCATCACTCCTATGTATGATGAAATACCACCTAAAAACTAATGTAATTTGTTTTCATAAATGACTAAGATGGATATTCATAATAATTGATATAGTGAATATATATGATAATTATTATATGATAACATTATTATATATTTCACATCCATAACCTGTCACCCATTAAGAGAATGACATCATCAATTATGTGTACATACAACCTGCCGCATTCACCAAGTGATGTTATTCATTTTCCATGAAAAACAATAATGAATGGTTAAAATTATAACAAATGAATAAAAATTATATTTATAAAATTTAAAAATATATATATTTGGTATCTATATCAGAAGCATAATAACCAGAGCTTCTGTGAGAAAACATTCAAGAGGTAACAATGGCTTTACCTCCTAAAAGAATGGTAATAAAAATATAATTGACATATTGGTGATAAGATAATAAATAAACACATTTTATGTTATTATAAATATGATTATGATTTTTCTTATAAATATATATTTTGTTTAAAAAATTATATATGATACCAATTCATGTTAATCTAAACGGAAAAGTGAGGTATGTTATTTTATTTAAATTTCCATTTATCGAGGCATATTGTTTTATTATTCCAATAATTTATTCTATATGGTTTAAAAACTATTATTTTTACATTTTATTTTAGAAATAATTTTTAATTCATTGTATTTTTTTGTTTCAATTCATTTTATATCATCCAACTGAACTTTAATTGAATGTTACCAAGAGGTTAGTGTTTCACAACACAACTTTTCATTAGGTTACATTAATTCATTATTATTTTTTATATTCTATTATTATGTGTGTGATTACATTGAATTATTTTATGTTTTCATTCCAATAAAATTATTTTTTTAACGCGATCCATATATTTATGTAATTAATTAATATTCACTTCATTGATATGATATTTGTTTGATATTTCGTCACAATGTCAACTATGATGATATATTTTTGGTATTATAGACCAATTTATTTTTATATGGAGTATCAAATTAAACATTGATATGTTATATAATAAAATTTTTTATATTAAATTTATTTAATTATTTCTTTGATGTAATTTTTTCATGGTGATTAATAATCAAAATTCTCCAAAATTTAAATGTTTTACATCACAATCACATTGTTATTCTGGTTTTTTATTTTTGATACTTCCCTATGATAATTATTTTATATTTTCATATTAATCACTATATAATTTATCCTACTCTGGTTAATCATGAATCTCCCAACCAATAGTACCATTTTCATTTATTTGGAAGATATAATGATGTAAAAAATGTTTTTTTTACAAAATCTGACATTATTTACCTCCTAAATTATATTGGTGAGAGGGAGTAACTCAATTAGTGGTGGGAAATAAGTTCTAAATAAAATTTATTTTATATAAAACACTAATATAAAAACCCAAATATTAAATAAATTGTCCTATTAATAGGTATTGAATTTTGATATAAGATCATTCCTTTTAAAAAAATTCTTATATATTGAATAAGTCTCAATTAAATTTTTTTAGAAATACCTCAATCATTTAAATCAATTTACCTATATTAAATACACTAGTTAAGATTAATTATCAAAGTAATCATTTGTTCATATATTTAAAAAATTCTAGGATAATAATAAAACAACACACATTATCATAATGACATAGAGGAACTAAAAAGATGATAGTTTATGACTGGGACATAATACTCTCCACTTGGAAACCACTTGCTGCCAAGAATCCAATAATAATAATATAATAAATTCATATCCTAGACCAGGAAAAATGTCAATAGATACAAGCTGTCCTCGATAAAAATACTTCTCCATATTTATTTTTGGGAAGTATGAATAGCATAGGTCACACAAGGAGGACTTCCATAATCGTAGTGGGAAAACAAATGTAATGATATGAGAGAATAAAAAGTATCATCTCATTAGGTGTTGGATACGGTGTGTATTTGATAATAAAAAAACAACACACTAGTCAATTTAGAGTTAAATATATAAAAATAACAATAAATAATATAGTGAAGCCCAGTCTGATTTTTTAATATTGTTCATAGTCCTCAGGTCATCATTGTTGATGAGTTCGAACATTATTTTGGATAATTATAATAGAATATATGATCATAAAAAATTTGTAGGAAGGATTCAATTTATCCATTTATTTGTCTCAATAAATCTCTATAATTAATTATGATCTTATGTTATTATGATCTTAATAGAACATGAATCAGTAAGCTCATAAGAATTTACAGATTCATTTTCATACTTCTCTATTTTTTTACTATAAACGTTTCATGGTATCATTGTCAATATGTAATGATCTCTCACCAGAGAGTGATATCCTTTTTGAATATATAGCAGCATCAGATCCAAAATCCTCCAATATTTCATTTACTATGTTATAACATCTTGGTCCAAATGTATTCGAATTTAAATAGTTTTTGAGACATTCAAGCCAATGTCCTCAATCAACTATTGTAGTAATAATCTGTTAATGAAAAAACATATAAGAGTGTATCAATCATATGGTATCTAAGTATGGTAGTAGTTGTTAATAATATTCTAGTGGTCTCTTTTCTTAGAATTAACTTCTTTGGATATATCTCTACTATAATTATTAATCATTGAAGTGACTCACGGAAAATGTTGACATTCTATAATACATAGAATAATACTCATAGATATAGTCTTTTTATATTGAATTAATTCGAAGAACATGTATATAAGTATTACTAAAAGTACTTTGGTTTTTGGTAATTAAAATATTTAATTTCACGTATACTCAATACAAGGAGAGGCCAAAATTCTTCCACATTTTGATGATCACAAATCAAGTAATTTTATAAAACATGTACTAAATAAGTATTAAAAAATAATCAGAGTTGTATTTATGATAAATATAATATTATTATAATATTAGAATATATATTAGTGATATAAAAAACATAGATATAATTAAAAATTTATACATAAGATTTCATAGAATATATTGAATATTTAGATGATTTTTATAGATAAAAAATGCCCATTTTATCCCCCCCCCATTGTGATTATAAAAAAGAAAAAGGGAAAAACAGAAATTTAAAAAATAATGATGATGAACACAATGATATTGTATTTAAAAGAATCCAAAATTATTTTGAGTACAAAAATATGATGATGAAATTTTTAAAAATACACGGTACCTATAAAAAGATTTTATCTCATTAGATTCACTATATTAGAGTTAGTGGGTGATCAACATTTTCATTCCCATTGTCTTTATTTTTGTAATGAGAGGAGATACTAGTATTGATAATTGTAGAATATGTTGTAATGGAAGGTATTTTGGTAGTAGGAATAATTGGGACATGCATAAGAAGTGGTCTACATATCCTAATAACATTTTAATATTAGAAAATAATTGTTGGATATTGTGGAGGTAGATGACTATCTAACTGAGTTATCACTTATGGTCTGTATCGAACTGGATATGTGGATATTATGGAAAGTATTTGTGTCCCTGAATTACAGCTATTTCGAAAATAGTTATACTATGGTCTTGGGGGAAGGGTTTCATGAGTTTGATAAAATCCAAAATTATATAACATATCCTTCAATGGAAATAAATATATTCATTTTCTCATCCATAAATCATTGTAGAGATGGTGTGAGATCCTTCAGTTGACACAATTGTTCATTGAATATTCCTGTCCATTATGACAATATAAAAGTTTCTACAAGAATTTGGAAATTATCAGAAATATTATTATTGATATGAATCCTTCAAAAATTACACCTTATCTCTTTCTTGATGATGAACTTATGAATAATGAAATCAATGTAATATTATCTTATCATATGATATACATTCTCTCCATGATGATGCACCTATCAAATTTTTTTCCTCGTGAGTGGTTAAATCAACCAAAACATTTTTGACCTATTCTCTAATAACCTATCATGGAATATAATTATCAATTATCACAAGAGTGGTACGAGGTTCCATTGATGTAGTTGTAGCAACATTAATTCTTTCCAAATTCGATGAGATAGAATTCATATGTTCTGAAACGAGAATGTTAAATAATCTACTGATGTTTTCAGAAATTATTCCTATTTTGAATATATTATATTCAATAATTCCATTTCATGAATATAAAATTTTACACTTGGTTGTATATGTTGTAGCACCATTTCAACTAAACATTGAGTACTTTTTCAAAGAGACATGAAATGTGAGAGGGTTGAGTGTTCAAAAAATTAAAATATGAAACTAAATTACATCTCAAGGAGTCCAACTCTGAATGTACATTCCTTTTAGAAAATCTAAAACAAATTGGGTCACTACATCAAGTGGTATAATACATTGTGACGAAATATTATTTATTTGTTTATGAGGATCATAAATCTTAGCTGATCTATCTACATCCATGTGAGTAAAATTATAAAATTCACTAGATTTATCAAATTGATCCACCATGGATCCATATATTATGACACTATTTTCATGATCATCATCTGAATCAATATAAACTAAAAGACATAATAAAACTATGTTAATTTTCTAATTAATCAAATGATTTTACTAAAGTTCTTTACATGGAATGATTGTTGATTCTCTGGGTCGTTCAAGGGTTTAACTAACTTTGAGAATATATGTGGTAGGTTCTATATGATTGGCCTTCATGGTTTCTTCTTATGGTAATTATTCAATTTGTTCTCACTGATCAATAGGATTGGTACACTTCTCCCCCTCACTAGAATATTTCTTACCATATGTAGTAAATGTTTGGAAATGTGTCATGAAAGTATATTTATAATGATGTTAATATCTTGTAGAACATGATACCTCTAGTGATGAAAGATATATTTAAACTATTTATTGGCCATGATCTATAGAATTATATCGATTCTTATCATTATAATGGTCATGATCATCCCCATCTACATCATTTGGATCAATCCATGATCTAGTTCACTTTCATTTTCACCATCATCATGATCCTCATCATCATTACATTAATTACCATATTATATATCAATATACACAATCTTTCTATTTTCTTTCTTAGAATAATTTTAATTATGTCCATTACCATTCTAGTCTCTTGAAGTTTTAGATAAAGATAACCTAAACTGAGCCTCTCAGATATATCAGTGTCTTCATAATATTTTCTATCTACATGGGACTCATGGTTTGTAAGAGTACATTATTGAATGAAATTTACAATATATACTTTATAATTATGTTTAGGAATCTCCATATCACTACCAACTTCCTATAAAAAGCCACATCTTCTTCATCTTTTGGTTCGTCTTTTTCTGTATCTACATCAATGTACTCAACTAATTCATTGATCTCCAGATCAGGACATACCATGTCCATATTTCTTATTAGATGATCAATATGGTTTATTTCATCATAATAATTTTCATTTCATCTTTATCAACATTTTTTTGAAGGATTCAATCTCACATTAAAATTTTTACTAATCTTTGTTGACAAGAAAAACCACCAATCATTCCTTTCGCTTCTACTCATTTTTTTATATATCCCTTAGCGTCTATGAATGATGATATCATTTTAGGATATATCAGGGAGTTTGACATTTATCTATTCATGAACATCGAATATATATGAATCATCAAAAATATATTCATATAGATTATCTTCTTTTTTCATCATATATAGGAAATAAACATGTTGATAACAGATTCCATAGAAATATCTTTTTCATGGAAATAAAATATTTTGAAAAAAGTTAAATAACATTATAAATTCGTTATCATGTTTTTCATCACTATGTATTCTTAGGGTACAATCTCCAGTCAATTTTAATAGAGTCTCCTTGAATTTGAATATTTCATGATCACTTGGAATATTAACTTAAAATCTGCATGTACTTATTTATCAGAAACATTTAAGGATTTTTCATATTACCATAAAAGGAAAGAAATATCATCAATATAAATGTGATTATTTTTAATATCAACATTATTTAGGACAATAAACTAATAATATTTATTGAAATCAATGACTAAACATGAATAAAAAACTAGGTGATTTGATGGGCAATAGTTCATTGTTTTTTTTTTGATTTTCTATAACAATTAATACATAAGTATTTCTAGTTGGGTGTAACAACCTGAATTTTTTGGAATAATAATTTTATACTCAATATGTTGTGTTATATTACTAAATAACGAGTCTATATCTCATTAATAATGAAGTAAGGACAATTTAATGTTACCATTCAGTTTCAACCATTATATGATCATTGGTAAAATAAAATAATTGGACAATATGAAAGTTGTAAAGTATAATAATAATGTTATGGTTATCATTTATAGATAGCAATGATACTGTTTAATTAAATGTGAATGAAGAGTTGATAGAATCAACCTATAGAATTGGGGTATATGAAGCACATTTATTGTATCCTAGGAAGGAATTAGTTTTACCAGGGTTTGATCTGGACCAATCCAAATCTGATATTCCACATGTTTTGTTTGAATGAACTTTCCTACGAGAGAAGTTCAAGTTAGTGTAGATTACCACTTGAGAAATATTATCTGAGCTACTAAATAGTCTATGACCATCGCACAACTTACCCTTAGGAACTATACATTTGTTTTAATGGGTCATGTATCAAGGACCTAACTAAATAAAATATAATCCCATTTTTTAAATAAAAGTTTTATTCCGTAATTTTTTTATTAATAGTTTTGTTTAAAAATTAACATGGAATATGATAAATTGATTTTTCGGGTAAAAGATATACCTTCCAAAAATATAAATTTTTTTATATTATATTATATATTTAGTAATAATATTTGTTATAATTAAATAATGTTATAAACAAATATTTTTTAATTACATATGATAAAATAATTTCATTTCTTTTCAAGTGTCGAATATTTTACTTCGCATTTTACCGTGAATAGTTTTATCCGTAATTGTTTTTAATAATCAATTATTATTATAGTTAATAGTTTAATTTCACACAATTATAGGTTAATTATTATAAAATAAATATCATTTTTGAATTCCAAACATCAATATTAGGTGAAAAATAATTTATTTGAATTTTATAAAATATTTGGTTTTTCTATTAATAGCAAAAAATATAATATTGAGTTTTTGGTGTGTTTTATGAAATAATTAGTGTTGTAATAATTAATTAATAATTATGGTAGGATATTGAAGAATAAATTATGATATGAGGTGTCCCACATGTCCAATAACATGGGCCATTACTATGGTAATGCCCATGGAATTTCAAATACCATAACTGAGGTGTCTTATGAAATTGAAAAAAAACCCTATGTGTTTTCCTATAAATAGAATGAAATTATATAATTTATATTCACTAAAAATTAATCCTCTACAATTGTATTCAATTTATACCAACCATGTATTGCTCATAATGTTTCATCAGGCCTTCAAGCTCCCAATATAAGTGGTTTGGATGTTACCCTTCAAGGTATGTGAATTCTCAACATCTGTTTCATTCCATGTTATTTTTTATGCGATATAACATTCAAATTTACATACAATATTATTATTTACATTTTATTTTGTCCCTTAATTTATTATTGAAAATATATTAATGTGTGACCCCTATACCCTCCCTTTTTAATGTTTAATGAAACAATGTTTTTTCCGTCTTATGATGAAAAAGTTTCGTTCCAAACAATCTATCTTTTTTCTCAAGAAATTATCTTATTTTTGTAATGTGAGTTCCCAAAACAGTTTAATTTAATTTTTTATACATCATGAAATAAAAAGTATTTATTTTATTATTTAATTTACATACATAAAAACCATATTTTCTTTCCATGTGTTAAAAATGACATAATGATCTTGTTTTTAATAGTTTTTTTTAACACACTAATTTTGATATAAAACCCTATTATTTTAATATTTATGGGTTATTTATGATATTTTTGTTCATGATATATGTTGAATAAATTAAAAAATATATATATTAATGGTTTTTAATTATAGAAAACCAATGCATTTGTTAAATAAAATAATCTATAGAGAAGACAAGTTTTACGATACCTCTGTGAATAACCATTGTAATTTTATGACACCTTGGGGATGGACCATAGCGATATGCTTAAAAATATATATGTCAAATATTATATCCAAATTTTTATGTCCTTATTCATAATATTATTATTATTATAATACTCTTTCTTATGCCTCTACAAAATTCCTCATTTTCTTATTGATTTTTCTTATGTTCTCTAGTATATTTCATGTGTTTTACCTTACTAGGACTTATTCTCATCCTTTCCATTGATGTATGTCCCCATGTTATGAGAAGAAATAATTGTACATAAGATGAATCATGAAGAATCCATTCATGTGTAATATAATAAGATTTTATGATTTCATGTATAATATACATAATTTCCATGAGACCAGTCATTAAAAGATACTCAGTTTGTAAAATTTTTTGTAATGTTATGTAATAAAATGGTTGTATTCTATATTTGATCTTAGAGGATAGCTTCGTTATTTGAGTAAATAATTATTTTAAAAACATTATGAAGAACATTAAATAATAATATAATTATATGAAAACATACTAGTATTTTGGTGGAATGTTATCTATGTTTTTTCTGGATATAGATATCCATTTCTGGATATGAACAAGTTGATTTGGCTCTAAAACCAATGTATCTAGGGGTAAAACCAGAAATCACCGATATGATATAGATTTTAATGGGAACTAGTACAATAAAATGAGCCTTATAGAACTCTTGGGTTGACACTCTTAAGAATATGTTTTTATAATCATAATATTTTTATAAATCATATGAAGAATTTATTGAAAAATTTAATTGTTTATAATAAATTAAATGTTTAAACATGATTTTATATGACATAAAATCGCGTTCGGAATTATAATGTTATTAAACACATTTCTGGATATGGTTTTATTCATTTATAAATTATAAGGAAATAGGAGGAACAATATATATAGTGAGCACAATAGACCATGTACTGGAAGCCCTATGATGAATGATAGAAGGGATACATTCATGAAAATGATGAATCAACTAACATAGATTATGGGGAATAACGTGAATCATACTCATAACCCAGTTTCCCTTAAATGGGAAAATATTTTCATTGAGTCATTTATGCATAAAAAACAACCAATGTTCAATGGATCTATGGAAACATTGATTATGGAATAGAGGAAAATCTCTTTATAAAAGATCGTTTTGGTACACTGTTGTTAACAACAAGAGAAAGTCACTTTGAATGTGTCTCAATTAGAAGGATATGTTGACTTGTTATGGGATCTAACTAAATCGATTAGGCCAGAATGAGGTATTGAAGATATGGAGTTGTAAGAGTTTATGGGAATAATATTTAATAAGTATTTCCCTCATTCTATGAGAATGAAAATGGGGTCATAATTCCTACAACTGAAGCATAAAGATATTGAATGGGTTGTTAGATATGAGATAAAACTTAGAAGGCATCTACATTATACCTATAGATTTTTCATGGATCCTAATGGAAACGTTAATATATTCATTAGTAGGATAAGACCTTATCAACATAAGAATTTTTCTAACAGGGAATATGAAAACTATTAGGTGGTTGTGAGGAGTGTTATGATAGTTGAGCTGGGGTTTGTGGAGATAATGTGGCCTCACATGTAAAATGGAATGAAGAGATATGTGGAGCTAATTTTGGGGAGGGTCTTATACCAAGGAATAGTAGGAAATAATGTGAAACATTCTATATGCAACAAATTAGGGAAGATGTATTTTTGGGACTACCATCTCTATAGTGGGAAATGCTACAAGTGTCAAAGAGATGCCCATATCACTTGAAATTTTCATGGTGATGTGAATCCCCAATTTCTCAACAATATCAAGAAAGGGGAGATGGATTAGAATTTACCTAGAATCCAATGATTCTTGTGTAGAAATATTGGGAACTTTACTAATCCTTTTCCAAATCCGAGGTTGGTTTATGTGAATCATCATGAGGCTAAACATAGACCATTATATTATTGATGTTTTTTTTCAATCACAATGGATAAAATTGAATATCCAAATGATGTGGTGGTAGGTACTATCATTGTTCTATCAAATATAACATGTACTTTGTTAGATTCAGGTTCTATGCATTCTTTTACTTCATCCATGTTTTCAAACAATATATAATATATCCCTTAACATCTAAATGTGCAGTTATCCATCAATACTATTAGAGATATTATCTAATCATAAATAGTGCTTATAAAAAATATTATTTACTTTAGTGATAAAAATATTATCACAATAGTTGATGTCATTCCCACTTGGTAATTTGAAATTATACTAGGTATAAAGTTTCTCTCAAATTATTATGCTAAGATCAAATGCATTACCAAGGAAATATACATAGTCTTGAATGGAAACCATACATGAATCTTCAATGGAGAGATATCACGGCCTAATCATTTTCTAGAATCACATAATAGAGATTTATTTATGTAGATGATCATTAATTACTAATAATTAAATGAGATTATAAGAAGAGAAAATTTCCTCATCGTTTAGGTATACATTGAGGTATTTTATGAGATATTACAAAGACCACCCCTGGATTGGTTGGTAGATTTTTCCATTGAACTCATGGATGGTTTGAAGACAATTTCAAAAAACACATATAGAATGTAGGATATAGAGATAGATAAATTAAAGAGACAACTACAATATATTTTGGAGACTGGTTTATCGGACTGTGTGTGTCTTCTTATGGAAAACATGTTTTATTTTTAAAGATAAAGTATGGATCGATGTATTTAAGAATTGATTACAGATAACTAAATGGGATCGAAGGGATGAACTGATACCCTCTTCCAGAAAATGATGACTTATTTGAATAGCTTCGTAGGTTCAATTTTTCTCCATAACTTTTCTTTGATATGGTAATAATAAATTGAGCATCAGTAAATAAGATATTCTAAAAACTAATATCCAATAAAGATATAGGCATTTTTATTTTTTAATTATTCACTTTTATTACTAATTCACCTTATATATATGTATTTTATTAATAAATTCTTCATAGGATACCTTCATAAATTTGTGGTAATTTTTATTTATGATATTCTCATATATTACATAATTTGAGAGGGACATGAGGATAATGTAACGATTATATTTCGAACATTGCGAATGGAGATTTTATATGGAATGTCCATCATGTTTGAGTTTTGGTTACAAAAACAAGATTAATTTGGGAAAATTGTATATAGTGAAGGAATATTAGTTTTCCCTACATAAATAGTGGTTATAGAAGAGTGGACTCAACCTACCACAATAACTATGATTCATAGTTTACATGGTTTATTATTATATAATATAAGGTTTGTGATTAACTCTTCATGAAATTCTAATCAAATATACATGTTAACTTGATAAGGGGTTATGTTCATCTGGACAAAGGAGTGTGAGGAAGTTTTCCAGTAGCTGATGAAGATATTGGTATCTTCACCCATGTAAACATTACCCTCTATTGGATAAGTATTCATTGTTTTTGGAGATTCATCCTTAAAAGAAAATGGGTCTATCCTCATGGAAAATTAGAAGGTTATTGCTTATAAATCATGAATGTTGAAGCCTCATGAGAATAATTATCCTACGTGTGATATGGAGTTGGCTACTATTGTTTTTTCTCTAACGTTTTGGATGGACTATCATTATGGAGAGTACTATGATATATATACAGACCATCAAATTTTGAATTATATTATTCCATAAAAGGAATTGAACATGAAACAAAGAAGATGGTTGGAACTTCATTAAGTCTAATATTTTTCAATTAATTATCAACCCATAAGAGAAAATAAAGTTGATGATGCATTAAGTTGGAAGGATCCTATTATGTTGCCAATGATGAGTATTCAAAGAGATCCCTTGATCAAATACCTCATCAAACTAGACATGGAAATTATAATGGAAGGGAAATCATCAACACTATCCAAATGATTTCGAAACTATCATTACTATAAAAGGTCAAGAAATATCAAAAATGGATACTTTGTAACAGAAGATGTTTGAGGATGTGAACGATGGAAGGTTTTGTGAGTTTAATATTGATCAAGAAGGTGTACTGATATTTCATTCAATACTACATGTTCTATTTATTCTGAAAATAATGAATGATTTTATGGATGAATATCAGATTTCAACTTTCTCTATACTACCTATAAGTACTAAAATGTATTGGGATCTTTATGATCATTATTGGTGGAAGAAAATAAAAATGGAGATTGTTGACTACACTACAATGTTCGGGGTGTTTCAAAAAGTGAAGAAAGTATGACAAATTCCAAAAGTGGCATTACAATCAATACCCATACCAGCGTAGAACTAGGATAATATCATAATAGTCATTGTCACTGGTCTCCCAAGATCATCCAAATAAAAAATGTGATATGGTTTATTGTGGACCGTCTCACCAAGATTACCCATTTTATGCATATTCAATAATATTTATCTCTTGATAAAGATACTATGATATACTTGTACGAAGTGGTAATGTGGAATGGTGTTAAATATTCTGTCATATATGATATTGATCCAATGGTGAATCAAAATTCTGGAGAAGTCATCAAAATTCTATGAGCATTGAATTGAATTTCACTATGGCTTATCATCTCCAAAATGATAGCCAAAATGAAAGGAGTATTAATACCCTCAAGGGGAAGGTAGAGAACATGATCATTGGAATTTAAAGGTGGAAGGGTTCATATGATCCCATTAGTTTAGATTTATTACATCAATGTCTTCTATTAGAACATTAAAATGGAACCCTATAAATGCTCATTATGGGAAGAGAAGTAGAATTCCTACTTGTTCGGATGATGATTTTGAGTTAAAGCTTATTGGAACTGATCTAGTGACAGAGAAGATAGAAATGGATCATGTCATATAACAACATGTTAAATCTGGTCATAGTAGTAAAAAGTTCTATGCTAATAATACTTGAAGGGACTTGGAGTTTGATATCGGGGACAAAGTATTCTTTTTTATTTTCACCAAGGAAGAGAGTCATGTGATTTGGGAAGAAATGTAATATTAGCTCTAGGTACAGTGTCCTACTATACATCCTTGATCAAATTGGAGGAGTGTCTTATATGTTATGACTTCCACCAATTAATTATTAAGTTCTTGATTTTATCCATCTATCTCCATTGAGGAAGTACATACATGAATATTTATATGTACTGAATCTAGAGGTGGTAAAACATTGACATGATTTATCTTAAGAGGAGTAGTCGGTACAGATTTAGACCACAGGGGAATGGTTATACGCAACAAATATACCCACATCATTAAAATGATATGGAGAAAAAAAATGTATGAAGAGGAAATGTAGGAACTAGAGGAAACAATGGAACAAAAGTACCCTCACCATTTCTCAACTAAGATAATGATTTGAAATTTGGGGGGAAAATTTATTCAGGGGGAAAAATGTAAAAACATGAACCTTTTTTCAGTGATAATTTATTCATGATAATGTCTTTTATATTATTACACAACAAAACTATATCACAATAACAATGTTGTTAGTATATTTTTATGTAACTATTATGTTTTGACCAGTATATAACCATTAGTCAATATGACCATAAAAAACAATACTCATAACATTATTATTATCATTTATAAATATAAATGATAATGTTTAATTAATGAAGAATAATGTTTTGATGGACTCAACTAGTATAATCTTGTCAAAAAAGTCATTTTTCCAGAGCTTGGGAAGGAAGTAGAATCATTGGTCTTTTCTATGGACCATTCCCAAGTTGAGCATCAACATTTTATGCTTGCATGAAATTTAATATGGGATAAGTTCATATTAGTAGATATTACCACTCAAATAATGTTACATAAGACCCCCTAATAGTATATCATCATCGCATGCCTTACCATTAGTTTTTATCCGAGTTTTATAAGAAGTTATGTTTCAAGGCCCTAGTCACAAAAAAATTAATTCATTTTTTTAAATTAAATTCATATTTCATCATTTTTATGTGACTATTGTTTCATAAAAATATTGATGTAATTTGATAAATTGTTTGTTAGGGAAATATTTTACTTTTCAAAAGGATATTATTCATAATACTAAAATAACGATTTATTAGAAATATTTATTACAATCAAATATTGTTATAATAACAATAAGTTTTAATTAAAAAAGGTAAAATGAATTTTTTTGATGTGTCGAAAATTTTACTATTCATGTCACTAATCATTGTTCATTCAGCTTCTACTCTGAATAATTACATATTTTTACGGATATAAGTATAGTTTATCTTAATTAGATTTTAATTATAATTCACCAAAACATTGATTTTATGTGGATCTTCTAATTAGAAATGTGTCTCTCGTGGTGAGGGATTTTTTAATTGTTTATTTCTGTTAGATGACTTGAATCTTTGTGCATGGATCATTGGGACCCTACTATTGAAACCTAATTGGATTCACATACATGAATTGTCCTTATACACTAATGTTTTTTATGAATGAAATTCATTTTTTCAAGTCTGGGATTGTCTTAGTGTGCTTAATTAGGTCTTTTCGCATCCAATGATTTTATTTGATATCACAACATCAATTGGGAACCACATTCACTATGATAATGAGAACAAATATGATTGTTTTGGTCACTTTTCAAGGATTTTGGTGGAGGGTGATCTATGTTCCATGATGACTTACAAGGTAACTTACTCTACCCCGTATTATAACATTAAAATTGTCGTTGAGTATGATAAGCATGTTTTCTGCAATGAATGTATGTCTCTTAGACACTCTTTAGAGACATGTCAGAAGCCTATTTATTGGGATGCATTTAGAGAGAGGGCCAATTAGAAAAACTATTCTGAAGGATGTAATTATTGGATTGTGATTCCTTTTCATAGCACATCATTCATGATGGTGATACACTCAAGGAGTCAGTTCTCAATTTGGCTGATGTGATGTCTTATGGGAAATCTAACACTAATGTGTCTAAAATTAATTGAAGGGGTTTGTTCGGGGATGTGTCTCTGGATGGATATTGTAGTGGCCCCTCAAATTCTCATGTTTACTAGTTAAATATGATAGTGTATATAGGGAAATCCCTCCTTAGTATCTGAGATTACACTCCCTGGTTGGAATATTATATTATACTAATGTAATTCTTCTTGTTGATTATCGCCAAAAAAACCAAATCACTCTCAATATTCTGAAATTGTTTGGAAATAGGGAAATTTTTATGATTATTAAAAGGGTAATTCTACCCCATCTAATGCTTCATGCAGTATTGGGCGTGCATCTTTTAAGGAGATAATCTTGAGTTTTAAGGAGAAGATTACTAATTGCCTAGGTTTCATATATGTTCCATCCATGCAGATACCACACAAATATTATTCCAACCATACTAATAATTTTTCTACTAGTGATTTGTGAATATGACCACAATGGTGGAAAAAATTTCTTAATATTTTTAATCTGGATAAATATCAATATGAGTTGGAGGCTGCATCTGATGCTGATTGTGGGAATGATATATCGTATTGTGATATCTCGACATGATGGTAGGTGGAATAGTAAATTTCTATTTGTTTGATCTCATCCACCTCTTATCTGTAATTTTGTTTTATTTTAATAAATGTTCAGCATCTTTTCTATTTTCTATAATTGTTTGTTATAAAATATTTTGTATTCCAGTGAATAGTAAAAAAACAGTTTTGTGATTTCTTTATGTATAAAGACATCATTAGTGATGTAATAATGAAGTTATAATTCTGTTCATATCTTGTGGAATAAATATGATACGAGTTTTCCATGTGGCCAATACCGTGGAAGAATACCATGGCCAAACCCTTGGTTTTACATATACAACTACTAAGGTGTGCTTGAAAATTAATAAAAAATACCACCTCTTTTTATATAAATTGCAACCCATTTCATTATTTATATTCATTCAAAATTCACCCTCCAAGAATTTATGCTATTTATACCTCCCAAAGTGTCCTCCGATGTTTTTATCAAGCCCTCATTGTTCCAATGAGAATGTTTTAGATGTAACTCTTCAAGGTAATGGAATTCTCAACTTCTATTTTCCATTCATGTTCTCTTTTTTGTGGTATGTCTATAAAAATTCCCTATAATGTCTTTATTTTCAATTTATTATTACTCTATATTTTATTATAAAATTTTTATGAATGGGTGTTCCAATTTCCATCTCTATTTACCATTTCATAAAACTATTTTCACACCTCTTATAAAGTAGAATTATAGTCTAAAATTATCTATCTCTTTCTCAGTAAATTATATTATTTTCTTTATTTGATCACCCAAAACTATATCATATCTAGACGTATTCATCATGAAATAGAAATATTGTATTTTATTTTGGATTTGGAATACAAAAATCCCTCATTTCATATTAATGGGTTAAAAATGACATAATGAACATGTTTTTGTGAACTTCATAAAACACCAAAAATTTGAAATGAAAACCATTACTTTTATTATCTATAAGTTATTTATGAAATTTGTTATTGTGGTATATATAAATCACCTAAAAATAAAAACATATTAAAGGTGTTTCTAGATAGTGGATCAATGAAATGGGTAAGTAAATTAATCTCCAGATATGGCATGTATTATGATACTTTGGTGAATATACTTGGTAATTTTTTAGAAACATTGATGATGTACCTCAGAGATATTCTTATGAATGTTTAAATTAAATTTTTTAGTAACATTTTCAAGATATGATAGATGTTATTATTATTATTCTATTCCTCTTTATCATTCATTTACTTTGTTCATGGTGTTCTTATTGATTTTGTTTAAGATCACATGTAAAATGTTTCACTATTTTTCATTATTGTTCCTTCTGCTCACCCTTTCATTTTAATTATATTACCAGGTTATGAGATGTAATAAATGTAATTAGGATGAACCTTGAAGAATATTTTCATATTTAATTGAATAAATTTTTATGTTTTCATGTTTTAAATATCTTATTTCCAAGATACAAAACATTAAACTATTTTATGTCTGTAAAATGTCTTGTAATGTTATGTAAAAAATCATAGGATGACATATTGAGATACATTTAAAATTGATTTACTAGTATACTAGGACAACCCATGTTTCACGATGAAGTTCTAGGAAGCACTATTAAATATTAAAGTGGATAATTTTTTTTATTAGATTTCCTCTTCTCGTTCGAGTTCAATTATGAAACTCGCTTCACATGGGTCATTCGAGTAGGTCGAATTCATAGGTGGAACAAGGGTGAAATATGATCGATTCGACGAAATATAAGATGGTTGTTAGATTAAAGAATTCTCGAAATGTGAAATTATTTTATTTAACCTGATTATTTTATCATTTATGTAATCTAAAAAAATAAATAATAATTTTTTCCAATAAAAAATAAATTGGTAATAGAATAGATTTGTAATAAAATTAGGATAACGAAAATGAAAGGTGACTTGTTCAATGGTGACTTACCAATGATGAAATATTCAATAGTGACTTTTCAATGTTTAATTATATATTCTAAATTATCAATTTTGATTAATCGTCCAAAATTTATCATTCCTAATTAATGATTTATGTAGTTTAATTTCTCATGATTCGAAGGAATTGCGAATATATCAGATAGTAGATGTATAGTTCCTATAAATTCTAATGTTATATCAAATTATTGATAAGGATCAATCAATAAGTGATATCTTACATAAATTTTTTTTTGTTATAGAATATGATACTGGATTTATGGAAATGTTAATCACACTTTTTTTTATCGTAATTTACAGTTATATTTCAAAATTGGAATCTAATGTCTAGTAAAGTATGTTTTATCCACAAGATTTGTATAAGAAAAATTCATGCAGCTATATATTTGGAGTTATCCATAGAAAATAGAAAATATTTCTATTTCATAGTACATCATCATAATAGAAGTTTTCCTAAAAGATGAATGTTCCATATGTTCGTTTTCTATCTAACTTGTGTCTACCCAAATTAGCATCATAATAACTTACAAAAACAAAATAATTCGTCTATCATAAAAAAATACTATTTTGGATTTATAGATGAGGTATTTAAAATTTAGCTTTGTAGCTAATAAATGTGATCCTAATGTATTTTCTTGAAAGCAAGAACAAATACACACACTACAAAAAATATCAAACTGAGTAGCATATATGTTCCAAATACTCCCATTCATACCTCTGTAACTAGTTTGATTTAATGATTTTCTAGCATAATCATGATCTTTTTTATATGTGGTACTCATGGGAGTATCAAAAATTTTAGTTAAATATAGGAAAATTTCTTTAAACATCATTTGTATATTTAATGTGAATTATGATAATTAGTTCATTCTTTTGGGAATCTTAAATCCATTAATGAATTTGAGTTAATCCATTTAACTCGTTTAAAATTAATTTATAATTAGTTTTGAAAAAAGATTACATAGGGTGTCATTAGTATATCAATAAGTAATATCATCTTCAAAAAACATTACAATTTAAATAACTTTTGTAATTATTTTGGTAAAAAGAGTCTGATGAACTATACCTTTTGAGAATACTTTTTGAAATAATAAAAGAGGTAATCCTATCATACCAAGCTATAGGATACTGTTTGAACCCATATAAATATTTTGATAATTCTAAAAAATTATTTCGAAAATGTGTATTTTGAAATCCATCGATTAAAAAAACAAACACAATTATAAATCCATTGAAGAATTCACATTTATCATCAATTTCAAATAGTTTGAAATAGCATTTTCTTGCATAGGAATGTATTATCCTAATGGATTCATTTCTTGTTATAGGTGAAAAAGTTTCATCAAAATTAGTTCATAATTCTTGATTATAACATTTTTAATATAGTTTATGTTTGATTATTACTATATTTACTAACAAAAAACAACGTTTCTAAACAACAAATTAGTTCCAATATTTATGGTCTATTTAGGTGTTTCAATAATTTTCTAGAAATTATTTCTTTCATATTTATTATGATTTTATTGAATATCTATTACCAATAATTCAGCATTGATGGAATCATTAATATTCCATGGTTGAGGATGTGATAATAAGGGTTGGTATTTAAGTTAATTATTAAGTGGATCTATGGTCTATTTATCTGTATCTATATTTCCTATAACATAATCTAATGGGTGTTTTATGTGAGTCCTAATCGGTCTTTGGGAAGAGGGGATAAAAAGAAAATATAATTTCTTGTTTGGGATCTAGATGTTTATTAGGAAAACTATCCTCATGTTTTGTAGAATATTTATATGATTTAGAAATGGGATTCCATGTGGAATTATCATCATCAGTGTTCTCTAAGATAATCTATGTTTCAATGGTCCTTGTTTCTTCAGGATTAATTTAAATAGATTCATCCATTGTTCAAGATCTCTTATTAAACACTCTATAATCTTTACTGGATGTTTAACACCCTTGTAAAATTTCTTCTATCACACGTGGAATATTTTTTTCTAAATTATTCATTTTATTTAGAATATCAAAATTCAACATAAAAATTTAATGTAATTAAATGTTATAATTTTACTACCTCATATCTCATAAGATTTTATTTTAAAAACAGGTGTAATTAAAAAATTGATTATATAATAGTTTCATTTGTTAACAACTTCATACCAAAAGTATACAAGAATGCCATAGCCATTTAGAATAATCTAATCCATCTCATGAAGAGTCATCTTTCTTATTTCGACCAAACCAATTTTCTGTGGTGTCATAGGTGAAGAAAAGTTTCAGTAGAATGTTCTTTTGAATAAAATGATTAAATATTTTTATATTAAAATTCTCAACCATTATCACTTATTATATTATTAATATAAATTCAACTAAATTTAGCTAAAGATTTGTCATAATTAATAAATTAAGAACATTCTTCACTTTTTTGATCTAGAAATAATATTCATGTGTATCTTGTAAAATTTATACAAGGAAATAGGAATAATGTATTTTATTTAGATTAGAAAAACATGAAGTTATAATGAGTTCAATAAGTACTGACTCTAAAAGAAGAGTGGTTGGAACATCTCTAATAGTTTTTAAAGAAAACTTATAAAGGTTTCTTTTTTTAGAAGGGATCACAAACCCTATAATTATAGAATTCACGCATTGGTAGATCTCTAACTAAACCTATTATATTTATCATTACAAGTGAATAAATAATTAAATGGACATATACCATATTCCAAATCCAATATTCATTATGAATGGATCATAATTAATAAATATTTTTGAATGTTAATCAATTTAAATCAATAGAATAAATATTATCATTTTATAATGTAGTAAAAACTAAAATATATTATAATTAAAAATATGTCATTAATTGTTTTCAAATATTACATAAAACCCATTATCACACAATTGAGATATTATACGAAGATTATATATCAATCCATATGAATATAAACCATTGGAATCTAATTCTAAATGAGAATTTCCAATTTTTCACAGGATTTGGATTTTGCCTATACCATTATCACCAAAAGTTAAATAACCAACATAACCATTGATCAAATTCTATAAGTTTAAATACTATCAATTTATATGTTTGGATCATCCAGTATCCAGATACCATAATAATTTATTATAGTATTTGAAGTATGTTTCTTACAAAATAATGTTTATTCCAAAAAACAATTTTGGTACAAAAATCCACATGGTTACAGTTATATTAGTAATAAGTGATATTGGATCCATAATTTCTGAATGGGTTATATATATATTGATTGGGATTTTCTAGAAATAAATATTTCTTAGGTCCATTTGATTAGGTATTTATACTATATATATTTTTAGAACTAATAGTTGATGTAAATATGGGTTTTTGAAATCTTTATCTATCTTGGATAGTAACCTATTTAGTTATACACATGGGAGAAATATTCTTTCTCATTAATTGAGTTAATGTTTTATTACAATTGGTAAATAATTCTATTAATTTAATTAACCATTATTTTGAAAAAAATAATTCATTTTTGTCTATCAATAGTTGAAAATTTTGTGTTTTTAATTACTTGGTTGGTTTTAACATTTATTTTCAATACATGTTGTTTCTGAAATGACAAATATATATATTTTAGATGATTAATTGTACCTTCCAACATGATATAGTAATCATACAGATCATTAATGGTCCTTATTTTCCCATTATCCTCATTTTATTCAATAATATAAATGTTTTAAATAATAGTAGGAGAAATAAGAAAAATATTTTGTACCTCTAATGTGTTTTCAAAATAGCCCATATATTCACCATCATACATATCCTCTTGACTATAATGTAAATAATAGATCTATATTTAAAGGCCCTTTATTTTTCGTTAATGGATCAATTGTATCTTCTCTCAATATCCTCAAACATGTATTTTTTATTTTAATTTTGGATATTCATCTTTATTGTGTCCTTTCTTATTACATTCATAGAATGTGATTTAATTTTGAGTGACATCCTTTTTTAAATACCATTTCAATATTATTATGTTGTCATAAACTCTTCTCAAATTATATTTTTAGAAGACCATCATTTTTTATAAACATTATTAGATCTTGTAGCCCTGTGGGTCATCACATTATCACTATCATTAAGGGATTCATAATCACTAGTATCTTTTTATTGTACCTTTTTTCATTCAATGGAGGTAGTATTCTAGAAGGCTACTAATTTTCTTTTTTATTTAATTGTCCTGACTCTATTTTTTGACTTAAATCTCTTCTTCAAACACAATCATTTTTTCCAATAAATTTCATGAATGTTTGATTACTCACATCACATTTTTCTCTAATTAAAAAATATATTCATCTACATCGGTCTTGTAATCGTCTCAAAATTCTCATCACATTATATTTTCCTTTAACTTTTTATCCAGTTGAGTTCATGGTATTTACTATTTCATTGAATATAAGATATATATAAAAAATAGGTTCATAAGATTTCATTTAAAAAGTATAATAACTGATTTTGTATGAATTTAATACAATTTCTATGACATTTTATTTTTCATCTTCTAAAGTACAAATGGTATCCCATATTTCAAACGTATTTTTAATGTTGGAATTCTATTATATTGTTCATTAAACAATGAAAAAAAATCATTCATATCTTTACAATTATTAATGTAAGATGTTTTTGTATTATCAATCCACAAATTTATTGTCACATCCCATGTAAGTAATGAATAATATGAAATTATTATCAATGTCTATTTATGAATTAGACAGTGTTTTCGAGGATTAAAATGAGAATAAATCCAATCTTAAGCATTGAATAGACTAATATTTTTAAAATATTGTTTTTCCACCTTTTCATGTCAAACCATTTTTAAATATATCTTTTGATAATTTTATAAGCTATGTTTTTCAAAATAAACTTATCCTTTATTATTGGGACATTTAAATTTACCTTGGTTGAATTTTTGGTATTTTTCTTACCATGTTCATTTTTATAATGAATAGTTAAAATACTACATTTTACATCAAAACTGCTTTTACATCTAATTTAATTATATTGTTAGATTATCTTTTTAATTGTACTTAAAGTGTAATTAGAATATATTGTTAACATTTATCCAATGGTGTTCATTATAATTATTTAAAATTTGGAATTGGGCATAAACAAGTGCCCAACTATTTATAGCTATTCTTTAAAAAAACCAGCAATTTGTTTTGACAACGAGAATTATTTTTAAATTAGTTATTGAAATTTTTATGTTTGGAATTTGGTAAAATTGATTCCATATTTGGAATCATAAGGTCCAAATTATCTAATTACGACTCTTGTTTTTGGACATTATGAATAGTAATGATGGTAATTATCTTTAATTGTCTTGATTAATTAGTAATCGGGTAGTTAAGGATTATAAAATAATATCATAATAATACAAAATGACCCCAAAATGTGTCCTAATTCTACTGTTTGATTCATTTCCAACTATGGGATGCCTTGTGCCAATCTTAGGGACCCCATGAAATCACTTTTGGGTTAATGTGACACTTTATCTTTTTATTTTTAACGAAAGGAGAATATCACTAAAGAATGCATCACCTGAGTAAAAAAATTTTAATTTTGTCTAAATAAATGATCTATTGTATTATAAATATTAATTGGAAATATAAAAAATATTTCCTACATCATAGTATTTTTTTTATAATTGTTAGACATTAAATAAATTAAATTATTTATGACATCATGATGATACATGGATTACCTCATTAATTAACGATTTAAATAAAATAAAAAGATAATGTAAAATATAAGGGTTACACTTGTCAAAGACATATTGGATGAGTATATTTAGAACCCTTATCACATTATCCTAAAAATATATCAATGTTGGACATTTTAAATACGAAACACTTTTTAAAATAATGAAACATTTCTTAACTTTCCAAAAGTTCCACTCCTCTCCTCTTATAAAAAGTCCCCAAACTCTACCTCCTTACCGACACTTCTCAAGCCTTTGGATCGGCCAAGACATGGTCATTTTATCTCTCCACATCCCTCTATTCATCCTAAAAGCCTTACCTTAGGCAGAAATCTCTTCAAGAAACCATTTTGGTCCAAACCAAGAAGAGTTATCAGATTTATAGTTAAAGTCTTCTCTAACGTTCTTTTGTTTTATATTGCTTCACCAACCCCATAAACTCTTTTTATTAATTACTATTGTAAAAAAACCAGTATCATTAATATAATAGGAAATTTTTTAAAAAAATTTCTAGCTACAGTTACATGCACCTTCATTTAATGGTTAAAGAGCATACTGCTTACGTGGATAGCGAACATCTGCCTCACAAAACGATGATTGTTCAATATTCTTATTTCACCTTAAAAGGTGGAAATTAAGTTGAAACTATATTTATATATGATATATAATATGTTAATGTTTTCCTTATGCTTCTGTATTGTTCATTTTTGGCATACCTTTATGATTTCCATTATGGGTAAACACGATATCTTCATTTCAGGAAGTGAGGACTACCGCCCCCTCAAAGTGATTTGATTCGATAATGCCATATGTGGGACATATAAAGGATGGAGTTAATGATATTATATTTGATATTATACTGGAATTATAATTTACCTTTATATCATTATTATTCCATTCCATAAAATATGAAATAGAAATGAAAGTAGTGTTCATGCGTACGTACGGATTACCATCTCAATGAACGGTGGATTTTATTTCTTACCTCTAAATGTTATGTAATATTATAAATTCATGTATATACTAGATATATATGATATATATGACATTTAAATCATTAATATAACTCTGTATATAATTGATACATGATCAACTTGTAATTATAAAGAGTTTATTTTTGACTAAAGTACCAATGATTGTTACAACGACCGTTATTAACTTAAATAATTACATAGTGTTCATGACATGGTAATAAGTGATATAAAAGGAATAATGAACATGAAAAAGGTTCTTAAGCAATTATAAGTTAACTCAAGTATATTATCCAGGAGATTAAATAATGATCGAGTCAAGTCAAATACGAGGTAAGGGACTTCGTCTCAATCTCCTTTCATTGAGGCATATTTTGTTTTATACACAACTTTTTTTATACGGTGTATACACCCATATCACTTTTACATCTATTCAAAAGGAATCTTTTTTATATGAAGCGTTTTACTAAACACCAAAAGGAATGTTTTTTTTCGTACGTATGCGGCGACAACGACTTCTCTGCCGCTGTGACCATTATTTGAGTTTCAGATTCCTCTACAAGCCATAACCTTTTTTTAAAAATGAAAAATAAATATCATATTTTACTTTTCTTCTATTTTGGTATTGAAAATGGTTTTCAAAATGTTTTTATTTTATCAATGTGTTGTTTTGATATCTTTTGATTGAAATGTGGAAATGTAATGTTTTAATTATGCATGTTTTATGTGATACGATTATGTTATGGTTATTGGGAATTGTTATGAAGACGGGTGGTTCCGTGATAAACTATGGGTGGGTGAACCTGATATAGCTATCCAGTGCATTGGGTAACATGAAGGGGTTAAACATTAAGGTTTCACTGAAGAGATGTTGGGAATATACTGTGATAGGTATTCCAAACGTAACCATGAGGGTTACTCCCTACGTAAGAATGTTATGAATGCCTCAAGTTACCACTATGTCTTATGTTTTTTATGAGTTATTCATAAATATTATGATTTCATGAGGTATGTTAACATGCTTATATTTTATGAGTAAAGTATGGTTTCATTGATTCTTATGTATATATGTACTAATGTTTCCTTTACGTATTTGTATATCCCATACTGAGCTTCTTATGATCTTCCCATGTTTTTTGAAATGTTTTTCACATGTCAAGAGAAATGTAAATGATGTGATAATAGTGACAAGGAAGTGTTAAGAAAGAATCCATGTTTTATTTTAAATATGTTTCTATTGATGGGAAAAATGAGTACTATCTTTTATGTAACCACTTCGTTTAAATGTGGAATGTAATGCATGATTTATGATCTAATTATCTAAAACTCTAAACCTGAAAGGATCCTCAACGTGTATTCTTGAATTAACTCATGATTATGTAATGTTTAAGGATGGGGCCTTATAGTTGGTATCAGAGGTCGGTTTAGATAACATTAGGAGTTATAATTCGATTAAATTATTATCCAAAAATATGTTTTTTGGTCAAATTGAAATGATATAGCATTTTAAGATTACCGTGTTTCTTCATCTAAGACATTTTTGTTCAGAATGGTTTTCCGTAGAGGAAATAGGGATGCCGTGCTAGGAAGGCATACTAATGGAAATGACCTTCCGAATAAGCATCCTAAGATGGTCGTAATTGGAACTGAAAAGTTTGATGTAGTGATAGCGCAGTTGAATCAAGCGATTAATGGTGGTGGTATCCATGGGTGAGATTAGCCAGATCAACCGCAGAGGAACATGTCAGTGGTGGAACATTTCATGAGGAGACATCCCCCATCATTCAGAGGATCATCTAACCCTGTTCTAGCTAATGTGTGGATTAAAGCACTGGAGTAGAGTTTCATTGTCATGGGGTGTTCAGACAATCAAAAGGTTAGTCTTGTTATTTACCATTTGGAGGGTGAAGCAGATCAGTGGTGGTCGATGGTTAAAAATATTAGGGATGCTGATGAGATTGATGCTCTCGACATGGATGAATTCAATGGTATGTTTCTTCAGAAGTATTTTCCTAAGGCTATTTGACTTAGGATGGAAAAACCATTCATAGAATTGAGGAAAGTGGATAACTCAGTGGCTGCTTATGAAGAGATGTTCACTCGATTGGAAAGGTATGATCCAAATTTTATCTGAGACCTTGATAGTAAAATAAATCGTTTTTTACTCAGTATTAAAGCCAAAATATCGAAGAGAATTGGCTTCTTTTGAGTTCAAAAGTTATGAAAAGCATGTATGATGTGATGAGAAGGTGGAAATGAAGTTTTCCGATGATCAAATGTTCTATAACAACAAACAGAAGAAGAGACTGAGGTGGCAGGATAAAGGGAAGAATTATTTAAAAAGGACTGATGGTAAGAATACTAGGTTTCTAGTTTGTGATAAATGTGGTAAATGGTATGCTGGGGAATGTCTTCTGAATTCTGGAAAGTGCTACCGATTTGGTAAGATGGGACATAAGGTTCGTGATTGAACTGTAAAAGATCAGGGTGATGGTAAGACCAAATTTGATTTATAGTTAGTGAAATTTTTCAAGTGCAATGAGATAGGTCACTATGCAAATGAGTGTCCGACAAAGATCTCGAGTGATGGGAAGCAGTTAGACTACAAACATAAAGGGGTGGTGAAATCCTTTGCAACTATTTCATCAGATTTTGGGACATAAAATGAAGTGGTATCAGGTAGTTTGTTTGTTTTTTAGATTATGCCAGTGTGTTGTTTGATTTGGGGTCTACACATTCTTTCATCTCTGAAAACTTTTCTAGTAAAATGGGAATACCATCTCAAGAAATGACTCCTGAACTTGTGGTAAAAACACCAGGGGGAAATGTTTATGAAAAAAGAATTTATAAGAATCTTTCTATCCTTATCCATGGAAAGATCCTACTTGAAAACCTTATTGTTTTACCTCTAGTATAGTTTGATGTTATCCAGGGTATGGATTGGCTCTCTATTTACCATGCAAAGTTTGACTGTAGATCTAAAGATGTTTCTTTTCAGAAAGACTTTCAGTTTTTGTACAAGAATGAACCCTTACTGTTGATAATATATCAAGAGGATGAGAAAATTGTAAAAGATGTAAATGAATGTTACCTTGCACATATTGTTGAAAACAAGGGAATAGTTCAGATTAATGATGTGCCCATGGTAAATGAATATCTTGATGTTTTTTCTGATGAGTTACCTTGAATAATACGAGACTATGAAGTAGAATTTACTGTTGACTTAGTTCCTGATGCTAAGACAATTTCAAAACCCCCTTATCGAATTGCTCAAATTGAACTTTTAGAGTTGAAGGAGAAATTGAAAGATTTATTTGAGAAAGGATTCATTCGACCTAGCACATCACCATGGGGTGATCCTATTTTATTTTTTAAAAAGAAAGATGGTTTAATGAGATTTTTCATTGATTATAGAGCCTTGAATAACATCACTGTTAAGAACAAATATCATGTGCCCCATATCGATGATTTGTTTGATCAGCTCTAGGGAGCTCAGTATTTTCCAAAGACTGTCCTGAGATCAGGGTACCTTCAGTTGAAGGTAAAGGGAGCAGATATTCCGAAGACCACATTTCTTATAAGATATGGCCATTATGAATTTTTAGTTATACCTTTTGGGATAACTAATGCACCTGCTGTATTCATGGACTTATGAATAGAATTTTAGATGTGTTCTTGGATAATTTTGTGGTTGTTTTCATTGATTATATTTTGGGGTTTTCTAAAAGTAAAGAGGAGCATGAAAGTCATTTAATGGTTATTTTGAAAACATTAAATGAAAATAAATTTTATGGAAAATTCAGCAACTGTGAGTTTTGGTTGCAACAAATTTCATTCCATGATCATATTGTTTATAAATATTGGATAACTATTGTTCCTGCAAAAAAAATTGTTGTTGAAGAATGTCCATAACCCAAAAATGTAACTGAGATTCATAGCATCCTTGGTTTGGTAGGCTACTACCAAAGGTTTGTTAGAAATTTTTCACGGGTATCTAGTCAAATAACTAAGCTAACATGGAAGGGTGTTATGTTTATCTTGACCAAAGAATGTGATGATTGTTTTCAGTAATTGAAAAAAAGGTTGGTGAATGCTTCAGTTTTGGCACTACCTTCCAGGAATGGGGGGTTTGTTATCTACAGTGATGCTTCATTGAAAGGACATGGTTGCATCCTAATGCATAATGACCAAGTAATTGCTTATGCATCACGTCAGTTTAAAACACATGAGTTAAATTTTTATCATCCCAGGTAAATAAAGAATGATACATTTTCATATTTATTAATATTTGCGAATTAAATATTAATTTTACTTTAAAGGGGTTGCTATGTTCGATAGCGTACCCGATACGCAATAAAGAGTTTCTTTGAAAACGTACGTTGCACACTAGTAATAAAATTAAATTATTTAAAATGTTAATTAACACGTAGCCGTTGTACTGGAGAGAATGGATATAAATAACTAAAATATGATTATATATGTTTTTTAAATGTTTTTTCAATTATCTAATTAAAGATAAAGGCTTAAAATACAGAAAGAATTCAATTTTAGGCATATAAGCACTAATTTTCACTAAAGGTTCACTTATCGCCTTTTGATGGTGAACCGTCATTAAATATAGTTCCGTTCACTCTTATACATTCTATTGGACCAAATAAAACTCTTATTCAGAATCGGGACATCAAATATTAATTTGTGTAATTTTTTGGTATTTTTCCAATAAAGTTCATTTTTTTAATGAATAGTACAAAATGTTGTATTTTAATTCAAAACCTCTTTTTAATCTAATTTATTATGATATTTAGATTATCTTTTGAATTGGTTTTAAAGTGAAATTAGAATATATTTTTACCTTTTAATCCAATGGTGGTCATTGAAATCAATTTTACTTTGAAATTGGACTTAAATTGGTGTCAATCTTTTGATACTTATTGTTTCATAAAAACACGATATTTGTTTTGACAGCAGGAATTAATTATTAAATTAATTAATGAAACTTATATGTTTCTAATTTTTTAAAATGAGCTTCATTTTTGAATTCGGAATATCAAATATAGCTTAGAGGGATGTTTTGGTTTTTTTCTGAAAAAAGTCAATTTTTGATGAATAGTGAAACTGCAAAGTGGTAGTTACAAAATTAGATTTTTCGTTTAAATGGGACTTTACTACTTCTGTGTATTGAATCTCAAAAATCAAATTTAAATGATTTTCATTATTATGTAAAATGTGGTTCAATGGGATTAAAATAAATTTTGGTGAATAGTAACTTTTATGTTTTATTAATCGCGATTACAGGTAATTATTGTAATTTAAGATAAAAATGATATTATAATAAAATGAAAATATATTGACACATGTCCTAACCCTATTTTATGAGTTATGTCCGACCAAGACAACCCATTGGTCGATTTTTGGTACCCCATGGAGCCACTTGGATATGATAATGACATTTATGCCTTTTATTTAAATTTAAAGTAAAAAATGACACAAACATGAATATTTTACTAAACAAATATTTACATGGGGTTATACAAGTCATAATTCATACTATAAATATTCATTAGAAATCTAAAAAGATTTCCTACATCATGATATTTTAATAATAATTTTTATACATTAAATAAATTAAATTATTTATGACACCATGATGATGCAGTGATTACCTCATTATTTAACGATTTAAATAAAATTGAAAGATAATGTAAAATATAAGACCTACACATGTCCAAAACCTATTGTATGGGTAGATTTAGAACCCTTATCACCTTATCATCGAAACACATCAATGTGGGACCATTAATAACCGAAACACATTCTAAAATAAAATATCACTTCCTTACTTTCCAAGAGTGCCCCTCCTCTCCTCTTATAAAAGGCCCCCACCTCTACCTCATTACCAACACTTCCAAAGCCTTTGGCTTCACCAACCCCTAATAATTCAGTCTCCAAAAATCCCTCTATTACTCCTCCAAGCCTCACTTTGGGCAGAAGTCTTCCCAAGGAAGCCTTTGAGCTCAAACCAAAGGGAGTTACGCGATTATAAGGTAATGTCTTCACTTGAGTCCTTTTGTTTTATTTTGCTTCTCCAACCCCCTAAACTCTTCTTATTCATTTCCTTTGTAACAACTCCAGTATCTTCCATATACTAGCATGTTGTTATAAGAAGGATTCGAGCTAAACTTACACACACCTACATCTAATGGTTAAAGAAAATACTGTTTCCGTGGATGGCGAATTTCTGCCTCACAAAACGATGATTGTTCGATATTCTTCTAACACCTTCAAAGGTGGAAATTAAGATGTCACTATATTTATATATGATATATAATATGTTTATTTTTTCCATAAGCTTCTGTATTTTTCATTTTTGGAATACCTTTATGGTTTCCATTATGGGAAAATGTGATATCTTCATTTAAGGAAGTGCGGACTACCGCCCCCTCAAAGTGATTTGATTCGTTAATGCCATATGTGGGATGTATAAAGGATGTATTTAAAGTTATTATATATGATGTTATACTGGAATTATAATATACTTCTATATCATTATTATTTCACTCCATTAAAGTATGAAAAAGAAACGAAAGTAGCGTTCATGCGTACGTACGACTTACCGTCTCCATGAACAGTGCATTTCATTTCTTATCCCCAAATGTAATGTACTATTATAAGTACATGTATATAATTGATATATATGATTAATGATACATCTAAATGATTAATATAATTCTGGAATTAAAATATACATACCTCTCATTTAGTTTTAATTCCATTAATATGAAAAAGAAACGAATGTAGCGTTCATGCGTACGTACGGCTTACCGTCTCCATGAACGGTGCATTTCATTTCTTTCCTCTAAATGACTATGTATTATTATAAATACATTTATATGCTGGATATATATTATATATATGATATCCAAATCAGGAATTTCATTCTGGATATATAGAACTTTTGACCACACGAACAACATGTAATTGTAAGAACTCCACTTTCGACTTAAGAACCAAATATTGACAAAACAAACATTATTAATTTAAATGGTTACATAATGTTTATAACATGGAAATAAGTGATATAAAAGAAATAATGAACTTGAAAAAGGTTCTTAAGCAAATATAAATTAACTCATGTTTATTATTCAGGACGTTAAAGAACGATCGAGTCAATTCAGACCCGAGGTAAGGGACTTCGTCTCAATCTCCTTTCATTGAGGAATATTTCTCTTTATACACATATTCATTTTATACGGTGTATAAACCCCTTTGACTTTTAATTTTATACAAAAGGAATCTTTTTCTACGAAGCGTTTTACTAAACGACAAAAAGGAATGTTTCTTTTAACGTACGCGGTGACAACGACCCTTTTCTGCCGCCGTGAGTATTATTTGGTCTTTGCCTTCCTCAACAAGCCGTAATGTTTTTTAAATAAAATAAATACCATATACTCTTTTATGTATTTTGGTATTGAAATTTTTTTTGATAAAGGATTCTATTATGTCAATATATTTAAATGATATATTGTGATTGAAATGTGGAAATTTTATCATTCCTTTATATTGGTTTTATGATTTATGATTTTATATTGGTACTTTGACATTTTACGGGTGGTTACGTGATAAACCATATGACGGGTGGTGCCGTGAATACCAGGACGGGTGGTTACGTTATAACCTCCAATGCATTGGGTATAGAAGTCGGTCGTATGGCTATTCCATTAAGTATGTATGGAATTTGGCCGAATGGCTATTCTATTAAATGATATGTGTGGATGTCGACCTTATGGTTATTCCACTTAAGTATGTTTATGTCCCAAGTTACCTTATATGTTATGTGTTCTTTATATGGGTTTTATGGTAATCTTTTGGTTACAAAATGGTAAGTAATGATCTTTTATTTAGTGAATAGTTTTTACTACTTCATAAAGGTGAAAAATAATACTTTGATAAAGTATACATGGTTTACTTTTTGTTTTGATAAACTAACAGTTTTTATTCTTTGTGTATCCCTTACTGAGCTTTTTATGGTCACCCCAAGTTTTTTTGAAATGTTTTTCACATGACTTAATGTGGAATAGGGTCAAGGATGGGATCAAGGGAATTTCATGCTATATAAAACATGGAACTAGACATGTTTCTTTTTAAGAGTTTTTTTCTATGGAACTTAGTAGAAGTGTCTACTTGGTAATCTTTTGAGATGTAATATTTATGTTCTAATTCTCTAAAACTCTAAACCAGAAAAGATCCTCAATGTGAATTATTCATTTAACTCAATATTAAGAAATGTTTAAGAACGAGGCCTTATAGTTGGTATCAAAGGTCGGTTTAGACAACTTTAGGTGTTCGAAAATGTTAAATTATAAGTTAATTTATGGTATGAATGAAATGATATAGCATTTAAAGATTACCATGTTGCTTCACCTAAGATATTTCTGTGTTCATAATGGTTTTCCGCAGAGGAAACAAAGCAGCTATGTTGGGACGACATCAGGAGGAAGACAACCTTCCAAATCAGCAACCTGAGATGTTCGGAATCGGAACTGAACAGTTTGTTGTAGTAATGGCACAGTTGACACAGGCTATAAATGGTGTTAGTATCCATGCATGTGATTAGCCAGATCAACCGCAGAGGAACATGTCAGTGGTGGAACATTTGATGAGGCAACATACCCCATCATTCAGAGGATCATCTGACCCTTTGCAAGATGAATGGTGGATTAAAGCATTGGAGAAGAGTTTTGAGGTCATGGGGTGTTCAGATCAAAAAAAGGTTAGTCTTGCTATTTATCGTTTTGAAGGTGAAGCTGATCAGTGGTGGTCGATGGTAAAAAATATCAGGGATTGTGATGAGATTTAGGATCTTCACTGGGACAAATTTAAAGGCATGTTTCTTGGGAAGTAATTTCCTAAGTCTGTTCGACTTAGGATGGAAAAGAAATTCTTGGAATAGCGGCAAGAGGAAGACTCAATGGCTGCCTATGAAGAAAAGTTCACTCGATTGGCAAGGTATGCTCCAAACTTCATACGAAATCTTGATAGTAAAATAAACCGTTTTTACTCAGGGTTAAAGCCAAATTATCAAACGGATTTAGCTTCTCGTGAGTTCAAAAGTTATGAAAAACTTGTTCGATGTGCGGAGAAGCTGGAAATGGAGGTTGCCGATGATCAGGTCTTCTATGACAAACAGTGGAATAAGAGGTCTAGTTGGCAGGAAAAAGAGATAAATTCATCAATGAAGCAAGGAGGTAAGAAATCCAAATATCCATCTTGTGAGAAGTGTGGTAAAATGCATCCTGGAGAATGTTTATCCATGTCTGGTAAGTGCTTTCGGTGTGGAAAGTCTGGTCATATTGCTCGTAACAGTAAGAAGGATGATCATGCAGGCAATGAAAAGCTAGTGGTAAGATGTTTTAAGTGTAATGAAATGGGTCATTATGAAAATGTGTGTCTAACAAAAAACTCAACTGGGGGAAAGTAGCCAGACTACAAGAAGAAAGAGGTGGTGAAATCCTTTGCAACAACATCAGCAGATGTTGGGCCATCGAATGAAGTAATATCAGGTACACTGTTTGTTTGTTCAGATTATGCCAATGTGTTGTTTGATTCAGGGTCTACACATTCTTTCATTTCTGAGAAATTTTCTAGTAAATTGGAAATTCCATCTCAAGATATGAATCCCTAACATAAGGTAAAAACACCTGGAGGGAACATTGACACGAAAAAGGAATTTTAAGAACCTTCCTATCCCTGTGTGTGGAAAGAATCTACTAGCAAACCTTATTGTTTTTCCTCTAGTAGAGTTTGATGTTATTTTGGGCATGGATTGGCTTTCTGTTTATCATGCTATGATTGACTGCAGAGCTAAAATGGTTTCTTTTCAGAAAGATTTTCAGTTTGTGTACAAGAATGAACCCTTGATTTTGATAATATATCAGTAAGTTGAGAAACATGTAAAAGATAGAAATGAATGTTACCTTGCACATATATTTGAAAATAATGGAACTGTTTAGATTAATGATCTGCTAGCTGTAAATGAGTATCTTGATGTTTTTCCTGATGAGTTTCCTGGTATTATTCATGATCGGGAAGTTGAATTTACTATTGACTTAGTTCCTGATTCTAAGCCAATTTCAAAACCCGCTTATCTAATGGCTCAATTTGATCTTTTAGAGTTAAGGAAACAATTACATGAGTTATTAGATAAAGGTTTCATTCGACCTAGCACATCACCATGGGGTGCTCTTATCTTGTTTGTTAAAAAGAAAGATGGCTCAATGTGACTTTGCATAGATTATAGAGCCTTGAATAATATTACTGTTAAGAACAAGTATCCTTTTCCTCATATCGATGATTTTTTTGATCAGCTCTAGGGAGCTCAGTATTTTTCGAATATTGACATGAGGTCGGGGTACCATCAGTTGAAAGTAAAAGATGCAGACATTCCGAAGAATGTGTTCTGTACTAGATATGGCCATTATGAATTTGTAGTTATGCATTTTGAGTTAACCAATGCACCTGCTGTATTCATGGACCTTATGAATATAATTTTCCACAAGTTCTTGGATAAGTTTGTGGTTGTTTTTATTGATGATATTTCTGTGTTTTCTAAAAGTAAATAGGAGCATGAAAGTCATTTAAGGGTTATCTTTCAAACCATAAAAGAAAAGAAACTATATGGAAAATTCATCAAGTATGAGTTTTGGTTACAACAAATTTTTGTCCTAGGTCACATAGTTTCAAAAGATGGCATAACTGTTGATCCTGCTAAAACAAAAGTTGTTTAAGAATGACCAAGACCCAAAAATGTAACCGAGATCCATAGATTTCTTGGTTTGGCAGGTTACAACCGATGGATTGTTGAAATGTTTTCACGGTTCTCTATTCCAATGACTAAGCTAACTTGTAAGGGTGTTAAGTTCATCTGGAAAAAAGAATGTGATGATTGTTTTCATGAGTTGAAAAGAAGATTGATGAATGCTCCAGTTTAGGCACTTCCTTCCAGGAATGGTGAGTTTGTTATATATAGTGATGCTTCGTTGAAGGGACTTGGATGTGTCCTTATGCAGAAATATCAGGTAATTGCTTCTGCTTCACATCAGTTGAAAACTCATGAGGTAAATTATCCTACACATGATTTGGAATTAGCTGCTGTTGTTTTTGCTTTAAAAATTTGGAGGCATCATTTTTATGGAGTAAAGTGTGAAATATATAGTGATCAAAAAAGTTTAAATTATATATTCACTCAGAAAGAATTGAACACGAGACAGAGGAGATGGATGGAATTAATCAAGGATTATGATTGTACAATTCATTACCATCCTGGAAAAGCCAATAATGTTGCTGATGCTTTGAGTCGAAAAATTAATGCTTCATTAAAGATGTTGTGTTTGGAACTTGATCCTTTGGTTAAGGATTTGATGAACTTTGGCATAAAAGTTGTAAGTGCAGGATGTACTTCTGTTTTGTTTCAGGTATCAGTGAAATCTTCTCTCTCAGATAGAATCAAGCAAGCACAAAAGCAAGACAGTGAGTTGCAAAAAAAGGTAGAGCTGGTTCAGAAAGGTAAGTTGCATTAATTCAACATTGATAGTGATTTTGTTTTGAGATTTGGGAAGAGACTGTGTGTGCCTTGTGATTTACAGTTGATGAGAGAGTTGTTATGTGAAGCTCATAGTTCTCCTTTTTCAGTTCATCCTAGCAGTACTAAGATGTATAGAGATCTGCGTGAGTATTACTGGTGGGATGGAATGAAAAGAGATATTGCTGATTTTACTGTGAAGTGTTTGACTTGTCAGCAGGTTAAAGCAGATCGTCAGTTACCGAAAGGGATGCATCAGCCTTTACCAGTGCTAGAGTGGAAATGGGAGAATATATCCATGGACTTCTTTGTGGGATTACGGAGGAAATCTTGAGGTAATAATGCAATATGTGTTATTGTTGATCGCTTGACTAAATCTGCTCATTTCCTTGCTATACGAGATACTTTTTCCCTAGATCAACTTTCCCGTTTGTATCTTAAAGAGATAGTCAGGTTTCATGGAGTTCCTCTCTCCATTGTATCTGACCGTGATCTAAGGTTTACTTCTAACTTTTGGAACTGCCTTGAGAAGTCGTTGGGTACTGAATTAAATTTTTGTATAGCTTTTCATCCGCAATCAAATGGGCAGTAAGAACGAACAATTCAGAGCTTAGAGGATATGTTATGAGCTTGTTCGATGGATTATCAGGGATGTTGGGACCAACATCTTTCTTTGGTTGAGTTTTCTTATAATAACAGTTTTCATTCCAGTATACAGATGGCACCATTTGAGACATTATATGGGATGCGGTGTCGAACTCCTGCATTTTGGGATGAAGTGGTTGAAAGGAAGCTGATGTGACCAGAATTGGTAGAAGAGATGGTAGAAAAAGTTTAGTTGATTCAGAAACACATGAAAACAGCTCAGAGCAGACAGAAAAGTTATGCAGATAACCAGAGGAAGGATCTATCTTTTGAGGTAGGTGATCATGTTTTTCTGAAAGTCTCGTCCTGGAAGAGTGTGATTCGATTTGGTATGAAAGGAAAGATGAGTCCAAGGTTCATTGGACAATATGAAAATCTTGAGAGAGTTGGATCAAATGAATACAGAGTGGCATTACCTCCGAGTTTATCTCCGGTACACAATGTTTTTCATGTTTTGATGTTGAGAAGTATATGCCAGATCCATCTCATGTTTTGAGTCCAGAGGTAGTTATGCTGGAAGAGAACCTATCTTTTGAGGAACAACCGGTCCAGATTCTTGAACACAGGGAGAAGGTGTTACAGAATAAGGTGATTCATCAGGTAAAGGTTTTGTGGAAAAACCATATGATTGAAGAGGCAACATGAGAATCTGAAAATGCTATGAGGGATAAATACCCCCACTTATTTTGATAAGTGAATAAAATTGTGAGGACGCAATTCTCAAAAGAGGGGAAGGATGTAACATCCCATGTAAATAAATAATAATACATTTTCATATTTATTAATATTTGCGAATTAAATATTAATTTTACTTTAAAGGGGTTGCTATGTTCGATAGCGTACCCGACATGCAATAAAGAGTTTCTTTGAAAACGTACGTTGCACACTAGTAATAAAATAATATTATTTTAAATGGTAGTTAGCACGTATCCATTGTTTTGGCGGGAATGGATAGAAATAACTAAAGTATGAATATATATGTTTGTTAAATGTTTTTACATTTATCTAATAAAATATAAAGGCTTAAAATATGAAAAGAATTCAATTTTAGGCATATATGCCCTAATTTTCACTAAAGGTTCACTTATCGCCTTTTGATGGAGAACCGTCATTAAATATAGTTTTGTTCACTATTATACATTCTATTGTATCAAATAAAACTCTTCTTTAGAATCGGGACATCAAATATTACTTTGTGTAATTTTTTGGTATTTTTCCGATAAAGATCATTTTTTTATGAATAGTGTAAAATGTGGTATTTTAATTCAAAACCTCTTTTTAATCTAATTTATTAAGATGATTATATTATCATTTGAATTGTTTTTAAAGTGAAATTAGAATATATTTTTACCATTTAATCCAATGGTGGTCATTATAATCAATTTCAGAGTGAAATTGGACTTAAACTGGTGTAAATCTTTTGATACATATTGTTCCATAAAAACACGCTATTTGTTTTGACAGCGGGAATTAATTATTAAATTAATTAATGAAACACATATGTTTTGAATTTTGTAAAATGGACTTCATTTTTGAATTCATAATATCATATATAGCTTAGAGTGATGTTTTGGTTTTTTTCTGAAAAACTTCAATTTTGATGAATAGTGAAACCGCAAAGTGGTGGTTACAAAATTTGATTTTTCGTTTAAATGGGACTTTAACACTTCTGTGTTTTGAATCTAAAAAATACAATTTAAATGATTTTCATTATTATGTAAAATGTGGTTCAATGGGATTAAAATAAATTTTGTTGAATAGTAACTTTTATGTTTTATTAATCGCGATTAAGGGTAATTAGTGTAATTTAAGGTAAAAATGATATTATAATAAAATGAAAATATATTTACACTTATCCTAACCCTATTGGATAATTTATGGCCCACCAAGACTACCCATGGGTCGATTTTTGGAACCCCATGGAGCCACTTGGGTATGATAATGACATTTATTCCTTTTATTTAAAGTTAAAGTAAAAAATGACACAAACATGAGATGTTTTAATAACCAATTTTTACATGGGGTTATACAAGTCATGTTTCTTACTATAAATATTCATTAGAAAGATAAAAATATTTCCTACATCATGATATTTTAATAATAATTTTTAGACGTTAAATAAGTTAAATTATTTATGACAAGATGATGATGCAACGATTACCTCATTATTTAACGATTTAAATAAAATGGAAAGATAATGTAAAATCTAAGACCTAAACATGTCCAAAACCTATTGGATGGGAAGCTTTCGAACCCTTATCACCTTATCCTTGACACACATCAATGTGGGACCATTAATAACCAAAACACATTCTAAAATAGAATAACACTTCCTTACTTTCCAAGAGTGCCCCTCCTCTCCTCTTATAAAAGGACCCCACCTCTACCTCATTACCCACACTTAAAAAGCCTTTGTCTCAACCAACTCCTTCTCATTTTGTCTCTAAACATCCCTCTATTACTCCTTGAAGCCTCACTTTGGGCATAAGTCTTCCCAAGGAAGCCTTTGAGCTCAAATCAAAGGGAGTTACCCGATTATAAGGTAATGTATTCACTTGAGTCCTTTTGTTTTATTTTCCTTCTCCAACCCCTAAACTCTTTTTATTCATTTCTTTTGTAACAACTCCAGTATCTTCCATATAATAGGATTTTGTCATAAGATGTATTAGAGCTACACTTACACACACCTATGTCTAATGGTTAAAGAGCATACTGTTTCCGTGGTTGGTGAATTTCTGCCTCATGAAACGATGATTGTTCGATATTCTTCTAACACCTTAAAAGGTGTCCATTAAGATGTCACTATATTTATATATGATATATAATATTTTTATTTTTTCTTTAATATTATGTATTTTTCATTTTGGGCATACCTTTATGGTTTCCATTATGGGTAAATGCGATATCTTCATTTAAGGAAGTGCGGACTACCGCCCCCTCAAAGTGATTTGATTTGTTAATGCCATATGTGGGATGTATAAAGGATGTATTTAAAGTAATTATATATGATTTTATACTGGAAATATAATATACCTCTATATCATTATTATTTCTTTCCATTAAAGTATGACAATGAAATGAAAGTAGCGTTCATGCGTACGTACGGCTTACCGTCTCCATGAACGGTGCATTTCATTTCTTATCCCCAAATGTAATGTACTATTATAAGTACATGTATATAATCGATATATGTGATTAATGATACATCTAAAAGATGAATATAATTCAGGATTTAAAATATACGTACCTCTCATTTAGTTTTAATTCCATTAATATGACAAAGAAATGAAAGTAGCGTTCATGCGTATGTACGGCTTACCGTCTCCATGAACGGTGCATTTCATTTCTTACCTCTAAATGAATATGTAATATTATAAATACATGTATATTCTGGATATATATGATATATATGATATCCAAATCAGGAATTTCATTTTGGATATAAAGAACCTTTTACCACACGAACAACATGTAATTGTAAGAAGTACACTTTCGACTTAAGAAGCAAATATCATCAAAACAAACATTATTAACTTAAATGGTTACATAATGTTTATAACATGGCAATACGTGATATAAAAGGAATAATGAACTTGAAAAAGGTCTTTAAGAAAATAGAAATTAACTCAATTTTATTATTCAGGACGTTAAGGAATGATCGAGTGAAGTCGGACCCAAGGTAAGGGACATCATCTCAATCTCTATTCATTGAGGCATATTTCGCTTTATACACAACATTCTTTCATACGGTGTATAAACCCCTTTGAATTTTACTTTTATACAAAAGGAATCTTTTTCTACGAAGCGTTTTACTAAACGACCAAAAGGAATGTTTCTTTTAACGTACGTGTTGATGACGGCCTTTTTCCACCACCGCGAGTATTATTTGGTCTTTGGCTTCCTCAACAAGCCGTAATGTTTTTAAAATAAAATAAATACCATATACTCTTTTATGTATTTTGGTATTGAAAATTGTTTTGATAAAGGATTCTATTATGTAAATATATTTAAATGATATATTGTGATTGAAATGTGTAAATTTTATCATTCCTTTATATTGGTTTTATGTTTTATGATTTTATATTGGTACTTGGACATTTTACGGGTGGTTACCTGATAAACCATATGACGGGTGGTGCCATGAATACCAGGAGGAGTGGTTACGTTATAACCTCCAATGCATTGGGTATGGAAGTCGGACGTATGGATATTCCATTAAGTATGTATAGAAGTTGGCCGAATGGCTATTCCATTAAGTGATATGTGTGGAAGTCGACCTTATGGTTATTCCACTTAAGTTTTTTTATGTCCCAAGATACCTTATATGTTATGTGTTCTTTATATGGGTTTTATGGTAATCGTTTTGTTACAAAAGGGTATGTAATGATCGTGTATTCAGTGAAGTGTTTTTACTACTTCATAATGGTGAAAAGTATTACTTTGATAATGTATACATGGTTTACGTTTTGTTTTGATAAACTAACAGTTTTTATTCTTTGTGTATCCCTTACTGAGCTTTTTATGCTCACCCCATGTTTTTTTGAAGTGTTTTTCACAGGTTTTAATATGGAATAGGGTCAAGGATGTGATCAAGGGAATGTCATTCTCTATAAAACATGGAACTAGACATATTTCTTTTTAAGAGTTTTTTTATTCTATGGAAACTTAGTAGAAGTGTCTACTTTGTAATCTTTTGAGATGTAATAGTTATGTTCTAATTATCTAAAACTCTAAACCTGAAATGATCCTCAATGTGAATTATTCATTTAATTCAATATTAAGTATGGTTTATGGTCGGGGCCTTATAAAATTACCCTACACATGATTTTGAATTAGCTGTTGTTGTTTTCGTTTTAAAAATTTGGAGGCATCATTTGTATGGAGTAATGTGTGAAATATGTACCGATCACAAATTTTTAAATTATATATTCACTCAGAATGAACTGAACATGAGACAGAGGAGATTGACAGAATTAATCATGAATTATGATTGTAAAATAAATTACCATCCGAGAAAAAAAATAATGTGGCTGATTCTTTGAGTCGAAAAAGTAATGCTTCATTAACAATGTTGCGTTTGAAATGTGATCCTTTGGATAAGGATTTGATGAAAATTGGAATAGATGTTGTTGGGGCATGATTTCCTTCTGTTTTGATTCAGGTATCAGTGAAATATTCTCTATCATGCAGAATTAAGGAAGCATAGAAGCAAGAGAGCGAGTTGCAGAGAAAGGTAGAGCTGGTTCAGAAGGGTATGTTTCCTAAATTCCAATTTGATAACGATTGTGTATTGAGATTTGGCAGGAGATAGGGTGTGTCGTGTGATTCATAGTTTAGGAGATAGTTTTTATGTGAAGATCATAGTCCTCCATTTTCAGCTCATCCAGGAAGTAATAAGATGTATAGAGATCTTCGGGAGTACTACTGGTGGGATAGAATAAAAAGAGATATTGCTGATTTTACTGTGAAGTGTTTGATTTGTCAACCAGTTAAAGTATAACGACGGTTACTGAAAGGGATGCTTCAGCCTTTACCAGTACCATAGTGGAAATGGTAGAATATATCCATCATCTTCATTGTGGGTTTGCAGAAGACACCTCGAGGTAATAATGCAATCTGGGTTATTATTGATCGTTTGACTAAATATGCTCTTTTCCTTTCTATATGAGATACTTTTTCACTAGATCAACATTCCAGTTTTTATCGTAACGAGATATTAAGGTTTCATGGAGTTCTTCTCTCCATTATATCTGACCGTGATCTGAGGTTCACTTCTAACTTTTGGAAAGGCCTTAAAAAGTCATTGGGTAATGAATTAAATTTTAGTATAGCTTTTTATCCTCAATCAGATGGGCAGTCAGAAAGAACGATTCAGACATTGGAGGATATTCTACATGATTGTTCGATGTATTATCAGGGAATTTGGGACCAACATCTTTCTTTGGTTGATTTTTCTTATAATAACAGTTTTCATTCCAGTATACAGATGGCACCATTTGAGGCATTATATGGGAAGCAGTGTCGAACTCCATCTTTCTGGGATGAAGTGGGTGAAAGGAAGTTGATGGGACCAGAATTGGTAGAAGAGTTTGCAGAAAATGTTCAGCTGATACAGAGACACATGAGAACAGCTCAGAGTAGGCAGAAGAGTTATGCAGACAACAGAAGGAAGGATCTCTCTTTTGAGTTAGGTGATTATGTATTCCTCAAAGTCTCACCATGGAAAAGTGTGATGCGATTTGGTAAGAAAGGAAAGTTGAGTCCATAGTTCATTGGACCATATGAAATTTTGGAGAGAGTTGGATCAGTTGCATACCAAGTGTCTTTACCTCCGAGTTTATCTCAGGTACACAATGTTTTTCATGTTTCAATGTTAAGGAAGTACATTCCAGATCCATCTCATGTTTTGAGTCCAGAGGTAGATCAGTTGGAAGAAAACTTATCTTATGAGGAACAACCTGTCCATATTCTTGACCACATATAGCAAGTTTTGCGAAATAAGGTGATTCATCATGTAAAGGTTTTGTGGAAAAACCACATGATTGAAGAGGCAACATGGGAATCTGAAAATGCAACGAGGTATAAATACCCCCACTTATTCAATAAGTAAATAAATTGTGGGGACGCAATTTTCTAAAGGGGGGAAGGATGTAACATCTCAAGTAAGTAATGAATAATAAGAAATTATTATCTATGTATATGTATGAATTAGATAGTGTTTTATTGGATTAAAATGAGAATAAATCCAATATTAAGCATGGATTACACTAATATTTTTAAAAGATTGTTTTACCGCCTTTTGACAGGGAACCATTTTTAAATATATATTTTGACAATTTTATAAGCTCTATTTTTCAAAATAAACTTATTATTTATTATTGGGAAATTGAAATTTACCTTGGGTGAATTTTTGGTATTTTTCTGACCGTGATCATTTTATTAATGAATAGTGAGAAATACTGAATATTACATCAATACTGCTTTTTCATCTAATTTAATTATATGGATAGATTATATTTTCAATTGGTATTAAAGTGTAATTAGAATATATTGTTACCATCTAATATAATGGAGGTCATTATAATTAATTTCACTTTGGAATTGGGCATAAACATGTGCCAAACATTTCATAGATATTGTTTCAAAAAACCAGCTATCTGTTTTGACATTGAGAATAATTTTTAAATTAATTATTTCATTTTATATGTTTAGAATTTGTTAAAATTTATTCCATATTTGGAATTATAAGGTTCAAATTATCTAATTAAGACTCTTTTGTTATTGGACATTATGAATAGTAACGACAGTAATTATCTTTAATTATCATGATTAATTAGTAATCAGGTAGTTAAGGATAATAAAATAATATCAAAATAATAAAAAATGACCCCAACATGTGTCCTAATGCTACTGGTTGTGTCATGTCCGAAGATGTGATTCCTTTTGGAAAACTTAGGGACCCCATGGAATCACTTTTGTGTGAATGTGACACTTTATCTTTTTATTTTTAAAGAATGGAGAATATCTATAAAGAATGTATTACCTGAGTAAAACATTTTTAATATTGTATAAATAACTTAACTCTTGGACTATAAATAGACATTGGAAATAAAAAAATATTTCCTACATCAGGGTATATTTTTATAATATTTATACATTAAATAAATTAAATTATTTATGACATCATGATGATACAATGCTTACCTCATTAATTAACGATTTAAATAAAATGAAAAGATAATGTAAAATATAAGACTTACACTTGTCAAAGACCTATTGGATGATTAAATTTGAAACCCTTATCACCTTATCCTATTAATATATAAATGTAGGGCCTTTTAAATCCTAATCCCTTTTTAAAATAATGAAACACTTTTTAACATTCCAAGTGTGCCCCTCCTCTCCTCTTATAAAAGGCCCCCTACTCTACCTCCTTACCCACACTTCTCAATCCTTTGCCTCGGCCATGAACTACTCATTTTATCTATCCACATCCCTCTCATAATCCTAGTAGCCTTACCTTAGGGAGAAAAATCTTCCAGAACCCATTTTGGTTCAAACTAAGAAGAGTTACCCGATTTAATGGTAAAGTCTTCTCTAATGTTCTTTTTTTTCCTTCTCCAACCCCCTAAACACTTTTTATTAATTTCTTTTATAACACCACCAGTTTCTTCAATATTATAGGATTCTGTTGTAAGAAGGATTCGAGCTACACTTACACACACCTTCATCTAATGGTTATAGAGCATACTGTTTCCGTGGATGGTGAATTTCTGCCTCACGAAACGATGATTGTTCAATATTCTTCTAACACATTCAAAGGAGGCCATTAAGATGAAAATATATTTATATATGATATATAATATGTTTATGTTTTACTTAAGCTTCTGTATTTTTCATTTCTGGCATACCTTTATGGTTTCTATTATGGGTAAACGTAATATCATAATTTTAGGAAGTGCGGACTACGGCCCCCTCAATGTGATTTGATTCTTTAATGCCATATGTGGGACGTATAAAGAATGGAGTTAATGATATTATATATATGATATTATACTGGAATCATTATATACCTTTATATCATTATGATTCCATTACATAAAATATGATATAGAAACGAAAGTAGCGTTCATGCGTACGTACGACTTACCATCTCCATGAACGGTGCATTTCATTTATTAACTCTATATTTTATGTAATATTATAAATGAATATATATAGTGGATATATATGATATATATGATATCAACATCATGAATCTAACTTTGGATATAATGGATAAATGAAATACTTGTAATTATAAAGAGTTTATTTTTGACTCAAATACTAATGATCGTTAAAACGACCGTTATTATCTTAAATAATTACATAGTGTTCATGAAATGGTAATAAGTGATATAAGAAGAATAATGAACTTTAAAATGGTTCTTAAGAAAGTAGAAATTAACTCAAGTTAATTATTAAGGAGATTAATGAACGATTTAGTCAAGTCGGATACGAGGTAAGGGACTTTGTCTCAATCTCCGTTCATTGAGGCATATTTTTTTTTATACACAAATTTTTTTTATATGGTGTATAAACCCCATTGACTTTTACATCTATTCAAAAGGAATATTTTTTATATGAAGAGTTTTACTAAACGAAAAAAGGAATGGTTTTTTTGTCATACGTATGCGGCGACAATGACTTCTCTGCCGCCGTGACCATTATTTGAGTTTTGTCTTCCTCTACAAGCCATAACATATTTTTTTAAATAAAAATAAATACCATGTATTAATTTTCTTTTATTTTGGTATTGAAAATGGTTTTCATAATGTTTTTATTATATAAATTTGTTGTATTGAAATCTTGTGATTGAAATGTGGAAATGTTATATTTCATTTATGCATGTTTTATGTGATATGATTATGTTATGGTTCTTGGGAATTGTTATGAAGACGGGTTGCTCTGTGATAAACTAATGGCGTGTGAGCCCGATATAGCTCTCCAATGCATTGGGTAAATGAATGGGTTAAACATTAAGGTTTTTCTGAATAGATTTAGGGAATATACTGTGATGGGTATTCCAAACATAATCATGAGGGTTACTCCCTACGTAAGAATGTTATGAATTCCTCAAGTTACCTCTATGTCTTATGTTTTATATAAGTTATTCATAAATATTATGATTTCACGAGGTATGTTAACGTGCTTATGTTTTATGAGTAAAGTATGATTTCATTGATTCTTATGTATATATGTATTAATTTTTACTTTACGTATTTTTATATCCCCTACTTATATTTTCATGTTCATCCAATGTTTTTTGAAATGTTTTTCACAGGTCAAGGGAAAGGTACATGATGTGAAGATAGTGTCAAGGAAGTGTCAAGAATGATTCCATGTTTTATTTTAAATATTTTTCTGTTGATGGAAAAAATGAGTACTATCTTTTATGTAACAACTTTGTTTAAATGTGGAATGTAATGCATGGTTTATGATCTAATTATCTGAAAATATAAACCTGAAAATATCATCAACGTGTATTCTTGAAGTAACTCAAGAATAACTACTGTTTAAGGATGGGGCCTTATATTTCTTGTGTTTTTGGTATTTCATATTCATCTTCTGTTATATTATAATTGTCAAAACCTATAAATTGTAAATGAGTTTTTATTCATATATTTGATTTATTATAGTTTGTACCATTGTAAAAAAATATCTTGTTGGTAGTATTTCACATATTTCTAGTGTTTTTGGTATTTCTTATTCATCTTCTGTTATTGTCCAATTTTCAGAACCCGTACATAACCAATGCCTTATTGTTTTGAATTTTTATTTAGAATAATCTGTACCATTATAAAATGAATTATTGTCGGTAGTATATCATTATTTTTAATTATCTATAAAGAACTAATTTTTTTGAAATGATCGAAATCTGATATATTTGGAATACAAATAAAATCATAGTAGAAAATGGCATGTTAAAATATCATCTGATAATATTTTTTTTGGAGTGAGTAACTTAGTAGGGGGATGAATTAGGTTCCCAATAAAACATCTATTAAATTTTAATTTAAAATAAAAAAACCTTAAATAAAAACAAACTGGCCAATTAAAGAAAATTGCAGATCGATATAAGATCCTTAATTTTAAACTTATTATTAATGATTTCTTATTTGTTAGTTAAAATTATATTTAGATGTTCCTTATAATTTTTATTTCAATTTACTTATACAAATCAATATATATACACATACAATTTATTTTTAAGGTAATTATTTTGTTCATAGATTTTAAAAAAATTTTGGAAAAAAATAAAACAAAACACATTAAAACAACGAAAATGTGGAATAATAAAGGGTATTGATCCAAAGAAGAGACATAATCCCCACTAGTTTGAAATCATTTTTTCCAATAAAATAATAACAATAATCAAAGAAATTATATACGTAGAACTGGAAAATAATAAACATCTACATGTTTTTCTGGATAAAAATGTGCCCTCATAGTTATTCATTTGTTGTATGAAAAGAACATGTCACACATGGACCACTTACAAAAACCCGGTGGGAAAAAATATGTAAGGAAAGGGGATAAGAAAAAGTTTATTCTAGGTAGGTGTATGAGATAGATTGTGTTTGATAACGGAGTAACATCACACTGCTCAAAGTAAAATGAAACAAATAGAATGAATAATAAATAATATAGTTAATCTTAGTCTGAAATGTTTTAAATGTTCACAGTTTCCATATCAATGTTGGTGATGATTTTGAGCTTCGTTCAGAAAAAATGTATTAGAACCGAAGATTGTAGAAAATCTAGAAGAATTTTTAAATTGATTTCTATCATTGTATCAATCAACAACTAAAATTAATTTTTTTTCATTTTTGGGATTGATTATCACAGAACATAAATTTCAAAGCTCTTCTGAATTCACATATTTATTCAAACACTTCTCTATAAGTTTATTTAGAATAATATTCCTTGAATCGTTTTTAACAATGTAACAATATCTCACCAAATAGAGACATCCATTTCAAATATATATCAGCATTAGATCCACAATCCTTGTATTATTCTTTTATTATGTCATAAATATTTGGAAAATATATCTTCAAATAAAATATCCATTGATCCATCTACGTTAATGTCCCCTAATAGGAACTATAGAAGTGGTGACTTTTAGTCTGGACATAGCCCATCATAGAGGTAACTCATCCATTGGTAGGAGTCCTACCTATGACTCCAAAGAAAATGTATCTTTCCATTATATAAGGTATAGTAATAATAAAAATTTATTACCCTATAAAATTCTATCAAACAACATGTGAATAATTTTTACTAAAATAATCTTTCTTTGTTATCCTTAAAATAATATAGTGCTAGATAAACATAAAATAATAAGAGACAATAGATTGAAATCATTTTCCTTCAAAATAAATGTTTTTAAGAATGTTTTTATTATTCATGAATTATTTTTTTATTTTATTTTTTCCTATTATTTTAATATTACTTAACAAAAAATAAATATCTAACATTCTAATCATTTTCCAAACATTGTTTTTTATTAAAAAATGTAGTAAGAACTTTTTTCACTTACTCATCATTAATAGAACAATACCACCTTCATGTCCACTCATTTCGTTGAATATTCATTTATAAATTTAAAAAATATATTTTCAATGAATTTTTTTACTACTATTTGGAAAAAAATTAGTTTTTTAAATTTTTAAATGTGAAAAGTGTTTTTCATATGATTATTTTTATAAAATTTATTTGTATGTTATATTCATCAACAAAAATAACTATAATCATATGTATAATCTGAGATTAATATGTTTTATTGATTAAGTCTTTGTTATTTATATGGAATTATTATATCCAGTTTGACCAGTGATTGTTTTTAAATTCAAATTCCTGATTAGTTTTATATTCATTAACTTTTCATTGAAAAATCCACTTTCATCAGATCATTAAATTTCACATACACCATAAATACCAATATAATTTATCATTGATATTAATATTTCACAAACCATATATCATTGATATATGTGGTGTTTTAATTTAAATTTTATTTAATAGTCTTTGGAAATATTTAAATTATTTATTCTATATATAATTCAAATATTTATTTATATGAAATAATATTTATAACATTAATATATCATTCAACATGTGAGAATATCTTTATACATGGAGGGATATATGGGGGTCGAAATTATTGAGAACCTTGAAGCATCAATTGGTCTTTAGAGACCAATTATATGGGAAATTAAAAGGGGGTATTAACTATGGTTTTAAACACTCGTGTCACATGGTCATGATATTATAAATATTACTATCTCTAAGATAATGAAATATAAGACAAAATATTTCCTTCTTTGATAATTTATTTATTATTATCCAATATATTGAACCATTCATGTTATATATGGTTGCACATTATGTTCAATATATTGATTAACTGGAATAATTTTTTATTTATTTACACATCAATATTGATTATGTCTTTTCTTATCATGATATTAAATATATTGATTAAATGAAAGGTGGTTTCCAATTTTTACATTTCAATATTTATTATGCATTATTTTTTCATGATTTGTACCTCTGTATGAATCTTTTACTATGCATCTGAGCTCAGACTTTTAATTTTATTTAACCCATGATATGAAGATGGAATCATTGAATGAGTTCAAGGATGAAGAATTATTAAAATCACATTATTTATGTTATCATATATAACATTAGATTCCATTATGTATCTACTTTCCCAAAACTATAAAACAATTCAGTCATGTTGTATGTAATCACTTGTAACTAATGATGAAGTAGTAATGTAACCATAATCTCTAGGCTATTGGGGTTGTGGTCATTACACTCAACCTTACAAATCTCCATTATTATTTTTCAAGGTAAGAAATAAACTTTTCTCTAAATAAAATTGAACAAAAACCATTAAAAGGTTGTAATGAGTTCTTCATAAGATTATATATTCAACACAATATAACCATAATATGTATGATGATCATAAAATCATCCCTCTAGAGATCAATATCAGAGATCATTTTTTCTTCATGGTATCTTTTTGGCATGGGAATTGGAGGTCAAATTGTGATATTAATATTTCTCCCTAGTTTTTTGTCCTTTTATTATACTGAAACACATTGCTGATGTTATGTACAAGTTATTCCTTCTTTTTAAATTGACAAGATCCTTGAAATTTTTTATCGGTTTTAGATTCATAAATATATTTATGATAATTCTCAAGGAATTATCATGGTTGAATTGGATTTTTAAGTTGATCATATATTAAATAACTTATTATTTTATAGAATTGGTAGGAGAATTTATTATATTAGTGTTATATTTTTTTGGACTCCTATGGTGGGATGGTGGATAAATAATAACATGGGTCATAGATGTATGATCAATATCATCATTTCCACAATGATTTAGTTTTTGAAATGAAATTTATTCCTATGGATTCATTTATTAGATATATATGTTTTTATAACCTAAAGGGAGTCATGATCAAATTATAGTGATATCCCAGAGTGAAATATCATAGGATGGTTATTTTTCTTCCCCATTCAGTATTCATTACAATTTGTTTTGATTCACACAGATGTGAATCATTTTCATGGTGTTTATTGTAAGGTTTGTGTTTTTTTAAACACCTCATTTTTTAATGTATTTGAAGTGGTCAATAAAGATTTTATGGTGGGTTAATGGTAGATATATGAGTTTCAGATCACTAAGGAATGAAACTCACATGATAAACAAATAGTGGAGGCCTTTTTGGAGAAATGATTATAGGAGTTAGTTGTTTTGATTCTTCAGGAACCTAAGGAATGAAGAACCCATATTATATTGTTTAATAGAGAATTTCACCTTGTATCATGATGATAGTTATAACTCATGAATTTAAGGGAATGGTGTTAAAAAGAGTTTAATGTTACATCTATATATGGATTAAATTGTCTCACTTATCCTATCTTTTCCAATTTTTTGTTGACCCATTTTTAGAACACAATTACAGTATAGTGGTGATCCCATGGGAAAGGTGTTTGTGAGAACTCACTATGTGAAATATGGAAGGGTGAAATTGATATTTTTAGGGACCAGAGTGGTGTTGTATCTAGTTGTGGTCATGTTTTGTAGGTATTTTGAATATGGTGTGTGTGATTCATCTATGTCATGGAATATACTATGGTATACTTGATATAATACAAGAAATTCCTCCACATCTTATATGATTTTCCTGTGAATACACGATCAGGGTTTATATAACTGTTTTGGGTACAAATAAGTTTGGGGGTTGGTCATGCTTGGTTCTAATTGGGTGAAAAAACCAGAATGAAGAGGAACATATGTTAATTTTTTTTAAATATGGTTTTTATGGAGAAATTTTTTTATAAATTAAGTTACATTTTTAAAAGTGTAAGTAGATTATTTAGAAATGGATATATCGAAAAAAAATGTGCAATACATTAGTTATTTTAGACCATTATAAGTTATATTTTTTTCACTTATAAAAGATCATTACACATCATACCCATTGAAAATATATCCATTTAACAATGACAGTTATTATAGTTTTATTAACTGTATTGATAATGTCAAATTGGCATAGATAGAATGAGTGATGGCCTCAACCATTAGGATCAGACCCATTGAAACCCATTTATCAAAGAATTAGTGGAGTAAAAAATAACTATTATTTTCCAGTGACCAATACCATTTCATGAATAATCAAATAAAGCATGATCAACACCATTTATGTTTTATTTTTAGGATCACTGAGATCACATCCCAAACGATGTTGGTCCAACCACTATATGGAAAACTCAAAATCACAAATCATACACATTTTGAATATAATGGTCTAATTATGGAATATATATTAAGGCAGTAATAGTTTTAATTTTAATAATTTTATTTATAAAATAATTATGAATTTATTTATATTTTGTTACATTTAATTATTAATCAATAACTTTGACACAAATTTAAAATTCATATGATGAAAAAAATTGTATTTTCTGGAGATATAAAGATTAAATCAATAGACTATTTTTAATTAATTATATTATTCTTAAAATCTATTTTATTTTAAATTAATATTATTATTAAATATTATTTATAAAATATAAATGATAGTTTAACTTTTGGTAGACATATGTAAATCTTATAACATTAATATTACTGTAAAAAAACAAGTATTTTGAAATAAAAAGTGTTTTTCATTTAAAATTACATATAACCGTATTTAGATAATAATTTTGATAAAAGAAATATTATTTTTCAATTCTCCACATCTAAATTATCTAATGGTGAATTTTCCATAATTTTCATAGATAATCAAATTGTTCTAAATAAATTAAATTTGGTGTAATTATAAGTTATTTATTATCACATCATTAATAAGAAAAAGTGATTTATTGAATAATATAATGATTATCCATGGGAAAAATTATGATTCCCCATTAAAATAATCTGTTTTATGTAATTTTATTAATTTTATTAACACAGAATGAATCCTCCAAAACCAATATAATATAGTTAGGTTTCATAATCTATTCATTATAATAATGTCTTTATTCCACATAACCATGGGAATTATACTAATAATTTATATTTGTATCTTGATTAAATAATTAATACCACTCATATTCTTGATAACCCATTTGAATGAAATTTGATATTTTGTTTGGTTTTGACAAATTTATCATATAAATTTGCAAACCTATGTTTGTAAATCAATATAGATATCTCCTAAATTTTTTTACATATACCCACCATCCCCACCATTCCTAATACCATAAACACCTATTCCCATGAATTCACTCTACCATTTTCTCCCTAAATCCTTCCCAATTATCCCCCATGCACTCAAATATCTTCTATAGTAATTTTATATGTGACATCATAATGTGAGGGTTCATATCCTTCCCACATTTATTCATTCAACATAATTATATTATGACTTTAATTTCCAATTCTTAATGTTCAGACATATATTTGCATAATCATAATATTGTAATTTTGATTTAAATGTGTCAAGAGAACCCCCAAACCCACATTTAGACCGTACATTAACCATTATGTACCCTAGTTATATATAGTCAAATTTATACTGTGATTTTCCAAGATAAACACTTGTGTAGTGAATAACCACCCTAATTTCCATTCAAAGAAACATGCATAGATATTTATTTCATTAATTTATTGCGGAGTTTCTTGAATATAAGCCATACTCCTTAGTCATTGGTTTATTATTGAATAAATATATCCTTATATTTTATAATTTATGTGAATAATGATGAATGTACCTGATATTCATGTGAAAGGAGGACCCATAAATATGTATCTCTCTAATTCATTGGGTAATGATTTTAATTCGTGTGATTTCATATATGGTTCGTAATGGATAATTCTAATTATACGATGTTATTATGTCATGGTAGTTATCTTTGAATTATGTTAATGATTTTATGTTTACTACTGTTATAACATTACGAGGATTTATTTATGCTATATTATTATATCATGCCTTATTTTTTATGATTATGATTCTCGCCCCTTTTATGATACATTTATTGGCCTCTTATGTCAAATTTAGAACATTAACTTTATCCATTCTTAGTTTATTACCTTTTTGGGCTTCATTTCTCACCACTTTATTATTTAAGTCTTTATGTTATCTCATAGTGATGCAGAAATTCATAGAAATTTCATGACAAGTTATGGAGTTGTAATTTATATATGTGTATTTCAACTGCATGTTGCTAAAATATATTCCAAATTAATCAATGAAACTAGGTCTCATGATCTTGTACATTATATTGTGTATAATATCATGTAATACATCATGATATAAATTATATTAACGAGATGAGTTTTAATAGTTGGTATCATAGGAATGACTATTTATTTTTTGGGATTTGGATTTTAAAATAGTAGTGAAGTCCATGGATATAATATTTAACATATAGAGAAAACCAGAACTTTTTGTAGTATAGAGAATATAGTTTCCCTTAAAATTAATCATTTTCTATATAATATATATGGATGTGGTTATATAAATGTTGTACATTAGGGTAATAACCTCAAAAAGGGATCAATAAGATGGACATGATCGTTGCCTACTGTATTACAATTATCAATGTGGCACACCTGGTATAACATTCTTAGGGGATATGATTTGGTAAATACACAAGGTCATTTTCAAAAATAAACATGGAAAATTTTTTATTAATAATTTATATTTGGAAATATATCATGGATAACATATATTGAAATATATAAATTTACATGTTATGAAATCAATTTCATATAATAGTTATCACATCAATGTTTATATATTTAATTTTGGATTCTTAATATTTTTAAAAATAATTTTCTCAATGAACATGTTGATTGAACTAAATAAATAGAAACAAAAAAATAGTGAAATGTGGGCTTATCATCAATTCATGTACTTCCAATTTCATATGTGAATTTTATTTGACACATTAATTCATGCAATGGATCTTTAGTAGAACTATTAAATTGCCAGCTCAAAATATGGATTATGAGATATTGGTGAAGTCAAAATATGGCTCAATTGTTGAATCACATTCATATAAGTCATCCAATATCAAAAAATATGGACTGAACATCTTATTATAACTTTTGATACGCCCATTATCAGAATTTGATGCTATTTTGGTATTTTAAAGGATTTACTTAAATACATCCAATAGAACATGCTAAGATAATGATATCACCCTTATATCATGAGTCATTTTAAATTTCTATACAAGTTCATATAGGAATACGAATAACCTTTTTAATCATCATCTCAAACGTGGATATTTTTTCCATGGCACCAATCACATCTTTCTAAAATGACGGATACTATGGAAAAGAGAACCCTTGATGACATTTCCATTGTAAGGGAATATTATTCAGAATTAATGGCCTTGTATTCCTCCTAATATATATGATATTATATCAATAAAACATATACATTGAGAAATTAACATTTCTAGTGAATGATATAACTAGAAAACATATATTTTGGGTCATTAAAAACGGAGGTACTTGATGGATGTCCCAAACAAGATTTTTTATTAAGATCCATAGTTTCCATTGATTATATTAATACAATCTTGGTTTTATGATTTAATTATCAGTATTTTCATGGCTACTAACCAATATAACTAAGACTACGGTCATGTTTTTCTATTATAATGTCTAAAAAGAAATATTTAAAAAGTTCATGAAGATGATTTTTACTATAATTATTCTCACATTACCTACCAACATAGAGGGATTTGTGATATAAATTGATGAATATAAAACGGTAATAGGTTTTATATACATTCAATCTGAATAAAGTGTTTGATTAATTATACTTTAAATAAATGATCCCTCGGAAAAAATTCTCAACACATGATATATAATTATAAATAGTAATCTTCATATTGATAATTTAGAATCATTATATATGAAGTGATAATAATGACATATACACAAATCAGAAAATAAATTATTATATATTTAAAAAAAATATTAATAGGAGATAGTGAAAATTCTTATAGCTAATCATGTATTATGATAAGTTAATCCATTACAATACAAGGAAAGTGATCAAAATTACAGATAAATGATGTAGAAAGTTTTTTAAATCATTACATAATTATGATTGAAAGGAATAAAATCATCTTGGACAAGAAAAGGATAATAATAGGAATAATATAATGATATTAATCCTATAATTATAAAATGACTTTTCAACACATCCATATTGAGAAGATAAAGGATGAATAGTTGGATGATGTGGTGATACAGAAAAGGTAGTGAATATTTCGGTGTTCAACATTATTAAAGATTGGGCCATATGGTTTTGAAGCTGGATAAATGTCACATAAAATCAAAAACTGAATATGTAACTTTTTTATGTGGTGAATATCCCATCGTTCTCTATTCATCCTTGTATCAATAAAAATTCATAATGATTCGAAAAACACACATTTGGGATAAAATTAATTTGGAGATTTTTAATATTTGTTTTATGTTTACTGTTATTCTAAAAATTTAATGATGGGTTAAAATGCCTCAGGGTTTGATTAAAAAATTTCTAATACTAGTATGGAAATTGAACAAATAATCATGAAATTTGTGGTAGGACATTCTCAACCACCTAAAAAAATAACACCCTCTGGGTGGTAGTTGATGAGCATACATAGTTAGTTAATTTTATTTCTATAAAGAGGATTTATACCTTGAAAACTAGAAAATATATATATAATGGATGCCATATGACTATGTGGAGTTCCAATGTATATTATATCTAATACTGATTTGAGGTTTTACCATGAAGTTCTGTAGAAGCCTTGAGAAATTATTGTGTACATAACTGAGTATCAAAAATTCAAATCACCCTTAGTTGGGTGGTTAGTCATAATGATCCCTTCATACTCTATATGATATAATAATATCATGATCAACATATTTAAAATGATATTTGGAATGACACATTTCCCAAGTTGAGTTCTCATATAAAAAAGGGTTCTATATTTTTATTAAAATGGACCCTTATGAAATTGGATATGTGAATATGTGTCAGGCTCCAATAAATTAGGAAATATTTAGATAGAGATATATAATGGGACATGATCATATCCATAGGTTGATATATATGGATCAAAACATTCTGAATAAAAATAAATCCTTGATAATTTGAGAAAATTCTATGAATAAAATCATCGATGAGACTTAGTGATTGAGGACAGATATAAAGTGTTTCTCAATATATAATTATGTTAGAGAGTCCTATGTTTTAGTTGAAAGGGTAAAAATAGTCATATATACATTGGAAATAATTAAATATTCAATTGAATCATAGTAATGGCCTATTGACCAGAACCCCCAGTTAATTTATCAATTATAGATGATGTGTTTCATGTATCCTTATTATTGAACAATATAAATGAATACAAATATGTAATATATAAAGATGCATTACCTTTGTATAATGATTTTCCATATGTGGAGCATTTGTGAAGATCTTAGACCATATATAATAGTTCTATGAAAACAAAAAACCATTTTAGTAACAATGTTCATGTAGAACCACATGTTTGGTCAAGAGACATGCGAATCAGAAGAGGCAATGAAATTGATGTTCCCTTATCTATTTTAGTGTAATATTAAAAAACATATAAGTGATGAATTTTTGTAAGGGGATATTGTAATGAAAAAACATTTCTAAATAAAATTCCATTTTTAAATCAATTTAATGCCTTATTGAGAAATGAAATTATAGAAAACACATGAACAAATTAGATTATTATGGACCATTATATGTTGTATCTGATTCGATTTAAAAAATTGTTACACATCATAACTATTTATAATATAGATTTTGTATAGTGCCCACTCAAAAATGTGTGTTAATGGTTATGATAATGCCGAGTTGACACAAATAGAATGTGTAATGACCTCGACCAGTGGTAGAATACCATATGAATCCAATAAATTGGAGATTCTGAGGGAGATAGCATCATTGTGATTTTGTCTTGACCTAGAAAAAACTGATATTGATTAATAAATTTTTATTGAATCTATTTGAAATAGATTTCTATGACTTTTAAGATCACATATCAAACCATCATTTTCGAACCTCCCCAATAAAATCTTAACATTACACACTTTACACATATAGAATACACATGTGTAATTAGTGGTTATGTATCTCAACCATAACAATATGAATTTTCATATTCCAATTTATAATAAATAGTTATTTTTATTCTTATTTTATTATCTTAAATTATTAAAAAAATTTATAAAAATTATATTTTGATATGATGAAATAGAAATTATATTTTTTGGAAAATATATATTTTTAATCCGGACACTCATTTATTGAATTCAATATTTTTTAATATTTTTTTAATTTAGTAAAATATTATCAATATGTTATATTTATTAAATATAAATTAATATATTAATTTATGAATCCAAATGTAATTTTTATAAGGTTAGGGAAACTATTATGGTAAAAAACAAATTAATGGGTATTTTCATTTAAAATTATAATTTATCATATTTAAATAATTATATTGGAAAAATAATTATTTTTTTAATCAGTACTTCCAAATTATTAAACTGTAAAATTTTAATGATTTTATAAGATGAAAAATTTTTGGTAAAAATTATATATTAAATAACTATATTGAACACGTTATGAGATCATTAATGATGAAAAGGATTGTCATGAACATAATAAATAGTAGCTGTGAACTGATTTATATCTCACCATTAATATAATTTTTTTGGAGGTTTTTTTGATTTATTTTATAAACTAATAATTAATATTACAATACCTATATTATATTTTATGAGTATATATCTATTCATTATAAGAACGTATTGCTTCCACATCACCTATTGAATTACATAAATTAATTCAAGTATTAAAATATAATTAAATAAAAAACAATATTATTTGGAATAAAAAATTGGTAAAATATATGGTATGGTTTATGGTTTTAATTACATTGTCATATAGATTCCAAAAAATATGCCTTGAAATTTTTAAATAAATATCATTTCCCTTTATTTATAAACCCACATATCCTCCCCTTTATCATCACTCCAAACCCATTGAGAAAAATTTTAATTTTACATTACCTCCTTATAACCCACCCAAAGAACCCTAATCTATCAAGAATATCCTCCAAATCATTTAAAAGAACCCTCCCTAGGAAATGGATCCTCTCCTTCCCCAATTTATTTATTAGCCTTATTTATATAATTCCCTTAATTTAAATTTTTATATATTTTGATATGATTTCAAATATACACAATTTTTACTTGTAGGGACCCGTCCCTTGAAGTCCCAAAGGTGGTATCCACTATCAATTACATTGGAATGATTAAGAAGAATGAGGACCCAAAAAACAAAATAGATATCTATTCTTGGTAACCCAAATACATATAAGAGACTTTAATTAAAAAACAATACATTATTACAACATAATTTATTACATATCCTAAATAAATATTTATATAAGAAAAAAAGAATATGGCATGGTACGAAACAGAAACCCATGCCATTTAGTCAAGAAATTAATAATGAAATGTACCTATTGATATGATAAGAAAGATCTTATAGAATAAAAAGAACTAAAAAAATAGTGAAATGCATAATTATTTGATTTCTTGTATCTAATGTACATACTATCATTACCATAATGTCCTTTCAGAATATTCTTAAAAAATATTATGTAGAAACCAATCTATGTTAACTTCCAAATTACTCATTTTATTAGACAACTGATTCATCTAGGGGTTATTTATAATCAGGCCCCACTCTTTTCGTACTAGTTCAAAACATTCAACATCTATCAATTTTTTTTCTAATTTTGTTTTGACTGAAAATTAAATTTTTATTTCCAATCACTTTTAGGAAATGTGAGAAACCACACATCCCTTAACACAAACCAGATCATGTCTTCAATCATTGATAAATGTTGTATGAAGGATAACCAAAAACCAACCCACTCCCCACGAGACTACATATCATAATACCTATAATCATCTCTGTATCCTGCAAAAGTATCCATGCACTTGGCATGGATGTTTGATCAAACTGTCTTTTATGAAGGCAAGAATCATACCTTTTCCACGCTTAAGGGAAGATCTGGTACAAATCGGTCATGGAAGGTAAGAGTAGTCTTTCTATGTTTGTCTTCTTGGTGTAGCCGATATAGGTTCTTCGCACTCAATCATCCTACCAGTCCCATTCTGAACAATGTCACTGAATGATAGTATGATGGACTAGCCAAATTTTCATTATTTCCCCTAGAAGCATTTCCCCCTTTCGTCTTCCGTGTATTATCCTTGCAACCCGAATCATTCCCCCTCCATGAAACCGATGCGTTAATATCAGTCAAGGAAAGACACCCAACAACTATAACATCATCTTCTCCGGTCATAGAGGTTTCCTCGTGACCCAACCTAACTGTAATGTTCCCTCTCACAAAGGTCCCCTTAACATCACCATCGATCAAATTATCAGAATCGAAACCTTCTTAAAAAATTCCTTCTGAAAGGCCGTTAAATTTGTTGGTAACCTTGAAGAAGGGCCAGGCTAAGGGGTCTAATCCTTTAGAACCCCCGTTACTCTTTGGACTGGCCACACCTGAAGTAGTTCCCTTAATCCCCACCCTCTGTTCCTTCCCCAAATCCTGCCTATCCATGTGGTTCTCTGAGCAATCCACTTTACAATAGGAGCCAGAATCCATCCAACCCCATGGATCTATCAAATTATTGATCAAATAATGTTCCTTTTTAACACTATATAATGAGTATAATATATAGATTTATCAATATTTCCACAAAGTTTCAAATAAAATTCAATCTAAACACCGTATGAAAAATTGTATATGGTTAAGGAAATGATCATATGAGTAAAAATTTATAGGAATAATTAAGGTATATTAAACATCAAATAATCATTAAAAATAGAATATTTCAAAAGGACTATATGAAATCAGAACATTAATTTAAATATTATCCTTAGATAAATAAATAATAAGACTTCTAGAGAAATATTAATGAATTTATCATAATAAAATACCCCATGTAGATTAAAATAAACGGTTATTGTATTTGATGCATTGAAAAATTATAACTAGATATTTTAATAAATTATTAAATAAAATATGCTTTATTTTATTAAAATCCAATTTTAAAAATATTTTAGTTGTAAATTATGTTTGAAAAATTTTTCTTCATGAAATAAATATTAAACATGCAAAGGAAGAATAAATTAAATAATGGAATAAAAATCTGTTCAAATAGTATGAGATAGAAAAAACATTCATTTTTTGCATTTAATGTTTAGAATGATTCCTTGTTAGGAAATAGTCAAAACGGTTCCCTTAAAAAATTTGGTAAAATAAAAAAATGGTTAAAAAGTATTAGAAAAATAATTGAAAATATGTTTTAAATACATTTATATAAAACAAGTTCTTTATACGAAAACATGTTCTTCTACTAAATAGTTAAATACCTTCTGTTCTTTTGAAAACATATTTAGAAAATTTTGAGTACCAACGAGTGAAAAAATCATAAAAATACATAAAAAATTTATTGAATAAACAGTGGATATTAAACAAATTTATTGGAATATGGTTATTTAGATTCCTCAAATAAAAATACCATAGAATTATTATTTGTAATATTTTTTAGGAAAACACACTTTAAACATTCCAAAGTGTCCCATACCATCTTACAATATTTTAAAAAATAAACCACATGATGGAATAAAATTATATTACTGATATAATTTCACGACCATAAGTTTACTAATTATATATCCTACAGAGATGAATTATATACCCCATATAAAATAAAAAACATGCATTCTAATAAATATGTCAGAGTGGAATGTAAATTGTGATTAAACCCCTTACCATTTGTTTCATTTAAGATGAAAACCCATTGATAACATGTATAATAAACATATTTTAATTTTATACCTTCATGAGAAGTGTATTCATGTGTATCATTACGTTTATATCACTTAATACTATATTTGTAATAAACTACCTAAAAATTATTTTTACATCATTTTTTTATGAAAAAATAATCCGTTATTTGTCAAAAACAACATTGGTGGGTCAACTATGGTCCAAGGGTTCATTGTATACCAAAAAAAATAATAATAACTATAGAATTATTATGAAATTTATACATAATTAATAATTTACAATCAATTATAAAAAATTTATATAAAAATGAACCAATGTTATAATCATGGAGACTTAGGCGTACTTGTGAATGAGTAACGTTCAATTTATCAATGATAGTATATAAAAAAGTAAAGTAACATAAGTAATTACATAGTGATAATAATATCATAAATAATATATAATTTAATAATATTTACTTATAAATGGAATTATTTTAATGAAAAGTGAATCACTTGGTTTTGAGGATGTGGTAGTCCACACATCCACGAATGTCATTATGTATTTTTAATTGTGTGAATGGTAAATAAATAAAATGACATATATTATTTTCCAAAAAATATAATTATTTCATTAATATGATATTTATTTTGTGTATGTTGTATATATTTAATTAAAATCATCTTTTATACATTACATGTGTATTTTCAATGAACCACATTGCCTTGATGGGTGGTAGTCCACACATTCACTAACATTGTAATCATATTCCATAAAAATGAAATTTATAAAGATATATGTTGTACAATTATTGAATAAACATAAAGACATAATAAATATGATATATAAAATATATAAATTTTTTTCCATCATAATGGCCACCATGAGAGGTTTTTTGAAAAAATGAACAATCATTGTGTCATGAGGCTATAGTCTGCCATACGCGTAAACAATATGTTTGTTACCCCTTTGATAGATATGTGTGAGAGTGTGAGTTAAAACCTAATAATAAAAAAATCTGAATGTATCTTAGATATATTAGTTCTTATGTAATCATGGAATAAGAATATTTTAATAATTGGATAATTAAATAAAATTGAAAATAAATAAGAAACAATTCAATTCTTAATGAGGTAACTCAATTTTTTTTGCACCAAAACATATAACTAGATTGCTTCATTGAAAAATGGGGGATTATATGAAGAATTTTGGGACGATTTGTAGTTAACTAGAAATATTTTAGATGATACTATGTTGCTTTATAGGTGTGGGTATGTGAGAGAATAAGAGGAATTTTAAAATGGGGGAAGAGTGGCACTCTTGTAATATTTTAATAGCACGGATGTCCCCCCACATTTGTTTTATTAAAAGAAGAAAAATAATGGTAAAATGTCAATAAAAGTGTGTAAAAGGTATTAATATGATCTATAAATATATGTTTCAAATGTTTATAAGTTGTTACCATCATTAAGATTATGGTTTAGTCCATTATGAAGATTATATTAACCTTAATAAACGTAATTTATTTTAATTACATCCAATAATAATTTTCATCAAAACTATGTTACGCATATTAAAAAATATATATTATTCTGATATAAAATATGGAATATATTTTTCAAAATACCAATAACATGAGAAAATGTAATTAAATTAAAATTAATCCCATAGACCGTATAACAATGTGGGTAATTAAATAAAAATATCCAGAAGTATGCTTTGATTGTATAGTGAATTTTAAAGTGAAATTGAATAAAATTATAGAAACTGTATTAGTTGATAAAAATATTATCTAATTATTCATTATAAATATTTAAAATGGAAATTATTCTTTTTTAAATAAATTATATGAAAAATAAATTATCATTTTAATTTCATTATTTTCCATTATTCATTAAAAATGAATCTTCATAGAAAAATACCAAAACATTACCATAATCTAATTATTATGTTTCGATTTCAAATATTTTTTTTAAATGATAAATTTAATGTACTTTAAATTTATTTTAAAAAAAGGGTTCACCATTAAAAGGAGTCAAAAGTGCATTATTATAAATATTTATTTTAATATAGAATTTTGTGTTTATTATAACAACATGTCTATCGAATATAATATATAATTATAAAAAATGTAACTGAATATATGAAAAATATATTTAATTATTAAAATTCACTAACTATAAATAATTTAATTTATTAATACAACATTATTTTGTGAGAAAAATAATAATTATATTTCATTTATATTCAATTGTTTGGTATTTTAATTTCTAATTAATTTGTAACCTTTTAATAAATTTTATATTTTTAAAAACATGAATTTTTATTATTTAATTAATACATTTCAAAATGGATAATTTATATATTATTTTATTAAATATTAATATTTTAGAAATATAATATTTTTTTGTTAAATATGTTTGGTGTGTACAGAAATCCATTGAACAAACTCTTCGTTGCGTAGGTAATATTGACTAAAAATTAAATTTTTATTAATAAAATCACTTTTAAGGAAAAGTGAGAACCCGGTCCCAATCAATCTGTAGGTGATTCCTTATAAGTGGAGGCAAAGACATAAAATATTAGCCTCAACCTATTGGTACATTCTTCTCTAGGACATTTCCAGTTCATAATCCATACCTTATCTTTAGGATCTTCCCCGATAACAACATCAAAATGAGCCACCATTTTTTCTCATGTTCGAATATAATTTTTTTCTGAATTTTCCATCATTGAAGCCACTAATCATGATCATATCACGTTTCCTTACACAATTTGTGTTGCGATCTATATATGCTATAATATACAAGGTACCTATATTATAATTTCGGGGTGTAACATTCACTCTACAATAGTTAAATTGCTACAAATATATTTATACATGATCATGTTAATATATTGTTTGGTATTGCATATGTTTTAAATCCCAAATAGTTATAAGGGTTCGTAAAAATTTCACAATGAAATGGAGAATGGGAAGTAAAAAGGTGAGATAGACTAACATTGAACTTGGTCTCTATATATGCAGACTTATATGAAATGTAGAGATTTGTATAGGGAGTAAAATAGTAAATATTTATATGTAATATTTATCATATTAATAAAAAACATGAGAATGATCAATGTAATCTTGAGGGCGTCAAAGCCATAAATCTAAATTTTTTTAGTAAACCATTAATCCTACAAAGTTAAGGTACTAAGGACACATATATTTAATTGTTCAATTTCATATCATTGTGTAACTATAGTACTATGTTTGAATAAAAAGAAAATATAATTTCAAGATACAGTTCAACTTCATAAAAACAATTACCTCTTTTTTGTGCATTAATAAATTCATATTTTACTCCCACCTCATGAAATGGGTATCAAAAAATTATCTTTTATCACAGAATCAGAAAAAAAATTTAACAGATTGAAATACCCATAAATGAGTGACAAGTCTAACTATTTTTATATAAAATTTATTTTATGTTTATATGGTTAACAAATGAATATGTAAACTAATAATGAAAAAGTAGCGGTCCATTATTGATATTTATTTATCAAATTTATTAAATAATAACACATTAAACTGGACATTGCGTAGGATAGTGGTAGGTGAAAACCACTTATCATCCTTTTTTCGTGGGTTAAATTCTCACATACATTCAATAAATGATATGTTGTAACCTTTTATACCAGTTTCCTTAAATAAAACCATCTCAATATGACATAAAAAATAAATCTGATGGACATCATGGAAATTTAATCACTAAATTGACTCTTATCTATGGTTTTCAGTTCCACAATTTATTATAATGTATCATATTCTTATTTTACTATTAGTATAATTTCATTACTAATAATATTAACCCTAAATGATATGAATACCATTAAAATTATATTTATAGAAATTTAATCCCATTATTATTGATATAAGAATTTCGACTAAGATACATGCTTCAAAAATCAAGAATATACATTATAAGATTAGTTATTCTGAAATCCAAAATACCAGTTGTAAAATAATTCTACAATGTAATTTTTGAATCCCAAAATACATAATAATGATTGTTCCTTATTAAGTCTAATGTTTAAACCCAGTATCTTTTATAGAAATTCAAAATCATGACTCCTAATCTTCAATATAAAACACCTTATTTTTTACCTTGATAATTAATTTTTTTATCCATTCACATTATTCATAATTGTTTCTAAATAAAATAAGGATTATATTTATAATATCACCCCGGAGTTTCAATTTATGTTATTATTTAGCCTTATTGTTTTTTACTATCTTTCCCCGAGTTATTCTTGGTGAAACTTGTCAATGTTGGAACTCCTGGAATCATCAATGCCAGAACAACATCAACATTTTGTACCCATAAAGGGATATATTTTTGGGAGTAACCACATAATATATACTTTAACAAAATTATAAGGTGTTCTTCATTACATATCAATAAATTCGACATCAGTGTTACATTCTCTAATCGATTTATTCTTAAATATAGTTTCCATGGTTTCTACTAAACCATCTCTAATACAAATTATAGTGAACCATCCCGAGAAGGTTCTGATCATATGTATGATATCGAGGAAATTATAATTAATACATGTAATCAATACCTGATAGACCGAAGAGTTTAGTATTTTCCTAAACTAGATACAAATGATATCATTTATTACAAAATAATTATATAATTAAAACATAATGTTTTCCTTCCCCTAAATAAATAAATAACATATAGGATAACTCTAATCCATATAGTAAATCCTTAAATATCATTCATATTATACTTTTTGGATTCCAGTGGAATGAAACTTAATTAAGTGTGCTCAAATTATCATTAAGGGTAAATAAAGTAGAATTAATAATTAATCAAAAAGAATAAAATAAATTGGAAATGTGACTAACTGATAACACATTCAATTATAATAATTAGATAAAGGAAAATAAATATTTAATGGTACAAAATTTTAACCCATGACATTTAATCAATGTACCCAACCAAAAATATATACATTTATTACTTAAAACATTCCCTCATTAAATAATAACATCAAAAACAAAAAAATAAAACGTGATTAATTATTGGATAACATGTTTCCTAGGTACATGGTATAAATAATATCAAGAAGTTCACAATAGTTTTTACAAAATATTAGATAAGCCTCATATAAGGTTGCTAGAAAAATGAATCATCCAATGATCCCATAGATTCTTTGAATGGATATCTATTGTCAGGCCCCACCCTTTTTATACTATTCCAAAACATTCATCATCAACCAAATAATTTATTTAACATTGTACCTTATCAAATACCTGTATAGAATACAAAATACATATTTATCAATATTTAACCAAATATTAAAATAATATTTAATGTAAACACCATCTACCAAAAGGTATATAGTTTAGACAATGATCTCATCCATGAAAAATTATACTATTGATTTGGGGAAAATAAACGTCCAATGATCATATGAAATTAAATATTTCAAGGGGACTAAATGTATTCAAGTATGTTAATGTGAATATTATCCATGGATAAGTGAATCCTAAAATATAGAGTGTAGGATTAATGATGATATTAATATAACATACACCAAGAGGAGTAAAATAAAGGGTTGTTGACATTGATTAATGAAAACATTATAAATAGATTATTTGAAATCATTCATAAGGAAAATATAAATATATTATAAAACACATTTCAAAATCCATTTTAATTGAAAATTTCTTTTGAAAATATTTTCATTAATAACTATCTTTTTAAACATGAAACAAAAAATTTAATGAAATGACAGAGGGTAAATATGGTCATGTAAAATGAGGTAAAAACATTTCTTTTCCATGGTTAAAGGTGTGAAAGATTACTTGTTCTAAAAGTGAAAAATTAATTCCATTGAAAATAAAATTAAAAGAAAAAAGGTTGAAATAAACAATATAAAATCATCTTAATATCAATGTTTGAAACAATTTTTATAAAACATGGTTCTTAGATGAAATGGGTTCTCTAACAAAAGAGAGGAATAAAATTGGATTTTCATAGAATCATTTTGAAAAAAATCTATGTACTAAATAGTGGAACAGTATTACCAATACATGAAATTGTTCATTAATACTAATAAAAATTAATTGTTTTTATTAAAAAAACGTTCATTTTATTTCTTCAAACTGAATTAACAATGAAATATTATTATAATAAGTTTTGTGTAATATAATATTTAAACAATCTAAAGATTCTGATACAACATTCAAACATTTCATATCCTAATCCATATGAATGAATCAAATTAAATGAATTTTATAATATCAATACAGTATGTAAATTCATATCATGTAAAACATAAATATAAACACCTTATAAAAGAAACAAATCTAATAATAACAAATCAGTCCTAGTGGAATGTCATTTGAGATGAAATCCATTTCCATATAATTCCATTCCGGTTAATGTCCTTTGGAATCCTGTGTAATAAAATTTTGACAATTTCATACTTTATTATGAAAATTTTTCATGTTTATTAGTACATTATCTCACTTATTACTATGTTGTATACAACTAATTATACAATTATTTTTAGATTACAACCTTTTCCAAAATTGATTTATATGTAACAAAAATTGGTGGGATACTATGGTCATGGTGGTATTTATATTCCATATACTGAATAATTAAAAATACATAATTATCATAATTACAAATAATTCATAATTTTTAAAAAAATCATTAAATATTTTTAAAAAAAATTTAACATTATAAAAATAATAGATATGATAGGCCGTATATATGCATGAGTAATATTCACATTTATCAATGATCATTTAGGAAAGAAGGTAACTAAATTCAATCATTCCAGAATGATAATTATATCAAAAATAACTTATTATTTATTCATATATACTTATATATAATATTATTGTGATGGAAAATTAATTACAACATGTTGATGTGGTGGTAATCCACGCGTCCATGAATGAATTTATCACTTTTTAGTGTGTGAAAGGGTAATAAAGAAAATGATATATATTTTAGTTTTAGAAATATAATTATATCATAAATATAATATATTTTTTTAGTTACAAATATGACTAATAAAAATTATTCTTTAATTATTCCATGCATAGTATCAACGAATCACATCTCATTGAGGGGAGGAAGTCTTCACGTACCCAAACAATGACATGTTTTTTAAAAGAAATGACATGTATAATGAAATGTGTTATAAAATAATTATATAAAAATAATGGAATAATAAATATGATATATAAATTATACATGAATATTGTGCATTATAATGTCCACTATGAGAGGTAATGAAGGAAAATTGAACAATCACCATTTCGTGAGGATGTAGTCCACTATACATGTAAAGAGTATGTTCATTACCCATTAGATAGATGTGTGTGTATTAATTGGTCCAAACATTATCATAAAACAGTAACTGTACTTATTGGATATATTAGTTTCTATAAAAACATGGATTATCAAGTGTTGAGGTCGTGGAGAATGGAAATAAAATTTCGGAGCATTAATAAAAACATTACCTCTTAATCTGGTAACTCCTTTTGGTTTTCAGCAAAAGACATCCCTGAATTTCTTTATTCTAGAAGGAAGTATTAAATTATGAATGTTATAATGAATTGGAGTTAATTGGGAAGAGTTGGATGATACAAAATTCCATGATAGTTGTGAGGAATTGGGAGGAAATGATGCCTTTTGTAACAAAGGTAGAGTGGATCTCTTGGAATACTTTAAAAGAAAGGCACTACACGCACGTTTCATTATTTAAAGTTGATAAATAATATTCTAACTATTAAAAAATGATTGATATGTTTGAAATATGGTCATCCGGTAGGATTTTCGAAAATTTTATAAGTCTTTCTGGGTATTAAGGTATTGTGCATGACTGTAGGAGTGTGGGTACTGTAGCAGTACAATTCACAGAATGGGTCATGGGATAGAAAAATGTGCCTATGGGAAAAGTAATGGGCTAAATGGCCACTAGTACAGTGTTCATTGTAATGGTTCTCCATCTACACAGTTAAAGAGTCATTTTCCATTCGTTACTAATAAATGAGGCTTCAACTCCAACATTTAAAAAAAATTAGATGAAAATGTAGTTTTGAATTGAATTTGATTATTTTTCAATATTAATTAAAAAATTAATCTTCAATGATAAATACCAAAAAAATACCCTAAAATATTTTTTATATAAATTTTAGTTATATTGTTTATATTCAGAAAATAAATTTATAAAAGATTCAAAAATTGGATTTAAAATGAGTTCTTCAGCAAATTGTGGTAAAATTGCCTTAATAAAAATATAGGTTTTATGTGTATTTTTTGGATTATTATAATGTTATGTATAATGAATCAATTGGAAAATTATAAAAATATATATTTGAATATATAAAATATATATGTCATTAATATTTTTGACTAATTTTTATTAATTTAATTTATTAAGACAAAACACCTTTGTGAGCATAAAAACAATAATAAATCCTTTATTTTCAATTAGTTTTTATTTACATTTCTAATTATTTGATAATGTATTAATTCATTTTATATTTATGTAAACCACATGTTTTCATAGGTTAGATAATACTATTCAAAATGTATAATTTATATCTTATTACATTAAATACTAATATATTAATAATATAATATTTTTCATTAAAACTCAGTATTTCGTGTATCAGAAGTCATTGATGAATCTAATTATTGTGTATGAAATCTGATAACTTAGTAGAATTTGAATTTCAAGAGATATCTCCGATTTAATTTATTTTAAATATTAAATATATTATACAATCATTGTATAATATACTCCCTGACAAGATCGGTGTTGTGTGTCTAAACTGATATCAGATACATGGTTCTTACATTAAGATTTCAATGTATCATATTTTATCTACCATATTAAAATTACATTATCAATATTTATACTAAATCTTGGTAATAAAATATTTTATAATTTTTTTTTGAAATTCTGCATGCTTTAAAGGGTTCATATGACATCTTCTAAAACAGTGAGAACGTTAAGTATAATGTTCAGATGGACTAACATATAAATAGGTCTCCATAGAAGATAAAATTGTGTAATATAGGTATATGTTATTGGATAGAAAATATGAATATTTATAGGGAAAATTTAGTTCATCAATAAAAATCATTTTTCTAATCAATGAAATATTTGGGAACACAAGCCATAGATCTACATTGATTTATCGGACAATTTTTTCAAAAAAAGCCATTGTATTATGACAACCTATGTTTTTGACATTATCTTATTATTGTGTAATTATTTAACTACATAAGAATACATGGAAATATTAATCCATGTTAAATTTAAAGTTCATAATAAAAATTACATCTTCCTGTTGTTCTTTGATCAGATTCTAATTCATCCATTACCTAATGAAATTGGTATTTAAATATTAACTCTGATCTCTAAAGCCAAAAAATATTTAATGGATCATATAATCGATAAAAGCGTGAAATGTATAAAAATATTTCTTTAAGTATTATCCAAAGTCGGTATTGTTAATATATTAATATAAACACCTGAAAAACACTACTAGTTAATCATTAATAGTAATTCATCAAATTATCCAAATAATTATATATTAACCTGGACATATCATAGGATATTTGTAGGTCCAATAAAATAATATTACTTCTATCACGGCTTTTAGACTTGAAATCCTTTTTTGATTGATTGGTTTTCACTCGATATAAAGGTCATAAATTTCTAAAACAAGATGTATATAACTTCAAAAATAAATGTAATTGAAATCCTTGAAATTTAATCATTAAATATACCATTAACATTAGTTTTAAATAAATCCATTTCTATATAACATATTATAACCTTATTTGACTTTTATTATGTTGAAATTAATGATCATATAAAACCGAAATGTTATCAATAACTTTAAAATTACATTTATATAAATGTAAAGGCATTATTCCTAAAATAATTGTTTCTTCTAAGACAAATAATTCTAAGTTTGATAATATTATTTCGACGATTCATGCTTGTAAAATACAATATAAAAATGGTAATATATTTCTTCAATTTAGTTATTTTAATCCCAAAAATACATCATAAAAAATAGTCCTTCCACAGTGTATCATTTTACCACAATATCATCTATAGGATTTCATAATCGTGACTGATTATCATCAGTCTAAAACACCTTATGTTTATCATAGATCATTATTAATTATTATTCTTTAAAATTATTCATAATGGTTTGGAAAAAAACATGATTTATTCAATTCATATCCCTCAATAGTTTTAAACCAGCTGCGTAATAACACCCATTTCTATAGACCAGGATTCCCCAGGTTAGGTCTCTAACACCTTGTAGAAGTTTTAACTCATTAGTACATCTATTTTAGAACCACGTTAACTTGTATAATATAGATAATTATATATTTCTAGGAATACCCACTTAATATAAAATTTACCAAAATTCTACGATGTTCTTCTATACATATCAAAAAATTTGACATTGGGTTTATTTTCAATAATTTATGGTTTCTAAAATCTAGTTCTCATGGTTTCTAATAATGATTCTAAGAAACGATCTATTTCGAACCATCCCTTGATGTCATTGAGTTTTTTTATAACAATTACATTTTAATTTTTACAATGAATCAATCCCTAAATAACATACGAATTCATTATTGTTGGGATGCATTATACATATATATGATTTTTTTTAAACAATACACTAACTAAAAATTAATTTATCCTTCTCCACAACAAATAAATTACATCAAGGATAACTGTAATACATATTGTAAATTACTATATAACATTCATAGTACGTTTCTTTAATTCCGGGGGAAAGAAACATAATAAAGGATATCTCAAATGATCAATAAAAGTATGTAAATTATAATAAATAATTAATCAATTTTAATAAATTAATATGGAGATGATAATAAATAATGATACATTAAATTGAAATAATTATATAATGAAATATAAATATGACATGGTATGAAACTAAAACAAATTTCACTTAATAAGTGAAATAAAAAAAATTAATCTGTATATATGTCGATCCATGATCTCATGTATAAATAATAACAGAAACCAAATTATAAAAATGCTTATTTATTGGATGACATGTTTCTTACTAGCATAGATCCTTTACCATCAAGAACATTAATTTAAGGATTAAAAAATATTGGGTGAAAGAACCAATCTAAGAGATCCAGCTAATTGACTCATCTCTCAAGACTACTAATTCATTTATGGGCTATCTATAATTAGGCCCCACCAGTGTCTTACCAGACCCAAACATTTATCATATATCGAATAATCCATATGAAAAACATGCCTTATCATGTAGCTATATATAATATAAGAGATATAGTTATCATTATTTTCCAAAATAATCAAATAACATTAAAAGTAAAAACATATGAAAATTTGTATAAGGTTTAAGAAATGATCGTTTCCAAGAAAAATGATACGGATAGTCCTGGGAAATTCAACATCAAATGATCCTAGGAAATTGATATATCAATGGGAATAAAAGGAATAGAATATGTGAATTTGAATACTATACATAGATAAATATATCATAAACCATCCATATGATGACTAAGTATGGTATGAATATAACATACACAAAGTGGAGTAAAACAAAGGGTTGTTTTTGTTGATAAATGAAAACATTATACATAGATCATTTAAAAAATTATTTTGGAAAAATAACCATTTTTTTAAAACATATTTTTTAAAACATTTTCATGAAAAAAAATTTTGAAAATACTTTCATTAAAAATTAACATTGTACTCTTGAAAAGGATGCTTCAAAAAATGATGGTGTGTAAATCTGTTTATGCCGTAAGAGGTGAAAAGAATTCTCTTTTTGCACGGTTAAGGGGTGGAATGGTTCCTTGTTTGGAAATTCATATATATATTCCTTTGAAAACATTGGAAAATGGAAAAATTTGTAAAGATGTATCTAAAAAAACATTTTGAAGTCCTTTTTTGAAAATATTTTAATAAACAATTGTTTTTGGATGAAAACAAGTTCTCCGACTAATGAAGGAAATAATTTTTGGTTTTCAAAAAATAAATATAAAAAAGATTAGAGTACCAAAGGGTGAAATAATTTTACAAATACATGAAAATGGTCCTTAATAACTATATAATAATTTAATGATTTATTTAACCACGGTTATTTAATTTCTTCAAAAATAAATACTAATGAAATATGTTTAATATTAATTTCATCGAAAATAATCTTTAATCATTTCAAAGTGTCCCATTCAAAATTTAAGCATTTTAAGTAATATGCCTCATGAATGAATAAAAATTGATGAATGATATAATATAATTGGAGTAAGGATATTCATTGTATATCTTGTAAAGGGTCAATATATTCACCATATAAAATAATCTTGGTGCATAAAAACAAATAAGTCTCAACAAAATATAAATTTTAATGAAATAAAATATGTTGAATTTAATTTGGGGGAACATAATTTATAATATTTCATTACAAATATAATTAAATTATATAATTTCTTTATAAATATTTTAAATTTTATAATTACATTTATATGATGTTTTACTATGTTGTATATGTGTACATAAATTATTTAGGTAAATTCAGTTTTTTGACAAAAATTATGTTTATGAATAAAAAACATTGTTTGGTCAACTATGATAAAATATTTTATTATATAACATCTAATAAATAATTAAATTGAAATATTTATCATATTCATACATAAATATTAATTAAAAAATAAACAATTAAACATGGTTATGAAAAATTAACCAACGTTACAATAATGGAGACAATAGGTCATACATATGCATGAGTAACGTTTTCATTTTTCAATGATTAAATAATAATGAAGGATAGTAAGTTACATCTTTATATACTGATAAATATTTCATAAATATCATATTATTTAATCATATATACTTATATATAATATAATTTTTATGTAAATGGAATCTCATCCTGTCGATTTGGTGTTAGTTCACATGTCTATGAACGATGTGGTAGCTTTGTAAGTGTGCTAAAGTGTAAGGAAGAAAATGATATATATTATATTTACAGAAAGATAATAATTTCATTACTATAATATAAAATCTTAAATGTTACATATTATTTATAAAGTCTTCATTTATACATTCTATGTATTCTTTCAATGAATCAGATCACTTTGATGGGGTAGTAGTCTGTACTTCCACAAATGATGTTATAAATATTATATATAATGAAAATTATATGGATAGGTTCTATAAAATAATTAAAGAAGTATAAATATATATTAAATATGATATATAAAATATAAAAACCTATTTTCCATCACAATGTAAATTGAGAGATGTGGTAAGTGAAAATTGAACAATCATAATTTTGGGACGAGATAGTCTGTCATATATGTAAACAACATATTGTTTAACCATTAGATAGAGGTGTTTGTACATTTATGTCAAAATATTATCATAAATAAAATACAATCTTATTGAGTATAATTTATATTATATATAAACATTGAATAATAAGTGTTTAGGAAGTGGGGAATGGAAATATATTTAACAGCATTTAAGAAAAACGTTTCGTTTAAATTAGGTAAATCTATTTTCTTTCCACTAATATAAGACCATGGAATTATTTATAAAAAATTACAGGCTTCAATTAAAGGGGGAGAGATATTTATGAGTCATCTGGGATGATATCGTAAGAACCTGTGCTTTCATGAGAGGTGGATGATGTGGGAGTAAAGGAGGCCTTTTATAATGGAAGAGGAGTGGAACTATTGTAATATTTAAAAAGAAAGTATCCCACCCATGTTTTTTTTCATGTGGATAAATAATGATCCAATGTAGATTAAATGTAATATATGGAATAGATATGGTCATAAAATTCTTTTTAGACAAGTGTGTTTGTCTTTTGGGGCATTAATGTTATGGTTTAATCCCTTATTATGCGTAATTTATCCTTAATCATCATAATTAATTTAAATTACTTTCACTAATCATGTGGGTAAAATATAATATGTACTAATTATAGATTATAATTTATTATAATTTATAATATGGATACTATTTTCCCAAATTCCTATAACAGAAGTGATAGAATGTAATTTAAAACTAATCTTGAAGATGATACAATAATATGGGGGTTTAGGTAAAAATGTCGAAAAGATTACAATGTTTTTCATTCCAATTTCAAATTGAACCTGATTAAAAAGACATAATTTATACTAACTGGAAAAAATATTATATAATTAATATATAATATAATATATAATTATTATTCAACCTTTTTAAACAAATTAGTTGAAAATGTTGTTTTGAATTATATTTCAGTATATTCCATTATTCATTAACAAAATAATCATAAAAAATATATATATAATGTTACCCTAAATTAATTTTTTTTAATATAATTTAATGATGAATTTTATTTTTTCATATTAAATTTATAAAGGGTCAACAATTGGTTTTCAAATGGGTTCTGTAATAAAATTATGTAAAAATGACTTAATAAAAATATTGGGTCTTTTTCTGTAATATTGAGTTTAATCTTATCATATGTCTAAATAATATATTAGATAATTAATAAATTATTCAAATGAATAAAATAAATATATATTTCAATAATATCATTTACTAATTTCAATTGATTTATTTTATTATGTTAATGTGGCTTTGTGAGCATAAAATAATAATATTTCATTTATATTCAATTGGGTTTTATTTTTATTTATATTTAATTAATATGATATTAATTCATTTTATGTTTTCATAAACAATATATTTTCATAAGGTAGTTAGTAATACTCAGAATTTCTATTTTATATCTTATTATATTAATTAATAATATGTTTATAATATATTATTGTTCGGTAAAACTCGTCCATACGTGTAACGCAAGCCTTTGGAGAAAATAGTTATCGTGTAAAACATATGTTAACTCAATATCATGTGTTTTGAATGTGTTATAATTGATTTAATTAATTTAAAATTGTAAATATGTATAAATTTTTGGGGTTTTATATTCCCTTATGTGATTGGGGTTTCATGTCCTACAAGTTATCGGATACAAGGTTCTTATATTATAATCTTGGCGTGTTACATTACATTTTATATCCAAATGATGAGAGTCCCCTTACCCAAACATTTAACCATTCTATAAAAATATTTACCCCTATTATGTTTTCGAATTTATCATGTGACATTCGATGCATAACACATGTGTAGTGAATTCCAATCCTTATGTCCACTGAATGGTATTCAACTGGATGTAACTATACATCATTGATTTGGTAATTCAATTTATTTAAAAAACACTCAATAATAATGTTGTTTAAAATGAAAAAAATACAACTTCATATTTTAGAATCTATGTGTCACACTTATGCTTGTACATGATATAAATGTTTCTCATTGGACCAAAATTATATTTATCTCTAATTTATTGGGTAATGCTTTTATCTTATGAAATTCCATGAATTATTCACATAAGTTTATCTTAATTAAACCTCGTTATGATATCATGTTGGATATACTTGATATCATCATACGATGTTTCGTTTTCTATTGCTTCCACATTTATGTTTTTCATTTATCCTCTCAAGTTACATCAATCATCATTGTTCAAAATTAGGATTCTCACCCCACATATTTTTCTATGATATACAAGTTGTCTCACATGTACTGTTTACCTAATATTATTATTTGTATATTCCCATACTATAATTTATTTCTTAATCATTTCTATTATACAACCATTGGCTATCTCATGAGTTATAGAGAATCAATGAAAATTATAGACATATAATGTTGTTTTAGTATTTGTCGTTATATATCTTTTGTAAATTTGTTACAGTATGTACATAATTTTCAAAATAAAGTAAGACTAATGAACTTATTGGTTATACTATGTGTTCATTTATATACCTTGTAATTTAATAAAGAGTTTTAAAATATGTATTTCCATGTTGAGTCTTATATCTAGCATCACGAGAGAAATCAATGATATGGTTGAATTCGTTATTCTGATGTGAATTATAATCATATTTTCATTATATATTTGGTGTCATGATTCCATTTGGTGACATTAATATATTTCCATTGAAGCCTATATAAACCTAGTCCTTCATTGGATTTATCCAATAATCCCATTAAAGATATTATCATCTTAATTCATGTGAAAATATTCTTTCATAATACTAGGATCCCATCCTTCCCCATTCATGAATTAATCTTAATATGAATCATAGTTATGTTAGAATATTGCAGATTATTCTAGATTTGGTAGATCAAATAGTGTATTTTGATGGTGGTTCATGCTGTGAGGTCCTAAAGAAGTTTCCATTTAGAATCAATGAATTGAAATTTTTTCTTCCTTCTATTTGTGGTATTCCTCGAACCACCATATTGATGCTAATATATTGAATATTATACATTATATGATGTGTTCTAGTGGAATTATCATGGTTTTGATTCTTTTAGTGATATATTGTAATTGACTCAAATATGATAATAATTCAATATTATTAATTATAAAATACTAAAAGGTTGATGATATTTTAATGTGATTATGTTCGTAATTAATATGGTTTCCAAATGTAACATTCAATTTATAGTGATTATAAATTTATTTTTATTGATGTCATTCCAACTATACATGATTGAAACTAGTTCTAAAATGTATATAAATTAATAAAACGTGATTACAAAAGAAGGAATTTATTGAATTTTAATATCCTTTTAATTATTTAACATAAATAACTATTTATTCGAGCATATTTATTGGATGAATATATATTTTAATTAATGGTTATATATTTTTCAAAAACATGATAACAATAGATCATCATAATAATGATAGTAAATTAGAATGATGTTTCCTAGACATAATAGAAATGGATAACCATGTTTATACCTTATTTTTTATATACATGTATGATTTGAATAATGAATTATGTATTTATCCTTGATATTCATTTATAATGAAAATATTACTTCATTATATTAATTCATATAGAGTGATATAAATTTTATAGTAAATTTGAATTATTCATTTTAGAGTTGGATTATTTTTAGATGATTAGGCTATTACACCATGGATGTCGCAATTATTTCATACGGATTTTGATGGAATAATATGGATGATGATGAAAGGTATAGGAGATATGGTGGTGTTTTTGGGTTACGGTAGGATCCTTGATTAGTTGTTATATTTTTTCTTAGATTTTATGGTAATTATTTATTTTTATAGATTTATTTTTTCATTTATGTAACATTAATCACTCTTTATATAAGTCTAGTTGAGTCTTTGTATAATAGATATTATAAAATATTAATAAATTGTAAATTAATTAATGATACTTGTTGTTAATGAAGATACTGATATAAAATGGTAAAAAAATATTTGTTGACAGAAATGTTGTAAAGGAATATCATGTAAATCAATTATTGTAATGTTGAATAGAAAAGTAAATTTTTTTATTCTTAATGTGAAAATGAAAAAAGAATTAACTAAAAGACATTATATAGGATTTACAATTGATTAAAGATTAATTATTAATTGTGATGATGAACATTGATCATTGAATTCTTATATGATAAATATAATATTAATCATATTAATGGATGTTTTTTTTCTTGTGAGGCATTCCTTATAGTTTTCCTCATTGGATTTTTGGTGTTCCCAAGGATGGTTTTGTGTTATATATATCATTATGTTTTTTATTATTTTTCTACACCACCATATTTGAATAGTTGAAGCAACACTCATATTTGGCTGTAATTTCTTGGTGTGTTCTAAACATCATGGTTTTCATTCATGTAAACAAATGACTACTCCCCCAACCCCACATATTAAAAATTCCTCTTGGTATGTCAGTATATCTAGGATATGGTGGGTTATGGTATTCAGTATGTTAACATACAAGATATAACGACACTCAGTTATTGCATACTATTATAATAATGTTACGGTTTATTAATGATATATCATAATCATATATTGGGATGTAATAGTTTATTGTAATTTTTGCAGAATATATATTGTCAATTTACATGGGTTGTGTTGGATATTTTATTTATTAATTGATTATTCCTGAGTGATGATTATGTTGTTGTGATATGTTCACATTGATGTTCAATGTAACCTATGATGATGATTTTTCTATAAGATATTTTCAAGGACGTGCAATGTCACTTATAGAAGTGATGGGAGAACCATGCGGTGAGGCATAGGTTTTTGAGGTGACTTGCATAACAAGAAATTAGAATCATTGTACCATTAATTTATATATTATTTTTTTAATAAATTTTTTTTGGGTAATATGTGGTGAGAGAGAGGTAGTAATTTTTGGAATATATTACCCATTATATTTTACATATTTTGTATAATGATTCGATTCTATAATTTTTATATCGGGCTTTAGTGCACATTTTCTATATTTTCATGAGAGGTTTTAGAGATGATCATACTGGGTATTCAAGTATGCTATGTCATATATATATATATATATATATATATAATTTTCTATTCCGTTGGATGTTTTTTTATCGAGACGGTGGTCACCAGCTCATGGTGGTTATTCATGTGTTTCTAATGCTTGTGATCTCTACATTAAAATTATAGTTATATATATCTTTTTTGGGTTTTCTCATTTTTTCCATTTCTTGTACATGGATCAATTTATTTGATGATGTGGTTTTTAATTATATATACACCTATTTTAATATGAATATTAAAGGTTATCTATATTATATGTGTTTGTTCTATATACATGGTATTAGTCCTCAACACATGGCCTTTTAGAGGAATGATTCACGGGTCACTCCCATTAATATTACCATCCCGCGAGATGTACTGATGTGGGAGAATCCTTAAAATGTTGTTATTCTATAAAAAATTACATGGATATTAACAGTGTAACATCATCTTTAAAAACCAAATGAATCGACGAAAGATGATAAAAAATATAGAAATAGAAGTTTCATTTAATTTTCAGGATCCTTTAATATCAAAAAACATACTAGAGAGACTTCTGTTTGATCTCAAGCCTTCATAATGGTATGGAAAACATGAGGAAGAATTCTCTTTCTCTCAAGGTATAAATCCCTAGGGTTTTCTGGTGTTTCCTAATTATATTTAAAATCCCCAATACCCATGAACCAAAGTCATAACGACATTCATTATGATTAATTGGGGAAGAAAATATTTATATGGTAAAGATAAGATGAATAGAGAAAGTAATAATATTACAAGGAGATAATTAGGGAAGAATGTTACAGAACAAGATAGACATCATCCCCCTCTCCTTTTCATGTTTTGGGTAATTGAGATAGGGAGGGTAGAGGATTTATCCATTTTTACATTGATTTATCATCAATTATATAATGATTATTACATAAATACTAATAAAATTCCAAAACTCAATTTAAAAGAACTAGATAAAATTATTTTCACAAATCCAAATTATAAAATTAATATGACATAAAATTAAATTCTAGATTATGAAATATAAAACAAATAATATTTAAATAACTTTATTACTTTATAAAAATTTACTCTATAATTATATACCTTATATTCCATTATTGTCATATTATAAATCGTCTAAAATGTTTTCAATTAATTTACATAAGATTAAATATAACTAAAAATATTATTATAATGATCTAATAGTGAATTATTACTGGACTATTGAGTTCTAGACATAAAAAATAATATTTTCGGTAGACTAATAGTGTTATATGGTTAAAATGGGTGGTTACCCTGTTCCTTCTCTCACTGTGATACTCTAACCATTTGTCATGTTAAAGGGTTCATGGTTAACTCATACAGTTTACAATTATTAAACCATGCAATTGATACTGAGACTTAAACATATATAAGAATATTCTATTGGATCACTCAAAAAAATGCATTAATGTGTCACAACAACTAAATTGGATTTAATTTATACAATTCAAGGACTATTGATTACTATTAATCAATGGATAACCATATGGTAACCTTGGAAGAATATAAACATCAAAAAATATATAAAACTATTTCAATATAAATACAGCTTTCATCATTATAAAAAATAATTATTGAAATAGAAATAAGAGGTGTTACATTCATAGATTATTTGAGTCAGATGATTGGTTTATTTATAATAGTGTGATATTCACATAGATGATTTTATTTAGGGAGAGTAATGTATAGGTTGGAACCTTTTGGTTTATTTGGAACATGTTTTTTGTGTCCTCCTGGGTAATTATCATAGTTCCATGTGAATGAAATCATAAGTATTTTAATAGATAATTTTTTTATTACATCCATGATATGCATATCTACTTAATTAAGTATGTGAGACTAAAAAGGATTTGGTATGACTCATGAAAACATGATTAGGTTGTATTAATGAATGGTATTCGAGTTTCCATGTCAACTATATTAATTATATGTTTTTCAAATGTAAAAATAATTTTTTAATTAAATAAATTGTAATTAATTTTATCTTTTGATTAGTTATTATAGCATGAATTTTAGGTTTTAATAATTATTTTGGGTTATTTTATTGAAGTGGTTAATTTTTAGTAAATTATGTAAAAAAAATGTAAGAATATTTCTTATTCATTTGTATTTGTTTCAATTATTGTGTTCATATATTTATTTACACTAATTAATTCATTAATATTTTATGTTTTTAAAAATAATAATTATAATTATTAATATAATTTATTTGTAGAATTATTTATTTTATTTTATTAAATATTAATAAATATTAGTATTTTTAATTAATGGTTTTATTTAGAATATTTATTAGAAAATATTATTTTTTTAATTTTTTTAATATTGTAAAATTATTTTTATATTAATTTAATTATTTATTTATTTATATGAAGTTGAAAACAACAAATTTAATTTGTTTCATTATAATTTTATTTTTTCCAATTTTTAATTTATTTACATCACAATTTGATATTAAATTGTAGACTTTTTTATTTACAGATTTCACATGTATTCTATGACCATTCCAAACAAGCTACTTCCTATCATTCAATCGGTTCCTAGTACCACCTAAGGAATCTAATAAGGACCCAATGCTATCATCCATACCTACCACTATCATGTCCCACCGTGGTGCTGAAAAACATTTCCTTTACATCATATCCACCTAACTCCACACCCATAATAGTCTAATGCTCCTTTTTTTACTTTCTACAATCAAAATTCATCTACTCATTCACCTTTCGACCCTATCCTAACTCTCATCTACTTTGACAAACCACGGTCATCCTTCTACCACTACTGTCATCCCCTATGATATGACTCTAGTGGGATGTTGTCACCATCCAGTAGTACCACTAAACCATGATCAGTCTTCAACTCCTTAGAAAATAAATATCTACTACAATAACCTGATCATGATCTAGTACCAACAGAGTAGAACCCATCCATCCAAGGCACCATCAATGATTCTTGTGTAGTGAAACATAGGCCAGTTATCACTATATGTCTCTGTGAAGATTTACTCACCATGCACTGGAGGGGATGGATTCTAAATATTAATGAGATCTTAATTTATCTACTGAGATGAATTCTTATTGAAGCCGAACACAATTACCTTTATGATAATGAAAGAGGAAGTATGAGATATAATTTTCTCATCACTATCACCTTATATCATTAAATGGTATTCTAGTATAAGGTTTATTAGAATTTATTAGATGATTTCACAATTCTATCCAATAATTTTATCTTCTCTGGTTGAGTGAAGTGGAGAAGAGACTGATATTATTTCTATTATGTCATAGGGGGTTCAAATACATGGTTTCAAACCCTACATAAGGAAATATTTGAAACCTAGGATGAGCTATTTAATATTTTCCACCAAATTAAAAAACAATAAAAATACCATAGATGTGAGTCATAATATCATTGAATTTTTTTATGACTAGGTAGAGTTATTTAAAGAGTTGTATGATTGGAATAAAATTATTCCCATCTATGTTCCTAATTACCAATTAGCTCCAAACCCACTAAAGTAAACATTTTTAAATTCCTTCACTCCTTAGAACCAGGACATAGTTGGACAATCATGTAGTGGAAAATTGTCAAACCCAACTATTGAGGGTCCTAAGTAATTGTTTTATAAAATGGCCCAACAGTCCCAACACATGTTCACTATTAAATGGACCATACATAGTGATGAATCAAACACTCATTATATTGTTTTTAATAAAAAATCATAATTAGAAGTACGATAATTATAAGATGTATGGTCATATGTAGAAATTGTTCAATATTATTGACTTCTCATACCAGTATTAAGAGTGTATCTTGAATATGGATTATAGAGATTGAAATCATGGAGTCCATAATAATTCTGTAAACCATTAAACTATAGGATATAATGATAATACTAACCTATAATGTAGAGATCATATATTTATTAAGCATTTATTTTCACCAGATTTTTGATAATATTCCAGGACATTTATTTCTAATCAATATATAGATGAATAATTAAATTCACAATTCGAAATTTACAGAATTCCATAGTAGGTGTTAGGTTAAATTAGTTACATAACAGAAGACACATACACTAATATCCACTGTTTGGAACATCAAATTGGATAGATGGCTAGATAGTAGGGTGGTAGGGACAAGTGATATCTACCCAACATAACAGAACCAAATCCACGTGATATTTTCATGGATTTAAACACTAGATTTGTAATTCAAACTCACGAAAAATATAATGAATGCCCATGTGATAGTGAAACTGATGAAAATGGTTAAAATGAATATAAAAATATGTGAATTTCTAAAATATGGTCCAGAATAGTGAATCAACAGTCAAGAAAACCACATAAAAATAAAAATGAAGTTGAAATTGATAAATAATGGAATTATGAAGGAGATAGTTTAGAAGAAAGGGAATTTATAACCTATTTTGAAAGCATTTCCCCTCTTATACCATGTGTAAAAATATTCATAATGAAAAATGAATATCATTACCTAAGAATACATCAAATGATTAGTTGATTTAATTTTTACAAGATGTTCTGAAAGTTTTCAATAATATCACATATTATGTATAAAGTTTTCAATGTTTTAAATTATATAAATGGTATTGGATTGAATTATAAATAGGTTATTTTAATGAGGAGTGTAGTTTAATTTTTCAAAATAAATTCCTCCCAAATTAAATGAACATTTTACTATTTTAATTTTATGTAAAACTGGATATAGGTAAGAGGATATTGGTGTGTATGATAAAAGATCTATAATTAACCTTAATAAATACTCCCCATTCAAAAATATAAGCCATGGGGAGATGAAAACATCATCGGTGTTATTATAGAATGCTGAAAGGTCACATGATTACCATTTTAGGAGGATATGTGACGTAATATTTTATATAGGGAAATAATATTTTCCCATAAAAACACTTATTTTGTATATTCATTGTAATGAAATGGATCCAATCATTTTAGAATCTCCATTTATCTCAACAAATGAGGTTGATATTTATGTATCAATCGGAATGGATACACTTCATACTAGTGAGGAGTAATAATTATTTGATGTTAATAAAGAGTCCCTCCTTGAAGTGATATTCATGTATATTAATATTTAAAAGGTTTTGTTTAGAGCTATATATTGATAAAAATAATTATCTATTTGAATATTTTTATTTAATCATTCAATTGAAGTTTTGATGTAAATTGTGATTAATATGACATAAAGATAGAAGTGGGAAACGTTTGGAGAATTGAGTGTCAAATTATGTAGTATGTCACCAAAAACCAGGAACATTTTCAACCTAAATATGATTATTACTAAAACAATTTCACCATATGATAAATATTTTCATACATTCCCTGGACCTAAACCTATTTCAATTTGTGATTAATGTAACTACAAAACTGAGAGGTTTGATTATTCGAATGGTGTTTATTTTGATGAAAATTTATTTCCATGGTTGAGGATTATTCTGAATTCATTTATATTAAATAAGTGGTTGTATATGTGTTTTGAAATCAATTTAATATGGGTTGGACGATTTTATTCACTTTTTACATGATGTGGATTATTGGTTTTTATATTCATCATTGTATTGCATTGATTATGAGTTTTTCCCCATGATATTTTAAATTTCTTAAAATTCCTTGAGGAAATATCCCATGCCCTGCCTGTGGACATTTCCTCTAATATAAATTCTTCCGTTGACAGTGATTTTCCTATAATCATAATTCTTTTCTTTTTTATGATCCAAAAAAATGTTATAAATGTTGTTTAAAATGAGGGTATGAATTTTAAAAGTAAGGTTGATATTTTTTTGGCTGGTTTTTGAATAAGTTATTCTTTTATTTATTATATGATTGAAAATAATAATTTTGAATGTTTTAATAGAATGAGAAGTATTCCTCAAATTTTTTAGTTTTTATGTTGAATTATTAAAGCTCTTGAGTTTCATGCGGTCTTGTAAAATCATGATCAATTATCCAAAGAAAATATTGATCCATAATTAATAACTACTGTACTGAATAAATGATCATGGTTAAAATACATTATGGTATATAATCTGGATGGGGACAATAAAACTAGAAATATATTGTAGGAATCCATTTAATTACTAGAGTTTTAATTTTTCATTTGGTTTAAATAATTATCATGTATCTCTTACTTGTCTCCATGAGTTTTTAATGCCAAATTATTTAATTTTTTTCGTGATTTTTCATATCATGATTAAATTATTTTTGTTGATGATGTTAGTGTTAAGTGACCTTGAAGTATAAAATGTTTATTCTAGGTGGAGTTATATTGATAGTGGTGGTGCATCATGACTCATGATTGTGAGAGTAAGGAATGTGTAAGGTTGAGTAATTTTCATACTAGTGGTACATTCTTCTTTATCATCAAATATTGAATGAGATGTAATTAGAGTTGCAAACTAGATAATATTCCCTTTTTTTATCTCTAGTTATCTTCTTTCTAAACTTATTATTCTAAAATAACATTACGATTCATTTATTTTGTAGGTACATCATCTGGAAACAAGATAAAATTATCAAAATCTATTAGGGAGGATATATGTATTATACAAAAAATAGATAATATTATTTTAGTCTGGGGAGTAAATTTTATAATTTTTCATAATCTATTTATAGTTTTACTACTTGTTTATAACTAAATTGTTGAAATATATAATATAATTTTTTATTAATAATTATTTGTTAATCTTTTTTTGGATTTGACTACTTTATTTAGTTTACTATACATTGAAAATCAATCATCAACTCAACTAAAACATGAGCCATTTTGATATTACATTTTCCTTTAATGATTTTATTTTATTTTCTAATAGTGGACATTTGAACATGATTTTTATTCGTTGATTATATTGTTACAAATAAATTTATATAATTCTATGAATACCCCTAAAAATAATAATTTTTGTTGAAAACCCAATATATTATAATCAAAATAATTAATTCATTTTATATACACGGATGAAAAATTGAGAAATAACTAGGTTTCAAGTGTGTGGAAGGGGTTATAAATGAGATAAATTGAATTTCAATTTGATCCCATAAAACCCCAATTTTTTTTTCAAATAACATCATTTTAATGAATAATGTTGAGATTATTTGAAAACTAATCTTATCAAAGTATTTTGAAAAAATATGAAAAAACAAACAAAATGAAATTCATTGAATCATTCATATGTGATAAATTAATTAATAATTAATGGGTTTTAGGAATTATGAAATTGCAAAAATATTGTGATTTAGGATTGATATATCATATTATATTATGGATGTTCTATTTAAAAACTAGTTAGTAGATTATGGGAAGAAATATTGCTATGGAATTGAGATTAATACTTGAGAAAACTAGAAATTTTATCATAAACCTATGAGACACAATTTTTTTTTGAAAAAACACTTCAAACAATATACTAAAAAAATAAAACATTTATGCACTTTATGAGTAGTGAAATGTTGTAAATTGTGATCAAATTGTGATAATCAGAGAATTTAGGAACAATGTGTCTTTTTGTAAGCCCAATATATATATCAATTAAATGATTTTCACTGTTCTCTACACATACATGGATTGGTAAAAAAATAAACAATAAAGTGTATAATATTCATAAATTATTTCATTATTGTGAGAGGAAAATTGAACCCAGATTAAAAAGGGAACAATTTGATTATATAATAACAATTTTTGTACAACAAACCATGTGAAAATAGAAGTTAAACTTGTTGTCGGATCCTTAAGGAGAGTGAGAATTAGTAGTATCAATTTTTAATATATTAATTCCACTTTTATCATACATGTTTTACTACTATAACATGAACTCGAATTAAAAATGGAATTGGTCTAGTGAATGAATTTCACATAAGATGAATGAATTTTTTAATCAATTAAGGGATTTTTTTCCATTGACCCTAGAATTGATCTCCACATAAGTAGGTTGACCAATGATTTTTTTCATTATTTGTGAATACATAAAATGTATTGAATTGTGACATAGATACATTTATCAAGTGTGGGGAAGTTTGATAAGAACTTTAAATTCTTATATTTTTCCACGTCAATTATAGTTATGAAATTCAATAATGTTGAAATAAATATTTTAATTGAATAATTTATAACTGATGATAATTATTGGTTTAATTATTGAATATATCAATTTAAGGTTTTAATATTTATTTTTAGTTACTTTAGTAATGTGGTAAATATTTAGTGAAATTAATAAATAATTTTTAATCGCCATTCATACTCATGTTTATTTATTTAAATAATATTTTAGATTTACACCACTCTTTTAATTCGGTTATTATTTTTTTTCAAAAAAAATCCTTATACAATATTTTATTTGTTATTTTATTTGTTATTTTTTTAAAATAACTACATATTATTAGTTTTAATTAATATGTTAATAAAATATTTTTATTATATTTTAAAATAAATTATATTTCTAATGTATTTAGTATTCTAAATTTATTCATGTCTCATGTTTATTTAATCATCTCAATAATTAAATTGAAAATAAATTATTTAATATTTTCAATGTAATTTTATTTTTCGTTATTATCTATTAAAGTATATTTCATACTGAATTTAAATGATTAATTTTTTATGTATATATACCTTCATCATTATACTATAATTCAAGAAAAGCTTCCACCCAACATACCATCAATCTGAGTTGGATATGCCAAAAAATTCATCGTGACCCAAAATCCTAAAACCTAGACCAAACAAAACATATCTAAAACCCATATCTAAAAACCCTAAAACCTGAATGTTTAACCATAAACCCCAAAACACATTCCCTTAACAACCATCTTGGCCGATTACTATGTGTTTCTCCACATGTTGACCTACTATTCCTATGATTCTTGTAAATCTACAAATTCACCCCCAACAATCTATAATTACCCATTTCACTTATAAACATCAAAATTCCACTATAGATTCATTACTCTACACTTCATACTCCCTCATATCATACCACTACCCACCGTATACATTTCTTCTAATACCATCATGAAACACTACCATTCATTAGAGTTATTGCCACCTTCCGCTGCTACCGAATAACTGAGATCTTAACCCCATTTTATTGGACCATAGATCTACACCAGAAGAACCTCATACTTCTCCACTACCATTGACCCCAAACCCATCCAACTGAACTAATTTTGATGAAAATATTCCTACCAAACATGTACTAGTCAATGTTTCAAACCTCTATGGAGATGTCCTGACCAAATAATTCTTGATATGAATACCAAGGATTGAGGAGATCTGAGATATGCCACCAAACTGAATCCCTATTGGAGTCAGCACTCATAACTCAGTAAAGATAAATGAATAAAAATGAAATATAATGATATGACATTCACTATATCTCAATGGATTGTGGATGACATATGATGTCTCATCGTATCTTACTTTATGAAGTTCTTTCATTCATCTTCTACCACCGCTCCAAACCCAAACCATGAATGAATTTTATCTGAGCACCACTGGTGATGTCATGCTGGTGGAAGTAGAAATTGACCATGCCACCTTACACATATGTCTTCATAAAAATGAGCTTTTGTGGATGATGAATGATATACCTAAATAAATTCAAATCCATCGTATTAAATGATAATTCACTAATGGAAATGTGATAAAAGGGAATGACCAATCATCTTGTTCTAAAACCTATTATTTACCACTCAAGATGATGCACTTATGAAATATGTGAATATAGTCTAAATATATATATTTATACTGTTAAATAAATAATAATATATTAATTTTAATTATAATTAGTAAATGTATTAATTTTATTATCAACAATTATATATATATATATTAAAAATTTAAATTAATTTTAATTTATTTGAAGTTATTGTTAGAATGTTTTCAAATATGAGGATATAACCCTCACATCCAACTAATGATTTTAGAGCATGATGGGATGGAATAATCTAAATTTTACTCATCTATTGAGTAAATGTGGACATGTTGAGGAGACAATTTATTTTGTTATGTTATTTTATAAAATTTCCTTCAAGGAAGAGGTATAGTGAGGCTCATACCATATGGAATAATGACTGTTATTACCAAGAGGAGATCATAATATTTTATTAGTGATGCATGAATAATTTTTTATTTTATGTAGAGGAAAATTGAAAAATTTTCAATGGATATTCTCTATACATGATCATTCAAGTTGGAGATTATAAATATTGAGCATAAGATTGAGCTTAGAATTGAACTGAATATAGAGCTAGATCTTAAAGAAGAAATAATTCTAGATAGAGATATTTTCTCTATCTCATTCTTCTCAGTCAATTTTTTCTATTTTTCATATCATGAGTATGGAATTTTATTATTCGAATTGGTCTTGGATTAATTTCTTTTTAATTACACTTTCTTCTTGAGTTATTACATTTTTTTGTGAAATTTTATGCTTTCTTTTCATATTCAATCATTTTTTAGAATCACATCACACTATTCAAGGAATTAGAAGGTGGTATTAGGGAATCCTTTAACCCTTGTTCATCATTTTATGGTAAATATATTATAAAAAAGATGAGAATCATCCCCAAACTAATCAAATTAATTCTAATGTTATGATCGAGACATCAAAACTATAAAAGGATCAACAGGATCTGAAAGTTAAATTAAGTGACATTATAGTGAATCCCCACATTTTCTAAAAAATTGAATAATTATATTAATCTTAGTATGAATGAAGATTATCTTTATTTTCCTTTCCAAAAATTCTAATGATGATAAATTTTTAAATTTATGTCTCTTACTCTAATTTTTATTTTTGATTCAACATTTCACTACAATCTAATTTTTTCTTATTGTCACCACATCCACTTCATGCAACATTTTCCCATTTCTTCTTTCCATTAATTGTTTTTTAGATTTTATGATTCATTTTTTAAACTCACACACTCCCCCATCCTTCCATATGGATTCAATATCCTTCTCACATTCTTACTAGTTATTTGTGTTTTATGGATATATAAATATTAAAAATTCAAAATTCAACAACATTCTTTTCAATTTTTTAATTGTTTCATATTTAATATTAATAAAACTCTACACACACATATTACTATTGTGATGGTTAGTGGGGTTTATTATTCATAGGGAAGGATGGATGTCTTTGTGACTGACCAAAGAAACACAAAATTGAAAAAAAAATTATAAATGATGGACTGATGGAATGTGCAAAATTATGTGTGATGTGGATATTTTGAATGAATGAACAAAAACATAATTTCCTGAGATATGGGAGTGAATTTATGAGAAAAAAAATATAGAGTACGAGATTAAAGGTGGACCATATTAGGATCATTATAGTATTTAAAATTAAAATAGAGATATTAACATATAATATTTATATTAATAAAATTATTTAGTGCCCATAAAAATATTGATATTCACTGATTGGTTTCTGTAGTAATATTCCACAACCTAGTGAACCATCATTAGTTTTTATATATTGATATTATCCTTAGAATCAATTTTTTTAATATAGATAAGAGATTCGTCATAATTATTTGATATCAATTAAGTTGGTTGATGATCAAGGGTAAAATAATTTAATACTTCCAAATGTTAGTAATTTTATTAAAGTGATGTGATTGATATAAATTAAGGAAAATGAACACTAGAAATAAAATTACACATAATTATTGTATTAAATCAAGAATAATTTATAAAAGTAAATATGTTCTTCTCATTCTGTTATTTAACATCAATGGAAGATATAGAATATGAAATTTTCATATTTATTAATATTTGTGATTTAAATATTAATTTTATTTTAAAATAGATTCTATGTTCGATAGAATACATGATACGCAACAACAGGTTTTTTTAAAATCATACGTTGCACACAACATTCGATCATGCTGAAAAATAATAATATAATATTTTTTTAAATGGCAGTTGATGCCTAGAAATTGTATTGGTGGGAATGGACATAACTAACTACAATATAAATATTCATGTTTTCTAAATGTTTTTAAATTTATAAAATCAATTTTAGAGGCATAAAAGAAGAAAAATATTATTTTAAGCATAAATACTCTAATATTAATTAAAAGGTCCGTTTACAACATTTTGATGGAAAACCCTATTTAAATATATTTTTGGTCACATTTATATGTTCTTTTTCACAAAATATAATTCTTCTTTAGAATCGGGATATCCAAAATATCTTTGGATTTAATTTTCATATTTTTTTGATAAAATTAATTTTTAATGAAAAAGTAAAAAATAATGTATTTTAATTCAAAACTTCCTTTTAAACTAATTTATTTATATTGTTAGATTATATTTTTACGATTCTATTCAATGTGGGTCATTCGATTAAATTCAAAAATGCATTTCAATCTGTTTTTTTGAATTTGGAAAATTGGTCTCCATATTTTTAATCTATTGATGCAAATTGTGTAAATAAGTCACTTTTATTTATAGAATATGTGAATAGTTTCCTCAGAAAAAAATTATTTACCATGTTTAAAGGGTATGTCATGTAAATAATGGTAAACAATATTATTATAATAATTTAAAATTACACTAGCATGTGTCCTATTACTATTGGTGAATACATTTCCATCCATGGGCATCCTTTGGTCGATTTAGGGACCCTATGGAGCCACTTTAGAGTGACAATGACTCATTATATTAAATAATTTAAAGTAAAGCCAAAAAAGACATAAATAAATATATTTTGGTAAATAAATTTTTAAATGGGGTTATATATGTTAGGTTTTCAACTATAAGTATTAATTTTAATTCTAAAAATATTTCAAACATCATGGTATTTTTTTAATAATTTTGATACATCAAATAAATTAACTTATTTATGACACAATTATGATTTAGTCTTTACCTCATTAATGAATTATTTAAAGAAATAAGATTAAAAATTCTATAACAATATCCAAAACCTGTCCAATTATTATTTTATGATTATATTACGATCAAGAGTCGTTTTATCTTACACTTTAATGATTTTTAGAAATTCTAACACTGAAGAAAATTTTATAATAAAATAATTATTTCATACTTTTTAAAAGAGACCCTCCTCCCACGTATAAAAGGACACCAATTTGAACCCATTACTTACACCTCTCATGCCCCATGTCTCATCCTAACACTACATAAATAATCTACCCAAATCCTTTTCCTCTTACTAGTATAATTTCTTTTGGCATAAGTCACTTCAAGTAATCCTTTTAGTTCAAACCCACGGGAGATACCTAATTTAACGGTAACAACTTCTTTATGTTTATTTATTTTATTTTACCTCGCGAACCCCCAAAACTATTTTTATTCATTTATTTTATAACAAAACCATTATCCTAACTATACTATGTAGTTTTAATGAAATTATTTATAACTACACTTCCACACACCACCATCTAATGGGTAAAAATCATATTGTTTCTGTGGACGATGAACTACTGCCTAACGAAATGATGTTTGCTTAATATTCCAATACCTCCTCTCATGGTAGACATTATGATGCCACTATATATCTATGATATATATTTTTTTTTATTTTTTTCTATTTTTATGTTACTTTTTATTTTACAAACATACATATATTCTTTCCAATATGTGTAAACACGGTAATTTCATTTGAAGATGTGCAGACTACCGCTCCCTCAAGGTGATATGATTCGTCCATGACATAAATGGAACATATAAAGGATGGTGTTAATGAAATAATGTAACATATATATCATATTATATTATACTATAATTATAATATACTTATATATTATTATGCTTTAATTCCATTAAACATGAAATATAAATTAATGTAGCGTTCATGGGTACATACGCCTAACCGTCTCCATGAATGAAGGATTTCATTTCTTATCTCCAAATGTTATGTAATATTTTAAATACATACATATAATGGATATATAAAATATATATGAAATATAAATCATGAATATCATTCTTTATATAAAAGAATTTTGACCACATGAACAACTTATAATTATAACAAGTTCATCTTTAACTCATCTTCCAAACATTGACAAAATATCCAATATAAACTCCAATAATTAACTAATTGTTATAGCATGGAAATAATTGATATAATAGTAATAATAAAACTATATAAGGCTCTTAATCATGTATAAAATAACGTAATTTTATTATTCATGCTGAACAAGGATCAAACGTGTCACGTCGGACACGAGGTAAGGGGTTTTTAATCTCATTTTGTATTCTGTGAGATTTCAGTCGTTCGCCACATATTTCTGGAATGTTGTGTATTTTGTAAATCCATTTGATATATATAATAATGATTCTATTTGTATTCAGGATATTCTGTAATTAGTTTTATGGTTTTTAACTATGGGTTATATGACTCGATGGATTATATTTAGGTAACGAGTTTTCATCTCACTTTTTATTCTCACGAGATTCTTTTTATATTTGCGACTATTTCTTATTGTGTGGTGTTTTTAGTACCCATGATTGTATTATTTTTATAATATAATATAATTTATGGGTATTTAAATCTTCATTTTATGATCCGTCTTTCATGTGGTTTATGTTTTGTAAGATACTATATCAGCATGGGAAATTTTTATCCCAATTACCATTCATTGATTTAATCATCAAATTCTTAATTATTCCATGTTATGATTATGTATTTAATTCCTATTTATTTAATTATTTTTTAATTTAAATTCCCTTTTTGTGGATATTATTTTGATACACTGAATAAATCCATTGATAAATTCTCAATTCATCGATACGAACTCGATAAGAGTAATTTTATCTCAAATATCAGTCATTGGGTTAACCATCCAAGTCATTGGTGTTTTTTTAAAAAAAATATGTGTGAATGTTCTTGGATTTATTTACACTGAATATTCAATCATATTAACTGTATTTATATTGTTCACACATTATAATGAAAATAATTTATCCATAATCTAAAAATAATATTTTTTTAAGGGATTTTGTCTCAATTTACATTCCATTGGGGATTCATTGTTGTTATGCACCAATTCACTCTTATATGGTGTATATACTATAATTTTGCATATTATATCATGAATACCTTTATTCTTGTGATCTTATAATGTTCTGATTAAATTTTATTCCTCAGTTTTTTGTATTCATGTGTCTTTCATTTTGTTTATAACGCTTTAACAAAAATATCATTTTAAATGTTTTAATGATTTATTATTATAAATATTCTCATTAATGTCCATGTTCTCAAAATGGTTATTATGATTTATTTATATGTAAATTAATTTTTTCAAATAAAAATTCATTTAAAAGTTTCAAAGTGGTAAGGGACACTTTGATTGAAAATTCTCTAATTTAAATGTTATATATGGTTTTGAAAATAGTTTTGGTAAATAATTCATTACGTCAATATCTTGAATTGATATATTGTGATTGCAATGTGGACATTTTATCTTTCCTTCATTCTAGTTGTATATGTTATGATTTATAATGGTTCTTGGAAATTTGATATATGGTTACGTGATAAAACAAATGACAGGTGGTGACGTGAAAAACCAGGATGAGTTGTTACGTTATAACCTCCAATGCATAGGGTATGGAAGTTGTCCGTATGGATATACCATTTAGTTATATGTGTGGAATTTCTCTATATGGTTATTTCATTTAAGAAAATTTATGTCCCAAGTTTCCTATATCTATTATGTGTGCTTTAAATGGGTTATATTGTAATAATTTTGTTACAAAAGGGTAAACAATGATCTCTTATTCAGAGAAGTGTATATAATACTTCATAAAGGTGAAAGGTATTACTTATGAGGAAGTATTCATGGTTTACTAGTTTTTTGGAAAAATAATATTTATTTTTAATTATGTATCCCTTACTGAGCTTTTTTCTCATCCCATGTTTATGGAATGTTTTTCACTGGACATGAAGTGGAATAAGGATGAGGATGGGATCAATGAAAATTCATGATGTCTAAAACATGGAAGTAGACATGTTTATTTTGAAGAATTTATATTTTATGAAAAAAATGGATAATGAATAGTAGTGTATGCATGTAATATTCAAGTTGATATGTAATATTTATGGAATTATTCTCAAAAAATCTAAACCAGAAAAGATATTCAATGTGATTTATTCATTTAATTCATGATTATGTATTGATATAAGGCCATGTATTTATAGTTTGTATCAGAGGGCGGTTTAGAAAAAATTATAGGTTAGGGTTTAATTTAAGCATATGTGACATAGCTATAGTGGTTATCGTATTATAAATAGCCATATTTATTTTAGATAAATGGAATGAGTTTAAGATAACAAGAATAAGTCTATCTTAGTATTTACTGAATTCATAAGTTATTATATGATGACTTTACTGATATACTCACACTAACTTTTTTGGTTTTAGTAAATGGATTGATCTAGCGGGCACCAAATAAAAATTGGAGATAAATAAAACTATCATGGTTTTCAGAATGTGAAACTAAATTAACTAGGGGCTACAATGATAATTATTGTAGTTATTCATAACAAACTACTTGGAGTCGTGATTGACCAGCTGAACCTTGTAGATTTTTATAAGGAATCATATATGCGAGAAACAAATCCCTTCGAATGTTCAGGTAATAATAATAGAAGCTATTTATATTCAAAATAATTATGTGTCGAGGATGTGGAATGAAACACTTAGGAAAATTATTCAAAGGGATATGATGATTTTTCACATGGGGTAATGAAGGTAATGAAGAAAAAACCTTCCATGGAAAAAGGAATCGTCTAGTTGACTCTAGGAAAATGAAAGTATTTATTTATGAGTGGTCAATTTGATGTTTTAAGTGTGGTGTGCATGATCACTACAAAAATAGATTTTCTGTGAAGATGTTTCAAAAAAGGGATCAGCAATATCATAAAAATATATGTTTACTGATTCCGAATGCAATTCCAATTGAAGACGAGGAAATGAAAAATAACCTATGAAATGTATGGATTATTTCATAGCACATTTTTTTGAAATTAAGGAAATCTTATGACATTATTCATGATTTTTTTGTCAGAAACAAGTATAAAATAATATAACTTAAAAACATAGATAAAGGATCAGGAAGTATGTTCTATGATTAAGTTGTCTACATTTTAGGAATTTAGGATTTAAAAATAACGATATGTTATAAAGTATTAATGATGTGACTGGTTATGAAAATTTTTCTATTGTGTATAACCCTAAATACGGATATATGAATTATATATTCAAAGAAGAATTATATTTTTTTTCTTGATATACTTATAAAGAACCATGGGGGTTTATATAATCCTTGAATTTGAGGCAATTAAAGGTTATTACATTTTGGGAAACAAAATGAAATTTATTAGATAACCTTTGTGGTTAAAAAATTTTATGGTTATTTTTGAAGAATTTATCGCATTTTTTGGAATTTTATAAAATTATATAGTTTTTGAAAATGAACAACATGTAGACCATGTGACAACCAATCGCATCAGACCACGTTGCGGGAATAGAACCCACAACCAAAGTTCGACTGGGATTTATCACCTACGACTGGACTACGTAAAGTCACTGGTTAGTATGACTTATTAATTTTAGTTAGATTATCTTATGAATCTATAATAATTTGGTTTCGGGTTATATCTGGAAATTATTAACCTATCATATAGAATATGTTATTAGGTTTATTACACATTTATATGACACATTAAGAGTAGTCGATTTTATTTGGATATAAATGTTTAGATTTATCATGGGCGACTAGGTGATTAAATCCTTATGATTTTTTGGTTTCAGTCTTCTTTTGGATTATTTTTATGAATTTTAAGGAAAATATTGTATTCAAGGGTCTTTATTGAACATTGGGTACTTCAATGTAGATTTTTTGTGATTAAGAGTAGTTTTTCTTTTTATAACTGATTATATTATTTGGGGATTATCAGATCTCATACTATCCATTTTTGTTTTGGTTGATGTTTAAAGATAGGGAAATATATAGTTCTTATATTGGGGATTATGTGATACTCTAGAAGATTATTCTAGTGGTTTTATGGGGACCAAGTCAATTTGAATACTCATCGATTTGAGAAAAGATTTGTTTGTGGTAGAAATTTAGTAAAGAATGAAATCCTTCATGAAAAGTAAGTATACTTCCTTATGTTTGTTAGTAATTTTATAAAACAATTCCTTAAATTTTTAAAAATTAACTTATAATAAATACATTTTTAGTTATCATTTCATTCTGGGGAATCAAATACAGTTTAACCCATCACATATTTGGGATTTTTTTGTGGTTAACTTTATCCTAATCATGTTTTCAATAACTCTCCATCAAAACATGATGGTTTGTTTTCTCATCCATATCTATGTTTTCATGGAATCCTAGTATCTGTTATCTCGGGTGACCTTTGTACTTCTATTTCATTATTTTAATGTGATAGTTTTATAGACTCTTTTTTTATGTGGGAATTTTAATGAAGTATTCAATACAAATTTTAAAATTTCGAGAACTCAATTTCCCAAAGGGGGGAAGGATGTAAAATCCCACGAAAATAAAGAATATGAAATTTTTATATTTAATATTATTTTTTATGTAAATATTAATATTATTTTAAAATGGATCCTATATTCGATAGCTTGCCCGATATGCAACAACGGGTATCTTTGAAATCTTATGATGAACACAACATTAGGTCATATTGAAAGATAATAATATAATATTATTCTAAATGGTAGTTAACACCTAGATGTTGTATTGAAGTGAATGTACATAACTAAGTAAATATGAAGATACATGTTTAATAAATTTTTTTACATTTATCAAATAAATTTTAGAAGATTAAAATAAGAATGAATATGATTTTATGCATAAATACTATAATATTCATTAAAAGGTTGATTTACAACCTTTTATTGGAGAACCGTCTTTAAATTTATTTTTGGTCACTTTTATATTTGATATCTGAAATAATATAATTCTAATTTATAATTAGGACATAAATATTTTATTTACGAAAATTATTAGTATTTTTCTTATAAAATTATTTTTTTAATGAATTAGTGAAAAATAATTTATTTTAATTCAAAAATGCCTTTAAATATAATATATTTATATTGTCAGATTATTTTTTAAGTAGTTTAAATGTGTAATTAGATTATATTTTTACTCATTTATTCCAATTCTAGTCATTTTATTTTATTTTACATTGAAATTGGATATACATAAGTTTCATTCTTTTGATAGATATTAGTATTTCTTAAAAACATGTTTTTTGTTTTGGCAGTGGGAATTAATTTATAATTAATTTATTCAATTATGCATTGTACATTTGGAAAAATGTATTCAATATTTGGAATCAGGAAATCCAAATTGTGTAAATATGTATCTTGTATTCTTATAATATATGAGTAAATACATCAGTACAGATAGTATTTACCATGGTTAAATGGTAAATCTGGTAAATAAGGGTAACAAAATATTATTATAATAATATAAAATTACTCTAAAATGTGTCCTAATCTTATTAGTTAGTATATTTACATCCATAGTCCTCCTTGGGTGGATTTGGGGACCCCCTGGAGCCACGTAAGAGTGATAATAAATCATTATATTAATAAATTTAAAGTATAGACAAAAATGACATAAACAAATATCTTTTAAAAAATAATTTTTTACATGGTGTTTTATAAGATATATCTTAAACTATTAAAATTAATTTGAGAGATAAAATGATTTCATACATCATGTTATTTGTTTTATAAATTTTATACATCATATAAATAAAATAACATATGACACAATAATGATGCAGTCATTACCCTATTAATGGATGATTTAAATAAAAAATATTGTAAGTACAAAAAGAATTTGAAAACATGTCCAATTATAATAGGAAGATTTTATATAAAACATGTGTCTTCTTATATTCTACATTATATATTTTTTGAAATTTTTATACCAATGAGATGTTTATAATAATATAATTGTTTCAAACATTCCTAAAGAGAACCTCTTCCCCCTTATAGAAGGACACAACTTCTAACCAATTCCTTACACATCTCAGGCCCCTTGGCTCATCCAAACTCTGCCTAAATAAGCTACCCGCATCCATATACTCATTCTATATGCCTTATCTTAGGAATAATTCACTTATAATAATTTTTTTAGTTCAAAACAAAAAGAGATACCTGATTTAATGGTAACATCTTTTTTTATGTTCTTTACTTTTATTTTACTTCTCAAACCCCCTAAACACTTTTTATTCAATTGTTTTATAAAAAAACCAGTATCCTAAATATAATAGGTTGTTTTTATGATAATTATTATAACTAAACTTCCACACATCCCCTATATTGTGTAAATAACATATTTGTTTTTGTGGACGACGAACTACTGCCTCATGAAATGATGATTGTTTAATCTTCTCCTACAACCTCTCATGGGGTCCATTGTAAAGGTACTATATTTATTTGTGGTATATATTATGTTTATGTTTTATCTATTCATATGTGACTTTTTATTTTACAAACATACCTTTTTTCTTTCCAATATGTGTAAACACGATAATTTCATTTGAGGAAGTCAAGACTACCGCCCCCTCAGGATGATATGATTCGTTAATGACATGTATAGAACATATAAGGGATGTAGTTAATGAAATTATGTAACATATATGTCATATTATATTATACTGGAATTATAATATACCTATGTATCATTAATTTTTAATTCTATTAAATGTGAAATAGAATAGAAAGTTGCATTCATGCATACATACGACATACCATACCCATGAATGGTTCATTTGATTTATTATATGCAAATTATATTTAATATTATAAATACATACATATACTGGATGTATATGAAATATAATATATCTAAAAAATGAATTCAATCTGGGGAAAATGGAAATTTGAATACATAAACAACATGTAATTATAACAAGTTCATTTTTGACTCAACTTCGAAACAACGGAAAAATGTCCAATATGAAATCAAATGATTTTATAATTGTTATATCAAGGAAATAAGGGATATAAAAGGAATAATAAAAATAAAAAAGGTTCTTAATCATGTAGATATTTACTTTTTTTATTATACAGGATGAAAAAGTAGAAAACTAGTCATGTCAGACAAAATGTAAAGGGTTTTTTATCTCACTTTTAATTCAGTGAGATTTCCATTGTTCTCCACTTCTTTTTTTCATGTGGGGAATTTTTGTCTTAAATTTGATATATATTATCATGATTATATTTATATTAATGGTATATTTAATTTCATTTGGTGGTTATTAACTTTGGGTTATACGACTCGATTGATTATAACGAGGTAATGGGTTTTCATCTCAATTTTTATTCCCATTCTATTTGTGCAATATTGGACACTATTTCCATTTGTGTGGTGAATGTACTTCCCATGATTGTATTATTTTTAGAATATAATTTAATTTATGGGTATTTGGATCTTAATTTTATGATCTTTCTTTCATGTGGTGTATGTTTCGTAAGTTACCAAATCGTTAAGGGAACATTTTTACCCAATTTCCATTCCATGGGTTAGTCTTCTAATTATTAATTATGTCAGGCTATGGTTTTGTGTACAATCACTATTTATTTATTTATGTTGTAATTTAAACTCCCATTTTAATGGATATGATTTTTTTATACATCATAAATCCATTGATAAATTCTCAAGTCATCGATATGAACTTGATAAGAGTAATTTTAACTCAATTTTAGTTCATTGAGTTAAACATCCAAGTCATTGGTGTTGTTTTTACAAAAAAAAATTTTAAATATATCTGATTGATTTACACTGAATATCCTATAATATTGATTGTATTTATATTTTTCACACATTATTATGAAATTTAGTTATCCTTAATCTAAGGAAACATGTTTTATAAGGGATTTTGTCTCAATTTACATTCCATTGTGACTTCGTTGTTGTTATGAACCAATTCACTCTTATATGGTGTATATACTATCCTTAGACATATTATATCACAAATCCATTTATCCTACTGATATTTTAATGTTCGAAATAAGTTTTATTCCTCAATTATTTGTATTCAAACATCTCTCGTTTTTTATAAATTTTATTTAACAAAAATATATATTTAAATGTTTTAAATATTTATTCTTTAAAATATTATAATTAATTTATATGATTCCAAAATCGATTTTAAAATTTATATATATGGAAAATAATGTTTTCAAATGACATTTCATTTAAAAGTTTCAAAGTTTTATAGGACACATTTATTCAAAAATCCCATTATTTAATGTTTTAAATGGTTTTGAAAATGGTTTTAAAAATGGTTTTGGTAAAGCATTGATTACGTAAGTACTGTGAAATGATATATTTCGATTGCAATATGGAAATTTTATCTTTACTTCATGATTATTTTTTGTGTTATGATCTATAATGGTACATAGAAATTTGACTACTGGTTATGTGATAAACAAAATGGCGGGTGGTGTCATGACAAACCATGACGAGTAGATACATTATAACCTCCAATGTATTGGGTATGGAAGATGGACATATTGTTGTTCCATTTAGTTGTATATGTGGAAGTTGAGCATATGGTTATTCCATTTTTGTACATTTATGTCCAAAGGTACCTATATATGTTATGTGTTCTTTCTATTGGTTTTATCGTCATATTTTTGTTAAAAAGGGTAAAAATCATACTTTATTCACATTGGTGTATTTAAAACTTCATAAAGGTGAAAAGTATTACTTTTGTTAATGTATTCATTGTTTACTTGTTTTTTGAAAAATGAATATTTTTCCTTCTTTGTGTAATCCTTATTGACCTTTTTTCTCATTCCATGTTTTTGAAATGTTTTTCACAGGACATGAAATGTAATAGGGATAGGGAAGGGATCACATAAAATTCATGATGTCTAAAACATGGAAATTGGCATGTTTCTTTTTATGAGATTATATATTAATAAATAAATGGATATTGAGCTGTTGTTTCAACTTGAAATATTCAAGCTAATATGTAATAATTATGACATAATTCTCTAAAACTCTACACATGTAAATATCCTAAATGAGAATTATTCATTTAATTAATGATTATGCAATTGTATAAGGCTAGTTCCTTATAGATTCCCCTAATAAAATAAGTTATTTTGAATATAATTAATAGAAACAAATATGAAAACATTTAGAATAAAGAGTTGTGTAATGAACTATAACACTCTATTTCTCTAAATCCATCTTTGGATCTAGTTATCCTCTCATCTCCATCATGTTCCCCGATTATTTATATTATAATTTTAATGATTGTGTATGGATGTGTCCCCATTGATCACTAGGTATCATTTTTTCGTTAATAGGAATAATTCCACATGAATCTCAAATTCATGCTCATGGTCACCGCTCAATATCATCCCACCATATTCCATGTGGCATGTATGACACAATTCATTATTTTAAAGGTGATTCGAGAAATTCTCTCAGTAAGCTGAATAAACAACTATCTATATGATAATGTCCCTAATATTTGATAAAAATACAGAATATTCCCTTTCATCATCATCGTGATTATTCTAGTATAAGTGGGTGGCGTGTCCTTGTCTTCAAATTATACTAAAATGAAAACCAACTAATTCAAAACAATTTTAAACTATTAATAAATAAAAACTTATTATTATATCTAAATATATACATATAACTATTAATATTATAATTATATATTATTATTATTATATATATATATATTAAAAAAATTTATATAGGATTTTTTTCTTATATCTTCTTGTGAGAGAAATAATAGGTTAGATATCTAATGGGGTTCTCCATATCCAACAATGGGTTTTAATTGAATCATCCTCAACTATGGAGCTTTGTACAAAGTCCATATAATTTAAACGTATTATGGTCAGATATAATTTCTCTTATGATGATTAAAAATAAATTTTGATTTTCTATGAATAATATATAATTTTCCAATGAATATAATATTTATTAAATATTATGTGATGATGCGTAAGAATTGATAGTTCCAATTTAATATTAAAATAGTTATTTGGAAGGAAATATAAGTTTAAGGACCTCATACCTAATCGGAACTTATTATGGAGGAAGATATATAATAATAACATGCAAATGGTAGTTGATATGTGTTATTATTTCAATATTGATATAAAATTAATTATCTATTATAAAAAATCACCTACGTGAGGATAAAATCTATAGGGGAAGTGTTCATAAGACATTAAATTAAGGTTGTCGATGAAAAAAATAATATAATTTAATTAATGTAATATAAAACCTAAACTCATAATTTTTATAATAAAATAATAAATGATAAGTAATAAAACTACAACTCATTTAAAAAGATATAACCAATCAGGCATGATTTTTATCGATGAAATTTAAATCTATCCAATGAACAAATCTGAAAATTGAAAATTTTCAAAGTCAAAAAGTAAAATTATAACAGTAAATGAACTATATCAACATTTAGATAATGTTTTATTGTGAAAAATATGATTGGGGAAAGGAAAAATGACTGAGCATGAGATATGACTAATGCTGGTTCTACTCTTTGATCAATTGGGGAAGAATTATCATGTCAAAAAATATTTACTCTAGTCTTGTCCTTATATGACTAACACATAATCCCTTTTTTAGATCTATCATAAAAAACACAGGGACAAGAAGAGTGTCCATACAAAATTATATGTCAATCAACAATACTCTAAAAAAATTGATATGTGAATACTTGTATAAAAACAAATCCTCCCATTAAACCAAATTACACTACTAGGACTCCCCTTCAATTTTAATCAACCCAATTCAAACTTGTTTTACATGTTTCTATGATTCATTATTCATAAGGAAATTCTGTGTTTGTAATATTTTCAGAAAAAATTTGGATATATGAATCCAAGGATCCAAATTCTATAACTCATTGCATCATTATTATTCTCAAATTTGTTTGGAGATCTTGCACCCACATCACACATGGGTTATAAAATGAATCTGATGAAACTTATCCAGATTAATTCCTCTTGTCCATTCCTTTATAATAAAGACATAAACCATTTGAGGCCTCCACCATAAAACCATTTTTTGATTGGAGGAGTATCCCATCAATGATTATATGACTTCAACCACTTCTCATGGAAATTATTTTTGGATTAAATTTTCACCCAACATAGTGAATTTGATAATATATATGAATGTTTGATCAACATGTGAATTCAAATGTAACTATAAACATCATAATATTTATCCAATTGATTTGAATATATGTTAAATTGTGAATGGTCATCAGTGATAGGTTTTTGGAAATTGATTTATTGAAGTTGAACTATGCATTATGTTGGCCTTCACATGAAAAATTTCTTTAATAGTTGAGGATGAATCATTTTCTAATTGAATGATATATGGGAATTAATGTATCTATATGAATCAATAATGAATCAAGGGAGGTAAAACATTGATAATATAATCTTGAGTACATTAGATGATATATTTATTTTATAGGTTCAAATTATTGATGAAGAGTGTCATCTTAACTCTCAAATATTTTTGGTGTAGGGATAAATATTAGTGAACAAATTATTTTTTAACTTATTCTTGATAGATTGAGTGAATCAAAGATATTTGGTAGGTGGAATTATAAAGACAATTAATAGATGAATATCATAATGAATTAAGTTATATGGAATATATATGTGTTTGAATATTGTTCTAAAGAAATATTATTTATATTAAAATTGATATCATCAGGACAAAGGTATGCATCATGATTGATATGAAGATTCTGATACAATCTGAATCATTATATGAATTCATATAAAGTCTACTATGATAAAGCTACCATGATATAATGTGTAGGATAATTTTTATTAATATTTTGCGATCAAGTTACTAAGTGGAGAAAATAAATAGTTTAAAATTTTAATTGTAAATTTCTAATGATAGTTGAATCATAAATCACATTAATTTAACTCATAGAGGAGTATTTAATTTTTTCCTCAATTGACATATTACTTCCTTCAATGAATTTTTTTTAAAGGAGATCAATATGTAGAGAAGTGAGTAATAGTGGTAGAGTTTCAAGCCTATGTATCCTTTTATAGATGAAATTATTATTCTAATGAAAAATAAGAAGGTCTTTGAAAAAAAAATTATGATTCAATTTTTTATATCTCTAATTTAGAATCATTTGACTTAGATTTTGTTCTCAAATAATACTATTTTTAATTTTTCTTAAATAATATTATTTACTAATTATATTTTAATCTTTTCATAAAAAACTATTGATCCTTAAAATTAAATTTTATGATTGTTGAAAAAATGATATATATCATACCTTTGAATATAATTTTTTATAATATTATTATTAATCTTCATAATAATATTTATGATTTATGAACACCAAAAAATGACAGGATTTATTTTATTAATTATTTATAATTAATCAAATCACTACCATATGTAGAAATACATGGATACTGCAGTTTTTGTGTGACTATCAGTTAGAATCAGTTGTATATTCTATGGTTATAATTCATAAGTTTAATTATTTTAAACAAGAGAACCAAATTTTCATTGATAAGGAGAATAAAAATAAACATTAATTCTATGTTCATATGAAAAATTTCATCAGTTTTTCACTCTCTTTGGTTTCTTTTTATGTTATATTTATTCTTAAGTATATTTAATATTAAATATACCCACTTAATTTTTGAGAAAATTAAAAAATAATTAAAAAATTGACAATTTTGCGTAAACTATAACCATTATTTTAGACAACATTCCAATTTTCTCATCACAACATTTTATAGGATATTTATTTAAGAAATAATTATATAAAAAGGTCTTTATTCCTTAGTTGGAACTATTTCTAGGGAGGATTCTACAATCGTGTGAGATGTTTTCTCAGAATATTCACTGATTTTTCAAAAATTAATGTTTTTGTATAGTTATATTCTTTATGTAATTGATCTGATAAATTTTTTCACATCACTTTCTAATTGAAAATATATGTTCTTGTTAAACTGTATGATCCAAACATTTTTGATAGACAGACCAATCATTTATTCATGTACTATTATGTACATAATTGACAAATTTTTTAGTTATAATTTGGGTTCTGTTTGAGTTTAATTTTGAGAAAATGGAAGAAAGTGGGATTTGCATTGTTGGTGTTGTGTTAAATTAAACCATGAACACTATCCTAGAAAATAGTGCTATAATGAATTGTGGGGTTTATATGTCTTCTGTATGGTTTCTGATACTGTGTGCTTCTATAGTTACTATATAATGGTTATAGAACAAGGTTAGGTATAAATATTCTCCAATACCGAATTAAATGTGTTTGTAGTTTTAATAAACCCAATATTCAGTTATAAAATTACACAAACCTATTAATTTACCCAAAATTGACCCCTCTCAAACCATTGTAAATTTTCATGATTTTTTATCATACCAAAAATATTCCTTGGGATCATACAGTATGTTTATAGGGATTTAATACCCATCTTGAATATGCTCTCGTCTCAATGTAAGTAGATCCCCACCCATTGAATTCATGCTCATCTTTATTCCATCTATCATGATTTTGGTGGGAAGTAATATTCTATTTCCCTATATCTAGATATCTACTTTTTGAATGTAGATCTAATCTTGGATATATATATTTAGAGTTAAAATTTATCGTTTTTATTATTCTTGATTTATGGTTTTGATATTTGAATATAGATCTAAATCATTGTGATTCTCAATTTTGTTGAATTTATGTTCAAATATGTTATTCTTCAAACTTGAGGTAGATGATATAATTTTCAATTACAATAGTAATGATTTGAATTATGTTTTTGAAATTGATGAATATATATAATTCATTAGAAATTGAAATTCTAAAATTTGGTTAATTAATATGGAAAACTAATTAATTGAAGTATGGTTAAAATATATAATTAATTTGGGAATTAATTATGAGATTTAGGGATTTTGATTTGGATAATTAATAGTGGAATTAAAGATTTTTCTTTGAGGTAAATAATTGAGATAATTTATTATAACATTAGTTATGATATATTGGGTTTATTTCATTGAGGCAATTAATTGTAAAATAATTATGTGATATTGAGATTGATAAATTGAGATAATTAATGGATGAGTTAATTAATATTAATGAAGTAATTAATTATTTGGTGAATTAATTATGTTTATTGATGTGATAAAATAATTATTTAATTAGTAATGATATTTATGTTGAATAATTAATTGATTAAGTAAATATGTTTAAAAGAATTGGAACATGGTCTTTCTAAATTGAGAATTATAAATGGTAACATGTTCATTGAACATGTTCGTAAAGTAATGGGGACATGTTAATTCAATTGAGAAGATAAAAAGTTAACATAGTCATTTTACATGTGAATAAAATAATAAGAGCATAGTCATTCTATTGAGATGTATTAATGGCATCTTTGTTATATTATTTATGAATTATATATGTGTAACATGTGCTATTAAATATGAATTTGATAATTGTAACATATGATAAAAAATGACATATAAAGGATGATAACAAGGACACTTTGAAATATGACATCACTTGAGAATACACGATACTCGAACATGATATTAAGATACTATTAAGATAGGATATCACATTAAAATAATTCGATCTCTTAAATAATCCAAACCAGTATTATGATTTGTTATTTTTAGACAAACATTAGGATCTGACATGAGCTTAAGAAAACGTTGATGTAAGGGTGTCCTCAAGAAGCCTAAATTTTATGTGGTTAAATAATTAATAATTGTATAATGTGATAACATTTTATTTTTGAAGAATAATTATTTTAAAAGACAATACATTCACTGTTTGACTAGATTTTTAATTAAAATTGATGGTGGATACCTAATAAGTCATACTCACAACCTATTCCAGATACTTGATTAGTTCCCTTACAGAAATTATTTGTGAAAGATAAGTCAGGGGAGAAGACCATATATTAGATCGATAATTATTGGATTGTTAATGTATAATAGAACATCACTTTTTTGAGACATACTTGGTCATTTACATTTTATATATTTTCTAGTTTAATTTTAGACAATTTCCATGTACATTAATATGGAATGTTTTCTTTATTATTAGGATGTTGTATTTGATCTTTTTTTATATTAGTATATTGATATTTGTTATGTCTATAAATTGGTGGACAATTTTTTATTAATTACATGGTTGTTTACTATGATAAAAGAGAATATTGTCTACCCATGATTGACTTCTTAGAACCTCATTACTAGTCGGAAGCCTCCAATATACGAGGAGGTATTCTTTAGATCATGTGACGATCTGGCTTAGGGCACCGAAATGTGGAACTTTGGTGTGGACATAATAAAGTGGAATCAAATGAAATTTTATTTCCTTTTTCTTTTTTTACTGTTTGGGAATGGTTTATAGGAGGCTAAGATGAGTTGAGGCTTTGTTATAGTCTCATCCATTGTTGTGGGAAACCCATGTATGGCAGAAAACCCAAGTTCTCAAGGTGGGATTTTTGTTATTGATGTATTATATTATATTTAAATATTACATCACCTTGGGTGAATCTCTTGTTATATGAAGTCTCATTTTTTTAGATTTTATATTAATATACTAATACCATAGAATGACATGATACTAGAGTATGAAAACATTACTCTAGGAAATAAAGGTATATTGTGACCTGTATACGTTTAGAAACTCACGTGAAAATTGGTTTTGGAATGTTTTTGAACCTAGACAGTTTCTCCAATGATATGGAATAGAAATGAAAATGGTGCCAAATATGAACATGAACAAGATTAAATAAAGAGATTCCAAATAAATAGTTTTCTAATATGAAAAATTGAACAATGATAATGATAATACCCTTTGATAACCATGTCCAAGGTGTAGTATATATGTGGGTAGTGATATTGACTTGGTTTTGACATCTGGAGAAGATTTGTGGGGAATGATTTATTTTCAGTTGTTATGATTTTATTTTTTTTATTTTGTTAAAGGTGTTATTGATTCCAATGATGTGTGTTGGGAATCATAGACATTTTTCCTCCAGGATGAAGTTTATTAAGAGGATGATCTAGGGAATGTCTAGGAATGATCCACTAGTGACGGAACTTGAGGCACCCATCATGCTAGGGGGGAAGTAGGATAGCAGTTCAGGGAGAAAATTTCTAACTTCATTCAATTCTTGTGAATAGACCAAGAGCGTGTTAATAATATCATGACGCGCATAGTGAGGGAGTTTTAGTTGCAACACCATTATAATTTTACTAGAGGTAGTTTACATGAGGGGGGTGAGTTCTAGGTTGATTCTATCATTATGATACATTACCATTTGGAGCCTCTTGTAGAGATAAGGGTTATGATTAATGCATATATTCGATGAGTATTATAAAAACATGGGTTTGGTGATCAGGTTATGATTATAAAGATATATGGTATGTTATGGAAGGTCTTCCTGTAGAGGTTAATAGATAAATTCTAACAAGTGATTTTTAGCAATGATTAGAATCAAGGTTCATATGGATTTCTTAGGAGAGAATGTCTGCGATTGATGGTGTTGGATGCTTTAAATACATGAAGATATTTCCTCTAGTATAGATATGACATGAAAAATGAATGAAAATTCACTTTAAAGATAAACATAAGGGATAGGTTGTCACGAACCAACTTAGGTTGACCCAGAACCGGTCACCCGAGATGGTCCGTGACATGGCCTGAGAGGCGTTCCTGATCCTCCTGGGATGGAGAAAAGCGCCAGGGCATCAATAGAGGTGGAGGGAAAAATTTCTCCCAGTATAAATAAATAAATAAAGCAGTTGAAATAAAAGAGAGCAGCGCAAAATAAATAAACAATGTAATGTAACTAAACACGAAAAAATGAAAACGAAACTAACTGAAAGATACAACCACTATCTCTATGTGACCTCGTGGGTCACTCTCCCACTCACGGCCGAACAACGCTCAAGGCGAACTCACCTATGCTATAGCATTCAAAAACCCTAAAAACAGAAATGATATATAGGAGTGAGTATAAAAACTCAGTAGGCTTGACCGATATGTATTCCAAATGCACTACCTTTAAATAAATAATATACCAATTCCATCATTGAACTCAATTATATAATATATTAGTTTTCACACAAACTTTCATTTCTAAAAAAAGTATCAATCCATTTCCCTTTTTAATTTTTTATAAAAGATTAATATTTGAAATGAATAGGTATATTTATTTTTAATGCATTTTCTGCAAACCCTTTAGAAATCCTAACTTCAGTTATTAGCCAAAAATGAAAAACCACACATATGACACTACACAAACCAAGGGAAATGGAAAAAATGGCACACAAGGGTTATAATCCGAGCTAGTTCTCTCAAATGTTTGCCACATACAAATAAACACTATTGGAAACATGGGTCGAACCTAGGAGATCGTGAACAATCCAGAACATACTATACATATGACTCATCTTGAAATCATGATCTATCTCGATGACGTCATAACACCCTAACGCTCGGCATAGCCCTGCATGTCCTAATTTAGGGGCCCAATCCCCGTTGCAGAAATAACTCTGTATTCCCCTTCTATGGGGCCACTAGCCAGTGCGTAATCTAAACTAGTGCAGCTATCATTCTCAGATTATTCAATCACTATGACAAGTTCCCATTTCAACAAAAGAAATAATATGGGTACATCCACAATGTAAATCAATCAATCACGATGAAAACACATCACATACCTCTTACGCAATCAATACACACCAAAGATCACCCATGAGTGGGTGTTTATCCAAAATAATTTATTTTACTAAAGTTCCAAATGGGCCTTCACCAATTATAAAGAAAAACCTCATTTATAGAGAACTTCAAAAACACATGTTCAGAAGAAATCATTTATCATTAAAACTAGAAGTACATTTGAAATTCCATGAATTATGTTTAAAGGCCAAACGGGCATTCATTCAATATTGGGTGTTCGTTCATCAAGAAAATGTTTCATGTGTTCAAAATTAAAATAAACGGCTCTTTTCACACAAAATAATCATTTAAAAAAATTTAATATCTTATATTATTTACCATTAATTAAAATTAATAAAACATTAAGAAATTAATAATTTCTAAATATAATGGTGAGTGTAGTGGGGAACCTACCTCGGAACTGAGATGAAAAGGATGACACGCGTCTGACACCACACATTAAGGTCCAACGTATTGTAAAAAAACACTCAAAACTAAATACACAAAAAAAACCCCAATTAAAGTATATGAAACCAAGCAGTGGGAAGAAACCCTCACCTCACAGCTGAAGCGCGACAACTACGAAAACTCAGAAAAAAAGTGTGGTGATGGTGCTCTAACGGAAACGCCCCACGTGGGTCCTAAAAAGTTAAACATACCCAAATAACGTTTAATTAACAAAATATCTAATCAACCCAAGGCATATATATATATATCAATTAAAGATATCAAACAGGCATAAATTAAAAGGGGTATACCAACGGAGGGTCACGACTTGAAAAAGACCACATGAGGGTGTCACGTCGGATCATCTCAAGGTGTCCGCGTGGTTGGATGCGGTCCGACCCGGGGGTGCGGCATGGGCCACCAGACAGTGGCGGGCCATGTGCGGGCATCACGCAGGTGACACAGACGAGAGCCAAGGTGTTGGGCAGTTGTAGTGCAAGGCTGCGCTAGAAGGGGGGAGGGTTGCTGGCTGCCATGACAGGTGGAAAAGAAAAGGGGGAGCAGCGATATGAAAAGAGTGTCGGAGCTGTTGGGAAGAGGCGCAGCTAGAGACGAGCGCTGCAGCAGGTGCACCAGCTAGACGGAAGGCGGAGTGAGGGTGATGCGGTGCTGGTAAAAGGAGCCATGACGGGCTGGCTAGGTTCGCAATAGGAGTAGCGGGGTGGAAGAGAGAAGAAACAGGAGGCTGGGCGTTGTGCTGGTTGCATGCAGGCCGAACGATGTAGGAGGGGCCGATGAACATGAGGCGACTACAAGGAGGAGGAGGCAAAGCATCTGCAGGATGCTACGATCGGCACTCTGCAAGGTAGGAAGCGGGAGCAGGGGGCTTCCGAGATGAATGTGTGCGACATTGAAAGAGGTCAAGCGCATGGGAGGCACTAGAATAGGGAAAACCAGGGGGTTAAAGCGGGAGACGCTGCAAAGGGAAGCCATGGTGTGCTAAAGGGTAGGGGTAGTGCTGGAACGGTGAGCCGGACTGAGGCAGATGCGACGCTGGCAGGGCACTGGGAACAAGCAGCAGGCGAAGTAGGCATGCTGCAGGTGTGGAGGCCGAGACGCGGGCCACTGCTGCAGATCAGACGAGGAGCCGAGGCGTGTTGGCTGCTTTGTGCAGCGGTTACCCTGCGAGGGAGTTGGAGGTGCGACTGGTGTTGCGGGGTGCAACGGTGCCACTGGGCTGGTGTGCTGCGGAAGGCTGAATAGGAGGGGGAAGTAGGGTGTGGGGAGAAGAAAAGGTGGCTGGGTCGCTGCGCAGGGTTCACCCGCATGGAAGGAGGGAAAAGAGAGAAGAAAGAGAGAAAGGAGGAGAAATAAAGACAAACAAACAAGAGGAAAAAAGCTGGAATAAAAAAAAGATAAAAATAAAATAAAATGGAAGGTATATAATAAAATAAAATGGAAAAAATAATAATACTAAACTAATAATAATAATAATAAGAACAAAAATATTAAAAAATATTGTTATTATTATTATTGAAAATTTTATAAAATTATTTTAAATTTAATTTACTAATTTTAATTTATTATTTATCTATACAGGTGGGAAACTGCACACTCACCTGGTCCGAACACATGATCGGACCGAATGTGTGGTGATCACGCACCCACCCGAACCGAATGCGCAGTGACCGCTAGCAGTGTGGTGGCAGTGCTCTGGCTCGAGACCAACCAAAAAACACCAATGCTTCAAAATATTTAAATCTAGACCCAAACCCAACTCTGTCCAAACTCACAAGGCCGAGAAAAAAAAAGGAATATGTGGTCGGGGTGTGACAATTTTCCCCACCATAGACACTTTATGCCCCCAGAAATCACCAAGCCTACAGTTACCACAACATTAGTTCATTCGAAGAAAAATTCATAGAGAACTGAGAGTTTCGGGGTGACCATTCCCAAAAAACATCACACCCGACCAATTCAAGGAAAACCGCTTCTCGATACACAGATGAGAAAAAGAGAGGGTTCTCCCCGCCACAAGAATTCACTAATACAAAAACAATTGAAAACCAAACAAACCATCCCAGGGGGGGCAACAGAGAAGATCCCAAACCAAACTCATTCATTTTCCCCACATGGACTCGATTACATACCTGATACATTGACGGAAAGCTTGATACAGAACAATCCAACAACATGAGGATAAGAAATTAACTCAACCCATCCCATCAGCTTCATGAAACAAACATTACCCTATCGAACACAACTAGGACCAACTCAAAAAAAGAAAAGGTCCGTTTATTCCCGGGCCCACACCGTTCAGAGAGACCAACCAACATAAGAACCACTCTAAGAGCAGATAAGACCACTTGGATTGTGGGGAAATGGTCTCATCACGCCACCACAACAAGGATGATCTTACTACAGCTATGAGAATAGAATAAAGGAAATTTTGGATATTTCCATTCCAATGTTGAAGACATTGTCTAGACTAAGGTTCCACACACCCTTGGCAACTATTGACTGTGCATGACCTTCACCCCGAGACCGGTGTCTGGGGCCCTGATAGCTGAAGTGTCTCCTGCCTCAAAGTCAAGAATTTTCATCTTCTGGCCACTAACTCCATATTTCTTTCGATGATTCCAACAACCATGAGGGTCATACATTTTCAAAGGGATCCATCATGAAGACTCGGAATGTCCAGATAGGCCATACCGGTGGCACACAAGAGAGCGGTCTGACGAACGTGGATCCAGCACCGACGAGGATGGTTTCTTAAAGACAGGTTTTACTGGCCTGCACTACTTTCCATATTGGGATCCTTCGAGGAAATCAACAACCATTAATCTCACCCAAATCTCTAACAAAGAAGAGACATTTCATCTTTACTAGTCCAGAACTGAACCCTTAAATAACATTAGGGTGATACAAACCTTAACTACCATGTGAGTTCCCAGCAAACTAAAGATACACTAACTTTTAGAATAATACAACTACCTCTAACAGATTTCGACTGCCTCGATAGGCAAGCAACACACAAAAGGTACTTAGAACTGAGCATAAATCATTGACAACATTGGGATGATTTCTAGGTGGCATACTCATAACAACATGAAAAACACCATAGAAACTGGCATTAAGCCAAATCTCAATAAAGGAAATAACATAAGCCATGGACAATAGGCCCATAATCCAAACATATACAACACAAGGAGAAATAACTTTTTCCAAAACCATTATCTCTTTACAATTTTAAAAACACAACCATCACACCTTATAAACCGTCACATGTGAGTTTTTTCAATATTGCTCATATCAGCTGTGAACAAGTTACCCCACACACTTTCCATGCATACCCACGCAAGTGTAACCCTCCATAAGGATTGCCAAGGTTCAAACTTTTCTTTTCCTTACCATATCCAAACCCATACCATCTTTTTTTCAAACTGATACACCTTATATATAAAAACCAAGCCTGGTAATTTAAAAAAGATTTTGGAAGAAACACATTTCCATTTCAAAACTAGTTTCACTATTAATACACACTCAAAAAAACTGAGATTAAAAAAACAAAATAAAAAATAACTCAATGGAATGAGGAACAAGTGCATATGTCTGAACCCGCAAAACAGTGGTGAGCCATGCCCCAAGTGAAGCATAACACTAAGAGGACCTTGAGCTAGAAACATGGAATTCACCTCGGTCACCACCCCATGTGAGGCCACTAAGTGAACCAATTCTCCCCCATTTTCATTCATCAATCCAAAACAACCAAAGATAAAATATTCAAATCTCTGACTAAACCTGGTAACTCAGGTCTCGTCACGAGTGGTGGTGATCAGGCACCGAACCCTAACCTACCTCTTGAGCCTTGACAATCCTAATATCCTTCTACCAGACATTCCAAATAACAAAGGGCACTCTGAAAAGTGAGGTCCACTAAGAGCTGACTTCTCTAATACCATTTTCTCACGAACCAACCTGGGTCGACCCTGAATCGGTCACCTGAGCCGGTCAGTGACATGGCCCGAGAGGCGTTGCCGATCCTCCCGGGCTTGTGACAAGCGCCAGGGCATCAATAGAGGTGGTGGGAATGATTTCACCCAGTACAAATAAATAAATAATGTAGCTGAAATAAAACGGAGCAGCGAAAAATAAATAAACAATGTAATGTAACTAAACAAGAATAAAAGAAAACGAATCAAACCGAAAGAGATGACCATTATTGTAGTGTGACCTCTCAGCTCACTCTCCAACTCATGGCCGAAATTCACCCAAGGCGAACACACTGGACTTGTAGCCTGCAAAAACACTAAAAACTGATAATAACTATAGGCGTGAGTATTAAACCTAAGTAGGCTATCTCTATATCAATACCCGATGCACTACCTTTAAATAAATAATATACCAATTCCAGGTTGGATCTAAATTATACAAAATATTAGTTTTCACACACACTTTCATTTCTAATAAAAGTATCAATTCATTTCCCTTTTTAATTTTTAAAACATGATTAATATTTGAATGTAATGGGTATATTTCTTTTAAAAACATATTTTCCAAACCATTTACAAACCCAAACATCATTTATAATCCAAAAAGGAAAAACCACACATATCACACAACACACACCAAGGGAAATGGAAAAAGTGGCACACATGGGCCAACAACCGAGATAACCCTCTATACCATCCATCACAAAGAAATAAACACCAATGGAAACATGGGTCAAACCTATGAGATCGTGAACAATCCAGAATGTACTATACTTATTACTCATCCAGAAAGTATGATCTAACTCGATGACGTCATAATGCCCTAATGCTCGGCATAGCCCTACATGGCATAACCAAGGGGATCAATCCCCATAGTAGCAATAACTCAGTATTCCCCTGCTATGGGGCCACTAGATAGTGTGTAATCTAAACTAGAGCTGCAATCGTTCGCAGATGAATCACTCACTATGGCAGGTTCCCATGTCAACACAAGAAAAAAAAAACTGGGGTGCATCCACAATGTAAATCAATTAGTCATGATGCACAAACATTACATACATCTCACACAATCAACGCACACCAAATATCACCTCTAAGTGGTGTTTTTTCCTAAATAATTTATTTTATTAGTGTTCCAAATAATCCTTCACAAATTTTAAAGAAAAACTACGTTTCTCGAGAAAACTAAAAACATGTGTTCAGAAGAAATCCTTTATATTTATAACTATATGTACATTTGAAATTCTGTGAATTATGTTTAAAGGCCAAACGAGTCTTCTTTCAATACATGGTGTCCTTTCATCAAGAAAATGTTTCTAGGGTTTGGTAAAAAATAAATGGCTCAATTCACACCAAATAATCTTTAAAAAAAATTAATTATCTTATATTATTTCCCATTAATTAAAACTAATAAAACAAAAAGAAATTAATAAATTATAAATTTAATGGTGAGTGTAGTGGGGAACCTACCTCGAGACTGAGATGAAAAGCAAGACGTGCACCTAACACCGCATAGTAAGGTCCAACGTACAATAAACAAAACACTATGAACTCAAAACCCAAGCAAAAACCCTAATTAAATTATATGAATCCAAGTGGTGGGAAGAAACCCTCTCTTCAAAACTGATGCGTGATGATGACACATACTCAGAAACAAACCGCGGCGATGGCGCCCACATGGAAACGCCCCACACGGTTACTAAATGGGCAAACTGACGCAAGTAACATTTAATTAACAAAATATCTAATCAACCCAAGGTATATATATATATATCAAATATATATATCAAACAGGGATAAAATAAAAGGCTTATTCCAAAGGGGGGTCGCGACTAGAAAAAGACCACTGGATGGCGTCGTGCAGGAACATCAGAATGAGTATGCGCTGCTGGATGCGGTCATACCATGGGGTGCGGCAAGGGCTGCCAGACAGTGGCGGGCAGCGTACAGGCATCACGCAGGTGAGGCAGATAGGAGCCAAGGTGTCGGGCAGCTGTGGTGCATGGCAGCGCTACATGGGTGGAGGGCAGCTGGCTGCCGCGACAGGAGGGGTTTAAAAGGAGGAGCAGCGGCATGCAGATAATGTCAAAGCAGTTGTGTGGAGGTGTTGCTGGGTTGGTGCGATGTAGCAGGTGTGCGAGCTGAAAGGAATGCGGAGTGAGGGTGATGTAGTGTTGGGAAATGGATCCATGGTGGGATGGATTCGTTCATGACCAGAGTAGTGGTGTGTGAGGGAGAAGAAACAGGAGACTGGGTGTCATGCTAGTTGCGTGCAGGCCGAAGGCGGTAGGAGGGCGTGACGAGCAAGAGGAGACTACTGGAAGGAGGAGGCGGAGCATCTGCGGGCTGCTGTGATCGGTGCTCTGCAAGGTAGGAAGAGGGAGCATGGGGCTTCTGGGCTAGCTGGGTGCGGCGTTGAAGGAGGCCGAGTGCATGGGAGGCGCTGGAATAGGGAAAACCAAGGGCTGCCGCAGGAGCTGCTGCAAGGGGAAGCCAGGGTGTGCAAAGGGGCTGGGGCGGCGCTGGAATAGCCAGCCGGCCTGAGGGAGATACGATGCTAGCAAGGCACTAGGAGCAGGCGAATGGTAGAGCGGTCAGGCTGCAGGCACGGAGGCTCGGACGTGGGCCGCTGCTGTAGATCCAACTAGGATCCGAGGCGGGTTGGATGCTTTATGCAGCGGCTGCAGTGCGAGGGATCAGGAGGCGCGACTACCGGCATAGGGCTCAACGGGGCCACTAGGCTGTTGCGCTACGGAAGGGTGAACATGAGGGGGAAGTAGGGTGCAGGTAGAAGAAAAGGTGGTTGGGTCACTGCGCAGGGGACACCGACGTAGAAGGAGGGAAAAGGGAGAAGAAGATAGAACATATGAGAAATAAAGAAAAAAATGGGGGGAAGAAAGGTGGGATAAAAAAAGATAAAATTAAAATAAAATGGATTGTAAATAATAAAAGAAAAGGGAAAATTAATAATAATACTAAACTAATAATAATAATCCCCATCATTATAAAAATAATAATATTAATAATATTAATAATTATAATTATAAAAACAATATTATAAATTATTGGTATCATTATTATTGAACATTTTATAAAATTATTTTAAATTTAATTTATTCATTTAATTTTATTTTTTATCTAAACATGTGGGAAACTGCGCACTCACTAGGTCTGAACAGACGATCGGACCGAATGTGCGGTGACCGCGCACCCACCTGGACTCAATGCATGGTTACTGCTAGCAGTTCGGTGGCTGCACACTGACCAGAGTCCCACCAAAAAACACCAAAGCTTCAATAATATTAAATCCAGACCCAAACCCAACTCTGTCCAAAGTCACGGGATTGAGAAAAAAATAAAAACAGCAGGCATCTGTGGTCGGGGTGTGACATAGGTTTTGTCACAAAATAACATATTTCAATTATATAAGTAGGTGATGTGGTGAATTAATATCTAATTGCTAAGTGGAACCTGAAAGATGATTCATCTACATGATAGATAGTTTCAACTAGATGATCTAGAGGTGTGACTTCTAAGATCAAGAAACAATTTCGTGATAAAATCAGTGGGGGAAGTGGAATTTTGGGTGGATAGGTAGGATTTACAGATTCATGTGACCTTACTAGAGTGATCTTCAATCAGTGCGATAGGCCAAGATATTATCAATGACATTGTCCTTGACCATGAGTGGTGTGAATTCATCACAAAATGATATGCAATATACAAAAGTTATGTACGACATGTTGACATATTGTTAGTGAGGGTGCGGCTAGATGGATTCAGTGTTTTGGAAGAGGATCTTCTTCACTATATCAGACTAAACTATGGAGATCTACTATCTATGGTTGTAGATGTAGTGGATCTGGGGCTTCTAGGAAAGAGTTACCAAATCAACAGAGTGTTGAAACAAAGGGGAGTCAGATAGAATCACAGTGGATAGTGGTATGACATTTTTAAAAAGATTATACTACACATATGGATAGTGAGGAAAAACCGTTGATAGTGGGAGGTATAATTATTATATATTCTACAATATATGCCATCTTATTTGATACTGGTGACTCTAATTCCTTTATAAAAAAATACAATGGATGGATCATGGTGGTGGGGATTGGGAGTGGGGTAATGAATAATGATACAGCAATGGTAGTGCTGTCTAGATTCGACTATTTGAGTAATGTATGTTCTCTTTTAACTGGGGAGTATTATTTTTTGTGTGATCTCAATATCATTCACAATTCATGATTTAACCTAATAAGTGTTATGGACTAGCTAATCACATAATGATCCCACATTTATTATTACCATAATAGTGTGATGTTTAAATATCCTGAGGGTGACCATTAAATTAATATTAGAGAGTGGGATATCCAAATAAATTTGAGGAGGGACAATCACTCAAAAATTGGGAGAGCTCACAACATAGGTTTCTAATCATTTGATAGATCCTAGAGGTGTGAAACCATATGTTTTTCAAATTGAACTGGAACTATTATAAATGTTTTTTTAAGATTTATCAATAGTTACATCTAAGAGAGAAGTGGAATTAACTATTTAACTCATTCCAAGGGCTAAAACAATAATAAATCATCCAAAAAAAATGGAACCAGTAATGATTCAAGAGATGTAGGCTCTGATGGAGGAGTTAGAGGATAAAATATATATCCATATGGGTACGTCACCATCGGAATCACCTATGTTGTTTGCAAAGAGGGATGATATGACTTTTTTCTTATACATTGATTTCCAGAAGTTGAACCAAAAAACTATGAAGAACCAGTATCATATTCTTTATATAGAAGATATTCTTGGCTATATGAGAGTATCTTGTGTTTTTTTCAAAGATAGACATGAAATTTCGGGTATCGTCTGTTCAATGTTAAAAATTATGTTATTCTGGGGACTTCATTTACAAGAAAGTATGGGCTATTTGAGTTCTTCATAATTAATTTTGGGTTGATGAACACAACAATTGTTTTTTAGATCCTGATGAATATAAACTTTCATCTTTATGTAGATAAGTTTTTGGTTGTCTTCATAGATTACCTATTGTTTTACTACAATACACATGATGATTATTCCTAACTTATTGACATAATCATGAGTAAATATATATAGAATCTACTATGCACCAAGCCTTCTAAGTCGAATTTATAGAATTATCAGGTACACATATTGGAACACATAATATTGAATGAAGGTGTATCAGTGGACCCATCGAATGTGATGGAAATGATTTTTTATAAGTATCCATAAAATGTAATTGAAATCCAATGATTTATTGGAATTTTTTCATATCATTGGAGATTCATCTCACGATTTACAATTTTGTAGAACATCTCTCAATGTTTACCAGGAATGTTATAACGTTTTAGTTCCTGTAATCTTGTGATGACGCCTTCCGAGATATGAAGATACATTTAAAATAATCTCCAATAATGATCATTCATATTCTAGGTCAAGATTATACAATGTTTTGTGATGATTTTGGAAGTGGACTTGGTGTTGTTTTTATGTAAGGATAACATGTTGTGGCATATGGGTCTCACCAACAGAGGTAGCATGAATGCAACTACCCTAAATAGGACCCTGAGTTAGCAGTTGTGGTTTATGTTCCTAATTATTGGTGACATTATCTATAGGAAATGAATTTTTTATCATATACATATCAGAAAACAATATCACTGAGAGATTTTATTCATTGACAGTGGAGATGGGTAGAGTTCATGAACTCATTATATTTTGAGAAAGAATATATGGCCAAGAAGGGAAATATTGTGGTTGATTCTTTAATTTTGAAAATCTAGACTCAGGTAGTTCATAAGTCAAGTGTTGATTGGAAAATTATGATTTTTTTTCTGAAATGTAAGTGGATGATTAATATTGTCAAGAGAAGATGACTATAATAAAATATTGGTTGATTAGAAACATTTAATCTATTTTATAGATAGTGGACTTGAGGATCTATAAAGCTTGACCTTGAGGGAAATACATGAAGGTGGGGAGTCACATTCTTATTGGATCATATGTGAGGATGATATCATCTATCTCAGGAATTGGGTTTTTCTACCTAAATGTATGAGACAAGAGATGACATTATATTTTCATGCCTCAAAGTGGGTGGTAAGTCTATAAGAGACTAAAATGTACCCAGATCTATGATGATAACTTTGGTGTCCATGTATGAAAAATGAAATAGCAGGGTTTATGAAATGATGCTTCACCTGGCAGTAGGTAATGGTATAACATCATAGATCTGGAGATTTTATAGATTCATTGTCCATTCTCGAATTGTATTGGAATGACATGACCATATAATTCATTTTAGGTATTCTGAATATGCTTTGGAATAATGAACACATCGGGGTTATTGTAGATCAACTGAAAAAAGTAGATAATTTCGTTCTTATACGAGAATCCTTAACAATTGAGTAGTTTGGATTCTTGAATGTCAGGGAGATAGTCCATCTATATCGGGTTCCTCCAACAATAGTTTTAGGGTGTGCCTCATGATTCTAGTATGTTTTTTAGATGGTTGTTTGTACCAATGTATTCTTGAGTATGTCCTTCAACCCATAGACCTATAGGAAATCAAAGAGTAACATTCTTGTGATATAGGACTTGTTTTGGGTATGCGTTCATGACTTTAGTGGGTCTTCGGAGAAGAATATAGATTTAGTGGATTTTTCTTATAACAAGCATTTTCAGAGAACGATATATATGATAAAATATGAGTAATTTTATGGGAGGTAATTAATATCACCTATACACTGGATGATGGTAGGAGAGTTAGAATTTTTGGAATGAGTCACTTATAAGAGTCATCATAGTAGGATCAACTGATTCAGAAATGACTAGCTATGACTATGAGTAGAAAGAAGACATATGATTAATGATGTTGATGACCAATATAGTTTAAATATGGTGGTAATGTAATCCATTTGGATTCACCTAGGTTGGTTCAACATAGGATACAATGACAAATCATGTTAGTGTCGAGGTTTGTTGGACTATAACCGATTGTGGAGAGAATCGGTCTAGTGGAATACCAATTTTATTTAACATAGAAATAAATTTCAATTCATTATTTTATCCATGTATCACAACTATAGTGATATCCTTTCTAAACATCTTCTGTGATTGATGTGGATGATGTTTATCTTGAGATAGATTCATCTTTTGAGGATCATCTAATGTGTTTGTTGGATAATAGTGAAAAATGGTAGTGGGGAAAGACTATTAAAATAGTACATGTATTGTAGAATGTTGGGAATGTATAGGACGTAAAATTTGAAAGGTAGGAAGATATGTGGAATATGTGGATAAAAGTTTTTGAATTGGAATTTTAGAGATGCTTGGGATTGTAGCTCATGGAAGAGCTCTTATAAGGTGGGGAGATTGTAATAACCAAACCATATTTGGAGATGAATCAGGGCTGTTTTTAAGTAGTCCTTTTTTAATATTTGATTATATTTTATTATTTGATAATTTTGGGTTTGTGTGAGTGGAATGTTTTTAAATATGAATGAAAATAGGGATGTTATTTTTGGTACACGGTTAGCAAAAATCATGCGCCCCATCCTAGAAAATCATGCAACCCTTGATATTAGGGGTTCACATAGCTATAAATCTCTTTATAAAACAATGATCTCTAAAATGAGAAATCAGGTTCCCCAAAAATAATAGGTCCACATTTACTATTCATGGTTTATAAAAACCATAAAATTCATCCTTTAAAACTATGTCCACGGTTTTAGTTAACCTAATTTTAATTTTAAAAAATACCATAACCCTCTAATTAACCCAAAATCTACCCCCAATTTATCCATTATAATTTTTCACAATTTTTCAGAATCCTAACTAGATTATTAGTGCTCCTGACCTCCGTTTGTGGTGATTTAAAACTAGTATCGAGCTTCTTCTCTTCTACTAGTTAATGTATCATATCCCAATGCATCTCTATTTATCTTCCTTCCACCCCAAGTCAAATTGGTTGGAATTTTTCTTCTAATTTTATTATTCTAGATCTATATTTAATGAATCTATATCAATTAATGACGATCTAGATTTTGAATTAGGATATCTTCTTTTCCATTATTGATTAAATTTTTGGATATTTATATCTATATATATGTCATTGTGATAGTAAATTTGGGGGGATTTCAATTTAATAACGTTCTTAGAAAAACATAAGGTGGGTGGTATATTCATTAATTATGATAGGCATGCGTTGGATTAGAGTTTTGTAATTTTATAATTTGTAGTGTTTGTTTTAGCAATTTTAATTCTAAATTGGCATAATTAATGTGCAAATTTGATTAATTAAATTTATTTTTTAAAATAGATACCTAATTTTTTGATTACTTGTGATAATTATGGATTCTGATTTAGATAATTGATTTTAGAATATAATAAGTTATTTCGATGTCATAAATTGAGATAATTAATTGTAGAATTAAGGAAGAGATATTGAGGTTATTTCGTTGAGGTAATTAATTTTAGAATTAATTATTTGATATTGAGATGGGTGAATTCAGATAATTAATTGATTAATTAATTAAAAGATTTTATGTAATTAATTAATTGGTGGACTTAAGTATTTTTTATGTGATAAAATAGTTTCTGAATATGTAAGGAAATTGTTTTGGAATAAATAATTGAGGAATTAATTATGTGTACAAAAATGTGAACATGGTCATTCTAAATTGATAACTATAAATTGTAACATGGTAATTGTAATTATGATTAAATAAATTCAAATATAGTCATTCAATAGAGAATATAAAATTGTAACATTCCCATTGTACTTGTGAATAATGAATATGAACATGGTAATTCTATAAAAAATTAAGTATAGTAACATGGACATTTTACCTGTGAATTTTGTATTGGTAATGTGGGAAATTTTTTGTGGATTTAATTATGGTAACATGTGAATTCTAGTATAAATTAAACAATTGTTACATATTCACTCCATGATATGATATCAGTTGTGAATAATTTGGCTCCATTATGATTCAAAGAATGCATTGGGATATGATATCACCATTGAATACATCAAACCCCGGAATGTACCAAATAAAGTATTATGATGTGATATTACCATGAATCATTTTGGTCTCCAACAGGATCTATAGCATACATAGTGGAACTAATTTCCTCAAAAACCATTGTGTCTATGTGGATAAATAATGATTAATTTTATAGTGTGATAACTAATTATTAATTCATTTAAAATATTTAATTACACAAATTCATGCATTGTATTATTATATTTGTTTTAATCAACATTGGTGGTGGCCTACATAGTCAATCAAACACCCTAATTATGATGCCTGGTCAGTACCATAATAGAGTATATTGTTGTTGGATGGGTCAGGGGAAAATAAATTGTATTATATGGATGATTTGGCGAATGAGATTGGATGTGGAAATCAGACATGGTCTGTGACCTTCTTGGGAGTCTTTGATTTCATTATTTTCAGTTTTTATTTAAGACACATGACACATACATTATCATGACATGATTCATTCTTTTGTGGGATATTGTATTTCTTACATTATTTATCCTGAGATATTAGTATATTTTAATGGTTATACAATCATCCACTGTTTTTTTATTATTTCTAATAGTTTTTACACTGAAAAATGAGGGTATATATTCCCTGTTATTGACTTATCTAAATCTCATAGCTAGTAGACAACCATTGGAATACAGGGTGGCACACTTGAGGTCATGTGATGGACTGGCTCTAGGCACCAACATACGAAACCTAGGATGGAATGTTACATTTACATATTATTTTTAATATTATATTAATTCTTTAGAGTATGAATTTTGTTGTATGTAATGATGATATTATACTCATAATTCAGGGATTGGTTTTGTGAGTATGTGATGCCAATGGAAATTATGGTTTCAATTATCTTCAGATACTATTTATTACATTAATAAACTCAATCTATAAATATTTAGTATGCTACTTAATAAATTGTTTTGTGAATAATTATGTACAACTGTTTAGATTTTTTGTATTGTCAATGGAGAAAAATTGTAATCTTGATAGAATACTTGAATGTTAATGATAATGGTTAAATAAAATTCAAAAAGATCAAATATAATAACCCAATTTATAATATAAAACTATATCTATGAAAAAATAATTTCATTTTCAGAATGTTGTCAATTATTTTTCATTAGTTAATTTCATAGAAATTATTGTAACAAATTATTCATTATATGCATTATTTTAAATAATATTTAATATTATTTCTTATGATGCTTTGTATGTTGGACTATTTACTAGAGTACTAACAATATTTTAGAATTGTATAATTTTATGTGTCTCATTTTATGATATTTTCCACATATATTTTTTAAATATATTATTGACCATTCTATCATAAAATGTGTCCGTAGTGACTCTAGTAGAAAAGGATATTCAGTGAATTGTTACATTATGACATGTTTTTTGTTTAAAATAAATAACCCAAATCCCTATTTTATATATTTTATAACTTAATATACATTTTTGCTGGAGTTATAACCCTTATAAAAAATCTTTAAACTATAATAATCAATGAAAATAATATTGACCACAAGAAGCAAGACATTATATAAGGACTGGACCTTAAACATTTCATAATCTTGATTTTAATCAACAATTCTCTTTGAGGATATTTTCATGTATATAGTTTTATATAATTAGGACATAAATATTACATATCATCTTGAATATTAAATGGTAATATAATTAATAAGTATCAATTTTTTAATAAAATATTATGTCATAAAAAGAATCTTGTCCAGTTCCATGTTTTAGACAACATGAATTTTCTTTGATCAAATCCTTATCCCAATTCCACTTCATGTCCCATGAAAAACAATTCAAAAACATATGATTATCAAAAGACTCAGTAAGGGATACAAAAAAAATAAAACTATTAGTTTTTCAAAAAAAAAGTAAACCCTGAATAACATTTCATTAGTAATACTTTTCACCTTTATGAAGTAGTAAATACTCTTCACTGAATAAAATATCTTTTCATATCATTTTTTAACAAAAATATAACCATATAACCCATATAAAGAACACATAGAATAATAAAGTTTCCTGGAAAAAAACATACTTAGATGGAATAACCATACAGTCAACTTCCACACAAATCTCTAAATGGAATATCCATACAACTGACTTCTACATCCAATGCATTGGAGGTTATAACGTAACAACCTATACTGGTTTATCACGACACCTCCCATCACTTGATTTATCATGTAACTGTCTGTCAAATGTCTATGTACCATTATAAATTATAAAATATAAATCATTCATGAAGGAAAATAAACATTAGAAAATGGAAATAACAATATATCATTTCATGATTTTGATGTAATCAATTCTTTACCAAAAACATATTGAAACCCATTCAAAAAATTTAATAAAGTGATATTTGAATCAAAGTGTCACTTATGACTTTTAAAATTTTAAATTAATTATAATTTGGAATCATTAATGTACATATAACTAAATCCTAAAAACATTTTGAAAATATGGTCATTAATGAGAATATTTATCAGAATAAATCATTAAAACTTATAAAATGGTATTTTAGTTAAACAGTTTTTAACAAAATGAGAGATTATTTAATACAAAAAAATTGAGGAATCAAATTTAATCAAAACATTATAATATAATTTTAATAAAGGTATTTGTGATATAATATGAAAAATTATAGTATATAAACCATATAACGGTGAATTTTTTCATAAAAAAATAAATTCTCAATGGAATATAAATTGAGAAGAAATGACTTTTAAAAACTGTATCTTTAGATTTAGGATAAATAAATTTAAATTTTTTTCCCAAATACAAATACACATAAAATGATTGGATATTCAGTGTAAATCAATCAATGAACTTTCACTTAAAATTTTGTAAAAACAACACAATTGACTTGGATGTTTAACTCATTGAATGATAATTGAGTTAAAATTACTGTTATGAATTTCATATCGATGAAATTAGAATTTATCAATGAATTGATTATGTGTATGATAAGTTTATCCAAAATAGGTTTTTGTAAATTACAAAATAAATAAATATAGAGTGATTCCACAGATAATCATAGAATGACATAATTAAGAATTCTAAGATTAACCCAAGGAAAAGAAATTGGGGTAAAAAGTTACAATACAGATTCAGTACCTTATGAAACATACACCAAACGAATGAAGGGTCATAAAATTAAGATGTAAATTCCGATAAATTATATTATATTATAAAAATAACAAAATCATGGGTAGTACATACACCACACAAAAAAATAGTGTAAAATATTGCACGAATCTCATTAGAATATAAAGTGAGATGAAAACCCATTACATCTTTATAATCACAATCAGGTCATATAACCCAAAGTGAATAACCACCAAATTAATTATAAAATACCATAAATATATATATAATCATGATAATATATATATATAAAATACAAAATACATCACATGAAATAAATAAGGGCTGAATAATGGAAATCTCACGGAATTAAAAGGGAGATAAGAAACCCCTTACTTTATGTCCGACTTAACTCGTTTGCTCCATGTTCTTACTGAATAATAAACATAATTTAAATTATGCAGGATTAATAACATTTTCATGTTTATTATTTCTTCTTATATCATTTCTTACATTTGTATAACAATTAGTTAATTATTTAATTCATATTGGACATTTTGTCGATGTTCGAAAATGTAGTAAAAACAATCAATTTATAATTACATGTTGTTCATGTTGTCAAAATTCCATTATCTGTAAAATGTTATTCAGGATTTAGATATCATTTATATCATATATATCCTATATATATATATATGTATTTATAATAGTAAATCACATTTGGACATATGAAGTGAAATTCCCCATTCATGGAGATGGTAAGTCGTATGTACGCATGAACGCAACTTTGATTTCTATATAGTATTTTAATGGGATGAAAACATAATTAAACATAGTTATATTATAAATCCAGCATAATATAATATATAATTTCATTAACTCCATTCTTTATACATTCCAGTAATGGTATGAACTATTCATATCACTTTAAGGGGGCAGTAGTTCGCACTTCCTCCAATGAAATTATCACGTTTACCCATAATGGAAACTATAACGGTATGATATAAATGAAAAATAAAGACCATAGAGAGAATATAAATATTATATATATCACATATAAATAAATTTCCGTCATAATGGACATTATGAAAGGTTGTTGGAGATAATTGAATAGTCATCGTTTCGTGATGCAGTAGTTCGCCGCCCACAGAAACAATATCTTCTATACCCATTAGATGGAGGTGTGTGTAAGTGTAGTTAAAATAATTTTCATAAAAAATAATATTATATTTATGATACTGTATTTTTTATATAAAATGGAATAAAAAGAATTTAGGGGGTTGGTGATGAAAAATAAAAGAAAATAACTTAAAAAAAGACGTTACCTTAAAATCGGTATCTCTCTTTGGTTTAAACCAAATGGGTTACTTGAAGTTCTTTTCTCCTATGGTAAGGATTCTATGATGAAGATTGGAATGTCGAGAGATTATGTCCATAGAATTTTGATTATCCAAGATGCTTGATAGGTTTGAATAATGGGTTATAAGTGGTGTCCTTTTATAAGGGGGAGGGGGGATCTTTAGGAACGTTTGAAATAATTACATTATTATTAACTTATCTTCTGTTTAGAAAGTTCAAAAAATAATTATAGTAGATGATTTGATGAAAAATTTTCGAATTAAAACCATCCAATAAGAATTGGACAGGTCTTGGATATTTGTTTTGTATTTTTAATCATATTTATTTAAATTATTTGTTAATGAGGTAAGGACTGCATCATTATTGTTTCATAAATAATATTATTTATTTGATGTCCAAAAATAATACATAAAATGTCATGAGGTAAGAAATGATTTATATTTAATTTGAATATTTATATTCTAATATATAACTTATATTACCCCATGTGAAAATTGATTTACTAAAAGATATTTGTTTAAGAAATTTCTATATTTACATTAAGTTAATTAAAATAATGTGTCATTGTCACTCCCAAGTGGATCCATGGGGTCCCAAAAACAACCCCAAGGATGGCCATGGTCGGAAATCTATCAACCATTAGGATTAAGACACATTTAATTTTAATTTTACATGATTATAAAAAAAATTTACCCTTATTTACCAGATTTACCCTTTAACTAGGGTAAATAAAATATTTACTGAAATAAATATTTATAATGTCTAAAAATAAATGTTACTTATTTAACAATTTAAACCTACTGATTATAGATATAGATATAATTTTTTCTAATTCAAAATAAAGAAGTGGTATAAATTAATTTAAAATTAATTCATGCTTTCAAAACAAAAAATGTGTTTCTAAGAAATAATAACAATCAAATGATTGACACATTTTTATGTCCAATTTCAATGTTTAATTACATCCAATGAACAAAATTGTTTTAAAAAGTAAATATATATTCTAATTAATCATTATAATAAATTAAAATTTTAGTCTATCCAAGTAAATAAATTATATTTAAAGTCATTTATGAATAAAAATACAGTATTTTTCTATATTGATAAAAAATGAACTTTATCAGAAAAATACATAAAATTTAACCAAATTAAATTTTGATGTCCCAATTATAATGAATAATTTATTTTTTTTAAATAAAATATATAAAAGTGTCCAAAACTAGACTAAAAGAGGTTTCGCCATTAAATGTAGGTATATCGACTTTTTAAAGAATATTAGAGTATTTATTCTTAAAATTTGATTCATTCACATTTTAATCCTCTAATATTTATTGGATAAATGTAAAATCTTTTAAAAAACATGTATAATAATATTTTATTTACATCTATTTATTCCTGAAAATAAAAATACTAGGGGTTTACTACAATTTAATAAAATATAATATTATTTTTTTCAGTATGACTCAGCATAGTGTGCACCATAATACTTCAGAGAAACCCATTGTTGCAGGTTATGTGAAGCATTGAATATAAAATACACTTTAAAATAAAATTTATATTTAATTAAAAAATATTAATACATATGGAATTTTCATATTCTGTATTTTTATGGGATGTTACACATAACCAATTATAAAATATTATTAATATGAAGAAATGATGGTATGTGATGAGCTCAAGGATTATATAATCCATTTAACAATCATGACATTCGACCTCCGGAACCACCAAAGTCCACATGATTCCTAAATTCCATATTATCACCATTCTGAACTGGTCATAATCATGTTAAAGACACTACCATATCACCTTCAAAAACTAGAACATTCACATTTGAACTATAATTTCATAAACAATATTGAAAAAACATTAGAGCCACCGAATTTCCTGTGACCCATCGACCACCACAATAGAGCCACATTATTATAAATATTTATATATTATTTGATAAATATTAATTGAATATTTTATGATGAGTTTTATTTTGTCAAAATGGAATGAGATTAATATTAATATACCTAAAATTCTATTCACCTATTATGTATTCTCTATATTTTCATGAAGTCAATGATTAGTGTGGAAAATGATTAGTGGTATGCCCACACCCAAGGACCTAGAATCTATTAGATATTTTCATGATTTATATTACATTCATTAAAATAGGAACAAATTAATGTAAAGTCCTAGGAAAAGCTTTGGTGATCCAAGATATGATAATCACAAAAATAATTATGAAAAGAAGAAAAAAATCATAAAACATTTTAATTTTACGTGCATCTGACCTATTAGGTCCTATGTGGTTGATAACAACAACATCCCCTAATGGGATTTTATTATGGTCATGAAAAATAAAATATAATTGGGATACTCTATAAAATCTATATCAATTATATAAAACTAATAAATTTCAAGAATCAAAAAATATAATTAGTTGATAGAATAAAAAAATCCATATAGCTTACCCCTAACTAGTTTTCCTTCCCATAATCTTAATTGTGAAGATAATGTTTATTATATATATGAAACTGAGTTTATATGATCTCCAAATGTTATATATATGTTCATTCAAACTCTAAACAATAGTTAATTATTATTTGAATCGATAAAATTATGATGAATATCATACCAGCAGCTTCTCATTAGGATCTCCCCTTGATCCCTTACCTAGGGTTTTTGTGATTCATGAATGATAGTGAGATAGAATTGTAATGGTTTTTCCACAATTTAAATAATCAGAAATTTTTAGAGAATAAATTCACATGTGAATGTTCAATATGCTGGAAGTGTTGTAATGGATTATGGAATAACAAATGACCACATAGATGGATTAAAATGATGATTGAATAAAAGGATGATAAATTAATAAAATAGATATTTTATCCACTTTTACAATTTATTAAAATTTATATTTAATGGTAATAAAAAATGTTTTATATAATGTTCAGTTTTATAGAACCCCTTATAAAGGGGTTATTGACCCCCCCCCCCCCGTATAAATTTAAAAAGATTGTTGCGTAGGGTTGGCCCCTCCATTTCATACATGTGTATGAGTAGGCAGGAATTCAGGGAATGTAAAACCATAGAAATGTAGTGGTAAATAAACCAGAACCAATCAGAAATAAGGATAGTCAGGACATCACATAATGGAAATACCATAATAAATGGTTTTTTGAAAAGGAAAAAGTGAACCTCAATAAATTTAATAATGATTTGATGTAGTGAAAAAGAAGGAAAATTACAACACTATAAATGGTAGATCAGTGAAAAGAAATTCTATGAAGTAAATTATAATAAATAAATCTCAACCATTTAAAAAAACATAGAATTAAATAATATTATTCAAACTAGCATTATTGAATTTGTACCATTATCCAAATATATCAACAGTGAATGAACATTTATAATGTCATGATCATTGTTAAACTATTATATTTATTATTATTGGTCTATAGCATAATAAAATACATCTTTAAAAATTAATGATTTCCCAAATAAATTGTAGTATAATATCTATAATTTTTTATTTCTTTTGTAGAAAAAGATTCATAGAAAAATTAAATGAAAAATTCTCTCAGAATAAATAGTAAAAAAAATTACATAAATAATGTTCGAAAAGTAACCCCTTTACTAAATATATTCATTAAAAGACATAGTTAATAAGACTGTATTGTTTGAATATATAAACCAATCACTAATTCATTAAAATTAATGTTTCAACAATAATTGAGTGTAAATAGTTATATAAATGGGACATTACTAATAAAAAAATTAAGGGAATGCTAATGTTATTTAACTGGATTAAATTTTAACCTACCTTATGTGAAAAAATAATGAAAAATATGGTCTTATAATGATTATTACATATATATTACTACCCAAAAACATGAATTAGGATTTTAACTCATGTAATCAATAATATTATTTTTCCTAAGAGATTGTGTGAAACAAAATTAATGTATTTTGTAAATGGTACATTATATAGTTTAATATAATTAAATAACCAAAATATCATATCATTTAAAAGATAATCATCAAATGATAATAAAAATATCTTCTTAATGTTATCTAAAACAATCACCACTATAAAAATATTTTTAACCTTACAATGGTCCTAAATTTAAAATATTACCTTAAATTATGATTTAATAGGATTGAGGAGATTCATGACCTTATACATAATAAAGATGTAATTATAATATAGAATAAGTAAAATATTTTACTTTATTACATATTTCAGGAAAAAAGATATGTTATATTTTATCCTGATAAAATGTATATCAAACAAGATTGATGAAAATTTATTAACCCATCTTAATTGATATTTATTCAATCTATAAATCGATTTATTCAATAGAAAAAAACTGATTCATCTTGAATTCATCCATTTAAGCATGAAAAGGATTCATATATAAAAATAAAATCAAATCAACAAGATGAAAAAATGTTTTACCCTAAAATATCTTAATATAAGGTTCATGTAATGAAAAAATATTAAATTATCGAATGAATACTTCACTATAGGATCAAATTTATTTTAATAATTGTTTCATTCATATTAAAGGAATCCCTTTTATTGAAATATAACCTTATTCATATTTTTCGTATCCACAATGTTATCCTCACTCCATTATAAAATCTACATTCAAATGATTAATTTCAAATGTCATTATTTATAAACAATGAAAAGGGTTTGGGTTTTTCAGAAGGAGTTCATTTCATCATTTTTAGAAGTGATCTAATATTTGGAATGACTTTAATTAATATCTTGTTTATATGATTCAGTATATTTGGAGACGAGATCCTTGAAAATGATAATAAAATATATCATATTTGATGGAATATAATGATCCTGAGGACTAATAACTCTCCTAGATCTTTCTCTAGTGAGATGAAACTTTGATGAAGCCATAAAATGATCAATATCTCAATTAGAAATAAACATGGATAGAGAATATGACTTTTGTTGAGGATGGGTTGAAGAGATATCAATTTGATTCCTTAACTAGAATGGACGAGTAGAATTATAATACTTAGATTGAAGTGTATTTTCATTGTTTTTAATGTGAGACTCTTATATAGAGAAACCAATTCATAATATATGATATCATGATTAATTATGAAGTTTAGTATCCAATATAATCAATCAAGAGCATGGGTGTCTTGAATCCTTCAAATAGCCTATGAAATTACACATGGGTTATATAGGATTCAATTTATAATTTTTTATATTGGCATTCATCTGAATAATAAATATAATAAAATTATTATTAGAAGTATGTCAATTATACCACCATTATTTTATATTTTAAAAAACATTAGATTTAGAAGGATACCTATTAAACAGATAAGCTGTAATGGTTATAGCTTCAAGATAGAATTATTTAGTTATATTCGAGAAAATTAGCATCATATAAACCCACTCCAAAATATTGTGATTAAATTTCATAGAGACACCATCTGTTTGGGGTGTATCTATAATTATACATTATCTATGGTTGACATGATACTACCTGAATTAGACTAAATTAAATGATATGTAATCTAGACAATTACTAGTTCATATTCTTTTAATATTTTATCGATTTTTTTCAATAGATTATTTTCTTGTATAAAATGAATCATAAAGATAATATTTATGTTTGATGATATATATTTGATCATTATAAGAAAAATATTCTATGAAAATTACTATGTATGAGCATCCATTGTGGGGAGAATTCATAGAAGGACCCCATAAATCAATGTTAATTTATTCTAATGGGTGATCAGAATAAAAATATGATCTATTAAAACTCAATCTATTTTCTTTATATAAAAATCAATAGTAATATAATAATAAATTAGTATGAGTTATATAATTTATTAATTCTAGGATAATGAACTCCTCATGACCATTGGAGATAACATTCCCACACCTATTGTTCCATAAAATAATATTTTCATTGTTTGTGTAATATGTATTATCTTTATTTAATGGGATTTTCAATCTAACATATAATTATCGTTATCCAAAGATAGTCTAATAAGATTATGAGATACATTATTAATTTTAAGTGAATGTTATACTAATTTAGTAGTAAAACCCTTTTTATGTAAACCCACTAAGGTTATAATATATTTGTGAATGTTAATTAACAAACTATAATCATTTTAGGTGAAAATAGAATTTTCATTATGCTCTAAAAAAGAAATTCCTCTTCACTAAACCTAGAATCATATATTATTTCTTATTATAACTTATCCATATACTTGCTTAGTTAATTTTTAAAAGGATTATCTAACAAGAACCATGTATATGGAAGACATAATGTCTAAGGCGTAATCATTTATCAAATCACAAGTAAAGATATTTAATACCTCAAAAAACTCCCACCCACCATCTTGTAATATGTGTTGATTAATAGTATTATGAGTTATTCATTTTTGTTTAGGTAATAGAAATTGTAGATATATGTGATAAGGCTTAATATAATTAAAAAAAGTGACATGTTTTGACATGGAGTTTGAGTGAATACACCTAAATTGATTTTCATTTATTATTATAACAGTTGGAATTATGATTATATTTCTTCTTTAAATATATTGAAAATTATATATATAGTGTGAAAAAATTATCATACAGATTGTTGGGTTTATTATCATTCAATTTTGAAATTTAGCATGACTTACCTCTTCATGACATAATGATTCATGAACATATATCATTATATAAGTAATTTTGCTACATGAATTATCTATAGAAATAATTACACTATTATATTGATCTTCAGCATTAAAATAATTGTTAATATTGAAATAATTGAGAATTATTCTATAAATTTCATCAAGAATTTCTCTTCTAAGAATAAATAATTTTAGTGTTCTAGAATTGATCTTGTCTTTAATGGAATCAATGATAGTATATCTAATTCTAATGGATCCTCACAATGAAACACATCAATCATTAGAAAATGGTTTACTTTTCTGAGTTCTTCAATAAGAAGGAACTATCAGAGTGGGATTATTTATCCTATTACTCATTTGAATCATTTATCTCTAAATATAAATATGGTATTATATATATCTTAGTTTAGAAAATGGTTCTAGATGAAATGATGGATTTATGATCATTAAATTGAATACGAAGGTGTATACTTATGATGGTTAATAAACATCTTAATATGATGGAATTGAATCTAAATATAAATCAATATTGTGGGTTCAAAAACAACATAATTATACCCATCTGTAATGTATACTACCAAGTTTTTATTCAAACAGAGGAACAATTCTCTCTATATTGGCAATCATACATTTACAATATGAATCATTTAATTTTTATAATGATATAATTGATTCCTAGTTTCAACCCTACAAATTATAATCATTCTAATGCTCTGATACAGTTTAGTATTTAAGGCCCAATTTGGTTTTTAAGTAACCCCCAGATTCTGAATGATGTAGAATGCCATATCAAGAACCTCTAAAATTGGGCAAGAACACCCTCTTAGGAATATTAGATACAATAAAAGGATTATTTAAGATGAATTTTTCCTTAATCCTATATCAATAAATTATTCCATAATTTTCCATGGTCAGAAGATTGAAATTGATTTGGAGTATGAGGTAATACTAACCTTCTATAAACATTGTAAATTTTTGGGGCATGATAATTCTAATAATATGAATTATCAAAGGATACTGTGAAAACATATATTCACACATATGAGTCCCCCTATTGTATTTTGGAATGGAGAACAGAAATAAAAATATTAATGAAAACAATGTCTAAGCCCCTAATGAAATGGTAATATGTGACATCCATAGGAACAAGTGCAAGGAGTGGGATTCCATTGAATAGTGAATGGTAATTCTGACGACTTCGTGGAATGTAGCTAGGAAGGCCTCTCTAAATGATGTTCTGGTTAAGAATTAAGGTATAGTAGTAATGATGAACATCGAGATGTTTGTAGAATTGAATGTTGAAGGTCATTAAAGTATTCCTCTTCTAGAGGATATATTTTTATCTGTTAAGAATTTGGGTATCCAGATAAGGAGTAATCAGATGATCTCATAAAAAAAGATAATCGATTTGATATGGGCATATGTGCCACATTAAAATAAAGAAGGACCTGAAAACACACCCCTAATAGAACCTGTTGGGAATAGAAACACCCTCTTACTTAATGGGTCTCCATCTAGGGAGAGCTCCCCATCTACTCAGAAGTAATTAAAGTACAATATTTATCCAAATAAATTATTTATTAAATAATTAAAAGCAATGTGATCAACAATATAAATAAAGATATCCCATTATGGGTGGAAACCAAAACCAAAATCGATAAGAGATTAATTTACTTTGATTTAATTGTTTGGGAATAAATAACATAGTATTTTACCACACTAAGAATTATTTTATTCTCCACCACCATCTACTAATAGAGGGAATTTCTGAACCTATGATATGTTTCAGCACATTTAAGGGTTTCATTTTCATATTTGGGATATGAATTTATTTAAACTACAATGATTTTATATGATATGAATACTCTGTTGGTTTTAGTTTAAAAAAAGAGTTTAATTTTTCATTTAATTATACAATAGTCGATAAATGCTCACTATTTGGTTCACATTTGTTGGGAATAGGTTTTAATGCTCCATGATCCATTATTTTGGAAAATATGTAAACATAGGGGACACATGTAAATTTATTTTGAATCTCAACCAAATCATCCAAAACCGATGGGTTTTAACAAGTAACTTTGATTCTGTTTTGGTATCACATAAAATTATATGTGAGAAGAACATTAATAATTCTTGTTTGTTTCGTATATAATGCAGGGACATCAATGATCTGGTTTATGTTATTCTCAGGGGGGATAAATTTACATGATTCCAGAAATATTTTAATAGAAGTTTTAGCATTATGTTGGAAAAAAGATTTATCAAAGTTAGATATTTGGATGAATTACTCGGGATAAACATTAGGACACTTATTAAGGGGAAATTTGACCACCATCCCATTATTAAAACCATTATTGGTTAAAAAATTATCTCTTCCCTTCATGTTTTACAATGTTGAGATTAATCTTAAAATGTGAAAATCTATTTATTGGGAGGTATATGATTTTTCTAAATTATTTAATGATATTAATTCTTGTGTTTTATATTGAATGTTTAAAAAATTAAATAGATATCTTATAGTAATGATATTTTTATTTTCTCAGTATAGGGAGACTTTAGAGAATAAAATGAGTTTGGAGAAGAAGAAAATGATTAATGATAATGATTTTTATGCACACCACATCAATAGAGATATTAAAAAAAAATTGGAATTTAATAAAATTATTTATTCATTGATGAAAACATGATGTAAAACATCAATATTAACTGCATGTTAGATGGGAAAACTAACACATTATTTTTCAAAAAAATGTAGAGGATTTGGAAGGAATCCAATATTATATACTTCTTGCATTATTGAGTTGTCACTATCCCCAAGAAATATAAAATAGGTGATCACATTATTCAATATTACAATGATAATTAAAATTTTCATTTTTCATGAAACCTTGAAAACTACTATGATGTTATTTATTATGTTATTGATCATCTGAATAATGATATGATAACAAGGTAGTATGATCTATGGAACATAATTTGACCACCTTCACCAATAAATCAATGATTTCCACTGGACTAAATTGTTAAAAAAAGACATTACTTTATGAATATTATAAAATTATTTGTTCTTAATTTTTTAGATGATTTCTATATTTTTATTGAAATTGATTCATTCTCAAAGGGATTATCTATTAATTTATTATTATTATTCTCATGTATGATGGTTTTTATAATCATTATTATATTTTGATTATTTATCTTGAAAAATATATTAATTAAAAATTGGTATAATATTTTGGACATGTATCCCCACAATTATTAACAATGTTGAATCTACTAATCCCTATTAGTTGGTGGATTGGAAATAATTTTAGGACAATCGGATAAATACTTCTGAACGCATCCTCCATCCCCAGAAACAATGTATAGTATGATGTTTCCATCATAAATATGTTATTTTTCAAGGCCTATCATATCATCGATTGAAACAGAATAGAAGAGACTCTCAATTTGTTGGGATTCAACAGTTCCTTTGTTAAAAATGTTTTCCCTCCTTTGATGATTTGTGAATATTTGTTTTGGTTAATGAAATCACTAAAGTCAATTTTTTTGAACATTTGGATTTCACATGGGGGACCCTATATTTGATAGTTTATTTAATATTGTTGATGATTATCTTAACAGGTGCATTATTGTCATATTGCAAAAGTGACATATTAAGAAAATTCAGGTATGGACATTGGTGAACTTTCTATATCATAGTTTCTCCATATATTACATAATTGATTACCTGTAGGGGTTACTAATTAAATTATATACATAAATGATATTTTTCATCATTATAAATATATTTCCATTCATCATAATTTTTAAAAGACAATATCACCTTTTAATCATTTATAATTTCAATAAAAATATGAAGATAATCAATTTTTAGAGGCTTAACATCAGTGAAGGATCATTTCCATTTACTTATATGGGAATTTCCCAATTCTAAATAATTACTAAGGTTTCCTTTTTAGGGTGTTCACTAAAATGTCATTAACAATATTAACTCTTTGAAAGGAAAATTATACTTTGTACTTTGAATAATTTCTCTTTTTTGATGGGTATCACCTAGAGTTGCTGTATTTTTTTTAATGGAAGGGACCTAGTATTAAATAGAATCAATGTGTCGAGACTATTAATTATGGTTAGCTATGGATTAAAAAAAATGTATCTATTTTAAGATAGTATAATCCCTTAGTTCCCTAAGTGGCTTTTCACAATTGAATCTAACCCCAACAATTTTTCTAAGGTTAGTTTTTTTAAGATACATTATTTAGATAAACTAGTTATCTATACCACTATTTATGGTCTTTTATTAATTGGATTCACACATCTCTGTTGAATTAAAAAAGTTGAATGGATTCATTGAATTATAATATATTTTTTTGGGATGGTAAATGGTTCGATGCTCTAATAATTGAAGAAATACATTATAATGCTTGGAAAATGAACATAAAGATTTTTTTAAAAAAATATGTACCACTATACTATAGCATGATCAAGGATTCCATCATCTCTTACTATTTTGTGCCATCCAAATATGCACTTGTGATGGATTGATATTGAAATATAACCATTAATAGAATAATCTTGTATAATTTCATTATCGTAATACCCACATATGATTCCATGTTTATTTGAACCTTCGATAATCCATATATCACCACTACCAATTATATAATTCTTTGGTGATTACTACTCATCATGCTTCCCGTGGAGAGAATTATGATGAAATCATACTTCCATGTTTATTCTTGATACCACATTTTCGAAGAAAGATAAGAAAAAATTATTCATGTATTCTTCCACTTCAATTTATAAAAATGATTTTTAGTTATTTCTTCCATGTTTGAGGATGACATTATCCTTTATATGTCTCTTTCTTTACTTGTTATAATTCTATATCATAGAGGATGCATCTCCTAAAGTAAATAATTCTATTATAAATGATGTTTTTAAAACCTTAAATACTTTTCATATGAGTTCAAATTGTGGTGTATTTTAGGGTGATTATCTTCATTTGATCATGGTTGTGAAGAACCTTCTCTTTGAAATCATATTGATTTCCCCCATGAATATTTGTTTTTCTAGAGACTATGTTTGGGAAATAACTGTGTTTGAATATTTGGTGATTCAATATAAATGTAAAAATTATTATGGATTTTCAACTTTTTAAAAGACTATGTTTTAAGATATATATAGATGAAACCTCAAATAGGAATTTGGATCCCTCATGTTGTGATGGTGTCTTCGTAGATTTAAATGGTGTCTTCATTTCTTGATACACTAAGGATTTGTGGGTTGTGTAACGCATGAACTCTAGAAAACAGGAGCTAGAGGATTATTTTTTTTCATTCACTTGATTACAAGGAATAAATTCAAAAATGTACTGATCAATTTTTTAGTTTTTGATCACTATATTACATACATTACATTCATATTATATTAGGATAGAGAGAAACAACTATATGATACATATCAAATATAAATAAATTCTATCTTTGAAATAATATTCAACGACATACTCTTCATAAACATGGGAAATAAAATATAGTATGGGTGATATCAATTTCTCATAATGGATTATATTTATAAAAAAAAGAAAATTAACCTCAATAATAAATATACATTATGACATGGAAAATAATCTGAGAAAACATGTCGTCAATAAATTGGAAATAAAATTGTATTAATATTTTTTTCATATTTAAAATCTATAAAAAGTAATAATTAAGTCATGAATAAAGAAAATGCAGTGTACATCATCTATATATATCATATTCCTTTACACCATTAATATAGTTTATTTCTGTTTGTAGATACTCATCAGATTCTATTTGGAATAAAAAATGAAGTGTTTCTCACCAACTATTTTGTCTCATGTGACATGTTGATGCATCAAGGGGGAATTGTAGGAACCAAACAACACTATATTTAAAAATTTATTCATACATGTATTTAATTAAATAAAAAATTTCCGTTATAACATCTGTATTGGGTGGTGGATAAATATTCATCAATATTTACCCATTTTGAACAATATTCTAAATAAAGACCACTTTTAAAATGGTATACGAATAATATAAATAATCATATCAATAATATAATAATATGGATATTTGATATAAATATAATTTCAAAATAAAATTATCTCAATGTCATAGTAGATACACCATAATATAATTATTAGGTGCACAATACTAATTATATCTCAATGAAATTGAAATTGAGATGACATCCCAACCACATTGAAATTAATCAAAGTGTTTAAGAAAATTTTAACAATAATTAAATAAACAATTTAATACCATGAATATAATGAGACTAGTGAAATTATATATCATGTGGATGTATACATACCCGACATATGTGAAATATGTTGTGAATTATGATAATCTCACGTAAATAAATGTGAGGTGAGGAACCTTCTACATTTTGTCTAAAAGTGTTCTTCACTTGATCGTAATATCCCAGATAATAAAATTCTATTAATTAATTAAACAATAAATAACCATTTTAACATTTATTTGACTCATATTTTTATTATGTTTATTTATGACCTTTTCAATGGGTTATAGAGTTAAATTTTATCAAATGGGAATATGAATTTTCTTTGTATTGATTATCTGTTCTCTTATTTATAAGTTATGATGGTCAATTTAATGGGTATAATTATTAAAAATTTAAATTACATGTTATTAATGGTCATAAATTTGTGTAAAGGTTTATATATTTCTTTTGGTTATTAGGTATGCGGATGAATCATTAGATAATGACCTTGTGATAATATATTATATTATTTTTGTGTTTTCTCGATCACGACAGACTAGTTTTTAAAATTAAATAAAAAAATGTATATATAATGTTTTTAAAACACTAAATATGATATAATACATATTTTATAATCATTTTCAACCATAATAATGGCCTCACTAACAGAATTGAAGGAGAAATTGAAGATTAAAATTTTTTTGCCTGTGAAGGTTGGAAATCAACACCTAAGAGACGATGAATTCATCTTTAAAATAAATGATAGGAGGAATGGATTTGGATAAAGTTTATTCAATTAAATTTCTATCATTCTACTATAAAGATGATACTATAGTTATCGTGACCAATTGGATATATTAGTTTTGGAGAGGATAATAAATGAAATATAAACAAAAATAAAATTAATAGAAAAATATAGAGGATTTACCTATTCAATTATCCTTTTTGAGTACCCTCGTAAGGCACCATGGTTTGGTCTTTTTTAATGAATATAACCTCCTCTTTGGGGGAGAGTGACTTGGAAATAATATTGGGTATAATTCAGACAAGTATCAATGATTTGAAGGTGTTAGGGGTGGTATTTGTAATGGAGGAGTTGGGTATTTTGTGAATATTTTATTCATTATTTAATTAATTTTTCCCTACAAAATAAAATTTTATTAATTTTTTTACTAAATACATTAATTAGTACATGTGAGTTTGAAACTACTGTTCTTACATCATCCATGACTTAATGAAATTTTTATTAAACTTTTAAGGTATATATATCCTAAATTACTATATTTTAATATTCACAAAAAATTCATGTATTTTTTAAAAATACCTTAAAATATCCCTAACAAATATTCAACATGTAGAATCCAAAAAATAACTACATATTACTACTATAATTTTCAAAATCAGTTAAATTTAATTTTTATTTAAAATTAGCACGTACATGAAAAATACATATTTTAAATTTAGATTTATTTTATATCCCACTAGAAAATTAACTAAGTCCACAAAAAATTAACCTAAAATAAAATTTCAAAAAAATATTTATTTAATAATACATTTTATGAAAATAAATTTTGTTTTAAATAATATTATTAATTATAATATGATTATTTAATATTTATGACTTACATAAATACCAACACATAATTAATTATTTTTAAAATATTCATATACTTATACTATTATATAATTATATCAGAAATTAATTTATAAGATGACTAGATTCAATCTAAGCCTTCATGGGTGAGTTTACAATTCATTTGGTCGATTTACTATTCATAATGGTCATTTTGCTTTCCCTAATTTCATGTTACTATTTAATCGGTATATTATTCTAAACATCTAGAAATAGATCTTATTTCATCCATTATTCATTTATAATGATTGAATTATTTTCCCTCTAAGGGTTTTATGATTTATATTTCCTAAATTTTTGTGAAATGAATACTATAAATTGAATTGAAATTATTTTTGAGGAAACATTCCAATAAATCATGGGCATTAATATTGTTCGTTACAAGATAATTTTCATCCTAAAAAATTTAATGAACAATTATTTCTAAATATATGGGGGGTTGTCTTCTCCATATCATCCTTGCATTCCCATGTAGCTTCTCTCATCTTATGGTTTCTCTATATAACTTTTACAAGTTGAGTTATCCGATTTTTCTTGAATATCTCTCTTGTGTGAAAAATCTCAATAGATTCATCACAATAAGACATATAAGGATCCAATTATATTTCATAATTGTTGATTATATGTGTTCTGTTAGGCATGTACTTCATTAATACTGACATGTGTAACAATTCATGAATTTTAGAAATACATGGATCTACTGCAAAATGGTTTTCCACAACATGGATTACTTCCATAATTTCAAATTGTATGACACATGTGGATCAGTTTCCATTTCATCCTAATCCATAAGACACCCTTCCTTGGAGATAGATTTTGAAAGGCACGATCTCCCTCTTGAAATTGCACATAATTTCTATAATTTTAAGTAATATCTTTTTCCAACATTGGGATGCTTTAAAATTTTCTCAAATTGTCTTTACCATTTTTGTTGACTCTTCAATATGTTATGGGACTACAAGTTTTCTCTCACCAAATTTGTCCTAACAAGTTAGAGTTCGACATCTCTTTTAATATAATGGTTTATATTGGGAAATTTCAATACGATAATTATAAAACTTATTATATTAAAAATAAACCAAAGGTATGTAATGACTCCACATACCTTTAATGTCATGTGGGGATTATCTTAACATGTCTTTAATTGTTTGAATAGTACTTTCAGACTTTTTGTTATTTTGAGGGAGATCAGAAGTATTCACATGAAGATTACTATGAAAAGACTTTGGAATTCTCTTTAATAACTTGGATGTAAAATGTGGATCTTGATCAGAAATAAATATTTAGTAGGCCACCATGGAGTCGTACATCTTGAGTAATATAGAGTTTTTTCATATGCTTTAGTTGAAATATTCCATTATAGTGATTAAATGTGTTGTTTTGATAAGTCAATCAACAATACCCAATTTTTCATCTTTAATTCATGGATTCCATGGTAGTTCTATGAATAAATAGTTTGAAATATCATCCCATTTCAATATATTTATAGAAATAGGTATAATGAATCATTTAGTGTGTTGTATTTCAGACTTCACCTGTTAAAAACATGGCATCTTGACACATAATTAGTAATTTCTCATTTCAAATTACCCCACCATTAATTATCAATCAGGTCTCAATACATCTTGGTACTACCATGGTGTGTGATGAAATCTGAAATATGAGAGTCGTCTAATACTTACTATTTTAGCTTTGGTGTTGATGGATCATATAACCACATGTGAATTTTCATAACTCCATCCTCATAACAAATGTCTTACAATCTCTCTTCTATAACAGCTTTAATTTTCTATTTAAAATTCTCTTCATCATATTGGGATATTTTTTTCATCTCAAAAAAATATGGTTTAACAATCATGCAGAAAAAGATGTATATTTACCTTTCATTTAAAATTCCCATGTACATATTTACTATACCTATGATCATTAGATCTTTCTCAACTCACATTTTGGTTTGAAGTCCATGATCATTATAGCTTATTAATTCTGATACCCTAGTTTTGTTTTCTGGGTGGCAATTTATTGAACAGTCATAATATTAGAGTAACTCAACCCATATCACTTGCCTCATGTGGTTTTTTTTCTGTGAAAAAATATATTTTAATCTCTTAGGATCCGTATATATCATTAATCATTCACTATAGAGAAATTACCACCATATTTATAGTCAAACGATTATAGCTGCAAACTCAATATAATGAGTGGAATAATTTTGTTCAAGTGTCTTCAATAGTTTTAATGCATAACAAATAACATTCATATTTTTATAAGGAAACAACCAAGTCTATTCTTTTATGTATCATTGTATATTACAAACCCATATTTTTTAGATGGAAGAGCCAAATTTTGATCATTAACCAATCATTTATTTAATTCATCATTACATCATTTATATTCTTTTTTTCACATGAAGATATCGCATTTACATGTGATCTTGGTTAGCAGTTTATCCAATTAGGAAAAATTTTGTATGAAATTCTTATTGTAACTTGCTTTGACAATAAAACATCCTACCAAAGTTATGATTGTTGGTATAGTAAATTCTTATATTTCTATTGCTTTATAAGGATAAATAGTGATTCAATGATTAGATAAATTATGATCCAGAAAAGAAACTATTTGATTCCACAATTCATGCCTTCTAAATATACCATATGACTCTTTTATCCCGAGAGACTCCAAAAAATTTCATGGGTGGTTTTGATGGTCCAAATTTCATTTTTTATATAAATATATCATCAATATAGACTATAAATAAATTATCTTGATATTTTATAAACACATTGTTCATTAAGTCCATGTTAAAATAGGGTGCATTAGAGATTCCCATTGGCATTACAATAAACTCATAATGTCCATACATGGATTGAAATGTTATATTTTTAATATCTTCTATCCTCACACATAATTTTTGATATCTATATCGATGGATAATAATATAAAAATATTGAGTTATGTGATGTTGAACATATAAATCATCAATGCGATGTAGGTGATACTTGTTCATTATTGAAATAGTATATATTTCTCTATAGTCAATAGATATCATTATGGATCCACCATTACCAGTGAATAATATAACATGGGTTCCCTTTGTAGAATAATAGGGGAGAAAAATATATTGTCACTCCATTCCTCTAGTTGTATCATTATTTCTTCTAATTCCATTGGTGCATTCTATAGTGAGTCATTTACATATTTCAAGATACCAAATTAAATCCATAGAGATATTGACATCCTTTCTAGATGATATCAATGAAAATTCAATAGAAATACATCATTATATATTTTTTACAATTGGTACATGCTCAATTCAAATATCATTTTCTTTATACATATGTGTTATTTTCTCACCCACCCAAGAATTATAATTAGTAAAGCTACTAGAGTTGGATCTATATTTGAATTAGATGATGTGGTCTCAACTCTAAAGATTATAGGTTCTATATGTTTCTCAAAAATTGTAACATTGTTCCCCTTGTAATAATTTTTTTCATCATAGATTGAAATCTAATTCAAACTAAAAATTATATTAAAGTCAATAATATGTATAACAATAAGGTCAACAACTAATGTACATTTACATTACATAATGGGAACTAGCTAATAGATATATCATTCAATGAAACTCACTTAAGTGTTTTTACTGACAACTCATGTATTAAATCAAAAGGGAAATGTTTAGTTTTTTTGGAAAAATAAAAATATATAAATTAATGTGACAGTCCTGAATAAAAAAATTAATTATTTAAATGTGAGGAAATTATTAATGTACCTACCAACACATAATTAGGAACATTATCCTCAATATTTGAGATCTCACAATCAAGGCCATTATTTCATTAATTTCATTGAGGCATTTTTATGGATCATAGAAAAATCATTTTAATATTTTCTAATCTACCTATAATTCTATCATTTAAAATATTTCACATGTCTCTTAGCCATCTATTCATTATCTCATTGAAACTTTTCTACACACTTGTAAAAAATTACATTCCTTTAAAACAATTTAATGGATGATACATTCAATAAGTTTTTCATAATGTGAATTACATTTTTATCTTATTCTTCTTTTGAATATATACATTTACATGGTTGTCAAAATAACTGTTCTTCTCTGGATATCCCTTAAAAAATTGATCTAGAAAATTTCATCTTTTTTTATAGAACATAATACTATTTCATCATATGATTATAATGATTAAAAAGTCAATTGACATCATATAATTTTCTTAATACCATCAAATAAATGATCTTTCTTGTTTTCTAAAACATTTTTGTAATCAATACCATACATGGATAGTATTTTCAAGATATCTGCATACTCTGAAACTCTCTCTTATTCCCTTATCATTATGCTATGTAATTTTCTATTCATTTTTGTTCATTTCTCATGAGGGAAGTATATTTCTTCAAGGTACATGGGCCACTTCTAAACTACGATTGGATTAGTGCTCCCATTAAAAGTTGTTTTCTTGTTCCACAAGAAATGATCCAACATACATGTAGTATAGTAATTTTTCATCACCTCAGAATGTTGTCCTAATATTTTCATGAATTTCTCAAATCCAATAATATCTGTGTTGGCTTTATCTTTTGGTAAATCCCTACACTATTGATGGATATTGATTACCTTTCTTCTATTATGTCCCATCACTAAACAATTAGACATAATAAATTATCTTACAAATCATAATGCATAATTTATAACTAGAAAACACTAAACATAAATTGAAAAAAAATTCATAGATAATTTCATAATAGTTAACATGGTTTCTTTGGTGAGATATTTACTTTTAAACCAATTATACATGTTTTTAATGAAAATGTGAATTATCATAGGCATATAACTTGGGATTATAAATGAACGTATGCATTAATGCTGGTTTTCATGTACCAGGTTACCACGATTTAGGGTTCGAACACCTTGTTGATTTTATTACTCACAGGTACATCAGTTCTTGAACCAAATCTACTGGTTGTATCCAAAAAAGGATGTTTTGATGGGATGAACCACAAAGGTTGTCAACTTATTCCTCGGGGATGCTGATTTCATTTTTAAAATAAAAAAGAAAATTAAATTTAATTAAAAATCCCCGATCAACTATTAACCAGTCATCTATCCTAGCCTGAGAAAAGGAAATGAGGTGTTGTTGATCCTACCAGGTTGGCGGCAAGCACCCAGGGAATCAAAAAAGTTATTATGGGACGATTTTTCCCAATATTAATAAACATAAAGAAAAATAACAGCAATAAAATAGCCCAAAATAGAGGGAAAAAAGACTAATGAAGAACTGAAAAAAATCACACATAACTTTTGGACAACTAAACTCCATGTGACCCCATGGTTTACTCTTTGATCCCTTGAATCAACATCTCCCACCATGATTGAGGTAAAACTGAATCCTATAACTAAGACTAAAAACAAGAGTGATGTTTATGCATGAGTATTAAAACTCAATAGTCATACCCTAGTCATCTATTCCCAAATTCACTTCCTTTAAACAGATGAGTCACCAATTTCGGGTTTGAACAGAAATATATAAAAGTACGTTTTTATACACATTTCCCATTTAATGAAAATAATGGTCCATTAACCTATTTATCATTTAAAACCATATTCTCCCCCAAGAATGAACCATATGCACTTTGAATATTTATATGAAAAATTAGTAATAAATGATTCAGTGAGTATAAAAGAGGTCCATAAAATTTTCCCATAACAATTTGGAAAAAATTTATCTATTTATCCCAACAATCTATACTATTTCAGATATAAGCTCAATAATCAGACAATTAAGGAAATGGGAATTAATAATCCAGAGTATCTAGAAAAACATTCCACAAAACATTTGTGCCAGTAGTCATTAGTGAAATTAAAGAGCCCATGAATTATCTTGAATATAAAATACATATGATTTATCTTGAAGGCATGTCCTACCTGATGAAATCATAACGCCGAACCACCTAATCCTCGCACTACCTCACCTGATAGAGGGGCCCAATCCCATAGTAATTATATCAAAATTCCCTTATTGTGGGCCACAATCCATTGTGTAATTTAAACTAGTGAAATGACCATTTAATGAAAATTAACTCTCCATGTTAGGTTAACATGTCATGAATAATAATCAGGGTGAGCCAAAATTGTCAGATAAGTAATCAATCATATATAAATTCATCACACAAAATAGGTACTTACAGAAGTCAAAACTGAATCAATCTAAAGTTACTTTTCTCCCTCATTCCTTAAACCAAATACACATGAGAGAAGACACATCTGAGGACCACCGATTCCATCATCGTATAAAAAGGAATGATATGCATCCAAATGATATTTTATAAAAGAAAATTACTTCTAAAAGTTCCATATTGTCCACATCAAACAATTTGACACTAAACCATTTCCATAGAAGCAATGCAGACTAATTCATTTCAAAAGAATCAAATAAACATCACCTCTAATCTAAAAACCATCTGTGACCCCATTTAAGAAATCTATTTGAGTAGACGAAAAAAAATCAATTCATTACAATTTTAAATACAACAATTTACATACAAATTTCAACTAGGTAGTTAGATAAATATTTGAAAATCACTTGGTTTGAACTTATAATAAAATAGTTTCATGCAATCATACAAAAATAGGAACTAAATTTATTTCTCTTCATATATTTATATTGGAAACACTCATATATTATTATCTAAAATTTAATAAGGGTGTGATAATAAGTAAATAAATATTTATTTAATTTAAAGGATAATGCATAGGTAAAACTACTTTAAAAAGGGAGTGTACCATGACGAATAATTTGGACCCTTACACCATTGATAATGATCTCCCCATAATTGTGCACACATACCCTAATATATAAATATATACCCTTAAATCCAATGCACATATTCCCCTTGACATTAATGATATGTTCAAGGAGGATATATATATATATATATATATATATACATACCTATGTATGTGTGTGATAACATCAAGGGTGCCACCAAACAATATAATTAACCAAAAGGGAGACAAAAAATTACTAAATAATCTAAATATAATTAAAACAATAAAATGGGGTGGAACGAAACGAACCAAATCTATAGTCCAAGGACTTTTATAAAACCTTACATAAGCCAAGATCATTTTGAAAACATTCATTTCACAATTTTAAACCATCTAAAATTAATATTGAAAAGTGATAATCAAGTTCAACATGCTAAGGGAAGACTCTTTTCATTAAAAATACCACTTCACTTATCCAATGTTCAAATGCCTCTTTAAAACTAATTAATTTTACAATAAAAATGAAAAAATATTAACAATACAAGAGATTTATCATTAATCATCAAAAAATAACACAATATTTTCTTTCCAGTCATTCAATTGTACTTCTTTTTAGAGGACCCACTATGAATCTAATTTCAAATCAAAATAATAGGGAAACACTAGAAAAAAATTCAAAATGGGAATAATAATTATTTTTAAAATAATTCATCAATTAAAATACTTATTAAAAACAAAATAAAATTTATTTTCCTAGTATTTAATTTCATTGTGTTACTATCCCATTATGATAACATACATATTCATATTTATATTTTTATCTCACTAATTTAAAAAATTTATTGGTTCCTATGTGTATTTTTACACATATGCTTCCATATATATCTGTATAACCATTAGTACATAATTATTATGAAACGAGATATGTTAAAAAAATGATATAGTTTTATAATACATTGAATTTAATGTATTAATTTAATTTCATGTCCCAAATATAATTCAATGAAAAAAAACTATACTTCAAAAATTTTAACACAATAACGAAACCCATTTTCACATTTATAAAATGAATAGTGTAAAAAGAATTTCCAGAATAATTTTAAATCACATATTTTTTTTGAAAAAGTCATCAAATATACTACAAACTAAATTGAGCTCAATTTATCCTTTCTATGAGGATCATAAAAAAAATTAACAATAACAATAAACACCTGAAATATGTGTTCAGTGAAAAAGCAGCAAGAGAATCTAATTTTTATGGATTAAACATGTGACAAACTATAATTAATCGAGCATAGATAATGTGAAATTTATAATATGTGATTAGGATAAATAAAAAATTATATCACATACCCTAAAACTATAATAGAAACGATTTAGTACCCAAAACCCTCCTGGGGTTCGACGGGAATCACGACACAACAAAGGGGAGGGAGAACTCAGGGGGAAGGGGATTTGGGAAGATAGAAAACACTAACCCAAAGATATTAATACTTATATACATGATTAATAATGGTTTGAAACCATGGAAAAGATTTTGGGTAGACAAAACATAGTGGATTTCATCCATGATTTGTGTGAACTTTAGAATGGGAGGGGTAACATGGACAGATGTGGGCGTTATGCTAAAGAAACTCTACACTGAAGAATCTAAATCCAAGGGCAGGGAGGCCATGGTAAAGGGTGTGTAGAGACCCAAAGATCTACGTACATGGAAAATACATTACTTCTACAGAATACTTAATACATAACAAAAAAAGACACACAAGGATCATAATAGTTTAGTGTCTTTGGAAACTCGGAATAAAATCTTCTAATCGTGGTGAAAGATCATCAACATCTCCCAATAAAGATCTCCCCTTTTTTTCTTACCTGAAACCTTTCGTTATATCCTAGGGAAAAGAAAACATAAAATGGGGAGCTCAAATTTTCAGTAAGGGTACACATAGAAAATATATAACAATCCATAAACATTTGAATGCAAAAACATGAACATAAAATCTAAACATCAAAATCTTGAGAAAAGACATGATTCTTGGAAGTAATTAAGGAATATATCATAAGGGAACATCAATAATGATAAAATATCATCGGAATAAAACATGTAATTGTGGACACCATTAAGCACATGATATGATTTCCATAGTAGCCAAGGCATTGCTGCCAAGACAATCTTAGTGGACAAAGTCCCTTTCTGAATCGAGTTCACTCCTCGTTCCAGTCCTGTATTACTGAACAAGTTTAACTTTCTATTCCATCCTTGTCTATCTCATGAGATATAAATCATTACCCAATGCATTGGAGGGAGATATAGGTCCCACCAATATCATAATGAAACCATTCTTAATTGTGCCACAAAATAAACATAAAACATTAATCATAACCCAAAGAATAAAATGGTTTTCATATACATCATCCCATCATTTCATAATCCATATAAAACAAATGGACATTTCATCATAAGAAAAGTGAACCATGTAAATCATAGATACATTAATCTTGAAACATACACATATCAAATAATGTCATCTTAGATGGAAAATAGTTTTGAGAAAACATTTGAAATGAATTCTTGAGGAAAATATCTTTTCTTCGTCAAAATCATTTAATTTTCAAAAAAAAATTACATGCACTTTTAAAATAAAAGTATTTTGTTGAATATAGTCATAAAATAATGTTGAGTAAGCTTCATGAAAATGATGCGTTATGAAATCGTAAAAATCTGTTCACGCCGTATAAGTTTCAAATACCATTCTCCTCGTACTTTTGTCTGAAATGTCAAAAAAGAACCTCATAACGTAAACAAAAGAAAGATTCCTTAAATTCCATGTAGTAAAAGAAAAAAATGGGTAAAAAGGAATTTAAACATACATGAAAAAACTCTTATAAAACATTTACATTGATGATATAAATAACCGTAGTAAATACTTACGAATAAGCAATATCGGATAAAAATGAGATTTGAATAATTATCCCTTACCTTAGGTATGATATTCTCCGTACGTATCCAAAACTCCTGTATAATGATTTAAATAATGTCATTAACATATTACAGAATCATATTCATTGTTATTATATAATATCTGGTTCACTTATGACATTATATTACCCATTCCTGTGTAAATTCATGTTGAAGTAGCGTTTTGGATAAAATCGTTTCATTTGTCGTTCGTGTTTTAACTTGTAATTATTCATATGATTACTTAGAACATGATTACTTACATCCAGAATGTAAAACAAAATTTTTATATAATATATATTCAGAATATACATATATATAATAGATTGATAAATGGAATGAAATACACCATTCATGGAGACAGTAGGTCATACGTACGTATGAACGCTATTTTTGTTTCCATATTGAATTGAATGGAATTAAGTATATTACATACATATATGTGTACATAAATCCAGTTGCATTATTATGTCATATATTTCATTATTACTTATTATATATACTTTATAATCATTATTCAATTTTTAAGATGGAAAATGAATCTCATCGCGTCGTGGAAACGATAATCCATACGTACGCACGAGCGATGATATCGTTCCGATGTAATTGTATTGGAGTGTATGTATACTATTTCAGAATCAATATCACTTTACAATAATCATATATATCCATTACTTACACCATTATACCCATCCAAGTATGGTGGTGGTGGAAAATAGATTACACCACAGCGTGGAGACGGTATTCCATACGTATGCACACTCGGTGATTTCGTTTTCCGTAGGATGGATAGATGGTGAAATATGGTTGTTTCATACTTATAATAAAATGTCAGTATATGAGTGATACTTATGTTATTACTTCATAATGAAAAAACTAAATAAGATAAGTATAATAAGAAATGAATTTGAAATAATTGGTAATAGACATTACCTATTCTTTGAAGCGCCTCTTTGAGACCTCCTCTTAGGGCACTAAAATTGGTCCTTGAAGAGGACCAGGACCTCTAGGTTGTTTCTAGGGAATTGGGTAAGTGAAATGGAAAGTTGTAGGCCGATCTTGAAGGATCAAATTTGTGTGAGGAGGAGAGGGAGGCGGTGCCCTTTTATAAGGGAGGAGAGCGGCACCTTTGGAAATATAAGAAATATTAGTTTATATTAAATCCCAACCGCACATAAAAACTTCCAAAATGACTCATATCCGAATCTTAGATGAGATAGGGTTGAAATCTCATCAACCAATAAAATTTATACATGTTATGAATTTATTTTAAACCTTATCAACTTGATTTTTCCTTATTTAATCAATTTAATTTTATTTGTGGTAATAAACTTTTAAATTTTAATTTATAACAAATATTTACTTATTTGTTGTGAATTGTCCATAATTGGATAATTTATAAAATTTTAGACCATTTAAATTTAAATTTATAATTTTTAAATATTTTTTTGATTAATAATCAATTTTATAATATGTTATTGTTATAAAATAACAATAGTGTCAATTTTGACACTATTCATTTATTTGAATTTAAATAAAATATATAGAGAAGATATGTTCAAACAGAAATCATTAATAGATTTATAAAAGGTAATATGTGTCTAGAAAAGTAGTGTAGAACATTAAAGAGTTCATATAATATGTATTTTCTTATTTTTAAAACCATTTATTTGGTTTATCTCTTAATAAAATAATTAGTGCAACATTTTTTGTGTAATTATTTAATATACTTATTTGTTGCATAAAAATTAAAAATAAAATCCTATGATGAAGATAAATCTATTGACTTTCATAATAATACTTTTACTCGAATTTAGAATCTTAAAATCACAATATTTAAATTGTTATATTTATTAAATTATGAAGTTGAAAACTATGGCATCATTTAAAATAAAATAATATAAGTGTCAAAATAGCCTTAATAAGGATCAAAATGGTCAACAATTCGGAAAGAAGATTATTAGGGTTTATATATACACTAATAATAATTCCTTTTCAGATTTTTGGGCCTTTTGATATGTGTTACTATTTCAATAAATACTATATTATTGATTTTTCAGAAAATTAATAATTTCTGCATCATTAATGTATAAGATAATAAGGTAATTGAATAACTCTTAAAAATTACAAATAAATTACCATGAAAAAGAAAAACATTGTATCTATCAAATGAGTTTTTATAACCGAATTTATATTCTGTATAAACATATATTAAAAATACTTTAATTATTAAAGTTGAGTGAGACATATTTCACTTTCCTTTAAATAAAATAAACTAAAGGTCTTAATCACCTCCATGTGGGTTCTAATGGATTCCATTTCGACCCAAATATGACTTAGGACAAATTATAATCATCCAATTGTATTAAGACAATTATTAGGATGATTTTATAATATTATATTTACCCTTAATTACCCAATTTTCCTTTTACTATGGTAAATAAAATTAACCGTTGTTACTATTCATAAAGCCCAAAAATAAAAAGTAGTATATTAATATAATTTGGACCCACTGATTCCAAATATGGAATCCATTTTTCCAAATTCCATATACAAAAGTTTCAGAAATTAAATGAAAATTAATCCTTTTGTCGAAAGAAAACGGGTTTTTGTGTAAAACATTGCAATAGAATGAATTTATTTAACCTACGAATTCAATGTAAAATCAAGGATAATGACATAAATTATATTAAATGGTAATAACATGTTCTATTTATACTTTAAAACAATTAAATATTATAATTTAACCACATAAGTTTTTACGATGAAAAAAGTTGTTTTTAACTAAAATAGAGCATGTTTTTACTATTCATTGAAATATGAAAGTTATCAGAATAATATGAAAATTTTATCCAAGGTAAATTTTTTTGTCCTGATTCCAAATAATAATAATATTTTACAAAATTTATTTTATAAACATGTAAATAACTAGATTAAAAGTGGGTGCGCCATCAAACGGCGGCAGAACTGCATTTTTTGAAAAATACTTATTTTACCTGAAAATTTTATTTTGTTCTAATACCATGTTCTATAAAATGTGTAGATGAATAATAATGTTATAAAATTCAAAATTTAGTTAATAATATTCATAACGGCTGGTCCATAATAATATTATAATAATATATGGTTGTTTAGTAAAACCGGGTATTGCGTACAACACACGCTATCGAGGAAGGTCAAGATTGCATGTAATGAAAGACAAGTCAGGGTTGCGTGTTGTGAAAGAATAATTTATTATTTCATATAACATAATCCAACCATATTTTATTTATACATTGAATATATATATATACACACTCAATGTTGCGTATAATGACTATTATAAAATGACCTTGAAGTTATGTGTAACACAATATTAGAATAGTGTGGCGTTTACCTCAAGCTAATACAATGTGGCGTATAGCACAAGATAATATTGTTGTAGCATAAAACACATGACATAAAGTAAATTAAAAAAGAATACTTACCATAAAATATCGGGTTGTTACATTCTACCCCCCTAAAAATGAATTTCGCCCTCAAAATTCGTCGGGGTTATACATGGTTTTCTACATGAAAGTTTCTTTAATTGCAATAGACATCGTAAAATGAAATACCAAAACATTACTTTATAATATAAATTATGAATCATAACGGTTACCGAAATTAACTAATCACTGTGTTTCCACATAGGAGAACATAAGTGAAAATATGGATATGGAAGAAAAATCTAACCATCAGGTTTTGATGGAGAGTGGTAGAGGACATGGCTATGAAAAAGCCAACAATCAGAAAGCCATAAAATTGCGATGATCTAAGGTACCATCTTATTCATCCAATATAAGAGCACAAGGAAAACATTTAAGGTTTTCAAAATAATTTCCCTAAAGTTTAAAATTTTTAATAAGAAGAAATACCTGCTTGATTTTGGTACAATCTCACTGTTGTTCGTGCTTTGAACAATTTTCCACTTCATCTCTTAAAGAAATGAAGTTGAATTTTTTATTTGTGAAGTGTTAATAGATCATGCGATAGAATGATGGGTCATTCCATCTGTTTCAAACAAAATGTTAGAAATAGTTATCAAATATGCATAAGTCCATATATGGTGAGGTTAATCATATACAATTCCATAAATGAACTTATACTTCATATATCATACCGCTTAATAAAATAAAACTAGTTTCTAGTAACCAGGGAAATCCTGTAGGCTAGTGGTAGGCAATAAAGGCTTGTCGCACTTCAGTTGTGGGTTTAATTCCCATAGCCTTGTCCGACGCGATGGGATGTCGCCAGTCCTGGAGGATGTACTTTTTATAAAACTACATTCATATAACATCCCATCAATAATATCGAAAAAAGTTCTATCCTTTAACAATACTAACTTATGTCCAACATAATCCATTCCAATCCTTAGGCTTATCCAAAATACATATTTCTAATCTGATAGTATAAAGAAAATGATTACTTGAAATTTCATCAACCAAGCATGTGAATACCATCATTTATCCCCCATATACCTTGTTGGTCGCATTCCAATCCTGTGAATACCTTAATCATGTATTCTCTTCAAAAATGAATACCCATTAAACCATAGTGAAAACATGAATGCTATCAAAAGTTAACTCTTTCCACATAAAAAAATCCAAGAATTCTATATACTCAAACCATGATATAACCTATTCCTTATATTAGTCATTAGATCATGAATACTATCAAACATTTAATTTTCTCCTTATCCCTTCATTATGCACATATCATCTACTTTCCAAAAATATCTGAATAACCATTCATGGTCACTGGTACCATTCATCATATACATTCAAAACGTAAGGAAAGACAACAGTGTAACAATCCTTAGATGTATCTTTATTCCATAGTACCATGAGATTACTTATACAACATTACACTTGATAAACATGTAATCATTCCTCTACCTTCATAAACCATTGACCGAGCATCAACAATTCTTTCATCTCACATATCATTTGTAGTCTCTTCATCATCATCAACATAAATACTACCCATACAACCATACTGATTCTCTACATGAGACTTTCCATTAAGGAATTGGTTTGCATAATGCCCGTACATTACACATTAAAAACATTTAACCATTGTTGATGTCGTAGAAATACCATTATCCTCATTCGTGGTGTTAACTGAACCTTTTCCTTTGCACTTACTGGCTTTGTGTCCTTCTTTTCCTCACCCAAAGCATCTTCCAGTTCCTTTGAAACATTCTACCTGATGCCACTTCCCACATGATTTACATGAGGGAAATTGAACTTTCCTTCCTCTATGATCATCATGATACTCCATCTTTCTCTTATTATCTAAGTCGGGAAACTTACCAATGTTGAGATTATTGATCATATTATGAGATTTCTTATTAGGCATAATAACGATGTTTGGACTTCCAAATCCCGTTTCATTTGGATGCTCATGAAAAATATCATTCCATTGTCCGTCATATCCTCTGTTATCGTGAATCTTTCTGTTTCCAGCCATTTTCTGAAACCCAAAAAGAATAGTGTGAGAGGAAAAAATCATGCTAGGGAAAACAACAAAGTAAAGGGGGAGTACCCTCAATATCTATCATCTTAGGTTAAATTCTGAGATCGTTACCGTAGTTTTAGGACTATATTTTATACGTATACTTATCTTTAGGGACATCCCTAGACATACCTTATAAATATCAATAGGGATCTCACTAACATTTTCGTATCCTAGTTTCCAAAGGTTAACTAAACCTCTCCTCTAATACCAACTGTAGAGACCCAAAGCATGATGTACAATGAAAGTACATTTCTTTTGCGGAATACATAATACATAACAAAAATAGACACATAAGGATCGTAATAGTTTAGTGTCTTCGGAAACATGTAATAAGATCTTCTAATTGTGGTGAAAGGTCTTCAACATCTCCGAATAAAGATCTTCCCTTTTTTTTATACCTATAAAAATTAATTATATCCAATGGAAAAAGAAAACATAAAAGGGGTGAGCTCAAATGCTCAGTAAGGGTAAACATAGAGAACATAAAATAGTCCACAAACATTTGAATGCAAAAACATGAACATAAAATCTAAACATCAAAATCTTGAGCAAATACATGAATCTTAGAAGTACGTAAGGAATATATCATAAGGGAACATCAATCATGAAAAATATCATGGGAATAAAATATGTAAATGTGGAAACCATTAATCACAAGATATGATTTCCATAGTAGCCAAGGCATTGCTACCAAGACCATCTTAGTGGACAAATTCCCTTTCTGAATCGAGTTCACTCCTTGTTCCAGTCATGTATTACTGAACCGGTTTAACTTTTCATTCCATACATGTCTATCTAATGAGATATAAATCATTACCCAATGCATTGGAGGGAGATATAGGTCCCACCCATCTCATAATGAAATAATTCTTACTTGTGCCACAAAAATAAACTTAAAACATTCATCATAACCCAAAGAATAAAATGGGTTTCATAAACATCATCCCATCATTTCATAATCCATATAAAACAAGTGGACATTTCATCATAAGAAAATTTAACCGTGTAAATCATGGAGACATTAAACTTGAAACAAACACATATCAAATAATGTCATCTTAGATGGAAATTAGTTTTGACAAAACATTTGAAATGAAATCTTGAAGAAAATATCCTTTCTTCGTCAAAATCATTTTCATTTCAAAAAAAATCCATGCAAATTTAAAATAAAATTATTTTTTGAAAATAGTCATAAATTCATGTAGAGTAATATTCATGAAAATGAGGCGTTATGAAACCGTAAAAATCCATTCACGCCGTATAAGTTAAAAATAGAATTCTCCTCATACTTTGGTCAGAAAAGTCAAAAATGTACCTCATAACGTAAACAAAAGAACGATTACTTACATAACATGTAGTAAAAGTCAAAAATTGGAAAAAAGGACTTTAAACATACATGAAAACACTTTTATAAAACATGTACATGGATGATATAAATAATCATAGTAAATACATACGAATAAGGAATCTTGGATAAAAATGGGATTTGGAAAATTATCCCTTACCTTAGGTCTGATATGCTTCGTACGTTTCCAATCCTCCTATATAATGATTTAAATTATGTCATTGACTTATTACAAAATCATATTAATTGTTATTATATCATATATGGTTCACTTATGACTTTATAATACCTGTTCCATTGTAATTTCATGTTAATGTAGCGTTTTGGGTAAAATCGTTTCATTTGTCATTCGTGTTTTAACTTGTAATTATTCATATGATTACATAGATCAGGATTACTTACATCCAAAATGTAAAACATGATTTATATATAATATATATTCAGAATATACATATATATAATAGATCGATAAATGGAAAGAAATACACCGTTCATGGAGACGGTAGGTCGAACGTATGCATGAGCGCTGTTTTCGTTTTACTTATTGAATTGAATGGAATTACGTATATGACATACATATATATGTATATAAATCCAGTAGAATTATTATGTCATAGATTTCATTATTACTTATTATATATACTTTATAATCATTCTTCAATTTTTAACATGGAAAATTAATCTCATCGTGTCGTGGAGACGGTAATCCGTACGTACGCACGAGCGATGATATCATTCCCATGGAATTGTATTAGAGTGTATGTATACTATTTCAGAATCAATATCACTTTACAATAATCGTATATAGTAATTATTTACAGCATTATACCCATCCAAGTAAGGTGGTGGTGGAAAATAGATTACACCATGGCGTGGAGACGGTATTCTGTACGTACGCAAGCGCGGTGATTTCGTTTTCCGTAGGATGCATAGATGGTGAAATAGGGTTTTTAATAAATATAATAACATTTAATTACATTAGTGATAATGATGTTATTAATTCATAATGAAAAAACTAAAGAAGAAGAAGTAGAAGAAGAAATAAAGTTGAAAGAATCGGTAATGGAAATTATCTCTTCTTTGAAGAGCCTCTTTGAGACCTCCTCTTAGGGCACTCAAATTGGTCTGTGAAGAAGACCAGGACCTCTAGGATGTTTCTAGGGAAGTGGGGAAGTAAAATGGGCAGGGGTTGTCCAAGCTGGAAGGCTCAAATTGTTGTGAGGAGGAGAGGGAGGAGGTGCCCTTTTATAAGGGAGGAGAGGGGCACCTTTGGAGATATAAGAAATATTAGTTTATATTAAATCCCAACCCCACTTAAAAACATCCAAAATGACTCATATCCGAAGATTAGATGATATATGGTTGTAATATCATCAACCAATAAAATTTAGACATCTTAGGAATTTATTTTAAACCTTATCAACTTGATTTATCCTTATTTAATCAATTTAATTTTATTTGTGGTAATAACATTTTAAATTATAATGTAAAACCAATAATTACTTAAAGGTTGTGAATTGTCCATAATTGGATACATTAAAAACCTTTAGACCATATAAATTTAAATTTATAATTTTTAAATATTTTCGTGATTTTTAAACAACTTTATAATATTTTATTTTTATAAAATAACAATACTGTCAATTTTGACACTATTAATTTATTTGAATTTAAATAAAATATATACAGAAGATATGTTCGATCTAAAAGCTTTAATAGATTCATAAAAGGTCATATGTGTATATAAAATCAGTTTAGAACATTAAATAGTTCATATAATATTTATTTTATTATTCATAAAACCATTTATTTTGTTTATCTTTTAATAAAATAATTACTACATCATTTTGGTATAATTATTTAATATACTTATTTTTTGCATAAAAATTAAAAATAAAATTCTATGGTGAAGAAAAATCTATTAACTTTCCCAATAATACTTTTACTCTAATTTAACATCTTAAAATCACAATATGTAAATTGTTATATTTATTAAATTATGAAGTTGACAACTATGGAATCATTTAAAATAAAATAATATAAGTCTCATACTCTCCTTAATAAGGATCCAAATGGTTTACAATTAGGCCAGTGGATTATTAGGGTTTATATATAAATTAATAATAATTTTTTTTCAGATTTTTTGGCCTTTTGATATGTATTACTATTTCAATAAAAACTATATTATTGAATTTTCACTAAATAAATAATTTCACCATCATTAATGTATAAGATAATAAGGTAATTAAATAACTCTTAAAAATTTAAAATAAATTACCATGACAAAGAAAAACATTTTATCATTCAAATTAGTATTTATAACCGAATTTATATTTTGTATAAACTTATATTACAAATACTTCAATTATTAAAGTTGAGTGATACATATTTCACTTTCCTTTAAATAAAATAAACTAAAGTTCTTAATCACCTCCAAGTGGGTCCTAATGGATTCCATTTCAACCCAAATATGTCTTAGGAAAAATTAAAATCATCAAATTGTATTAATAAAAGTATTAGGATAATTTTATAATATTATATTTACCCTTAATTTCCCAATTTAGCTTTTTACTATGGTAAAAAAAATTTGTCGTTGTTACTATTCATAAAGCCCAAAAATAAAAAGTAGTCTATTAATATAATTTGGACCCACTGATTCCAAATATGGAATCAATTTTTCCAAATTCAATACATAGAAGATGCAAAAATTAAATTAAAATTAATCTCGTTGTCGAAAGAAAACTGGTTTTTGTTTAAAACATTGCAAATGATTGAATTTATTTAACCTATGAATTCAATCTAAAATCAAGTCTAATGACATAAATTATATTAAATGGTAAAAACATATTCTATTTATACTTCAAAACCATTCAATATTATAATTTAACCACATAAGTTATTATGATGAAAAAAGTTGTTTTTAATTAAAATATATCCTGTTTTTAATATTCCTTAAAATATGAAAGTTATCGGAATAATATGAAACATTTATCCAAGGTAAAATTTTATATCCTGATTCCAAATAATAATTTTATTTTTTAAAATTGAACTTATAAACATGTCAAAAACTATATTTAAAGCGGGTTCAACATCAAAAGGCGGAAAAACTGCATTTTTTGAAAAATACTTATTTTACCCGAAAAATTTATTTTATTCTTATACCATGTTCTAGAAAATGTGTAAGATGAATTATAATGTTATAAAATTAAAAATTTAGTTAATACTATTCATAACGGCTAGTTCATAATAATATTATAATAATATATGGTTGTTTAGTAAAACCCGGTATTGCGTACAACACACGCTTATGAGGAAGGTCGTGATTGCGTGTATTGCAAGACAAGTCAGGGTTGCGTGTTGTGAAAAAATCCCTTATTATTTCGTATAACATAATCCAAAAATATTTTATTTATACATTGAATATATATATATATATACACTCACTGTTGCGTAGAATGACTATTATTAAACGATCATGAAATTGTGTGTAACAAAATCTAAGAATAGTGTTGCGTATACTTCAAGATAATACAGTGTGGTGTATACCACAAGATAATCATGCTGTAGCATAAAACACATGACATCAAATAAATTAAAAAGAATACTTATCATAAAATATTGGGTTATTACAAAGTCTGTCTAATAGGAGGGAGGGAGAGGTGCATCACCGGTCATGTCACTAGTACAGGAGAGGGGAATCCAGGTTAGGAGGTTGTGCTCTAGGGGATGGGTCGCACGTAGGAATGGGTGACAGAGGAGAAGGGGGTGGAGGGTATGTGCTGATTCGGTTTTCTTACCTACTTTTTAATTTATAGACCTAACAAAAATTAATAATAGTAATAATTTTTTTAATATAAATAAATATATTAATATTAATACAATGATAAAAATTATTGAAATTTGTATTTCATTTTAAAAAAATAATGTTAACGAAACACTTTTAAATTTTATTTTTATTTCCTTACATTATATATTTCTTCCATTTCATTATTATTTTAATTTTATAATTTATCATAAATATTTATCATTATGAATGCTCTTGAAACAATTTTATACCCTTGTACCCAAAGCCTCTAAACCCAAAACAAAAAATTTTAAATAAAAACCATAAAATTAAATTGGGGCTTTTCCTAAACACTGATTGAGATTTCTGAATCTTGGAAAATAATTAAATAATGAACTCACAAAGGTTAGTGTGTGACAATTCTTCCCCACCATAACGTTATCCACCCTCAGGAAAGAAATTACAAGGTCAAATCATGCAAAAAACAACAATACAACTTTTTTGTTTATGTACATTTGAAAAAAACAAATCAAATGAATAGAATATAAAAACAACAAAAACAACGAGAAAGGTTATCAAGATGACATCGATAGATCGAAATATAATCCCCACAATATTCATCCCACCCCAGAAAAATTTACTCACCCCCAGTTGATCGGTCCAAATGAATTATAACTTTCATGACACCCTACTTACCATTAAAATAGGATCAACCTAAACTTCATAGAATGAAATTCCCCCACTCGCAAAAAAACCTATACGAAATTCAAATCCCATATGTTGGAACCCCCTATAACATCACATTAATAAAACTACTAGAGGCCACAAATATATATATATATATACAAAGAAAAAAATATTTATTTTGGTTGCTCTGTACTACACCATGAACCACCATGATGATAGAAGGAATTAAATGATAATATTAACATGGGAATGCCTGAACAAAATCCCCACCATTATAAATAAACAAGAACCCATCAAAATGTTAAGGGAAGTCTCAACATGAACTATGATGGGTCTCCTCACCATTTGAGAAAAACTAAGAATGATAAAATTAAAATTCAACTTAAACCAGAAAGTAGACATTCTAAAATAGGCCAACCAGAACTCTTCATCCATGACCTACCAAAGAAAAAAAACTCTAGAAATAGATGGACACATCAAGGGCACATAAAAGACCAACTCCAGAATGGAGGGGACAAGAACTTATCTGAAACTTCTATCATTGACCAAAAATCCACACCACATGGGTAGGGGGAAGTTGCACAATGATTGGACGAAAGGGACCAAGGTAGAAAAACACCCACCACTATTCACCTATGGAATGATAAAATCTAGCACCATTCCCAGTCAACATGTGTGGTCCAAATGGAAAAACTGTCTGGAAACACTCATCCAAGAGGGAGTAACCAAAAACACTACATTATGGGTATGTCCACAATAGTCCCTGCAATAATAAGAAATTCACATTAATGAGAAATCATAATAAAAAAAATTTAATAGACTTACCGTAATGGTTAATTAATGATTATAACCAATATACCTAAACCCCCAATATTCAAAACATCGTGAATAAATCAACTAAAGACCTATGCATATAGCCCTAATGATTGAAGCATCTACTACCTCACAGTATTGAGATGCTAATCACTAACAAGAAAAACTAATTCTAGATCCAAATGAATCCAAAATAGATATAATAACAACAATCTCAAATCATCATAAACATCGACCAAACAACTGACTATTTCAACAGACAGGCTTTTAAATCCATCAAATAGGTGGATTAATCTTCCAAAACACATTAAAAAATCCTTATGTTGATCAACTAGAGTGTTTTATAATGATGCACCACCAGAAGCTGGACCATGGAAATCAATCGAATCTACATGGGGGAATACACTATGAGACAAGAAAATAAGGAACATGATGAATAAAAAGTCAATACAATTTTAAATACAAATTTTCAAAATTTTCAAAAAAAGAAATTCAAAAAATATTTCTAGAATTATTAAAACCCCAGAAAGGTCCACAAGGGGAAACTAGGGTCGATGTTGACTTATCCATATTGTTGGTGTCAATATTCCAATCAAACCACCATCATAGAGAATATTCTATGGAAATTACCATATCATAACATGGACATCCCTTCCCTGTCAATAGATAGATTCGACTACGCAATTCCATTTTCACTTCCAAATACAAAAAAAATTGTTGTAACAAAATTTCGCAACTATCCTGGACATCCTATAGTGACTAATGGTTCATAATGAGAAAGTGTTTTGATATCCTTCCCATTCATACACCTCAAAAACCAAAAATACTTCTCATTGTATCTTGACATCCACAAGTAAAAATGAGAACTCTAATAATCAGGGTTTACATAAGTGTCGAAATCCTCTAAGACAATTGTTTCATAAACAAACCCGATTTAAACCTAAACAAGTAACTCGATCTAGCCCACAAAAGACCCAATAAACGTTCCTGATCCTCCATGGTTGGCAACAAGTTACCAGGGAGTCATGATAATGACGATGGGAATAATTCCTCCAAATTTAAATAAATACAAAGCAGAGAAACAATAAAAGAGAAGCCCATTTTAATGTAACCAAAAAAATGCCTCAACAAAAGCAGAAAAATATAACAAACCAAACATGAGGAACACTAAACTCTTTGTGACCCTACGAGTCACTCTCTGATCCCAAGACTCAACATATCCCCTGGAAATAGAGATGAAACAGTAACCTACAAATGAGACTCAAAAACATTACTAATGTACAAGAATGAGTATTAAAACATAGTGGTCCTATAAAAATAATCTATTCCAAAATGAATTTCTATTAAACAAAAAATTCATCAATTTCATGTTAGAACTAAAATATATAGACGTATGTTTTTAACATATTTACTCTTTAAAGAAAAACACGGTCCATTACTGTTATAACCATTCAAAGCCATATTAATTTTTCATAGAGGAACCATATGAATTTTAAAAGAGAAAACAAATTTAGTTATATAGGAGAGAGTGGGTATAAAACATTTTGAAAAACGTTGCTTATATCCATTTGAAAAAACATTATCAATTTAGCCCAAATATCCACATAATTTTGGAATAAATCTCTATAATCATACAATAATGGAAATGTAAATTAATAGAAAAGAGTATCTAGACAACATTGCATCAATACATTAATGACAGTAGACATGGGTGAAACTTAGGATCCAATGAATAATCTAGAATTTATTATACATTTGACTTATCGAGAAAGCATTTTCGATGAAATGACGTCACAACGCCCAAATTCCTAATTGTTCCCATACTATGGCTGATCGAGGGGCCCCATCCCATATTAATAGTAACAAAAATCCCTCTACTAGTACTAGTAACGAGTGTGTAATATATACTAGCGAATGAATCATTCTTTGAAAATTCTCTCACATTGCTAGGTTCACAGAGTGTGAATAAGAAGGGTGGTTATCGAATAATTCATTAAAATAAATACTTTATTTATACATGAATCACACATAAGAATATCCCAAAAAGGACACCTCATGAATCTCACCAAGTGAATTTTCTCCCTCCTTCCATCAACCAACAACACATGAGGGATGTCCCATCTGAGGACCACCCATTACATCATCATCTAAAAAGAAAAAAGGTTCATCCTAAGGGGATTTTTTTCAAAGATACTTATTCTCTAAAAGTACTAAACTGACCTCAAGAAACCTTTTTACAATAAAACATTTTCAATGAACCATCACAACCAAAATAATTTACTAATAATAAAACATACATCACATCCACCATGTATCCTATTTGGAATCACATTTAAGGAATCCATTTGAGCAACCAAAACACATTTAAAACCCAATAAACTCTTTAAAACCCAAAATTTACACACAAATGACAACATTTCAATTCGACAAATACTTGATAAACACTTGGTTTTTACATTTAATAAAATTGTTTCATGAAAATGAAAAAAGGGGAATTAAATTTATTTCAATTTAGAAAATTATACTAGAAACAAGAATACATCACTAGACAACATTTAAGATGGACGAGAGAAAAAAAAACTAATAAATATTTATTTATTTTAAAGGCTAATGTATGGGGAAATATACATCAAAATGGGAGCGGACCAAGACAAACTATTGGACACCTAATTCCTTTGATGAAGATAACCCCATAATTGCACATAAAGACACTTATATATATATATATATATACCCTTAATCCAATGCACATATTCCATGCACTAAGAGGGAATCTGTGAAAAGTGGATATATATATATATATATGTATACATACATATTTATGTGTGGAAAACACTATAAGGAGCTACCAAACAGTTTATTAAATGAAAATGGAATCAAAATATTACAAAAGACTCAAAATAAATTTAAAACAATAACAAGGGTTAGAATCAACCATCCAAATCCTGGGAAAAATCCCCTTTTTAAAAACTTACATAATCTGTGATCATTTTATAAACATTAATTTAAACATTTGAAACCATATAAATTCATATTACAATGTTCACAACATGTTAAACATGCCAAGGGAACTAAATTTTCATTGAAAATCCCATTCCATTAGTCAAAAGATAAAATGCCTTTTAAAAATAATTTAATTATTCAATCCAAATGAAAAACATTTAGATATCCAAGATATATATCATAAATCCTCAAACACTATCATAGAATAGTCCTTACAATAATTCCTTTACACATTATTAAAGGATCGTATTAAAATCCAACTTTAATTCAACACCATATAGAAACTCCCTTGAAAATTCCAGAGGGGATTAATTATTCTTTTTATTTAAATAAAATTCCAATTCAAATACACATTAAAAATAAAAGTTAATTTTAGATCCCAATTTCTTATAACTTGTGGTTCCTCTTCCATTATAAAAATATACAATTTCATTGATATACTCATATCTCATGAATTTCAAAAATTCACATGTTCATATGTGAATTTTTTTCACAAATTCATATATATATATATATATATATATATATATCTATGTGTGTGTGTCATCATCATTACCTAAAAATGAATTTGAAAAAACCCACATTTAAAAAAAAATTAATACATGGAATTTCATGTCTTACATGAAATTCTAGGACCAATAAATATTCTTTTAAAAAACCTAGAATGCGGATTAAAATATTTTAAAACATTAAAAAGGAAATTTTTTCTCTTACAAAATGAATACTATGCAAGTAATTTTCCGAATAATATTAAATCAGCCATTTTTAGGAATCATTCCACTATATATGCTTGAATATAAGTAAAACATGGTTTAATCATTAAAGGAGGATCATAAAAACATTGAATAATAATAATAAACAAATAAAACATGTGTTCAAAGATCATGTAGCAAGAGTTAAAAAATTTAAATTCTTAAACAAGGGACAACTGATCTTGATTCAGGAAAAGATGTTTTGAAGAATCAAATATTGGTTGAAGTGAACTCAAAAAGGTTATCACACTCCCTAAAAACCAAAATAGAATCTATTTAGAACCCAAAACCCTCCTTGGGTTCAGCTAGAATCACGTTGTAGTGAAGGGGAGAGAAGAAGTCAGTGGGAAGGGGAGGTGGAAGATAGAAAACACTAACATGAAGAGATTTGAATATAGATTCATGAGGAAGAACTATCAAACCCCATTATAAAGATATGGGGTAGTCACATCATATGGAATATCATCTATGGGTTGTGAGAAATAGATAATTGGAGAGGTAAGGAGACCATATGTGATGGTCATGCCAAAGAAACACTACGTTCGAGGAGGGAAGGCCTATGGGAGGGAGGAAGCGGTCGTGGGTCGGCTGGAGTGGAGGGTGGGAGAGGTGAGAGGTTGGGAAGGTCACTAGAAGAGGAGAGGGCCAACAAGGTAAGGATGTTGTACACTAGGGGAGGGGTCTCACGTAGGACCGATTGAGGAAAGAGAAGGTGGGGTGGGTGTTTGTGACAATTTTGGTTTGTTACTCCCTTTTTTCTATAATAAAAAAAAGAAACTAATAATAACAACTATTTTAATAAGAAAATAGTAATATTCTTATAATGATAATTATAATAGATATTTTTATTTCATTTTGTAAAATTATAATTTTAATGATAATAATAATATTAATAATGATTATAATATCTCTAATTAAAACTTTAACAAAAGAATATTTATAATATAATAATAATAATAATAATTAATAAAATATATAAAAAGTGTAATAATTGTAATAATTATATTTATAATCCCAATAATATTTTAGAAAAATTTATCATCATTATTATTCTAAAAGAAAAAATGTTAAATATTATTTTACTTTTCATATTTTATTTATAAATTTCAATTCATTATTCTTTAATACTTTATTTATTATAAATACTTGGAATGACACACTCTCCCGAAATTGTTCCCTTCTCATGCTCCTGATACCAACTTTCCAAAAATAACCAATTTTAAATGAAAATAAAAAAAATTAACTGGGCTTATCCGAAACACTAAAAAAGTAATTTGAATCTATGAACATAATAAAATAATGAACTCAAAAAGGATGGGGTGTTATAAGAAATAATTTTGATGAAAGATATTCCATAAAAAATTTCATTCTGGTATGTATATGATACCAGAGTTAGAATTCTCATTTGGAATGTGAAGGTGAAGATATGATATGAAATGAAAATGAAATTAAAAGAAAATTAAATAAAAAAGATAGAAGATTTACCAATTGAATTCACTTATTTGAATACCTACATTATGGATCTTGGATGTGTATTTTGTTTTAACCAGAACCTATTCTAAATAGGGGAGATACATGGGATGATTGTTATATTTAAGTTGGACCAGATTTAAAACATTGAAATTATATAGGGAATAGCTTTTGAGGGGTGGTATTTATAGTAGATGAGTGGGTTGTGTTTTAAATATTTTACTTATTATTTGATTAATTTGGCTCAATACATGAAATAGTTATTATTCATGTGATAGAATATTATAATTGGTATATGTGACCTCAATCCATTTGTTCATGAAAAGGAAATTACACAACAAATAGTGTATTGAACATATAATCAATATAATATATATTTTTATTTTTATTACCCATTACAAAGTCGTGTATTTCAGAAAAATACCAAAAATTCACCCTAACCATTTTTTTGTGTGTAATACAAAAATAAACTCTATTTTAGGAAAATAATTTTCTATATAAGAGTAATTTTATTTTTTATTATAGTCAACATTTACTCAAAAAATATAGAATTACAATTTATAAATAAATGTATAATACTCTACAAATTTTACCAAGGAATCAAAAAATAATCCAAAACCCATAAATAAATAAAATTATTAATTTATGAATAAATTTTATGAAAATATTTTTCTTCAAATGAATTTTATAAATTATAAAATTGAAATTAAATATTTCTGACTAACAAAAATTCCAACACTTACTTTATATTTTTTAAAAAATATTCATCTAAAAATAGAATGATATAATTATATGATTGATTCAGTTATAATATTCCATGATTATATTATTAATTTCATGGGTGAGCTTACGTTTCATTTTCCAAATTTACTATTCATAAGGTTAATATTACTATTCATATGATCATGTTATTATTTCATTAGTACATGTTTCTTTACATTTAGGGATACCACTAATTTTATTAATCCATCCTTTATAAATTTCATATTATTTTCTCTATGTGAGTTTATATGATTTATATTAATCAATTTTGTTTGAAATGTATACAGTAAAATGAATTTAATTTATTTAAGAGGATACATACTCTAAAACCTAGAGGCATTACTAGTTTCCAGTTTCCTATGTAGTGGATATGTAAGGTATGATCATGGAAATTAAAATAGATCCTTAAAATGGTTGGATTAATATTTTTCATGAGCTAGACTCCACATTTTTTATACATTCCATCCAATCAATGAATCCACTCATTTATAGAGGTTAGAGTTAGTTTAGTAGGGCTACATGCTCTTTTATGACCAAGTTGTTTTTATAGTGTCATATATTTTTACTGAAGATAATATAATAGTTTATATTCTGGAAAAAATGTGATTTTTATTATGTACTTGTATATGTATTTTTATAATGAGGAGTGTGTGGAGGATCATAATTTTTCCAAGTATTTTTAATTCTTTATGAAATATTTTAATATAATTTCAGAGATATTATTTTTTCCCCTTTTTGGGAAATATTATTATTAATTAGTTTTGATTTGATATAATTTTTGGATGATTCACATGAATCTAATATTTAATAATTTTCACCTAAGTATCACAATATTAAAATATGGGCTCTTATAATAACATATGTAAACATAATTTGGTATGTGGAAATAGATTTTCCATCGATATACATACTAATAATGAACACACTTAGGTTTATGAATAGCATTTATGTTCCCTTAAATGGAAAGAAAGGATTATATATATATTTTACAATGTTTAATGTTGTTATATTTATCAAAATATTTTATTTTTTATATTCTAAATGTCATCATCTTATCTAGACACTCTAATTCTAATTTTCCTCGAAAAAATTTATTAATATGCCCCATACACGAAGACATAGGATCATAAAATATGAAATAATTTTCTATTGAGATCAATTGAATATAAAAATTATTTAAATTGAATGCATTATGTTTTAGAGAGTCATGATAGAATAATCCTCAAATAATGAAATAATTGAAAATAAACCCAACAGGGAATAGGTATTATTTTATGCTTCTGACCAATTTGTTGCTATATGAACAATAATAACACCAAAAATTCATATAATTTTATTAATATCATAAATAAATAACACAAGGGTTATGAATAATAAAAACCTAATCCCTAATATAATAACAAGAAACAATGATTATCTAAGAAATACAAAATTTAAAGGAAATACAAAAAAAAGTCTGCTAAACATTAGATCATGTATCATTTATAATTTATATACATGAATAGGATCTTGTTTGGTGAACAATAATAAAACATAAAATATATTATTCATGATTTATTGATCTCTACTAGAACACTTCATAATGATTGATATATCTAAAAAGAAATAGAATTGATAAATAGTTCATACTAATCATATATCAGAAATAAATCCCTACGATCTCACTCATAGATTTTTGATAGATATCTAATAGTGTTGGTAGATTGTCCTAAATGAGTTTTCTCACAATTAAAAGATTAAATGGTAGAATAATTAAATGTTTTTGTGCAAGAGAAACAGTTGATGTGTGGTATAAAAACCTAAAAATCATCAACGACTTCATGTATTGATGTAAATAATGAATCCCTAATAATTCAAACAAATTAGTGAAATAAAACATTTTCCCTATGTAAATGTTAAGTAAAATAATTATATTAACACAAACAAATGTATATTTCTTATGGGTAAACTATAAAAAACCCCTTACTTAATCATGAGGTCAATCTTCATTGTGTAAAGGTCAAATATCATGATGTGTATGGGTCATGCCCTCCATTGCATAATTCTATGAGGTTAGTTAGGAATTAATCGTAGGGTAACCCATAAATACATGCCACAAATCAGTCATCCCAAACCAAATGTGATGATAGCAGGAACATTAGGTAATGGATTTACAATAATATTATTATTTTTTAAGGTTAAAAGACAACTCATATAAAAGTAATAAACTTGAGAAGAAAGGTAATAATGTAATTTAATTACAATAATATACAGAACAGGTTAGTAAAGTGAAATTTAATAAATAAATAATTATTCACAAGGATTAAACTATTTTTTCTTATTTATAACATGAAATAATTTTTCAATATTGCATAGCAGAAAAATAGAATTATTGAGAATATATAAAAACATTTACAGTATAACATTTATTTAATAAATATAATGAGATGATTCACAAGTATAAAAAATTCATATATAATATTAAATAAATTTTTGGGAATGAATATTATATATGCCTTGTCTTGTGGGCATGGAAAAATAATTTATACCCAATATTAAAAATAGTTATATTGGAATCAATGGAATATTCCTATAGACGAGTTCACAAGAAACATGGTTTTTAATTATTAATTTTATACATAAGGGGGGTTTTAAAATGGATAGATATTTTTATTATAAGAAAAAAATTGAGTGATAACTTTAAAAAAAGCAGATGAAATAGAGATTTGGAAAGGGCTGGTTAAACTTTTTGAAATTATGTCCTATTTCCAGAATAGTATAGATTTTTTCAACTATAATGGTAGAGTGTCCGTAGACACTTCATTTCTCTCCCTTGACCTGATGGTGATGTTGAAATTATAACTATCTTAGATCATGATTTTTTCTACAATCATTCAAATGTTCTCAAGAGTTCATGTGGTCCAACCTGGTTGACATAAATAATTCACGTTCAGCTCTCATTTTTCATAAACATAAAATAATTCCCACTAACACTTTCTCATATATTAATGATTTCATAGATCTCATCTTCTCATTTATATAAAATTTTATAAAATTCAAAATATTACATGTTTCATGGAGATAATGAAAATCATTAATGGGAATTAGTAATAACATAATCCAAAACGAAATATGATCTCGTAACATAATTTGAACTGCTATTTGGATATAAATCTTGTTTTAGAGATGAAATAAGGGTTTTTGATCCATTAATTGAATGAAATAAAAAATTTAAATGATGTCATATTCCCTTAATAGTGACACGAATATTTTACCCCACTATGTGATGGGTGACCAATGTATGAAAATAATGTAATTACTAACATAAAACTGGTAAGAAATATAGAAATTAGATCAACAAAAAATTGTAGGTAATAATGTGAGTAATCTTATCGATATTTTGAAAATAACCCCACATATTGCATTACTTTTATTTAGTAATATATATTAGTTCCTTATTCGGTGGTGGAAAATTATTTTATTTATCCACTAGTCAATCAACTACAATCTTTTCCATTTAAAAATCATTAGTCCATTCTATTTTCCTCACATATTTATATATCATTATTTCCTTCTTCATCATGTATTTTTATCCCATTAGATATTTACCATAAATATATCCTTCATTAGTGTGAAAAAAACATATCACTGCCTCGATCCATGTGATATAAATTAATTTATGGTATATGTTCTATGGTGGTAGAATATAATATTTTTAATGAAATTTGGATGATTTTCACAGTTTTCTCTCCTAATACTCCATAGTTTAACTTTTGAAGATGAATAAATTCACCATTGATGGGAACAATTATTGGATAAACCATGAGGTTCAGAGTAATAGAGTGACCCCATGGAAACAGACTGATTTTATGGAAGATGATTGATGATAAGATAGGTTAAACATGTGGTTTCTTTTTTTGATATATGATCAATACAGAGTTGGAGTGGTTTATTTAATTATTGATCATATATAATCATAGAATTTAATTATGTCAAAGCACCATTTATTTAATTTATACTAGAGTATAATAATATTGTTTTTTAGTTCAATTATTTCCATTATACAGTTGAAACATGGATTGAAAATGTGAGAGATTATAATGAGTTGTCTATTTGGACATTATATAACATTCCATCATGGTCACTCATCAAATGAAACTCTATAATTCTCAATTAGATACATAAATACATTAATTTATTTGAAATATCAATAATCCATCTCAAATAATAATAAATTTTTAAAAAGTTTATTTATAATATATTATATAAAGTCTCAAAAATATATAAAACAATTATATATGAAGAATTTATTTATTTTTCATTTCTATTAATGATTATACCTCAAACTAAAAATTTATAGAATGCACAAGATCATCAAAAAACTTTATTTCAAAATGACTAAGACTCAAGGTAAAATGTATGAAAATATTGTATTTCTAATTTCCCATCACTAAACCATTCTAAATGATTCATGTTAACACTAAAAATGCCACCCATGAAAATCAAACTACATAAGAATCTTAAAATACTCTTTGAAAACCATTTCTCTCAAGTAATCATTCAAGATCAATGAAAATGATTATATTTTATTCATTATTAATTTTCAATTAAGGTAAACATATTTCATTCTCTAATACACCAAAATTTAATCCTTCAATAATACTCTACAAAATAGTCATGTATGGTTTCTGAGAAAGTATTTTATCATTCCAAAAGCACACAAGGGTCTTCATAGGCTTGATGAATATCGTGATCTCAACCCAATGGATCTAGTATTCTTTCACATCATGAGGTCTTAGTTATTGTTGAACATTAATTAATGGATTTTAAAGAATAAAATTTTAATCTATTGGGGATGAATGAGAATTATTATCTCAAATATGATAATAAATGCATGATTTCAGTTTCCTCCATTTATGGATTATTCCATAACACTGTATTTTATAACAAATTTTTTTTATTTTAATTATCCATGGAATTCTCACACATGTTATCAATGTCCTAGTAGAAACCTTTATTTCCAGTATTTTCTATAGTATAATTTTTCAGTAAATTTATTTATTAGTTTTCTTCTATTTAAATCAATGAGGGACCAAAAAATTTTAATGGAAGGTTTAGGACTTGTCTTGCACCATATTTTGGAAAATGATTTTTCCCATATAATATGTATAGGAATTCACTCACTTTTATATATCATATTCACTAGTTCGAACAAAATAATACATAATTTTTTTTCTATGTCTACCCTCCATTATTCTATAGGGAATAATGTTTGTCCAACCATAGAGAACAACAATGTATTTCTACTCCTGTTCCCCCATTTTCATCAGTATTTATGTGTTCAGATCAAGATGAATCTTCAAAATAATTTTTATTTCAAAATAGAGGGAATATTATCATTAAGACATCAGTATATATTGATTCTAACCCATTATTAGTATTAATGGAATATCCCCGTAACTTTAATAGTGATAGTACACTCAAAATAATAGTATATATGTTTTATAAAATTTATAGTTATTTAATTATAAATGTTTCCAAAAATAGTCTATCCCATCTCTATTGATCCTTACCCGATACTTGAATTCAAAATATATAATGATGAATCATCTATATAATTTTGGTTAGAGATATTAGTCTTCCAATTAGGCTTCCTACCAAATTAATTTATAGATACAAGGAGATAAAATGATTAATCTAATGGTAGTATTAAAGTAGTGTTAAATGTAAAAAGGGATTTCAATAAATAGAATACCTATATAATTTAAGAACTATTACCCTGAAATCACAAAGGTATTGATTATATTCCTCAAGAAAAAGCAGTTATATATGTATGTAATGGTTCTCTCATGAAATTGGGAATTGAAATGAAAATATTAAAAAAAATTGTAAGCCTCTCAGGTATGTGATAAAAAAATAAAGGGATTTCCGTCATGATATGAGTATAAAAATCGTATGGATTTTAATAAATTACAATACATATAATTGGAAATTTTATTCATTTTATTATAATTATATGTTATGTTTAATGTTTATATTAGTTTCTCAGTATTATAATGGATTTATTTTCTTAAAGGGTACTCATTTTATATTTTTATATTTCAGAAAAACATTGAAAAATAAAAACTAAAAATAAAAAAAAAATCAGTATAAGGAAAAAAAATATAAAATTCTAATTTCCCAAAACAACAAGGTTCCCTCCCCCACATATAATTAATGTAACATCCACAATTAAATAAAATTTATTTATCTTGTATGTAGATTTTAAATGGAATCTCGTCATACAATTTATTGTTATGGAGAGGTAAAATATAGTGGGATTTGGTTTATAAATGTGTTGAAGTACTGTTATCTCCAAAAATATATTATCTTATAGGATCCAATGATAATTATTCATCATTTTCATATTAATAACGAATTTGGATTCTTCTCCCACTGTCACAATCCGTATTTCACAAAAAGGATGTATATGGTTGACTCTAATGGGACCTTCCCATGTTAAATGAGGCTTTCCACAAATCATTTTTATTATTAATTTTTATAGCATCACCTGATCACAATAATGAATCAAATGTGGATGAATGATCTTTTTATATTCCACCCATATTATATCATTATAAATTTTATAATTTTCAAATATTATCTTACAATTTCATCCAACTATGAATGCTCTAACATCCCCTATTACCAAGAATGGTCATCATTGAGATTAATCTTTCATACTACCAAAATTTAATTGTATTCTGACGTTAACATTATGTGGAATTATTTCTATTAAATAAATTAGTATGTTCTCAATTTTTTATGATTTATAGAATATCCTCAGAACATGTAATATTCAGCATATCGTTCAGGATTGGATTGATAATCTTCACATGTATTCAATTTATTTTTCTATTGGACAATTCATATTGGTCATTGGTATATGGATTATAGAGTATTGATGTGTTATTATGTACCACATATTCTCGTATTAAATAATAAACTCTCATATTTAAAAATTGTGTCCCTTTATCACATCTAAAATCAATCACAATATCAGCATCATAGTATGGGAGGAATTATCTTCCACATGTTTAATGATTTAATCCACTGAAAGAATTATATAATAATTTACACATGAAATTTTAAATTTCCCCTTATAACATGTTCAATGGACATTAAAATATTCAAAAAAGTTAATAAATCATTCAAGTATTTATCCCCTTAATGAACTATTTCTATACAAACATAATTTTAAATATTTTAACAAAACTAATGATAATGTTTCAATAAAGAGGTCAATAAATTCGATATTGAATGATTCTCAGGTTTTACATTGATGTCCAAAGTGGATCCCACAATTATAATTACTACAAACCTCAAAGAAGGATTGAATTTATCCCTGAGGAAAGCATATTTTTATTAAATGATCATTGAATGTCTTCCAAATTTATGGATCTTCCCAAAAAAATATTTCGATTCATATTTAGGTATTTAATTTTTTTTTGGAAATTCAATTGGATTGGGTTTGATATGTTACCAAATAAATCACCTTGCTAGTATACAATGGTACATAGCATTCACCCATAAATAGTTTATCCCTTGAAATATTGTTCGATACTGGAGTGTGGGAATTAATCACTTCATAAACAATATCATAAAGTCTAGTAAATTTATAGGAAACATGTAATGGATACTACCCTGAGGTCTTTCAATCTGTCAATCAGTGGACCCTATCATGGGAATATAACATTTACCATCTGAATCATGTAAATTTTTTAATGTTATAATGTATCATTAATTTCAACCCTTTTCATTAGTATCATATTAATTCATATATATCGTTAGGGTTTCATGTTCTAAATTGGTTATTTTAGAACCCCCAAATTATGAATTACATATATTTCTGTATTAGAATCCTGTAAAACTAGATAAGAACATCATATATGGAATATAGGATATTATGAATGGATTATTTTTTTGAATTATTACTCAGTACACTATTGATAAATTCTTATCTAGTTTTTAATTGTGAGAATATTGAATTAAATTTGAGTTTGAGGAAATAATAGATTTCATTAAATATTTTAATTATTTGGTTCTTGATATTTATAATTATAGGAAAGAGGTAAGGATTCTGGAAAAAAATATATTCTTTTTTAATAGATAACCTAATTTATTTTTTATATTAAAAGGAAATTACCTCCATCAAATAAAATGAAGACTCATCCACAACTAAATTGGTTATCTGCGACATTTCAAGGAAAAAGTGCAAGAAGTTTCATTCTGTTGAATAGGGAATGAGAGCTCTGATTAGTTATTGAGTAGTTGTTAGAATGACCTCCCAAAATGATTGTTTAGTTAAAAAATAAGTGGTTAGTAATAAATATGAATGTCTTAATATTTGTGGAAATGAATGGTAAATATCCTAAAACTAAACTCATTATGGTGGATAATTATTTTTCTCGTAATAATTTGGGTATCCTAGCTAAGGAATATGAGGTGTCTTAAAATAACCAAGAGATTATCGAGAAGATAGAGTTATCTATGTCCCATACAAATCAAGAAATACATAATACCACTCCCCTATATTAACCTATTGGGAACACCAACACCCTCATATGTGATGAGTCTCTAACAATTAGACCACTCCAACTACTTAGTGGCATCTAATGAATGGGAGTTATCTACAGCTACAGTTGATTATGAAGGAAAATATTTGGGGTCCACAAGATATAGGAATCAATCCAATGATAGAAGAAAAATAACACCTAAAAAAGGTAAGGGATGAAATTCCTTTATTCGAATTGATTGGGAATAAATAACATAGAAATTTACAGCACTCTAAATAGTTTTATTCTTCACTATCATCCAATTATTGTTGGAATTTATTAACCAAAGTTATATTTCATAACCTTTAAGGGATTAAATTTATTACTGTTGTGATATCATGTAGTTGGGAGTATCTAGAAATTATCCAAAATGCTAAATCTATGGTTTTTAGCCTCAAATATATTTCAATGAATCATTTTATTCTACAACAGTTAGTAAATGATAATTTTTGGATCAAAGATAATTGGAATAAATTTTCATACTCTTTGATCTAGGATTTCAACAATTATATAGATATGGGGGACTTATACAATTTTATTCATAATCTCATCCAAATCATCCCCAAACCATATTTTCCATTGAGCAGTAGTAATTATATATTGGTCTCAGATAAAATAATAGGTGAGTAGAACTTTTATATTTATAGTAAGGGTTTTTAGATAGCATGAACATAAATGATCAGGTAGAGGTTAATCTATAATGGGATAGATTTACATCATTTAAAAGATCTCTTAAATTTTTTCCTTCCAATATTCTAGAAATACCATTATCATCAAAATTTCTTTTGAGGAATGGTAGGAGTTAATGTTTAGGACTCTCATTAATGAAAAATATAACCACCATCCAATCATAGAAGTAAGTATTAGTAAAACAGACAATGGTTCACTTCCATTCAATTTGAAGAATAATGAGATTCGACATTTAGATTGAAACCTAATTTATTGGGTGGAATAAGATTCTTCACACTTCTTTTATTATTTTAAATAATTTTAATGTTGAATTTTTAAAAATGAATATTGAATCTCAGAGTAAGGATTTTTTAATGTTTATGGACAATTATATTTTAGAGCATGAAATGAGTTTGGAGGAGAAAAAAAAATAGTCATAATGATTAGTTTGATGCACACCACCTAAATAATTATATTGAAAATTTTCTGAATTGAATAATTATATATCATGAGGGATGAACCCATGAAGTAAAACCTATATATAAAATGGATAATGCATGAAGAACATAAAACATATTTTTCAAATAAAATGAAAATTTTTGGATGGTTTCGAATCCAATATTATACTTGAATGATTTGGATAACACTATCAAAAAGAAGAAGTAAATATTTTAACACATTTTTCAATATTACACTGGGATTTCAATAGTAGGTTTTCTTATTACCATGATGATTACTGAGATGTTATTCATTATGTTATTGATCATATTGACAATGATAAGATAAAAATAAAGAATGATCTTTTGGAACATAATAATTACACCTTATCCCTTAACATAGACAGTTCTCATAGACTAAATAGTTTTACAAACCCATTATTTTAAGAATATTGGAACAGTATTCATTCCAACCTTTTATATGGTGAATTTTTTTTTTCTAAAATGGAATCATTTCCAATGGGATTATGTTTCAATTTTTTATTCATACTCACATGTATGATTGTTTGGATAATATTAATTACTTATTATTGTTTATATAGAAAATATTTTTTCAAAAATAATAATATCATTATGATAAGTCTCATCACAATTATTCTAAAATTTGTAACTTTTATTAATTACGGGATGGTTAATTAGAAAAAAAACAATGACTATCTTTATACTGATTATAAATGAATAAACATTCCCTATAAATAATTGATATTTTGAAGTTTCCCTCTCAAATTAGATATTTTAATGGCCTTTTATACCATCAAATGAAATAGTTAGTCCATCATGGTTAAATACCCTAAGGGGTTGGATAAAGGTATGGATGATTAATAGTATATCTTATTTTGATCTAGATATATTGTTAATAAAATATTTTTCTATCTTTTTCACTCAACAATGAAGAAATTGAATTTAAAACATGAATGAGTCATAATAATTTTACTTGGATAACCCTTAATGGGACACATCCATGTAGAAAAAAATGGATATGTGCAGATGTACCAAATCAACTAAAATAGAACTAGTGTTTACATTGATCAGAACAGACACATTGTCATTGAGGATCAGAAATTGTACTGCATCCAATTCACCCATAATTGAATTTTTTTTGCATCGATGATCTGAATCCCTTTGTCATTAACAATCTCAATGATAGATACATTGGAAATAACATTGGATCTAATTCCAATTGGTATCCCATAAAGGTTAAAAATAGTGAGAGGGTGGGGAAGAATTGGGGTATAAAATATTAAAAGTAATTCCCCTTTTTATCATGTTTCTTTTTTAATAAAATCATACCCTATCTATTTCCAATAGCAATGTATGAAAAAAAAAATTAAATCATTCATGGGAAACAACAATTTTACATTGTTATCTCTCACTAGGCTTCGACCTAAGAGCATATAATGGAAATATTCTGATGTACCCAATACACTAAAAGATAAATTTTGTTTACAATGTTCGTAGCTGACTCGTTGTCCCTCCTAGATTACAAAAAATCACAAGTTGAAAGATAACTTATCTCTCTACTAATTTCTACTCACTAATTATTTTTAAAAAAAATTCTTGTATTAAGGAAATCAATATTTTTTACACCGCATATATTGTATCATTGAGTTTCCCTTTCATCCATATAGCATCCCGACATTTTCTTACATTACTATTACATCATTACAAAGATAAAAAACATAATAGTATTACACATAGAGGATAAAATGGTTTAGTATCTTGGGAAAACTAGAACCACACATAACAAATACAACATCAACCAAAAACATTTAATTAATTTCTTCATCTCTAGCTTCTTATTTACTCTTGTCCTCTCCTTAGTACATGTAGCCACCTATGGATATACATCAAAGGGGGTGATCTAGAAGCCAAGTAAGAGGTTAGATAAGAACAATATAACATGGGGTGAGCAAAATTATGACATAGGCAAAAGATCATGAACATGAGAATAGCATAAATATAATACATGACATGTGGCAATGCATAAAAATGAAACAACATGTCTTATTGGTTAACCACCACACATACATGTGAACCAAGCTAGCATCTTGTTCATAAATAATTTCACATTTATTCATGAGATTAATCACTTTAACCAATGCATTGGAGATCTATATAATTCTGGGTGCACCCGTCACATTTAAACATTCATATTGCGCTATATAATTCCGGGCGCACCCATCACATCATAACATTATCATTTATCATGCAAGCCATAATGAACATATAACATAAATGAACATAACTAACTAGGAAATTTAATGGGTTTCATATCATAATAACATATTCATAAACTTTGGGTTCCCAAAATGAATAGGGAATAACATACTTGATACAAGAATCATTAACCATGAATGAGAGTTAAAAGAAGAGTTCTTTTGGGAAACATTTGGATTTACATAAACATCATTATAAAATATGTATATACTAGAAAAGGAAATACAATGATGAAAAAAATTATCTTTTAGGAGTTACCATATCAAAAAGGGATTGAAATAGGAAGAACCCAAAGGATGAAAGTTGGGTTCGAGAATTTTCCCTTACCTTGTACCCGAATGCTTCCTTCTCTTTAATGTCCTGTATAATGACATTATATTAATTAATTATAAATCCATAACAATTTTTACATTAATAGGGTTCATTCTGGTTTCATTATGTCATATTATGTTCCTTTGGATGACTTATAGAGTTTTAAAACATTGTTCGGGGATGTTTGTTTTTATGGTTTTTCTTGGAAGGTTAACTTGTATTCTTAAATTGAAGATCGGATAGATTATGGGTAAACATACAGTAATGATATTACAAGTTATTAGTTATATTACAGTTTATTTAATGATTTTATAATGAATTGTATTAGATCCATGTGGACGACTCATTAGATAAGATTTAATGATGGATATTTTGGTTAATTTGAGCGGTTTTTGGATCACAACGAACTTGTTTTAACTTTTCACTTAGAAATATGACCATAGGTTACTTCCAGAACATAAAATAGAACATAATACATATAAAATATTCTGGTTCAATAATAAAAATGGTTTCATGAGCATATCTGAAGGTAGAAAAGGAAGAACAGAGTATGTTGTTTTTGAAGGTGATAAATTTAACACCTTATGAACAACGTTCTCTTTAATAAAATAAAAAGGAAGAGGGAAAGGGGGTGGGGTGATATAATATCCCATTAGAATCATACAATTATAGTATATATATAATACTGGAGTTACAAAACAATTTGGATGAATATAGGTGGGGAGAGATCAAGAAAGGAACTTGAACATGAAAGAAAATTAAAGGAGAAGAGGGAGGGAAATTACCTCTTGAATCTTCCTCTTGAGATCATCCTTAAGGAAGCTAGGATTGGTATTTTGATGAGACCAGTAGCTTATGGAAGTAGGGTAGGGGAAAGGGAATATGTTTGGGAAGATATTAGACAATTATTGAAGCTTGAGAGGTGTGTTTTGGCAAGAGGATGAGGAGGGCTAATTTATACATGAGGAGGGAGGTGTTTTTAGTATAAAATATTAAATAAAATAATATATCAAGATTTCGACTTGTAATAGTAGTTTTTTTACATCCTAAATCATATATTAATATAATATTATTAGTTTTAGTCTTCAATACTTATTTATAATTCGAATTAATTAATTTATTAAAAGGTAAGTGAAAGAAAGAGAAAAAGACACATTAAGAAATCACATTTTGACTTTTGGCTTGGGAAAGTTCTTTTTCGGTTTGAGAATTGGATTTATTCTATTTTAAGGAACAATTTATGAAATTTAATATGTTTTGGCCGATACTAAAGTTCCATAATGTTTATGTCATCATTACATCATCAATGATGCAATTTAGTATGCACCGATTATGCGAAAAACTGTATTTTTTTACTATTCACCTGAAAAATGAAGTATTTCAGAATAAACCAAAAAATTTACCCCTACCATTTTTCGATGTCTAGAAGCCAAAAATGATGTCCATTTTTCAAAAAAAAATTTCTAAATATTTTTAATTGAATATTTAATTAAAATCATAATTTACATAAAAAACAGTTTTTAAAAGTTAAAAAATATTTTATAGTGTTTTCAAAAATTACGTAGGGTCTTATAAAATTATCAAAAACAATAAAAAATTGATTCAATAATTTATTAATACATTTTAGCGAATACATATTCATTTAAATTAATTAATTAATTATAATTAAGGTTAAATTTCCACTTTCTAAAATGTCTAAATTTTATTTAATTATTCATAGGTAATGTAACTCTTATGTACGATGATTTACTATTCATCAGGGTCATATTACTATTCATAAGGGAATGTTACTATTCATATGGGTAGGTCACCATTCACCAAAAATTATTTTTGTTTCATTAGACTCCAAAGATCATCTTGAACACAACCGTGTATGTCGGATTTTTAAAATTCCAAACATAGGAGTGAAAGTTATGTTGAAAGGTCACTTATCACTTAGTAGTTCATTATGTTGTGATTTCATTTTATTTTATGACATAAATATAACAAGGTAATTTCAATTGAAAAAATTTGGGTTGTTACATTTTCCCCCCTTACGAAATTTCGCCCGCGAAATTTCACTTTACACAAACATGTGAGGGTACTTCTCCTTCATTGCCTCTTCTGGTTGCTAGGTTGATTCCTCAAACTTATGGTCCCTCCACAACACCATGACAAGATGGGTTGTCTTGTAGTGTAGAACCTTATCACTTCGGTCCAAAATATTTACTGGTTTCTCCTCATAGGAGAGATCATCTTCCAGCTGCACCACCTCTAATTTTAGTACATGTGAGGGGTCTAGTATGTACTTCCTCTGTAGTGATACATGAAACACATCATGAACATGATCCATATTCGGTGGAAGTTCTAGATGATAGGGAACAGCTCTTATGTGGTCAAGGATCTCAAATGGGCTGATATACCTTGGGCATAACTTCCCTTTCTTCCCGAATCGCATGACTCTCTTCCATGGAGATATATGAAGGAAGACTTTATCTCCAACTTCAAACTCCAAGTCCCTTCAACAGTTGTCAGCATACCTCTTTTGCCATCATTGAGCAGCTTTGATGTGTTTCTGGATGACTTGAACCTTCTCTGTCATCTCTTGAACAAGATCGGGCCCAAGTAGATTTCTTTCTCCACCTTCATCCCAACAGGTTGGAGTTCTAAATCACTTCCCATAAAGAGATTCATATGGAGCCATCCTAATACTCGAGTGGAAGCTATTGTTGTATAAGAACTCATCCAATGTGATATGCTGATCCCATCCATCTTTGAATTCTAGAGATAAGGCTCTTAGTATATCTTCAAGCATCTAAATAGTCCTTTCAGACTGGCCATGAGTTTGGGGGTGATAGGTCGTGCTGAAATTTAATTCAGCACTCAAAGCATGTTGAAGGCTCCTCCAGAACTTAGATGTGAACCTTGGATCACTGTTAGAGACAATTGATAGTGGAACACCATGCAGTCTCACCACATCCTTTACATATATCCTTGCATGTTGATCAAGCGAGAGATCTTCCAGAATAGCGATAAAATGGGAAGTCTTGGTGAATCAATCAACTAAAACCTATATCACATTATTTCCCTTGGATGTCTTTGGGAGACCCGTGACAAAGTCCATAGTAACATTTTCCCATTTCCACATGGGTATATGAAATGGCTACATCATACCCTTGGACTATTGTCACTCAGCTTTAACTTGCTAACATACCAAGCACCTTGATATATATTTTGTAATCTCCTTCATCATGTTATCCCACCAAAAGGGTTCTCGGAGATCATGGTACATCTTGGTACTCCCATGATGGATAGAGAAATTTTAGCTCTATGTATTATCCAATATCTCCTTATTTATCCCGAGTGATGAAGGCACACAAAGCCGTGTTCCAAACCAAATCACACCATCATCATCGATATGGAACTCTTGCATCTTCCCTTCTTTTAATGCATTCACCCTCTTTTGTATCTCCACATCACCCCTTTGTGCTTCCTTAATCTTCTCTTGGATGGATGGTTGTGCAATCATTTGGGCAAGGTAGGATGTATCCCCTGACCTTATTATTTCCAAATCCATTCTTTTCATATCAAAGAGGATATGGTCTTTCTCAATCCTTAACATGGATAGAGTATAAGGTTCTTTTCTTCTTAGATCATCAGCTACCTTGTTCACCATTCCAGGATGATAGTGAATATAGAAATCATATTCCTTGATTAACTCTAACCATCTCCTTTGAAATATTTTGAGATACTTTTGTGTGAATATATATTTTAGGCTCATGTGGTCGGTGTATATGTCACACTTCTCACAATAAAGGCAGTGCTGCTAGATTTTCATGGCAAAAATCATGGACTCCGACTCTAGATCATGTGTCGGGTAGTTATGCTCATGGATCTTCAACTGTCGTGAGGAGTAGTCTATCACATTATCATTTTGCATGAGTACACAACCAAATCCTTTCTTTAATGGATCACTATATATCATAAAACATTCTCCACTTTTCGGTTGTGTGAGTACATGTGCAGTGATCAGCCTTCCCTTTAACTCCTTCAAGCTTCCCTAACATTCTTCTATACAGAAATACTTTACCCCTTTCCTTGTTAACTTAGTTATCAAGCTTGACAATCGTGAGAAGTTTCTCACAAAACGTTGGTAGTACCCATCTAATCTAAGAAAACTATTGATTTTGGTGACACTAGAGGGGCTGGGCCATTCCTCAATCGCCATTTTTTTGATGGATCCATATAAATTCCCTCACTTGTGATCACATGTCCCAATAATGTGACTTGATTCATCAAAAAGTCACAATTGAAGAACTTGTCCTACAACTTCTCATTTCTTAATGTCACGAACACAAGTCTTAGTTGTTCTTCATGTTCCTACTAACTCTTGGAGTAGATGAGAATATCATCGAACAACACTACCACAAATTTTTCAAGGTAATGTCTAAAGACTATATTCATAAAATCCATGAAGATTATAGGGGAATCAGTAAGTCCAAAGGGCATCACCAAATACTCATAGTGCCCATACCTTGTTCGGAATGCAGTCTTCTGAATATCTTCCTTCTTCACCTTTACATGATGATATCCAGAACGAAGATCCACTTTGGATAAGTATTGAGCTCCACATAACTGGTCGAACAAGTCATCAATCCTTGGGAGAGGATTCTTGTTCTTTATGGTGATCATGTTGAATTCCAGATAATTGATACACAACCGCATTTTTCCATCAATCTTCTTCACAAAGTTCCCTGGCGCACCCCATGGTGAGGCACTAGGGCGTATGAACCCTTTGTACAGATGATCTCGCAGGTGCTTATTTAACTCCTCCATATCGATAGGAGCCATCCTATAGGGGCACTTTGAGATAAGAGTAGCTCCGGGTATGAGTTTAATTGAGAACTCTACCTCACGATCCTGGTGAATTACGGGTAACTCTTCGGGAAATACATTGTCGTGTTCCGTCACAATGGGCATTTCCTCAAGTTTGTAACTTTTATTTGACTCAACCATTTGGTGAGGTATCCTTCTTCATAGGGAATCAACATCCACACCATTTAATGATTTCTCAATGGAGATTCATGATCTTCCTTACTTTTTTAGAGGAGCATGGGATGGTTCGAATTATGGAAATATATTTCCTTTTCCCGACAGTTGATATGTGCTCTATATAATGAGAGCTAATCCATTCTTATTATAGCGTCAAATTCCTCCAAGGGAAGTATTATGAGATTTGTCATAAGAATCTTCCCACATACTACAACAGAAGAAGAGTCCAACACTTGGGTTTCAACGATTTAACCACATGGTGTTTTTACAGATATCTCTACTTCAAGGTTTTAGGGCTTCAATTATATAGTTCTAGAACACATTCAATATATAAAGGAATGCGTAGAACCAGAATAAAATAAGACATTTTCCATTCTTAATTGAATAGGAAGTGTACCTTGTACGACTTCATTATCATGATCCTCCTATGCAGTAGTGATGGCATTAGCCTTCCCTTGTTCCTTTGGCTTTGGTGGTTGTTGACGTTGATTACACACGAGAGATCGAGGTTTGGTTTACTGGTTTTCATAGTCCCCTAGCTCCCTACAGTTGTAGCATTGAACCACGACTGGTTCTCTCTTTTCATCGGCTACATTATTCTTCCTTTTCATGTCTTTTTGACACTCTTGAGCATGGGGTCCTTCTTTCCCTCACTTGAAGCATTTCAACATCCCTTTGAGGAAATTCCCATTGTGCAACGTCCCACATTTTTGGCATGTGGGTCATTGATTTTTCTTCCCACCATTATCATTAGATCCACCAGCTTGAAACTCCATATTTCTTTTCATGTCACCATATCCATGGGACCATTCTCCAAACTCCATCTCCACATTAATAGCACACCTAACAATATCTTCATAACTCCCAAAGTCTCGAATTGAATGATCCTTTCGAAGGTATGGTTTTAATCCACTAAAGAATCTATCAATTTTTCTATCATTGTTGATAACAAAACCCTAGGCGTAACATGCATGCCTTTTGAAATTCGCTTCATAGTTTGTGATAGATTCTCATTATTTTTTCATTAACTCTATTACTTCTCTCTCCATCTTCGTGCAAAGGGTTATTGGGAAATACTTATTAAGAAACATTGTCTTAAAGTCTTCCCATTAAATCTCTTCAATTTCTTCCCTTGGATTGGTGTTCTTAATCAAACCCGCCATTGATCAACTTCTCCATCTAGACAATAGGCGGATAGAGTCACCTTCTCCATCTCAGAACAGCGAAGTACATAAAAGATCTTCTCCATGGAGTTGACCCACTGTTCTTCAACTAGTGGATCAGAAGATCTACAATATGTCGGTGGTCGTTGCCACATAAAACATTCGATAGCTAGTTTCTCCCTCTTTGGTGAAGTAGGACGTTCCAAATTATTATGGACATTATTCATAACCTGAGATAATTGGGTAAGCATCACCATGATGTTTTGAACAGCAAATCTCAAATCATTGGGGATGTCGTTCGGGAAATCGTTGCTTTGGCCCTCGCAAGAGTTGTTGGCCTGATTTCTCCTTGTTCCCACCATTTTCTAAAATAGAAAAGGTTAGAACAAAAAATAAGTAAAAAATTCATGTATAACTTATTCATTTATACAATTATACCAAAAACATAACATATGGGATCCCTAGGTAAATATTCTTGTGTGCATATTTTTACTTAGTCTCATACTAGAGGTTTTCTCTAGGGTTCACTAATCCTCATTCCCAAATTAACTAAACATTTCCTATGATACCAAATATAGTATCCCAGCCTTTTCTTACATTAGTATTACATCATTTCAACGATGAACAACATAACAGTATTACACATAGAGGATCCAAAGGTTTGGTATCTTTGGAAAACTATGACCACACATAACAAATACAACATCAACCATAAACATTTAATTAATTTCTTCATCTCTAGCTTCTTATTGACACTTATACTCTCCTTAGTACATGTATCCACCTAAGGATATATATCAAAAGGGGTTATATAGAAGCCTAGTAATAGTTGAGATAATAACAATATAACTTGGGGTGAGCATAATCATGAACATGAGAGGAGCATAAATATAAGACATGAAATGTGGCAATGCATAAAAATGAAACATCATGGCTTAGTGGTTAACTACGACACATACTTGTGAACCAAGATAGCATATTGTTCAAACATCATTTCACATTTACTCATTAGATTCATCACTTTACCCAATGCATTGGAGCTCTATATAATTCTGGGCGCACCTGTCACATTTAATCATTCATATTGCGCTATATAATTCCGGGCGCATCCGTCACATCATAACATTATCATTTATCATGCATGACAAAATGAACATATAACATATATGAACATAACTAACCCATGAAAAGTAATGTGTTTTATATCATAATAATGCATTCATAAACTTTGGGTTCCCAATATAAAGAGGGAACAACATACTTGATACAAGAATCATCAATCTTGAATGAGAGTTAAAAGTTGAGTTCTTAAGAGATGAGAGCTTTCGGAAAACATTTGGATTGACATAAACATCATTATAAAACATTTATATCCCAGAAAAAGAAATTAAATGATGAAATAATGATATTTAAGGAGTGACCATATCAAAAATGGATTGAAAGAGGAAGAACCCGAAGGATGAAATTTGGGTTCGAGAATTTCCCCTTACCTTGTAACTGAAGGCTTCCTTCTCTTTAATGTACTGTATAATGACATTATATTAATAAATTAGAAACCCATAACCATTTGTACATTAATAGGGTTCACTCTGGTTTCATTATGTCATATTATGTTCCTTTGGATGACTTATAGAGTTTAAAAATATTATTCAGGGATGTTTGTTTTTAAGTTTTTTCTTGGGTGGTTCACTTGTATTCTTAAATGGATGTTCGGGTAGATCATGGTTAAACATACAGAAATGATATAAAATGTTATTCATGATATTATAGGAGATTTAATGATTTTATAATGAATTATATTAGATCCATGTGGAAGAATAATTAGATAAGATTTAATGATGGTTATTCGGGTTACTTAGAGCGGTTTTTTGGATCACAACGAACATGTTTTAACATTTCACTTTGTAATATGGCCATAGGTTACATCCAGAACATAAAATAGAACATAATACATATAAATTATTCTTTTTTGACCATAAAAATAGTTGCATGACCAGATCATAAGGTAGAAATGGAAGAAGAGAGCATGTCATTTTTGAAGGTGATAAATTTAACACCTCATGAACAACATTCTCTTTAATAAAATAAAAGGAAGAGGGAAAGGGGGTGGGGTGATATAATATCCCATTAGAATAATACAATTATATTATATGTATAATACTAGAGTTACAAAAAAATTTGGATGATTATTGGTGGGGAGAGATAAAGAAAGGAATTTGAACTTGAAAGGATATTAAAGGAGAAGAGGGAGGGAAATTACCTCTTGAATCTTCCTCTTGAGATCCTCCTTAAGGAAGTTAGGATTGGTCTTTTTATGAGACCAGTAGCTTTTAGACGTGTAAGAGGGTCTATGGATGATGTTTGGGTAGAGATTAGACAATTCTTGAAGCTTGAGAGGTGTGGTTTGGCAAGAGGAGGGGGAGGGCTTATTTATACATGAGGAGGGAGGTGTTTTTAGTTTAAATATTAAATAAAATAATATATCAAGAGATAGACTTGTAATAGTAGTTTTTTGACATCCTAAATCATATATTAATATAATATAATTTTTTTAGGCTTTAATCCTTCTTTATAATTCGAATTTATTAATTTCTTAAAAGGAAATTGAAAGAAAGAGAAAAAGGCATTATAAGAAATCACCTTTTGACTTCAGGTTTTGGAAAGTTCTTTTTAGGTTTGACAATTGGATTTATTGTATTTTAAGGAAATATTTATGAAATTTAATATGTTTTGGCCGAAACTATAGTTCCAGAATGTTTATGTCTTCATTACATCATCAAAGATGCAATTTAGTATAAACTGATTATGCGACAGACTGTATTTTTTACTATTCACCCGAAAATTGAAGTATTTCAGAATAAACCCAAAAATTTACCCCTACCATTTTTCGACGTGTAGAATAAAAAAGGAATTACATTTTTCAAAAATAATTTTCTAAATATTATTAATTTAATATTTAATTAATATCATAATTTACTTAAAAACATTTTTTTAAAGTTAAAAATGATTTTATAGTGCTTCCAAAAAATACGTAGGGTCTTACGAAAATATCTAAAACAATACGACATTGATTCAATAATTTATGAATACATTTTAGGGAATAAATATTATTTTAAATTAATTAACTAATTTTAATTAATTATTTATGACTTACAGATTACCAAAACGTTTACTAAGTTCAAATTGTCACTTTCTAAGATGTCTAAATTTTATTTAATTATTCATAGGTAATGTTACTCTTATGATCAATGATTTACTATTCATAAGGGTCGAATAACTATTCATAAGATCATGTTACTATTCTTAAGGGTAGGTCACCATTAACTAAAAATTATTTTTGTTTTGTTAGACTCCAAAGACCATTTTGAACACAACCGTGTATGTCGGATTTTTAAAATTCCAAACATAGAAGTGAAGAAGTTATGTTGAAAGGTCACATATCACTTAGTAGTTCATTATGTTGTGATTTCACGTTATTTTATGACATAAATATAAGAAGGTAATTTCCAATGAAAAACTTTGGGTTGTTATAATCCACTTGAAAAATGTTGCTTTACCAAAGAGGTACAGAGAGACTTTAAACATTTTTGTAACCTTAGGGTTGCTTGATGCATCATTAATTACTTTCACTAATTTTTTTTTGTTTTCCTATAATACCAACATGAACTCAACTAAATTGTTGTGAAAAACTTATTTTTACATGAAACTCACTACTTTAGTGAAAATACATTCTTGTGTGGAACTCCCTAATTGTGTGGAACTCTATTCATTCACACGACACCATAATTTCACAATTTAGTGCTCCTACATCCTATAATTATTGTGAATTTGTAATTGAGGGGGTAGATTCATATTTCTACGCATTTTCAACCCAGTGAGTACATTTTTCCTGAACATGATACTCTATTCCTCATGAACATACATTTCGTGAAAATCCATAACCTGTGAACCCTCATTTACCTTTTAAATAATATTATGTAATGATCCTATGAAATTTATTATGTGCAACATTCCAAACATATTTAACACTAGAGAGATGGGTAAACTCCCTCTATCATAATTTCTATTTATATAGTGTAATTCATTCCCTATATTGGTATTATGAACATTATGTCTATAAAATATCCTTTCGTTCAATATAGATCTATATACATTGACCCAATTTTCTTTATTAAATCCCATTTTAATCATCTATAATGTCTTATAAACATGAGGTTTATTATTCATATGAGGCATAAAACAAGTGAAGGATCACTTCAAATAAATTATTTGGGTATTAACCAATTCTATGGATGTAATATGGATTCCTTATTTTGAGTGTTCAATGAAAAGATCATTAACAATTTCAATTATTAGAACATAAAATCCCACTACTTTATTTGAAAAAATTCCATTTTAAGGGGATTATTATTCTTCAATTTGTTATCCATTTTTTATAAATTGAGTTATTATGTAATTATGATTTTTAATATTTATTATAGGAGATTCATCAAGAGTTGATCCTTTTTCTAGGAGGAAGGAAACCACTATTAAATTGTGTCAATATCAGAAACCTATTAATGTTGGTTATATTGGGATTAAATTATTGTCTTTGTTTAATGATTTTATATTGAATAAATTCCATTTGTGAATTCTAACTAGAAAGTCCAACTACAAAATTTTTGTTAATGATAGGTTTTTTAATATATATTAATTAGGTATTCTAGTTATCTCTACACATTATTTTGTCATGTTTTCAAAAGGATTCACTCTACTATGTTGATGAAAAGAATGTAGATGGTTTCATTGAATTTTTTTAAAGGATAAATTGTGGGATGCTCCTATAAAATATTATATGAAGGACATTGGTGGGGGATATATAAATTAATATTAATTACAAGATTTTTATACCTCTATAACATATTGACATCAATGATTCCATTTAATCTTACACTTTTTTTCCTTCCAAACATACACTTGTCTGGGATATGGATAGAAATGGAACCATTATTAGGAGACTAATATATAAGTGTATCATGGGAGAAACAATAAAATATTTCACATTGATTCAACCCTTATAAATTCCTAGGATCACCTCCACCGGTTATATCATTAGATGATGATTTCTTATGCACAGGCTTCCCATGGATAAAATTATCATAAAATCTATTCTCATTTTACATTCAGTATAAAACATTTTCATGGATATATATGTCACAATTGATCATGTATTCTCCCAATTCCATCTATAATATTTTGTTATTGTAATTTTTTTAAATTTTTTAGGTTTTTCTTATTAATTCCATCTATTATTCTACTATGATGGACTTTAGTAACATATAGAAAACTTCAATGAAATTCAATAATTATCTTATAAATTATCTTTTTGAAGCCTGGTATTTGTTTTGGTGGAGTTGAAATTGTTTAATATTTTATAGGAATGATCTTTATTTGATCATGGAAATAAATAACCTTCTCATTAAAATAATATGGACCATCTACCTAAACTTTTGGTTTTCAAGATTATCTATTTGGGAACTAATTTTGTTTGAATGATTGGTAATTCATTATAAGTATAGAAATAGTAATTGATTTATATATATATTTTGAAATTTTATGATAACATGATGAATTAAGATAAACATTGATGGAAGTTAAAAGGGGAAACTAGGTCCCTCGTGTTTTTATTGCGGCATCAGATATTTAAATGGTGAATTTATATCTTTCTTCTTTAAGAATTGTCATATCGTAGTGGCCTATTAAGTGGAAGTGGAGTATGTGATCATGGAAATTAAAATAGATCAATTAAGTTTTTGGGGTATGAATTTTCATGAACGAGACTCTTAATTATTATTACATTCCATTCAATCTAGAAATATACACATTTATATAGGCCAATGGTAGTTCAAGAAGAATCCATGATCTTCTATTCATAAATTATGTTTATAGTGTAACATATGTTTTGAAAAGGTAATATAATAGTTGATCATCCTGAAAAAATGGAATTTTTTAGGTAATTTTAGATGATATAGGAAATATCTAGAGTCTATTGGGGTAACTTATTTCTTGAAATATGATAAACTCCATGCTATCGTTTTATATAATTTTTCAGATTTTTATTTTTTCCTCTTTCAGAACTCTTATTATTAACTACTTTTGACCATATACAATTTTAGGAAAATTAATTTTCATCTTATCTTTGATAATTTTTAACTAATGATAATAATAGATAACTATGGACCTTTATAAGAACGTCACTAAAAACATTTTGGTAGGAGTCAATGGAAATTCGATTGATAGACAAGCTAATCATTAATTTTCTTAGGTCTATGAAGAGCATTGATGAGCCATTAATGGACATGAAAAGATTTCATATTTATTTTCTTGATATTAATGTCATTATCACAATGAATATTTTTACTTTTATACATTATAGATTTCATCACATAATCTAGATGTATTATTTAAATTTTAAGGGACAATATTGAGAAATATTCCCCAAAATAACAAAATAGTATCTATAGGGTATAAAAAAATTCTATTATGTCATGTGAAAAAATATGATTTAAATAGAATATATGATTTTTAATAGATTCATGATATTAGAATAGAAAAATATTGAAATAAAAGAATATAAATAATAAAGGGAATAATTCTTTTTCATACATTGTGCCAACTCATTTATACATGAACAATAAGAACACCAACAAATCATGTAATTTTTTTAATTTAATTTACAAATAACTTATGGTTAATGATTAATTCAAACCATATCTAGAATATAATAATAAGAACCAATTAATATGAATGATATAACAAATTTAAAATAAAATCACGAAAAAATAAACTAACCAATGGTTGATATATCTTCTAATTTTATGATCCATAAATAGGTTCTTCATTCAAGATCTAGAATCCCACATGTTAGATATTATAAATTAGTTATAGATCTCAAATATAACTCTAAACTATGATATATGATGTTATGAAGAAAAAAAATTTATATAATGGTCATACTAGTAGTGGGTTAGAAAGATATACCTATAGTCTCAATCCCAGGGTTTCTATAGATATCAAATGATGGTGGGATAAATACCAAAGGGTGTTTTTTAGAATTAATAAAATAAATTATATAAATAATAAATGTTCATTTACAAGAAAAATAGTTGAGTGGTGGTGTAAAAAAATAGCAATGATGGAATGAATGGGTGTAAATGAAAAATACCTAATAATAAAAAAATTAGTACAATGAAAAATATTTCAAATGTAAAATTTTACTAAAATATGTATATAAACGTAACCAAATATACATTCATTATGGGTATACTTGAAAAAAACCATACATAAAGGTTAGGTCAATCACCCTTATGTAAAAGTAAAAAAGACCTGATGTGTAATCGTCATTCACTCATTTTCATACTTGTGTGAGGGTAGTCAAGATTTTATAGTTTGGTAAATCATATATAAATGAAGTTAAACATGTCCAAGAAATCCAAATGTGATGGTATCCTAAACGTCATTAATAGGAAATAAAAAAAATATAGATTTAATTAAGGGTAAAATATAATGCATACAAAAGAAATAATCTTGAAAATAAGGTAAATAATGTAATATAATTACAAAAAAAATACATTAAAGATTAGTAAAATGTAATTTTATAATTAAAAAATTTATTTTCAATATTAATTATTTTATCCATTTTATAAAATTAAATTACTTTTTCAATGTTTCATTAGAATAAAAAGGAATTGTTCACCATACATAAATAATTTCCTATCATACCAGATATTAAATAAGGATAATGTGATTATTCATAAAAATATATAAATAATACATAATATTAAATCAATTTTTGATATGGATGCTGATATATTAATTTTCATGTGGGAATTAAAAAATTATTAAATACTTTATATACAATTAAACTGTAAACATTTGTAACCTCTTGAAGATGAATTCACAAAAACATGGTTATTTTTTTAAATTGATTAGAAAAGGTGGGTTAAAAAATATTTGAGTTTTTTAAAATAATTAATTAAATTGAGAGATAATGTATGCAAACAATTAATGAAATTGTTATTAGGATTAGGAATGATAAATTTCTTCTAAATCAATCATATTTTTCGAATTGTACCACCTTCCTCTATTAAGATGGTAGAAAATTTATACTCACTCCATTTATATGCCATTACTAGATGATGATGATTACGATATACCTATCTCATATATGAGTTATTTATTCCATATTTCATATTTTCTAAAGTGTTTTTGTGTCACCTCATTGTTCAAATAGGTAATTCCCCCATTAGTTTTCATGTTTCATGATCATAAAAGTGTTCCCACTACAACATTCACATATATTAATGATTTTAGATATCTTTAATCCCATATAATATCCTATATTATCAAATTAATGATATTTTAGGCTAGAGGGAGATAATTAAAAAAAATCAAAAAATTCATTACCAATAGAATCCAAAAAAATATTATCTCATATGGTAATAAAAACTATTATTTGAATATGAAAACATGTTTAACCAAAGAATGAATGGTTTTTATTCGTTGAATTTAATGAATGAATTAATTAAAATGATAGTATCTCTCACTAATATAATCAATTGTATTTTACCCTAACAATTTATGGGATCCCAAGGTGAAAGTGTTTGAAAAAGGAATTAAAAATATATAATAGGGATAAAATATGTAAAAGAGAAAAACAAACAAAAATCTACTCACTCATGTATGTAATCCTAGTTATGGTTTGAATATAATCACCACTTAATGGATGACCCTTATTTATAAATATTCATTAGTTACATATTATATGGTGTCAATTTCCCTTTTTTATCAACGATTCAAACCACTATAATCTTCTCCATTCTGAAATCTTTAGCCAAGTCATTTATCCTTAGATATTTTTTCTTCGTGGTTTCCTTCTTCATAATTTTTTAAAATCCCATGATATATGCACCATAAATAATTCCCTCATTACTGTGGATAAAAATATTAATGTAGAATTTATCCGTGCGGAATACTTCAATTAGTATTATTAGTGTTGGGGTGGTAGCCTAGATTTTTGTTCTAAAAAATTTATGAGTTTCACAAAGGTTTCTCCCGATACTCCATAGGTTGAATTTTGAAAAGCTATGGATACAACATGATGAGAATTAGTAGTGGATCAACTATGATGTTAAATGTAATGGAGTCCGATTGGAGAAGTCTGGTTTTATGAAAGATGAGTGATGATAAGGAAGGTTGAACAAGTTTTTTATTATTTGGTTCTATTGTCACATCAGAGTTGGAATAGTTGTTTGAATTCTTCAAAACATGTAATCATATGATTTAATTATTTATAATATTCAGTTTGTTTTTATTTCCATTCATATCAAATAATTTATTTTATGTGTTCCCTCATTTTCTTTTTACATTTGATACATGTATTTGATGGTGTGATAGTTTTTAATGAGTAAACTATTTAGACATTGTGAAATTTTCCATAATGACTGTTCCTCATCTACAAGCCTATAATTCCAAATTAGATATATAAATCCTTGGATTTCATTTAAATATCCCCCATACACTAGAAATAATTTTCAAAATATAATAATTTATTGGTTTTCTAATTTCAATAAATCCATAAATATCATGAAAATGACAATAACTCATGAATTTTTTTATTTATCATTTCTACTCATGATTTTTACATTAACGGAATGTTGTGATAAAATCCCATGTTTTACACAATATTTTGGTTTTAAAATAAATAAAATAAATTAGATAAGGTTTAAACATATAGGCTTTTAAATTCCACATCACTAAAACAATATCCACATACATGTAAAATCTAGGAATGTAACCCATGAAAATCCAAATGCATATACAATTTAATAAAATCATTAAAAAACTTGTCTCTAAAGTAATAATTCATAATCAATGTCCATGATTGTATTTTATTCATTATTTATATTCAATTAAGACATAAAATCATTCTATCACACACACTTATTCCTAGATTCCACAATATTCCACTAAAAAATCTTGTATGATTTTCCAGAAAGTATACTATCATCTAAACATCACACAAGTTTCATCATAGGTATGATTATTCTACTTTTCTCCACCAAATGAATCATGTATTTTTTTAATCATGTTGGATTAATTCAGCTTATTCTTTGGTTTATGGTTTTTTAAGATTTAATTGATAAACTGTTGAGGATAAATGAAGGAAATTGTCTCTATGATGTAACTCAACTCATGATTTGGTTTCCATTGATTGTGGATTCATCCTTAACTTAAACTTTCATAACATATGTTTTTTTCACTAAATGATCCTTACAATAAGCAACACATTAATCATTGTGGAAGTATAAAAATTTATTTCAACTATTTTTTATCAATATTTTTTTTAAAAAAAATTATTTTGGTTATTCCATTTTATTTGATAGGGATCCTAAAAAAATTATAGAATTATTAGGACTAGTTTTTCTAAAAAAAATAGGGTTAATGTTATTCCATTCTCATGTGGAAATGGATTTACACAATTTTCCATCACATCATTAAAAGTCCCACAAAAATAGTAAATTAATGATGAATATATCTATATTAACCCTAAATTCATCTCAATGGATTCTTGGTTATTACACTGTAGAGAAAATCCATGTATATCATCACCAATTCCACCATTTTAATCATTATTTCAATGTCTTCAGATCTATTTTTCTCTTCAATATAAAATATTTTTTCAAAAGTGATATAATTTCCTATTTAATACTATATTATACACTTATTACTAACCTTGGTGAGTATTTATTCCATTTTTTCATCCTTTTCAACATGATTTTATTCCCAAAATAAAATAATATATAGTTTACAAAGTAATTTCTTTTATGTATGGAGGTTCTATAAAATATTTTATACAATCTCAATTTCTACATACCCAAATTTGAATTAAAATTAAATCAAGAAGAAGCCTCTATATAATTTATATAGATATATTAGGTATGCAATTAACCTTCTAAAAAATAATTTACTGAAATAATAGGATAAATGATTAATTTATTCATATGATTGAAATAGATTTCACAATAAAGATGTTCTTTGAATCCAAATAATTGCTCAATCATTTAAGAATTAGTTCCATGAAATTTCAAATTCATTGAATATATTACAAAATATAAATAATTATTCATGTATGTATTAGTTGGATCATGAATTCGGTTAATTTAATGAAAAAAAACTTTAGAATCCTCTTAGGTAAGTGATTAAAAATTAATGGATGTCTGGCATGATATGAATTCCAGAAATTGTAATGATTCTATGATATTAAATTACATAGAAATTGAAAATAACATCATTTTCGTATTCATCTATGTTATGTTGATATTTCAAATTAGTTTCTCAATATTGTATTAAATTTCGTATATATTTTATATTCATTTTATATTCATAGGATAAAAAACAAAATAAAAACAAAAACAAAATAAAATACACAAAAGCTTTTAAAATGAAAAAAATATAAAAATGGAAATTTACGAAAATATAAGGATCCCATGCCAACAATAAATTAATTTAATTCCGACAATGGAATAAAATTTATTCATCAATTATGTATATTTTAAATTGAAAAACATCATATAATGCAATCTTACCGAGTGGTATAATCAAGTAAGTTTTATTTTATAAAAGGTTTGAAGGAGTGTTATCTCTCCCAATATATCATCATGTAGGATCCCATGATAATTCATCCTCATGTTCACATTAATAAAGACTTTTTATTATTCTCCCTAATTTAAAATCTATGTATTACTAAAAGAGTATACATTAGCGACTCAAAAGAAAACTTCGCATCGTTAATGATTTCATACAAGATTAATTTTGAACCTTAATTTTTATAGTATCATTTGATCACCATGATGAAATTAATTTTTAGAGTGATATTTTAATAGTGCAACCATTTTACCTCTTTATAGATCTTATAATTTTAAAAATATTCTCTTATAATTTCCTCCAACTCTTATATATCTAACCTCATCTCTTTTCTATCCGGGTCAACATTGATATTAATCTTTATTACTCCCAAAAAGGAATTGTACTCCATATTTATATTCATGTGGAATTATTTACTAGAAATAAATTTGGTCCGGTCTCATTATTATTTTAGATTTATAGGATATCCTATAAATTTTTTATTTATCCCCCAATCATTCATGATTGGATTGATAGTCTTATCAATAATTAATTTGACTTTATTATTAGGAAATTTCTCTATGTATTTGGTTTGTGTATAATTTTATGTTGATGTGTTATTATGCAGCACATATTTTACAATCAATTCATTCAGTCTATTATAGAAAAATTGAGTCCCTTGATCATGTCATAAATCACACAGATCAATAGCATCTATGTTTTGGTGGAACTATCTTCTACCTATTCAAATATTTAATACACTCAAAGAATTAAATATTAATTTCAACATTAATGTATGAATGGTCTGATAAAACATTTTCCAAGGAATTTAATTAATTTACAATCAATGCATCCACTCTACTATACAAAAATTGAGTCCTTTTATCACGTCATAAATCACACAGAATATTAGGATCTATGTTTTGGTGGAACTATCTTCCACCTATTAAAATATTTAATCCCTGAAAAAAATTATATATTATTTTCCTCAAGAAATTATTAATGGTATAATAAAACATTTTCCATTGAATATAATTATTGTATAATTCTTAATAAATATTATAAAGTTTTCATGTATTTTTGAAATATTTATAGAGAAATGACATAACAAATAGTGATAAAAAAAATTATGATAATTTTTCAAAATAGTGTCACCTAAATGATATATTCAAAGACCTTTTGTATTATCCTTCAATGTCCAAAGTGCCCTCTACAAGTTAAATAATTATAAAACTCAAAGATGGATTCAATTTATCTGTTATGAAATTATCATATTATCTCATTATCATTGAAATTTTTTCAATGGAATGGATATTCTAAAATGTAATATTGGGATTCATATTTCAGTTTTTTAATTTGGTTGTAATTTAATTGACTATTGGTTTCAGATGTTACCAAATATGTTACCATGTCACCATACCATGGTACATCACCTTCACCCAAAAGTAATTCCACCCTTGGAATGTTGTTTGATACTGATTGTTGGGTAGGAATATCCACTTCAGTTATATTAGGATGATTACTCATGTTATTGTCCATTTATTTATCATCTCCATTCTAGTGATTTATTTCCATGATAATCTCCAGATATTGTAGAATTCAAGAATTAATACTATATTTTTCTTATAATTTATTCATTAATTATATATGGGACGAATAATAAACAAAACCAAAATATTATTTTCTGTAAAATATGATATGATAATCTTATGAATATATAAAATAATGAAAATATATTTTTATATGGTTATGTTGGAGAATTCTGATATATATATGGTTTTTATGGAATATGTTATAACAATTTTCAATCCCTCAATATTATCTAAATTAGATACAACTACTAAAAAGTCTAAATCATCAATATAAAACTCCAAATGATATTTAGAGTTGGGTGGCTACATCACTAGTGGGTTTATCAAAATATTTTTCAATTAATTAAATGATTCCCAACAATTCTTATTTAAATTGTAATTATTATCCATTAAATTTAGTCAATATTTTGGGAGATCAATCTTAAAAATACCCATGATAATACTCTTATAATTTACTTCATTCCCTAAATCAGACCAAAAAAAATTCATACAAATATGGTATGTTAATGAATATATCAGATATAGATTTTATTTACCTACATCAATACCTGTTCGTAAATGATATACCTATAGATTCCTGTAAAAAGAACATTGGAATATTACGAGATAAAGAAGTAACCAAAAAAATTATTTTTTATATAATGAGAAAAAGAGATAGCATAACCCAAGAGGATTAAGATACATGGTTATTTGATCGCATAACCATCGGTGACACATGTTATTGTGTATCCTTTAGAACATTATGTGATGTATTGACGATAAAGGGACTGATCCCCAAAACAATTGTGTGCACTATCACATGCTTCATGGATGATCATGTAAAATTAGTTTGATTCATGAATCAACCCAGTAGATTAATTAGACTAATGCCCTAACAATCAAATCATATGGATTGTGTGATGTTATCATTGATCATGTGATAACCTTTCTGAAAAAAGATGAAAAAATTATATAAGATTTAGGAAATGATTGTTATAAATGAAGGGAACTTGTCATGAAAAATGTCACATTATTCTTGATGTGAAATCCTTACATGGTGCATGTTATTAGAATATTGATCATTTAAAATCCATATGACATGTCTTCCTGATCATTAATAATCCCTTGGGCAAGTATTCTTTGTCATGTGATCCCCCTTAAACATGTCCACCTTGTCATGAATATGAACTTTACAAGGTAATGGGTTCAGTAAATCAAGTAATGATAGAAGGATATAGTGTATTTTTTAGTCATGTGAATCTTCTAATATTAATGAATTGGTAGAGTAGTTGTACCAGAAAAGGTATGGAAACCATTGCATGATCCAGATGGTTCATGCGACTCCCCTTAGAGTCTCCTGTTCGGTTTCATGATATTCAAGTCACGTAAAAGGAATGCATTATTGAGGATGCTGGTAAAAATAGGAAGGTCAAACATTCACCATTTTACATGTGATGATTATATGATTTTACCATTTATATATGGATTGACAATGTGACATTAATAATATATTGATGTCATATATGGATGGACTATTTTCAAATAAAAACCATAGTTATTGGATTATACACCATGAAAAGTGGAATATATTTAGGGGTGGTGATGCCTATATCCCCACCCCCCAACTAAAAAAAATAATGATGATCATTGAGACACATAAATAGAATGAGAGGGAGTATAAACATAAGGGAAAACATTCTGGAGTGAAGGAATCACATTATTTCAAGATTCTTCTCCAATATCTTGGTGAATATGTTAATAGAAAATAAAATTTGGATGTTAGTGTGGGTCAATCCCAAGAAAGACTATTGATAATATAAATATGGATAATCATGAGGGTGAATGATGATAATGTGATGGAAATAATATTATTACATTTAATCCTTATCACATAAGAAATATTTTTTATAAAGACATCTCCTTGGTCACGTTACAATAATATAACCATTATAAAGCATTTTTTGATATTCTTCTACAACATATGATCACCATGACCATCATCGATCACCTGCATGTATGGCCACCACATCCTTTCCCAATTTTTTGATCAAAATTCATCATGGGATGCTTGTGATCCATATTCCTTTTTGTGGATCACATGACCCCATGACACCCACTTGATCGGTTAACTTCCAAGATTTTTAGTCAAGATTTCATAATCCCTTCTCCACCTATAAAGGCAGTATTATTTTATAAATACTCAAACAGTACCTCACTCATAAGGAAAATTTCACCATAATCCCAAAAATGATTCATTGAACATTAATTTGGAAATTAGATTTTAAATATGGGGACTATGATTCCTTTGAAAATAGGATACAATATGCATCATATGATCAATAACCAAGGGTGACCGTAGTGTGTAATGTGACCCAATGCACTTACAATTTTTATTGTATGATTTAAAAATAAAAATATCCAACATGGAAAATCCAAATGATCATGATACCTAGTTTTTTATATTATTATGGTCATATCACATCAAAATGACCTTAAAAAATGAATTCATAAATTAATTCTCAATGATTAGCCCCTACAATCTATTTCAACTAATAAAAAACATGTTATAATATGTTGAATCCATAAATAATGTGGTGATATAGTTATAAAAAAATTACTGTTGAATATTTTATTTATAATAAAAATATTGTTTCTTTAAATTGTGTTAAATATGTTATTTATATGATTATTTGAGATTATTTCATTGATTTGAAAATTTGATTAAAATTCCCTTTTTCCCCTTTAAATTGACTAAATATTTTGGCCAGTAATATGTTTTATAACATATTTAAATGTGAAAATTTAATAATATTATTACTCACTATGTGGGATAAAACATTCATTCAGACTATCTGAGTAGTATTACTAATTATCCCTGCGTAAATGGATCATGAGGCCCGAGATGGATTGGACTCGTCAGATTAAACATCGCTTCACTATTTGGGGCATATTATCTTTATATAGGCTACGATTGATCTCAAATGTGGATATTAGATAGAAGAATCTATTAAGCACAATTAATCCTTCTAGAAGGATAGGTGGTTTGTACATCTTGGATGTCAACATGGTAGATCAACTTCGATTTTTTTTTTAAAATTTCCACATTCACACTTATAACCTATTATAACCCTATACTCGCCTATAATCCATAAATGGGTATTTTTTAATATGGGGGGGGGGTTATATGAAAATTATTATGGTTAGGATATAGAAAAAAATGTTTCCACTATAATTATCTAATCATTCCAATATGTGCATCTCTTGAATCAAGGATCCCTTCATTGAACCCTTTTTTATCTTCATATTATATTGTTTGTGTTTTTATAACAAAATCCCCTTTTAATATACCATACCTTTTTAATTTTAAATTTATTTTTCCCCATTATTTTCTCTATGGTCTATAAGAAATTAATATGAAAATTACTGGGTTATACTCATTCTTTGACATTTTTGAATGAAAAACATTTATTTGATGACTACATTGTCAATAGATGTGAAATTTTTATTAGTAATTGATGTACCTCTAAAATAATTCACTTATTGGTTTATAATATAGAAGGTAATATATTTAACAATATATTATCCATAAATTGAGTTTTTATCATAAATTAGACAAATAATGAAATTGAATAATGGACACAAAACAGATCTGGTCGAGTAAAGTATGCTAACTAAGATCAAAACATTAATTAGTAAAATAAAAAAACAGTATATTAATTTATAGATTTAATAATACATAATAAATTCAATTTAAAACAACTATAAGTATGAATATGATATTTAATCTACCACTGATAATATGCTATAATTGGTATGAAAAATAACGATTGGTGCATCAAGTGAATGTTCTAAAGTTATCCTAAAATTTAATTAATTTCTTCTTTATGGTTATGTTAAACCCCATAGGGTTTGAGGGTTAAACGATAAGGAGATCATATTTAAGAGTTTATTTATTTTATTTATATTTATTGACAATTAAGTGTTTTTTTATTTTGATATAGTGTTTCATCAATAACTTGTTTCTAAAAAATATTTCACATTGTTTTTCCCGGTCTCATTTATAAAAAATTCAGTATCCTTCCAGCTTAATTAATCTTTATTTATAAACCACTAAATACCCAATCCCCATTATTATTATTTTATTTATTTTATCTTTTATTCATTATTTGTTTATGAGGTTTTTTGTTACCTTCTCACTGAGTGATGACCAATGTCAACCACTTTACTACAATTGTGTACCCAAAATATAAACATATTTTGAGAGCGCCCATAATATAGCCTTCATATTGTTTTTCATTTTCATTGTGGAAATTTCTTGTTTCAACTAAATATATTAATTTTTTAAATTTTTTTCATTCTACTTTTTTCATTTTTCTTTATTTATTCAACTCTCTCAAATTTTTCCCCATTCTTTTTTCGACCATTAATTGATACATTTTGTCCTTTTATTATTGTTCAATTGTACTATTATAATATTTCATTTATTTATGAAACGAAATAATCCCAAAAATATCATATATCTCTACTCTACGATTGAATGCATCATTTTTTATTGAACCAGAAAATCTCAGACTATAGGAATTTTCAACATTCACTCAGTTGGGGAATTCAACAATTCTATGAACATAGAAATTGGAAACAATTCCAAATCAAATGTAGAACAATATAAAATAGATAAAAATAATTATAATTAAATTAATATTATAATTCAATAATTTTCTACACCAAACATTAACAATCAATAAAATTGAATTGCATAACCGAGACGTTAATTGTTATTTGAATAAAATATGTTTTAATTCATCCTCTTCCTAAATTTCTTGGAATACCTAGTGAGGATACAAACACACACTTAAGAGAATTTAATGCTGTTTCATCTACCCAAAAACTGTGCAATTTCTCTAATGATCAAATAAAACTAAGAGAATTAACACTCCCACATTATAGAGATGCTAAATATTGGATATATTATATTCAACCACATGATGTCAAATTTTGGAATGATATGAAACAACATTTCTTGCAGATCTTTTTTAAGCCTCATGGACCACTAAAATTCAAAAAGAGATATAATGAATAAAGAATGGCTATGGGGAGTCAATGTATTACTATTGGTAGAAACTCAAGAATCTTTGTGAAAGAATCCCACATAACAAAATTAGCGATGAACTACTCATAAAATTCATCAATAAGGGCCTTAAACCTATAAAGTGGAACATGTTTGATGTTATTTAAGGAGTTGAATTGGTTGACTAATAACCGTCATCTATATTTACATTAATTTAAATTATAGAAAAAACACCCAATATTTAGAAATTATAGTTCACCACATGTTACAATAGTACATCTGGTGTGTCCATCTTCTTTTGTAAGAAAATTTAATTCATACGATGTTGTAAACATTGTCCACTATGGTGAGATAGAATTCATCGGTGCCAAAATAAATCCAAACACACTCCAACAAGGCCCTGAAGAATTTTAACTGAAACAGACCACCCAACTGACTTTCTTATCAAACTATAAAAGGGAAAGGATTGTGAAACCATATTTCCTTGGAGACCATATCAGAAACAAAAACAACATCAATATCCATTTAATAAGTATGATTACTTTTTACAAACTGAAAAAAGGATGGAACGATCAACCATAGTTGGTTTATGAATATGGAAGATAAAAAATCCCACTTTTAAATAAATATTCTAGATGGCTCTTTTTTACCAATAGGGTTTTCCACAACCTCAAAGTATATTTAAATCCAAATCATAATCAAATCAACAACAACAAGGTAATAATCAAACTTTGGTAGATTCTAATATTGATTATATTTTTTAACAAATTACTTTTACACAAAATAATGATATCGATAATCTAGGTTCAGAGTGGAGGGAGAAGAAGAGACAAATGATCAAGATTTCCCCAACCCACCATGAAATGGTATTTTAGAACTAAGAAAATATTTCTACTTATCATACATCAAATCAAAATAGGAGATATCAGTTCCATGAAATTGAGAAGTGGGAGGAAAACAATGATATATATGCGTTTACCATTCCACCCAGATTCACCAAAACTCCATAGAAGCCTCATTCTATAAAAAATAATGATCATACCAATGAGAAAGAAAAATTTACAATACACTAATATGGATGAAGAGGTGATTAAAAATGAGGTTTTAGATATATTATAAGGTATTGATATAAAAATCAATCAACAAGAAGCAATCAAGAAACATACTGGGCATGCCACGTTTTAGAAGCAACATTGTGCCAATAGAAGAGGGTTAAAAGTAAATGAGTGGATCATCGTTAGGATGAATGTATCTACAATAATAACCCAATTGTTGGAGATGAATAAAACTTATCCGGATCCCATGACATTTATCATTCTATGAACCATAGAATAGTTTCATTGTCATAATGTGTTATGATATTTGGGTGCATCACATACATTCATACCAAACTCTATTTTTTCTTCCTTAGTGGTTGGAGAGCATAAGTCAGCAAGGGTGTTGGTGAAATTAAAAAATAGGTCCATATCATAACTGATGGGAGTTATTTATTATTTTATTATATTGGTTTGGTATATGATATTTCTTAAATATTTATACATGCTAAATATGAATTAATATTAGGTAAGTTCTCTATCTACCTTTATTCATGGAATATATGTCCTAAAAAACTACTAGGAAAATCATTAATGTCCATGAGTTCAAACATTATATGGAGTTTTTATATAAGATCATATAATTTATTGTTTTATACTCCATAAAGATGCTCTCTAAGGACCATTTTAATTTTTTTTCTCCTAATATGAAATATCTTATAATAAATATACAAAATTATTTTTTCAATATTTTTTAAATAGGGATAATTCAACTCATATAGTTCTTTTGACGACTGGCTCTAGTTTTTTTTCACAAAATACAGTCACACAAATTAATTATGGCCAAAACACACACAAATAAAATTTTCATGTTGATTAATAATCCCATTCATGGTATATAATTTCATATTATGACATGGATTTAGATTTTATAGAAGGTTTTGACTCATTATTCACTGATGTTAATTATTTATATTCATCCCCCATTATTTAATTTGCACATATAATAGTTCCCACGTTATTTCAATCAATAAAACCCCATTCAACATGATTTCAACCCATTTTAACTAAAAATAAATTATTATAACCTATTGAATATGTTGGGCAAAAATTCCTCAAGGTATCATTGAAGCATTTTTGAGGTGATTGTGTTTGTTGACAAGGTGGACATCTGAGTAGTGATTGTTGACAAAGCAAAACAATGAAATACAAATTTGTTGACAAAGAGGATTTCATGGTGGAATGTCATGTTCAAGAGCTGAGGTCAGCGATCCATGTTTGATTCAAGAACATCGATAAAAGGAATGGATGATCTGGAGGCGGTACAAAAGAATAGATACAAGGTGGTGCCGTTTTCCAGTGTTTGCCAAATTTTAGGGCCTGAAAATCGGCAAATGAAGAAAAGTGTTTTTTGGAAAAAGGACTTGCGCGCCGAGGACTTGGAGTATAGGAAACTTGCGCGCCATATGTTTTTCAAGATCAGAAGATCAAAATATGGAAAAGTAAAGAGGTTCGCGCAAGTTTGAGAGTTGGTCGCGCAAGTGTCTAAAATGATAGGGGACTTGCGCGCCGAAACTGGGTCGGGCAGGTGACTTGCGCGCCGTCGTGCAGGGTGTCCAGATTGCCTATAAATACTGGACCAAACCTCCTCATTTTCAACGGAGTTCAACAATTTGAGAAATTAGAGCTCCCGTCGCGCAGGTGTGGTGGTCGCACAAGTGGTGAGTTTGGGCCGCGCAGGTGAATTTGCGCGCCAGTAGTTGAAGTTGTGCGCCGATGTTAGAAGTTGCATGAAGATTGGCAGTTGCGCGCCAATATTGGTTTGGGCGTAAAAGGAAGAGAGTCGCGCAAGTTTGGAGTTGAGGATGCTTGAGTCGCGCAAATGTATGAGGAGGACTTGCGCGCCTGTTGTGACTTGCACGCCCATACTTCCGCGCCGAGATAGACCTGCGCGCCAAGTAAGGTTTTGTTCTAGCGGTGCTTCTCAGACTCCGTGGAAGCTGGTACATTGCCCGATACCTTCGGTGCAAAGAGATATTCATCTACGGGTGAAAGTTGTACTTCAACAGAGCATCTACACACAGAGGAAGATGAATTCATTCAAGCAAATGAAGAGACCTACAGGTCTATAAAATGTGAGTGGATTCCTTCCAAGAGCAGTGAGCTTAGGAAGAGGAAGAAGGTGATCCTCTCCTCCGGCAGTAAGCCAGAGAGAGATAGAAACAGGGAGTGATCCTTGGGAAAGCAGTGAGCTGACCCTAAACTTGTAAATGCAGTGAGCCTGGTCTTAGAAGTGATCTATCCCGAACCTTGTAATCCACAGCTAGTGAAGATTACTGGAATCTGGTACGACCAGCAACTTGTCGGTGTATGCTTTTTGGACGTAGCCCTTTGTGGTGAACCAAGTAAAATTGATGTGTCCTGTGCATACTTCACATTCTATTTACTTTGTGCAACAGGAAAAAGTGAGAAGAGAGTTTTTCTCAAAAGAGAAACAAGATCAGAACGGGCATTAATTTTAAATTAGTCATAACCTGATTCACCCCCCTCTCAGGGTATTCAGCCTTGTGGACCTAACAATTGTTATCATAGGGAAGGTTGAAAGTTGTTCTTCTCTCAATGGAGGTCGCCAATCATAAAGGGATTCCGATCTTCGACGGATATAATTTTCAGATATAGAAGAATCGGTTGCAACACTATTTCCGATCCTTGGGAATGGATGTGTTTTCAGCAGCTCTGCATGGTATCAGAGCTGATATTAATAGTGGTGCTTTATCAGAAGCTAAGCATAGAGAGTTGGATGCTGATTCCAAAGCAATCAATGCCTTAGTGGGAGCCCTATCCAATCCCATCTACAAAAAGGTGATGTCATGCAAAACATCACATGCCATGTGGGAAAAGATTTTGAATATATATGAAGGGGACACAAAAGTCAGAGAGGCAAAGCTGCAGGTGTTGTGGAAAAAATATGAAGATCTAAAAATGAAACCGAATGAGTCTATTGACGCATTCTTTGATAGGGTAATCATTGTTGTGGAAGATATGCGAGGTCTTGGAGAAGTCATTGAAGACATAAAGATTGCAAAGCGCATCTTGAGGAAACGTCCACCTCAGTTCAATCCGAAAGTTTCAGTACTAGAAGATAAAGATCCAAAAGAGCTGACATTGGACAATTTGCACAGTAACATGGTTGCATATGAAATGAGGAACGATGATAATGAGGCTCTGGAAAAGGGGAAGTCTAAAGAGGTGTCATTTATGGCCATGAAGAAGCTCACCAATGAAGATTCTAATGAAGAAGAAGAGACAGATGAGGTGATGTCATTTCTTTCTTCAAATCTACAATGAGGAAGATGAAAATTTAAAAGTAAACTTCCACTAGCATGTTTTTTATGTGGAACGGTTGGTCATCTTGCGGAAAGATGCCCAAAGAAGTTTCAAGATGATGATGATGATGATGAAGTTGAAATTCCCAAGAAGAAAACTTCAGCTTTTGTGAAAGGGAAGAAGCAATTCAAGAGAAATTTCTTCAAGAAAAAAAATCTTCTCTCACAATAACTTGAAAGTTCAGATGAGTCTGAGGATGAATAGGTTGAGGAAATTGAAAATTGCAGAGATCGTGGGGTAAATGCCTTGGTGGAGATTGTTGGTAGTTCTCAAAAGGGGGAAGAATCTGATGCTAAAGAAGAAGAAGAAATTGAAGGGTGAGTTGATATGGAAGCCGAATTGGAAGCAGCTCTTGAGGAGATAGACATTTGGAGAGCCAAAACGAAGAAAGACAATAAAGTGGTTCGTGATGCCAAACTCTATATGAAAAAATAGGATGAAGAAAAGTCTGAGCTGTTAGAAGAAATTGAATGACTAAAATCCTCAACACCAGAGAACGTAGAAAATATTGTTGAGTATAAGCTTAAAGTTGAGGAACAAAAGAAGGAAATTGATTGTTTGACCAACACAGGAATAGATCAGGATAGTCGTATCAAAGAGCTTGAATAAGAAGTGGTCAGTATGTGAAAAAAATTAAGGATCAAGAAAAACTATTGACCCCCAATGTGATATCTGAAAAGCAGGACATTCAGAAGACAGAGAAGATGAAAGTGGATCCTAGCAGTTCAGTAGGGAAGAAGCAGCAATTGAGCTCAGATGTTAAGGTCGTTTCTGGGTTTAGTCAAGAACAAAAATTTGCGACAATTGCAGTCAGACCGCAAGCACTCATCGCTTAAGTGAAGGTTGATTTGGGCATAAAACAGAATCAGAATATTCAAAGATCTCAAAGGGAAAATTGTAGTGCTGAAATATCACGAGGGAATGCATCCTATATCAGGTGTTATTGCTGTGGGAAAATGGGAAATTCACAGTATGTGTGTTCCATAGCCAAGAGACACAGAAGGGAATATGAACAGATATGGCAGCCAAATAGAGAATGGTTTTCCAGAACAAATTTTGAAGGACACTATTTTTGGTGCGGAGGATTTGGACACATGGCTAGGTATTTCACTTCAACCATTCAGAGAAATGTGTCCAAGAAAAATCAAAATGATCACAAGCAGTAGATCAATAAAACAACAAGTGAGTTAAAAGTTCAGAATAGATTTGCAGCTCTGTAAGATGATGGTGGTCCATCATACTCTAAGAAAGAACAGAAGTATCAATCCATGCCGAGTTTGAAAGAAAAAGTATGGACCAAGAAGAAGAAAAATGAGAAGGTTGTGGTGGAAGAGATTTCCCTTAAAGCATCATATCGATCTGGTGTATGGATCCTTGATAGTGGTTTCACATCCCACATGACGGGAAATAAGGATCTTGTTACAGGCATCAAATATGACAAAGAAGGAATTTTCAAATTTGGAAATGATGAAGGCCTGAAGATTGTTGGCTCAGGGAAAGCCATGTTTGGGGGCAAAGAGATGAGACGTGCATATGTCTTGGAAGTAGAGGGTCTTAGTCATAACTTACTCAGTGTCAGTCAACTATGTGACTCTGGGAACTCTATCCAATTTACCAAGAATATGTTTGTTGTGAATGGAAAAGATGGAGCAGCTGTTCTGCAGGGAAAAAGGTCAAAGGGAAATATCTACCTTATAGGTGGGGAAGAAGGTACTTTTGTTTTATCCAGAGAGGAAAAAAACTAGCTGTGGCATAAGCGACTTAGACATCTATGCCAACCATCTTGGGAGGATCTCGAAAAATGTGATGCTTCTAGAGACCTTCCAAAAATATCATGTGATCGCACTCATACGTGTGATGCTTTCCAACAACAGAAGATCATCAGAAAGACATACAAGCCAAAGGAACAAAAATCAACTAGAGTGCTCGAATTGGTTCATGCTGATGTATGTGGACCTATTTCACCACGAGATATAAATGGGAAAAGGTACTATGTTATTTTCATGGATGATTATAGCAGAATGGCCTGGGTATTCATCATTACCCATAATACAGAGGTGTTCAGTTGTATAAAGTAGTATAGGAGGGAATCAGAAAAGATGCTTGGGTAGAAAATCCTGAAATTTTGTACTGATAATGGTACAGAATTTACAAACAGTCAGGTTGAAAACTATCTCGAGAAACATGGGATAAGGCATCAAGTATCATTAGAAAGAACTCCCCAACAGAATGGAGTGGTTGAAAGAAGAAATCGGATCATCAACAACATGGCCAGAACAATGCTTATTGATAAGGACCTACCAGAGATATTTTGGAAGGAATCCGTTTTAACATCGGTCTATGTTTCAAACAGGTCTCTGTTTTTTCCTAAGAAAGGGAAGACTCCGTATGAACTATGGTACGGAAAGAAGCCAACGTTAAAATACTTTCTAATCTTTGGAAGTAAGTGTTTCATTTACAACAAAGTACATCATACAAAGCTTGAGGCATGAGGAGATGAAGGGATATTCCTTGGCTAATCAGGGAAAAGTAAAGCATATAAATGCATCAACACAAGGCTGGGAAAAATCCTTGAGAGAAATGATGTCACTATAGTTGAAAATGAATAGAATACTCAACAATACAGTGAATAGTTCTTGGATGAATGTGATGTTGAGGAAATCAACACAGGGGGGCAGAAGTTGCAGAGGCTGACTTAGAAGAAGATACTGGTTATGAACAAGAAACTGTCAAGTCTATATCTGCAAGGAAACCAAAGAGTTGAGTTGAAATTGATAGGCAGAATATCATTGGTGACCAGACATCACCAGTTCAGACTCGAAGAATGAAGTCATTATAGCAGACGTTGTTTTTATCTCAGGTGGAGCCGAAATGTTTTTCCGATGCAGCTGAAGATGAAAACTGGGTTCAAGCTATGAATGAAGAGCTTGATTAGATTGAGAAGAACCAGACGTGGGAGATTGTTTCGAGACTAGCAGACAAGAATGTCATTGGGACTAAATAGGTCTATCGCAACAAGATGAATGAAGATTGAACTATGATTCGAAACAAAGCATGACTAGTGTGCAAGGGGTACTCCCAGATCGAAGGAATAGATGTTGATGAGACATTTTCACGAGTTGCAAGGCTGGAGACAATCAGATTATTCTTGGCCATAGCAGTGCTAAGAAAGTTTAAAGTGTTCCCGATGGATGTCAAATCCGAGTTTTTGAATGGGGTTCTGGAAGAAGAGGTGTACATTGAGCAGCCATATGGTTTTCTTATTCATGAGGATGATAACAAAGTTTGCAGGCTGAAGAAGGCATTGTATGGGCTGAAACAAGCACCACGAGCATGGTACTCAAGGCTTGATCAGTATTTGATGAAGCTTGGTTTTCAGCGTGGAGGAGTTGATTACAATATCTATTTTTGTAATGAAATTAATCAACGGATGATGGTGCTGGTTTATGTTGATGACATAATAATCGGCGGATCACATGAAGCTCAATGCAGACAGTTCTCCGAATTCATGTAAAATGAGTTTGAAATGTCAATGATTGTAGAGCTAACATTTTTCCTTAGTTTACATGTGACACAAGGAAGTAATGGAACTTTTATTTCTCAATACAAATATGCCAAGGAGGTTCTAAAAAGGTTTGGAATGGATAATTCCAAGGAGATGAAGACTCTGTTTGCTACCCGGATGAGATTATCAAAAGATGAGGATGACAAGGCAGTTAATATCACAGAATATAGGCAAATTATCGGAAGTCTGTTGTAGTTGACCGCGACAAGACCTGATATTGTTTTCGCCACATGCCAAGCAGCGAGATATCAAACTAATCCCAAGGAAAGTCACATGCTTGTAGTGAAACGAATACTTCGGTATATCAAGGGAACAATGGACATCGTGCTAATATATAACGACAAGTCTTAGACAGAATTATTGGGATATACTGATGCAGACTGGGCCTGTTTAGCAGATGACAGGAAATCAACATCTGGAGGTGCATTTTATCTTGGCGGACTATGTATTGCTTGGTTGAGAATGAAGCAGGATTTCATTTCATTAAGCATTACAGAAGCTAAGTATATTGCAGCCACTCAAGCATGCACATAGTTATTGTGGATGAAGCAGCAGCTTGATGATATGGGAGTTGAAGTGAAGTCTCCGATCGGAATCCAGTGTGACAACTCAAGTGCTATAAATCTTATAAAAAATCCTGCCCATCATTCCAGGACAAAGCACATTGAGATCAAGTATCATTTCATTAAGGAGAAGGTTGAGCAGGACATCGTGAAGTTGGAGTATGTGCCTACAAAACTACAGGTTGCAGACATTCTGACAAAATCCTTACCCAAGGACGCTTTTGAGAGGCATCGACTAGCTCTGGGAGTTCAGTCGATTCCTCACACTTGAAATAGTGTGGATGTGGGCCCCCCCTCTCTCCCCGAGGTATGATGTGTTTTTCCCTAATATGCTGATATGTGTTCTCTAATATGTTACAGACTACAAAGGACTGTCCTTTGGGTTCATTGAAAAAGGGGGAGAAAAGTGTTTGTTAAAGGAGGATAAAATAGTGATTGTTCAAGGGGGAGACAGTGCGGAGATTTGATAAATCATAATTGATACGGGGGGAAGCTGACAGGTGGAGTAGCCAAAAAGGGGGAGTAATGAGAAAGGGGGAGAGTATTAAATCTCACGATGCTAGAAGTGATCGATCAAAGAATAGATATCATGATAGCTGAGGATCGTGATAAAAGTAGAAGAGTGGTGTTGGAATGTGGTGAGACTATTTCCAAACCAAACATTGGTCTTCCAACAAATCCATCAACTATTGGTATCATTTTAGTACAAATTGTTATAAGTTTGGTGTCAACAGTGGATGTCAGAGATAAATTGATTCATTGATGAACTTTTCATTTAATCTTGTTTCTCATGCCGAGCATTGCTCAGGTGGGCTTAGAGTATGTGTTGAGTAAATCCTTGATTGCTATCAGAATCGCAATGAGGTGAATGGAGGCTGAAGAAACAACGACATATCTTTGTTTTGGAGGATTTTTCAACAAACCCAAAGGGGGAGATTGTTGGGAAAAAATCCCTCAAGGTATCATTGAAACATTTTTGAGGTGATTTTGTTTGTTGACAAGGTGGACATCTGAGTAGTGATTGTTGACAAAGAAAAACAATGACATACAAATTTGTTGACAAAGAGGATTTCATGGTGGAATGTCCAGTTCAAGAGCTGAGGTCAGCGATCCATGTTTGATTCATGAACACCGATAAAAGGAATGGATGATCTAGAGGCGGTACAAAAGAACAGATACAAGGTGGTGCCGTTTTCCAGTGTTTGCCAAATTTTAGGGCCTGAAAATCGGCAAATGAAGAAAAGTGTTTTTTGGAAAAAGGACTTGCGCGCTGAGGACTTGGAGTATAGGAAACTTGCGCGCCATATGTTTTTCAAGATCAGAAGATCAAAATATGGAAAAGTAAAGGGGTTCGCGCAAGTTTTAGAGTTGGTCGCGCAAGTGTCTAAAATGACAGGGGACTTGCGCGCCGTCGCGCAGGGTGGTCAGATTGCCTATAAATACTGGACAAACCCTCCTCATTTTCAACGAAGTTCAAAACATTGAGAAATCAGAGGTCCCGTCGCGTAGGTGTGGTGGTCGCGCAAGTGGTGAGTGTGGGCCGCACAGGTGAATTTGCGCACCAGTAGTTGAAGTTGTTCGCCGGTGTTAGAAGTCACGCGCAGATCGGCAGTTGCGCGCCAATATTGGTTTGGGCGTAAAAGGAAGAGAGTCACGCAAGTTTGGAGTTGAGGGAGCTTGAGTCGCACAAGTGTCTGGGGAGGACTTGTGCGCCCGTTGTGACTTGCACGCCGATACTTGCGCGCCGAGATTGACTTGCGCGCCAAGTAAGGTTTTATTCCAGCGGTGCTTCTCAGACTGCGTGGAAGCTAGTACGTTGCCTGATACCTTCAGTTCAAAGAGATATTCATCTACAGGTGAAAGTTGTACTTCAACAGAGCATCTACACACAGAGGAAGATGCATTCATTCAATAAAATGAAGAGACCTACAGGTCTATAAACTGTGAGTGGATTCCTTCCAAGAGAAGTGATCTTAGGAAGAGGAAGAAGGTGATCCTCTCCACTGGTAGTGATCCAAAGAGAGAGAGAGAAATAGGGAGTGATCCTTGGGAAAGCAGTGAGCTGACCCTAAACTTGTAAAGGCAGTGAGCCTCGGCTTAGAAGTGATCTAGCCCGATCCATGTAATCCAAAGCTAGTGAAGATTAGTGGAATTTGGTACGACCGGCAACTTGTCGGCGTATGATCCTTGGACGTAGCCCTTTGCGGTGAACCAAGTAAAATTGCTGTGTCCATTGCATTATTTGCTTTCTATTTACTTTGTGCAACAGGAAAAAGAGAGGAGATAGTTTTTCTCAATAGCGAAACAAGATCAGAACGGGAATTAATTTTATATTAGTCATACCCTGATTCACCCCCCTCTTAGGGTATTCAGCCTTGTGGACCTAACAGAATAATAAAAATATCATGTGATAATTTTTAATAATATCCTACCTTAATAAAGAAGAAAACATATAAATTTTTTTAAATAAAATGCAACTAAAATTATGTTGGAATTAAAAATAATAACATGTTATAGTCCTTCTAATTGATGAATAGTATACTTTTATATGATGAGGAAACACTATTTATGTAACCATGAAGGATAAATTACCCCAAAATGTTAGAAGTTGTTAAAAATGTCGTGGAATGGTTTCTTGTGGTAGGAATTAGTTTTCCCTTTTTGACTCTTAGTAGATTATTCATATCTAGTTCATAGACAAGAAAATCAGGCTTACTATAATAAATAAGAATAATGATGAGTTAGTTCCCATGAGAGTACAAAAAAGGAGACATTGTAGTGACTCTAGTAAAATGAATACATCCAATCATAAAGACCATTTAAGGATACCATTAATTGACAAGATTATTAAGGGACTTATAGGTAGAAAAAACCACTACTTATTTAATGGTTTATGTTATAATTTGTAATATCACATTACATAAGAGGACCTACACAATATGAAATTCACCTATCTACTCTATACATTTTATTACAAGAGGAGACCATTTGAACATTGTAACACCATATGTAACATTTAGATACAAATGGCAATTATCATTTCATATATAATTAAGACATTCATATGGGTTTTTATTGATGATTTTAATATATATAGTTCCTCATTTTTTGAGTCTATCACGATATTAGGTACTGTGTAACATAATTGTAATGAGAAAAATATGGATTTCAACGTTGAGAAATTAAATTTCATGGTATATAATGAAATTATCATAGGATACGTATCATTAAAAAATGGTATTGAGGATGAAATATCTATGGAACATATTTTTCCATTATTTAACTAACCTATATATGTGTTTGATGTTTGATTATTCCTTGGATAAGTGGGTGTTTATCAATACTTCATTTGAGATTTCAATAATATTTCTCAACCGTTATCTCAATTTCTATAAAAGTATATTGATTTTTTTATGATTCATGAAGAGTATCATTTGAAGAGATAGATAAGTGTTTAACCACACCCATTATCATACAACCCCCATTGAGGGACCTCCCATTTGAGGTTATATGTGATGCTTCAGACAACGATGATGGAGTAGTCATATCTGAGAGGGTGGAAGGGTTCTCCCATGTTATTTGTTATGCATCATGGAATTTGGATTCAACACATGAAAAGTAATCAACAATGGAAAAATAGTTAGTTATTATAATGTTTTATTTAGAATAAATTTATTCTAATCTATTCATATAAAATGTTGTTTTTATATATAATCATGTATATTTGAGGTACCACTTAATGAATAAAGACTCCAACCCACATGTTACAAATTTTATACACCTTAATTATGATTTTAATGATGATATAAGTGATAATAAGGGGTTAGAGAATCTGGTAGATGTCTACATGTGTAGGATCACCCACATATTTTTTCATGATAAAGAAAACCAAGTACTATTTAAGGAAAATTTCACTGATGATAATATCTATTTCATCATAAGTTTTCATTTATGATATGAAAAATATCTAAGTTACATAGTAAACATAGTAATAAATTCAAACCTAAAAAAATATAAAATTTAATTGTGAATACATATTTAATATCAGGGATGATCCTTTCCTTTGGATAACTTTTATTAACCAAGTCTTTATAAGATGTGTTCCAGATCCGGAGTTTGAGGTTTTTTTTTCATTTTTTTCATACACTAGATTGTGGTCAATAGTTTGAACCCAATAGGTTCACTAGGATGGTATTAGACAAAGGATAATATTTTCCAACCATATTTTATGATTAGTTTGTGTTTTTTAAGTCATGTTTTCATCCCCAACATAGTGGAAACATTTATAGATGATCGTTGATTCCCTAAGGACCAAAATTAATTTGTGAGATTTTTTATTTATAGGGAATTGATTTAATTGTTCTATTTCTAAGCCCATTTTGTTTCTTGTGTTTTCTTTACACTATTTAACATGTTAGTTAATGAATAGAGGAAAAGTCCACCTAGATTAATTATTCACATATTGTAGTGGATTTTTTCAGGGCTAATATTTTCCATAGGTTTAGAGTACTATTGGACATCATAATTTATAGTGGGAAAACATTTTTATCTAAAATTTGGGTTCCCTCATTCAAAATTATGGGGCAAGAGGTAAAAAATATACTCTATAAAATCCCCCAAATATGGCTGGGCTGTAGATTCAAATTGGGAGGTGAATCAAATGTTTTATTATATCGTGCAATTGAATATGAATTATTTAAGAAAGTGCTTGGATGATGTGAAATGGGATTATAGGACATCATTTAAGACTCCCACTAGTATATCCCCAATTTTAAATGTATTTTTTAACTCTTGAAATCTCCTCATGGAATTCTATCTTTGGGTAATTGGTCTATAAAGAAATGAAACGTGAATTTAATGAATGCTGTATGTCAATTGAATCCAAAAATTAAAGATAATTAGGAGATTATATATTCATCATAGAATAACTCAAGTTTCTTCATCGAAATATGAAAACTGTATCTTGATATAATGATATATAAATGAGAGTTCTGTATATGTGATAAATTCCTTCTCTCTAGTTCACAATTGAAGCATGATTTCAATTCAGATTCATTATAATGATGTTGCCCTTATGTTGTGTCTATTTTATTTTTTATGGTTAAATACGAAACACTCCGTGTGATAAAAGAAAGATATTTATTATAAATGGGAAGTGATTGAAGTAGACCATTTTTGGATTCCCACACATGTTGTTGATGCCATCACACTGTATGATCCAATCATCAATATGAATTATTAATATTTATCTAACACTTTTAGTTTTATTTTATATATTTTATTTAAACTTATTTATTTCATGAGAATTTATCCTCTCATAGGATAATATTTAGAAATATAAATTATTATCAATGTGGGGGAGTGGAAAAATTGTGGGGTACCTTTTTTAGGTATTTCACTTGGCCCAATGTGTGTTTTGTGTTTATTTAAAAAAACAAAAAAATCCATGTTATATGATAATTTAGATGTGGAACATAAGAAAAATTCACGATTTGAACATTCATTAATAGAATGATGAGTATGAGAAACTGTTCACCATCAAGGGTTAATTTATATATAAATAGATGGCATTGATGATATAATTGGATATGTCATTATAGAAAAATTTATATTTTGACATAATTACTTATTTATATTTGTTAATGGTAAATGTAATCATTGAATTATAAACATATGTTTTCCCACAACCATTAAATATGAATTTTTTCATACTGAATTGAATGTATTACCATGTTAGGTAAAAATAATAATTTTATATCAATTGTCGATCTATATATTTGTTTTTCTTTTGATCAGCTTTATTACTCTACCAAATTTACCGATTCATGTGTAATATTTATGTGATAGTTTTACACATAAAAAAACAAATACAAAAAAATATTAATAAATTGGGAAGATATAAAATCTAATACACGTGGGGATATCTAGATCAAGATATTAATGTTTGACATTATGTTTTACTTATGTAAGTTGATCATGAAATTTTATTACCAAGGAATGTAGAAGATGATAGGAATAATTAAACCAGGTTAGGAGAAATGAATTACATAACCTCAATATACATTAATTAATGTTGGAGATATGAGCTTGAAATGGATGAAACACACAAAAACACATGGGTAATTAATGGCATGGTTGGCCCATAACTTGTTTCAGTTTGATTAGTTTCATTAATCTCCCTTTATTTTTACCAAATACATTTTATGAGACAATAAAATTCAAATATATTGTGGTTGACACATTATTGGATTCTTATTTTTACTATATTTCCACTGCGGATTGGGAAATATGAACATACATATCTTGTCACAATTTTCTGGAAAACATGAAAATTGACTTTTCAAGGTTTTTAAAATGGTAAATGTGGGGGATTGATAAATAACATTATATAGATATTAAATTTCATAATTTCCTCACATTTTGAAAAATATTGTTATTTAGAGATAATTTGGGAATATATCGTTCATTTGAAAATGTGACGAAAATTCCAGTTTTACCCTCTTAAAGTGCACTATAGTATTTTAGATATAATATTTTAATTTATCATATATAAGTATTAAATTTAGAGACATAATTAGTCAATAAATGGTATAAATATTTAAATAAAATTATATCATATGGATTATGAATTTTCTTTGAGTAATTATGCAATTAAATAAAAGGTTGATTGGAATCTGTATATTGAACACCACATAACAGTTTAGGCCATATATTATTCATCTGAGAAAGGGTTATGTAGAAATTTTTTCACATTCACACTACTAACCTCTTTTATCACTAGAATCACCTGCACTCTATAAATGGGTATTTATCACCATTTGAGTGGGTTATAAAATAATTAGAATGTTTATGATATTAGATAGGTGGTTCTAGTACAATTATCAAATCATTACAATATTTTTATATCTTTATGTAAGGATCCCTTCATCAATTTCTACTTCTTTTTCTTTGCATTTTTGTTTTAGTGTTTTTATAATAAATACTTATTTTATTTTAAATTTATTCTAATATTTAAAATTTATTTCATCCCAATATTTTCTCATTAATATAGAAATCAAGATTATAAATTTTATCATGTTATTACCTTTCTACAAACTTTTTGATTGAAAATTGATTATATGATTACTACACAACCCAATGGAGAGTAAATTTTCTTAGTAACTTATGCACATAAAAAAAAATTATCACAATTTTTATTCAATTAGTTAGCTAATTTAATTCACATAATATGATATTTAAATACTTTTTAATTAAAATAATAATAAATTAGATGTTAATTGACACAAATAATGTGAGGTTGAGTGATGGGTGAATTGTTTGAGATCAGCCTTAATCAATAATACAAAAAAACATTGGCTGAGTTTATAGTTTTCAAATATCATCGCTAAAATCTTTGAATCATCTCTTATATTATCAATATGAGATATGATACACCATTTTCCATAATATTTTATTGGGTTGAATTCAAATTTAATGTTCTATAATTTATTATTTTGAAGCTAGCATCGAGTTTAATTAATTTCATATTTATGGTTCTATTAACTCCTATAGGGTTCAAGTGATAAAATATTATGGGATAATTATTATGAGTATTAAAATATTAATTGTTATGATTATTATTCACGTTAATCGGTATATTTAGATCAATTACTCCTTTTAAAATTATTTTATAAATAAAGCTATTATTATTTATTTTTCTTAGTCTCATTTCAAAAAATACAACCTTCTTCCAGAATAATTATTCTTACTTAATAACCCTTAAAACCCCCACCCCCATAAATATTTATTTTGATTTTCTATTATATTTGTTTTTATAGTACCTCTGTGGTGTTATTTTGATTACTGCCTATTTTATTGACTACCATGGTCAGTCACATTACTTCACTTAAGTACCCAAAAACCACACATCATTTGAGTGAAACCATGATTACACAGTTAAGATATAAATCTTAGTATATGATTAAACATCATAAAACAATAATGTGTTAGTCCATGATATTACATAATATAGTAATATATATGGTTAATGAGTAGTCACATGGGTAAAAAAACATATAGAACATTATATCATAAGATCATGGAATCCTCGGATAAATATAAACAACAAAAAACATGACATAAACATGTGTCATGGTTAACTACCTCGACTATATTACATAGTGTATATAGTCCAATAACATATTAGGTTCATCGTATAAACATAAGTATGATGCCTCATTAGAGTAATGATTTACACAGTGCATTGGGTTCCAATATGAGAGTACGCATCAAAATAATTTATGAACTATGTTTTTTATATAATTTAATACATCATACTCCCTATCATATTAATTACCTATATAAATCAAATGGGTTTTAAGAACATTCATTATATCATAATCAAAGGATATTTCATAATTGAGTAATTTAAAAAAATCACATAAGTCATGTATTAAATTATCAATGGAAGGGATAATAATATACATACATATGTTGGAAACATATATAACTATTTTATAATCATTACATAAAATTAAAGGAAAATATAACATCATTTAGAGAGAGAAAGATCATAGCCTAAGGGAGTTGGAGCTTTAGAGAGTCCCCTTACCTCAATCATTATTTTCCATGTAGGATTTTTATTTATAAATAATAAAAATATATTAATTATTTAATTTATTAATAAAATTTATCAACATTATTATTTCATGGATATTATTAGTTAACATGTAATTTTTAAATACATAACAAATTAATTTCACATTGAATGTTTAAACTACAAACAGTTTATAAATTCAAAATCAATTTTATTAATTTTTTTTATGGAAAATGATATTTTTATTTAATTGTATAATTATTTTTAATCCGGAAATAAGTAACATTTTTATACCTAATTTATACATTAAAAATCAACCATGATATTTTCATATAAAAAAAATACATTACAATCATTGAGACGATAGGTCATACGTACTCATGAAAAACATTACCATTTTTAAAGATCATGATGGAGTTAAAATATAGAAAGGGTGATATCAATTTCCCAGTAAGGATTATATATATCAATAACAATAAAATTAACCTCAATAAGGAATATACATTATGACATAGAAAGTAATCATAAAAACACATGCCATCAATAAATTGGAAATGAAATTTTATCCATATATATTTTTCGTATTGAAAATGTCCAAAAAATAGTAATTGAGTCATGAATGAAGAAAATAATAAATTAGTTTAATTAATATATCTAAATCATGATCCATTATAAAATTACTATGGTCTATTTTTGTGGGTAAAAAATCATAAAATTCTGTTTGGAATCAAAAGTGAATGGTTTCTCACCAACTAATTTGGCTCATGTGACCTCTTGGTGCATTAAGGGTAAATAATGGGCCCCAACCATCACTATATTTAAAATTCGATTCATACATATATTTAATTCAATAACAATTTACCTTTTTAACATTTGTATTCGGTGGTGTATAAATATTCATCAATAAATATCCATTTTTAATGAAATTTCAAATAAATACCACTTTAAAATGGTATACGACTAATAAAATTATCATATCCATAATAGAATAATATAGATACTTGATATAAATATAATTTCAAAATAATAATTATCTCCATGTAGAAGTAGATACACCACAATGTAATTATTATGTGCATAATACCAATTATCTCACAATGAAATAGAAATCAAGATGACCTCCCTTACCACATTGAAATCAAGGTAACCATATGAGAAAAATTTAATAATAATAAAATAAACCATTTAATACAATGAATATAACGAGACTCGTGATATTATACATCAATTGGATGTATACATTCCCTAAATATGTGAAATATGTTGTGAATAATTGGAATCTCATGTAAATAAATGTGAGATGAGAAACCTCCTTCATTTTTTCTGAAAGTATTCTTCACTTTATAATAATATCTTGGATAAGAAAATTATATATTAATTAATTAATTCATAAACATTTATACGTTTATTTGACTCATTATATATTTATTATGTGGATTTATGTCTTTTTATTGGGTAGGGATTTAAATTTTATCACATGGGAATATTTAATTTCTTTGTTTTGATGACCAGTTCTCTTATTTATAAGTAATGAAGTTCAATTGAATGGGTATAATTATTAAAATTTTTAATTATATTTTATTAATGGTCATACATTTGTTAAAATTTTTATATATATAATTTGGTTATTAGGTATAACGACGAATCATTAAAGAAAGACATTGTGATCATATATTAGATAATTCTTGTGTTTTTTCGATCTTGACACACTAGTTTTTTAAATTAATTAATAAAATATATATATATTGGTTCTAGAAAATTTAATATGATCTAATAAATATTTTATAATCTGTTTCAACCATAAAAAGTCCCTCACTACATGCCTTTATGGAGATATTGATGATCAAAAATTTGTTTGGCATGAAGGTTGTAAATCAAAACCTCATAGATGAAGAATTCATTTTAAAAATAAATGAGATAGAGAATTTATTTGGATGACGGATATTCCATTAACATGATATCAATATACTATACAGATGATACTGGAGTTATTATGACCATTTGGATTGATTAGTTGTGGGGAGGATAAGAATTTAAATGTAAATAAAAATAAAATTAAAAAGAAATAAATATGGCGTTTCCCTCTTCAATTCTCCATTTTGAGTACCTTCATAAGGGTCCATGGTTTGGCCTTTTTTTGTGACTAGAACATCTTATTTTGGGGGAAGAGACTTGGGAATAATATTGGGTATAATTCAGACAAGTATCAATGATTGCAATGTGTGAGGGGTGGTATTTTTAGTGGAGGAGTTGGGTGTTTTGTGAATATTTTATTCATTATTTTATTAATTTTTCTTCATCCAAGAAATATTTATGATGTTTTTGAATAAATACGTTAATTAGTACAAGTGAGTTTGAACCTATAGTTCTTACCTCATCATTGACTCAATGAACAATTTATTCCACTTCTAATTCATATATATCATAAATTATTATAAATTATTATTCACCAAAAATTCATATATTTTATAAAAATAACATTAAATATCTCAAACCATTTTTCAACATATAGAATCCAAAAATTAATACATATTACTTCAATATTTTTCCAATTTTATTAATTTTAATTTATATTTAAAATTAGAATGTACATGATAAATACATACTTTAAATTTTCATTTAGTTTATAACACACTGTAAAATTATCTTAGGCCTAAACAAATATCCTAAAATAAAATGTCAAATAAATATTATTTTATTAATACTTTTTAGGAAATATTTTTTTTTAAATAATAATATTAATTATTTAATATTAATTTAATATTTAACCCATTAAAAATTACCATTACATATTTAACAATTTTTAAAATATTCATTTACATAGACTATGATATAATTATATCATAAATTAATGTATAAGATTACTAGAGTCAATATACACATTCATGGGTGTGTTTACAATTCATTTGGCCAATTTAATATTTATAAAGGTTATTTTACTATTTTTAATTTCATGTTACTATTTAATCGGTATATGGTTCTCAACATCTATAAATATATCGTATCCCATCCATTATTCATTTATAAAGCTTGTATTATTTTCCCAATGTTTTTTTTGATTTTTATTATATAATTTTTTGTGAAATGAATACTGAAATTATTTTTGAGGATTCATTCCATTAAATCATGTGAATTTATATTACTCCTTCCTTGACACATTTCATCGTATAGAATTTTATAATCATTGACTTCTAAAAATATGGGGGTTGTTCTTCTTCATAGCATCCTCACATTACCATGTTGCTTCTCCCATATTATGGTTTCTCCATATTACTTTTACTAGATGAGTTGTTTAGTTTCTCATGACTTTCTCTCTTGTGTGAAAATTTTTGATAGATTCATCACAATAATTCATATCATGTTCCAATTATATTTCATCATTGGTGATTAAATGTGTTAGGTGAGGCATGTACTTCTTTAACACTAACATGTGTAACAATTCATGAACTTTTGATATACATGGAGGTATTTCTCTATGGTTTTCCACAACTCCTATTATTTCTATAATTTCAAATGGTATGACACATGTGGATCAGTTTCCATTTCATATCGAACTATAAGTCACCCTTCCATGGAGATACATTTATAAAGGCAATATCTCCCTTGTGAAATTCCAAATAATTTCTATAGTTTTCAGCAATAACTTTTTCCAAATTTTGGATTCATTAAAATTGTCTCAAATTGTCATTACATTTTTCTTTGTCTCATCAATAATTTATGGGCCTATAAGTTTCCTCTCACGAAATGTTTCCTAACAAGTTGGATTTCAACATCTCTTGCAATATAATGGTTTATATTGAACCATTTGAATACTATAGTTAAAAAATTTATCACATTAAAAATACACCAAAGTTATTTATTGACACCACATACCTTTTAATTCATGTGGGAATGATCTAAAAATGTATTTAAATGTTAAAATAGTCTTTTTAGACTATTTGGTAGTTTGTGGGTGATCAGAAGTATTCACATGAAGATTACTATACAAAGCCTTCTGAATACTCATCAATAATTTTGTTGTATAATGGGGATCTTGATCAGACCAAAATCCATATTATGTCACTATTGAGTTATACAACATCTTTAAAATAAAGTCTTTTTAGGGTCATAAGATGATAATATTCCATTATAGTTAAAAAATGTAAATATATGATAATTCAATCAACAATACCCCATATTTCATTATTAATCCATGGAGGCCAGGGTAGTTATATGGTAAACTTTATTTTAATATAATCCCATTTTTATATAGGTATTGAAATAGGATGCATGAATATTTTAGAGTGTTGTATTTCATCCTTCACGTGTTGATAAACATGGATTCTTGATACATAGTCAGTAATTTCTCAGTTCCTATTTCCCCACCCATAATTATCATTCAGGTATCAATACATCTTGTTACTACCATGGATTATAGTTAAAATTGTTATATGAGAGTCACTTAATACATTATTTTTTAGATTTGGTGTTTATGGAACACATAACCACATGACGATTTTGATAACTCCATCCTCATATAAAACGTCTTCCAATCACTATAACTACTTTAATTTTCTATTTAAACTTATCTTCATCATATTGAGGTACTTTTAATTTATCTAGTATATATGGTTTAACAATCATTTAAATAATAATATATTTTTACCTTTCTTTTACAATTTCAATGTCCATATTTACTATATATATGATCATTAGATCTTTCACAATTCTCATTTAGGTTTGAATTCAATGATCATTCTATCTTAATAATTCTACTAACTTAGTTTTGTTTCATGGGTGGGAGTGTTTTGAACAGTCATAATATGTGAGTAACAAAACCCATATCACATGCCTCGTGTTGAGTTTTTCGGTGAAAAATATATTTTCAACTCTTGTGATCCATATATATCTCACATCATTAACCATAGAGATATTTTCACCACATTTTTAGAGAAACGATTATAGCTAGAAACTCAATATAATAAGTTGAATAATGTTTTTTCATGTGTCTTCTACAGTTTTGGATCATAAACAATAAAATTACCATTTTAAATACGGAAACAATCCAGTTTATTTTTTGATGCATCACTATGTATTAAAAACACATCATTTCCAGATTGTAGAGTCAGGATTTGATCATTGACTAATCATTTATTTAATTCTTCATTACATCATGTACATTATTTTTTTCATACGAATTTAACTCATTTAAGTGTGATCTTGGTTAATGGTTTATCCAATCATGAAATATTCTTTATAAAATGAAGATTTTCAAATACTATGATAATAAATCATCATACCTCAGTTATTCTTATTGGTATATTAAATTATTATATTTCCTTTGTTTTAGATGGATAAATAATTATTCAATCTTTAGAGAAATTATATTCCAAAAACAAAACAATTTGATTCCATAATTCATGCATGCTAAACATACAATATGACTCTTTTATCCTAAGAGTCTCCAGAACAATTCAATATTGGTTCTAATGGTCCTAATTTCTTTTATATTATATCAATATATCATCAATATAGACCATATAAAAAATACTCATGAAATTCCATGAAAACACTGTTCATTAGATCCACGTTAAAATAGGGCATATTATGCAATCCCAATGGAATTACAATAAACTCGTAATGTCCATACATGGATAAAAAAAATTATTTGAAATATCTTCCATCCTTAAATGTAATTGAAGAAATCTAGATTGATGGAAAATTTTCAAAACATATTGTGCTATGTGATGTTGAACAAATATATCATCATTGTGAGGTCGATGATACTTGTTCATAATTATAATTGTATTTATTTCTCTATAGTCAATAGACAGAATCATGGATCTCTCATTACGTGTTAAAAATATAACATGGGCTCCCTATGTTGAATGAATGGGGAGAAAAATTCTTTGTCACTCCATTCCTCTAGTTGTATCTTTAGTTCCTATAATTATATTGTGTGCTTTCTATATCAAGACATTGATATAGGTCATTCACCAAGAATTAAATCCATAGGGATCTTGACATCCTTCTCTAGAGGAAATCAAGGTAAATCCTTTTGAAATACATTATCATATATTTTTTTCAATTGGTACATCCTCAATTAAAATTTTAATTTCCTTACCCATATGTGTTATTTTCTCATCCACCAAAGAATTACATTTAGTAGAGCTCTTAGAGATGGATTGAGATTTGAATTAGATGATTTGGTCTCTACTCTAATGATAAGAGATTCTATACCTTTCTCAAAAATGGTAACTTACATCTCCTTGTAATAAATTTTTGTGTCATAGATTGAAATCCAATTCAAACAAAAAATTATATTAAATCCAATTGTAGGTATAATTATAAGGCCCACAACTAATGTACATATATACTCTATACTGGGAGCTGACTAATAGATCGCTATTTCAATGAAACATAACTAATGTGTTTTTTCTAACAACTCATGTATTAAATCAGATGGAAAATGTATAATTTTCATGGAAAAAAGGGAATATATAAATGATTGTGATGGTCATGAATAAAATATGTAATTATTTAAATTCAAGTAAACTATTAAAGTATCTACCACAAAATAATTTGGAACATTAACCTCAATAGTTTTGATCTCATAATCTAGCCCTTTATTTCTTCGATTTCATTGAGGCTTGTTTTTTGGAGCATAGGAAAATCATTTTAGTATTTTCCAATCACTCTATAATTCTATTATTTAAAATCATTCACATGTCTCTTACGCATGAATTCATTATCTCTATTAACATTTTCTCCACACTTATAACAACCTCCCATTCCATTAAATCATTTTAAAGGATGATACATTATATAATGTTTTCATAATGAAAATTACATTGTTCCCTTATTCTTATTTGGAACATATAACTTTCCATGGTTTTCAGAAGACCTCTACTTCTCTTGATCTCCGTTAAAGAATGGATCTAGAAAATTACGTCTCCATTTTAATGGAATATAATATTATTTCATCATATTATGAAAATGATTGAGAAGACAATTATCATCATAGAAATTTCTAAATACCTACAAATAAATGACCATTATTGTCTTATAAAACATATTTATAATCAATATCATACAATGATAGTCTTGTAAAGATACCCTCATACTTTGAAACGCACTAATTTTCCCTAATCATTATGTTATATATTTTTCTATTCAGTTTAGTTCATTGCTCACAAGGGAAGTATTTTTATTTAAGGTACACGATCTACTTCTCAACTACCTCTAGATTAGAAGTCCAATTAAAATATGGGTTCTTTTTCAACATGAAATGATCCAACATACATGTAGTATGGTCATTTTTCATCACCTGAGTATGTTGTCCTAATATTTTCCTTAATTTCTCACATCCAATAGTTAATGTGTTGACTCTCTCTATTAAGACTCCCCTACATTGTTCAGGGATATTAAATCACTTTATTTAATTATATTCCATCACTAAACAATTGAATGTAATAATTTATGTTATTAATCATAATGCTTAATTTATAACTATAAAACACTAAACATAAATTGAAAATTCATGCATGGCTAGTGTCATAATAGATCACATGGATTCTTTGATGATATATTTACTTTTAAACCCATTATACATGTTTTTATATAAAATGTTAATTATCATATGCATATACCATGCGTGCGTAAAAGTAGGTGTGCAGTAAGGCCTGTTTTTGTGTACAATGTTACCCCAATTTAGGACCACAACAACTTGATGAAGTTATTACTCAATGGTACATATGTTCCCGAACCACATCCACTTGTAGTATCCAGACAAGGATGTATTACTGTGAATATCCAAAAATCTCCAATTTACCAAAAAAATAATATTCTTACCTTTGGTTATGATATATTTATTTCTTAGGGTTATGTTCTATAAAATATGGTTTCTAATTATAATTTCAAATGATACTTTTAATGTTCATCTGATACCAATTGTAATGCCCTTAGATGAAAAAATCATAGCCAATGAATTAATTTTTTAAATTAGAAAAATTAAAATGAATCAAATCCTAATAATAAATCATTTTATATGTTTTGTAAGATAATATTACATACATGATAGTCGTAGTATATTTTAAAAGATATAAAATATAACATGATACATAATAAAATGAAATAAACTACATCCTTGAGGGCGTATTACATGTTTTCTAATCCATCACACGGGGAAAATAAATATAATATGGGTGATATAAAATACTCAATAAGGGTTATATGAAGCAATTATATGATATATAAATTCAATAAGGAATATACATTCTTGCCATGTTAAATAATCTTAAAAAAATTGCATCAATAAACTGTAGTTGAAAATGAATCCATAAATTTTCTTAGAGTGAAAATCACCCAGAATGTAATAATTAAGAATTAAATGAAAAGAATTATTATATATTGATTGTAATGTATCTGGAACATGATGCATTATAATATAAATATTCTTTATTTTTATGGGTATAATGTTTTCTGATTTTGTTTTGAAGCAAATAGAAATTGTTTTTTCAATCAATTTTTTCAGTTGAAACATATTGATGCATCAAGGGGATATAAAAGGCCCCAAAAATATCATCAGGACCACATAATTATTCATAAAAAAATAAATTCATGAAATCATTTCTTTTTCTACAACTGTGTTGAGTAGAAGGTACCAATTCATCAATATTTACCCAGTTAGAACAGCATTAAAAATAAACATCGTATGTATAATTGTAAACGACTATGACAGTAGTCCTATCCTTGAGAAACAATATGTATATTTGATATAAATATACTTCAAAATAAAATTGATCTCAAAAATGAAGTAGATACACTAAATAATAATTATTAGTTCAAAAATAATAAGTATGTCTCAATGAAATGGAAATTGAGATGAAGTCCCATACGAAATTGTAATCAATCGAATCCTATGACCAAAATTTAGTAATAATAATTGAATCATTTAATAAAATGAATATAATAATACTCATGATATTATATTTCAAATGGAAGTATGCATACACTATGTATAATAAATAAGTGGTTAATAAGGGAAATATAATGGAAATAATAGTTTGATGACAACCCAATTACCATATATACAAAAGTGTACTGTACATGATCTAAATTCCCCCGAAAATCAAATTAAATACCATAATTAATTAATATTGTCCTTTTTTTACATGAATTTCAGTCATTATAGTTTTATTATTTTCATATATGGCCTACTTCAGGAGTTATAGAATTTATATTCATCGTTCGGGAGTATTCATTTAATTGGTTTTCATGATCTTTTAACATATTTATATGTAATGAAGTTGAAGTATAATGGGTATAATTATCCAAAATTAGAATCATATATTGATAATGAATCTAAATTCATATACATGTTTATATATATCATTGGGTTATTTGGTATGAGAAATAATCATTCAATAATATTTTAGTAATAATTGAATATATTATTTTGGAATCATTTCAATGATCACATATCAGTTTTGTTTAATTAATTATTATAATATTTATATAATGGTTATAAAACAACAACAATAATGTAATAAATATTTTATTATCCTTTTCAATAATAAAAATGATTGTATGACCTGATCTGAAGGATAAATATATGTTCAAATATCATTCACCCACAATGGTTGTAAATTGGTACCGCATGAATGATAATTTCATTTTTAAAATAAAAGAGAGAAGGAAATTTCATTATCCACCCATGGTCAAACAATAACCAGTCACCCATGCGGGCCCGAGTCAAGGCCCAGTGGTGTTCTTAAACCTCCCTGGTTGGCGACAAGCACCAAACAAATCAATAGATTTATGATGGGATGATTTTTTCCAATATAAATACACATAAATCAACGAAATAATAATAAAACATACGAAATTGGAGAAAAAAAGATAAAGAAGAACTGAAAAACAAATCTAACATATCTTTTTGACCACTAAACTCCATGTGACCCCATGGTTAACTCTTTGATATTACGAATCAACATTTCCCACCATGATTGAGGGGAATCAATAACCTATAACTATGACTAAAAACAAGTGTGATGTTTAGGAATAAGTATTAAAACTCTCTTGGCATTCCCAAGTAATCTATTCTGATATTCTCTAACTATGTAAAGATTATTCACTAATTTCAAGCTTGAACAACTATATATAAAATAATTTTTTTCACACATTTCCCATTTATTGAAAATAATGTCCCATTACCCTCTTTACCATTCAAAACAATATTCACTTTCAGGGAGGAACCATATGCACTTACAAATATATAAAAATTTTTGTTATAAAAGATTTAGTGAATATAAAAGAGTTCCATAACCTTCTCCCATAAGCATTTGGAAAAAATTTATCTTTTCATCCCAATAATCTATACTATTCTTGATGTAAGCTAAACAATCATACCAAAAGGAAAATGGGAATTAATATTCAAGAGTATCTAGAAAACAATTCATCAAAACATTTGTGCAAGTACACATGAGTGAAACCAAGGAGATCTTGATTTATCTAGAAAATAATATACATATGATTCATCCTGAAGGAATATCCTACCCAATGACATCATAACACCAAACCATCCATTTCTCACCCAACCTCACCTGATCAAGCGGCCCAATCCAACAGTAATAATAACAAAATACCCTTGTTGTGGGCCACAATCCAGTGTGTAATAGAAACTAGTTCAATGGAAATTCAATGAATATTAACTCTCTATGCTAGGATACCATATCATGAATAATAATGGTGGTGGGCCAACATTGTCAGATAAGTATTCAATCACATATAAATGCAACAGACAAAAAAACACTTACAAATGTCACAACTGAATCACTCAAAGTGACTTTTCTCCCTCTTTCCATCAATCAAAAACACACGAGGGAAGACACATCTGAGGACCACCCATTCCATCATAATCTAAAAAGGAAATATGTACATCACAATGAGATATTATAAAATAAAAATACCTATAGAATTACCAAATTTCCCACAGGAAACCATTTAACACTAAACCATTCCCAAATATGCAATTCACATCAATTCATTTTAAATAAATCAAATAAAAATAACCTCTAATCTCAAAACCATTTGGAACCCCATTTAAGAAATCAATTTCAGCATCCCCAAAAAAATTTCATCCCATTCAATTTTTAAAAACATAAATTTACATACAAATTTTAACAAGGTAGTATGATAAATATTGGACATGCACTTATTCTGAAAATTTAATAAAATAGTTTCATGAAATCAAACAAAAAGAGGAATTAAATTTATTTAGCTTCATATATTTATATTGGAAGCAACCATATATCATTATATTACATTTAATAATGGTGTGAAATGATGTAAATCAATATTTATTTAATTTAATGTCTTAATGCATATGAAAAACCATATTAAAAATGGAGTGGACCACAATGAACAATTTGGAACCCAACTCATTTGACGATGATCTACCCAAAATTGTGAACACATACACTAATATATATATATATACCCTTAAATCCAATTCAAATATTCCCCTTGAAATGAGATATATGTGCAAGGGGGATATATATATATATATACCTTTTTATGTGTGTTATTCCCTCTAGGGGGTCACCAAACTATTTAATTAACCCAAAGGGAAACCAACGATTACCAAAGAAACTAAATAAAATTTAAACAATAAAAAGGGGTGGAAAAAACCAACCAAAGTCATAGTCTAAGGCCCTTTGTAAAACCATACATAAACCAATGTCATTTTAAAAAAAAATTCCTTTCATAATATCAAACATTCTAAAATTTATATTGAAAAGTGATCACCATGTTCAACATTGTAATGGAAGACTCATTTCCTTAAAAAATACCACTTCACTTATCCAATGTTCATATTCCACTTTAAAAACAATTAATCATCCAATAAAAATGAAAAAAATGTAAACATACAAGAGATATATCATAAATCATCCCAAACTATCATTGTATTTTCATGTCAATATGTCAATGGAACATTCATTTAAAGGACCATATAACAATCCAATTTAAAATAAAAATAATTGGGAAACTCTATAAAAAATTGCAAAGGGTGATGATCATTCATTAAAAAATAAAACTACTATTAAAATCCCCATTAAAAACAAATCATAATCTATATGGTTAGTTTTCAATATCATGGTTTTCCTCTCCCATTATGACAACATTAATTTTAACATATATTCTTGTATCTAACTTATTAAAAAATTCATAGGTTCCAATGTGAATTGTTACACATTTGAATCCATATATATATGAAGAACCATCAGTACATAATATTTTTCAAATAAATACTTTTAAAAAACATTTTGAAATTGTTTCTTACTAAATTTAATTTCATGTATTACCTGAAATTCTTGGACCAAAGATAATTCAATTAATAAAATTACATAACACATATTAAAACATTTTAAAAAATTAATGAAGAAAATTTTCACATTTAAAAAATGAATTTTGTGAAGATAACTCCCAAATTTGTTTATATCACATATTTTTATAGAAAAAATGCACAAAATATAATGAAAACTAAATAAAAATCTATTTTCCCTTATAAGGGGGATCAAAGAAACACTGAATGATAACAATAAACACCTAAAACATGTGTTCAAAGATCAATCAGTATAAGCTTAAAAATTTTAATGCTAAAACATTTAACAACCTATATTTAATCAAGAGTAGATAATGTGAATCTTTGAATATGGGTTTTAGGGAATAAAAAATGAGATAAGAGACCCTAAAACCATAATAGAATCGATTTAGTACCCAAAAACCTCTTTGGGTTTGACAGGAATCACGGTGCATTGAAAGGGAGGGAAGAAGTCATGGGGAAGGGGAATTGGGAAGATAGAAAACCCTAACCCTAGGATATTCATTCTTATATTCATGAGGATGAATGGTTGGAATACAAGGAAAATATTTGGAGTAGTCGCACCATAGGGGATCTCATCCATGAGTTGTAAAAAACATTAGAATGAGAGGGGAAACATGGATATATGAGGGCATCATACTAGGGAAACTCTACACAAGAGAAGGTACAACCAAGGGGAGGGAGGAAGTGGTCATGTTTTTCTCCCATAAGAGTGTGGAAGAGCTGTAGGGCCAAGCATGTCACTGGTAGAGGAGAGGGTTAGCCGGGTTAGGAGGTTGTACTCTAGGGGAGGGTCTGTACATAATACTGGGTGAGGGAGGAGAAGGGGGTCGAGGGTATTTTCAAATTAGGGTTTGTTACCTCATTTTTTAATTTAGAAACCTAAAAGAAAACAATAATAGAAATTATTGTTTTAATAAAAAAATTAATATTAATATTAATATGTGGTTACAAATTATTTAATTTTCAATTTGACTTTTTTAAAAATATAATGTTAATGAAACACTTTTGGATTTTATTTTACTTTTCTTACATTATTTATAGCTTATATTTTATTATATTTTTTATTTTAAAATATATTATAAATATCGTGCATTTTGTTTTCTCTTGAAACCATTTCATACAATTTTACCCAATGACACTAAACCCAAACAACGATTTTTAAATAAAAAAAATTAATTGGGAATTATCACAAACCCAGAAAGAGTTTTTTGAATTCTGGATAATAATTAAATAATGTACTCACAAAGGTCAGTGTGTGAAAATTCTACCCCACCATAACATTATCCACCATTACGAAAGCAAAAACAAGGTATAACCATTGAAAAAAACATATACTCCCTTATATTTAATGAATATTTGATAAAAAATAAAAATAATTGAATATGGAAACAAAAAAAAAAGAGAAAGGCTAACAAGATAAACTTGAGAGAATGAAATAGAATCCCCTCTAAGTGCATCCAACCCCCAAAAATTTAATCACCCCTAGTTGATCGGTCCAAATAAATTATAACATTCACGACACACTAAATACCATTAAAACATGAACACCCTAAACGTCACAGAATGGAACTCCACCACTCACCAAAAAAACCTATATGAAATTCAATGCCCATTAAGGGAAACCTCTATTAAATTACTTTAATTAAACTACTAGAGCACACACATATTTATATTTACTCAAAGGAAAAAAACATTGATTTTGGTTGCTCTCTAAAACAAAATGCACCAACATGATGATAGACCGAATGAAATGATGATACTGACACGGGGAGGCCTAAACGGACTCCCCACCTTTAGAAATAAACCAGCACCCAACAAAACATTAAGGTAAATCTCAAAGTGACACGCGATGGGTCTCCTCACAATTTGGGAAAAACTAAGATTGATAAAATTAAAATTCAACATGAACTAGAACCATGACATTCGAAAACTGGCTAAACAAAAGACTTCAACCAAGACCAAACCAAGCTAAAAATGACTCTAGAAAAAAAGGACACATCAAGAGAAAATAAACTTCAAACACTAGAATGGAGGGGGAAAGAACTGATCCAAATCATCTAGCACTGAACAAATACCCCCACCACATTGGGAGGGGAGGAAAGTGGACCAATTATTAGACCACTGGGACCATGTTCGGCAAACACCCACCACTTTTCACCTACAAAAATATAAAATCTAGGACCACACCCAATCCACATGGGTGGTGTAATCCAAATCCATGTCTGGAAACTCTCATCCAAGAGGGTGTAACCATAGACACCACATGATGGGTATGCCCACCATGTTCTATGAAATAATAATAAGTTCACAATAATGAGAAACCATAATAACAATAATTAAAAAGACATAATATAATTTTTAATTATTAATATAACCAATCTACCAAAACTCCCAAGATTCATAACTTCGTGAAAACATCACCCTGAGACCTCTGGCTAGAACTCTAATGATTGAAGCATCTACTACCTCACAGTCTTGATCTGATAATCCCCAACGTGAACTGCTTATTCTAGATACCAATAAATCTACAATATATAGATTCACAATAATATGATATCATCCTAGACATAGACCATACAACTCACTATTTCAACAGACAGGATTGGGAATACTTCAAATATGTTGACTTATCATCTAAAACACTTTAACAAAATATTTATATTAATCAACTATAGTGTTTTATTATTATTCACCACTTGAAGCTGAAGATTGGAAATCCATTCAATATTTATGGGGGAAGACACTAAGAGACAAAGAAATAAGGGACTTGATGAATAAATAGTCATTACAATTTTAAAATCAAATTTTCACAATTTTGTAACAAATGTTATTAAAAATTTTGGAGAATTAACAAAAAAATAAAAAAACATCACAAAGGAAAACTAGGGCCGATGGTGACTTAACCATATGGTCGGAGGCCATATTCCATTCACACCACAATCATAGAGAGTATTCTATATAAATTTCCTCATCTTCAAATGGTCTTCCAGGACATATGAGGTGATAGATACCACTACCTAATTCCATTTTTATTTCCCAATAAATAACAATTCACAGTAACCAAAGACTACAACTAATCTGGATATCCCTTGGTAACTCGTGGTTCAGAACGCAAAAGAGTTTTGACATCCTTCCCGTTATTACACATAAAAACCCCACAATCCTATTCATTCTATCTTGACATCCACAATGAAAAATGGGAACTCTAATAATCAAATTTTACATAAGAGCTAACCTCCTCTGATATAATTGTTTCATGAACCAACCCAATTTAAACTTGATACGGTCACTCGAGCTGGCCCACAAAAATACTGGATAAGCATTCTTGATCCTCCATGGTGGGCGACAAGTTCCCAGGGCTTCAAGATAGTGATGATGGGAATGATTCCTCCAAATATAGATAAATATAAAGTAGATAAACAATAAAAAAATATTTCTATTTAATGTAACCAAACAAAATTCCTTAACAAAATCTGAAAAATAAATCAAACCAAGATTGAGTAACAAAAAACTCTTTGTGACCCTGAGGTTCACTCTCTAATCCCAAGACTCAACATCTCCCATGGTGATCCAGATGAAACCGAAAACTACAAATGACACTAAAAACATTAATAAATTATAGGAATGAGTATTAAAACTCATTGGGTATACAAAATTATAATATTCCTAAATTCATTTCCTTTAAAAAAAGAATCATTAATTTTTGGTTTGAACTATAATATATAGAATTAGGTTTTAACATATTTCCCATTTAATGAAAATGATAGTACATTTTCGTCCAAACCAATCAAAATAATATTTTTTCCCAATGAGGATCCATATTCATTATAAACGATATTAGATATTTTAGTTATATAATATTGAGTGAGTATAAAACATTTTGAAAAACATTTCACATTACCATTTGAAATAACATTATCAATTTAGCCCAAATATCCACACAAATTTAGAAGAAACCTCTACAACCAAACAAAAAGTGCAATTTGAATTAATAAAAAAATTTATATATCACACATTGCATCAATACATTTATGCCAGCTAACATGGGTGAAACATTGGAGCTCCTAAATAATCGAGAATTTATTTTACATGTAACTTATCCATAAGTCAGTTCCGACCCAATGATGTTATAATGCCCAAATTCCCAATCGTTTTCCTACCTTGGTTGATCGAGTGGCCCCATCCCATATCAATAATAACAAAATTACCCCTACAATTTCATGTAAATAATGTGTAATTTAAATTAGTGAACCAATAATTCCTTGAAAATTATCTCACTTTTCTAGGTTCACATTGTGCTAAAAAGTAGGGGGTTATCAAACAATATCTAATAATAAATATATCATGCATACATGAATCACATAGTATAAAATCAGAAAAAAGTCACCTCATGAATCTCTTCCAGTGAATTTTATCCCTCGTTCAATCAACCAACAACACATTAGGGATTATGCTTCTAAGGACCACCCATTCCAACATTATCTAATAAGGAAATAGGTTCATCCTAAGGGGAGTTTTTCAATGAAACTTATTTTCTAAAAGTACTAATCTAGCCTCAAGAATCCATTTAACACAAAACAATTTTCAACGAACCAACACTCACAAAATAATTTACTAGTAATAAAATAAACATCACATCCACTATGTTACCCATTTGGAATCCCATTTAATAAATCCTTTTGAGCAACCCAAGAACATTTAAGACCCAATAAACTCATTAAAAACCACATTTTACATACAAAGGGAACATTTAAATTCAATGAACATTTGATAAACACTTGTTTGGTACATTTAGAAAAACAGTTTCATGAATATGATGACAAAGATATGTTAAATTTATTTCTATTTAGAAACTTATAATAGAAACAAGAATATGTCACTAGATAGCATTTAACATGGTTCAGAGATAAAAATAATCAATATTTATTTAATTTATTGTCTAATGGATAGGGAAATAAACTTAAAAATGGGAGAGAACAAAGAAAAACAATTCGACACCCAATGCCTTTGATGAATATCACCCCACAATTGCACACACGTACACATATATATATACCCCCTTAATCCAATGCACATATTCCCTACACCATGAGGGAATATGTTCAGGAAGGATATGTATATATATATACATACCGATTTATGTGTGTGAAACTCTCCGAGAAGCTACCAAATAGTCTATTAAATGAAAAGGGAATCCATAGATTACAAAAGACTCAAAATAAAATTGAAACAAAAATAAGGTATATAAGAAACCATCCAAATCCATGGTAAAATACACTTTTTAAAACCTTACATAATATATGATCATTTTGGAAACATTATTTTAGACATTTAAAACTATCTAAAATTCATATTAGAAACTGCACAACATGTTAAACATGCCAAGGGAAGACAATTATTATTTAAAGTCCCATTTCACTCATCAAAAGATCACATGAATTTTTAAAACAATTTAATTGTTCAATACAAATGAAATCATTTTAGACATCCAAGAGATATATCATAAATCATCAAAAACTATAATAGTCTAGTCATACCAATAATGCATTTACAGGTTTTTAAAGGACAGTCTTGGAATCCAATTTTAAATAAACACCATAGGGAAAATCCCTTGAAAATTACCAAGGGGATTAATTATTCTTGTAATCTAAATAAAATTTCAATTCAAAGTCACTTTAAAAATAAAAATTATTTTAATATCCCAATTTCTAATATTTTGAGGTTTCTCTACCATTATAATCATATAAAATTTCATAGATATACTAATATTTCATGAATTTCACAAATTCAAATGTTCATATGTGAATTTTTTACACAAATGCATCCATATATATATGTGTGTGTGTGTGTGTGTAACCATCGGTACGTAAAAATGAATTCAAAAAATCCCACATTTTCAAAAAAAATCTAATACACTATATCAATAGATGGAATTTTATGTATTACATGAAATACAAGGACCAATAAGTATTCCGTTAAAATACCCATCATACCGCTTAAAATATTTTATCACATTAAAAAAGGAAATATATGCAATTAAAAAATCACTAATATGAAAGGAATTTGCATAATAATAATAAATCACACATATTTTTGGAATCATTCTACTACATATTATTGAATATAAGTAAAACATGGATTAATCATTAAAGGAGGTTCATAGAGACATTCAATAATAATAATAAGTATCTAAAACATGTGTTCGAAGAACATGTAGCAAGAGTTACAAAATATTTATGCTTAAACAAGGGACAACTGATGTTGAATCAAGAAACGATGGTACAAAGCATCAAATATGGGTTGAAGGGAACTCAAAAATGCAATCACACACTCTATAAATCATAACAAAATATATTTAGAACCCAAATCCCACAAAGGATTCAGTTGGAATCATGATGTAGTGGCGGGGATGGAAGAAGTCAGGGGAAGGTGGAGGTGAATGTTAGAAAACACTAACCTAAGAAGATTTGAACATAGATTCAAGTGGAAGAACTATCAAAACCCATTATATGAAGGTGGGGTAGTCACATGATATGGAATCTCATCCACAGGTTGTGAGAAATAGATAATTAGGGGGTAAGGCGACCAGATGTGGGCATTACATAGGAGAAACACTATGCTGGAGAAGGGGTGGCCATGTAGAGGGAGGAAGCGGTCGCGAGTCGGCTGGATAGGAGGGAGGAAGATGTGAGAGGTTGGGAAGGTCACTAGAAGGGGAGAGGGCCAATAAGGTGAGGAGGTTGTACTCCAGGGGAGGGGTGATATGTAGGACCGACCGAGGGAAGAGAAGGTGGGGTGGGGAGTCGTGACAACTGAGTTTCGTTACACCCTTTTTTCAATTAAAAATAAAAATCAAACTAAAAATAACAATTAATTTAATAAAAAAAATAAAATTAATTTTTTAATGATAAAAATTATAGAAATTTTTATTTCGTTTTCTAAAATTATAATTTTAATGATAATAATAATATTAATAATGATTATAATAATTATAATAACAATTTATTAAAATATTAATAATAAAAATAAAAATAAAAATAAATAATAGAATGTATAATAAGAGTAATAATTTTAAAAATTATAATTATAATCCCAATAAAATAAAATAAATTATCATTTTTATTATTATAATATAAAAACATATAAATATTATTTTACTTTTAAAATCTTATTTGTAACGTCCAATTAGTTATTCTTTGAAAATTTTAATTTAATATAAATAATTTGAATGTCGCACTATATCGAAATTGTTCCCTTCCCTTTCTCCTAATGCCAACATACCAAAAATACCCACTTTTAAATAAAAACCAAAAAAATAAAACTTTGGATTATCTTGAACACCAAAAAAGCAATCCGAATATATGAATACAATAAAATAACGAACTCACAAAGGATGGGGTGTGATAGGGAAGGATTTCGATGAAGTATATTCCAATAAAAATATACCATTATTATATATATATATATGATACTATAGTTATAATTCACATTTAGAATGTGAAGGTGAAGATATGAAAAGAAATTAAAAGGTAATTAAAATAAAATTAAATGAAAATCCTAGATGATTTACTTGTTGAATTCACATCTTTGAGTACATACATTAGGGAACTTGGTTTTTTCTTTTGGTATGACCTAAACCTCTTCAAAACAGGGGAGATACATGAGAATATTATTATATATAATTTGGACAAGATTTAAAACATCGAATTTCTAAGGAGAATGGGTGTTGATGGGTGGTATTTATAGTGGAGGAGTGGGGTGGGTTTTAAATATTTTATTCATTATTTTAAAATTTAGGCTCAAGACATGAAAAAGTTATAATTCATGTGATAAAATATATTAATTAGTATATGTGAGTTCAAACCATTGGTTCTTGCAAAATAAATGACTGAACGAATAGTTTATTGAACATATTATCAATATATACCATAAATTATCACTTTTTATTATTCACTAAAAAATAATGTATTTTGGAAAAAACCCAAAAATTCATCCCAAACATTTTTTAGTTGTGTAATCTAAAAATGAACTCCATTTTATGAAAAAAAATTCCCAATATGAGAAATTTTATTTTTTATTACATTCAACATTAACTGTAAAAATATATATTTTATATTTATAATTCAATTTATAATACTATACAAAGTTTAGCTAAGAATAAACAAAAAATCCAAAAAACTTAAGAGAAAATTTATTAATTTTGAATAATTTTTAGGATATTTGTTTTCATAAAAATCATTTTATAAATCATTAAATTGAAATATAATATTTATGGAAAAAAATACCAACACTTAATTAATGTATTTTAAAATATTCCTCTACTAATACTCTGGTATAATTATATCATTCATTAGGTTAAATGATTCCATAATTTTATTATTAATTTCATAGGTGATATTACTTTTCATCTGTCGAATTTACTATTCATAAGGTGAATATTACTATTCTTAAGTTCATGTTATTATTAAATTGGTACATGTTCCTTAACCTTTAGGATTCCACTTATTTAATTCATCCATCATTTTTAATGTTCATATTTTTTTTTGTGAGTTTATATGATTTTTATTATATAATATTTTGTGGAGTGTATACAATCAAATTAATTGAATTTTTTTAAGATGATACATACCATAAAATCTAGGGGCATTACTGGTTTCAAGTTTCCTAGGTAGTGGATATCGAAGGTATGATCGAGGAAATTAAAATAGTTCTCTAAAATGGATAGATTAGTATTTTTCATGAACTATACTCTCCATTTTTGGTCTATTCTATTCAATCATGGCATCCACTCGTTTATACAGGATAGAGTTAGTGCAAGAGGACTACAAGATCTTTTAGGACCAAATTAATTTTATACTGTCATATATTTTTAGAGAAGGTAATATAATAGTTGATCTTCTTCAAAAAATGTGATTTGGGTTATGTACATGCAAATGATATTTTAATTCTGTGGAGTATGTTGATGAAAAAAATTTCCTAAATTTTTTTATTCTTTATCGAATCATTTTATATAATTTCAGAGGCATCAGTTTTTTCCTTTTTGGGGAAATAATATTATTAACTAGTTTTGATTATATATAATTTTTTTAAAATGAGTTTGAATATTATCTTCAATAATTTTCATCTAATGATAATTATATTTAAATATTGGCCTTTATAATAACATATGTAGACACATTTTGTTATGTGTAAATGGATTTTCCATCGATATACTTACTAATTATTATCATACATTGGTCCCTGAATAGCATTAATGTGCCCTTAATTGGGAAAAATTGTTTAATATTTATTTTCCAATGTTGAGAGTCCTTATCTCTATCAAAATATTAAATCTTTTTATATTCTAAATGTCATCATTTCATCTAGAGACTGTAATTCCAATTTTCAGGTAAAACATTTATTAATATTCCCCTACACAACGACATAGGATCTTAAAATATAATATTATTTTATATTGAGATAAATTGAATATATAACTGATTTAAATGAAATATATTATGTTTTAGAGATTCATGATAGATGAATCCAAAAATAATGAAATAAAATAAAATAAACCCAAATGGGAATAGCTATTTTTTCATGCTAGTGACCAATGTGTTGCTATATGAATAGTAATAACACCACAAACACACATAATTTTATTAATATCATTAAAAAATATCACAAGGGTGATGATTAAGCAACCAGATCTAGAATAGAATAACATGAAACAATGGTTATCAAAGAAATAAAAAATTTAAAGGAAATGCACAAAATAGTCAACTGAACTTTGTATCATCTATAATGTAAAATTAATATAAATTAACATGATCTTGTTTCTAGATCAATAATAAAACATGTAATATATTAATCTTGAGTTATTTATCTCTACAAGAACTCTGCACAATGATTGATAATTTTATGAAGCAACATAATTTATAAAATTTTCATACAAATCATATGTAAGAAATAAATCCATATGATCTCTCTCATAAGTTTTCTTTGGATCTATAATAGTGTTGGTAGAAATTCATAAAGGGGTATTTATCACAATTAAGATATGAAATAGAAGAATAAATAAATGTTTTATGAAATAGAAACAGTTGATGTGTGGTATAACAACCAAAAAATCTTCAATGACTTCATGGAAGGCTGTAAATAATGAATCCCTAATAATTCAAACTATTTAGTGAAATAAAAAATATTCCCTATGTAAATATTAAGTAAAATAATTATTTTAATGCACAAAATGTATACTTATTATGGGTAAACTAGAAAAAAACCCTTACATAAATGTGAGGTCAATCTGAATTGTGTAAAGTTCAAATGTCATCATTTTTATGGGTCTTGAATCCATTTCATAATTCAGTGAGGTTAATTCGGAATTTATAGTTGGGTAACCCATAGATACATGCTGCTAAATCCATCATCTCAAACCAAATGTGATGTTATCTAGAAGTTTAGGTAATTGTTTTACAAGAATATTATGATTTGATTATGGGTAAAATATTACTCTTATTAAAGTAATAAAATTGAGAAGAATGGTAACAATTTAGTTTAATTACAATACTATACATAATAGATTAATAAGATCAAATTCAATAATTAAATCATTATTTATCAAGTAGTCAAATAATTATGAACTTTTCTATTCTAAAATTATCGGTCCCTTATTTTTTCCTATTATATTTACACATCATTATCTCCTTCTTCCTCATATATTCAAATCCCATTAGATATGAACTATAAATCAATCCTTAATTTCATTGGGAAAAATATTATCCATTCTGGGATCAATGTGATATATATTAAATCGTGGTATAAGTTCTACTGTGGTAGCATAGAATTTTATTAATGAAATTTGGTTGACTATCTCAAAGACCTCTTTTAATACACCATAAGTTAAATTTTTAAGTAGTATTCATCCACCATTGAGGGGAATTATTAGTTGATAAACCATGAGGATCAAAGTAGTAGAGTGACCCCATGGAAAAAGACTGGTTTTGTGGAAGATGAGTGATGATAAGATAGGTTTAATATGTGGATTATTTTTTGGATATATTATCACTACATAGTTGGAGTGGTTGTTTTAATTATTCAACATATGTATTCATAGAATTTAATTATCTCAAATCACAGTTTTTTTAATTTACAATAGTGTATAATAATATTTTTTTGTGTTCAATTATTTCCTTATTACAATTGAAACATGTATTGACAACGTGAGATAATATAATGAGTTATCTATTTTGACACTATAAAATTTTCAATCACGGACACTCATCAAATGAAACGATATAATTAGAAATTAGATACATAAAACCATTAATTTCAATGAAATATCGACAATCCATTACAAATAATTATTAAAACATAATAAAATTTACTTATAATCATTTATATAAGTTATGAATGATATATAAAACAAATATATATGAAGAATATATTTATTTTTCATTTCTATTAATGATAATTCTTCAAACAAAAATTTATATAAAACACAATTTCTTGAAAAACAATTTGGTTTTAAAATGAATAAAACTCAAGATAAAATGTCTAAAAATATTGTATTTCCAATTTCACATCACTAAAAACTTGTATATCGTACATGTTAATTCAAAAAAGGCCACCCATGAAAATACAACTACATAGAAAACATAAAATACTCGTTGAAAACCATTCCTCTCATGTAATCATTCGAGATCAATGAAAAAGATTCTATTTTCATTATTATTAATATCCAATTAAGGAAAACATATTTCCTTCCGTAATACACAGGAATTCCATCCTCCTATAATACTCTACTAAACAATCATGTATGGTTTTCCAGAAAGTAATTTTTTATCAATAAACAACACAAGGGTAACCATAGTCTTGATGAATCTCCTGATCTCAACCCAATTAATCTAGTATTCTTTCATATCATGAGGTCTTAATTATGTCTGATCATTAGTTTATGGATTGTTATGATTTAAATTTTAAACTATTTAGGATGAATGAACATGATTGTCTCAAATAAGAAGATGATTGCATGATTTTACTTTCTTTAAGTATTGATTATTTCAAAACTCTGTATTTCAAAACTCATTTTTTTATTTGAATTATCCATGGAATTATCACACATTTTATCAATTTCCTAGTAGAAAGGTTTATGACCCCTATTTTATATATTTTATCTTTTTCAAGACATTTATTTACATTTGATCTTCCATTTCAGTCAACAAGGGACCTAAAATACTTAATGTAAGGTTTTGGACTTGTCTTGCACCAAATTTAGGAAATTTCTTCTTCCATTCTAATATGTATAGGTATTCACTCACTTTTCCATCTCATCATCACTAGTTCCCTCAAAATAATAAAAGTAATTTTATTTTATCTTTTTCTATGATCCATTATTCACTATGGAATCTTGGTTAGTCAATCATAGAGAATAACCATGTATTTGTTCCATCATTCACCCATTTTCTTCAGTATTTATGTCTTCAAATCTAGATGACTCTTAAAAATATTTTTTTTTCAAAATAGAGGAAATAATTTCATTATGACATAATTATAAATTATTTCTAACCCATGATTGTCACTAATGTAATATCATCATCACATTCATCATTATTGTACTCTCAAAATAACAACATGTATGTTTTAGAAAATTTTTATTATTTTAATTAAAAATTTTCAAATAAATTGTCTATCACATCTCTATTGATCCTTACACCATATATGAATTCAACATATATCATGATTAATCTTATAAATAAATTTCGTTAGAGATATTAGACTTCCAATTCATCTTCCTAGAAAATACATTTATAAATGCAATGAGAAAAAATTATTATCTATTGGTTGTATTGTTATAGTGTTAAATGAGAAAGGGATTTGAATAAATAGAATACCTCAATTATTTAAGCACTAGTTTAATGAAATCACAAAGGTATTGATTATATTCCTCAAGAAAAAATAGTTATATATGTATGTCATGGATCTCTCATGAAAATTGGAATTAAATTGAAAATTTTATAAAAATCATTAGCCTCTCAAAAATATGATTAAAAATATTGGGATTTCCATCATGATATGAGTTTCAAAAATACAAGTGATTTTAATAAATTAGAACACCTGGAATTTGAAATTATTTTCATTTTATTGTTATTATATGTTATGTTGAATGTTTAAATTAGTTTCTCAATATTAGAATGGATTTATGTTCATAATGGGTACTCATTTTACATTAATAGATTTCAGAAAAACATTGACAAATAAAAACATAAAAGGCACAAGAATCTATATAAGTCACAAAAACAGAAAATTATAATTGTGGAAAACAATAAGGTTACCTCCCCGACACATAATTAATGTAACATCCACAATGCAATAAAATTTATTTATCATGTAACCAGATTTTAAATGGAATCCCATCATACTACTCATTTTTATAGAGAGGTAAAATCTAGTGGGTTTTGGTTTATAAAGGTGTTCATGAACTGTTATCTACGACAATATATCATTGTGTAGGCTCTAATGGTAATTATTTATCATGTTCTTATGAATAAGGAAATTTGATTCTTCTCTCTCTTTCAAAATATGTGTATCAAAAAAATGATGTATATGGTTGACTCTAATGGGACCTTCCCAGATTTAATGATGTATTACATGAATCATTTTGAGTCTTAATTTTTATAGAATAACATATTCTCCATAAGGAAACAAATTTGGAAGAATGATATTTTTATATTTCACCCATATTATATCATTATAAATATTATAATTTTTAAATATTGTCTTCTAATTTCCCCCAACTCTAATAGATTTAATCTCCCATATTTCCAAGCTTTGTCAAAATTTCGATTGATCATTCCTACTACCAAAATGTTATTGACTTCCAACATTAATTATATGTGGAATTATTTTTATGAAATCAATTGGTATGGTCTCATTGTTTTTGAGGATTTATAGAATATCCTCTAAACATGTAATATTCATCATATCGTTCATGATTGGATTGATAATCATAAAATGGATTCAATTGATTTTCCTATTATACAATTCATATCGATTGTTGGATTGTGGATGATATTGTATTGATGTGTTATGATGTACAATATCTTCTCTTATTAAATAATAAACTCTCCAAGTTAAAAAGTGTGTTTCTTTATCACATCTAAAATCAAACACAACATTAACAACAATATTTGGGAGGAATTATCTTCCACGTGATCAATGATTTAACCCACATAATGCATGAAATAATAATTTCAACATGAAATTTTGAATGGCCCCTTAAAAAATGTTTTATGGACAATACAAATTTCAAAAAATCAGAAAAATATTTTATGTATTTATTATTTTTATGAACTATTTCTAGATGAATATAATTTCAAATAGTTTCACTAAACTAATGATATTGTTTCAAAAAAAGGTCCATAAATTAGATATTGAATTATTTACATGTTTTACATGTTTTACTTTGATGTCCAAAGTGGACTCCACAAGTAAAATTATTACAACCCTTAGAGACGGATTGAATTTATACATGAGTATAGCATATTATTATCAAATGATCATTGAATGTTTTCCAAAGGAATTTATCATCCAAAAAAATATTTGGATCCATATTTAGGTTTTGTAATTTGGATGGAATTTTAATGGGATTGGATTTGATATGTTACCAAATAATTCACCATGTTAGCATAGAATGGTATATAACTGTCCCCCATAAATAGTTGATCTCTTGCAATATTTTTTGATACCAGGGTGTGGGAAGGAATCTCTACATAAACAATGTCATGAAGTCTACTATAGTTATAAGAAATCGGTAATGGATACTACCCCCATGTCTGTCAATCAGTCGATCAGTGCACCATATCATGGTAATATATCATTTACCATATGAATCATGTAATTTTTAAAATATTAATATGTATCATTAATTTCAACCATCGTCATTAGTATCATACTAATTTTAATATATTATTATGGATTCATGTTCTAAATTGGTTTTTCTGGAACCCCCAATTTATGTATAACATGGAGTCCTATATGAGATACATTTAAAACTAAATAAGAACACTATATATGGAATATTTGATTATATTATTGTATTATTTTAGATGTATTATTTCTGAATAATATACTGATATAATTTTCCATCATTTTCAATGGTGAGAACTTTTAAATTAAATTTGATTGTGAGGAAATACTATATTTTGATAAATATTTTAAATTTGGGGGGCATGATATTTATAATTATAGTAAGGTGGTATTAATGGTAGAGAATAAGTATATTCCCATATAATAGATACCCTAATTAATTTCTAAATGAAAAGGAAATTTCCTACTTTAACTAAAGGAAGGATCATACCCAACTAAATTTTTTATCAATGAAATTTCAAGGAACAAGTATAAGAAGTTTCATTATGTTGAATAGGGAATGGGAGCATAGATTCATTTTTTATGGTAGTTAGGAACACCTCCCAAAATGTTGGTTTAATTGAAAAGTAATGGTTTACTAATAATGATTAGCATCTTTATGTTTGGGGAATTGAATGCGAAATATCATAAAAATAATATCTTTATGGTGGACACTTATTTTTCTAGTAATAATTTTGGTATCCGAGCTAAGTAATAAGAGGTTGCTTCAAATAACCATGAGGTTATCGATCCGATTTGTTAATATATGTCTAATAGAAATCAAGAAATACATAATACCAATACCTTATATTTACCTGTTGGGATCACAAAAACCCCCTTATGAGATGAGTCTCCATCAATTAGACCTCTCCATCTACTCAGCGGAAACCAATGAATGGGGGTTATCCAATGATGCAGTTGATTAAGAAGGAAAATATATGGGATCTACAAGCTATAGGAATCCATCACATGATAAGATAATACTAAAAACTAATAAATGTAAGGGAAGAATATCATTTATTTGAATCGATTGGGAATAAATAACATATTTATTTCCCATACTCTAAATAGTTTTATTCATCACTATCATTCCAGAATTTTTGGAATTTCTGAAACAAAGTTATATTTTAGATCATTTAAGGGATAAAATTTCAGATTATTGATATATGAGGTTTTTGGTACTATATAAATATTATCTAAAATGGTAACTCTTGGTTGTTTAGTTCCAAAAAGTGTTCATTGCATTAGTTTTTTCTACAATAGTCAGTAAATGAAATTTTTTTAATCAAGGATGATGGGAATAATTTTTAACAATCAATGATTTAGGATTTCATAAATTATCTTGATATGGGGGACTTATAAAATATTATTCATAATCTCAACCAAATTATCCGTTATCCATAGGTTTCATCACGCATTAGTAATTTTGTTTTGGTCTCACTTGAAATAATAGGTGAGTAGAACAATTATATTCCTATTAGGGGTTTTAAGAAAGCATGGACATAAATGATCAGGTAGAGGTTAATCTATAAAAGGATAAATTCACTTTATATATGTGATCTGTTAACATTTTTCTTCTAGTAATCTAGAAAAATCAATATCAACAACATACTTTTTGATGAATTGATGGATTTACACATTATGAATATCATTAATGAAAAATATAACCACCATCCAATCCTAGACGAAATTATTACTCAAACAATTGATGGTTCTATACAATTCAATTTAAAAAATTATGAGATTAATCATTTAGAGTGGAAAGAAATTCTTTAGGTGGTATAATATTCTTCACACTACATTGATGATTTTATTGATTTTTTATGGTGAATGTTTTAAAAATGGACATTGTAACTCAGAGTTTGGATGTATGATTGTGTTTTTAGATAATGGTATTTTTGATCATGATACAAGTTGGTAGGATAATAAAAATAGTCATTATTATTAGTTTGAATCACATCACCTAAATGGTGATATTGAAAAAGAATTTGAATTGAATAATTGTATTTCTTTAGAGATGAAACCATGAAGTAAAATATAAATATTAAATGGATGATACATGAAGAAAATAGATCATAATTGTTTCAATAAAAAATTAGAAATTTTGGAAGGTTTTGAATCCTAAATTATACTTGAAAGATGGGGTGACCACTATCACTAAGAAAAAAGAAATATATTATCCAATTATTCACTATTACAATGGGGGTTTCAATAGTATGTTTTATTGTTAACATGATGATTACTGAGATGTTATTCATATTGTTATTGATCATATTGACAATGATAATATAAAAAGTAACATGATCTTTTGGAACATAATAATTCCACCTTCTCCCTTAACATAGGGATTTCCCCTAGACTAAATTATATTACAAAACCATTTTTAGGAATATTAGTACATTCTTCATTCTCACCATTTTTAAGATGATATGTTTTTTAATGAAATGGAATCATTCCCATTGGGCTTGTTTTTCAATTTATTATTCTTATTCACATGTATAATGGTGTGGATAATATTAATTACATTTTCTTATGTCTATAGACAATATTATTTCAAATGTAATTGTTAATATAATTTTGATAAGACTCTCCGCAATTATTTTAAAATTTGTATCCATTAATAATTGAGGTATGGTTCATTGGAAAAAAAACAACAACTATCTTTATATTGATTATAAATGAATCAAAATTCCTCATAAACAAGGGATATTTGGACGTTTCCCACTCAATTTGGATATTTGAATGGCCTTTCATACCATCAATTGAAACAGTTAGCCCAACATGGTTAAATACCCAAAGGGGGAGGATCACGTTATAGAAGATAAATACTTCATCCCCTTTTGATATAGTTTTCTTGTTTATAAAATTTTCTTATATCATTTTCTCACAACAACGTAGGAATAGAAATTAAAACATGCACGAGACATAATAATTTTACTTGGATCACTCTCAATGGGCTATGTCCAGGTAGAAAAAAATGGATATGTGCATATGTACCAAATCAACTAAAATATAACTATTGTTTACATTGATCATAACTAACACATTGTCGTAATAGATCAAAAATTATTTTTGCATCTAGATTATCCATAATTGAAATTTTTTCCATCGATGATCTGAATCCTTTTATGATTAACAATATCAATGATAGAAACATTGAAAATAAAATTGGATTGAATTCAAATTGTTATCCCATCATGTTGAAATACAATGAGTGGTTGGGGGAGAATCAAGGTATAAAATATTAAAAGTGCGTACCCTTTTTATATTTTTTAATTGTTAATAAAACCCTTGTCTATCTATTTCCCCCAATAATGTATGAAAAAAAAACTAAATCATGCAAGGGAAACAACAATTTTACATTGTTCTCTATCAGTATGCTTCTTCCCAAGAGCATAAAATTGAAATGTTTTGATGTACCCAATCCACAAAAACAGAAATTTTGTTTACAATGTTCATAGTCGACCTTTTTTCCCTCCTTGATTATAACTGATAAAAATTAAATAAAGAAATTCTATCTCAACTAATTACTAATCAGAAATTATTTATAAAATATTCGTTGTTTTATTAAATAAATATTTTTTAGACCCCATTTAGTGTATCATAATGTTTAATTTTCATCAACTTGACAAATACCGTTCTACCAATGAATTTCTGGGAGACTTTAAACATTTGTGTAACCATAGGCTGGCATGATGCATCATTAATTCCTTTTACATAAATTCTTTTTATGGTAAAACCAACATTTACGTGACTAATATCTTGTGAAAAAATTATTTCGTATGTAAAACTTACTACTTCTATGAAAATCCCTTCTTTCATGAAACACCCTAATTGCATGAAACTCTAGTCATTCACATGACACCATAATTTCATAATTTAGTGCTCCAACATCCTATAATTACTGTTATTTTGTAAATGAGGGGTTAGATTCATATTTATTGTCATTTTCAATCTAATGAGTTGATTTACCCTATGTATACAAGTTTCTTCCTCATAAATATAAATTTCATGAAAATCCATAACCTGAGAACCCTCATTTAATATTTTAATAATATGAAGTAATGATCTCGAAAAATTTCATTATACACAACATTCAAAAAATGCTTAACACATGAATGAAACATCTATTTCCAAAAACAATTTTATCAATAATCAAATTTTTGGACCCAAAAATTTGGCCATGAGAAGGAAATGGCACAACATTTTATATGATCTTTTTGTACCGCCTCCAGAGAATCCATTCATTTTTCATATATCCTTTTCAAAATAGGTGGATAGAAATATCTCTATAATTCCACAACATTACATCAAAAAAATTCTGTTAAAAAACAATATCAACCGAAAAATGATGAAATCTTTCCTTGATGGATTCATTTTATAATAAATATTATCTAAGAGACTCCATAAATGTTTTGTATTCAATGGTTCATTAATTATTATTTTTCCATTTTTAATTACATCAGATTAGTTGTTTTGGTCAATGTAATCCGTCAAGGTCATTAATTATTATATTATTGAGTTCAATAGGGGGGCCATCTATGTCATATTGAGTAATGTATTTTTAATTATCATCTTATAATATTCATTATTGACACGATGGAAAATAGACATCTCATTAACATTCAGGTAGAGAGAGGGGTAAACTCCCTCTATCTTATTTTCACTATATATGGAGTATTCCTTCCCTATATTGCTATTAAGAACATTATGTCTATAAAATATCTTTTTAATCAATATAAGTCTATATAAATTCACCTAATTTCCTTGGAAAATCACATTTTAATCATCCATAATATCAATAGAAACATGATGTTGATTATTCATATGAGACATTAAACTAGTGAAGGATCACTTTAATTTCCTTTTTTGGGTATTACCCAATTCTATATATGTAATTTGTGTTCCTTAATTTGGGTGTTCAATGAAAAAATCATTATCAATCTCAATTATTCGAAAAAAATCCCACTACTTTCTTGAAAAAAATCATTCTTTAAGGGGATTATTATTCGACAATTTGTTATCCAGTTTGTGTTTATAAATGGTCGTATTCTCTGATTATTATTTTAAATCATTTTTATAGGAGCTTCATCAAGATTGGATACATTTTTTTAGAGGAAGGAAGCCACTATTAAATGGTGTTAATATCACTTACATAGTAATGACAGTTATATAGGGATTAAATTATTATATTTTTTGTAATGATGTTATATTTAATAAATTCCATTTTTGGATTAATACTACTAAATAAAACTCCAAAAGTTTTATTTTGGATAGTTTTTGTAATATACAATAATTAGGTAAACTAGCTACCTCTTCTCTATATTATGTCTTGTTATTAATATGATTCACTCTACAATATTGATGAAATTAATGTGGATGATTTCATTGAATTATATTTTTTGTTTTCTAAAGATTAAATTGTGGGATTCTCTAACAATGGATTAAATTAAGGAAAATGTTGTGGGAAATGTAAATAATTATTAATTAAAATCTTTTTATTCCTCTATTGAATAACTAGATAAAGGATTCCATCCACTCTTACACTTTTTTTCCTTCCAAACATACTCTTGTGTAGGATATGGATATAAATATAACCATTAATAGGAAACTATTATATAGATGTATCATGGGATAAAACATAAATTATTTTACATTAATTCCACCATTCTCAAATACTGGCATCACCTCCATGAGTTGAATCATTCGATGGTGATTGATTCTGGACATGCCTCACATTGATAGAATTCTCATGAAATATAGGATCAATTTATATTTAGGATAAAATGTTTTCGTGGAAATATATGACACAATTGTTCATGAATTATCTATGTTCCCTATATAATATTTAGTTTTGGGAATTTATTATTTCATGTTTGAGTTTTGTGTTTTCCATTCCATCTATCTTTCTATAATTTTGGACATTAGTAACATAAAGAAAGCTTATAAGAAATTCAATAATTATCTTATGAATGATCTTGTTAAAGCCTGATATTTGTTTTAGTGGAATTTAAATAGTTAAATATTTGATAAGAATGATCTTTATTTTATCATGAATATAAATTGTCTTCTCATTAAAATCATATAGACTACCTCCCTAAACTATTGTTTTTTAAGATGATCTATTTAGGAACTAATTATGTTTGAAAATTTTGTTATTGATTATAAATATAGGAACATTAATGGATTTGTATATAAATTGGGTAAATTTTGGATAACATGATGGATTAACATAAACATGGATGCAACATCAAAGGGGAATCTAGGTTCCTCATGTTGTGATGGTGGATTTAGATATTTAAATGGTGGCTTTCTTTCTTTCTTCTTTTATAATTTTGGGATCACAATGGCCTATTAAGTGGAAGTGGGGTATGTGATCATGGAAATTAAAATAGATCAATAAACATGTTGGGGTATGAATTTTCATGAATGAAACTCATCAGTATTGTTCCATGCTATTCAATCTAGGAATCCACACATTTATAGAGGCCAAAGGAACTGTAAGAAGTCTCCATGATCTTCTATTCACAAATTGTGTTTATATTATACCAGAAGTTTAAATAAGGTAATATAGTAGTTGATCTTATTGATAAAAAGGAATTTTTAGGTAATTTTATATGATATAGGAATTCTCTAGAGTCTATTGGGGTAACTTATTTAATGAAACATGAAAAATTCTTTTCTATTGTTATATATAATTTTTCAGATTTTGATTATTTCCCTCTTTGGGAACTCTTATTATTAACTACTTTTTACCAGATTCAATTTTTGGAAAATTAATATGAATCATATCATAGATAATTTTTAACTAATGTTAATAATAGGGATATATGGGCCTTTATAAGAATATATGTTACAATGATTTGGTAGGTGGAAATGGAAATTACATTGATAGACTCACTAATAATTAATTTTCTTAGGAATATGAAGAGGATTGAGGATCCCATAAAGGAAAAGAAAATATTTCATATTTGTTTTTCAAATATTAATGTCATTATCACCATCAATATTTTTATTTTTTTACATTCTAGATTTCATCACCTTATCTGGACGTATTTTATAAATTCTTAGGGAAATTATGGAGTAATAATCCCCAACACAACAATATTGTATCTAAAGAGTTTGAAAAAAATTCTATTATGACATGTGACTAAAAATATAGATGAAATTTAATATGTTATTTTTAATATATTCATGATAGTATAATAAAAAAATAATTAAATAAAAGAAAATAAACAATAAAGGGAATAATTATTTTTGATTCATTGGGCCAACTCATTTCTACATGAACAATAATATCACCACCAACTCACATAATTTTATTAATTTAATTTAAAAATAACAAATTATTAATTATTAATTCAAACCCGTTCAAGAATATAATAACAAGAACCAATTAATATCAAGGATATAATAAATTTTAAAGAAATGTAAGAAATAGTGAACTAACAAATAGATGATCTATCTTCTCATTTTTCTGTCCATTAATTGGATCTTTATTCAAGATATAGGGTCCTAATGTAAGATATTCCAAAGTAGTTATCATTCTGTACCAGAACTCTACACTATGATCTATAATGTTTTGAAGAAAAAAATTGATTAAAAGGTTGTACTGGTAGTTGGATAGAAAGATATACCTATAATCTCACTCTTAGGGTTCTTAGGGATATCAAATGATGGTGATATAAATACCAATGGGTGTTTCTTAGAAATACTAAATTATATCATATAAATAATAAATTTTCATTTCCATGAAAAATAGTTGAGTGGCTGTGTAAAAACCCAAAAAAATAGCAATGATGGCCTTAATGGGTGTAAATGGAAAATACTTAACATTAAAACAAATCAGTAAAATGAAAAATATTTCATATGTAAAATTTTACTAAAATAATTATATATATCTAACAAAATATACAATCATTATGGGTCAACTAGAAAATAAACTTAAATAATTGTGCGTTCAATCACCCTTGTGTAATGGTTAAAAGTCATATTTTGTAATGGTCATGCCCTACATTTCATAATTATATGAGGGTAGTCAAGCTTTTATAGTAGGGTAATCCATAGATACATGAATCTAAACATGTAAAAACAAACTGAATGTGATGGTAGCTTCAACATCATTTAAATGAAATACAAAAAATTATAGATTTTTTAAGGGTAAAATATAATGCATATAAAAGAAATAAACTTGAAAATAAGGGTAATAATGTAATATAAATACAAAAAAATACATAACAGATTATTAAAATACTATTTTATAAGTAAAACACACTTTCCAAATATTAATTAATTATTTATTCCATTTTATAAAAATAAATAACTTCTTCAATGTTTCATTATGAATAAAAGATATTATTCGGGATACATAAACAAATTCCTATCATACCATATATTTAATAATGATAATGTGATTATTCATAATCAAAAATAATTAAAACATAATATTAAATAATTTTCCGATAAATATGATGATATATTACTTTTCATGTGAACATCAAAAAAAGTATTATATATGTTATATATAGTTAAATTGGAATCTGTTGTAACCTTCTAAAGATGACTTCACAAAAAACATGGTTATTTGTTTTGAAATGATTGGAAAAGGGGGGTTTGAAAATCGGTTGATTATTTGAAAATAACGAATCAAATTGAGATATAATGTTTGACAACAATTTATGAAATTGCGATTAGGCTTGGGATTGATAAATTTATTCAAAATCTATCCAAATTCTCTAACTGTACAACCTTCCTCTTCTAAGATGGTAGAGAATCTATACTGACATCATTTATCTATCTTTACCAAATGGTGATGATTATGATATACCTAACTCTTATATTGGTTATTTCTCCCCGCTTTCATATTTTATAAAGTGCTTTTTGGACCCTCTTGGTTGACATAGGAAATTCCCAATTAGTTCTGATGTTTCATAATCATAAATGTGATCCCACTAAAACAATGAAATGTATTAATTATTGTAGATCTCTACAGTCACAAATTATATCCCATATTATAAAATTAATTATATAGTAGGATAGTGGGAGATAATTAAAATCAATCAAAAAATAATTTCAAACATAATCCAAAAACAAATATGATCTCATATGTTAATAAAAACTATTATTTGAATATGAAAACATGTTTAACAACAGAATGAAAGGTTTTTATCCCATGAATTTAATGAGTCAAATAATTAAAATGATAGTATACCGCAATAATATTGTCATTTTTATTTTACCCTAACAATTTATTGGTACCCAAGGTGAATGAATAGGACAAAGAAGTTGATAATATATAATAGGGATAAAATATGTACAAGAGAAAAAAAAAATCTAGTTACTCATGTGATTAATCCTATGTATGGTTTAAAAATAATCTCCACTCAATGGATGACTCGTATTTATTAATATAAATTAGTTACTTATTCTATGGTGTCAATTTCCATTCTTTATCAACTATTCAACCCATTGGGATATTTCCCTTTCTGAAATCTTTAGTCCATTATATTTTCCTCAGATATTTATTCTTCGTGGTTTATTTATTATTATTGGTTTTAAATACCATGATATATGCACCATAAATAATTCCTTCATTAGTGTGGACAAAAATTTTATTCATGAATTTATCCCTGTGGAATAATTTAAATGGTAGTACAAGTGTTGGGGTGGTTACCTAGAGTTTTGATCGGAAAAATTGACAAGATTCACAAAGACTATTCTACAAACTTTATAGGATGTATTTTGGTAATGAATGGATCCACCATGAGGGGAATTATTGTTGGATCCACTAGGATGTGAAATTGAATGAGGTTCCCATTGGGGGAGGTATTGGTTTATGGAAGATGAGTGATTAAAAGGCAGGTTGAACATGTAGTTTATTATTTGGTTCTATTGATACATTAGAGTTGGAATAGTTGTTTGAATTCATAAAAATATGTAATCATCTGATATAATTATTTAGAAGATTCTTTTTATTTTTTTTACTAATTTCAAATAATTTTTTAAATGTGTTACCACATTTCATTTTTACATTTGATACATTGATTTATGGTGTGATAGTTTTTAATGAGTAAACTATTTAGACATTGTGAAAATTTTCAGCATGACCACTCATCAACTACTAGCCTATAATTCCAAATTGGATATAGGAATCCATTGATATCATTGAAATATCCCCCATCAACTACTAATAATTATAAAAATATATAAAATTAATTGTATTCTATATTCTATATATTCATTACGATTATGAATACGACAATAACTCAAGAGTTTATATATTTATCATTTCTACTCATGATTATTACATTAACTGTCTTTTGTAACAAAATAAAAAGTTATATACAAAATTTTTGCATTAAAATAACTAAAACTAATTATACGATGTATTAAAATATTGGATTTTAAATTCCCCATCACTAAAACCATGGTCCACATTCATGTAAAATATAATAATCTCACCAAAGAAAATGCAAATACCGATCCAATTTAATATAATAATTAAAAATAGTGCATCTCAAGTAATAATTCATCCTCAATATGCATGTTTCTATATTCTTCATTACATATATTCAATTATGACCAAAAATAATTCTATCAAACACACTTATACCTAGAATCAATAATATTCCATTAAACCCTCAAGTATGGTTTTCAAGAAAGTATATTATCATAAAAACCTCACACAAGTGTCGACATAGGTTTGATGAATCTCAATATCTCCACTAAGTGAATCATATATCTGTTTTAAAAATCAAGGGAATAATTGAGTTTTTTATTTATTTTTTATGGTTTTTATGATTTAAAAGTTAAACTGTTGAGGATGAATGAAGGTAATTATATATAAGATGAAAATCAATTCATGATTTTACATTACATTGAGTATGGATTCTTCATTAACTCTGTATTTCAAAACCTATGTTTTTTTCATTTAATTATCCTTACAATAATCACACTTTTTATAATTGCAGTAGTATAAAAATTTATTTCCAATATTTATAAATAGTATTTTAAAAACCAATTTTAATTTTGATTCTTCCATGTAAATTGATGAGAGACCTAAAAAATTTTATAGAGGTATTGTGACTTGTTTTGATAAAACAACTCAGGGAATATGTTCTTCACATCTCATGTGGCATGGAATTTACTCAATTTTCCATCACATCTTCACTAGTTCACCAAAAATAGTAAATGAATGATGAATATATATTTTTCAACCCTACATTAATCGTAATTTATTCTTGGTTATTACACTGTAGAGAAAATATATGTATTTCATCCCCCATTCCACTATTTTAATCATTATGTTAGTTTCTTAAGATCAAATTTTCTCTTCAATATAAAACTTTTATTCAATAGAGATGGAATTTTATCTTCAATTATATATTTTACATAAATTCCAATACATGGTTACTATTAATTCCATTTTTTATCCTTTTCAACATTATTTCATTCCCTAAATAAAATCGTATATATTTTACAAAATACATTTTTTTGGAGATTGTAGGTTTTATAAAATATTCTATCCAATTTCAATTTATCCATACCCCACAATTTAATTCAAATTAAATCATCAAGAACCCTCTATTGAATTTATATAGATATATTATACATGCAATTGAGCTTCTAAAAAATAATTTATTGATATAATGGTATAAAATGATTAATCTATTCATATGATTGATACATATTTCACTATAATAATGGGCTTTGAATCCAAAGAATACCTCAATCATTTAAGCATTAGTTCTATGAAATATCTATGTCAATGATTATATGCCAAAAAATTATAATTATTCATGTATGTATTGGTTTTATCAATAACTAGGTTTCTTTTAATGAAAATAAAATACAAAATCCTTTTAGGTATGTGTTTATAAATTAATGGAATTCTGTCATGATATGAGTTTTAAAAATCATTAGGATTTCTAAAAATTGCATTACATAAAATTTGAAAATAACTTCATCTTATTATTAATATATTTTAAGTTGATTGTTTAAATTAGTTTCTCAATATTTAAATTAAATTTGTTTATAATTTATATTCATTTTATATTCATAGGATAAAATAACATAACAAATACAAAAAAAATAAAATACACCAAAATTTTTAAAATGAAAAAAAATAAACATTTGGAAATTCCCAAAAATACAAGGTTCCCTTTCCAACACTAAATTTATTTAATACCCACAATGTAATAAAATTTATTTATCAATTATGTAGATTTTAAATGGAATATCATCATAAAATGAAAAAATACAGATAGGTAAAATCATGTGGGTTTTTTAAAAAAAATGGTCGTAGGATTTTTATCTCCCCCAATATATCATCATGTTGAAATTAATAAGTGATTTTTATTTTTTTCCCTCTTTCAGAATCTATGTATACATAAAAGAGTGTATATTATTGAATCTAAAGGAAACATCACATCGTTAATGATTTCATCCATGATACATTTTGAGCTATAATTATAATAGTATCATATGAAATACATGATGAAATTAATTATGAGAGTGATATTTTTATAGTACAACCATGTTATCTCTTTATAGATTTTATAATTTTAAAAATATTCTCTTTTAATTTCCCCTAACTCATATATATCTTACATCCTCTCTTTTCTTGCCTGGTAAACATTGAGAAACATCTATCTTACTACCCAAAAGCCATTTTATTGCATATTAATAGTCTTGTGGAATTATTTCGTTGAAATAAATTTGGTCTAGTCTCATTATTATTTTTGATTTATAGGATATCATGTAATCTTTTATATATCCTCCAATCATTCATGATTATATTGATAATCTTATAAAAAATTAATTTTATTTTATTATTGGACACTTCCTCTTGGTTGTTGGTTTGTGTATGATAGTGTGTTGATGTGCTATTATGACCCATGTAGTTTTTAATCAATGAATACACTCTACTAAAGAAAATTTGAGTCCCATAATCACGTCCTAAATCACACAGAACACCATCATCCCATTTTTGGTGGCACTATCTTCCACCTATAAAAATATTTAATCCACTAAAATAATAATTTAATAATTTTAATATGAAAATAAAAATAGTCTCATAAAACATGTTCCATGCAATTTACTTATTTTATAAATGTTAATAAATATATCAAATATTCCATGTATTTTAGATATATTTATAGAGAAACGACATTATATATAGAGACAAAGAACTAATGATAATGTTTCAAAATAGTTTCCCATAATTTATATATTCAAATTCCTTTCGTTTTATACTTTTATGTCCAAAGTGGTCTCCACATGATAAATTATTACAAAACTCCAAGATTGATTCAATTTATCTGTGCTGAAATTATTTTATTATCACATTATCATTGAATTTTTTTTAATGGAATGGATATTTTAAAAAATTAATATTGGGATTAATATTTTATATTTAGAATTTTGTTTTAATTTAATTGATTTTTGGTTTGAGATGTTTCCAAATAAGTTACCATGTCAGTATATCATGGTACATCAACTTCACCCATAAATAGTTCCTCCCTTGGAATATTGTTCGATACTAGTGTTTGGGAAGGAATATCCACTTTAGCTATATTAGTGTGTCTACTCAAGTTATTGTCCATTTATATCTCAACTTCATTCAAGTGATTTATTTCCATGATAATCTCCGGATATTGAGGAATTCATGAATTGATACTAGGATTTTCTTCTAATTTCTTCATTAAATATATATGGGATAAATAATCAAAAAAACATAAAAATTATTTCCATGAAAATATGATATTAATAACATAAAAATAAATAAATAATGATGATTTATTTTTCTGTGGTTATATAGTGGAATTGTGATATATATATATATATATGGTTTTTATGGAATATGTTACAACATTTTTCATTCCCTCAATATTATCTAAAATTACAACAACTACTACTTATGTTGAATCATCACAATAAAACTCAAATTTATTTTCCCAATTTGGTGGATATATCACTAGTGAGGTTATCAAAATCTTTTTCAATTCATAAAATGATTCCTGAAAATACTTATTGAAATCATAATTATTAACCATTGAATTTAATCAATATTTTTCGGATATCAATCTTACAAATATCCTTGTTAAATCTCATATAATGACCTTCATTCCCTAAATTTGATAAAAAAATTCATAAAAGTATTGTAAGTTAATGAATTTATCACATAACGTTTTTATTTAACTACTTTAATATCTGTTCTTAACTGATATACCTATTGACACATGTAAAAAACACTGAAAAATTTGGAGATAAAGAAGTAACCATTGATAATTTTTTTTACATAATGATAAAATGTGAAAGAATAACCCATGAAAATAAAGATACATGGTTATACGATCACATAACCATCAATAACACATATTATTATGTATCCTCAAGAACATTATGTGAGGAATTTAGGATAAAGGAATGTATCCCCAAAAAAAATTTGTGCATTATTGCATGATCCATGGATGATCATGTAATATTCATTTGAGTCATGAAACATCCCATTAAGTTCATTTGATTAGCTCCATAACAATCAAATCATATGGTTTGTGTGATTTTATTCTTGATCATGTGAAACCACTATAAAAACCGATGGAAAAATTATATAGGATTTTGGAAATAATTTCCATAAATATTGGGAACATGTCTTAAAAAATGTTTTGTTATTCTTCACATGAAAGCCTTAAATGGTGCATGTTATTAGAATATTGAGCATGTAAAATCCATAGTACATGTCATCCTGATTATTAGGAACCCTTGAACATGTATTTATGATCATGTGCCCCCCCCCCAAAGACATGACTGCCTTTTCTTGAATATGAACCCAACCATGTAATGGGTTCATGAAATCTAGTAATGGCAGAGGGATATTGGGTATTTTTTAGTCATGTGATTCGCCTAATATTAATGAATAAGTATAGTAGTTGTACTAGAAAAGTACAAAAAACATCGCATTATCTAGATGGATCATGTGACTCCCCTTAGAGTCTCATAATCTATTTCATGATATTCATGTCACGTCAATGAAAGGAATTCTTGAGGAAGCTGGTAACAGTGGGAAGATCACCCGATCACCATTTTACATGAGATGATTATATAATTTCGCCATTGGCATATGGATTGATAATGTGATGTGAACGAATGTTTGATGACTTCTATGGATGGGACTATTTCAAACACAGACCATGGATTATAGATTAAACACCATCAAAAGTGGAATAGATATAGGGATGGTGATGCATATAACCACCCCCTACCTGTAAAAGAAAATAATGATGGACACAAAGACACATAGAAAGAAAGATAAGGAGTATACACATAAGGGAAAACTTTCTGGAGTGAAGGGATCACATTATTTCAAGAGTCTTCTACAATAATTTGGTGACTCAGTTAATAGAAATAAAAATTAAGACTTTAGTGAGGGTTAATCACAATGAAGACTATTGATAATATGAATTGGGCTAATCATGAGAGTGTATGTTGACAATGTGATGGTAATAAGATCATTACATTTAATCCTTATCACATAACAAACATTTTATATGTAGACAACTCCTTGGTCAGACTTCAATAATATAACCATGATATAGCTTTTTTATATGTTTCTACGACATATGATCACCATGACCCTCATCAGTTGCATGAGTGTATGGCCCCCATATCCATTCCCATTTTGAGGCTCTAAATGGATCATGGGTTACATGTGATCTCTATTACTTTATGTTGATCACATGACCCCATGAAAACCACTTGATTGGTTGACTACCAATAATGTTAGTCGGGATTTACTAATCCCTTATTGACTTATAACGGAAGTATTATTTTAAGAATAATTAAACTCTACCCAACTCATAAGTAAAATATCTCCATCATCACAATATTATGTCCTTGATCATTAATTGGGAAGGAATATATGCACTACATGGACTGTGATTCCTATGAAAATAGGATACAAATGGCATCATAGGATTCATAACATAGTGTGAACTTACTGTTTAAAGTGACCCAATGCAATTAAAAATATTATTGTAAGATTTAAAAATAAAAATATCCAACATGTAAAATCCAAATGATTATGATTATATGTGTTTTTATAATATTAGGTTCATATCACATCAAAATAAATTTAAAACATAAAATCATTATTTAATTCCCAATTATTATCTCCTACAACTTATTTCAACTAATAAGTATCATGTTCTCATATGTTGAATACATATATAATGGCCTGATATTGTTATAAAACAAATTATTATTGAAAATTTTATTGATAATAAAGAATATCATTTCTTCGTCTGGTGTTAAATATGTTAATTCCGAGATTATTTGAGATTAGATCATTGATTTGTATTTTTTTTTTGAAAATTCTAGTTTTCCCCTTTAAATTGAATAACATTTTAGGACATTAATATTTTTTATAACTTATTTAAACTTGAAATTTTATAAACTTATTACTCACTCAGTGAGATAAAACATTCATTTAGACTATCTGAATTGTACAATTCATTATCCTCGATTAAATGGACCATGAAGCTAGAGATGGACAGGACTCGTCAGATTGAACATCGCTTCACTATCTAGGCCATATTGTCTTTATATAGAGTAGGATTGATCTCAAATGTTAAAATCAGATATAAGAAACTATTAAACTCAAATATTCCTTCTAGAAGTATAGATGGTTTGTGTATCTTGGATGTCAACATGGTGGATCAACATTTATTTTTAAAAAAAAATTCCACATTCACACTTATAACCTCTTATAACCCTATACTCACCTCTAATCCATAAATGGGTATTTTTCACCATGGGGGGGATATGATAATTAGTATGTTTAGGCTAGAGTGAAATTATTTCCACTATAATTATCTTATCAGTCCAATATGGGTATCTCCTGAATCAAGGATCCCATCATCGAACCCTTTTTCATCTACATATTCTAATGTTTGTTATTTTATAATAAAATCCCCTCTTAATATACCATATTTTTTTCAATTAATTTATTTCCTTCATTTTCACTATGATCTATAAAAAAGGAATATGAAAATTATTGGGTTATACTCCTTTATTAACCGTTGTGAAGGAAAATTCATTAGTTGATGAGTACACTGTCAATAGAAGTTTATTACTTATTAGTAATTGAACAAACTTTAAAATAAACAATTTATTTGTTTATAATAAATAAGGTAATATATTTAATTAAATATTATCCACGAATTAAATATTTATCATAATTGAAACAAATAATGAAATTGATCAATTTACAAAAAACACATCAGGTCAAGTGAAGTATGCTATATAAGATCACAACCTTAATCAATAAAATAAAAAAACAGTTGTTTAATTTTAGAATAATAAATAATAATTAATAAATTCAAATCAAAATAACTAAAAGTATGAATATTATATTTAATCCACCACTGAAAATATTATATAATTGGTATGAAAAATAAATACTAGCGCAACAAGTGAATGTTCCAATGTTATTATTAAGTGTAATTTTATTTTTATTATATTTATCTACAATTAAGAGATTTTTTATTTGATTTAATATTCCATATATATATATATATATATATATTTTAAATTCATTTCACATTTTGTTTTATATGTATCATTTAAGAAAAATAAAGTATCGTTACTTCTTAATTAATCATTATTTACAAACCTCTAAAGACCCAATACCCATTATTCATTATTATTTTTTATATTATATTTTTTTCATTATATGTTTATGAAGTTTTTTATTACCTTCACATTGAGGGATGACCCTAGTCAGCCACTTTACTACAACTATGTGCCCAAAATCTAAACATCATTTGACAGTACCAATAACATAGCCTTAAATTTTATTCCATTTTCATAGTGATAAATTCTTATTTCAACTAATTATATTTATTTTTTGAAATATTTATTTCATTCTATTTTTATCATTCTTCTTCATTCGTTCAACTATATCAATTTTTTTCTCCCCTTCTATTTTTTCGACCATCAATAGAGACTTTTTGTATTTTTATTGTGGTTATATTATTTTATTGTTATATTTCATTGATTTATTAAAAGAGATAATCCTAATTATATCTTATATATCTACTCTACGATTGAAGCCATCCTTTTTGATTGAATTTGACAGTCTCAGACTATACGAAATTTCAACATTCGACCAGTTGGGGAATTCCACAATTCTATGAACATATATATTGGAATCACATCTAAATAAAATGTGGAACCAGATATAATGGATAAAAATAATAATAATTAAAGTAATATTTTAATTCAACAATTTTCTACACCAAACATTAACTATCAATCAAATTTTACTTCATACCCAAAATGTTAATTTGAATATAAATAAAATATTGGTTACTTCATTCTCTTCCAAAATTTTAGGGATTACCAATTATGGATAAAAACCAACACCTACGATATTTTAATGTGTTTTTATCGACCATAAAACTATGAAATGTCTCTAATTATCAAATAAATCTAAGAGAATTTACACTCTCACTTGATGGAGCTACTAAAGATTGAATATATTTTATTCAACCTCATGATGTAAAATGTTGGACTGATATGAAACAACATTTCATGAAGAGATTTTTTAAAGACTCAAGGACCCCTAAAGTTTAAAAATAGATATAATGAATCAAGAATGGCTAATGGGAGTCAATAAATGACTATTGGGAGAAATTCAGAAAGTTGTGTGAAAGCATCCATCATAACGAAATAAGTGATGCAATGCTCCTAAAATTCATCTATGAAGGCCTTAAACATATAGAGTGGAACAAGTTGAATGTTATGGAAGGAGTTTAATTTTTTGAAAAACACCATCAACTATATTCCCATAAATTAAAATTAAGTAAAAAAACCCAATTTTTAGAAATTATAGTATACCACATGTTAAAAGTGTACATCAGGTGTGTCTATCTTTTTTTGGAAAAAAATTAATGCATACCATGTTGTAAAAATTTTTCATTATGGTGATATAGAATGAATTGGAATAGAAATAAATCCATACACACTCCAACAAGGCATTTTGGAATTTTAATTGAAACAGACCACCCAACTGAATTTCTTCTCCAACTATAAGATAGAGAAAATTGTACAACCATATTCCCTTGCAGACCGTATCAGAAACAAAAAAAACATCCATATCCCAATAATAAGTATGATTAATTTTTACCAACTTAAAATAAAAAAAGGAATGATCAACCATAGTAGATTTGTGGATATAGAAAACAAAAAATTCCCCCTTTTCAACAAAATTTTGAGCTGCCTCTTCCTTTCAAATAGGGGTTTCAACAACATCAAAGTAGATTTAATGCCAAATAAGTAACAAGTTAACAACAACAAGGTAATAATAAACCATAGGTAGATTCTAATATTGATAATATTTTGAATCAAATTATTTTAATCAATGTAATGATCTCAAAAATCAAGGTTCATAGTAGAGGGAGTTGAAGAAACAATAGATACGTATTTCCATAACCCTCCATGAACTGGTAAGTTAGAACTTCCAAAATATTCCTACTTATCATAAATCAAATCACATTGGGAGATGTCAGTTCTATCACATTGAGATGTGGGAATAAAAAAATGATATATATTCATTGATCATATCACCTTGATTCACCAAAATTCTATAGATTCCTCATTCTATATAAATTTATAATCATCCCAAGGAGAATGAAAAAGGTACCAACCAAGAATATGGATGAATAGGTGATTAAAAATGAGGTTTTGGATATATTATAGAGTGTTGATATCCAAATAAAATATAATGCAGAAATCAAGGGTCTTCTAGGGTATAACATGTTTTAAAAACAATGTTGTACCAATAGAAAAGGGTTAAAACGAAATGATTGGATCATCATTAGGATGAATGTATCCTCAATAATGACACAATAGTTGGATATGAATAAAATATACTAGGACCCCAAGACATTTACCATTATACGAAGAATATGGTAGTTTCATTTACATAATGTGTTATGTTATTTGGGTGTGTCAATTAAATTCATACATCACACTATTTTCTCTTCCTTATTAGTTGGTGAGCATTGGTCAACAACAATGTTGGTGAAGCTAAAAAATAGGTCCATATCATAACTCATAAGGATTGATAATTATTTTCTTTATATTGGTTGGGTATATGATCTTTCATAAAGATTTATACATTCTAAATATGAATCATTATTAGGTATGTTCACAATCTCCCAATATTATTGGAAGATCCTTCTTATAAACTACCAGGAAAATCATTAATGTCCATGAGTTCAAACATTATATGGTGTTTTTATATGAGTTCAAATGATTATTGTTTTATACTCACTGATGTAACTCTCTGAAGACCATTTGAATTTTTTTCATCTCCAAGTATGAAATATCTTCTAAAAGATATACAAAACATTATTTTCAATATTTTCATAATAGCGATAATTCCATGCTTTAATTTATTTTGAGGATTGGATCTAGTTTCTTGTCACAAAATACAGTCACACAAATTCATTATGGCCAAACCACACTCAAATAAGACGTTCATGTTGATTCATAATCTCATTCATGGTATATAATTTCTAATTATGACATTGATGTAGATTTTATATATGGATTTGACTTATTTTTCACGGATGATATTTATTTATATTCATACCCAATCATTTATTGTGCTCATATACTAGTTCCCTAATTATTTCCATCAATAAAGAACCCATCCAAAGATGATGTCAACCCATTTCCACTAAAAATAAAATATTCTCACCTATTGAATAAATAAATATTTCAGGTCATAATGTCCAACAATATATTACCTGAATAACGCAGAATACTTATAATATTTTTATGAAAAATTACTATATAAATTGTTTGGGAATTACAAGGCATTATATGTAATAGACCCTCCATTTCCGGAATAGTAATCTTGTATAGGATGGGGCCAAATTGGTTAGGTAACCACGAAGGATTCTTTACCCCACAATGTGAGATGTTGTTAAAAAAGTGGTGGAAATGTTTCTAGATGTACGAATTAATTTCCCCTTTTATACTCTTAGTAGACTAGTCATGTCTAGTTCGTAGACAAGAAAATCAGGTTAACTATAATAAATAATGAAAATGATGAGTTAGTTCCCATGAGACTATAAGAAAGATGGCGAATTTGCAGTGATTCTAGGAAAATGAATCAATCCACTCATAAGGACCATTTATGGATTCCATTAATTGACATGATTCTTGAGTGACATGTAAGTAGAAAACCCAATACTTCATTAATGTGATATGTTAAAATTTTTTTGGTTCACATAACAGAAGAGGACCTACACAATATGGCATTCTCCTATCCGCTCCGTACAATTTAATACAAGAGGATACCATTTGGTCATTTTAAGGCCATATGTTCCATATAGATATGAATGGGATGTATAATTTCATATTTAATTAAGTCATTCATATGGGGATTTATCTATGATTTTCATATAAATGGTTCCTCATTTTATGACTATATAATTAGATTAGGTAATGTGTCACATCGTCCCATTTAGAAAAATATGGTTTTCACCAATGAGAAATTTCATTTCATGGTTTATAATGTAATCCTACAAGTTTATGCATAATTACAACATGTTATTGAGGATGATATATCTATGATACATATTTTTTATACTTTACATATCCTACATGTGTATGGGATGTTTGATTTTTCCTTTGATATACGGGTTTTTAATGGTACTTCATTAGATATTTCAAAAATATTGCTCTACCCTTATCTCGATTTCTATAAAAATATATTCAATTTTTTTGATTCATGAATGGTATCATTTTATGAGATAAATAAGTGTTTAACCACACCCATGATTGTACAACCTCTATTGTGGGACCTCCCATTTTTGATTAAATGTGATGCATTAGACTTCGAAGGTGGGTTGTCATATCTCAGAGTGTGGAAGGGTGATCCTATTTGGTTTCTTATGCGTCATGGAATTTGGATTCAACACATGAAAATTACTCCACAATGGAAAAATAGTTACTTATTGTAATATTTTATTTCGTAGAAATTTTTTCAAATCTATTGATATATAAAGTAATTATTATCTATAATCTTGTAGATTTAAGGTACCTCTTAATGAATATACTTTAAGCCACAACATTCAAAATTTATACTCCTTAATTAAGAGTTTATTGATAATATAAGGGATAATAAGGAGTTACAGAACTAGTTGGAGATATACATATGTAGGATCACCCACATGTTAGATCATGATACAAAAAACTGCATACAATTTAAGGAAACCTTCCCTGATGATAATATCTATTTCATCTCAGGTGTTCATCCATAATGTGAATTTTATTTGAATTACATATTAAACATAGTAATTCATTCAAACCTAAAGAAACACCATGTTATAAAATGTAATAGTGAATATATATTAAATTTCAGATATGATACTTTCCTTTAGACAACTTTTAATAACCATGTCACTATAAGATGTGTTCCTGATCATGATTTTGTGTTTTTTCTTCATTTTTGTCATACACTAGATGTTGTTGGACAGTTTGGATCCCAATGTATGACTAGGAAGGTCTTAGACTATAGATAATATTTTCGAACCATATTTCATGATTACCTTGTGTTTTTCTGTCATGTTCTCATCCTCAATATTGTGTAAATATTTTGAGGAGATAAGATATTTCTTAAATACCCCAATTAATTTGCGAGATTTTTTATTTATGTGGAATTGATTTTATTGTACTATTTCTAATACCATTTTGTTTCTTGTATGTCATTTACACTATTGATTATAATAGTAAATGGATGGATAAAAAGGCCACATGGATTAATTATTCACATATTATAGTATAATTTTTTAAGGCTAATATTTTCTACACGTTTAGAGTGATAATGGACATCATCAGTTATAGGGGGACTTTCTTATCTATAAAAAATTTGGGTTCCCTCATTCAAAATTATGGGGAGATAGGTAAAAAATATACTCCATACAAACCCCCAAAAATGGTTGGGCTGAGTTTTCAAATTGGTGGATGAATCAAATTTTTGATAATATTGTGCAAATGCATAGGAATTATTAGAGAAAGTGAATGTATAATGTGAATTGGGATTATAGGATGGTATACAGGACTTCCAATAGTATGTCCCCATGTTGAATTTTTTTTTTTAAATCGTGCAATATCCTCATGAGATTTTATCTTGGGAAAATTGGGCTATAATGAACTGAAACATGAATTTTTTGAAAGATGGTTGTTAATGGAATAAAAATATTCAATAAAATGAGGAAATTATATACTCATCATAGGATAAATCAAGTTTTTTCAAGAAAATTGTAAATGATTCTCCTGATATAATGCTCCAAAAATGATAGTTTTATATAGGTGATAAATTCCTTCTCTCGTGTTCAGAATTGAAGCATAATCCAATTAAGATTCATTATAATTATTAGGTCCTTATGTTGTGTCTATTTTCATTTATATAGTTAAATTGAGACTACTTGATAGAATAAAGAGATTTATTTGAAAATGGTAGTGTTTGATGTAGAACAATTTTGGATTCCCACACATGCAGTTGATGCCATCACACTGTATGATCTCATCATCACTAGAAATTATTAAGTTGTCTCTAACACATTCATTTTTATTTTATATATTCTATTTAAAATTATGTATTTCATGGGAATTTATCATCTCATAGGATAACGTTGAGGAAAATAATGTATTATGAATGTGGGGGAGAGGAAAAAATTTATGGACCTTCATTATGTTTTTCATTTTTTCATGTGTGTGTCTTCTGTTAATTTAAAAAAACCAAAACAAAAAAACCCCATGTAATATGATCATTTAGATGTGTAACATATTAGAAATTCATTATTTCAAAATTCATTAATAGAATGATGATTATGATAAATAGTTCACCATCAAGGGTTAGTTATTATATAAATAGATACCATTGATTATATGATAGGTTATGTAATTATAGAAACATTTATATATTGACACATTACTGTTTTCATATTTCTTAAAGTTAAATTTGATCATTTATTTCTAAAAATATGTTTTCTCACAACCATTAAATCTGATTTTTTTCATACTCATTTGACTATATAACCATGTTAGTTAAAAAATTAATTTTATATCATTGGTCGATCTATAAATTTGTTTTTCTTTTGATCAGTTTCATTACTCTACCAAATTTATTGATGCATGTGTAATAGATATCTTATAGTTTTCCACATAAAAAAACAAAACAAAATAATATTTTATTTATAAATAGAAAAGAGATTAAATATAAAACATATGGGGATTTTTAGACCAGGATATTAAGGATTGAAAATCATTATTACTTATGTTAGTGGCTCTTGATATTTTATTACCAAGGAATGCAGAACATCATAGGTATAATTAAACAAGGTATGGAGAAATGAATTACATATCCTCAATATACATTAATTAATTTTGGAGATATTAACTTGAAATGGGTGACACACACATAAACACATGGGGAAGTAATGGCATGGTTGACCCATAACATGTTTCTATTTGATTAGTGTCTTTAATATCACTTTATATGACTTAATATATTTTATGAGACAAAAAAAATCAAACATATTATGATTGAGACGTTACGGGATTCCTATTTTTCATATATTTCCACTATGGATTGGGAAATATGAACTTTCATATCTTGTCAAAATTTTCTGGAAGACAAGACACGTGACTTATTTAGGAGTATAGAAGGGTAAATATGGGGGATTGATAAATAAAATTATATTGATAATAAATTTCATAATTCATTACATTGTGGTAAATATGTTTATTTAGAGATAATTTGGGATAATATCATTCATTTAAAAATGTGACGAAAATTCCAGTTTTTCCACTTTATTGTACACTGCAGTATTTTGAAAAAACAAATTCCTTGGTACTTATATAAGCATTAAATTTAGTGATACAATTCATAAATATATTATATAAATATTTAAATAAAAATATATATTATTTATTATGAATTTTTTTGATTAATTAGGCCATTAATTAAAAGGTTGATCAGACTCTGTATATTGAACACCACTTTAAAATTTAGGAACCAAAATATTGGTCTAGGAAAGGGTGAGGTAGAAATTTTTTCTTGTATGAAGAATTTCCACATTCACACTTCTAACCTCTTTTATCCCTAGCCTCACATGCACTCTAATAATGGTTATTTTACACCATTACAGGGGGGTTATACAAGATTTATGATGTTTTATGTTATTATATAAGTGGTTATAGTCCAATTATCAAATCATTACATGATTGGTAGCTTTTGAAGTAAGGATACCTTCATCAATGTAGTTTTCTTCTTTATTGTGTTTTAGTGATTGTGTTTTTATAATAAATACATATTTTATATTAAATTTATTACGTTAAATTAAATATATTTCATCCCTAATTTTTATCATTAGAATATAAATCAATATAATAAATTTTATTGTGTTATTACCTTTCTACAACATTTTTTATTTAAAACTGATTCTATGATTACTACACCACCCAAGGATGATTAAATTCTCGTAGTAAGTTATGTGCATCTAATATTCTTCACAAAATTATTTTTTAATCAGTGAGATAATTTAATACATTAAATATGATCTTTAAATTGATTTTTAATAAAAAAACTAATAAATAAATTTTTAATTGACACAAAGCAAATTAGGTTTAGTGATGTGTGAATTGTTAGGGCTAGGCTTTAATTAGTAAAACTATAAAACATTGGATTATTTTATAGTTTTAAAATATAATCCCTAAAATATATTAATCCTCACTTACAGTATAAGTATGTGAATCAATAAAACATTGACCATAATATATTCTTGGGATGAATTCTAATTTTGGGTTCTATAATTTCTTATTTTGAAGCTAGCATCGAGTTTAATTAATTTCATATTTATGTTTTGTTAACTCCAATAGGTTTCGAGTGATAAAATATCAGGGGATCATTATTAAGAGGATTAAAATATTAATTTTAATGATTAATAATCTTGTTAATAGGTAGATTTAGATATATTACTCCTTATAAAATTAGTTTATAAATAAACCTATTGTTATTGAATTTTTTCAGTCTCATTTCATAAAATACAACCTTCTTCCAATATAATTATTCATACTAAATAACCCATAAAAACCCCACCCCCATACCTTTGTGTTGTGAATTTATTTTATATTTATTTTTATATTACATTTTTTATGATATTTTCATTACTAAATATTTTATTGACTACAAGGGTCAGTCATTATGCTTCACATAAGTACCCAAAAACCACACATCATTTGAGTGCACCCATTATGACACCATTATATTATAAATCATAGTATATGAATAAACAAGATGCAACAAAAAATGTGTTAGTACATGATATAACATAATATCATAAAAGATAAGGTTAATGAGTAATAACATGGATGAAAAACATACATAACATTGTATTATAAGATCATGGAATCATCGTATAAATGGAAACAAAAAAAAAAGAAATAAACATGGGTCATGTTTTACTACCCTGACAATATTACATAGTAGATATAGTACAATAACATATTAGGTTCACCCCATAAATATTTATATGATGCCTCATTTGTTTAATTATTAAACCAATTCATTGGATTTATATATGGGAGTACCCATCATCAAAATTTATGAACTATGTTTTTCATATACTTGAATATATCAAACTCCCTATCATCATAATTACCTATGGAAATAAAATGTTTTGAACAATATTTAATTATATCGTAATCATAATATATTTCACAATTGAAGCTTTTAAAAAAATCTCATATGTCATGTATTAACTCATCAATTGATGGTATAATAATATACATATATATATTAGAGAAAGAAATATAATAGCCTAAGGGAATGGTTTGTTTAGAGAGATCCCTTACCTAAAAAATGATATTTCATGTGAGTTTTTTATTTATAAATAATAAACATATGTTATTTATTTAATTTCTCCATAAAAATCATCTACTTTATTATTTCTTAGATTTTATTAGTCACCCTATAATATTTAAATGAATTACAAATAAATTTCACATAAAGTGTTTAAACTATAAAAGATATATATATAGAAAATAAATTTTATTTATTTATTAAGGAAAAGGGTATTATTATTTAATCATATAATAATTTTTAATCAAGAAATAATTATTATTTTTATATATAATTTATACCTCATAAATAAACCATGATATTCTCTTACAAAAAAAAATCATTACAATCATTTAGAAGGCAGTTCATATGTGCGCTTGAGTTACATTACAATTTTTGAAGACCATGATAGAAAGACATTATTTTTTAGTTTATCATTCATATATGATAATTTTATAATAAATATAAAATTAGGTTTTAAATACCGTTTCACCTAAGATCCATGTGATGCTGTAATATAGAAGTATCACATCGCTTTGTGAAGTTGTACTTAGCAGTACACTCGAATGAAATTAGAATTTAATGAATGGACATTATGTTATCAAAATTATATGATATATGTTTTTAAATAAGGATTTATAATTCATAAATATCATATATAAATATAAAATTAATGATTTTTTCAATCCAGGTAAATATTTAGTGAAAAATGATTCATATCACCTCATGAGGGGGTAGTTCCCCGTACACACGAGTGATGATATTATATTATCTAAATAATTAATTTAAAGAAGGTATATTTAATGTTGTAATTTAAAAGATAAAATAAATTATATAAATTATATATATAATTCAAAATGATATACAGTAGTGATAAAAGGAGGTGGAAAAAAATTGTGTTGTTTTGAGAGGTGGTAGTCCTCTATACACACGATTAATGGTGTCGTTTCCTATTTTATGGATGAGGAGATGGTTGTAGTACATGGAAATTTGAAAAATAACATATTAGAATACGATTTGGTTCTTATAATATTATATCATAAAATCATAATAATATTTTATTATGGTGGAAGAAGAAATAAAAGAAAACCCATCATTAAGGATGTTACCTCTTAATCTGAAAACTTCTTTAGGTTTCCACTAAAACAATTTATAGGGAGGATTTATGAACAAGAATATGAGTATATTAAGACGTTATAGAATAATGGATTTTTTTCATATATATTTATTGATCCAATGGGTTTTTTGGGTGAAGAGGTTAGTAGAGGGTGTTTTCTTTTACAAGTGGGGGGAGGCACAATTGTAATTTTTATAAAATAATGATTCATACCCATGTTTTCGACATGAAACTAGGATTAAATGAACGTTTTTTACATCTATATAATATATATGGTCTAAATATTGCATAAAATTGGAATTATCCATGTTTTTTGTAATTTTTTTCCATTTATTTTTAGTTTATCACAATGCTAAACATTTTTTAATATAAAAAACTATAAATAATATTTACTATTTTCACTGTTAATTGTGGTCAAAAATCATATTGAAAATAATGGGAAATATAAAATACTCATATTCAAAATATTTAATATATTTTTCAAATTCTACTCATTGAAGATTCATATTTTTATTTTAAATTAACCCCATAGGTAGTTCAAGAACACAATTTTTCTAGAAATGCATTTGTTAATGAAATTATGGTATTGGATTAACTATATGAAATATAATAATATAATAATTAATTTTAAAAAACATTATAGATATATAGTCTTTTTATTTAATTTTATTTATTCCTCGTAAAGTGTTATTATAATATTTCAAAATGGAGAAAAAAATTTCACCCAATAACTATTGTCAAAAAATCAATTAATGACTAAAAAAAATACACTAAAATAATATATAAATAAGATTTAAATGAAATTAATTGTATATAATATATCTCCATATTAATTATATTAATTTTAAAATCCATTAATATATAAATGGGAATAAATTGTTTAAAAATATTTGATAATATTATAAAAATATTATTTTACACTATTTACTAAAAAATTAAAATTTTTCAAAAAAGTCATATAAATTCCACTTATGATAATATTGGTATTAAAATTTTAAAAATGAATTCAAATTTATAAAATATATTGCCTAAAATTATGAAAATATTATTATATTATTTCATTACATAGAGTAGTAAAAATATTTTTTTTGAAATGATTTTTTTAATCGAAAAGCATTACTAAATTTGATTGATTATCTACTGAGATTTTATAAATAAATTATTTTTTATCAGTAACATAATATAAATTTATTACATACAAATTTAATTTCTTGGTTATAATAATCTTATTTAAATAAATATGTTTCATTTGGGATCAGTGTCTCATGTGACATGCCCTATCGATTATAGTTATCCCTTTTAAAACACGGATTGTTACATTATTCCCACTATAATTAATTTCACCCACAAAATTCTATGTTACATACTAAGGTAAATAATGTTGTTGGTACTTATTCTTCTTCACCTCCACTAGTTCCGATGCTACATTCTTAAACACATGGTTTCACTATAGAATATTGGCTATGTGTGTTGATTATTTCATAGAACATTTTCATTATGATCAAAGATCTTCACCTTATACTCCTAGTATGAAATTATTTCACTAATGGTACCACCTATGAATTCATTAGATGTGAGGGATGTATTATGAATTTCATCAAGAGGGTTGTATGGAAATCATATGGTATATGAGATAGGTTAGGGGGGAGTGTTATTCATTTGGCCACAGATCTTAGGATATTAAGAATCTCATAGGGAATGATGTATCTTGGACTAAGTGTTTTATTCTTCCAATAAATTATGAAATTATTCCATAATGATAAATTAAAAAAATTGTATATGAATTCAATCTTAAATTCTCTACAATGATCTTATACATAGATTTTATGTGAACATTTTACAAATTTAATATTATATTGAATGGTTTCGACATTCTCTTTCATCACATGTACAATGTTAGTTCCCATTAGCTTCCACTCACCAACATCATCACAACATGTTAGTATCAAACACCACTTCCCATACAAAGCCTTATATAGTTCCATTTGAATTCTATAATGTAAGCTATTATTATATGATACCGCTTATTATATGAATTTATAATCCCATTATCCTTAGTAATACATTGAATAAGATCTTAGAATATAATCTAGAGTTTAAATTTTTTTTCCAATACAAACCTTACATTTGAGGGTATGAGGAATACAGAAAATGAGTTATTTATTCAATGCATTTTGAGGGATTATCTAGAACACCGACTTAGTCATCGAAACACGACCATGTACAATAGAGATTTAAAATCCATGTAATATTACAACATATCTTATATATATATTATTGATTTTCTCTATATGAAAATATTCCATGATAAAATGAAATTTTCATACTTTTTAATCTAGTCAAATGACACCCAAATGGTTATATTTCCATTAAGTGTCTAGGGGAATCCTATTATGAATTCTAGGATTATGTTCTCCAATATCAATACTAGTATGGAAAATGGTTTCACCACATACTATGAATTCCTTTAATAATATTTGAGTTTTATGAATACTATGAATCAAGAATTAAAGTACAAAACCGTGAACATCATGTTATCCAACCATATGTTTTACATTAGAAATATATTAATATTAGTTCATCCTAGATGAATAGAGATGTATGATCATTTTAAATAATCTAGAAGATCCATATCTACCACTTGTTTGTTGAAACCCATATCATGGTTCGAAACACTATGACCCCTTCTTTATAAATATTCAATTATAGAATATTAACTATCATTTTATATGTCACATAATCCCCATTACGGACTCTTTGATCCACTTAATATACAATTGTCATGTGGTTATTTGAGAAATGTATGACTAAAACCCTTTTATTGTTCTCGTATATATTCATTTCAAGTATAATATGATGGGATCATTTTAAATTTTCATCCATGATAAATATATCGGTTCATTTCTATATAGAGAATCCACCAGGTTTATTATCTGTCCAAAAATTGTATTGCATTGAGCAGTCAAAATCCTCATTTATCTCAAACTGTCATCATTATATCACGTAATTTTTATTTTGTTTAAATATATATTTTAGGCAGTTGTGATCCATATATATTTGAAAATTTTTCCTATAGAGATAATGTCACCAGATCATCAATATAATATCAATTCTACCAAATATAGGTCATGTGTGTTATAATTATGCTCATCAATATTTTACATCTTTGAGGTATAGACTGTAACATTTTCATTCAGTATGATTACACAACCAGAAACCTTATTTTACTTATTTATGCAAACCACAAAAAGTATTCCTCTTGAGGGAACCATAAGTACTTGTATAATAATATTCTTTTTCCAAACTCCATAAATCATTCTTTGCATTCAATGATCTAGAAAAAAATTATTCCATTCTATGTTATATTGGTTAGTGAGTTTTAAAATCATCAAAAGTTTATCATAAACTGGGATTAATACCCAAAAAATCTAAGGATACTATGGATCACCATTAATGATGATGTTCCATTTCAATACTTGGTTACCTTTATCATAGAAGTGTCCACATATATTCCATTACATGTGATAATATGAACCATAAATGATAAGTCCTTTTTATGGAACTGAAATTTACCAAACTATATGTAAATATTACCTTTTATTAAAGTCATTATCACAATATTAACATCCCCCTCATACTCCGCCTTTCCATTGAAGTAAATCATAATATTATCTATAAATACTTCCAAATAATTATTGAAGAAAAATCTAATGACTCTCATAGTTTGTCCTATAATTATTAATGTATTATTAGTGAGTCTAAAAGTAATAAATTTTAACTCATATTTTCCACCCCTAGTTCAAAATTTGGTTTTATAATGATCTTCCTTCATCCCCTTTAATTAGTGACATCCTGATCGAAGTTCCACCATTGAGTATTATTGGTCTACACATTGTTGATTAATAAAGTAATCTATCCATGGTATATGATATATATTATATATTTCATGTCTAATAAGTTCATGATAATCAAAATAGAGGTTAATTTACATGTCATTAATGTTTAAGAGGATTGACACACCCCATAATGATGCACTCTTTCCTGAAAAACCATTTCCCAGATTCTCTTATAACAATTTCTTCATTTTCTATTTACTAAATAAATCAATTTTGTAAGGATTCTTGATAATGAGTAGTGATCTTGGTATATTTTTGATTGGGAACTCAACATATTGGTCAAGAGGATCACCAAGATTCTTTTTAACGAATACATCAGTATAATCACTTAAAATTATTATTTCGTCATGAAATACTCATTACAATTTCATAATCATTTGGTATATATATAAATTTTAAAATGAAATAATATCCATAATTTTACATAATATTCTATGAGATATTCATCCAACTCCTTACATTTGTAAAAAATTAATTGGTGGCTTGGGACATGGAGACTATTATCCCTCTCTCGACAGTTTATTTTCCAATTATACTAGCATATCCATTCCAAAACCAAATAGAATCCATCTCTTCTCAGTAAGTAAGTTGATATTTCATTGTAGTTTATGTCCAAAAAACATGACTATTTAGGTGTTATTTCCTTGGGATGCGACCAATGAACTGTTATTTGTTCCTAGAGATAGCCCAGGCACCATGTTTTGAGGTGTTGTTTGGAAATTTCTTCTAAAATATCAAGATATAAAAGAATGCATATAATAAAAATAAAAAATTGTGTTCTCTAATCTTGACTGAATATCTATTTTTTCTATTACCACATCATTAATGTAATATTCCTCATACTTATTGTTAAAATATTCCTTCCTTACTGCCTTAGAGGTTATTGTCGCTGATTGACTATGAAACCACTTTTTCTATGGAATTGGCATATATACTTCATGTTCCCCATATATTTAAATCACTGAATGGAAATAATAATGTTGACCTGAACCATACTTTATTCTTCTTCAATAATGGTATGCGTTATTTCCATATGAAAACAATTAGCCTCATTCCCATATTTTCCACAATTGAAGAATCTATAAGTTTACCTTATATATTTTTTGAGATGATTCATCCAACACATTTTACAAGTTTGTTGTTGGCTCTTCTTTACTCTATGAGAATTTTTAGTTGATGTTCTAGAAAAAAACCTACTTTTTATGTTTCTTTGGATATTGTTCCATAAGACCACTACGAGTAACTAATATATACGTCAACATTTGGGGAACACTAGACAATATCTTCATAAATATTAAATTTTATAATAAATATTTATTTTTATCGAATTATAGCATCCCATAAAATAAATGTTCCACCGTAACTTTTGTTAATAAAATAAATCTGGAGGTGTACCATAAAATCCTTATAAATTTTTCCCCATACAGTACTATAGAATCATCTATATTTCTCTTCAATATAAAGAATTGGATCTTGATTTTATGATGGAGAGTTTCATGAAAATATTAATTTAAAAATATTTTCTTCATTTCTTCCCATTATATAGAATCATTATCCTTTTTGAAGAATGTGTTCTAGATATATTTCCACTACTTATAGGCTTCTCCCTTAATATGATAAATGGACAACACATCATTCTTTTACTCTATAAATTGGAGTATATATAATATATTCTCAATTGTTTTAATCTATTTATTAGTAAATATGGAATCCTTATATCTACTAATTTTAGTGTTTGTTGTTGAATAAAATACACGGTGGTTACACGATCCTTCCTATATAGAGTATTGAATTACACATAATTTATTTTTTTTATTCTTGAAAATGTATACATGTTCTAGAACTTCATTTATTTTCTTCTCTATCCAACACATATGATTAGGAAGATCATTAGAGATATTGTCACTTTTCAAATAATACATGTTTTGAGATATAATACTCTATTTCAATTTACTTACATGGTGGAAAAATATATGATTACATTAACTAATAAATATACATAAGGGAAACATGTAGACAAGGGAGGAATAATTTCTGAATTAAAAGTACATCCAAACTTATGAGTCTCTACTATTAAACCTAGGTTTTCTATAAGAAATTCACTATTACTTTTTATAAACTAATAATAATTCAGTTCCTTCAAAATGATTCACAAATTGTTTGTGAAGTCCCAAATCTTATCACATAGGAGTGTCATACCATGTGCTCAGTAAGGCCTATTGTTGTGTACTTGGTGATGGTAATGTCAATACTGACATTAAATTCTTTGGGGGTATTACCACAAGGAACATATGTACCAGAACCACATCCCAAATTAGTTTCTTGATATGGATGTGATTTCTCAATAAACAATCTCTATATAAATCACCAATATTTCCTGATAGTTTTTTACACTTATTTAAATCCTTATATTAAGTCATAGCGAAGTTAGTGGACTTCTCCAATCATAAATTAAAAATTTTAATGAAATATTTCCTATAATTCCTATTTTAGTGACCCAAACCTTTTAAACATAATATTACATTATTTTTAAGCATAAATATATTATTAGTACAATCCTAATGATCATGAGGCCTTATGAATTTCTAATTATATGTTAATATTACATCAAAAATAATATAAAACATAAATCTAAATTTAATTCTATATAATGAGCATCTAAAATACACTTGGGGTCCTACTACTACATGGGATGACGTAGGGAATAAATAATAAAGGGGGTTAGAAATAAAACATTTGAATAGAGTAAACATAACAAAGAAACATAACGTGTGAGTCATATATGTAAATTTATATCATAAAATAAAAGGATTTTAAATAATCACATGGAATAAAAACATATAGAACCTGGATTAATAATATCATTACAGTATAAGAATTGTGTATGGATAAAAAACATGAATGAAACATGAGTCAAGGATAGCTACCTATACAGTATCACGTGATGGATAAAGTCAAATAACAGATTTGGTTTTCACCCTAATCCCATATGTGGAATCTCATGAGATGAATGATTTACCAATTAATTTGATAATTATATTAGAACATCCATGATAACATTTTCCGGATCTATGTGTTCCACATCGATGGGTAAATCAATAGGAATGACATAATAATTGACCATGGAAAGAAATAGTGTTACATAATCATGCATCATATCATAATCAAAGTATATTTCATTATAATGGATTTTGAGGAAAAATAATATGGAATATTTTAAAACAATGAAGGTAAAAAAATATATGTATATATTTTAGATACATATATACATAATGTATATGTATTCCCTAACATTAAAGAGTTTTAAAAATTGGTTTATAGAGAGAATGTTCAAAACATGACTCAAAGGGTTGTTTAGAAGGATCTGTTACCTTGATATTTATTTTTCAAGTGCATTCATTATCTTTTTAAAAAACATATTATAATTATTAACCTGATTAATAAATTTTTAAGTTTTTTAAATTCATTATATTTTATTCATTTCCATGTGTTATTCAATTACTTAACTAATTAATTTTTCTACAAATGTTTTGATGATAAACAACTCATATGTCCAAAATCACATGGTTATGTTGATTGATTTTAAATATATTATTACTTAATCTTATATATACTGGAATTAGTTACATAAGTATCATTTTATAAATCAATAATAATTTCTAATCCATCCATGAAATATAATTATGATTAAATAAACACAACTCAAGCACGGAGATGGTAGGTCGTATGTAGGCATGAGTAACGTTTACATTTTTCAATTATATGAAGGAATGAGGGTAAGTGTTATTTTAACTTTATAGGGTTATGATTATATTTTTAGTACAATATTAAATCATTAAATATATTTAAAATTTCCTTTTACGATAAGTGGAAATAAAAAAACTATCACAATACTTCGATAAGCGGTAGACTTCCACATACCGGAACAACGTTATAATTATTTAAATGGATGGTAAGGTAAGAATTTATAATTTATATTTATTTTATAGAATTCTTAATATATCATTTTTATTATATATAAATATAAAATTAATCATTTATTCATTCAATGTACAGATGATGTGAAAATTAAATCACATCGGTTCGTGATGAAGTAGTCCACTGTACACACGAGCGACATTCTTATATTCTATACAGAATAGAAAATAAGAAGGTATAGGTGATATTACAATTAAAAAGAATAATTATATTAAAAATATCTCATATATTCTTTAAATACAAAATTTTATTTTTCTGTGACACATAATGATGGAAAACCCATTATGTCTGTTTCTAAGGCTGTAGTCTGCAATACTCATGATCAAAAATTTTGATTCTAATTTTAGGGAGGATAAGAATTTTGATGTAGATTTTGATAACATAAAACATGTTAGTATATGAAATATATTGAGTTTATTATGTCATCGTGTATTAATATGATTGGAAGAGGGTAAAAACAAATAATATAAAATGCTCTGACAAGAACATGATCCCTCTTTGAAAAACATCATCTTATTTTCACTAATAAAATTTCTATGATGGATTTATGATTAAAAAAGGTTTATAGTTGTTAGAATAACCTATTTTGATAATACCAAATAATTTTTAAATACTGATCATGATATATTAAGTCTATTCTTAAACATTTCTAATCTAAATTTATCCTGAACAATTTATATTTTCAGTCTCATGGCTTTGTTGCATCATCTTACAGTATAAATTAATCTAAGTAATAGTTCACAGTTAAAGGCTACTGGTAAGATCCTTCAATTAAATTTTACCATTATATCTCACTATCATTCTGTGTCGCTATTGCTAAAAGGGCACTGTTGATGATATATTGTCACTGTAATAAGCTATCGGTACACGGTCGCTGTCACAAGTCTACTATTTTTCTTCTTATCAAAGCATACATAAAGAGTCACCATTACAAGGTAACTACTGAGACAAGGATTATGTTAGAAGTCCACTGCCAGAATCTTTCTTATGTCTTCTTTTGATAGCTTCATAGTTCAAGTCCCACATTAGTAAAATGCTATAACTAGACAACACCTACTATCGATATAGTCTACTATTGTTCAGAGTCTACTGTTAGTATAATTATGCTGAATGGAAAACTCAACCATTGATGAAGATACCTGTTGAGATATTATACAATTGATCAATCCTACTGACTAAAGCATATAGTTAAAGTTCTAATGTGAGCCTACCGATGATGTCCATAGTTGAAGAGCCTACCGATGAAGTCCATAGTTGAAGAGACTACCGTTGAAGTCTACCGTGTGACATGCATCTTCTAACAGTCTAATGCTATTATATTCATTACTTTACCAATTTTCTTAATACTATCATAACGGTCGTCTCTGGAAAAATTAATGCACCTAAAATTATTTAATGATATTTTCAGGCATATCAGGTGGGAGTGTGAGGTATAATGAAGACCACACATGGTTGAATTGTTTCTCTTGTCTGTCCCTGGTGAACCAAATCCCAAAAATATAATCTGGAAAAGTATATATATTTATATGAGTGTAGAAAGACATAAAGAATAATGAATATACACAGATAATAGAGACACATACAACACCTGAAATACAAGGAAGAAGAATAACACTCTATCACTCATTCTCAAGAACACACAACTTCACAAAGATCCATTGGAATAACTTTTTCAAGTTGTTTTGGTGTGCTACAAAGAGCATCAGACCCAAGAATCTGATTATCTCTTCATCTGGAAGTTAGAATAAGGAAGTTACGACACTTTGTTTTAGAGTCAACTTGCAGAGGACTAAAACTTCATTTACTAAATTTTAAGGAGCTAGTGCTGATCTTCCAACACAACGAACATTATAAACATGTTCCTAATATCTTTATCTCTAATGTGTTTAAGTATTATACATTTGTGAGCAGTGTGTATGTCTTACACACACTGACTCTTGTGCTGGAACTGAGTGATACTAAAAATCCCTATATAAAACTATATTTTCATTTGTTTACTATGCATAACTTTGGAAGAATCCTATTGTGGCTCTGTAGATAATTTTACCATGTATAATTGTGGTAGATTTTTTCAAACCTAGATAGTTTGAAAACTATTGCAAAGCTCGATTCAAGCTGTGTATCATTATTTAATATAACAGATTGGTGGCAGGTGATCACTAAGTGGAGATGATTAGGTATTTCCTTAGTACTGAACCTCTTGTTTAAAGTGTTGTGTTCATTTTCAATTACTATGTTTTACATTTATCCACTGCATATATTTTCAAAGACATAAATCGGTTTTTACATTCACTCTGATAGTTAGTTCTGGTTAGTGTGTATATATGATTTTTTAGTAAACTTGTTTTAATATTTGAATTAGTACTCATACTGATTTTGTTGAATAGTAATCAATCGTTGAGAACCCTGTTGAACAATAAATCACATATATCTCTACTGCCTTAATTAACTGGGCTGTTTTTATTTGGGGGATTTTAATCCAAAAGTTTTTTAACAAAAATTTTAATTGGAACTGAATTCACCCCCCTCTTTGAGTATCCACTCCGACAAACATTTGGTATCAAAGGGAGGTTAATTTATCATAGCATAAAACCAGATTTTTATGAATTTAAATTTATTTTCAAATGTGATTTTAGTTATATATTAAAGATCTCAAAATTACTATTATATCTAAAATTTCAGTTATTTAATCTCCTAATTTTCTATGGATATCCGAGTTGAGGATTCTGCTATTAACAGACCACCTTCCTTTAATGGTAATAATTATGGTCAGTTGAAATTGAAATTGAAAATGTATCTTGAATGTTTTAGACATGAGATCTGGGACACAATTGAAGAACAACATTTATTGCCGGCTACTACAAGGGACACATGGTCTCAAGTAACTAAAATTACTTATAATAATAACTGTAATGAAATGAATGCATTATATTGTGCATTGGGTGATGAGGAATTAAATAGAATATCTTCTTGCAAAACTGCTTATGAAATTTGGGATACATTGGTTGTTTCTCATGAAGTAACAACCAATGTTAAAGAAATGAGATTAAATACCTATACTGTTAAATATGATAATTTAAAGATGAATCCTGATGAATCTATATCTGAAATGTATCTCAAGTTCAATGAGATAGTAAAAACCATGAATCTTCTTGGGAAACAAGTGTCCAGCAAAGACCAAACCATGAGGTTGCTTAGATGATTTCCTGAAAGATGGAGAGGCACTTCTGTATCAATCTGAGAATCATGTGACATTAGGAAACTACCTGTAATAGAGCTCGTTGGAAAACTGATGATGTCTGAAGAAGCGCTTAAGGTGAATCCAAAAATAGATGAATAACTATGAAATAAGTAATTATCATTCAAGGAATCTCCTCAAAAGGCAAAGACAAATAAAAAATTCAAGTACCTATAGAAAGTTCCACATGTAAAGAGTCAAACTCAGAAAGTGATGAAGAGATGGCACAACTCGCCAGAAGATTCAAAAAATTCTACCAAAAGAAGATATTCTCTATGAAGTCAAACTTCAATAGAAAATATGATCATAAAGGACAATGGAAGAAAGATAGTAAGTGTAATGAGAACACATTTGAAATAGTATTCTATGAATGTAAACAAAAAGTTCATGTGAATGGAGACTGCACCAAGTTGAAATTAAAGATAAAAAATGATGATAAGGGAAAAGGTTATAAAAAGGCTATGAAAGCAACCTGGAGTGCTTCAGAAGACAGTTCAAGTGAATCTGATGCTTCAGATTCAGAACAGAATAAACATTCCAATCTATGTTTTATGACAGAGACATATGAGGTAACAAATTAATTCCCCTGTGCATAATACTTATTATAACACTGAATCTCATAATGATGAAGATATGAGTATGTTAGAATTATTTGAGTATTGTGAAATTCTTGAGGATACTTTTAATGATCTCATGGAAAAATATATGTCATTAAAAAGATATCATTCATTAAATGAAAATTACAAATCAAATCTAGATATAGAGAAAGAGAAATATTCTAAACTGCTAAAGGAAAATACAGAGTTAAAATTATCTAATGAACAATTAATAATGGATCTTTAGAAGCTAAATGGTGTTAGGGATAACTTGACATAGTTTTTTGAAAACGTATTGCACCAAAATATACAACGGTTCTAGGATATCAGCCCAGACAGAGAAAAATTAGCAAAACCAAATTTCTTCCAAAATCTGGACAGTTCACTGCTAGTTCTGGACCATCTTTTGTGAAACAATTTTATAAAGGACATAAAAAAGTATTTATGTCTCAAAATATGTTTTTTGATTTTAGAAAACCTATAAAGAAAATATTGGTTCCCAATTTTTTATTGGATAACCATTCTAGATCCAAGAAGATCTGGGTACCAAAATTACCCCATGTTTAATCTATTTTGCAGGGAAGTTGTTTAAAGAGTTCGTGTAACAATCTATGGTACGTGTATAGTGGGTGTTCAATACGTATGAAAATAGTATATTCATCCTTCAAGAGTATTAATAAATTTGATGGTGGGCATGTCACCTTCGGTGACAATGCAAAAGAAAAAATCGTCATCTTATGCCAGATTGGTAACCCGAATACAATATTAATTTCTAAAGTACTTTTTGTTGATAGATTAAAGTACATTTTACTTACCATATCACAGTTATGTGATTATGGCTTTAATTTTATGTTTGAAACAATACATTCAATTTTTTTAACTCAAAAAATGAATTATTTTTAACTACATGAAGAAATGATAATGTATATACTGTTGATCTAAATTCCATAGCCAGATAAAATGTTCCCTTCTTAAATTCTATTCATAAGGAATTATGGTTATGGAACAGAAGATTTGGACACTTCAATGTGCACTCTCTTAGGAATCTATCTAAGATTTTTCTAGTTAGAGACTTACCTAAATTAGAATTCCCACTTTATAAAGTCTGTAATACCAATCAAAATGGAAAACAACACAAAATTCATTCAAACCATATAAAAAAGTTTCAACTTCTCAACCACTTGTGTTGGATCACATGGATTTTTATGGAACAACCAGAGTATCAATTTTAAATGGGAAGAACTATGTTTATGTTCATGTAGATGACATTTCTAGGTATACTTCTATTTTCATTCTAGCTCACAAAAGTGAAGCTTGTTCCTATTTTCTCAAATAATCCATGTCTATAGAAAATCATAGTGGACATAGAATTAAGACCCAGAGAAGTAATCATGGAAGTGAGTTTGAGAATAATGTGTTTGAATCTTAATGCACACACAATAGCTATAGTCACAATTTCTATCCCCCTCGGACACCTAAACAAAATGGAATTGTAGAAAGAATAAATAGAACCCTTCAAGAAATTGCAGAACTATGCATAATGAGTATGTCCTGGCAATTTATTTTTGGGCTAAAGATGTAAATAGATCTTATTATATTATTAATATAGTTTTAATGAGACCTGTTCTAAAAAGGACCCCTTATGACCTTTGGAATAATAGGAATCCTATGATTAGTTACTTCAGAGTTTTTGGTTGTAATATTTTTTTTCTCGATACAAAGGATAATCTTGACAAGTTTGCATCCAAAAGTGATGATGTATTTTTTTCTTGGTTATTCATTAACTAGAAATGTAACATCCCAAGTAAGTAATGAATAATAGATATTTTTATCTATGTCTATTAAGGATTAAGATAGTGTTCTAGAGGCTTAAAATGAAAATAAATACAATCTTATGCATGGAATACACTAATATTCTTAAAAGATTGTTTTACTGCCTTTTGATGGCAAACCATTTTTGAATCTATATTTTGACAATTTTATAAACTATGTTTGTAAAAATAAACTTAGTCTTTATGATTGGGACATCAAAATTTACTTTCTGTGAATTTTTGGTATTTTTCTGACAAGGTTCATTTTTTAATGAATAGTGAAAAATACTGCATTTTACATCAAAAATTCTTTTTAATCTAATTTATTTATAGGATTAGATTATCTTTTGAATTGGTCTTAATGTGTAATATGAATATATTTTTACCATTTAATCCAATGGTGGTCATTGGAGTCAATTTTACTTTGAAATTAGACTTAAACTGGTGTCAATCTTTTGATACTTATTGATTTGTAAAAACACGCTATTTGCTCTGGCAGCAGGAATTAATTATTAAATTAATTAATGTGACTTATATGATTTGAATTTTGTAAAATAGACTTCATTTTTGAATTCATAATATCAAATATAGCTTAGGGTGAATTTTTGGTAATTTTCTGAAAAACTTCAATTTTTGATGAATAGTGAAACCACTAAGTGGTAATCAAGCAAACTGATATTTCAGTTAAATGAATGTTTACCACTAATGTATTTTGAATTTTGAAAATCTGACATACATGGTTTTCATTAAGAAGTAAAATGTGGTTCAATGAGATTATAATAATTTTTTGGTGAATAGTAACTTATTAAGTTCTTAATCGTGATTAGTGGTAATTAGGGTAGTTTAAGGTATAAATAATGCTTTAATAATAGGAAATGACCTAGACACATGTCCCAACCTTATTGGTTGTGTCATGGCAGACCATGAAAAGCCATGGGTCAACTTGGGGACCCCATGGATACACTTTGGTTTGGAAATGACATAAATAACTTTTTATTTAATGTTAAAGTAAAAAATGACACAAACAAGATATGTTTTACGAAAACAATTTTTACATGGGGTTATAAAGATCATATTGTTGATTATAAATTTTCATTAGAAAGATAAAACTATTTTCCAAATCATAGTATTTTTTTATGATTTCTAGACATTAAATAAATTAAATTATTTATTACATAATCATGATGTAGCGTTGACATCATTATTTGACGATTTAAATAAAATGGAAAGATAATGCAAAATCTATGAACTACACATGGCCAAAACCAATTGGATGAGTGGATTTCGAATCCTTATCACCTTATCCACGAATTATATCAATGTGGGACCTTTTAAAACCGAAACACATTTTCAAGTAAAGTAATATTTCTTTACTTTCCAAAAGTGCCCCTCTTCTCCTCTTATAAAAGGCCCCCACCTCTACCTCATTTCACACACTCTTCAAGCCTTTGGCTCAGACAAACCCTGCCCATTTTCTCTCTACAAATCCCTCTCCTCATCCTAGAGGATTGCCTTTGGGCAGAATCCTTTCAAAGGAAGCCTTTAGGCTTAAATCAAAAGGAGTTACACTTTTTAAGGTAATTCATTCTCTCATGTTCATTTGTTTTATTTTGCTTCTCCAACAACTTAAAATATTTTTATTTACTTCTTTTGTAACAACACAAGTATCTTCAATATACTAGGATGGTGTTATAAGATATATTTGAGCTACACACTCACACAACTACATCAAATGGTTAAAGAACATACGGTTTCTGTGGATGGCGAAATTCTGCCTCCCGAAACGATGATTGTTCAATACTCATTTAACACCTTCAAAGGTGGCCATTATGATTTCACTATTTTTATATATGATATATAATATGTTTATGTTTTCCTTAAGCTTATGTTTTTTTAATTTTGGACATACCTTTATGGTTTCCATTATGGGTAAACACGATATCTTCATTTTAGGAAGTGCGGACTACTGCCCCCTGAAAGTGATTTGATTTGTTAATACCATATGTGGGATTTTTAAAGGATAAAGTTAATGATATTATATATGTTATTATACTGGAATTATAATATACCATTATATCATTATGATTTCATTCTATATAATACGAAATAGAAATGAAAGTAGCGTTCATGCGTACGTACGGCTTACCGTCGCCATGAACGGTGCATTTCATTTATTACCTCTAAATTATTATGTAATATTATAAATGCATGTATGTACTGGATATATATGACATATATGATATGTACATCATGAATACCATTCTGGATATAATGAACCTTTGACGAAATTAACAACATGTAAGTGTAAGAAGTCTATTTTTGACTTAAGAACCAAATACCGACAAAATGAACATTATTAACTTAACTGATTACATGATGTTCATAACATGGTATAAAAGGAATAATGAACTTGAAAAAGATTCACAAGCAATTAGAGATTAACTCAAGTTTATTATTCAGGAGATTAAAGAATGGTCGGGTCAAGTCGGATATGAGGTATGGGACTTCGTCTCAATCTCCTTTCGTTGAGGCATATTTTATTTTATACACAACTTTCTTTTATACGGTGTATAAACCACTTTGAATTTTAAATTTATTCAAAAGGAATATTTTTTATACAAAGAATTTACTAAACGACAAAAGGGAATGTTTTTGTCGTACGTATGCGGCGACAACGAATTCTCCGCCATCGTAACCGTTATTTGAGTTTCGGAATCCTCTACAAGCCATACCTTCTTTTTTTAAAGAAAAATAAATACCATGTTTTACTTTGGTATTGAAAATGGTTTTCATAATGTTTTTATTATATCAATGTGTTGTATTGATATCTCGTGATTGAAATGTGGAAATGTTATGTTTCCTTTATGCATGTTTTATGTGATATGATTATGTTATGGTTCTTGGGCATTATTATGAAGACGGGTGGTTCCGTGATAAACTAAGGGCGGATGAGCCCGTTATAGCTCTCCAATGCATTGGGTAACGCGAAGGAGTGAAACGTTAATGTTTCTCCTAAGAGATTTTAGGGAATATATTGTGATGGGTATTCCAAACGTAACCAAGAGGGTTACTCCCTACATAAGAATGTTATGAATGCCTCAAGTTACCTCTATGTCTTATAATTTTCTCTGATTTATTCATGATTTTATGGGGTATGTTAAAGTGCCTATGTTTTATGGGTAAAGTATGATTTCATTCTTATGTATATATGAACTCATGTTTCCCTTCAATGTTTTTATAACCCATACTGAGCTTTTTATGCTCATCCCAAGTTTTTTTTGAAATGTTTTTCACAGGTCAAGGGAAAGGTACATGATATGATGATAGTGTCAAGGAAGTGTCAAGAAATAATCCATGTTTTATTTTAAATGTGTTTCCATTGATGGGAATGAAGAATACTATCTTTATGTAACCACTTTGTTTATATGTGGAATGTAATGCAAGTTTTATGATCTAATTCTCTAAAACTCTAAACCCGAAAAGATCCTCAATGTGTATCTTGTAATAACTCAAGATTATATAAGGTTTAAGGCTGGGGCCTTATAGTTGGTATCAGAGGTCGGTTTAGATAACTTTAAGAGTTAGAATTCTATTAAATGATTATCCAAAAATATTTTTTTTTTCCGAAATGATATAGCATTTAAAGATTACCATGTTGCTTCATCTAAGACATGTTTGATCAGAATGGTTTTCTGCAGAGGAAACAGGGAAGCAGTTCTAGGAAGGCATACAGAAGGAAATAACCTTCTGAATCAGCATCCAGAAATGGTCGGAATTGGAACTGAACAGTTTGTTGCAGTAATGGCGCAGTTGACTCAAGCGATAAATGGCGGTGGTATCCATGCACGAGATCAGCCAGAACAACCGCAGAGGAACATGTCAGTGGTGGAACATTTCATGAGGCAACATCCACCATCATTCAGAGGATCATCTAACCCTGTGCTAGCTGAAGGGTGGATTAAAGCACTGGAGAAGATTTTTGATGTCATGGGGTGTTCAGACAATCCAATGGTTAGACTTTCTATTTACCGTTTGGAGGGTGAAGCAGATCAGTGGTGGTCTATGGTTAAAAATATCAGGGACGCCGATGAGATTGATGCTCTTGACTGGGATGAATTCAAAGGTATGTTTCTTAAGAAGTATTTTCCTAAGGCTGTTCGACTTAGGATGGAAAAGCAATTCTTGGAATTGAGGCAAGAGGAAGACTCAGAGGCAGACTATGAAGAAAGGTTCACTCGATTGGAAAGGTATGCTCCAAATTTTATCCGGGACCTTGATAGTAAAATCAATCATTTTTACTCAGGATTAAAGCCAAAGTATCGAAGGGCATTAGCTTCTCGTGAGTTTAAAAGTTATGAAAAGCTTGTTCGATGTGCTGAAAAGGTGGAAATGGAGTTTGTTGATGAACAAGTTTTCTATAATAACCAGCAGAAGAAGAGACCGAGGTGGCAGGAGAAAGGTAAGAATTCTTCAAAAAAGTCTGCTGGTAAGAGAACTAAGTTTCCAGTTTGTGATAAATGTGGCAAAAGGCATGCTGGGGAATGTCATCTGAATTCTGGGAAGTGCTACCGATGTGGTAAGATGGGACATAAGGCTCGTGATTTCACTGAAAAGGATCAAGGTGAAGGTAAGAACAAATTTTATTTACAGTTAGTGAAATGTTTTAAGTGCAATGAGATGGGTCACTATGCAAATGAGTGTCCGACAAAGAGCTTGAGTGATGGGAAGCAGTTAGACTACAAGCAGAAAGGGGTGGTGAAATCCTTTGCAACTACTTCAGCAGATGTCAGGCCATCAAATGAAGTTGTATCAGGTACTTTGTTTGTTTTTTCAGATTATTCCAGTGTGTTGTTTGATTCGGGGTCTACACATTCTTTCATCTCTCAAAACTTTTCCAGTAAAATGGGAAAACCATCTCAAGAAATGACTCCTGAACTTTTCGTAAAAACACCTGGGGGAAATGTTGAGGCAAAAAGAATTTATAAGAATCTTCCTATCCTTATCTGGGGAAAGAACCTACTTGCAAACCTTATTGTTCTACCTCTAGTAGATTTTGATGTTATCCTGGGTATGGATTGGCTCTCTATTTACCATGCTAAGATTGACTGTAGAGCTAAAGAAGTTTCTTTTCAGAAAGACTTTCAGTTTGTTTACAGGAATGAACCCTTACTTTTGATAACATATCAAGAGGCCGAGGAACTTGTAAAAGATGGAAATGAATGTTACCTTGCACACGTCGTTGAAAATAAAGGAACTGTTCAGATTAATGATGTGCCAGTGGTAAATGAGTATCCTGATGTTTTTCCTGATGAGTTGCCTGGAATAATACCAGATCGGGAAGTTGAGTTTACTTTTGACTTAGTTCCTAATGCTAAGCCAATTTCAAAACCCCCTTATCGAATGGCACAAATTGAACTTTTAGAGTTGAAGGAGATATTGCAAGATTTATTAGAGAAAGGTTTCATTAGACCTAGCACATCACCATGGGGTGCTCCTATTTTATTTGTTGAAAAGAAAGATGGTTCTATGAGACTTTGCATTGATTATAGAGCCTGGAATAATATCACTGTTAAGAACAAATATCCTTTGCCTCATATCGATGATTTGTTTGATCAGCTCCAGGGAGCTCAGTTTTTTTCAAAGATTGACCTAAGATCGGGGTACCATCAGCTGAAGGTAAAGGAGGCAGATATTCCGAAGACCGTGTTCCGTACGAGATATGGCCATTATGAATTTGCAGTAATTCCTTTTGGGCTAACCAATGCACCTGCTGTATTCATGGACTTAATGAATAGAATTTTCCATGAGTTCTTGGATAAGTTTTTGGTGGTTTTCATTGATGATATTTTGGTGTTTTCTAAAAGTAAAGAGGAGCATGAAAAACATTTAAGGGTTATCTTGAAAACCTTAAATGAAAAGAATCTGTATGGTAAATTCACCAAGTGTGAGTTTTGGTTGCAACAAATTTCTTTCCTTGGTCACATTGTTTCTAAAGATGGAATAACTGTTGGTCCTGCAAAAACAAAAGTTGTGGAAGAATGGCCAAGACCAACAAATGTAACTGAGATTCTTAGCTTCCTTGGTTTGGCGGGCTATTACCGAAGGTTTGTTAGAAATTTTTCACGGTTATCTAGTCCAATTACTAAGCTAACTCGGAAGGGTGTTAAGTTTATCTGGACAAAAGAATGTGATGATTGTTTTCAGGAATTGAAAAGAAGCTTGGTGAATGCTCCAGTTTTGGCACTACCTTCCAGGAATGGTGAGTTTGTTATATACAGTGATGCTTCATTGAAAGGACTTGGTTGCGTCCTAATGCAGAATGATGAGGTAATTTCTTATGCTTCACGACAGTTGAAAACTCATGAGGTAAATTACCCTACACATGATTTGGAATTAGCTGCTGTTGTTTTTTCTTTAAAAATTTGGAGGCATCATTTGTATGGAGTAAAGTGTGAAATATATACCGATCACAAAAGTTTAAAGTATATATTCACTCAGAAAGAGTTAAACATGAGACAAAGTAGATGGATGGAATTAATCAAAGATTATGATTGTACAATTCATTACCATCCGGGAAAAGCAAATAAAGTGGCTGATGCTTTGAGTCGAAAAAGTAATGCTTCATTAACAATGTTGCGTTTGGAACATGATCCTTTGGTTAAGGATTTGATGAACTTTGGCATAGAAGTTGTTGGTGCATGAAGTCCTTATGTTTTGTTTCAGGTATCAGTGAGATCTTATCTATCAGATATAATCAAGCAAGCATAGAAGCAAGATAGTGAGTTGCATAAAAAGGTAGAGCTGGTTCAGAAAGGTAAGTTGCATGAATTCAACATTGATAATGATTGTGTTTTGAGATTTGGGAAGAGATTGTGTGTGCCTTGTGATTCACAGTTGAAGAGAGAGAGTTTTTATGTGAAGCTCATAGTTCTCCGTTTTCAGTTCATCCGGGCAGTACTAAGATGTATAGAGATCTGTGGGAGTATTACTGGTGGGATGGAATGAAAACAGATATTGCTGATTTTACTGTGAAGTGTTTGACTTGTCAGCAGGTTAAAGCAGAGCGACAGTTACCGAAAGGGATGCTTCAGCCTTTACCAGTGCCAGAGTGGAAATGGGAGAATATATCCATGGACTTTGTTGTTGGATTACCGAAGACATCTTGAGGTAATAATGCAATCTGGGTTATTGTTGATCGCTTGACCAAATCTTCTCATTTCCTTTCTATACGAGATACATTCTCTCTTGATCAACTTTCCCGTTTGTATCTTAATGAGATAGTCAGGTTACATGGAGTTCCTCTCTCCATTGTATCGGATCGTGATCCAAGGTTTACTTCTATCTTTTGGAAAGGCCTTCAGAAGTCGTTGGGTACTGAATTAAATTTTAGTAATGCTTTTCGTCCTCAATCAGATGGGCAGTCAGAACGAACAATTCAGACATTGGAGGATATGCTACGAGCATGTTCTATGGATTATCAGGGAAGTTGGTACCAACATCTCTCTTTTGTTTAGTTTTCATATAATAACAGTTTTCATTCCAGTATACAGATGGCACCATTTCAGGCATTATAAGGGAAGCGGTGTCGAACTCCAGCTTTCTGGGATGTAGTGGGTGAAAGGAAGTTGATGGGACCAGAATTGGTAGAAGAGATGGCAGAAAAAGTTTAGCTGATTCAGAAACACATGAGAACAGCTCAGAGCAGGCAGAAGATTTATGCGGATAACCGGAGGAAGGATCTATCTTTCGAGGTAGGTGATCATGTTTTTCTCAAGGTTTCCCCTTGGAAAAGTGTGATGAGATTTGGTAAGAAAGGAAAGTTGAGTCCAAGGTTCATTGGACCATACGAAATTCTGGAAAGAGTTGGATCAGTTGCTTACCGAGTGGCTTTACCTCTGAGTTTATCTCAGGTACACAATGTTTTTCACGTTTCGATGTTGAGAAAGTATATGCCAGATCCATCTCATGTTTTGAGTCCAGAGGTAGTTCAGCTGGAAGAGAACCTAACTTATGAGGAACAACCGATCTAGATTCTTGACCACAGGGAGCAAGTGTTACGGAAGAAGGTGATTAAGTAGGTAAAGGTTTTGTGGAAAAACCACATGATTGAAGAGGCAACATGGGAATCTGAAAATGCAATGAGGGATAAGTACCCCCATTTATTAGATAAGTAAATAAATTTCAGGGACGCAATTTTCTAAAGGGGGGAAGGATGTAACATCCCAAGTAAGTAATGAATAATAGATATTGTTATCTATGTCTATTAATGATTAAGATAGTGTTATAGAGGCTTAAAATGAAAATAAATTCAATCTTATGCATGGAATACACTAATATTCTTAAAAGAATGTTTTACTGCCTTTTGATGGCAAACCATTTTTGAATCTATATTTTGACAATTTTATAAACTATGTTTTTCAAAATAAACTTATTCTTTATTATTGGGACATCAAAATTTACTTTGTGTTAATTTTTGGTATTTTTCTGACAAGGTTCATTTTTTAATGAATAGTGAAAAATACTGCATTTTACATCAAAACTGCTTTTTAATCTAATTTATTTATATGATTAGATTATCTTTTGAATTGGTCTTAATGTGTAATATGAATATATTTTTACCATTTAATCCAATGGTGGTAATTGGAGTCAATTTCACTTTGAAATTAGACTTAAACTGATGTCAATCTTTTGATACTTATTGTTTTGTAAAAACATGCTATTTGCTCTGGCAGCGGGAATTAATTATTAAATTAATTAATGTGACTTATATGATTTGAATTTTGTAAAATAGACTTCATTTTTGAATTCAGAATATATCAAATATAGCTTAGGGTGAATTTTTGGTAATTTTCTGAAAAACATCAATTTTTGATGAATAGTGAAACCACTAAGTGGTAATCAAGCAAACTGATTTTTCAGTTAAATGAACGTTTACCACTAATGTGTTTTGAATTTTGAAAATCCGACATACATGGTTGTCATTAAGAAGTAAAATGTGGTTCAATGAGATTATAATAATTTTTTTGGTGAATAGTAACTTATTAAGTTCTTAATCGCGATTAGTGGTAATTAGGGTAGTTTAAGGTATAAATAATGCTTTAATAATAGGAAATGACCTAGACACATGTCCCAAACTTATTGGTTGTGTCATGGCCGACCAAGACAAGCCATGGGTCAACTTGGGGACCCCATGGAGACACTTTGTGTAACAGCCCAAGATTTTATAAAAAATATTCTTTTTAATTTTATTAATGTCTTGTGTTTTACGCTACACCAAAAGGAGCTTGCACAACACGCATCCTTGACTTGCCTTGCATTACACGCAATCGCGACCTTCCTCGATAGCGTGTGTAATACGCAATACCGAGTTTCACTAAACAACGATATGCTATTAAAATATTATTAAAACTAGCCGGTATGAATAGTAATAACCACTTTTTAAAATTCGGTAAATATTATTTTTCAAAATGAACTTCATTTTTGGATTCAGAGTATCGAATTTAGCCTAAGGTGAAATTTTGGTACATTTCGGATAACTTTCATATTCTGATGAATAGTGAAAATTACTAAATTATAATTAAAAAACAAATTTTTTAATCGAAATAATTAATAGTGATAAATTATTAATTGGAGTAGTTTTAAAGTATATTTAGAATATATTTTTACAATTTAATACAATGTTGGTCATTGGATGTAATTGCACATTTAAACCAGACATAAACAAGTGTCAATCTTTTGATAGATATTGTTTCTTAAAAACACGCTATTTGTTTTAACAGTGGGATTTAATTATAAAATTAATTAATGAAACTTCTATGTTATGAATTTGGTAAAATAGACTTCATTTTTGAATTCGGAATATGAAATATAGCTTAGGATGAAATTTTGGCATTTTTCTGAAAACCTTCATTTTTTGATGAATAGTGAAACTACTAAGTGGTAGTTAAAAAAACTGAATTTTTCATAAAACTTAATTTTACCGCTTCTGTGAATGGAATTTCAAAAATCCGAGAGACACGGTTGATGTCAGTAAGTAAAATTTTGTTCAATGAGGTGAAAATAATTTTTGGTGAATAGTAACTTTTTACTTTTATTTACCACGGTTAAAAGTAAATAGGGTAATTAAGGGTAAGAATGATATTAATATTACCCTAACACATGTCCTAATTCTATTGGACAAGTGTATCTCGACCAAAAACAACCTTAAGTGTAAAATATTATCATTTAGGCCCACTTGGATTAGATTAGGACATTTATTATTATTTAATTCAAAGAAGAGTTAAAAGAGTTAAAATCAAAGTTTATTCACTAAAACATTTTTAATATGGGGTTATACATAATATAAATTCTACTATAAATATTCATTAGAAAGATAAAACGATTTCATATGTAATGATATTTTATTTATAATTTTTAGACTTTAAATAAATTAATTTATTTATGACACAACGATGATGCAGTAATTACCCTTTTAAGGAAATATTAACATAAGTGATGTTATAAATACTCAAATGAATGTAATTTGAGACTTTTTATGAATTCCCCTAATTTTCTAGGTTACTATGATATATTAGTGTTGATTTAATCAACTTGGTTCGAACATATAATTCTGTTATGACTTTCACAAAAATCATATATCAAATAGTGTCAAAATTGACACAAAATAGTTTTTAAATCAATTATTATATTATTAATTGTTATTTTATTCCTAAAAATCTAAAGTTCGGCCACATGACTTAGATAAGGATATATATATTAATAATAAACAATTTGGGGTTCGTTTGGCATGTTATAGTAACTATATTAACCATATAGTGAAAGAAAACAAAAAGACACGGTAAAAGTTAAATTATTTAACTTAGAGTTAAATCTAATTGATAAGGTTAAAATAATACCCTAAACTTGTCTAAATCTTATTGGTTGATAGTAGTTCGACCCATCCCCACTTTAGCTTCGAAATAAGACCCTTTGGAACCATTATAAACCGATTTTGACTTTAATATAAAATAATATTTTGAGATATTCCTAAGGTGCCCCTCTCCTCCCTTATAAAAGGACACCTCCTCCCCCTCCTCCTCACACCAATTTGAGCACTCAAGCTCGGCCAACCTCTGCCAAAATCTCTTCTTCACTTCCCTAGAAACATCCTAGAGGTTCTGTTCTTCCTCAAAGACCAATTTTAGTTCCCTAAGAGGAGGTCTCCAAAAGGCGCTTCAAAGAAGAGGTAATTACCGTTACCAATTCTTTCATCTTTATTTCTTCTTCCACTTATTCTTCTTAGGTTGTTTCATTATGAAGTAATAACATAAGTATCACTCATATACTGATATGTTATTATAAGTATGAAACAACCCTATTTCGCCATCTATCCATCCTACGGAAAAAGAAATCACCGCGCGTGCGTACGTACGGAATACCGTCTCCACGCCGTGGTGTAATCTATTTTCCACCACCACCTTACATGGATGGGTATAATGGTGTAAAGAAAAACTATAAATAGTTATTACAACATCATATTGATTCTGATATATTGTATAATCCACTCCAATTCAATTCAATATTTATGGAAATGATATCATCGCTCGTGCGTACGTACGGACTACCGTCTCCACGACGCGATGAGATTCATTCTCCATGTTAACCATTTAAGAATGATTATAAAGTATATATAAGAAATAATAATTAAATATATGACATTAGAAAGCTACTGGATTTATGTATATATATGTATGTCATCTACTTACTTCCATTCAAGACAATAAGGAAAGGAAAACAGCGTTCATGCGTACGTACGGACTACCGTCTCCATGAACGGTGTTTTTCATTTCATTTATCTATCTATTATATATATATATATATACTGAATATATATGATATATAAATCATATTTTATATTCTGGAAGTAAGCAAATCACGATATAAGTAATAATAATTTCAAGAACAACAAGTCAGAACACCTACGATAAATGAAACGATTTTACCCAAAACGCTTCTTTAACATGGAATTTACAAAAGAACGGGTAATATAATGTCATAAGTGAACCATATATGATATCATAACAATGAATATGATTCTGTAATAAGTAAATGACATTATTTAAATCATTATACAGGAGGTTCGGACACTTATGAAGCAAATCGGACCTAAGGTAAGGGAAATATCACAATCTCATTTTTATCCGAGATTGATTATTCGTAAGTATTTACTGGGGTGTATTTTATCATCCACGTCCATGTTTCATCAATATGTAATATTATTTCCATCCACCTACAATTGTTTAAATCCATTTTTACCCTTCGGTGAGTTTTTAGTAATAAGTATGAAAGGAATCTTTTGTCATACGAGGTACTTTTTGACTTTTCCAACAAAAGTACGAAGAATGTTTTTTTAACTTATACGGCATGAATGGATTTTTAAAACATTATTTCCAAGAAGCTTCCTTTACAAGTTTTCAAGTTTATTTTTAATCAACTTCTTTTATTTTAAAGTTTTATGACATGTTATGAAAGGAAAAATGATTTTGAAGAAGAAAGGATATTTTCCTCAAGAATGGAGTTCAAGTGTTTTATCACAATTATTTTCCATCTAAGATAATAAAGGGTTCTGTTTTTATCTCTATTATTACATTGTTTTGATCATGTTGTGATGGAATTATTTTTATGAATTCCTTTATCTTATATGAATTGATTTATGATGTCATGATGTTTCAAGAATCCCATTTTTGTTACATGGGTTATGCGATGATGTATGATTATGTGGCACACATAAGAAAGGATTCATTATAAGATGGGTGGGACCTATATCTCCCTCCAATGCATTGGGTAAAGATTTCATATCTCATGAGATAGACAGGGTTGGAACGGTAGGTTATACCGGTTCAGTGAAATAGGACTGAAACGAGGGTTACTCGATTCAGAAAGGGACTTTGTCCACTAAGACAGTGTTGGCAATGAGTCTTGACTAACAAGAAATGATTCTCTATGATTATGTGTGTATGCCACAAAGATTAATGTTTTATTTTATGATTATTGGGATTTCATTTCACTACTATGATTTATCCCATGTTATGAAATTATACTCTCTTTTGCAGGTTAATATTTCCAAAATGTTATGTTCTTATGAATACGATGTGATTGATTTTTCTTTTGTTTACCCTTACTGAGCATTTGAGCTCACCCTTTTATGTTTTCTTTTCCCCAGGATATAAAGAAAGGTTTTAGGTAAAAAAAGGGAAGATCTTTATGGGAGATATTGAAGATCTTTCACCACGATTAGAAGATTACGTTCCGAGTTTCCAAAGACACTAAACTATTACGATCCTTGTGTGTGTGTTTTTGTTATGTACTAAGTATTCCGCAAATGTAATGTAATGTCAATGTACGGGTCTCTACAGTTGGTATCAGAGGAAAGGTTTAGTCAACCTTTGTAAACTAGGATGCGAAAACGTTAGTGAGATCCCTAGAGATATTTCTAAGGTATGTCTAGGGATGTCTCTAAGGTTAAGTATACGTATAGGTTATAGTCCTAGAATTGCTCTAACGATCTTAGAATTTAACCTAAGATGTTAGATATTGAGGGTACTACCCCTTTATTATGTTGTTTTCCCAAGCATGATTTTTGCCTCTCACACTATTCTTTTGGGGTTTTAGACGATGGCTGGAACCCGAAGGAACCGTGTTGATCAATGCAATGGACAATCAAATGATTGTCCCCCTGAGCAACCAAACGATATGGGAGCTGGAATGCAAAATCTTGTAGCCATGCTCACACAACTTTCTCAAGCTATGAATCATTCAGGACTTCCAAACGAGCAAAGGAAGGAGCAACATTCTGTTGAATCCTTCATGAGGCAGCGTCCGCCTTCTTTCAGTGGGTCTACTGATCCATTAGTTGTTGAACAATGGATTAGTTCTACTGAAAAGATATTTTCAGTTCTTCAATGTTCTGAACATGATAAAGTCATCTTAGCAGTATATCATTTGGAAGGTGAAGCTGATCAATGGTGGAATCTTATCAAGAATACGATGCAAAGAGATGAAATTGATTCCATGGAATGGAACGAGTTCAAGAACTTGTTTTTCAGTAAGTACTTCCCTCGTATTCTTCGAACGAAGATGGAGAAGGAGTTTCTTGAACTAAAGCAAAAGGATGATGAATCTGTTGGTATATACGAAGCGAATTTTACAAGACTTGCAAGGTATACATCTGGCATTATCATCCAACCTGAAAGTAAAGTTGATCGATTTTTCAGTGGCGTAAAACCAAGTCTTCGAAGGGCATTAGCTATAAGAGACTTCAGTAGCTATGAAGAAATTGTGCTTTGTGCTATCAAGGTAGAAATGGAAGTTGGTGTTACATATCCATCTCATGGTTTTGACAAGAAACGAAAGATGGAGTTCAAGGAGAAATCTCAGAATAATGGTGAAAAGAAGATGAATGTTTCCTTATGCACAAAGTGTGGAAAGAAGCACGGTGGAGATTGTCTTAAAGGGACTAGAAAATGTTTTAAGTGTGGAAAAGAAGGTCATCGAGCAGCTGAGTGTCGAAGTAATGGAAAAAGGGATTCTAATGAAGTGAATAAAGCAAACACTGCAGAGAACGCACAACCAACACTTCAATGCTTCAAGTGCAAGGAGATGGGACATTATGCCAATAAATGCCCTAATCCAAGGGTTAGTGATGATCGACATGAGCAACCGCTTAAGGCAAAGGAAAAAGGGAAGTCACATGCGATCACTATTGGCAATGTTGAATATGACAACGATGTGGTGGAATGATTAAGTTTTTATGTAATGGGATTCCAAAATAATGTTCTATCATGGAATATTGGAATATTTATGTATTGGTCTAATGTGGTATTCAAAGTGATTGAGATATTATGCACATAATGAAGGGAAAACGATAAAATGAAATGTTTAACAGTATTCATGAGCTCATGATTGATATAAGGACTAAGTGATATCATGGTTTGAGTATATAGAATTTTGAGGATTTTGGTATGTGGAAAGTGTTAACTTTTAACTGCATTCAAGTTTTCACTAAGGTTCAATTGGTATTCAAGAGAGTACAAGATTAAGGCCTTTGAATGTTTGGAATGTGTCCAAAAAGATATATCTTATGATATATGGGGATCAACGATGGTATTACATCTCTGGTAATCGTTTTCACTATGTTATGAGAATGGACTGCAGTATTACGGATAGGACTAAAGATTGGAATGGATTATGTTGGACATAAGTTAGTATTGTTTAAGGATAGAAGTTTTTTCGATATTATTTAGATGTTATAGTAATAAAGTTTTATAAAAAGGACAACATGCAGGACGGGCGACAACCCATCGCTTCGGACAAGGCTGTGGGAATCGAACCCACAACCGAAGTGCGACTGGCCTTTATCGCCTACCACTGGCCTACAGGAAGTCCCTGTTTAGTAGAAACTAGTTTTATTATATTAAGCAGTATGATATATGAAGTATAAGTCCATTTTAGGAACTATATATGATTAATCTCACTATAGATCGACTTATGTATATAATTTTTGCTAACCTTTTGTTTGAGACAGATGGAATGACCCGTCATTCTATCACATGATCTGCTAACACTTCACGAATAACAAATTCAACTTCATTTATTTAAGAGATGAAGTGGAAATTGTTCTAGGCACGAACAATAGTGAGATTGTACCAAAATAAAGAAAGTATTTATTCCAATTCAAATTTTCAACTTTAGGGAAATGATCTTGAAAACCAAAAATGTTATCCTAGTGATCATATACCTGATGAATCGGATGGTACCTTAGATCATCACAAATTTATGGATTTGTGATTATTGGCTTTTCCATAGCCATGTTCTCTACCACTCTCCATCAGAACATGATGGTTAGATTTCACTTCCATATCCATATTTTCACCTATGTGGAAACCCAATGATTAGTTTATTTGGGTAACCGTTACGTTTCATACTTTTGTTTTTAAAGATTGGTTTTGATATTCCTTTTTGCGATGTGGGTTTCTATTAAAGAAACTTTCAAATAGTAAACCATTTATAACACCGACGAATTTCGAGGGAGAAATTCATTTTAAGGGGGGTAGAATGTAACAGCTCAAGATTTTATAAAAAATATTCTTTTTAATTTTATTAATGTTTTGTGTTGTACACTACACCAAAAGGAGCTTGCACAACACGCATCCTTGACTTGCCTTGCATTACACGCAATCGCGACCTTCCTCGATAGCGTGTGTAATACGCAATACCGAGTTTCACTAAACAACGATATGCTATTAAAATATTATTAAAACTAGCCGGTATGAATAGTAATAACCACTTTTTAAAATTCGGTAAATATTATTTTTCAAAATGAACTTCATTTTTGGATTCGGAGTATCGAATTTAGCCTAAGGTGAAATTTTTGTACATTTCGGATAACTTTCATATTCTGATGAATAGTGAAAATTACTAAATTATAATTAAAAAACAACTTTTTTAATCGAAATAATTAATAGTGATAAATTATTAATTGGAGTAGTTTTAAAGTATATTCAGAATATATTTTTACAATTTAATACAATGTTGGTCATTGGATGTAATTGCACATTTAAACCAGACATAAACAAGTGTCAATCTTTTGATAGATATTGTTTCTTAAAAACGCGCTATTTGTTTTAACAGTGGGATTTAATTATAAAATTAATTAATGCAACTTCTATGTTATGAATTTGGTAAAATATACTTCATTTTTGAATTCAGAATATAAAATATATCTTAGGATGAAATTTTGGCATTTTTCTGAAAACCTTCATTTTTTGATGAATAGTGAAACTACTAAGTGGTAGTTAAAAAAACTGAATTTTTCATAAAACTTAATTTTACCGCTTCTGTGAATGGAATTTCAAAAATCCGAGAGACACGGTTGATGTCAGTAAGTAAAATGTGGTTCAATGAGATGAAAATAATTTTTGGTGAATAGTAACTTTTTACTTTTATTTACCACGGTTAAAAGTAAATAGGGTAATTAAGGGTAAGAATGATATTAATATTACCCTAAAACATGTCCTAATTCTATTGGACAAGTGTATCTCGACCAAAAACAACCTTAAGTGTAAAATATTATCATTTAGGCTCACTTGGATTAGATTAGGACATTTATTATTATTTAATTCAAAGAAGAGTTAAAAGAGTTAAAATCAAAGTTTATTCACTAAAACATTTTTAATATGGGGTTATACATAAGATAAATTCGACTATAAATATTCATTAGAAATATAAAAAGATTTCCTATATAATGATAGTTTATTTATAATTTTTATACTTTAAATAAATTAATTTATTTATGACACAACGATGATGCAGTAATTACCCTTTAAAGGAAATATTAACATAAGTGATGTTATAAATACTCAAATGAATGTAATTTGAGACTTTTTATGAATTAAACTAATTTTATAGGTTACTATGATATATTAGTGTTGATTTAATCAACTTGGTTCGAATATATAATTCTGTTATGACTTTCACAAAAATCATATATCAAATAGTGTCAAAATTGACACAAAATAGTTTTTAAATCAAATATTATATTATTAATTGTTATTTTATTCATAAAAATCTAAGGTTCGGCAAAATGACTTAGATAAGGATATATATATTAATTATAAACAATTTGGGGTTCGTTTGACATGTTATAGTAAGTATATTAACCATATAGTGAAAGAAAACAAAAAGACACGGTAAAAGTTAAATTATTTAACTTAGAGATAAATCTAATTGATAAGGTTAAAATAATACCCTAAACTTGTCTAAATATTATTGGTTGATAGTATTTCGACCCATCCCCACTTTATCTTCGAAATAAGACCCTTTGGAACCATTATAAACCGATTTTGACTTTAATATAAAATAATATTTTGAGATATTCCTAAGGTGCCCCTCTCCTCCCTTATAAAAGGACACCTCCTCCCCCTCCTCCTCACACCAATTTGAGCACTCAAGCTCGGCCAACCACTGCCAAAATCTCTTCTTCACTTCCCTAGAAACATCCTAGAGGTTCTAGTCTTCCTCAAAGACCAATTTTAGTTCCCTAAGAGGAGGTCTCCAAAAGGCGCTTCAAAGAAGAGGTAATTACCATTACCAATTCTTTCATCTTTATTTCTTCTTCCACTTCTTCTTCTTAGGTTGTTTCATTATGAAGTAATAACATCAGTATAACTCATATACTGATATGTTATTATAAGTATGAAACAACCCTATTTCGCCATCTATCCATCCTATGGAAAAAAGAAATCACCGCGCGTGCGTACGTACGGAATACCGTCTCCACGCCGTGGTGTAATCTATTTTCCACCACCACCTTACATGGATGGGTATAATGGTGTCAAGAATAACTATAAATAGTTATTACAACATCATATTGATTCTGATATATTGTATAATCCACTCCAATTCAATTCAATATTTATGGAAATGATATCATCGCTCGTGCGTACGTACGGACTACCGTCTCCACGACGCGATGAGATTCATTCTCCATGTTAACCATTTAAGAATGATTATAAAGTATATATAAGAAATAATAATGAAATATATGACATTATAAAGCTACTGGATTTATGTATATATATGTATGTCATCTACTTACTTCCATTCAAGACAATAAGGAAAGGAAAACAGCGTTCATGCGTACGTACGGACTACCGTCTCCATGAACGGTGTTTTTCATTTCATTTATCTATCTATTATATATATATATATATATACTGAATATATATGATATATTTATCATATTTTATATTCTGGAAGTAATTAAATCATGATATAAGTAATAATAATGTCAAGAACAACAAGTCAGAACACCTACGATAAATGAAACGATTTTACCCAAAACGCTTCTTTAACATGGAATTTACAAAAGAACGGGTAATATAATGTCATAAGTGAACCATATATGATATCATAACAATGAATATGATTCTGTAATAAGTAAATGACATTATTTAAATCATTATACTGGAGGTTCGGACACTTACGAAGCAAATCGGACCCAAGGTAAGGGAAATATCACAATCTCATTTTTATCCGAGATTGTTTATTCGTAAGTATTTACTGGGGTGTATTTTATCATCCACATCCATGTTTCATCAATATTTAATATTATTTCCATCCACCTACAATTGTTTAAATCCATTTTTACCCTTCGGTGAGTTTTTAGTAATATCTATGAAAGGAATCTTTTGTCATACGAGGTACTTTTTGACTTTTCCGACAAAAGTACGAAGAATGTTTTTTTAACTTATACGGCATGAATGGATTTTTAAAACATTATTTCCAAAAAGCTTCCTTTACAAGTTTTCAAGTTTATTTTTAATCAACTTCTTTTATTTTAAAGTTGTATGCCATGTTATGAAAGGAAAAATGTTTTTGAAGAAGAATGGATATTTTCCTCAAGAATGGAGTTCAAGTGTTTTATCAAAATTATTTTCCATCTAAGATAATAAAGGGTTCTGTTTTTATCCCAATTATTACATTGATTTGATCATGTTGTGATGGAATTATTTTTATGAATTCCTTTATCTTATATGAATTGATTTATGATGTCATGATGTTTCAAGAATCCCATTTTTGTTACATGTGTTATGCGATGATGTATGATTATGTGGCACACATAAGAAAGGATTCATTATAAGATGGGTGGGACCTATATCTCCCTCCAATGCATTGGGAAAAGATTTCATATCTCATGAGATAGACAGGGCTGGAACGGTAGGTTATACCGGTTCAGTGAAACAGGACTGAAACGAGGGTTACTCGATTCAGAAAGGAACTTTGTCCACTAAGATAGTCTTGGCAATGAGTCTTGACTAACAATAAATGATTCTCTATGATTATGTGTGTATGCCACAAAGATTAATGTTTTATGTTATGATTATTGGGATTTCATTTCACTACTATGATTTATCCCATCTTATGAAATTATACTCTCTTTTGCAGGTTAAGATTTCCAAAATGTTATGTTCTTATGAATACGATGTGATTGATTTTTATTTTGTTTACCCTTACTGAGCATTTGAGCTCACCCTTTTATGTTTTCTTTTCCCCAGGATATAAAGAAAGGTTTTAGGTAAAAAAAGGGAAGATCTTTATGGGAGATATTGAAGATCTTTCACCACGATTATAAGATTACGTTCCGAGTTTCCAAAGACACTAAACTATTACGATCCTTGTGTGTGTGTTTTTGTTATGTACTAAGTATTCCGCAAATGTAATGTAATGTCAATGTACGGGTCTCTACACTTTGGTTTGGAAATGACATATATAACTTTTTATTTAATGTTAAAGTAAAAATGACACAAACAAGAGATGTTTTACGAAAACAATTTTTACATGGGGTTATAAAGATAAGATTTTTGATTATAAATATTCATTGGAAAGATAAAAATATTTCCTACATCATAGTTGTTTTTTTATTATATTTAGACATTAAATAAATTAAATTATTTATGACATTATCATGATGCAGCGATGACATCATTATTTGACGATTTAAATAAAATGGAAAGATAATGTAAAATCTATGAACTACACATGGCCAAACCCAATTGGATGAGTGGATTTCGAAGCCTTATCACCTTATCCACGAATTATATCAATGTGGGACCTTTTAAAACCGAAACACATTTTCAAGTAAAGTAATATTTCTTTACTTTCCAAAAGTGCCCCTCCTCTCCTCTTATAAAAGGCCCCCACCTCTACCTCATTTCACACACTCTTCAAGCCTTTGGCTCGGCCAACCCTGCCCCCTTTCTCTCTCCACATCCCTCTCCTCATCCTAGAGGATTCCCTTTGGGAAGAATCCTTTCAAAGGAAGCCTTTAGGCTCAAATAAAAAGGAGTTACACTTTTTAAGTTAATTCATTCTCTCATGTTCATTTGTTTTATTTTGCTTCTCCAACCCCCTAAACTCTTTTTATTTACTTCTTTTGTAACAACAGCAGTATCTTCAATATACTAGGATGTTGATATAAGATATATTTGAGCTACAAACCGACACAACTACATCAAATGGTTAAAGAACATACGGTTTACGTGGATGGTGAAATTCTGCCTCCCGAAACAATGATTGTTCAATACTCATTTAACACCTTCAAAGGTGGCCATTATGATGTCACTATTTTTATATATGATATATAATATGTTTATTTTTTCCTTAAGCTTCTGTTTTTTTAATTTTGGGCATACCTTTATGGTTTCCATTATGGGTAAACACGATATCTTCATTTTAGGAAGTGCGGACTACCACCCCCTGAAAGTGATTTGATTCGTTAATACCATATGTGGGATGTGTAAAGGATAAAGTTAATGATATTATATATGTTATTATACTGGAATTATAATATACCATTATATCATTGTGATTTCATTCTATAAAATACGAAATAGAAATGAAAGTAGCGTTCATGCGTACGTACGACTTACCGTCTCCATGAACGGTGCATTTCATTTCTTACGTCTAAATGATTAAGTAATATTATAAATGCATGTATGTACTGGATATATATGAAATATATGATATCTAAATCATGAATACCATTCTGGATATAATGAACCTTTGACCAAATTAACAACATGTAAGTGTAAGAAGTCTATTTTTGACTTAAGAACCAAATACCGACAAAATGAACATTATTAACTTAACTGATTACATGATGTTCATAACATGGTATAAAAGGAATAATGAACTTGAATAAGATTCACAAGCAAGTAAAGATTAACTCAAGTTTATTATTCAGGAGATTAAAGAACGGTCGGGTCAAGTCAGATACGAGGTATGGGACTTCTTCTCAATCTCCTTTCGTTGAGGCATATTTTATTTTATACACAACTTTCTTTTATACGGTGTATAAACCACTTTGACTTTTACATTTATTCAAAAGGAATATTTTTTATATGAAGCGTTTACTAAACGACAAAAGGGAATTTTTTTGTCATACGTATGTGGCGACAACGACTTCTCTGCCGTCGTAACGGTTATTTGAGTTTCGGCTTCCTCTACAAGCCATACCTTCTTATTTTAAAGAAAAATAAATAACATGTTTTACTTTGGTATTGAAAATGGTTTTCATAATGTTTTTATTATATCAATGTGTTGTATTGATATCTCGTGATTGAAATGTGGAAATGTTATGTTTCCTTTATGCATGTTTTATGTGATATGATTATGTTATGGTTCTTGGGCATTATTATGAAGAAGGGTGGTTTCGTGATAAACTAAGGGCGGGTGAGCCCGTTATAGCTCTCCAATGCATTGGGTAACGCGAAGGAGTGAAACGTTAAGGTTTCTCTGAAGAGATTTTAGGGAATATACTATGATGGGTATTTCAAACGTAACCAAGAGGGTTACTCCCTACGTAAGAATGTTATGAATGCCTCAAGTTACCTTTATGTCTTATGATTTTCTATGATTTATTCATGATTTTATGGGGTATGTTAAAGTGCCTATGTTTTATGGGTAAAGTATGATTTCATTCTTATGTATATATGAACTCATGTTTCCCTTCCATGTTTTTATAACCCATACTTAGCTTTTTATACTCATCCCAATTTTTTTTGAAATGTTTTTCACAGGTCAAGGGAAAGGTACATGGTATGATGATAGTGTCAAGGAAGTGTCAAGAAATAATCCATGTTTTATTTTAAATGTGTTTCCATTGATGGGAATGAAGAATACTATATTTATGTAACCACTTTGTTTATATGTGGAATGTAATGCAAGTTTTATGATCTAATTCTCTAAAACTCTAAACCCGAAAAGATCCTCAATGTGTATCTTGTAATAACTCAAGATTATATAAGGTTTAAGGCTGGGGCCTTATAAGAAAAGCCTATAGAGTTTTTAATAAAAGAACCAAGTGTGTGGAAGAATCTGTTTATATCATGTATGATGAAACTGATCAACATGAACCTAAGTCTTCTCTTGGAAATCTTGAAGAGGATCTGTCTGTTCTGGATCTTAATGACAAAAATAGTGACCCAGTTCTAAAGACAACCAGTTCTGCACATATTCTAGAATATGCTTCTATAGAACCTGAACCTAGAGAAGAACCTGAAATTTCTAGTCCTACCTTTACTAGATCAACTACTATTCTAAAGAATCATTCTTTAGATGTTGTTGTTGGTAATCATCATAGAGGGACACATACTATAGCTTCTCTAAGAAACCAGGTTGAACATCAAGATTTTATTTCACAGTTAGAACCTAGAAATGTCAATGATTCAATAAATGATGAATTTTGGGTAATGTCTATGCAAGAAGAACTAAATCAATTTGAAAGAAACAACGTCTGGGAATTGGTTGACAGACCCAAGGACACTTTGACCATAGGCACTAAACAGGGTTTTTATAAAAAATGTTAATGTTTCTAGTAATATTGTTAGAAACAAAGCTATGTTAGTTGAAAAAGGATATAGTGAAGATTAAGGAATAGACTATGAGGAATCTTTTTCCCCTGTAGCTAGATTAGAATCTATAAAGATTCCACATGCCTATGTTGCTCATCTGAATTTCATGTTATATCAAATGGATGTCAAGAGTGCATTTCTAAATGGTTTTATAATTGAAGATTTTTTTGAACACCCACATGGATTTAATAATTCTAATTTTTTAAATCATGTTTTTAACATCTCTAATGCTTTTTATGGCTTAAAACAAGCTCCAAGAGCATGGTATGATAGGCTCAACTCTATTTTTATTTCAAAAGGTTTTACCAAAGGGATAGCTGATCCTAATATTTTCATTAAATGGATTTCTAAATATTTTTAAATATTACAAATTTAAGTGGATGATATTATTTTAGGATATTCTAAAAAAATTTGTATTGATTTTTCAAAAATGATGAAAACTGAGTTTGAAATGAGTTTAATGGGATAAGTCAAATTTTTCCTTGGATTTCAGATCTTTCAAAATTAAAATTGCATCATTTTGAATCAATTTAAATATATTAAGGATCTTTTAAAACATCTTGCCTTGGATGGTAGTAATGGTAGTGAAACACCTATGAGTACCACTTGTAAGTTGGATGCTGTTGAAGCTGGAGAACCAGTGGATCAAACCAACTACAGAGGAATGACAGGGAGATTACTCTGTCTTACAGCTAGCAGACATGACATCATGTATAATGTATGTATGTGTGCTTGCTTTAAATCCAATCCAAAGGAGTCCCATTTAACTGCTGTTAAATTGATTTTTAAATATCTCAAACATACTCCCAACTTAGGATTATTTTATCCAAAAGGATAGTCATTTGATTTTTTGAGTTTTTCTGATGATGATTTTTCCGGTTGGAAGTTAGATAGAAAAATAACATCTTAGACAAATCACATTTTAGGAAGGTCAGTAGTATCATGGTGTAGTAAGAAGTAGAATTATGTTGCATTATCTACTCCCGAAGCTATATACATGGCTTCTGGTAGTTGTTATGCTCAAATTCTGTGGATGAAACACGCATTACTAGAATATGGATGTCATTTCAAACATGTCTCTATAAAGTGTGACAATACAAGTGCTATTAACATTTCTAAAAATACAATGTCTCATGCTAGGACAAATCATATTGATGTGAGACATCACTTTTTGAGGGATCATTATCAAAAGGGTGAATATGTTTATTTAGAGATAATTTGGGATAATATCATTCATTTGAAAATGTGACGAAAATTCCAGTTTTTCCCCTTTAATGTGCACATCAGTATTTTGGCAAAAAAAATTCCTTGGTACATATATAAGAATTAAATTTAGTGATATAATTCATAAATATATTGTATAAACAGTTAAATAAAAATATATATTATTGATTATGAATTTGTTTTGATTAATTAGGCCATTAATTAAAAGGTCGATCAAACTCTGTATATTGAACACCACTTTACAATTTAGGCCTCATATTATTTGTCCAGGAATGGGTGAGTTAGAAATTGTTTCTGTAGGAAGAATTTCCACATTCACACTTCTAACCTCTTTTATCCCTTGCCTCACCTGCACTCTATGAATGGGTATTCTTCACCATTACAGGGGGTTATATAAGATTTAGGATGTTTTCTGTTATTAAATAAGTGGTTCTAGTCCAATTATTAAATCATTACATGATTGGTAGCTTTTGAAGTAAGGATACCTACATCAATGTCTTCTTCTTCTTTATTGTGTTTTAGTTTTTGTGTTTTTATAATAAATACATATTTTATATTAAATTTAGTATGTTAAATTAAATATACTTCATCACTAATTTTTATCATTAGAATATAAATCAATATAATAAATATTATTGTGTTATTACCTTTCTACAACCTTTTTTATTTATAATTGATTCTATGATTACTACACCAACCGAGGATGATTAAATTTTCGTAGTAGTTATGTACATCTAATTTTCTTCACAAAATTATTTTTGAATCAGTGAGAAAATTTAATACATTAAATATGTTCTTTAAATTTTTTTTTAATTAAAAAACTAGTAAATAAATTTTTAATTGACACAAAGCACATCAGGTTTAGTGATGTGTGAATTTTTAGGGCTTGGCCTTAATTAGTAAAACTATAAAACATTGGATTAATTTATAGTTTTAAAATAAAATCCATAAAATCTATTAATCCTCACTTATAGTATCAATATGTGAATCAATAAACCATTGACCATAATATATTCTTGGGATGAATTCTAATTTTGGGTTCTATAATTTCTTATTTTGAAGCTAGCATCGAGTTTAATTAATTTCATATTTATGTTATGTTAACTCCCATAGGTTTTGAGTGATAAAATATCAGAGGATCATTATTAATAGGATTAAAATATTAATTGTAATGATTAATAATCTTTTTAATAGGTATATTTATATATATTACTCCTTATAATTTTTTTTATAAATAAACCTATTGTTACTGAATTTTCTCAGTCTCATTTCATAAAATACAACATTCTTCCAACATAATTATTCATACTTAATAACCCTTAAAAACACAACCCCCATACTTCTGTGTGGTGAATTTATTTTATATTTATTTTTATATTACCTTTATTATGATATTTTCATTACTAAATATTTTATTGACCACCAGGGTCAATCACTATGCTTCACATAAGTACCCAAACACCACACATCATTTGAGTGCACCCATTATAACACCGTAATATTATAAATCATAGTATATGAATAAACATGATGATAGAACAATGTGTTAGTACATTATATAACATAATATCATAAATGACAAGGTTAATGAGTAATAACATGGATGAAAAACATACAGAACATTTTATCATAAGATCATGGAATCATCATATAAATGGAAACAAAAAAAGTCATAAACATGGGTTATGTTTTACTACATTGACAATATTACAGAGTAGATATAGTCCAATAACATATTAGGTTCACAACATAAATATTTATATGATTCCTCATTAGATTAATGATTAAACCAATTCATTGGATTTATATATGGGAGTACCCATCATAAAAATTTATCAACTATGTTTTTCATATAATTGAATATATCAAACTCTCTAACATCATAATTACCTATGGAAAGAAAATGTTTTGAAAAATAATTAATTATATAATAATCATAAGATATTTCATAGTTGAATCATTTTAGAAAATCTCATTAGTCATTTATTAACTCATCAATTGATGGGATAATAATATACATATATATGTTAGAGAGGGAAATATCATAGCCTAAGGGAATGGGTTGTTTAGAGAGATCGCTTACCTCAAAAATGATATTTCATGTGAGTTTTTCATTTATAAATAATAAACATATGTTATTTATTTAATTTCTTCATAAAAATCATATACTTTATTATTTCATATATTTTATTTGTTACCCTATAATATTTAAATTAATTACAAATTAATTTCACATAAAGTGTTTAAACTATAAAAGATTTATATATACAAAATAAATTTTATAAATTTAGTAAGGAAAGGGGTTTTATTATTTAATCATATAATAATTTTTATTCAGGAAATAATTATTATTTTTATATATAATTTATACCTCAAAAATCAACAATGATATTCTCTTAGAAAAAAATCCATTACAATCATTTAGATGGTAGTACATATGTGCGCTTTAGTTACATTACCATTTTTTGAAAACCATGATAGAAAGAAGTTATTTTTTAGTTTATCATTCAAATATGATAATTTTATAATAAATATACAATTATGTTTTAAATACCGTTTCACCTAAGATCCATGTGATGCTGTAATATAGAAGTATCACATCTCTTTGTGAAGCTGTAGTTCGCCGTACACTCGAACGATATTAGCATTTAATGAATGGAAATTGTGGTATAAATTATATGATATATGTTTTTCAATAAGGATTTATAATTCATAAATATCATATATAAATATAAAATTAATGACTTTTTCAATCCATGAAAATATTTAGTGAAAAATGATTCATATCACCTCATGAGGGGGTAGTTCCCAACACACACGAGTGATGATATTATATTATCTAAATAATTAATTTAAAGAATGTATATTTAGTGTTATAATTTAAAAGAGAAAATAAATTATATAAATTATATATATAATTCAAAATGATATACAATAGTGATAAAAGGTGGTGGAAAATAAATTATGTTGCTTTGAGAGGTGGCAGTCCTCCATACACGCGATTAATGGTGTCGTTTCCTATTTTATGGATGAGGAGATGGTTGTAGGACATGGAAATTAGAAAAAAAATTAGAATATTTTTAGGTTCTTATAATATTTTATCATAATATCGTAATAATATTTTATTATGCTGGAAGAAGTAATAAAATAAAACCCATCATTAAGGATGTTACCTCTTAATCCAAAAACATCTTTAGGTTTCCACTAAAACAATTTATATGGAGGATTTATGAACAAGAATATGTGTCTAGAAAGACTTTATAGAATAATGGATTTTTTTTATATGTATTTATTGATCCAATAGTTTTTTGGGTGAAGAGGTTAGTAGAGGGTGTTTTCTTTTACAAGTGGGGGGAGGCACAATTAGAATTTTTATAAAATAATGAATCATACCCATGTTTTCCACATGAAAATAGGATAAAATGAACATTTTATACATATATATAATATATATGGTCTAAATATTGCATAAAATTGGAATTATCCATGTTTTGTGTAATTTGTTTTCCACTTCTTTTTAGTTTATCACAATGCTAAACAATTTTTTATATAAAAAACTATAAATATTATTTATTATTTTCACTGTTAATTGTGGTCATAAATCATAGTGAAAATAATGGAAAATATAAAATACTCGTATTCAAAGTATTTAATATATTTGTCAAATTCAACTCATTGAAGATTCATAATTTTATTTTAAATTAACCCCATAGGTAGATCAATAACACAATTTTTCTAGAAATGCATTTGTTAAGGAAATTATAGTATTATATCATCTATATGAAATATAATAATAGAATAATTAATTTAAAAAAAATTATAGATATATAGTCTTTTTATTTAATTTTATTCATTCATCGTAAAGTATTATTATAATATTTCAAAATGAAGAAAAAACTTTCACCCCAGAACTATTGTCAAAATATCAATTAATGACTAAAAAAACATACACTAAAATATTATATAAATAAGATTTAAATTAAATTAGTTTTACATAATATATCTTCATATTACTTATGTTAATTTTAAAATCTATTAATATATAAATGGGAATAAATTTTTTAAAAATATTTGATAATATTATAAAAATATTATTTTATCTATTTACAAAAAAATTAAAATTTTTATAAAATGTCACATACATTCCACTTATGATAATATTGGTTTTAAAATTTTAAAAACAAATTCAAATTTATAAAATATATTGCCTAAAATTATGAAAAACATATTATATTATTTCATTACATAGAGTAGTAAAAATTTATTTTTTAAAAAATGATTTTTTTAATCGGAAAACGTTACTAAATTTGATTGATTATCTAATGAGATTTTATAAATAAATTATTTTTTATCAGAAACATAATATATGTTTGGTCAATAAAATTTAATGACATGGTTATAATAATCTTATTTAAACAAATATGTTTCATTTGGGATCAGTGTCTCATGTGACATGCCCTATCAAAAATAGTTATCCCTTTTAAAACACGGATTGTTACATTATTCCCACTATAATTAATTTCACCCTCAAAATTCTATATTACATAATAAGGTAAATAATGTTGTTGATACTTCTGCTTCTTCACCTCCACTAGTTCCCATGTTACATCCTTAAACACATGGTTTCTCCATAGAATATTGTCTATATGTGTTGATTATTTCATAGAACATTTTCTTTATGATCAAAGATCGTCACCTTATACTCCTATTATGAAAATATTTATCCAATGGTACCACCTATGAATTCATTAGAAGTGAGGGATGTATTATGAATGTCATCAAGTGGGATACATGGAAATCATATGGTACTTGAGATAGGTTAGGGGGAGTGCTATTTGTTTGACCACAAATCATAGGATATTAAGAATCTCAAAGGGAATGATGAATCTTGGACTAAGTGTTTTATTCTTCCAATACATCATGAAAAACTTCCATAATGATAAATTAAAAAAAAAATAGTATATGAATTCAATCATCAATTCTCTTCAATGAGCTTATGCATAGATTTTTTTTAACATTTTACAAATTTAATATTATATTGAATAGTTTCAACATTCTCTTTCATCACATGTACAATGTTAGTTCCCATTAGCTTCCACTCACAAACATCATCACAACATGTTATTATCCAACACCACTTCCCATACAAAGCCTTATATAGTTCCATTTGAATTCTATAATGGAAGATATTATTATATGATACGTCTTATTATATGAATTTATAATCCCAATATCTTTAGAAATACATTGAATAGGATCTTAGAATATAATCTAGAGTTTAATGTTTTCTCCAACAATAACCTTACATTTGAGGGTATGAGGAATACTGAAAATGAGCTATTTATTCAATGCATGTTTAGGGATTCTCTAGAACCCCGAGTTAATCATCGAAACACGACCATATACAATAGATATTTAAAATCCATGTAATATTACAAAATATCTTATATATATATTAATGATTTTCTCAATATGAAATTATTCCATGATAAAATGAAATTTTCATACTTTATAAGCTAGTCAAATGACACCCAAATGGGTATATTTCAATTATGTGTCTAGGGGAATCCTATTAAGAATTATAGGATTATGTTCTCCAATATCAATACTAGTATGGAAAATAGTTTCACCACATACTATGAATTCCTTTAATAATATTTGACTTATTGGAATACTATGAATCAATAGTTAAAGTACAAAATCATGATCATCATGTTATCCAACAATATGTTTTACATTAGAACTATATAAATATTAGTTCATCCTAGATGAATACAGATGTATGGTCATTGTGAATAATCTAGAAGATCCATATCAACCACTTGTTTGATGAAACCCATATCATGGTTCGAAACACTATGACCCCTTCTTTATAAATATTCAATTATAGAATATTAAATATCATTTTATATATCACATCATCCACATTTCGGACTCTTTGATCCACTTAATGTTCAATTGTCATGTGGTTATTTGGGAAATGTAGGAATAAAACCCTTTTATTGTTCTCATATATATTCATTTCAAGTACAATATGATGGGATCCTTTTAAATTTTTATCCTTGATAAAAATATCGTTTCATTTCTATATAGAGAATCCACTAGGTTTTTCATCTGTCCTAAACTTGTAATGCATTGAGTAGTCACAATGCTTAATTATCTCAAACTGTCATCATTATATCACGTAATGTTTATTTTGTTTAAATATATATTTTAGGCAGTTGTGATCCATATATATTTGAAAAATTTCCCTATAGAGATAATGTGACCAGATCATCAATATAAATATTCATTCCACCAAATATAGGTCATGTGTGTTATAATTATGCTCATCAATATTTAACATCTTTGAGGTATAGACTATAACATTTTCATTCAGTATGAGTACACAACCAGAAACCTTATTTTACTTATTTCATGTAAACCACAAAAGGAATTCCTCTTGAGGGAACCATAAGTACTTGTATAATAATATTCTTTTTCCCAACTCCATAAATCATTATTTTCATTCAATGATATAGAAAAAAAGTATTCCATTCTGTGTTATATTTGTTAGTGAGTTTTAAAATCATAAAAAGATTATCAGAAACTGGGATTAATACCCAAAAAAAACAAGGATACTTTGGATCACCATTAATGATGATGTTCCATTTCAATCCTTGGTTACCTTTATCATAGATGTGTCCACTTATATTCCATTACAGGTGATAATATGAACCATAAATGATAATTACTTTATATGGAAATGAAATTTACCAAACATTATGTAATTATTCCCTTTTATTAATGTATTTATCACAATATTAAAATTCCCCTCATACTCCTCCTTTCCATTGGAGTAAATCAGAATATTATCTATAAAGACTTCCAAATATTTGTTGAAGAAAAATCTAATGACTCTCATAGTTTAGCCTATAATTATTAATGTATAATTAGTGAGTCTAAAAGTAATAAATTTTAACTCATATTGTCCACCCCTAGTTCAAAATGTAGTTTTTTGATGATCTTCCTTCACCCCCTTTAATTAGGGACATCCTGATCAATGTTCCACCATTGAGTATTATTGGTCTACACATTGTTGATTAAAAAAATAATCTATCCATGGAATAGGATACATATTATATATTTCATGTCTAATAAGTTCATGATAATCAATATAGAGGTTAATTTACCTGTCATTATTGTTTAAGAGGATTGACACACCCCATTATGATGCACTCGTTCATGTAATACCATTTCCCAGATACTCTTATAATAACTTCTTCATTTTCTATAAACAAAATAAATGAATTTTCTAAAGATTATTGATAATGAGTAGTGATCTAGGTATATGTTTCATTGGGAACTAAACCTATTGGTCAAGAGAATCACCAAGATTCTATTTAACGAATATATCATTATAATCCCTCAAAATAATTATTTCCTCAAGAAATACTCTTCAAAATTTCTTAATCATTTGGGATATATATAAATTTTAAAATAAAATAATATCCATAATTGTAAATAATATTCTATGAAATATTCATCCAACTCCTTACAGTTGTAAAAAAATAATTGGTGGCTTGGGACATGGAGACTATTATCCCTCTCTCGACAGTTTATTTTTCAATTATACTAGTATATCCATTCCAAGCCCAAATCGAATCCAACTCTGCTCAGTAAGTAATTTGATATTTCTTTGTATTTTATGTCCACAAAACATGACTATTGAGGTGTTATTTTCTTGTGATGAGACCAATGAACTGTTATTTTTTCCTAGAGATAGCTCAGACACCATGTTTTGAGGTGTTGTTTTGAAATTTCTTCTAAAATATCATGATATAAAAGAATGAATATAATAAAAAAAATTGGGTTCTCTAATCTTGACTAAATATCTATTTTATCCATTAGCACATAATTAATGTAATATTCCTCATACTTAGTGTTAAAATATCCCTTCCATACTGCCTTAGTGGTTATTGTCGCTGATTGACTATGAAACCACTTTTTCTATGGAATTGGCATATATACTTCATGTGTTCCATATATTTAAATCACTGAATGGAAATAATAATGTTGACCTGAACCATATTTTATTCTTCCTCGATAATGGTATGCTTTATTTCCATATGAAACCAATTTTCCTCATTCCCATATTTTCCATAATTGAAGAATCTATAAGTTTACCTTATGTATTTTTTGAGATGATTCATCCAACACATTTTACAAGTGTGTTGTTGGGTCTTCATTACTCTATGATAATTTTTAGTTGATGTTCAGGAAGAAATCTACTTTTTAGGTTTCATTGGTTGTTGTTCCCTAAGACCACTACGAGTAACTAATACCTATGTCAACATATAGGGAACACTAGACAATCACTTCATAAATATTAAATTTTATAATTAAAATTTATTTTTATAGAATTATATCTTCCCATTAAATAAATGTTCCACCATAATTTTTGTTCATTAAATTAATCTGGAGGTGTACCATAAAATCCTTATAAATATTTCCCCATAAACTACTATATAATCATATATATTTATCTTCAATATAAGGAACTGGATCTTGATTTTATGATGGAGAGTTTCATGAAAATATTAATTTAAAAATATCTTCTTCATTTCCTCCCATTCTATAGAATCTTTATCCTTTTTGGAAAATTTGTTCTAGATATGTTTCCACAACTTATAGACTACTCCCTTAGTCTGATAAATGGACAACAAATCATTCTCTTACTCTATAAATTGGAGTATATATAATATATTCTCAATTGATTTAATCTATTTATCAGTAAATATGGAATCATTATATCTACTAAATTTAGGGTATTTTGTTGAATAAAAGACACGGTGGTTACACGATCCTTCCTATACAGAGTATTGAATTACACATAATTTAATTTTTTTATTCTTGACAATGTATACATGTTCTAGAACTTCAATTATATTCTTCTCTACCCAAATCATATGATTAGGAAGATCATTGGAGATATTGTCACTTTTCAAATCATACTAGTTTCGAGATATAATACTCTATTTTAATTTACTGACATGATGGAAAAATATATGATTAAATGAACTAATAAATATACATAAGGGAAACATGTAGACAAGGGAGGAATAATTTCTTAATTAAAAGTACATCCAAACTTATGAGTCTCTACCATTAAACCTAGGTTTTCTATAAAAATTTCACTATTACTTTTTCTAACCTAATAATAAGTCAATTCCTTCAAAATGATTCACAAATTGTTTGTGAATTCCCAAATCTTAACACTTAGGAGTGTCATACCATGTGCTCAGTAAGGCCTATTATTGTGTACTTGGTGATGGTCATGTCAATACTGAAATTAAATTCTTTGGGAGTATTACCAAAAGGAACATATGTTCCAGAACCACATCCAAAAGTAGTTTCTTGATATGGATGTGATATCTCAATAAACAATCTCTATATGAATAACCAATATTTCCTGATAGTTTTTTACACTTAGTTTAATCCTTATATTAAGTCATAGGAATGTTAGTGGACTGCTCCAATCATAAATTACAAATATTAATGAAATATTTCCTATAATACCTATTTCAGTGACCCAAACCTTTTAAACATAATATTACATTATTTTTAAGCATAAATATATTATTAGTATAATCCTAATGATCATGAGGCCTTATTAATTTCAAATAATATGTTAATATTACATCAAAAATAATATAAAACATAAATCTATATTTAATTCTATATAATTAGCATCTAAAATCCATTTGGGTTCCTACTACTACATGGGATGACCTAGGGAATACATAATGGAAGGGGTTAGAAATAAAATATTTGAATATAGTAAACATAACAAAGAAACATATTGTGTGAGTCATATATGTAAATTTATATTATAAAATAAAAGGATTTTAAATAATCACATGGAATAAAAACATATAGAACATGGATTAAAAATATCATTATAGTATAGGAATTGTGTATGGATAAAAAAACATGAATGGAACATGAGTCAAGGATAGCTACCTATACAATATCACATGATTTATAATGTCAGATAACAGATTAGGATTACACCCTAATCCCATATGTGGAATCTCATGAGATGAATGATTTACCAATTAATTTGATAATTATATTAGAACACCCATGATAACATTTTCATGATCTATGGGTTCCACATAGATGGGTAAATCAAGAGGAATGACATAATAATTGACCTTGGAATGAAATAGTGTTTCATAATCATGCATCATATCATAATCAAAGTATATTTCATTATAATGGATTTTGAGGAATAATAATATGGAATGTATTAAAAAAATGAAGGTAAAAAAATATATGTATATATTTTAGATACATATATACATAATGTAGATGTATTCCCTAACATTAAATAGATTTAAAAAGTGGGTTATAGATGGAATGTTCACTACATGAATCAAAGGGTTGTTTAGAAGGATCTGTTACCTTGAGCTTCATTTATCACGTGCATTCATTATCTTTTTAAAAACATATTATAATTATTTACCTGATTAATAATTTTTTTAATTTTATAAATTCATTATATTTTATTCATTACCATGTGTTATTTAATTAATTAACTAATTAATTTTTCTACGAAGGTTCTGACGATAAACAACTCATAGGTCCAAAATCACAAGGTTATGTTGATTGATTTTAAATATATTCTTACTTAATATTATATATACTGGAATGAGTTACATATTTATCATTTTATAAATCAATAATAATTTCTAATCCATCCATTAAATATAATTATGATTAAATAAACACCACTGAAGCACAGAGATGGTAGGTTGTATGTAGGCATGAGTAACATTTAAATTTTTCAATAATATGAAGGAATTAGGGTAAGAGTTATTTTAACATTATAGTGTTATGATTATATTTTGAGTACAATATTAAATCATTAAAAATATTTAAAATTTCCTTTTATGATAAGGGGAAATAAAAAACTATCACAATGCTTCGATCAGCGGTAGACTTCCACATACAGGAACAACATTATAATTTTTTCAATGGATTGTAAGGTAAGAATTTATAAGTTATATTTATTTTATAGAATTATTAATATATCATTTTTATTATATATATATAAATACAAAATTAATGATTTATTCATTCAATGTACTGATGATGTGAAAAATGAGTCACATCGGTTCGTGATGAAGTACTCCATCGTACACACGAGCGACATTATTATATTCGATACCAAATAGAAAGTAAGAAGGTATAGGTGATATTACAATTAAAAAGAATAATTATATTAAAAATATCTCATATATACTTTAAATACAAAATTTTATTTTTATGTGACACATAATGATGGAAAACCCATTTTGTCTGTTTCTAAGGTTGTAGTCTGCAATACTCATGATCAAAAATTTTGATTCTAAGTTTAGGGAGGATAATAATGTTGAAGTAAATTTTGATAAAATAAAACATGATAGTATATGAAAGATATGGATTTCATTATGTCATCGTGTATTAATATGATTGGAAGGGAGTAAAAACAAATAATATAAAATTCTCTGACAAGGACATGACCTCTCCTTGAAAAACATCATCTTATTTTCACTAATATCATTTATATGATGGATTTATGATTAAAAATGTTTCTAGTTGTTAGAATATCCTGTTTTGATAATCCCAAATAATTTTTAAATACTAATCAAGATATATTAGGTCTATTCTTATTCATTTTTAATCTAAAGTTATCCTGAACAATTTATATTTTCAGTCTCATGGTGTTGTTGCATCGGCTTGCAGTTTAAATTAATCTATGTATAAGTTCTCAGTTAAAGGCTACTTGTAAGATCCTTCTATTAAATTTTACCATTATAGCTCACTATCATTCTATGTCACTATTGCTGAAAGGTCACCGTTGAAGATATATTGTCACTGTTATAAGCTACCGGTACACGATCACAGTCACAAGTCTATTATTTATCTACTTATCAAAGCATACAGAAAGAGTCACCATTATAATGCCACTACTAAGACAAGGCTTATGTTAGAAGTCTACTATCAGAATCTTTCATAAGTCTTCTTTTGAGAGCTTCATAGTTCAAGTATCCCATTAGTAAAAGGCTAGAACTAGACAACTCCTACAGTCGATATAGTCTACTATTGTTCAGATCCTACTGTTAGTAGAGGTATGCTGAAAGGAAAACTCAACCATTGATGAAGACACCTGTGGAGATATTCTACAACTTATCAAGATTACTGAATGAATCATATAGTTAAAGTTCTAAGGTGAGCCTACCGATGATGTCCACAGTTGAAGAGCCTACCGATTAAGCCCACAATTGAAGAGACTACCATTGAAGTCTACCGTGTGACATGCATCTGCTACCAGTCTAATGATATTCTATTCTTTACATTACCAATTTTCTTAATATTATCATAACAGTTGTCTCTGGACAAATTAATGCACCTGAAATTATTTAATGATATTTTCAGGCATATCAGGTGGGAGTATGAGGTACAAGGAAGACCACACGTGGTTGAAATGTTTCTCTTGTCTGTCCCTGGTGAACCAAATCCCAAAAATCTGAGCTGGAAAAGTATATATATTTATATGAGTGGAGATAGACATAAATAATAATGAATATACTTAGATAAGAGAAATTGATACAACACCTTAAATACAAGGAAGAAGAATAACACTCGATCACTCATTCTCAAGAACACACAGCTTCACAATGATCCACTAGAATATCTTTTTCAAGTTGTTGTGGTGTGCTACAAAGAGCTTCAGACCCAAGAAGATGAATATCACTTCATCTGGAAGTTAGAACCGGGAATTTGTGACACTTTGTTATGGATTCAACATGAAGAGAAGGACTAAAACTTCATTTACTTCATTTTATGGATCCAGAGCCGATCTTTCAACACAGCGAGCATTCTATACTTATTACTAATATCTTTTACTCTACTGTGTTTATGTATTATAGATTTGTGAGCAGTGTGTCTGTCTTACACACACTGACTCTTGTGCTGGAACTGGGTGATACTAAAAATCCATGTATACAATTATATTTTCATTTGTTTCCTACGCATAACTGTGGAATAATCCTAGTGTGTCTTGGTAGATTATTTTACCATGTATAACTATGGTAGAGTTTTCCAAACCTAGACAGTTTGAAAACTATTTAAAAGCTCGATTCAGGTTGTGTATCATTCTTTAATATAACTGATTGGTGGCAGGTGATCACTAAGTGGAGATGATAAGGTCTTGCCTTAGGACTGAACCTATTGTTTAAATTGTTGTGTTCATTTTCAATTACTTTGTTTTACATGTATCCACTGCATATATTTTCAATGACTTATATCTGTTATTACATTCACTCTGATAGTTAGTTCTGGTTAGTGTGTATATATTATTATTTTATTAAACTTGTTTTAAATGTTGAATTAGTACTCATACTGATTCGGTTGAAGAGTAATCAACCATTGAGAACCTTGTTGAACAATAAACCACATATATCTCTACTTCCTTAATTAAATGGGCTATTTTTATTTGGGGGATTTTTATCCAAAAAGTTTTTAACAAAAATTTTAATTGGAACTGAATTCACCCCCATCTTGAGTATCCACTCTGACCAACAATTGGTATCAGAGGGATGTTCATTTATTCATAACATCAAACCAGTTTTTTTAAGCAGTTAAATTTCTTTTCAACTATGATTTTAGTTATATCTTAAAGATCTCAAAATTACTGTTATATCTAAATTTTCAGTTATTTAATCTCCTAATTTTCTATGGATAACCGAGTTGAGGGTGCTGCTATTAACAGACCACCTTTCTTTAATGGTAATAATTATGGTCAGTGGAATTTGAAAATGAAAATGTCTCTTGAATGTATTAGACCAGAGATCTGTGACACAATTGAAGAACAACATGTATTAACGACTACTACAAGGGACACATGGTCTCAAGTAACTAAAATTAGTATAATAATAACTATAAAGAAAATAATGCATTATACTGTTCTTTGAGTGATGATGAATTCAATATAATATCTTCCTCCAAAACTGCTTATGAAATTTGGGATACATTGGCTGTTTCTCAAGAAGTAACAACCAATGTTAAAGAAATGATATTAAATACCTATACTATTAAATATGATAATTTTAAGATGATGCCTGATGAATCTATCTCCGAAATGTATCTCAAGTTCAATGAGATAGTAAACCCCATGAATCTTCTTGGGAAACCAGTGGCTAGCAAAGACCAAATCATGAGGCTTATTAGATGATTTCCTGAATGATGGAGAGGCACTTCTGTATCAATCCGAGAATCATGTGACATTATCAAGATACCTATAAAGGAGCTCATTGGAAAACTGATGATGTCTGAAGAAGATCTTAAGGTGAATCCAAAAATAGATGAATAACGAAGAAAGAAGTCATTAGCATTCAAGAGATCTCTTCAAAGCCAAATAAAAATAAAAAATTCAAGTACCTATAGAAAGTTCCACATGTAAAGAGTCAAACTCAGAAAGTGATGAAGAGATGGAACAACTCGCCAGAAGATTCAAAAGATTCTACCAAAAGAATAAATTCTCTAGGAAATCAAAATGCAATGGAAAATATGATCATAAAGGACAATGGAAGAAATATAGTAAGTGTAATGAGAACACAATTGAAATATAATGCTATGAATTTAAATGAAAAGGTCATGTGAAAGAAGACTGCACCAAGTTGAAATTAAAGAGAAAATATGATTATAAGGGAAAAGGTTATAAAAAGGCTATAAAAGAAACCTGGAGTGCTTCAGAAGACTGTTCAAGTGAATATGATGCTTCGGACTCAGAACAGAATAAACATGCCAATCTAGGTTTTATGATAGAGACATATGAGGTAACAAATTAATTCCCCTCTGCATAATACTTATTATAACACTGACTCTCATAATGATGAAGATATGACTAGGGTAGAATTATTTTAGTATTGTGAAATGCTTGAGGATACTTTTAATGAACTCAAGGACAAATATATGTCATTAAAAAGACAAAATTCCTTAAATGAAAATTACAAAGAAAATCTTTGTATAGAGAAAGAGAAATTTTATAAACTGCTAAAGGAAAATACAGAGTTAAAATTATCTAATGAACAATTAATAATGGATCTTTAGAAGTTCACTGGTGTTAGGGATAACTTGACACAGTTTCTAGGAAAACATTTTGCACCTTAATATACAACTGGTCTAGGATATCAGCCCGGACAGAGAAAAATTAGCAAAACCAAATTTGTTCCAAAATCTGGACAGTTCACTTCCAGTTCTGGACCATCTTTTGAGAAATAATATAATATAATACATAACAAAGTATTTATGTCTCAAAATATGTTTGTTGATTTTATAAAACCTATAAAGAAAATATTGGTTCCCAATGTTTTACTGGATAACCTTTCTAGAACCAAGAAGATCTGGGTACCAAAATTACCCCATGTTTAATCTGTTTTGCAGGGAAGTTGTTTAAAGAGTTCTTGTAACACTATATGGTACATGGATAGTGGATGTTAAATATGTAAGACAAGAGAATATTCTTTCTTCATGAGTATTAATAAATTTTATGGTGGGCATGTCACCTTTGGTGACAATGTAAAAGAAAAAATTGTCAGCTTAGGCCAGATAGGTAACCCTGATACAATATTAGTTTCTGAAGTACTATTTGTTGGTGGATTAATGTACAATTTACTTAGCATATCTCAGTTATGTGATGATTTCTTTAATGTTATGTTTAAAAACAATACATGCAATGTTTTTAACTCTAAAAATGACTTATTTTTCACTACATGAAGAAATGAGAATGTATATATTGTTGATCTATATTCCATAGCCAGACAAAATGTCCCCTTCCTAAATTCTATTAATAAGGAATCATGGTTATGGAACATGAGGTTAGGACACTGCAATGTGCACTCTCTTAGGAAGCTATCTAAGAAGTGTCTAGTTAGAGACTTAACTAAATTATAATTCCCACTTTATAAAGTGTGTAATCCCAGTCAAAATGGAAAACAACACAAAGTTTCATTCAAACCAAAGAAAAAAGTTTCAACTTATCAACCACATGAGTTAGATCACCTGTATTTGTTTAGAACAACCAGAGTTTCATGTTTAAATGGGAAGCACTATGTTTATGTTCTTGTAGATGACATTTCTAGGTATACTTCGATTTTCATTCTAGCTCACAAAAGTGAATCTTGTTCCTATTTTCTCAAATAATCCATGTATGTAGAAAATCATAGTGGACATAGATTTAAGACCCAGAAAAGTAATCATGGTAGTGAGTTTGAGAATCATGTGTTTGAATATTAGTGAACACACAATGGCTATAGTCACAATTTCTCTCCCCCTAGGACACCTAAACAAAATGGATTTATAGAAATAATAAACAGAACCCTTCAAGAAATTGCATGAAGTATTCTTAATGAGTATGACCTGGCAATTTATTTTTGGGCTGAAGCTGTAAATAGAGCATGTTATATTATTAATAGAGTTTTAATGAGACCTGTTTTAAAGAGGACCCCTTATGAGATTTGGAATAATAAGAATCCTAAGATTAGTTACTTCATAGTTTTTGGTTGTAATGTTTTTATTCTCAATACAAAGGATAGTCTTGACAAGTTTGCATCCAAAAGTGATGATGGAATTTTTCTTGGCTATTAGTTAACTATAAAATCCTATATAGTTTTTAATAAAATAACCAAGTGTGTGGAAGAATCTGTGTATGTCATGTTTCATGAAACTGATCAACATGAACATAAGACTTCTCTTGGAAATCTTGAATAAGATCTGTCTGTTCTTGATCTTAATGACAAAAATAGTGACCCAGTTCTAAAGACAACCATTTCTGGACATATTCTCGAATATGCTTCCATAGAACCTTAACCTATTGATGAACCTGATATTTCTAGTCCTACCTTTACTAGATCAACTACTATTCTAAAGAATCATACTTTAGATGTTGTTGTTGGTAATCTTGATAGAAGGACACATACTATAGCTTCTCTGAGAAACCAGGTTGAACATCAATATTTTCTTTCACAGTTAGAACCTAAAAATGTCAATGATTTAATAAATGGTGAATTTTGGGTAATGTCTATGCAATAAGAACTAAATAAATATGAAAGAAGCAACGTCTGGGAATTGGTTGACAGACCCAAGGACACTTTGACCATAGGCACTAAACGGGTTTTTATAAACAATGTTGATGAGTCTGGAAATATAGTTAGAAACAAAGCTAGGTTAGTTGAACAAGGATATAGTGAAGATGAAGGAATAGACTATAACGAATCATTTTCCCTTGTATCCATATTAGAATCTATATGGATTCCCCTTGCCTATATTGCTCATCTAAATTTCATGTTATATCAAATGGATTCCAAGAGTGAAATTCTAAATGGTTTTATATTTGAAGATTTTTTTTGATCAACAACATGGATTTACTAATCCTCATTTTTTAAATCATGTTTTTAACCTCTCTAAATCTTTTTATGGCTTAAAACAAGCTCCAAGAGCATGGTATGATAGGCTCACCTCTATTCTTATTTCAAAAGGATTTACCAAAGGGATCGCTGATCCTACTCCTTTCATTAAATGGATTTCTAAATATATTTTAATAGTAGAAATTTATGTGTATGATATTATTTTTGGATCTTCTAAAAAAAATTTAATGATTTTTCAAAAATGATGCAAAATTAGTTTGAAATGAGTTTAATGGGATAAGTCAAATTTTTCCTTGGATTTCATATCTTTCAAAATTAAAATGGAATTGTATTGAATAAATTTAAATATATTAAGGATCTTTTAAAAAATCTTGCTTTGGATGGTAGTAAAGGTAGTGAAACACCTATGAGTACCACTTGTAAGTTGGATTCTGTTGAAGCTAGAGAACCAGTTAATCAAACCAACTACAGAGGAATGATAGGGAGTTTACTCTATCTTACAGCTAGCAGACCTGACATCATGTTTAGTGTATGTATGTGTGCTCGCTTTCAATACAATCCAATGGAGTCTCATTTAACTGTTGTCAAAATGGTTTTTAAATATCTCAAACATACTCCCAACATAGGATTATTTTATCCAAAAGGACAGTCATTTGATTTGTTGAGTTATTCTGATGATGATTCTTCCTGTTGAAAGTTAGATAGAAAAAGAACAACTTAGACATGTCCCATTTTAGGAAGGTCACTAGTATCTTGGTGTAGTAAGAAGTAGAATTATGTTGCATTATCTACTGCCGAAGCTATATACATAGCTTTTGGTAGTTGTTATTCTCAAATTCTGTGGATGAAACACACTTTACTAGAATATGGATATCATTTCAAACATTTCTCTATAATGTGTGACAATACAAGTGCTATTAACATTTCAAAAAATCCAGTGTCTCATTCTAGGACAAAGCATATTGATGTGAGACATCACTTTTTGAGGGATCATTATCAAAAGGGTTATATCATTCTTGAATTCATTGGCATTGAACATAAGTTGGATGATATATTCACAATGCCTTTGAATTATGAGAGTTTTAATTACATAAAAAATGAGTTTGGTATGATTAACTTTAGTATAGGAAACCTCACCGTTGGACCTCACTGTTAAACCTCACTATTGGACCTCACTGTTAATCCTCACTGATTGACCTCACTATTCAACCTCAACATTGGACCTCACTATTGGGTACCTCACTATTTGGTTTTATTTTATGCCGGAATCCGAACAGTTTTTATCCCTATTCATTAGTTCTGTTATATTTTCTTTTAATCCCTAAATGATAAAACTAAAGGCGTCGAACATATCTCAATCCACCTTCCTCTCTCAATCTTGAACCTAGCTCTCTAAATCCCTAAACCCTAACTATTCATTTGAACCCTAAAACCTCCTTCAATCTCCATGGATAGAACCAAGTGACCCCCGTCTATGAATGAGGATACACCAATGACAAAGAGGATTCAATCCACGTCTAGTGGCACCAGTAGTACCCTTACAGGACCTGCCAACCCCCATCTGACCAAGAGAGAAATCTTTTCTGAGAAGGAGATTAGTGAAGAATGGTTGCTGAAAAGCACTTCATTAGTGCTAGAAGCACTAGATGCCCAAGGATGGACCGAATGTTTTTAAAATAAAAATAGGACATACTACCCGAATATTTCGAAGGAATTATACGAATATCTGATGATCAAAGTGTAAGATGATATGCATAGGCTGGTATCTCGAGTAAATGGAAATGAAGTAAGTTTTTCGTCTACTGAGTGGGCTGCCTATTTTAGAGTTCTCCAAGAAGGAGTGTATGCATACTATTTTGGAGTGGCTCCTCCAGACAATGAAATTTTATATTATTAAAAATCTCTGAAAGAGATGACAAGGAATATAAAATCATATAAGATCATTGCAGCTAAGATGAGTGGAGAAGACATGCTATTGTTTAAGTTCATTCATCAAGTGATTAGTCCCAGGAGAGGGTATTTTGTGGTGATGAAGTACCAGGACATATTCCTTATGTACATACTGAAGATTTAAGAGAAAATCAACCTATGTAGGTTACTGATGGAACAATTGGAGGATATGACTATGTAAAGATCAATTTCCAATGCCCTATTCCATGACAAGATAATCTCAGTAATGCGAAAGGTAAAGGGTGTGGCTGGAAATAAAGAAGAGGCGATAGTGGCTAATAACAGTGTGTGTATCTCCAAGGTTTTTTTCAAATTCATGATAATTAGATGGAATCCCTAGTAGAAGGAATGGATGAATGATGAAGGAAAGGTTTATGAAAAGTTTGACCATACTACTCACCCATCTAGGCCAAATGACAAGAGAAATATCGACATGAAGCCTGATGAGCCAGAACCGGATTATTCAGATGCGGAGGAGGAAGTTGAAGGAGTTGTAGACCCTGAAAGAATGAACACCCCCATTGATGATGGGAGTGATCCTGATTTTCCTAACAGTCCTGTAAGGACAGTAGCTTTCGGAGCAACTATCCCTCCAAATGAACTACCATGAAGAGAGGTTGTTCTGAAGGACAGTGATACTGAGACCACTAAAAAAAAGAAGTGTCCCAGAATATAGTGAGATAAACCTCTGAAGAGGAGAGGCTAGTGATAAGGATGAATAAAAGGAGCTGCTGTTGTTGATGCTGATGACGAGGATAGTGAAAAATAGGAGCTCAATTTATGCCCTCTGATAGATACTACAGACAGGACAATGTCTGATCAAGAAACAGGAGTGGAATCTACTGCCATTGAAATAGAAGTCACTAAGGACCCAGTGGAGGCTGTGACTCGCCCCACTGGTGAAACAACAGAGTAGAATGATGCTGAATCCGATGTAGTGTAAGAGGAGTTTGTTGAGTTAACTATATCAAATGAAGTAGAGGATAATACTCAGGAGAGAGCTCCATGTGAGGGGAGCATTTTGGTTATGTATCTGTTCATCGTGAAATTGAAGAATTGTCAAAAGTCCCTAAATACCTGGTCCTTGGGCTAGATTATGATGATTCAGATTGTGATATGTCAAGAAAAATACATCATGTACCTGCTGTTTTAGAACTTGTTGCAATACCTCTAGTGGATCCTCATCAGGATAACCTTGTTAATAAGTAGGATCTGGAAAAACTTAAAATAGACCTGAACCAGATTTTTGATAACAGGACATCTGAAATAGAAAAGTAAATGGGTATAATTCAATAATTAACTGTCTATGAGATGGCTAAAGTTCAATCTTCCATTCAAGCCAGTTTTTTCCAAGAAATATCAAAATGCCAGAATCAACTCAAGGATGTGTCTCAGTCTGTAGAACTTCTACGACAGTCAGTGGTAAGCCTAAATACCCTTATGGATTCGAAGGGCCAAATAGAAAAAGTCATTCACTGCATAAAAATTGTGTTCTAACAAATGGTTGTAGTGTTTTAATGTTTTATGGAATCTATGAAATCTCATGTGAACGGCTAGGATGAAGATGTGAATAATATAATCAATGGTTTGACCAAGTCTTTTAAGGAATATGTTGCCTTCTCCATAAAACCTTTGTCCGCCTATGCCTCTGCTTCAACCTCCAGTGCACCACATGTGGACTTGTCAGCTTTCATGATGTTGGTCATTGAAGAGTTAGCAAATATTTCTGGTGTCAGTGCACTTGATCCTCAATATGTGACTTGGGTTATATTCATTACCAAAGAAGTTCAGAATGTAGTTAGTGACTTCATGAGAGAGGCTTCCGAGGACCAGAAGAGTATAAAGGAATAGATTAGTTTCTATTATAAAAGGATTTACTCCAAGCATCAGATGGATGATCATTTCAAACTTATATTGGAAAACCTTAATATTCAACCAGTCACCAGATCCATTAAGGAACAAGTCACACGGATGGGCCTGTTGACTCCAGACTTATAGAAAGATTATGGAGAAAAGGATGTTTTCATATCATCTGTGAAAAGAGTATGTATCATTATTATGGACTTCAGAAACTTTCTCCTGCCCTTTCTTCATGTAGACTGTACCCCTATCATAATACCTACTGCCTTACCAGCATCTCAACCCAGAAGTTCTTCCATGTTGTCTCCTCCTGAGGCCATCCTAAGCCTTAATCCACTGATCCCCCATCATGCTACCCACTACAGACCCACTAGAGCTTCTGTTGCTTCACCTCTAGTAATTCATGTAGCAGATCCTAAACCTGCAGATCCACCAGCTCATCCTCCATATTCTTCTTCCAAAGGTAATGACCACTTACCTATGAATGATGTGGATTGACTCTATTTCTATATTTTGATAGGGACTCTGTATTCTTTTTGGATCATGTAATGTACTTTCGATAATACATTCTTTCACTATTATCTATGTTTGTGTTCCATTTTCCTAATCACAAAGGGGAAGATATGTAAATGATGTGAGTTTATTACCCTCTAATGAACCTTTTATGATTTTACACTCTTATTTATTTCTGATACTGGAGATATTAAAACTGAACTAAAGTTCCTTTTTTATCTCTATTTAGAAACTGTATTATATGTGTTTATATGTGATACATATAACTAATACATAATGACATAATTTGTGACTATCAGAAAGGGGGATATTATTGGACTCACTTATTTTGATAATCAAAATTCATGATTAAATACTGATCAGTATATATTAAGTCATTTGTTAATACTTTCTAATCTGTTTTTATCCTAGACAATTTATATTTTCAGTCTCATTAATTTGTGGCATTAGCTTATAGTTTACATTTATCTATGTATAAGTTCACTGTTATCGGCTACTGGTAAGAACATTTTGTTAAATGTTACCATTATAGCTCACTATCATTCTGAGTCATTGTTTCTAAAAGGACATCGTTGAAGATCTACTATCACTGTTATAAGCTACCGGTACAAGGTCATTGTCACAAGCCTATTATTGCTCTGCTTATCAAATCTTACAGATAGAGTCACCGTTACAAGGTCACTGCTGAGACAAGGCTTCTGTTAGAATTCCACTATCAGAATATTTCTTAAGTATTCGGTAGAGAGCTTCACAGTTCATGTATACCGTTAGTAGAAGGCTAAAGCTAGATAACTCCTACTGTCGATATAGTCTACTGTTGTTAAGAGTATACTATTAGTAGAAGTATGCTTATAGGAAAAATCCACCACAGATGAAGTTACATGTTGATATAGTCTACCGCTGATCAATATTACTGACTGAATCTTATAAATATAGGTCTACTGTGAGCCTACTAATGAAGTCAACAGTTGAGGATCCTACCGATGATGTCCGCAGTTGAAGAGACTGTCGTTGAAGTCTACCGTGTGACATGCATCCGCTACAAGTCTAATGATATTATATTCATTACATTACCAATTTTTTTTATACAATCATAACGGTCATGTCTGGAAAAATTAATGCACCTGACATTATTTAATGATGTTTTCAGGCATATCACGAAATAGTACGAGGTAAGAGGAAGACCACATGTGGTTGAAATGTCTCTCTTTTCAGTCCCTGGTAAACCAAATGCCAAAAAGATGTGCTTGAAAATTATATATATATTTATATAGGTAGATACAGACATAAAGACATGAATGATATTGAAGATACACACAGAAGAGAGGCACATACACCATCTTAAATTCAAGGAAGAAGAAGAACACTCAATCACTCATTCTCAAGAACACATAGCTTCACAATGATATATTGGAATAACATTATCAAGCTGTGGTGGTGTGATACAAAGAGAATCAGACCCAATAAACTGATTATCTCTTCATCTGGAAGTCAGGACCTGGAAGTTGTGACACTGTGTTTTGGAGTCAACTTGAGGAGAAGGTATAAAACATCATTTCATTCATTTTAATGAATCCATAGCTGATCTCCCAACACACAGAGCATTCTAAACTTATTCCTAATATCATTAGTTCTACTGTGTTTTATTATTTTACATTTGGGAGAAGTGTGCCTGTCTTACACACACTGACTCTTGTTTTGTAACTAAGGGATACTGAAAATCCCCATATCAAGCTATCTTTTCATTTGTTTCCCACACATAATTGTGGAAGAAGCCTAGTGTGTCATGGTAGTATATTTTCCAACATATAACTGTGGTAGAGGTTTCTAAACCTGGACAGTTTGAAAACTATTATAATTCCTGATATAGGCTATGTATCATTCTTGAATATAACTGCTTGTTGGAAGGTGATCAAAAAGTAGAGAGGATTATTTCTTGGCTTAAGACTGAACCTTTTTGTTTAAACTGTTGTGTTCATCACTCAATTACTCTGTTTTACATTTATTTTCTGCTCATATTTTCAAAGACAGAAATCTGTTTTTACATTCACTCGGATATTTAGTTCCGTTTAGTATGTATATAAGATTATTTTAGTAAACTTGTTTCAAAAGATGAATTAGTACTCATACTGATTCAGTTTAGGAGTAATCAACCATTGTGAAACCTTTTGAATAATAAATCACTTATATCTCTACATCCATAATTACTGGGTTGTATTTATTTGGGGGATTTTAAACCTAAATGTTTTTTTAAAAAAATTAATTGGAACTCAATTCACCCCCCCCCCGATTGAGCATCCACTCCGACCAACACTAGTATTAGGGAATATAATTAAGGAAGTTTGGTATTGGCTGAAAAAATAGATTTATTAGTAAAAATATGAGAGGACAGGTTATTGCCTATTATAATTGGGGGTGATGATACACATGATGTATTTGAAAAGAATGAAACACACCCTTTTTTTAAATAAGAAAAAAAGAATAAAAAATCAAACCACTTTTTACAATATTAAGGAAAATTTAGAAATCGAACTAATTTATATTAATACAAGGACCATGCCTTAAATATGACATAATCTTTATATAACTCAAGAATTCACATTGAGGGTATTTTCATGTTTAAAATTTTAGATAATTAAACCATATCTATTATATTACATTTCAGAAATTAAAATGTAGACACTTCTACTCAGAATCCAATTTTATCATAAAATAAAAAACTCTAAAAAAAATGTCTAGTTCCATGTTTTAGAAAACATGACATTTCTATGATCACATCATCAACTCTATTCATCTTTAAGTCCTATGAAAAACATTTCAAAACATGTGGTGAGAATAAAATGCTTGGTAAGGGTTATAAAATAATGAATTAAATCATTAGCCCATTAATAAATACAATTAAATTAAACCATACTTTTCAATCATTACATACCTTATGAAATCATAAGATTTATAAATAACACTGAGAAATCATAACTCATAAAGGTAACCAATATTATAAAAAACATACTTACAAAGTAGTTATCAGAGATACATAGGGAGTTACCTTGGAATGCCCATCATAATATATTACCTAAATCACTTTGGAAAACATTAATGTTTACCTCTTTCACGTTACCCAATGCATTAGAGAGCTTTCTCAGTCTCACCCACCCTAGGTATATCACATAACCACGCGTATATGTAAACAATGCTCAATAATCATAACATATTAATAACAAATAAAAAAGGATAAAGGAAAGAATACATTTCCACATTGCAATCACTATATTTCAATTCAGGATATTGACATAATCAATGCTTTATCAAAACATTTTCAAAACCATATAAAACATTTAATAATAGACTTTTTAATTAAAGTGTCCTTTACCAATTTGAATCATTAATTGGAATTAACATTTTAAAAAATTAATGTCCATATAAATAAATTCTTAAAAATAATTTTAAAACACGGACATTAAGGAGAAATATTTAGAAGATTAAATCATTAAAACATTTAAAATTATATTTTAGTTAAAGAGTACCCAATAAAAAGTGAGACACTAATATACAAATAATTGAGGAATAACATTAATCAAATATTAGAATATCATGAGTATAAATAAATTCATGATATAATATGTAAAAGGAAAGTATATACACCATATAAAATTGAATTTGTGTATAACAACAATATGTTCCAATGGAATTTAAATTGATAAAATGTCCCTTGCAATGATCATATATTTTTATTAATGACAAATCAATGAAAATATTTTGTGTGAAAAATAGAGATAAACCAAATATAAGTGGATATTAACTATAATGAAATAAAACATCATTCACACATATTTATATCATTACATAATCAATATGTAGAAGTTTAACCCAAATATTTTAAATTGGGTAAAGAAGTTCCCTAACAAATATTCTATTTCCTAACGACATCACATGAAAATTCAAAAAATAATTTGGTGAGAGAAAAAATGTATCCCATCAAATGAACAAAAAAATTTAAAAAATAAGGATAGAGGAGAACATATCCCAACATAAGAATATGTAAATTAAAAGACAAATAAAAAATAAAACTTTAAAAAAGTAGAGGGTGAAAGGTTTCATTATTGAGTTTGTAACGTAAGAAAAATTTACCCCATAAAATAATGAGTATAAAATTAACATATAAATACCCGTAAATTGAATTTAATTCCACTATTAATATAATAATGGTAAGTACATACACCACAAAAAAAGGAAACAATGTCAAATATAGCAAGAATCTCATGGCAATAAAAAAAGTTAGATGAAAACCCCTTACCACGTAGTAATCTATCAAGTCGTATGTACAATTGATAATAAAATAAAATTTAATCATAGAATTCCATGAAAATAATGAAAATCATGATAATATATATCAAATTTCAGTATAAAATACTCCACATGTAATAAATAAGTGGCAAAAAATTTAAATATCCCGGAATTAAATGTGAGATAAGAAAACCCTTACCACATTGTAATCAATCGAGTCATAAGACCAAAATATTATAAACACCAAATTATTCACATAATCCAATTAATATAAATATAATCATGATAATATATTTAAAATGTATGTACAAAATACACCACATGAAATAAATAATTTGATACAATGGAAATATCACTAAATTAAAAGTTAGATTAGAAACCCCTTACCACCTATCCAACATGACTCAATGGTTCTTTAGTCTCATGAATAATAAACTAAAGATAATATAAACATTCATAATAACCCTTTTTATGTTTATTATTACTTTTATATCAACTATTACCTTGCTATAACAATTAGTTAATTATTTGAGTTCATATCAGACATTTTGTCTATGTTCAGAACATGAGATAAAAATGAACTAGTTATAATTATAAATTGACCATGTGGTCTAAAATAAATTATATTAAAAATTATATTAATGATATAAATATTATATATGTCATATATATCTAGTATATATATTTATCTATAATATAATATATCATTTTGGGGATAAAAAATGAAATGCAGCATTCTTGGAGACGGTAATCCTTACGTAAGCTGGAACACTACTTTCTTTTTTATATTATATTTCATGGAATGAAAATGTAATGATAAATTGGAATATTAATATTCCAGTATAATATCATATATAATTTAATTATCTCCCTCATATATACATTCCCTGTATGGAATGAACGAGTCATATCACATTGAGTGGGCGGTAGTCCGCACTTTCCCAAATTAAAGTATCATATTTACGCACTATGAAAACCATAATGGTATTCTATAAATGAAAACACAGAAGCATATAAACAAAATAAATATAACATATATCCCATATAAATATAGTTCCATCTTAATGGACCCTAATGAGAGGAGGTAGAAGATAATTTAACAATCATTATTTCGTGAGGTAGTAGTTTGTCATCTAGAGAAACTGTATGTTCTTTAACCATTATATAGAGGTTTGTGTAAGTTTAGTTAGAATAATTATAAAAAAACCTAGTATATTGAAGAAACTAGTTTTGTAATAAAATAATGAAATAAAAATATTTTATAGTGTTGAATAACTAAAATATAATACAATAACTTAAGATAAGACGTTACCTTTAAATCGGGTATCTCTATTTTGTTTAAACAAAACAGTTTAATTGAATTTCTTTATGCCTAAGGGAAGGCTTCTAAGAGGAGAAGATGGATGTAGGGACCTTAATTTGATAGATTTTGGATGATCCAATAGTCTTTATATGTTTTATGAATGGGTTATATTTGAGGGATTTTTATAAGGAGGAGGAGGGGCTCTTTAGGAATGTTTTAAAATATTATTTTATTATATTATGATTTTAGGTTTCTAAAGGTCCAAAAATTATTAAAGTCAATGTTAAGATGAATCCTGTTAGAAATAAAATCATCCAATATAAATTGGACATGTTTTGGATATTTTTTAATCATTATAATTTTGTTTACTTAAATCATTTATTAATGAGGTAAACACTACATCATTATTATGTCATAAATATTTTTATTTATATGATTTCTAAAAATTAAAAAAATATCATGATTTTTGAAATAATGTTAGATTTTAAATTAATATGTATTGTCAAATACATAACATACATAAACCCAAGTAAAAATTTATTTACTGAAACATATATTTTTATGCCATTTTTGTCTCTACATTAAATTGAATAATATATATAGTCATTATCACTCTTAAGTTTCTTCATGGGGTCCAAAAGTCCACCCATCGATGTCCCTAGTCAGAAATGTATTAACCAGTAGGATTATGACACATGTTAGGGTAATTTAATATTATTATAATAATATATTGGTACCATTATTTACCAAATTTACCCTTTAACCATGGTAAATAAATTTTTTACTAAAGTAAATATTCATATTGTTTAAAAATAAAAGTTACCTATTAACAAAATTTAGACCTCATGATTCAAAATATGGAATCCATTTTTACAAATTCAATACACCTAAGTAGCAAAAATTAATTTAAAATTAATTCCTACTCTTAAAACAAAAAACATGATTTAATGAAATAATAACTACTAAATGATTAACACGTATTTAAGCCCAATTTCAATGTGAAATTATTTCGAATGACCAAAAATGGGTTAAATGTAAAATACGTAATATAATTACACATTAAAAAAGTTTAAAAATATAATCTAACCGTATAAATAAATTATATTAAAAGGAATTTATAAATTAAAAAAAATATTTTCACTATTCATAAAAACAATAACCTTTATCAAAAAAATTCCTAAATTTTATAGAATGAAAATTTTGATGTCCCAATTCCAAATCAGAATATTTTTTTGACAAATTGAATATATAAAAGTTATAAAAACAATATTTAATGAGGGTTATCCATAAAAAATGGTAAATTTACATTTTAATAAATATTAGAGTATTTATGGTTAAAATCAGTTTCTTTATTATTTTATGCCTCAATAATTTATTGGAGAAATGTAAAAACAATTAAGAAACATATTTTATCATAATATTGTTAGTTTTGTTCATTATTTTCAATACAAAGGTTGGGTGTTACCAACCATTAAAAATTAAATTATATTATTATTTTTCAGAATGACTCTGCATTGTATGCAATATACGATTTCAAAGAAACTCGTTCTTGAGTATTGGGTATTCCATCGAACATAGAATCCCCATTAATGTAAAATTAATATTTATTTCACAAATTTTAATAAATATGTCTATGATATATTTATTATTTATGTGGGTTGTTACATCCTTCTCCCCTATTGGGAATTGCATCCTCGCAATTTGAAAATTGTGTTTTGAAACGTCATTGGATGTCCCACATCAGAAAAATATACAAAAAAATGTTACTTTAAAATAAATAAAGAGAAATACAAAGGTCACCCGAGATATCCAATATTAGGATTCCATCTAAGAAAAAATGGATTTAGAAGAGAAAAAAACCATCATGGTTTTATGGAGTGTGGTAGAAAATATTACTAGGAGGAAGTTATCCAACAAAAAATGACAAACTTGTGTAGGATTAAACATTCTTTGATTCCCGTTAGGAATTGTTAATGGACAACGTTTTTGTTTTACATTTATTTTTAAATATTTGAGGAATTTATTTATGAGCTTGAATACGAACATAATGAAACATACATAGATTTCATGTAGACATTCATCCTTTACTAGATTTATACCAAAAAATCATCTTTTACCCAAATGATATGTATTTAAGATGACTTGTTAATAGTGAGAGCGCTATAATAATATTCAATAGAATCAAAAAATCCACAAAAGATGAACTGTATTTTTCCGATGTCTTTATTACTTTACCTAAACCAAAATAGTAAGTACAAGATCATATAATCCCCCAAATGATAATCTGTTATAAAAAGAAATACTACTCTTAATCTAAAAAATTCAACAAAAAGAACCCAAAGGTCAAGAAAGATCATTAAATATAAAAGTGTCCATAAAAATTTTCAAAATAATTCAAAAAATATTTAAAAACAAATACACAGAAGGATTTAATCACATAGTCTTCCATAGTAAATATTAACCTTAATCTCCAAATACATCAACTACTCTTAATGTTTCATACTGATGTGTAATTTTACTTAACACATATTCACTATGATACATTATGAATTTCCATAAATAACCCAAATCACCTTATGTCCATAATAAGAACATTTATTATTCCCAAATAATGTTTCCACCATTACTTCACAAATTAAATCCCATAGTATTTTATCTTCCTTAGGAATATAGAATTTCATAAAGAGAAAACATCTTCTAAAATAACTTTTTTCACTTAATCACCGAACCATTTTACTAAATTAAGAATATCTATTTCATAAAACATACGTTTCAAAAATAAACTTATTTTTGATCCATAAAATCATGTAACATAAAATCATAATTCACACTAAATAGAAAATTATTGTAGGATAGTGGTAGGCGATGCACCCTTGTTGCCCTTCTGTTGTGGGATTGATTCCAGGGGCCTTTCCGGATGCGATGGGATGTCACCAATCATACATATTGTACTTTTTATAAAACAAAAAAATATCCCTAACTTGTTTTATCCTCAATTTTTTCTTATGCCTTTAATTTGTATTCCAATACATTAATACATCATCATCTTATATATTGTCATATTTTTCACCTCCAATGGATATAACAAAACTATTCCCAAAAAATGAACATCATACCATGATCATAGTGTATGTATGGTTTCATCGTCATCTTGTTCGCATAGGTTGAAGGATCATTCATTGAAACAATGATATATAGATACTTCAAAAATCAATTTATTCTGTTATCCAAATACTCATTGTATAACATGGATCATATGGGTGTTCACAGAAAAATATTTTTCGAAATAAATAATGTATGACATAATATTACAAACCATCTGATAAAAAATTATTTTTATAAAATAGTCGGAATAAATTTGAGTTCAATCATTCAATAAATGGTCTTTTTTAAATACAATATGTTTCTGCTGAGACACTATATTGTAAAATCAGATATAAACTGGTTGTTCAAGAGACTCCTTCATCAAGAGAATTTTCAAAATCATAATATTCTTAAAAATATTATGATAAGGTAAAAAATTTGAAGATGGGTTTGTAATATTAACCTTTTTGAAAATATGATAATATTTAGAAATTAGGATTTTATTAAATACATCCCATGATCCCTGATGAAATAGACGTATATTAGAGTTGTTAGATATCTCAAAAAACATCTTGGAAGTGAGTTGTATGCTATAAAAATTTTCACAGTCATATAAACATTACTTTTCAATAATTATTGCAAGCCTGTCATCAGGAAGAGATAGGAATGTCGTTTGAGATCCTCCTCTATCCATTTGAAACCGAAATTCCTTGATCTAAAAATTTTATAAAAGAAGGATTTCACTCAAAATAATAGACATAGGGTCTTTTTAGGATCCATCCATAAACATTACATAATCTTGAGTTAAGTCATGAATTCACATTGAATATTTTTTTTGGTTTAGAGTTTTAGATAATTAGGCCATATCTATTAAATTACATATCAAAAATTAAAAAGTAGACACTTCAACTGAGTATCCAATTTATCATAAAATATAAAAGTCTAAAAAAACATGTCTACATCCATTTTTGAGACCACATGACTTTTCCTTGATCCCATCCTTGACCCTATTAATCTTTATGTCATGAAAATAAACATTTCAAACATGGGGTGAGCTTACAAATCTCAGAAAGGGTTATAAAAAAATAATGAAAGCATTATCCCATCAATAAATACAATTCAATGAAACCATACATTTCAATCATAACATACCTTATGAAATCATAAGTTATGTGAATGACACACAGAAATCATAAATCATAAAGGTAACTTGTGGAATACAAAACATACATACATTGTAGTTATCACTTCTAAATATGGAGTTATGTTGGAGTACCCATCATAGTATATTCCATAAATATATTAGGAGAAACATTAATGTTTTCCTCTATCATGTTACCCAATGCATTGGAGAGCTATCTCGGGCTCACCCGCCCTAATTTTATCACGGAACCACCCGTATATATAAAAAATGACCAATATTCATAAGATATTCGTAACACATAAAACAAGGATAAAAGAAAAGACAACATTTCCTCATTTCAATCAAAATATATCATTTAAGGATATTGACAAAATAAATGGTTTATAAAACTATTTTCAAAACCATTTAAAACATTTAATAATGTGACTTTTGAATTAAAGAGTCCCATAAAAGAATAAATATTTTAAAATAATTAACATTTAAAAACATTATCATCCATATTAATAAATCCTTAAAACCATTTTTAAAACCTGAAAATTAATGAGAATGATTTATAATAATAAATCATTAAAACATTTAAAACAATAATTTAGTAAAAGTGTTCCCAATCAAAAGAGAGATGCCTGAATAAAAATAATTGAGGAATAACATTAATAAATGATTATAATATCATGTGAACAAATAGATTCATTATATAATATGTCATAGGGAAGTATACAAACTATATAAAAGTTAATATGTTTAAAATAACAATAAATTTCAAGGGAATGTAAATTGATACAAAGTCCCATGCAAAGATCATATCCATAGATTAATAAACAATAATTGACATGATTATGTGTGAAAAATATAAATACACCCTATATAAGTGGATATTATTTTTAAAACAACCATATGTCATTCACACATATTCATAGAATTAAATAATCAAGAAGTAGATGTTTAACCCAAATAACAGTAATTGGGTAAAGAAGTTTCGTTTCAAAAATTTGTGAGCCTAATGGAATCACATTAATATTCTAAAAATGATTTGATGAGAGAAGAAAGGATATATCATAACATGGAAAGAAAATTTACATCAATAAGGATATATATGAAAATATTCCAATATAAGAATATGTAAATTAAAAGACATAACAAAAAGAAGTCTTTTCAAAAGATAATGGTGAAAGGTTCCCTTTCTGATTTGGTAACACACGAAACATAAATCCCATGAAATAAGGATAATAAAATGAAGATGTAAATACCAATAAATTTAATTTTAGTTCTCAATTAATACAAAAATGGGCAGTACGTACACCACATAAAATGGAATATTAGCAAATATATCATGAATATCGCGAGAATAAAAATCTGAGATGAAAACCCCATACCATGTTGTAATCCATCGAGTCATATGACCAAAAGTTATTGACCACTGATTGAATCACATAATAAAATTAATTTAAAGGGAATCATGATAATATTTATAAAATAAATATACACAATACACCACATGCAATAAATAAGTGGTGAAAATTGGAAATATCACAGAATTATATATGAGATAAGAAACCTCATACCATGTTGTAACCTCATTTTTATTCAACTATTATAAGGATACTGGTGTTGTTATAAAATAGTTGAATAAAAATATTTCAATTGGTTGGATAAGTAAAATAAAACAAAATAACATAGGAGAAGACATTACCTTTAAATCATGTATCTCCCTTTGGTTTTATCCAAAAGGTTTAATTGAATTTCCTTCTACGAAGAGGAAAACTTCTAGGAGGAGGGGAGTGATGTAGTGAGCTTAATTAGGTAGAGTTTAGAAGAGCCAATGGGCTTGAAAAGTGTGAGTAATGGGTTAGAAGTGAGAGATTTTTATAAAGGGGACAAGGGGATCATTAAGAATGATTAAAAATAATATTTTATGATATAATGATTTTAGGTTTCTAAAGGTCCAAAACATATTAATTTTGAAGATAATTTGACTCATGTTAAATATATAATCATAAAATAAGATTCAGATATGTTGTGGATATTGTTTTAATATTTATAATATTATTTATTTAAATTATTCACTAATGAGGTAAACAATAAATCATTATTGTGTCATTAATATTTTTATTTATTTGATCTCTAAAAATTATAAAAAAATAATGATGTAGGAAATATTTTTATATTACAAATAATTATTTAGGTATTAATAGATTTCATATATAACCCCATTTAATAACTAATTTACTAAAAGATATATGATTATGTCATTTTTATCCTTACATTTAAATAATATATATAAAGTGTCATTATCACTCTTGAGTGGCAATATGGGGTCCCAAAATCGACCCAATGATGACCATGGTCGGAAATGTAATAAAAAATACGATTAGTAAACATGATAGGGTAATTTCAGATTATTATAAAAATATTTTGTTACCTTTATTTCCCCGAATTACCCTTTAACTAGGGTAAAAAATATTTTTACTGAAATAAATATTCAAATTGTCTAAAAATAAAAATTTACTATTTACAAACATTGGACCAACTGATTCAAAATATTGAATCCAATTTTAAAAATTTAAAATAAAAAATGGGAAAAAATAAATTTTAAATAAATTCCGGCTACCAAATCAAAAAATGTTGTTAAGAAATAATAACTATCCAAAGATTGAGACTTATTTATGTCCAATTTCAAAATGAAATTATTTCAATGACAAAAATTGGAGTAATTGAAGAAATAAATTCACATTAAAAAATTTAAATAGATAATCTAACCATATAAATAAATTAGATTAAAATGTAGATATAAATTAAAATACATTATTTTTCACTATTCATAAAAATGAACATTATCAGAAAAATACCAAAATTTTATCCAAAGTAAATATTGATTTCATGAATCTAAATAAGATTATTATTTTGTAAAATAGAAAATATAAAATTGACTGAAAATATATTTAACGAGGTTTTTCCAACAAAAGGCGGTAAATAGACCTTTTAATGAATAGTAGAGAAATTATGTTTAAAATATGATTCTTTCTTATTTTAAATGTCAAAATTTTATTGGATAAATGAAAAAAATTTAAAAATCATGTTTAATCATAATATTTTTAATTTTTTTTCATTCTAACTAATATAATACATAGGTGTTGACATCCATTTAAAATAATATTACATAATTATTTTTTAGTATGAATCAATAATGTGTGCAACATAATATTTCATTGAAATCCATTGTTGCGTATCAGGTACGCCATCGAACATAGAATCCCCTTTAAAGTAAAATTATTATTTAATTAAATGATATAATAAATATGACAATGTTATATTCTGTTTTACCCATAATTTTACAAGTAATTATATACATTATGGTTAATTATCAATTCTTATTTTAATGTTTATCCCTCACATAAATCTATTTTGACATTAACAACTGTGATTAATTTATTTTATTTTCACTATAAGATATGTAGAAAATATAAGATGATCATAATGGAAAAAAATTAATTATTTTGAATCCCAATATTGAATCAAATTATCAAAATTATACTCACATTGGTGGAAAACATTCATTTAAAACTAAAACTGCAGACATATCAAAAAACAATTTTTCTAGAATTTGAAGTTTTTAGGAAAAGATAATCACATATGATCTCTATAAAATGTATTATAAAAAATATTTTAATTTATTATTTATAGATATATAATCTATAAATTTTATTTAATTCATTACTTATTAGGGGTTATTTTAATTCATAATTATAGTGAAATTTTATGAACTATTGAATAGTGTTTTGAAAAAGAAATTACAGCCAAAAAATAAACATATAGAAAAATATTATATAAATATTATATAAATATAATTAAATTTATTTAATATAACTATATAATAGTTATTTATATTTTAAATAAATTAAAATGGATAATGGGACAAAATTTATTCAATGACAATTTAGTGTTTTAAAAATTGTATTTTTCCCTCTTAATTGAAAATTGAATAATTTTCTTAACAAAACCCCAAAATTTAATCTAAGGTACACATAGATATACCGATATTAAGAATTATTTTCTTTTAATAAAACATATATTATAAAAATGTAAAAAATAGTATTTCCTTCCAAAAATCAATAAAAAATATTTTTTATGGAAGAAATATTTTATGTGAACAAAATTCCATTGCATAAAATATAGTGATTAGTTATTGAGAATTTATACATAAATTTATATTTATTTATAACATTATCAAAATTTTATATGGTAGTTAATAATATTTATAACCTCCAATTTAATATATAGGTTATAATGGTCTAATTTATATAATCATGGTTTGTTTATTGATAAATATTTCATGTTTCATAGGCTATGAAACATATTTTTCCCATTAAAAACATGTAGTATGACACAATGTTTGTCCCACACTTACATTAATAGTATCTAATCTCCATCTGTCTCTTTTTTCTCAAAATTAGGACGACTCATGTAAACATGGAGTATTTTTATAATCTTGTCATTAGAATAAAAAAATAACCACAACAAGGTATTCTTCCCTAGATGTAAGCCCCAATTATACCCTTTTCCTTGAAGGTTCATACCCACGATAAGAAAAAATGTTTTGGGAAACATAATTGTATAAGACATTATCTAATATTAGAGAAACACTAATTCTTAATCACTGGTTAAAACAATATTTGGTAAACAAGAATTTGTATGGACCAATCAAATATTATGGAGAAATCAATGTGAATGATCTATTGAAATATCCATGATACCTCAGTGTGTAGGTCCCAAAAATTCATGTGATGTGTCCAATCTTACATTATAACTTATTCCTAACACCGATCATGACTCATGGGGGATTAGTGATTGATGAGGATTATTAAATTAACATGATTAAAATTTCAATTTTATTGGCCTCTTTCTTGATGTAATTCCTATTTCATAATATATATTTTAGAGAGGTATATTAACAAATAATAATATTATGGATTCCCTATATCCATATCTCCCCGAAATCCTCTTTCGTCGCACCATTTATGACCAATCCACCTAATTGAAAAAAATTATCTATGTTTCTTATCCTTGCAAGATACATAGGTCACCTCTCAAGGACCAGGACCACATATACGTTAATTAAATGAACTCATATAACTCCTTTCAACATGATATCAAATTAGATATTAAGTTACTTTATGAAAAATGTGGGATCTAATTTCTATTTTCACAAGATTCATAGGATAGCTCATGGATATCTATTCCCAAGACCAAAACACCAATCTCCTCCATGTTTGGAAGTACACTCTAGATTTACTAGTCATATACATTTGAATCATAATAAATATATAATTGTTATATAATAATGGGTAAAAAATGTATAACCGTTGATATATAATAAAAGGTCCCAAACTTAATCATTTAGTAATTTTGAGTTAAATAAAGAATTCACATCAAGGATCATTTCTGGTTTAGAGTTTAAGAGAATTAGTCCAAAACTATTAAATATAATCTAGAATATTACAAGTAGACACTAATACTCAATAACAAATTTTTCTTATAAAATATAAAATCTTATAAAGAAACATGTCTGGGTCCATGTTTAAGACATCATGAATTTTCCTTGATCACATCCTTTCCCCTATTCCACTTCATGTTCTGTTAAAAACATTCCAAAAACATGGGGTGAGAAAAAATCTAAGTAAGGGATACAAAAAGAAGGAGAACTGTTTGTTTTTAAAAAAGTAAACCATGAACACCCTATCATAAATAATACGTATAACCTTTATGAAGTAGTAAATACTCTTCAATGAATAAAATATCATTGCTTAACATTTTTTATCCAAAATATTACCATAAAACCCAATGAAAGACCACATAACATATAAAGCTAACTTGGGACATAAATAAACTTAGATTGAATAACCATATGGCCATTTCCACACATATCACTAAATGGAATAGCCATATGGCTGATATCCATACCCAATGCATTGGAGGTTAAAATGTAACCACTCTTCTTGGTTTATCACGACACCAGTTGTCATTTGGTTTGTCACGTAACCTCCTGTCAAAGGTCTAAGTACCATTGTAAAATCATAAAACATACAATATTGCAGATATAAACATTGCAGTAATAACATTTCATTTTCAATCACAATAAATCATTTCATTATTTTTCAAAAATCAATTCTTTATCAAACCATTTTCAAAACCATTTAAAAATTTAAATAAATAGATATTTGACTCAAAGTGTCCCATACCAATGTGAAACTTTCAAAGGAATTAACATTTTTTTTCATTAATGACCATATAAATAAATCTTTAAAATCATTTTTAAAACATTGTAATTAATGAGAAATTTTTAGAAGAATAAATCTTTAAATAATTTAAAATTATATTTTAGTTAGAGTTCTTAACCAAATGAGAGACACTTGAATAAAAATAATTGAGGAATAACATCAATAAAAGCTTATAATATAATGAGAATAAGTAGATTCAAGATATAATATGTCAAATGGTAGTATATAAACCATATAAATGTGAATTGGTGTATAAAAAAATTATGTTTCAATGGAATGTAAATTTTGGCAATGTCCCTTGAAAAAGGGGGATGGTGAAAGGTTCCCTTATTGATTTGGTAACATACGAAACATACACCACATGAATGAAGGATCATAAAATGAAGATGTAACAACCATAAATTAAATTATATTACAAAAATAATACAATCATGGGTAGTACATACACCACATAAAAGGATATTGTTGCAAATATATCATGAATCTCATAGAAATAAAAAGTAAGATGAAAACACCTTACAACATTGTAATTAATCTAGTAGTAGGGACAAAAATTAAAAACCACCAAATTAATCACATAATACCATGAATATAATAAGAGTAATGATAATATATATAAAATTTTTCTACACAATACACCACATGAAATAAATAAGTGGTGAACAATAAAAATCTCACCGAATTAAAAGTGTGATAAGAAACACATTACCTCATGTCCGACTTGACTCGTTAGTTCTTTAATATATTAAATAAGAAGCTAATAATAATTTCTAATTTCTTAAGATACGTTTTCATATTTATTATTCCTTTTATATCACATATTAATATGTTATAAACATTATTTAATCATTTATGTTAATAATGGTTGATCTTTTGGTATTTCATACTTGTGTCTGAAATAAACTTCTTATAATTACAAGTTGTTCATGTGGTCAAAATTTCATTATCTGAAGAAAAATATTCCTGATTTATATAACATATATATCATATATATCCTGTATATATATTTGTTTATAATACTACATAACATTTAGAGATAATAAATAAATGCACCGTTCATGGAGACAGTAAGTCGTACGTACGAATGAACACTACATTCATCTCTATTTCATATTTTAATGGTATAAAAACCTAACTATACATAGTTATATTATCGATCCCTTATAATATAATATATATTTTCAGTTACTCCATCCATTATTCATTCCATGTATGGCATTAACGAGTCATATCCCTTTGAGGGGGCAGTAGTCTGCACTTTCTCAGTTGAAATTATCACATTTACCCATAAATGAAACCATAAATGTATGATATAAATTATAAAAACATAATAATAGAGATAATGTAAATAATATATATATATAATATAAATACAGTTCCATTCCAATGGCCATGATGAGAGACAGTTGGAGATAATTGAATAATCATCATTGTATGAGGCTCTAGTTCGTCCTCTAGAGAAACATTATGTTCTGTACCAATTAGATGGATGTGTGTGTAAGTGTAGTTAGAATCAATCTCATAAAAACAAACCATTATTTTTATGATAATGTATTTTTTTATAGAAATGAAAAAAATAGTTTATGGGGTTGGATGTGTAAAATAAAAGAATATAACTTAAAATAAGATGTTGCCTGTAAATCGGTATCTCCCTTTGGTTTGAACCAAAAGGCATACATGAAGTGACTTATTCCTATGGAAAGGCTACTATAATGAAAAGAGGGATTTAGGGAGATTAATTTTCTAGAGTTTGGATGATCCAAGGGGCTTTCGAGGTGTTGAGGAATGGGATAGTGGCGGTGTCCTTTTATAAGGGGGAAGATGGGCTCTTTAAGACTGTTTGAAACAATTATTTTATTATAAACCTCTCTTTGGATTATAAAGGTCAAAAAAATTAAATTATAATATAATATGAATCATGTTTGAAATTAAATAATCCGTTAATAATTGGATATGTTTAGGATATTTTTTTATTATTTATAATATTATTTATTTAAATCATTCATTAATGGGGTAAACATTAACTCATTATTGTGTCATTATTTTTTTATATATGATGTTTAAAAATCATACAAATATATCATGATGTAATAAAAATTTTTAATTTCAAAATTCATATTTATTGGTGAGGAGATAACATAAATAACCCCATTTAATAATTGATATACTAAAAAAAAATTATCATTTTTGCCTTTTCATTTTGTTAATTAAAATAAAGTGTCATTATCCCTCCCATGTGGCTCAATGGGGTCCCCAACATGACCCAAAGATGACCATGGTTTTAAATTTATCAACCAATAGGATTAGAACACATGTTAGGGTGATTATATATTTTCATAATAATATTTTTTACACTTCTTTAGCAAATTTACCCTTTATCCATGGTAAATAAAATATTTATTGAAGTAAATATACATAATGTATAAAAATAAAAGTTACTTATTTACAAAATTTGGACCTCCTAATTCCAAAAATGGTATTTGATTTTTAAAATTCAAAACATAGAAGTTGTATAGATTAATTATAAATTAATTCCCACTGTCAAAACAAAAAACATGTTTTTATGAAATAATAACTATCAAAATATTGACACTTCTTTTTGTCCAATTTCAAATTATAATTAATTCCAATGACTGAAATTGGATTCAATGGTAATAATATATTATTATTAAACTTTAAAACCAATTAATAAGATAACCAAATAAAATTAATAAATTATATTAAAAGGCAGTTTTGAATTAAAATACATTATTTTTAACTATTCATTAAAAATGATCTTTATCATAATAATTGAAAACATTTAACCAAAGTGAATTTTGTTGTCCCGAATATAAATTATAATTGTATTTTGTCAAATATAACATATTAAATTGAACAAAACTATATTAAAATAGGGTTCTCCATTAAAAGGGGGTAAATTGACCTTTCATAGAATATTAGATTATTTGTACTGAAAATTGGATTTATTCACATTTTTAAGCTTCTAACATGTATTTGATAAATGTAAAAAATCCTTTAAAAAGCATGTATAATCATATTTTATTTAGTTATATTCATTCCCTCCAATAAACCAACAATGTGTTAACTACTATTTAAATTAATAATATATTATAAATTTTTAGTATGACTCAGCATTGTGTGAAACATAAGACTTCAAAGAAACCCGTTGTTGGGTGTCAATTATTCCCTTAAAAATAACATACCATTTAAAATAAAATTTATATATAATTACAAATTATTAATAATGATGAAAATTTTATATTCTTTATTTTCATTAGATGTTACATCCTTCCGCCTTTAAGAAATTGTGTCCTCGTAATTTTAAAATTGGGCTAAGAAACATCATTGAAAGTCCCACATTGGAAAGAGTAAATAAAACTATCACATTAAAAGTACTAAATATATTTGAAAGGTACCCCAGGATAACCCATACTATGATTCCATGAAAAATGGATATATAAGAGAAACAAAGTGTCATGTTCTGATGGACAGTTATAGAAAACATGATTAGGAAAAAGTTAACTAAAAGAAGACCACAAATTTGAGATGGGTTTAAATTTCATTGGTATAAGAATAATAAATGTAAATGGGAAAAGTTTTAGTTTTAATGTTTTTTCATAATGATATGGAATTTATTTATGAGACAGACTAAGAATATAAAGACAGATACTTACTTGTCATGTAAACATTCATCCTTTACTATATTTTTATCACAAAATCTTCTTTTCTCAAAACGATGAGTGTTCAAGTTGACTTGGACACAAAAAAATGCTAAAATCATCTTTTAGAGAATAACATGATCCAAAAAATATAAATCATAAATTTCCCTTATCTTTATACATTAACTAGAACCAATATTGGTTAGTATAAGATCTGATAATTTATAAAAGGATAGACCTTTATAAAAATAAATACTACTTTTAATATTTAAAATCAACAAAAAGATCCCAATGTTCATGAAACACTGTTCAATATATAATTGTCCTTAAATTTAATAAAAATAATCAAAACTATTATTGGAACCCCATTCTCAGAAGGATTTAAATCACATCATCTCCCACAATAAATATTAATGTTTATCTCCAAAAACATCGACTACACTTAATGTATCATAGTGAAGGGTAATAATACTAATTACATATTCTATATGATAGGATAATCATTTCCATAGATAACCCAAATCAACTTATATACAAAATAAAAACATGGATTCTTCTAAAATAATATTTAAACCATTACTCCACAAATTAAATTTCATAGTATTATAATTTCCTTAACAATATAGTGTTCATAGATAAGAGAATGTCTTCCAAAATAACCATTGTCACTTAATCAACAAATCATCTTGTTATTCTAAGGATTTCCATTTGATAAAACAAATGTTCCTATATAAATGTATCCATGATCCATAAAATAATTTTACTAAAATGATTTAGTCATACTAACCAGGGAATTCACGTAGTCCAGTGGTAGGTGATAAATCCAAATTGCACTTTGGTTGTGGGTTTAATTCCTACTGATTTAACTAACACAACGATTTTTCACCTGGTATGCATGTTGTCCTTTTTCAAAAACTATAAAATTTCATAAAATTCCTACAAAATGAGGAAAATTCCTCAAAAATAACCATAACATAATTCATCCTCAATGGTTATATAATACCTGTCATTTTTTCCCACATTATGAATTAACAATTTATCACCTATAAAATTACTATTACTCTTTCTAATATGCTAACCATTATATTTATGTTACATATTCTTAAATAACTCACTATCCTCTATAGTAATAAAATACGACCTCTAATACCGAAAAAAAGGACACGGCCTTAAACATTTCATAATCTTGAATTAAACCAAGATTTTACATTGAGGAGTTTTTGGGTGTAGAGATTTAGTGAATTAAGACATAACTAAGACATATCACCTTTAATATTACAAGTAGACACCACTACTCAGTTTCCATTTTTTTCATAAAACCTAATCACTTAAAAAGAAACATGTCAAGTTCCATGTTTTAGACATCATTACTTTTCCTTGATCACATCCTTATCCCTATTCCACTTTATGTCCTGTGAAAATTATTTTGAAAACATTAGATGAGAAAAAAATCTCAGTAAGGGATACACAGTGAAGCAAAACTATTAGTTTTTTAAAACAACAATTAAACCATGAATATTCAATCATAAGTAATACCTTTCACATTTTTGAAGTAGTAAATAGTCTTTACTGAATTAAATATCATTGCTTACCATTTTGTAACCAAAAGATTACCATAAAACACATAGAAAGACCACATAAAACATAAAACATAAAATGGGACATAAAAATAATTAGGTGGAATCAAAATTCGGTCTACTTCCACACATATATCTAAATGGAATATAAATATGTCCAACTTCTATAACCAATGCAATGGAGGTTTTAACTTAACCACCCGTCATGGTTTATCACAGAACAACCTATAATTTGGTTTATCACATAACAACTTGTTTAATGATCATGTACCAATATAAAATCATGTCACATAAAATATTTCAAATATAAACAGTTAACTAATAACAGTTCATTTTCAATCACAAGAAATCATTTCATGATATTTAAAAAATAAAAGCTTTATCAATCTACTCTCAAAACCTTTTAAAATCATTTAATAATGATATTTTTGAATCAAAGTTCCCCATACCACTTTTAAATTTTTAAAGGAATTAAAATTATTCAACATTAATGACCATATAAATAAAACCTTAAACTTAATTTGAATTCATGGTCATTAATGTGAAATATTTATAATAGTAAATCTTTAAAACATCTGAATGATATTATAGTTAAAGACTTCTTAACCAAATGGGAGACGCTTGAATACAAATAATTGAGGAATAAAATCTATAAAAGATTATAATATCATGATAATAAAGAGATTCATTATATAATATTTCAATGTTAAGTATATACAACATATAAATGTGAATTAGTGTATAAAGAAACAAGTAAGCTTCAATCGAATGTAAATTGTGGGAAAGTCCCTTGCAAAGATCTTATCATTTGATTAAGGATAAATCAATTTAGTAATATTGTGTGAAAAATAAGAATACAACCAATATATGTGGATATTATGTTTAAAACAATCAGAGGACATTCACAGATATTCATAGCATGATATAATCAAGAAGATTATGTTTAACCCCAAATAATTGAAATTGGGTTAAGAAGTTCTCTTATAGAAATTCGACAACATAACGACATCACATTAATATTCCGAAAATGAGTAGATGAAATAGATATGGTTATGTAATCAAATAGACATAAAATGTATAAAAATAATATTATTGAATAACATATCCCAATATAATATGATGTAAATTAAAAAGACATAACAAAATGAAGTCTTTTAAAAGGGGGAGGGTGAACGATTCTCTTATCTATTTGGTGACTTATGAAACATGAACCACCTAAAATAAGGATCATACAATGAAGATGTAATTAACCAAAAAATAAATTATATTACAAAAATAATAAAATCATTGGTAGAACATACACAACACAAAATCAGATAGTGGAAAATATATGATGAATCTCATGTGAATTAAAAGTCAGATGAAAACCCCTTACCCCATTGTAATCAATCGAGACGCATGAACACAAGTTACTAACCACCAAATAAATCGCATAATACAATGAATATGAATATAATAAAGGTAATATAAATCAAATTTATGTACACAATACACCACTTGCAATAAATAAGTGGAGAACAATGGAAATCTCTTGGAATTAAATGTGAGTTAGAAACCCATTACCTTGTGTCTAACCTGACCTTTTCATTTTGTATTCTCCAAAATAATAAGATAAAGTTATTTTCTAATTTCTTAAGAACCTTTTTCAATTTTATTATTCCTTTTATATCACTTATTACAATGTTATAATCATTATGTAATAATTTATGTTAATAATGGTTGTTTTGTCGATATTTGGTACTTGAGTCAAAAATGAACTTCTTATAATTAAAAGTTGTTTATGAGGTCAAAATAAATTACCTCAATAGTGATATTCATGATTTAGATATCATATATATCTTATATATCTACTATATATAAATATTTATAATAGTATATAATATTTGGAGATTTGAAATGAAATTCACCATTCGTGGAGACAGTAAGTCGTACGTACACATGAACGCTACTTTCATTTATATTTCATATTTTAATGGGATGAAAACATAATAATTCATAGTTGTATTATAAATCCAATATAATAATATATATAATTTCATTAACTCAATCCATTATTCGTTACACGTATTGTATGAATGATTCATATAACTTTGAGGGGTGATAGTCCGCACTTCCTCAAATGAAATTATTGTGTTCACCCATAGTGGAAACAATAAAATGATATAAATGATAAATAAAGAAAAATAGATACAATATAAATATAATATATATCACATATAAATATATTTCCATTATAATGGCCACCATGAGAGGCGGTTGGTGATAAATGAACAATCATCATTTCATGAGGTAGTAGTTCACTATCTATATAAACAGTACGTTCTTTTCCCATTAGATGGAAGTGTGTGTAAGTGTAGTTCAAATAATTAATAGAAAAATGACCTAGTATATTTTGGAATCTGTTTTTGTTTTAAATGAAATTAATAAAAATAGTTTTGGGGTTGAATATGTAAAATAAAAGAAAAGAACTTGAAAGAAGATTCTACCTTTAAATCCATATCCCCCTTTTGTTTGAACCAAAAGGTTTACTTGAAGTGACTTATGCCTAAGGTATGGCATCTAGAAGGAGGAGATGGATGTGTGCAGATTATTTAGGCATATTTTGGACGACATATTTTTCTTTAGAGGAGTGAGGTTTGAAGTGCAATCCTTTCATAAGGGGGAGGATGGACTCTTTAGAAAAGTTTGAAACAATTATTTTATTATGAACGTATCTTGTATTTCAAAAGGTACATAAATTATTAAAGAAAAATAGATGATGAATCATTTTAGAAATAAAATCATCCAATATGAATTAGTGATGATTTTGGATATTGTTTAGGTATTAATAATATTATTTATTTAAATCATTCATTAATGAGAAAAACACTGCTTCATTTTTGTGTCATAATGAATTTTATTTATGTTTTGTCTAAAAATAATAAAAAAATACCATGATGTAGGATATATATTCATCATAAAAATTAATATTTATATTTTAAGACATAGTTTATATAACCCCATGTAAAAATTTATTTACCAAAAGTTATTTGTTTTGGTCATTTTTTTCATTACTTTCAGTTGATTAGAATAATGTGTCATTATCACTCACAAGTGGCTCTATGGGGTCCCAAAAACGATCCAAGAATGCCAATGGTCAGAAATGTATCATACAATATGATTAGGAAACATTTTAGGGTAATTTTATATTATTATAAAAATATTTTTTTACCCCTATTTAACATATTTACCCTCTAACCATGGTAAAAAAATATTTGCTGAAGTATATATTCATAATGTCTAAAAATAAAAGATAATTATTTACACAATTTGGACCTTCTGATTCCAAATATGCAATTAATTATTTCAATTTCTAAGCACAGTAGTGACATTAATTTAATTAAAATTATTTCCAACTATTAAAATAAAAAGTGTGTTTTTACGAAATAATAACTATCAAAAGATTGACAATTTTTTACGACATATCTAAAAGTGAAATTACTTTCAATGACCAAAATAGGATTAAATGGTAAATATATATTCTAATTACTCATTAAAACTAAATAAAAGGATAATCTAACCATATAAATTCATTGGATTAAAAATGAAATTTTGAATTAAAATACAGTATTTAGCACTATTCATTAAAAAATGAACTTTATTAGAAAAATACCAAAAAATTACCTAAAGTAAATTTTGATTTCCCAATTATAAAGAAGAATTTTATTTCTTCAAATAGAATATATAAAAGTTACCAAAACTTGATTTAATGTTTTTTTTCTATTAAATGGCGGTAAATCGACCTTTTATTAAATATTAAAGTATTTGTGCTTAAAATTGTATTCATTCATTATTTTAGCCTATAAAATTTATTGGATAAATGTAAAAATAGTTATCAAATATTTATAATGAAATTTTAGTTAGTTTTATTCATTCCCTCTAATAAAATGGCTAGGAATTAACTTCCATTTAAAATAATTATATATTATTATTTTTCAGTATGACTCATCATTGTGTGAAGCATTATACTTCAGAGAAAATCATTGTTGCGTGTCAAGTAAAACATTTAATATAACAACCCCTTTAAAATAAAATAATTTTTAATTAAAAAATATTAAAAAAATTTAAAATGTCATATTCTTTATTTTCCTGAGATGTTACATCTACAAATGGTTATATGGAAAAGATTCATTCCTACATGTATAGGGACTCCTCAAAAGATATTTATATTTGGGTACCATATCATATAAAATGATATCAAAATGATTAAAAAACATATTAAAAATAAATATGAGATTCCTTGAGCAGGAAGTAACTCCCCCTAATTATTTTGGATGAGACTAGAATCCAATACTATCAACCAATGTGTATTCTTTACTGTTGTTGGCTAGAAATTAGAATGATCACCTAGATTTGTAAATCATTCAAAAAGGAATTTACAAAACTGTGAGATTTTTGGTGGTTCCATGGAAAAATAATACCAATGTGAATGGTTACTAAACTATTTCATGTGCCCCATAATCATCATCTGAACCACCAAACTAGTCAAAAAAATGTAAACCTAATACGAACCATTCATTAACATAAATTATGAGTTGAAAACACAATATAGTGTTTTTCTCCATTTCTAATGAGAAATAAAAATATTAAATCCAAAATTAATAATTCAATAATATGAAACTGGGTTTCCAAATACTAGTAATCTTAATTGTGCATATTCTACAAAAACAAAAGGAAAAAATAAAAATAAACAAATGGACACCTCATGCATAGATCATTAATAATTTTTACAAAATATAGTGTGTTAGAGATTAATTACCTTATTTAATATTATACTTATGATTATATATAACATTGTCATAAAAAAATCCCCTTGAACTAAGAATATGGCTTCATCATGGGAACATTTTGGAACATTGACTATAGAAACAATGTCATTTAGGTTATGCTAACATAATTAGGTAGAAAAAAATTTTGAGGGTGTAACGTTGACGTGGTATAGTCTTAACCCTCAATGATATACCTAGGGGCCTTTCAATGATGAATATTTTAATACCACCTCACCCAATAAATGTTACAATTAAACTTGTAACATCTATCAGATCAATTAACCACCTCTAGATCATATACTTGGTATGTGGATACTAACACCTTCCATATCATAAGAAGTTGGATTGAGGAGTCAAAAATTACAATATCATGGTTCATGATTCACCCATGAGAGATATTGTCATGCATTTCTTATAGAATCATCTTACTAATAAACCTTAGTTACCTTTTAAGGTTTCTACCTAACAAGTCACCATCATTGACTCCCATGTTTGGGAACCATGAGATTTTTCGGTCCATATAATTTTGAAGTCTAGAGGGACTGGTCTTATATTCATTCTTCCACCAATGATTTCTATTGACATATTATGATGATAACTTGTAAGATGTAACGTTTAAATACTCTCCCAATCCACCTATTCCTGTATTTACAAACTGTAGGTATCATGTTGGGGAAAATACCCAACCCTATGTATAAATACTAGAATCATATTCTGATAAAATAATAATTATTGGAGTTGGAATATATTCCTACATCAATTGAACACTTTTGATAGTACTTGATGGATACCACAAAAGTGAAGTCATACATACTTTTATAAACCCTTCTGAAATTCCAATATATTCTGGTATTGATTATAGAGTTTTGACGAAGTATTCCTATAATGATACTAGGAAATTAACATATTCTCATCCCAGCAACCAAAAAAATATGAGTATATCCCAAATTAACCAATGGATACTTTGAGGTGATTAAAAATTTGGTCTTCTATCTAGGAGGACTATATGTATATTTTAACAACTAGTGTGGAATAATACTAGACTCATAACCACATCTTGATAGGGGATCATAATCCTAGATTTGAAATCACCGAAGGATAATCTCATATTCTAGTTGAAGAGAGACATATACATACTCCAAATTCATAGGATTAGGATTATATCCATTTTTTGAATGGCGGGTTTCAACCTAATTTGGAAATAACTACCAGACATGCACATAATTATATATAAAAGATCCAAAAACAAATATGAAAGGCATATTATTAGGCCCATATCCTCATTACAACATATGTTCATAAAACTAGATTTAAAATCACTTTTGGATAGGTTGATAATCTTATTGAAGAGAGCCATTAGCATACTGCTTTGACACATGATAGTGATTATATGTTTATCTCGATTAGGGTTTTTTAACATAGTTTGGAAATTATCTCAGGGTAGGTCCATATTACTTCTAGAAAAAACTAAAATACTAGATACATTATAGATAATTATAGGATACATGTCTTTATAAGTAATCCCTCCTTTTAAATACTAAAAAAACATCATTCAGAAGACATATATGTGGAGGCCCACATATATTCTCCCATTCTAGATGTTCATCAGTATATTCTGGTGTGAAATGAATAGATGAATTATTTTCATATTCCCACATCAAACAGTATTGAAAATAATTGTCTAGAAACCACCTAAATAATGGATCATATTCCCACCAATAATATTGAGGCTAACTACATTATTTTATAATCTTCTCAACATTGGGCTCATATTCCCACAGTAAAAAATGGTAATCAATATAGTCCCTAAACTTACATGTAGTAGGACCATATTTTTTCATAAACCTATATTATATGTTGACATATTCTAACCATAACTTCATATGAGGCTTTATATTCCTATGATGATCGATGCTATTAGCCAGGACGCCATACAACACATATCTACAACACAGAAAGGTTCTATAGAAGTATTATATGAATAAGAAAGATACAACTACCAGATAGTACTCATTTTGGTTATGTACAGATCTATTATAGGGATCAAACCCTTGAATTATTCAATGGAAAACACAACATGGTGATATCTATCCAAAAAAAATAAAACATCCCCTTTTTATGAAAAATTCATATATAAAAATTCTTGAGACAGTGGGGTTGACCATTTGTAGTGTCCTCTCAATAGCTATTGACACCTCACCTCAGTTATAAGGTGTCTCATAAAATCATCCTTGGTGGAATCATAATTTGTCAGAATAAACCTTGGATGAAGAAAAGGTTGATATTTATATCTCAAAGGATGTGGGAAAAAACATTCCAACTATGTTCTACACCAGTATTAGTTATGATTTTGATGTCCCCAATGAGCTGAATGTGAAGTGCAAGAGATACATATTCCAATAAAATATGGTCAACATTTAATTGTTAAAGGTTATAAATCATCATTTTCATGGTTATAAAGACTGTCACAAGACCATTAAAAGACTCTGGTGTTATGTAGAACAAGATTCTTTCTTAATGGATCGTGACCTGATATTAGAAAGTCAAAGAAATATTCTACCGCAGTATTTACATTATATACTTATACATGTATAGAATCTAATAATTAGATACCCATTATGAATACATATTTAAGGATAGGGAAAATATGTAGTATTTTAAAACTCTCAATTTTAGGATTGCAAAGCTCCCCAGATACGGTGTCAATAAAATTATTCATCCCCATTTTGAAAATGTGAATGAATATAGAGTAGAGAAAAAGATACTCTAATATGATCTTGGGAAATGAATGTTGAAAAAATGAAAAATATATCAAATAATGAAACTGAAGTCGCAGACATCTTGAATGCATACCATATAAACCAATTCTAATTACGAGTAAGGAATAAAAATGACTTATGTTTAGATAAAATTGCCTCATGTAATGAATATAATGACATAATCCACCATGGAATCCGTCTAGTGATAAATTAGCCTATAGAGGGGTTTAATTTATATAACTGCCTTTATCCCATGTGTCATCAAATACTAGGATGGTTCATAAGATACTATTTTTGGATCTAAATCGATCCCATCCCATAGGGTAGGGGATTTTTTACTCAATAACCATCATAGGACCATTGATCTCTCAAAAAAAATATAAATGATCTTAAATCATCACCATCCCATTTGGTTGGGTTTTTTTTATGATCTCTTATAAGAGATACCAATCATATAAAATATTAATAGTTGATACTAATAGTTGATAACCCAAGAATTCATCCAACCATGAGACATATCCATTACATTCTAGGTATAGTTGGAAATCATGGCAGAAAATTGCCCCATGATCTTTATTCATAGACCATAACTAGGAAAACATCAATAAATTAAAATCTACCAGCCAATGGTCATAAGAAACTGTCCAACATGATCAAGCCACAAATGATAGACACTAATACATCCCTAGTGGGATAATCGGATAGTAAAAAACTACCAAATTGCCCAGATAGTTATGGGGTGACTATTGTATCCCCATATAAATAGTTGAACATCTACACCATTAATCTGGTAGTTGATACAAACCAAGATGAAATCATTGTGTGATGAAATATGGAAATGGTTCCTCGGGAGATAGGTGGTGTTGATGTAAATTCAAAATCCATGTGTACATTAAATCAGATGATGAAAATGAAAAATTAACCTATATGTGATGACCTTACACCCCCTCAATGAAATTCCACGATGGATAAAATGAATGGCCTTGGTCCATACTACTCACAACCCAATATTTCTAAACCCCCCTCCATAGAATAATGGTTGGTACATTATTAGATTGACATATACATCCTAAAATAGATTAAGAAGTAATTACATGAGGTATATATTCCACCTTGTTACTCCCTTCATGATGAAACATATATCCCTCCTCCCATCCATGAGTAAGGTTATAATCTGTCTCCTATTGTAGAATATAATAATTAGGAAGGCCATAGATATAGAAAGTAGTCTTAAATATATGCAGGAATTGGGAGGGGGCTTTGAGTTACATCCTTTATGGCGACAATGCCTCGCTTATTGAGATGATAATATGTTCATGATGTTGACTTGAAATCCATAAGTGACAATAGTATGAAAATTTCATTAAGATTCACACACTACCCATGCTTAGGGGGTGATATAGATAGTGTTCCCCTATAACAACCCAATCCCATCGATTCATTAGCTAATGGAATGAAATAAATCGAGGGGAGATGTGCCCCAATATATCCTAAGATGAATACGTACCTCAAATGTGTATATAGAACATTTCCCAAACCTAATTTCAAAAAATCGGACTCTTAACCTTCAATATCATCGGTGAATATAACAACATGTGATACACTTTGTATCCCAATGTGGCCTTATGATAGCCATAGGGTCTAAAAAGATGTAACAAAACTAAGATTCCTTATACAGAATCTAGTGGTATAAACATTTTTGGAATAGAAGACTCCCATTTGCGATATTCATATGATTGAATGATCTTAATTGACAATTCCTTTATCAATTTATCTCCACACTATGATGAATCATGATTTTTGACCTGATCAATTGAAAATTATTTCAAAATGAGAGAGGTTTTCACATTATCTCTATTGGTAAAGGTCTACTATACTCATGGAATATTCAACTCCCAAAATATAATCTTTTAGATCTCTATGTTGTGAACCACCATTATTAGATATAGACACCATTTATCCTAATGAAATGATAAATATGATTTCAATAGTTCCCTAAAACCACACAACATTTAGAAAATTTCATTTGATGAACCCGGTTCAAATTTCATCACATGCCTATGATTCAATAGAAAAGGCCTGACATGATGGAACTACAATTTTTACACACGAAAGAACAATAGTGACCATCTAGAAAAACTATACATGATTTCAATAACTAGAAACCTCCAGATGACTGAAAATTGTAACTAAACTACCCTTGAATAGAAGAAAATAAATATAAGATTCATCTATAATTTTGGTAAATGATTAACAATTTATATTCAATCCAAAACGAACATGTTACAATTTATTACCTTGTATCCATGAAAAGAACACATCAAACTCTTTGATCCAAAAAAACATAATGATTTTAAACTCAATAATAGTCCTAATTAATTCCATTTTTATAGGTGACTGAAAAAATAATCTCAGAAAAAAATTTCATTAATGGAATCCCTCTGGCTATGACAGATTCTACATACTAGATACTAAAAAAACTCTTAGTGCACGTAGCCTATGTGACCACCACCCAGTCGAATGAAGAAGATGACATCAACTAAAATCCTATTTGGAATGAACATAAGTTTTATCAATGGATGATTTGAGAAATATTTGACCAAGGTCACACCACCCATAGTGTGTAACATCATCAACTAGTCATTATTCCATCACCTAAGAAGAAAACGTTAAACATTCTTTCTATAGGTTGGTGTTATCGTCAAGAATAGGAATGTGTACAATAAGAAGAAACTTATATAACTCTTATAATTGCTATGTCTAAAGTATTATTATTTACTCCATCATCTAATGAATGAGGACCAGCCAACTAAATGGAATCCTCGTCTGATGAAGGGTTTATTTTTACCCTTATATCTTCCATCACATGATAGAATCATTCTTTAATGATTAAATTACATACAAACATCAGACCACTTAACGGATTGGGGAGATTACTTCCAAGGCTACAGAATATGAGTGTTCATGTGAGGACACATTCATGGATAAACAAATTCTCTTGGATACATCCCCAATGAAGATATATATGATGTCAAGATACATGGTCTTGTACATTAGCCATCCCAATAAGAGCATGTAAATGCCTTAATGCCATTTAGTAGTAGTCCATATCTAATGGTTCTAGATAACTGGATGCATGTTGTTTTACATCATCTCCCAATAAGGCCTTCATATTCACCACATATATTATACATATAAAAATGATACCACTCTTCAAAATCAATGGAATATTGAACAAAATGAATATTGATCTCAAAAATTCTGAAATGTTAAGATAGCAATATAATAATGATCACATGAGAATAACATGGGCATAAGGGTATGAGAAAATACATATAGTATTTTTAAATCTATTCCCTCTATATAAAATATAAAAAACTATGATACATTGAATATATCTTCATAGTTCATAACTCAATAATCATAATGAAATAAAATTAAAATAGTCACAAACAGATAAAATTGGCATAATACATATAAAAATGGCATATAAAAAATAATATTAAATAATTTCTTTATCGATCAATTATTACTGTCAATACATTCAAAGTGTGTTGGTTTCACTCCCCATGTCAATATAATATTCAAGGTTCACTTCATAGATAATCATTTTTGATTGAGTCCCATACAAATTGGGTTCACTCCCTATTCTTTACCTATTTATCACTATCGATATAAATCATTACCTAATTAAATGAATGTCAATATAATTCTATCCCCACCTAAAAAATGAAAATAAAATATATTTGTGACATAAGATAAAAATAATTCATCATATCAATACTGTTGAAAAGGAAATGGATTTCATAAACATTTAATAATGTAATAACCCATGTAATAGAAATAAAAATTACAAAACTTTTATCAATTGATCATATCATACCCAATGGAAGAGTTATAGATATCATATTCATTTGTTCAACATAATCATAAAACATGAAAATAAATAAAAAGGATGGTACCCTTGGATAGTATCCCTATTGAATAATATCTGATATAAAGTGTTTTTTGTATATTATGAATTAAAATACAATTACAGGACCATTAAAATTTTCATGAAGAACAAACCCTTTCTACATTGAAAATATCTTAAAAAAACAATAAATTCATAAAATATTGTGAAAAAATATTTCATCAATATATCCATCAGTTGTTATAAATGATTATTTAGAATATAAGTTAATATAGTTCAAGTAAATTATTTTCAGGTTGTGTAGGTAAAATAATCATTCCATTAACATTTTTTATTAAATAATAGATAATTTATTTTAGAAAATGACATTAATATCTCATTTTAAAAAAATTATAAAAGTTAAAAGAGTAAAGATATCATTAATAGATCCTTCAATAAAATTAATATCATTCTTTAAAATAGTTTTTATAACAATGTTATGGAAGATAAATCATTATTTACCTATGATAGAAATAAAGTCCCTTCGATACACAAACATTCATTGGGTCTCTTGAGTAATTAAAGAGTGGAAAAAAATGAAATCATTTATTCTCTAGAAATAAATATAGTATATAAAAAATTAATATGTTCTTGTTATGTATATTATTAAATCTGTTCATCTAAAATATAACCATAAACAATCCAGATAAAAAAAAGATTTTAACATTAAATACTTACTATTTTTCTATTATTAGAGTCACAAGTCCCATGAATGTTTTTAAATATAAATGAACCTTCCAATACTAAAAATATAAATATAATAATGATGTAAAAATAAAATTTGAATTATAAATATATTTTTTAATATGATCAGTTAAAAACATAACATATATCCTAATGATGATTTTTGGGGTCGATAAACCACTACCCTTAGGTCCCCTTGTTTTGAAAGGACCCTAACCAACTATATAATAAAAATAATTTTTTTATAATTATATACCAAAAAAAATTCCAGAAATATAAGATAATAAATGATGCATTTTTAACATTTCAAAAACCATTTAGCAGTAAATTCTTATTAAAATTATCATTTCTGGGTGTTAGCTGTTTCATTTATCATTAGTATTTTAGTATAGTTGATCTGGTGAATTGGAGATCATTGTGATTACATAACCTCTATAGTGTTTATAATGATTTAAATGTCATCTATATTAATTATATATATTCATAAAATAATTTTATACATATAAATATTAATTACATCATTAATGGATAAAGTATGTTGTACATACTAATGAACGTTCGTTTTTATTTTCCATAATAAGAATGAAAGGAAGGTAAATAAAAATTCAAATTTTCAGAATAATTATAATATAATAACAATATTATATATAAATTAAATATATCATTATTTATATCATTGATAAATGTAAAATAAAAACAAGTCTCATTTCTTCATTGAGGTGGTAGTCCACGTGTACACATGAGTTATATTATTGGTTTCAAGAATAATGTAATGTAAGAAAGAATATGTGGTATTATGATTATAGATGTATAATTGTTTCATTACTAATATATATATTGATATTAACCCATAATAAAAACCATCCATGAAATATTGTTGTAGAACATGAAGTGTATCCTTATGTGGAAATGGTAAGACATACATACACAATGGTTATACTTTCACATCCAATTTTATGGAATGTTTGAGGTCCACAGCTAGAAAACCTGGTAAAAATAGAAAAACTAGTGGAGACATGACCTCAGCAATTCCTCATCGAATTCAAGAGGCTACAAGCAATCATCGTGGGTTTTTAAAGTTATAATGGAGGATAATATAGCATATTTTGTTATTATAGATAGGTATATAATGGATGACATAAGAATTGGTGTCATTATAATATATAAGAAATAGTGGAGGATAGCTAAATCATCCATTTACATTAAGGAAAAGATGAAACCATTACCATTGTCATATACATAATGATTTAATGTAAATTTTTGGGTCACAATCAGAAAAATAGAAATACAAGTAAGCATAAAATTACAAAGATCCATAAAAAAACAAAAGGCCTAAAACTATCTAAATTGTCATCATGAGTGGGACCGTTTTCTTCTACAACATTAATCCATCATAATTATAATAATTTAGTATTCTAATCATGGAATTTCCCATTATCCATACATGAAAACCTGATTAATATTTTGGTAGCTTCGATAGACAGAATTGGGTGTGATATATACTTAGTAGTCCATGACAAATGGTGTCTAGAACTATCACATAATATGATCAATGTATAGATATTGCAATGAATAAGCAATAATGAAAAAATCTATGGATCAACACTGGTATCATAAAGATAGAAAGATGACATTACATGATTCAAATAGTATCAATAAACCTCTAAATAGTTGTCACTATGACATACACATGTATATACCCACTATATATGCAATTAGTATAATATACATATATAGTGTAATATCCCAGAACTGATATGTAAATCAAAAGTCCACATATAGTCACTATATTTCTATAATGTTGTAGGGGATTCCATGCCAAAGTATCATACATAATAAGGGTCAACATTTCCATGTATCATAGTTATATTGAACGTTATGCTCATGTATCAATTGTAAATGGGATTCCACACCAGAATATTATATAATTAGCAATTCCATTCTCTTGTATAATATTAGTAGGGACACAATTATAGATTATCACATTTTTGGGGATGTGAAGCATGAGTAATATATATGTAGGTACACCATTCCCAAGTATCATAATAATAGTGATTCAATGAACATGTTTCACATGTAATAAGTAATAAAATATGATCTAGTATGATATAACAACTTCTCTATAACTCAGTATTATTTCATATAAACATGATATTCCCCATTAATTAAGAATAACTACATAACATGGTCATAACATTCGCAATTGGTTTAATTCATCAGATTCATTTCATCTAGATTCTAAAACCAAACCATAATGGTGGTGGTTTATTCACATAATAATTCATAATAATAAGTGGAAATTCCACAAGACCGGATCATGGTGTGGAAGTAGTCGATGGGGACATATTCCAAGAATAATAATGAGGCACATTCATTTATATCATAGATAAAATAATTATTTAATGGAATTTTGTAAATCCATGGTCACACATTGAAAATATGGTGTGAGTCATCACAACACATAATATAAGGCAACATGATGTGAGGGTTAATTACAAGAACACCTATATTATAGTGGTATAGGATTAATCATCTGGTATAATTTATGATTCTTCCTCAAATGAATGAAATATCCAAACTCGAGAAAAACTCTAAAAACATGTAATATTTGGTTTTACCTAAATAACACTAAATAATGATAGATATAGTGAATAAATATTGAAATATATTAAATCTATTATTTATAGGAACCCAACAAGATATATGGTGGATCAACTAGAGTTATACTGGGGGAACTAATGGAACTGAAGATAAAGTAGAATAAAAGCTCCTCATTACCTAATACTAATAATAAAAAGTGTTCTGCCCCATTTAGAAAAATCCCATTACATTTTAATGAAATTAATATTATTCACATTGTGAAAAACACATGTTTCCCCCTCCATAAAAAAATTCACATTCTAAATTAGGTATTTCCAGACCAAACCATGTATTGAATTGGTTCTATAGATATGGTAGAGCCCCTACTTCATTCATCCTATGTAACATTTACTGGCTTAATGGTGCTGTTACATGGTCAAAGCAAAAAATTTAACATATTGAGGATCTACTAAAATAAAATGATCCATACCAAATATGATAATTATAGAATATTATATTCTTCCCACTTAAAACAAATAAACCATATGATTCTCTTCCAATGATGATATAGCTTCTTCTAAGAAAAACTCCATCCATTGTGCATAGAAATCAACCACTCTCTACAATGTATCAACAAGTACATGATTTTTCTTCTATAGCACTCATTGTAGAGGGATATACATTCTTTATAGGGCCACAATGTTATAATAAACAATTAAAATATGTTACACATAAAAATAAGAATAATACTCTAGGAAAACCACCTTAGGATCAATGTAATATATGGTTCAACAATATATTGTAAAAGTTATGATATACAGAAGACATGGTTAATAGATTAGTACATCTAAAGAAGAGCTATCGAATATGCTACCATCCCAAATCACATAATATCTAGGAATTAATAGCATAATTAGGAGATAGATTACCCTATCTAAATTTTTTTTATTCCCAAGTCTATGAGAAACAAACAAGAAAACATGTTCCCCTACCTCGATCTCTAGGGTGCAACAACATTGGATGGAATTTGACTTCTATCTATACTATTTCTCTTCCAACAACTTTCTAATAATATATACCATATCTAAAGTCTCATGAATGAATCAAGGTCTATGTAACACTACCACTATAATCTCAAAAAAAGCACTAGGATTAATGGAATAACATACCGTATATAGCCTCATAAGGAGCCATATATATAGTATATTTGAGGCTGTTATTGATCGAAAAGTCAATTAGTGTTTTATGTTTTTACTAGGAACATATTAAATCAAGGAAAAATCGATATATCATTTCATCTGGTACATGTATTTTCCATTCTTACTTGTCATAATTCTATAGGTGAAAGGTTTCTCAAAAATAGCTTTGTCCTAAAATCATTCTGTAACCACATCCAGAACCTTGATGAAAAATGATCATCCCTATTTGAAATATTTGTATGAGTGAACCCTTGTAGATATGAAATATTACATATGTATAATATCCCATGATCAACCAAATATAATATCTCTCTAGTTGAAATAAAATATAAAACCTTCATCGACCTATCAATGACTACCTTAACTATGTTGTAGCCTTAATGTGACCCAATAAAACAAGTCAAAAAATCCATATAAAAATTCCATTATTTCAAATATAGGATCACTAACGGATATAATGATACTAATTTATATTATAACATTGCCTTTAACTGTTTACAGGTGAAAAAATAGTGATAAACCCCGCTATCTAACATTTCATCCCAGAAAACAAATACTTCATGAATATGTCAATGTATATCTTAAAATTATCTACAAGTATTTACTAATTTGAAGCATGGAATTCACATATCAGTTTCTCTTTCATGTGTGTAGGAACCTTGACATGCCCCTGATCAGGTATTATTTCTTCTCTTTAAATTTAATGTCCCAATAGTGGATCCCTACATGATTCAATGTCCCTTATGACTAATCCCTAGGGATTAGATAACTGTTTATTCTTCACTCTATCTAGAACTACTGATATTACCTCTAAGGCCATATAGAAAATCAACTAGTGACTCTAATAAACCACAAAAATCATCTCATAAATGGAGACATCAACATCCATTCATTATTATCTTCTTTGATAGCATGTATTTGAGTCTTCCATCTTAGATCATTAGAAACTGGATTTCCCATTCTATATATCTAGGTAATCTCAATGTAGAAGGACTAACGGTATTTAAACCATATTCATTATCTTATGTACAGGTAATTCTATGTAAAGATATATTTGAGGTTTTTGGGAACTATAAATACCACAAACCACTCTCCATTTAAGTAATACCTTCAATAACTCAATATATAAAAAATTTAATGATCAAGATAGTTTATCAGGAAATTATTCTCTTGATACCTCAAATGATGTAACCCATATGAAATGACTCAACCCCCATTTATATAACAACTTATCAAAAATTAATACATGATGAATTGAGATATGAGGAATATCCTCATTCTAGATCTAGAATAATTTGTATCAGAACTTAATTCAATCATCCCTTGATCTCTGAAAAGGCCTTATCACATGATTCATACCATAAGAACAAAAAAGATTCTTATTAAAGCTAGTAAGTGATGCATAAAGGCATCATAAGTCCAATATAAATCTCATGTAAAATACATTTAGATCAATTAAAATCTATATAACAATGTAAATCCGGGTATGTCACTAATAAAAAGTAATGCTAACCTTTATTTGGGTTAATAGATACTCCTGTCTCTGAGAAATAGTGAAAAAGTGAACATTTTCACTCAAGAAGTTTTATTTAGTGTGATTAGAATGAATATGGTTTCCTCTATATGTATTCAATATGATCTCAATATGTCTCTCATGTTTGTGTTGAGTAAGTTATCACCCCAAGAAATTAACAATGAAAACAACCACCAAATATTCTAGATATGGGTGAAATTAAGATTCATCAAGACCACACATACTATATATGTGTTTCTATTACTGAACATCATGAATAGATACTAATATACATTATAACAACATTTTAATTCCATCTGTATTGTATGGGAATTTTTTACTCATACTTGATGGTTTCTTGACGTCATATCAATCTTGATGAAAATGCTTCATACAAGGATATGGTCGAAGGGTACATCGATAAGAGGATGTAGATACCACTTCTTGTACATAAGAACATCCAAACATTGAAAATCCACCAAATATATAGGGGTACCTTTTAAATTATTTGTGAAAGTGTTAGGTGAACCCCATGGTGATGAGTTCGTCATATAAAACCCTTACCCACCAAATCCCTGATTTTCCACTTGTGGTCATACAACTCAATAGGATCCATCCTATTAGGATGAATTGATACATGTAAATTTCATTTAACTAGTTCAATTACAACATTCAACCCTCTATCAAGATAGAATTTCAAAATGTTTTCATGTAATACACCACTGATGAGATTTGGTTCTGGTGGTAAATCATCTTAATAAACCCCAATATCATCTAGAAAATGATTACAACAGGGAATTTCACTCCGCTTAGTACATAATACTATATTCCACCTCAGTTTTCCAAAACATATCATTCACCCTTATGTATATAACTACCACTGTCCAGTGATTTAGAAAAAATTATATGGTGATAGTAATCCTTGTAATCATAGAAAGGAACCAACTACTCTATCTTAAAAAATTTTTCAAAAAAAGTCATCTAAAGGATCAAGAGTTTCTATAAATTATGGAAACCTATCTCACGGGGTAACTCAATACACAAGTATATACTATCATTAATAATACCCAAAGTAGTTTAAATGATTATTACCAAACTAAGTTAAAAATATATAATGTTTAATACTTCCCAAACATTCTATATATATGACCAAATATGATGTTATAGTGTCAAATATAGAAGAAACTAATTTCGAGGCTACTAGAAAATAACTATAACTATAAATCGATTAGTATACTGATCCACTTGAAAATGATGAAATTAATATAAATGGATAAGTCTATGGTCTTGATATATAATATATATTCACTGACAGAGTCCACCTAGATGAAACTGTAAATCTAAGTCCTTACTACCTATGCAATGAAAACCCCCTCTACCTAAACGTCATGTAATACTCCAGATACACACTTGATGAGGTTATACGGATCCTTCTCTTGAAGGTGGAGCTAAAATATATCCTTACACACTACACATATTTGGAAAAGTCATAAATAAAACTTAACATGACCAAACATTTCGTAGCCTCATCACTCGATGTGGACTTTGTTTCGCAATGGATTTTTCTTCTAAACCATTCAACACTATTTAAAACACATGTAACTTTTCGTGGGTGTCACTTAGGTACCGCATAACCCATGTAGTTTATAGAAATGAAAACATATTCTCACAAGTTGAACCACTACTCTATATTGTTTCTGAGCATCCCTTACCCATATCACAATCTTCCCCCATGTTCTTATTAGGGTTGAGTACTTGGTTTTAAAATTTCCAAAGTAGTCGTAAGGAGAAAGAAATTTAACTATGATCGGATGGAGTATACATTCACACCATCAAAATTTCATATTTTTCACCAATGTGTCTCCAAAAAGATTGGGTTTTATGTTATGGATATCCAGAAAATAAGCGTAGTATCATATCCAAAAAATAGTTCCCTATAATAGATACATAAAATCTCTATCTTAGTACTATTTAATATTACGGGGGGAAATAGTTATAGAAAACCCTATGAATACCCTCCCATTCCATACATTGATGATAATATTCATAGGTGAAAACATCACATCATCACATAGAAAAATATTGAGGCATATACAGAGTGAGTTTCACTCACCTCTCATGATGTATGAGAAGGTTCTTAATTATAATAAGAATGGCCTCCATCCATGACTCTATAGCCTAAGGGCCACCGTCACAGAAAATATAAGTAGATATTGCTAATAAAATTCATGTTTATACACTTCCATATTGGGGGTAGTTAATGAGGATCCTTTTATATACATCATGTGATGTACAAAATCGCCATAAAACTTGTCCTCATTGCATACGTCAGGTATAATATGAGGTTTCACATGTTACACTAACGGAGGGTTAGGTCCCACTATCATTAGAGAATGTTCATATCCACCTTCATGGTGCTAGACACAAATATTTCATGGTGGTATAGAACTTCAATTTCCAAAAAAACATCTAAACATTATTTGGAGATGGAGTTATCCTTGGGTATATGACAAAAAAGTACATAGATTTTATAAATAATAGTCACACCCATATTACTACTCCAAAATCAGGTCTCGGTAACATTCAGATTATAAGAAATTTAAGAGGTACTACCCAAATCTGAGTACAATGGTTATGTTAGTTTTATGTTCTCTTCTATAAGTTAGGGATGAAGTATATAGAGTTTAAATTACATGTAATACATGAAAAAACCATTTAAGTTGCAATTGGAATCCCTATTTAACATCAATCATTTTCTTATAGAATCTAATTTTTTTTATATGTAGTTATATATAGATGTTTTCTTAAAAAAGATGACTAATATTTATCATCAATTTGAATTTATAAATTCCTATACACATCAAGAATTTAAATGTTGTTTCCATTTAATTGTAACCATAAACATATATTATTCCATGAAATTGGTGGTCCATGACTAAACATGGCAAAATTTATTACATATGGTTTCATCATCAAGCTATATTGAAATCATTGTTAGGTTGATGAAGGGAAATTTTTTAAAGAATTATTTTTTGTATTCCCATACAAGAAAAGATAGAAGAATTATATATATAGTAGTCAATGTACTCGTAGAAATGAAATTCAATGAAAGCTATTATATACACCTATATGTCATTTTAAAATGCCTGAAATGTGATTCTCGACATATATAGGATTATGAATGAGTCAGTACATACTTACGATAACATTCCACGAGTAAAATTGAATCTAAAATCAAAATAATAAACTTCACATATCATGTGTGTCAACAAATGGAGATAGCAAAACAAATTTAAAAAGAGGAATCCAAAAATAGAAATTCAGGACCTATAGAATTATTATATTCTTAATAAATGGGTTAACAACTCCCATAAATAGACAAATTACAAAATTCTAAAACATTAATCTCTTATCCACCATCTAAAAATAACAATAAAAAAATAAACCTATGATACCCATTTGTGATGTCTGTACCAATCATACATGATACCAATAGCCATATCCATGGACACATGAGCACAAGCATGCCTACACATATGATAGAGGATGCAAACAATCATCGAGGGTCTACAATGAAAGTGTAGGTATACAATACTCTATTTATTCTAAGTTACATATTATTATAGTAGATTTCATAAGAAACATAGTCATATTTTTAATGATGAAACATCAATGAAATAGAAAATCATCTAATCAAAAAAAAAATTGAAAAAATCATAACAAGTGTCATATACAGAATAATGTCATGTATTTATGGTATAAAAAAATTATGAAATGGGAATAAATTGTTAAAGGTAGGGAAAAAATTCTATAATAAAAATAAAAGATTTCCAAACAACTATCTCCAATGTCATCATGAGAATATATTAATTATTATATTATTTTACTATGTCCTCATACTGAGAATCATGCATCGGAAGATGGATGATTCCATTTTCCCGTACCCGAAATCAAGATTTGTGTTTTAGTACCATCAGTGGCCAAAAAAACGTATGAGATATGCTCGGTAGGACACCACTAATATAGTCTAGTTTTATCTTTCTAGTTAATATAATATGATAAGTGCGCATATATTGTAATAAATAAGTAGTTATACAAACTACAAAAGGTAGGCTCTAGTTCAAAACGGCTAACAGGAAGAAACTACCAACATCATACCAATCTATAAATCCTCTGAATTGATGTCACTAAATGGATATAAATATATAAATTTACTATGAATATATTGATATATATAGCCATATATATAGTGTTATCCAATACATGAGTCAGAACTTATGAACGCATGTATAGTAACAGGGGTCGTGTAAAGAAGTAGTGGATTTCATGCTCAGTTATCATACATAATACATGTATCCATTACCTTAATCATAAGTATATAGAGTGTCATGAAAAATTATGACCTGTATATGGGATTCCATGTCCTAATATCATATCACTAGGAATTCCATGCCAGTGTATCATATCAATATTGAATTCACGATAGTGTATCAAATATATTGGGACATCATGACTATGTATCATATTAGTAGGGAAGACAGGGAAGAATTCTATATCAGTTCGTATCCCACGCCTGGGTATAATAGGTAGTATTTAGTCAAATATCATTTAGTACGTGCAAATACATCGTTTATAATACATTATAATTCTACATAAAGAAGTTCATAACAATATTTTATGAAAAAGTAGGTGGCTTGTTTATACTACTCACATTCCATATAATATATTATAGACATTTCAACATTGTGATAAGAAAAAACCATGTATGATGTGGTTTGATCCAATAATAATTAATAATATCAATGGTAATTTCTAAAATCAAACCTCATGGGCACGAAATAGTGGATGGGGACCAGTTCCAGAAATAATAAAGAGGCACAATTCCATTTCTATCAATTCTAATAAATTATTTATGGGGGATGGTATTATTATTGAAACACATATTAAATAAAATGTGTGAAATAGTGAGGAATAATATAAATCTATAAGTAATGAGGGATAATTATTCGACCAACAACCTTATGGAAGTAGAGGAGAAATCATCTAGTATCAACATCAAATTCAGTTTACAACAGAAGAATACATCAAACAAGAAAATGCCCTGATAATATGGAATCTTATATTGGACCAGAATAGCTATGAATATGTCTATATAAACCAAGAAAATATGTTAATTTATATATTATCTTAATACGAAGAATATAAAAATAAAAACGGTGGCTTCATCAGAGTCTGTTTAAGGTTGAACCAAAAGAACATAGGTGGAATGAGTAGAGAAGCTCTTTGTGTGACACTGTTGAAAAAAGTGGTTTTCTACCCATTTTTCAAAAAAAATCCTCTAACATATTTTTAATATGAATATTATTAAAATTTTGAATAACATAGGTTTACCCTTCTAGGAAAAACCAATTCACATAATAAATGGGTTGTGGCCTAACCAATTAACATCGAGATGAATATTCATGATAGAAATGATATTCATGTCTTGAATTGGTTCTATGGATACGTTCCAATACTTGAATACCTTCTCTATTAAGAATTTTCATCCAAAATTCATGGTTAAAATGTCTACACAAAAAAGATAATTTAATTATGGTTTACTAAAATTAAAGAATCCATTACTCATATGTAAATGATGTGATATTATATAAAAAGTTTTTGTAATTGTCATTTATTTCCCATTATAACCTTTCCAAATATTTATAATACACATTATATTTTGTTTTTAAAATACCATATATTTAAATGAGTTATAAAAGATGTAAGAAAAGTTCTTGTTTATGATGATTACCACTTCATTGTATGAACTCCTTTAGAACATATCTTATGGATTGTTTAGTTAGAATTTAGGAAGAACAAATACACTATAATATGGATATGGATTTTGTGGAGGGATTATCTCGTGGTTTTATATAGCTTGATAACTAAAAATTTGTGAATAATTTATTAGAGGAGGAGGAGACATTTTATAACTGAGTAGCGGGGCACTTTTGATATTTCATAAAGGATTAAATTATAATAAGTCTATTCTCAAGATAAATGATTCTAAATATACATAGATTATATGATAACATATGATATGGGTTTAATCCCATCGACAAATATAGTTAGGATAGATTTAAGATGAGGTTTAATCTATATCTTCTATATTAGCTCCTTATTAACCAATTATAACCTTATCACTGGTAAAACAAATTTCACTCTTAAAGGATTGTAAATATACGAATAAGGTAGATATTGAAACCTAAATTGATAAAGAATTATATTGATACCATTTATTAACCTAATTTTCTAATTTTATGTTTTTGTAATATTTTAATAATTCAATAAAATATAGTTTTCATTCAATATCATTAATTTCATCTTTGACACAAATAGATTTATAAGAAACTTACAGTCATGAAAATAATAATGAATTATAATGTAGGACTTTCAAAAATTCATAAAAAGTAATAATATTCTCCAAATTTTTTGTCACACACTCATTTTTCCTGCTTACATAAAATTTAATATTTTAAAAAACATATCATTATTTTACTATTAATTTAATAAATACTATTTTAGCATTATGTGATAATTTAAGGTAATTTTTTAACCTCTAAAAATATTAAATTAAACAACATGGAAAGAAAAAAGTATTTTACATTTAAAATTCTTAATTCTGAACATACATAATATATTTTTTCTATGTGTAATATTAAAATAGAAATGAAACACCCGAGAATGACATTTTTCACTTTAATTATTTACTTACATATTATACATTTTATAATCAAGTGAAAATAGAAAAAATTCCATATATTCTAGAATTCAATTTACCTATCCAAAATTAATTCATAAAATAAGATAAATTTAATTTTTGGGTTTATTTTGAGACCATATTATTTTATTTTTATCCAAACATAAATAAATTTACCTCTTCTACAACAATTAAAATTTATTATGGTCACTATTCCTTGAGACCAAAAGAAAAAGTGAAATATTTACCATATTTGGAACATCTAATTCAGAATATAAAATCCATTTTATATATTATATTCCATTAATTGGTTAAAATTAATTTGACATTAAAGTAAATGACACAATGGACAAAAATAATTCAGAAAAAGTCCTTTTATGTATGAAAATAATTTTCATACCAAACTACACCATAAAATTGATTACAATGAAATAAATTGAATTGTAAATAATATAAGAGAACTAATTTTTATTTCTTAACATTTAAAATAAATTTTATAAATTATTTAAATCAAATTTATTTTTCATTGAAAATATGTGTTTTTTTCTATTCCTAAAAAATCAATTTTTTTAGAAAATGAAAAAATTAACTATGTTTATTTAAGTATTTTTAAATAAAAAATTAATTTATATTTATAAAATTAACTTCCTAAAAATTGAAAAAAATTAACAATAATATTTTCTCACAAAAAGTAATACAATTATTTTTGGAAGGAAATCTATTTTTTAAACATAATGTAACATTACATAAAATTTTATTCTGATTTCCCTAGAATCAGTCAATAATTATTTATTTAGTATGATATATATATGGTCATTATTATTCAAATACTCTAATTAAACTACTATATCATAATGGGAATAAATAAATAATAACATTTCAGGGATCATCTAACTTGGTGTTATGGGTTGTATACACGATCAAGATTAGTTTTATTTTATATAATATTGGGGTATTACATTAGAAAACCCCATTAATTGAAAAAACCATTAAACTTTTCACATCGCCTTGGTAATAATGGGTTTTCCATTTCAAATAACTTTGATGAAAACATACTTTGTAAAAAGGGTTAATAGTAATTACTTTTGAAAATATGGAATGAGAAATTTGAAGGTCATATGAAATTAAATAAATTTATGTTTTCACATTTGGGAAAATTATTATGAACTAATAATATAGAAATGAGAGAAAAACCTGATACCAAAGGATTGGACGAGTGTTATAGAGAACATGGTTAGGGGAAATTTATGGAACATAAAACCATAAATAGATTTGGTGTGAAAATACCATCAAAACAAACTAATTGAGGGTAATTAGAAATTTTTTTATCGTAATAACATTTCCACTGAGTTGAGTAATTCCTCTCCCATAAAAACATATAATATTATGAAATATAATTGATTATAAATTTTAATATTATACTTTAATCAATTTATTGTATAAACTAATATTTGTCTATAAATTAATAGTATTCAAGTTGTTTTTTCATTCCTGATGTTTTAAACTAGGCTCTTAATTAGTAAAAAATCATATAAATATATTCCCCTATATTTAGACAATTATAAAAAAACAACCACTTTTTAGATCAATGTAGGATACTTCCCAAAATCATTATACCAATATATAAAGAAATGAGAAATCAATCTACAAAGCCTCGTCTATATCATCCTAATAATCAACATATAATATTCCATGTATAAATCAGAAAAATAATCTTACATAAAAACATAATAATTCATAGGTGTGTGATTATCATAATCATTAAAAATAAATTTACATTTTTCTCAATACAATTCTATAACTGTATATATCTTAGACATATACTATCTAAAATATTATAATAATTTAAATAAATAAACTAAATCATCATTAAAAATACAATAATCATATTTGAATCCAAAGTAGAATTCAACCATTACACCTATGGTAAAACACATACTAGCAATAGTATTTATATTTACTGTAGTCATAAAATGTTGTTAAAACAAAAATAATAATTATATATTAAATAAAATCAATGTCTTACTAAAAAGGACATCATTTAGTTCAATGTTAGGTGATACCCCCTATGTAATGTCTCGTATTTCACCATGTTTTATTTTAATATTATGTGGGAATTATTTTGAGACTAGGCTTCAAGACGACATGCAGTTCCGAGGCCCAGTGTGCCCGGAAAAAATGTTTGAATTAAATTAAATAATTTAATTTATGCGTGTATGGGGTTTTCCTGAAAAAACGTATTAAATCTTGAACAGTTGCTCGGATTGGAAAAATGAGGGCACTATTGCATCTAGAGCACAAGGTTTACCCAACAAGAGGACTATCATCGGCTGGCGCAGACAGGTGATGGAATATTGTTTTTTGACATAATCGTAGTAAAATTATTAATAAGTATATATTTCTATTAAAATCTTCTGGCGGGGAATATCTTGTCTCTTTTTAAATACATTTTCCATAGGGGATAAGATTTACAACTCCGATAACCTCGAATCTCCCTAAAATCTTTGGAGAAAACCTCCCAACGCGGCGACGATTTTCTTGATGAGCTTCACCGACCACGATGATTCGGCGAACAGATCTTCATCAACAAATGCCACATATCCAAGTACGATGTTTAATTTTTGATTTCTTCCACGTTCTTTATTTCTATGACAAATGATGACTAATATACGAACATATTAGTCCACAGATTTATCATTACTGCGAGATGGGAATTTTAGGGGATTTTGGGGGATTGATTCCATGTTGATCTATTATTGCTGATTTTCTGCTTTTTATAAGCCTATTAACGGGAGTAGATCAATGTCGTGACAAACGATGGTGGAGGTTCATTCCTTAAACTTTTTTCATTGTCTTTCTCCCATTTTTCTTCCATGAGTTCTCCGCCTTCTTCACGGGGCGATGAACAACGGATCGTTGCACATCCATTCTGCGATGCAACGATCTCAACATAAAGAATCGACACCACGAAGATCTCGTGGAGGTGAAAAGATGGTTTCAACGGAAGATTCAGAGAAGATCAGGAGATATATTTTTTTGGTGTCTTTCTTCGGATGGTTCATTGGAGGTTTATGACTCTATCGAAGGACCGAAAAAACCAGATTTGGTGTTTGTGTGATGGGACAAACCAAGCCCTGAAGCATCAGGATGAATAGATGAGAGATCGCGGATCTAGAAGATTGGCCGAAGCTTGTGGAAGAATATGACATTCTGGAAAATTCCTGACTACATGGTGTGTAGAATGGGCTACACAACATGTGTTCATCAGCAGACTACCTGGCGTGTACTTCGGGAGTATAGAGACACGAGTTGGGTACACAGCCAAGGACACGGTTTGTACACCTTTCCCCAGGCAGACCCGGCCAGATACACGGGATACCCCGTGTACTGGTACATGGGAAGGCAGCACAGACAGACACCATGTACGGGCATACGACAATGGTACACGGGGGTTTCCCAGTTTACAGGACATGACATGTGCTTCGACTTACATTATGAGTATATGATTTCCTACATGACATCAATTTCAGACACATGCCAATTACACAGGCAGTACCCGGAGTCAAGGAACACAGTGTGTGATCCTTCTACATGCCGTGTAGTTGAGTTTTACAAAAATTGGATGCAGGACAAGGGCTATTACATGGGCAGTACCCGGGGCCAAGGAACAGGGCATATAACCGTAATACATGTCGTGTAACCTATTTTACAAGCATTGATCCAGTTTCCTTTTGTGACATGAACTAGTTTCCTTAGGGTTCATCCACTTAGTCAATCTCTTAAAGGTTTTAGGTATCATTTCCTACATACAGGGGTATGATCCCTTCAGCATGACTTCTTGAATATAGTTATTGGAATCCCCTCTGCGAGACATAGAGCCGGATCCTATATTCATTCTTGGAACACTAGGTAGAGTTCATTGGTATCGACGTGACCAACTTTACTCTGGGGTAGATCCTCTCTATAGTGACTTAGTTCATTCTGAGTTATTGGAATCACCCCATAGGTATTGGTTGGGATCCTCAACTGAACATCATATTCTCAAGTACATGTGGATTGTGTTCTCCTAGAATGAGTATGTCGTCTCTCTTTATTCAGACATAGGAGTGTTTTCTCCTTGTTACGTGCTTTGTGGAATCATCGAGCTAGATCCTAGTAGTGGTATCACGATAGTCAATCGTGTATGAGTATATCTGGATATTCTTGTTATATGTTCTATAGACATATAATATGAGGAGCTGACAGTATCTTTGCATTGTGTTATTTCTCTTGTTGTATTTCCTTTATGGTTTTGAGGTGTCCTACTAGGTATTGTTATACTCACCCCTGCACGGGCTTTGCCTGCATGTGTCATGTCTTGTGCAAACGAGTGAGCCTTTGAAAAGATTCTAAGTGGACCAGGGCCAGAAGGTGCTCAGTGAGATCAGATAGGCGAGGTGTGTTCCTACGGCTACGGATTGCAGTCCGAGTACCTTTCTTTATAGGTTGGATATTGTTACAGACTTTCTTTTGGTGGGCTTGTATTTTTGGCCTAGGGTTTTATACATATTGTACTTTACATTCCATTCATTCTTTGTTGGTTGGGATTTAAGTGTATGCATGCATTTCCATTTTTATTATTTTTTACTTTTCATCTTTTTGGGCATGGAGATGTGTGTGTGTGTTCGTACAGGTTTATAGGCAATGCCTCCCATTTTAGTGATATGGCTACTCGGTGCTTGTCACCATTTGGGGGCCTATTGGAGGTGGGCTTGGGGAGTTGCAGCTCGGGCACCACCAGGACGGTTCGTGATAGAGTGGTATCAGAGGAGGCCGGTTCAACCTTTGGACCGAGAGTCTATGGGTTGGTTTGGGAAAACAGTGTTAAGTGTTTCAAGTTCAGCTTTCAGGCTAGGGACCCTAGTGTTGGTGCGGGCAGCCGACGTATCCATACACCAGGACTCTTATAACTTTCTTTTCGACTCGGAACATGAGAACACTAGTTTCAGGGGAATGTAACGGTACATGCATCATATAGGAATGGGTTGTGGTTTCCATGACTTTCTTGAGTCAGCTCTTCAGATATACTCACTAACTGAGATACAACTTGTTTCTTTACCGGATTCCTTCGTGACATGCACCCTCTAAGATCCATCATATCGATCACGAGGATGACCTCCATAGTGATGAATCTTCGATACAGGGACAAGATCCCCCATCTTTCCTTCGGGTGGGTTTCCAATTGTTCCACCACCTGTGGATGAGTGTTTTGTGCCTACTGTACCACTGTAGGTGGAGTGCTGACTCAGCACACTCTACGAGTTTCAGAGTTAGAGACCCCTCAGGTGTCGAGGTGAGCCTGACCCTCATGAAGCAGAGGAATAGCATGAGGCAGTGACCGAAGTCTTCCATTTGGTCAGGACACTGAAAAACCAGATGGTGATCCTGGCAGCAAGCCTCCTGTAGGGCTCAGCAGGATGATGTTGGAGTTTGGTTATCCAGACTCACGACGAGGTGACTCGTGCATGGTCAGAGTTTGAGCCTTTTTTTAGAGATGAGTTTTCACCGATTACATTGAGAGTTTGCGTATACATGACCTTTTTCAGCTTCAGTAGAGAAGTATGACGGTGTATGACTATTCATTGAGGTTTACCGACCTCTCTCGGTACTTGACGGATATGGCCAGGGACCAATACATTAGAGCTCAAACCTTTGAATGGGGTTTGTGTAGAGATATCCGAGCTATATCATCCCTATTAGCATTCCTACTTATTCTGGGGTGCTCGAGCGGGTTTTGGAGGTCAAGAGCTTCTTGGATGATCAGAGACAGCTGGCAGTTTTCACTAGTGAGTGAGCTGGAGCAGAGACATTGGCAGCAGGGAGCCGACGTCAAGGACCCAAGCATGGGAGACGTTTTCAGAGGATATCCCATGACAAGGGATCTTCCGTACAGGGTTCACAGGGCACATCCAGCCAGCCTCGAGAGAGACGATGCTACTCAAGTGATGGTAGGTGCATCTCTCTCGAGATTGCCTGACCCGCTGTACTACTTACACGGGAGCAGTGGATGGACCACCGAGGTAGAGGAAACGTGTGGAGAAAAAAGATCCACAGGGCGGCAGACGTGGTAGAAGCGCTGGGAGAGCAGCTGGAGGTGGTCTTTGTTTTCACCTTTTTCCACCACCACCCCTAGGAGGTCCACCCCAGGCTCAGGGAGCTGGTGGATAAAGGTCCGGACAGCTGCAAGAAGCAAGGGATTATAACCCAGGTACTCCTAGGATGATTAGAGGTACAATCTATGGCTTTTCTACTTTGACGGTCATACTGATAGACACAGGTGATAGTCATTTTTATGGCTTCTTATCTTGTTCGAGACCTTGCGATTGCTATTGAGCCATTTAGTCAACCATTACATGTAGAAACCCTGACTAGAGAAGATTTAGAGATCACGCGCCTTTGTAGATAGTGTGACCTGACCCTTAGAGGCGTGAGTTTTGATTGGAGCATCTTGGTGGTAGACTCGAGGCCTTACGATGTCATTCTTGGTTTGGATTGGCTATCCACATTTCAAGCCCAGATTTACTATTTTAGGCGAAGGGTGAAGTGTGTTCGCAATGATGGAATGATGTTCTCCTTCATCAGTGAAATGGAGACCCAGGCAGTGCAGGATGGAATCATGTGTATGAGGCCACATCCGATTTCACATCATTTGGATAGACTATCCCTTGGCGTAGTAGATGTTACAATTTTCCAGTTTCCAGTTGAAGTGGCTGTGTACGAGGACGTCTTTCTGGAGGATGTCCCCGGGCTACCTCCCTATCAAGAGTAAGATTTCTGCATTGATTTGCAACCCGAGATGACACCATTATTAGCATCAGCATATTGTATGGATCCTGCAGATCATTGTGAGCTGAGGGTACAACTGTAAGACTTGTAGAGGAAGGTATTTGTGAGACCCAGTGTTTCACCCTGGGTGCCCCAGTTTTTATTTCCAAGAAGGCAGACAGGAGCTTGAGGCTGTGTGTAGATTACCAGTGATTGAATTATGTGATCGTGAATAACTGGTATCCACTAATGAGGATCGATGACATCTTCGACCATTTAAGAGGGGCACGATGGTTCTCGAAGGTTGATATACGATCAGGCTATCACCAGATGCAAGTACGGGATGAAGATATACCAATGACGACTTTCAGATGACTCTAAATGTCACGACCCGTCCTCGGGGCCCGTGCTGTGACTACCCCAAGCCCGCCTTCCATAGGCCAGGGGCTGGAGACTAGCACCAAGGCGCAAATCCCGAAAAAATGGAAGGCATTGCCTTTGAAAAGTAAACAAGAACCACAGAGTAAGCAGACGGAAAAGTAAACAGTAAGAAAAAACTGTAACAAGCTATGATTAAAGTAAAAGGGGCCGGAAATACAAGCCGAACTGTAATGTACAACTGAAAGGGGAAAACATCAACTGAAAAGAAAAGCCACAACGATAAGCCGTCCTCTGTAGGACCCACCTGAAGGGTGGGTACAGATAGTCTCCACAGCTCCTCGGTCCAGCCATCCGCTATGAGTCCGTCCCGCCCAGTGTTCCACCTCTAGGTATCGTCCTGCTCCGCACGCCTCCACCACGATCAGCGTTGTCCATCGTCTGCAACCAACACAACGAAGTGTGGGCATAGCCCGTGCAGGGGTGAGTATAAGCTACTCAATAGGGACCCTGAGACCCCTTAAGGTCTCCCGAAATCCACAAAGGAAAGATAAAATCACGAAGTAACATCCGACACGACTTAGGTATATGCCCATACATATACCTAAGTCATCAATCCCCATTCGGCTCCAACATCCGAGCTCGAGCACAACCCAGTCCACACAGGAAAACAAAACGTATACCCACACATGATAGCTCAACACAATCCACAAAGGAATGTAAAACATAAATCCACACAGGATAGCACAACACAATCCACATAGGAGATTAAAACGTAAATCCACACAGGATATCACAACACAATCAACATAGGAGAGTAAAACGTAAATCCACACAGGATAGCACAACACAATCCACAAAGGAGAGTAAACAGGATTCAGCTCACATAGGTATACTTCTTCGAATGACGATAAGATGATCACTGATCCATCTTAGTCGTCGGATCCACAAAGGATCGATAGGCAACTAACCTCCACAATGACCCCCACAGGATCGGGCCCACAAAGGACCTGTAGGCACTGGCTCACACAGAACCGCTGAGTGCTGACCCACACAGGATCGGGCCCACACAGGACCTGTAGCACTGACCCACAAGGGATCGCTGAGTGCTGTAGTCGTCGCAGTCCACTGAGGATCTTTGCACAGTCGTCGTCGCAGTCCACTGAGGATCTCTGCACAGTCGTTGTCGCAGTCCGCTGAGGATCTCTGCACAGTCGTCGTCGCAGTAGCAGTCGCAGGCAGCTCTAGGGTTCCCGCACACAACAAGCTCGTTTTGGAGGGTCCGCACCATGAGCCGAGAGGCTGATACATCAACTGACACAAAGTCTGAAGTTGATGTATCCAAAAGTTCTATATCGTCAACAGGAACTCAACGTCGCAGACGGCGCGTCAATCGGATGCCCGGTCCAAGAGTTATTGGCTTTTTCGTCCCAGGGGCCCGGTTGGTTTTTAAGGCAAAACCAACCCGACTGTACTCCACCTGCGTCCAAACCATGGGTGGAGTGAGCCAAAGGATCTTTCTCACTTAGAGTAATCCACCAAAGTCGAAGGCACGTCAATCGGACGTCCGAAGCTAAAGATATGAGTGTTTTGGCTCCGAGGGCCCGGTTGGTTTCGTGTACGAACCAACCCGGCCGAACCCAAAGTATTCTGAAACCTTGAGTGCAATATAACGAAACGACCGTCTCGATCCAAGGATCACGTTTCCGCTGACGGCGCGTCGTTCGGAGGCCCTTAGCTCATGTTATGAGCGAAAGACCGAAAATGGTTCGAAGACGGGGGGTTCGGGCCCGGGCCGACCCAGACCGACCCCCCCTGGGTCGGCCGAACCGGGTCGACCCGACCCGGTCCGACCCGGATGGACCCTGTCCGGTCCGGCCGGGGCGCGGCCGAGCCGGTCGGACCGGCCTGGCTCGGCTCGGCCGCGCACCGCAGCCGCGGGGCGCCGCCCCCGCGGGTTGAGGAAGCTGCGGCCCTCGAAGGGCCGCGCTGGATCGGCGGACACGTCATGTCGCCGCATCCCGTGTATGCGAGCCAGACCCACGCAGCCGCGGGTCTGTTGGCCGCCGCCACAACGGCTTTAGCCGCGGCGGCCCTGTCCGGCGGTGCGTCGGGGCGCCGCTGGTAGCTTCCTCGGGCCACTTGAGTTTCTCCCGTGGTCCGTTTCCTTCCCGTCTGCGCCGCTGTTCCTCCCAGGTTTCGTTCTTCACTACTTGATCATCAAATCGTCATTGCGTCACGTTTTGTCGTCTCCCGCCAAATTCTCACAACAACAAAGGATGGCAGAGGGTTTTTTGGGCGTGTGCGTTTGTCCAGCACCCTCTGCGTTAGATAATGACAACGAGAGAATTATTCAACACATGAATACAAAACCAAAAACATTTTTAATGAATTAAATTTTTTTGAGTACTGGGTTCTTCATTTTGAAGGGAAACAAACACGGGTATGTAAAACATCCAAATAAAATCCCTACCTCATCAAGTCGTCGCACGTAGGTTCTTCGCGGATTTGATTGTCGTGGACGGAGGCGATTGTCGCGTCGCGGAAGGCGTCACGTCATCATGGAAGGGTGTCGTGTCGACGAACTCCAAGGTTCAAGAACAACAGATTTAATTAATAATAATTAAATCCTTGCATTGATAAAAACCACAAAGGAGTTTTAAATAATCACAAACACTCTCCTCAACGGATGATCGAAGGATTTTGTCGCGGAGGAAGGAACGTCGCAGAAGAACGTCACGGGAGAGGAAACGTTGGTGTTGCGGAACACGGTGTCGCGTCATCGATTTCCGCAGGTTCGACGTTATTCGTCGGGGGCCGGCGTTCTTCGCATTCTTCGTATTTTTCGCATTCTTCGCGAAGAAGGGTGAAGGCACAAGAACTTTTGTCAAAAGCCTCTCAACGTGTAATCCTCTAAAATTCGGCATTGGTCTTATTTTATTATTACGCCAACAAACGAAAAGAGGTAAGTAATGACCCATTAATTCAACAAAATAAACTGCCCATTTAATTCAACGAATAAAACCGCACAATTAAATGGTGCGTTAAGAATTTAAGAAAACGTGTTAGTTGACTTTCATAATGACGGGTTTTCGCGGGTGCGTTACTTAGCAGAAGAGAAACGGTGGGGCTTGTGTGGGCCCCACCTCACAAATATCCTACCAAGAGGTTAGGATATTTCTGGATAGCACCCTATCCACATCAACTCAGCTGAAGCGGCTTTAAGTGGATTTCAAGTGGCTTAAGTGAAATAAAATAAAGATGTCGAATAATTTATTTTATTTCTTAACTTTATGCCCAAAAATTAGAAACCACAACCGAGCAAACACAACTCTGAAAGAGGAGTTTCTAAGCAAATAATGGCGTTGCGATTTCATCGGTGCCCTCAAAATTCGATTCCGGGCACCAGTTCAAAAGTTAGAAAAACCCGCTCGTCCGTTCACTGAACGTACCTGAGCCAAACTTCAGAAAATGATTTCGGGCACACTGGGCCTCAGAATAAGGTTCCGTCAGAAACTGTATTCTTGTAAAATTCGAAAATAAATTAAGAAAAAAAAATTCCCTTGAAATTTACGGGTCTTTACATTACTCCCACCTTAGGGCTTTACGTCCCCATAAAGATATATCATAAACTAGAGAAACATATATGGGTACTGAGCACGAATCTGAGCCTCCCGCTCCTAAGTGCTCTCCTAGAGGTTCTCGTGCTACCATCTGATTCGCACTAGAGGAATCGATCGTCCACGTAGGACCCGCTCCTGTCGATCCCCGATCTCCACTGGGACCTCCGCAAAAGTCTCCCCATCATCAACGTCTAGCTCCCCATGGTCAATAATGTGCGTCGGGTCATGCACGTATCTCCTCAGCTGAGATACGTGGAAGACATCGTGCACCCGGAGCAACTGAGGTGGTAGAGCCAGGCGATAAGCCACCTCGCCAATCCTGCTGATGACCTGGAAAGGTCCGATGAAGCGTGGAGACAACTTTCCGCTTCGGCCAAATCCCGGTAATCCACGTCGAGGTGAGACACACAAGAAGGCATGGTCACCATCCTCGAACTCTAGTGGTCTCCGCCTCCTGTCAGCATAAGAGTTATGTTGGCTTTGAGCTGTCCTCATCCGCTCCTAGATGACCTGGACCTTCTCTGTCATGGCCCGAACCATCTCCGGTCCCACAAGTGCTGACTCCCCAGGGTCTGTCCAGTAGAAAGGAGATCTGCAGGGTCTGCCGTACAACGCCTCATATGGTGCCATCCCGATAGTGGAGTGGTAGCTGTTGTTGTATGTGAACTCCACCAAGGGTAGGTGGTCCTCCCAGCTGTGACCAAAGTAGAGGACACATGTGCGGAGCATGTCCTCGAGAGTCTGAATGGTCCTCTCGGTCTGACCATCCGTCTGATGGTGAAAGGTGGTGCTCAGATGTAGCCGCATCCCGAACGCCTCCTGCAACCCCTTCCAAAGCCGGGAAGTAAAACGAGCGTCCCGATCAGAGATGATAGAAGATGGTACACCGTGAATCCGTACAATCTCTTGAACGTAGAGACGCCCCAAGCTCTCCACTGATCCATGCTCTCTGATGGGCAAGAAGTAAGCCGACTTGGTGAGTCGGTTGACAATCACCTAGATGGAGTCGTGACCTCTGGAGGTGTGTGGTAGTCCAGTCAAAGAAGTCCATAGATATCCCGTCCCACTTCCACTCCGGGACCTCCAAGGGCTATACCAAGCCTGCTGGTACCTGATGCTCTAACTTCACCTGCTGGCAGGTGAGGCACCGTGAAACGAACTCTACCATAGCCTTCGTCATGCCCGGTCACTAGTGCTGTCGTCTGAGGGCCTGGTACATCTTTTCCACTCCAGGATGTACCGCCAAAGGAGAAGTGTGAAACTCTCTCAGCACCTCCTCTCATAAAGAGACTGCTACCAAGGTATGTCATCTGAAAAGGATGTCGTGCCCTGCTCCAAAAGAGAATCCATCATGTGCCTGTCCTGACGATATCTGCGCACGCCGCATCTCACAGTCAGTGTCCCCACGCTGTGCCTCTCTGATCTGTGGCAGTAGTGGAGGGGTGACTGTGAGAGACTGAAGGAAGGCTGCTCCATCTCTATCCACGAAGGATATCTGCAAAGTGGCTAGCTGCTCTGTTGCCTCCTCAAGTAGCTGGATGCCCGTCCTCCTGCTGAGGGCATCGGCTACCACGTTCCCCTTCCCAGGAGTATAGACTATCTCAAAGTCATAGTAATGGAGGAACTCGAGCCATCGCCGCTGTCTCAGGTTCAGGTCCTTCTGCGAGAAGATGTACCTGAGACTCTGGTGGTCAGAAAAGACTGTAAAGCGCTCGCCCATCAGATAGTGTCGCCATGTCTTCAGAGCGAAGACCATTGCTTCTAACTCTAGGTCATGGGTAGCGTAGTTCTGCTCATGCGGCCTCAACTGACGTGATCCATAGGCAATCACGGCCTTCTCCTACATCAGGACACATCCGAGTCTGGTCCCTGATGCATCATAGTAGACTATGTATCCAACTCCCTTCTCAGGAAACCTCAAGATAGGTGCGCTGATCAATATTTGTCTCAACTCCTGAAATCTCTGCTGACATCTATCTGACCACACAAAGGGTTTCCCCTTCTTCTTCAAGGATGAGAGTGGCGCCGCAACTCTAGAAATGTCCGGCACAAATCTTCGATAGTATCCGGCTAGACCCAAGAAACTCCGCACCTCCGTCACGCTCCTGGGTGGCTCCCAAGCTAGCAGTGCCTTAGTCTTCACGGGATCCACTGTAACTCCCACCTCAGAAATGACGTGCCCCAAGAAGTGGACCTCACGTAACTAGAACTGGCACTTCGAGAGCTTTCCATAAAGATGGTGCTCTCGGAGTGTGTCTAGTACAACCCGTAAGTGGTAGGCGTGCTCCTCCTCCGTGGTCGAGAACACCAAAATGTTGTCGATGAAGACCACGACAAATCGATCGAGGTGTGGCTGGAAGATCATGTTCATGAGGCTCATGAACACTTCTGGAGCATTGGTTACGCCGAAAGACATAACCAAGAACTCATAGTGTCCATACCGACACCTGAAGGCCGTCTTCTGCACGTCTGCGTCTCGAACTCTGAGCTGATGATAGCCTGACCTGAGATCTATCTTCGAGAACCACCGTGCTCTCTTGAGCTGATCGAAGAGGTCATCAATACACGGTAGCGGATACTTGTTTTTCACTGTCACCTGGTTCAGGTGACGATAGTCGACACACGGTCGCAAGCTCCAGTCCGCCTTCTTGGTGAACAAAATCGGGGAAGCCCAGGGTGAAACACTGGGTCGGATAAACCCATTTCCCTGCAAGTCCTCCAACTGTACCCGCAGCTCTGGAAGCTCAATGAGGGCCATCCGATACGCTGGAGTGGATATCGGGGCTGTCCCGGGGTACAGATCAATATAAAAGTCTACCTCTCTGCGAGGAGGTAGCTCTGGAACATCGTCGGGGAAGACGTCCACGTACTGATCCACCACTGCATGAAAACTAGGACTCTGCACGTCAATTGCTCCAAGGATGAGGCTAGCCAACTGATGAGTAATGTGATGTCCCCTCCTCTGCGAGAGTCCCTCCTGTGCTGCAAAGGCTCCCTTCTCGCCGGTGAAGGTGAACCTGCTCCCGTCGGTGCATACACATCGCACCTTGCGCCTAAAACAGTCAATTTGAGCATGGACTGTAGATAACCAATCCATGCCCAAGATGACGTCGTAAGGCCTCGACGCCGCTACAAGAAGATCCCAACCGAAGCTCTCACCTCCTAGAGTAAGCTCACACTGCCGGAACCATTGCGTAATCGTCGAGTCTGCTTCCGTAGGAGTCTCTAACTGTAAGGATCGAGCCAACGGCTCCATCGGAATCTCCGAGCTCCGAACAAGGGTAGCGGATATGAAAGAGTGACTCACTCATGTGTCTATAATAATTGCATCAAGGGTGGAATAGACACAGATCGTACCTCGAATCATATCTGGCGCGCCGTGGTCGTAGGCCTCAACTGCCTGGAGTTGTGCCTGTCTCTGCCCACCAGCTCCCTGTGGTCGGGGCGGGCCTCCTAGTGGTGGTGGTGGAAAAGCCTCAAAGCTTCGCCCACCACCTGCTGCTCGGCCAGCTCCCCTGCCTCATCTGCCTCCTCCCTGCAGACCACCATTATCAACCCTCTGCCTCTGCCTGGGTGGCCCCTCCACCGTCTACTGCTCCTCGGCACGGCGGGTCGGGCAGTCACGAGCCATGTGGCCCTACCCGCCGCAGGCATAGCACTGCCTGCCTCTCGGAAGGCTGGCTCCGCGCTGTGTGCCCCGCACTACTGAGCCAGTGTCTTGAGGTCATCTACGAGAGGGTTTGGTCTGCCTGGAACCCTGAGTCATCCGTCGGATACCTGCTGCTGAAGACTCTGCTACATGCCGCCCTACGGTAGGTCTCTCTGTGGACTCAGCCAGAATGATCTCGATCAGAAGGGCCCGCTCCAGTACTCCTGCCTGATTCGGGATGCTGAGGGAGATCAGCGATGCCCTGATCTCATGTCTCAAACCCTTCTCAAAGGTCCGGGCACGGAAGAATGGGTCACGTACCATATCTGTCAAGTAGCGAGAAATATCGGTGAACCTCGTCGCGTACTGGGTGACCGTCAAGCAGCCATGCCGCAGCTAAAAAAGCTCCTGGATGCGCACCGCACGGAGGGTGGCCGAGACGAACTCTAAGCGGAAAAGGCTATCGAATTCCGTCCAGAGAAGATACGCCTCATCGTGCACCTGGAGCATCAAGCTCCACCATCAGCCCGCTGCTGTGTGCAGTATGCTCGCCGCGAGGATCACCATGAGGTCTGCTGGTGTCCTCACAAGCCTGAAAACTCGTACGACCTCCTCCAGCCAGTCCTTGGATGCCTGGGGGTCCATCTCCCCACGAACCCTAGGTGGTCACTAGCGCTGGAACTCTTGTAGAGCTCTGAGATGACATGCATCGTCAGCGGTCGGTGTTGGAAGCATCGGGGGCTCGGCGGGTAAAGGTACCGCCGATTCCTCTGCTGTCAACTGGCCCTGTACCGAGGCCTCGTCGCTCGGCGGGCTGTCGTCGCGCTCTACTCTCGGAACCCTAGCTGGCTGCCGTTGTGGGGCCATCCTAAAAAAGAAACAAGTGTGCCACGGTCAGAACAGTATACCTGGTGAGCTGACACAAGTAATCACAATAAAAACTTGAAAAACACATGCAATCAATGTTTTCGTGCATTAAGTCGAAAATCAGAAGTTAGGGTCCTGGTGTACGGATACGTCGGAAGCCGCACAAACACTGGACTCCCTGGACTTATAACCACACTCAATACGCTAAATACTATTTCTTCACATAGAAGGAATATCTGAGTCTGCGGTAGAACCGACCACCTCTGATACGAATTTTTCACGACCTGTCCTCAGGGCCTCTGTTGTGACTACCCCAAGCCCGCCTTCTATAGGACAGGGGCTGGCGACTAGCACCAAGGTGTAAATCACGGAAAGAGAGAAGGCATTTACTTCGAAAATTAAACAAGAACCACAGAGTAAGCAAGCAGAAAAGTAAACACTAAGCAGAAACTGTAACAAGCTGTGTTGAAAGTAAAAGGGGACAGAAATAGAAGCCCAACTGTAAAGTATTATTAAAAGGGGAAAAAACAACTGAAAAGAAAAGATGCAGTGTCAAGCCATCCTTTGAAGGCCCCACCTGAAGGATGGGTACAGATAGCCTCCATAGCTCCTCGGTCCAGCCGTCCGCTCCGAGTGCGTCCCGCCCAGTGGTCCACCTCCAGTTACCGTCCTACTCCGCACGCCTCCACCACGATCAGCGATGTCCGTCATCTGCAACCAACACAACGAAGTGCGGGCATAGCCCGTGCAGGGTTGAGTATAAGCTACTCAGTAGGGACCCCGAGACCCGTGATGGTCTCCCGAAATCCACAAAGAAAAGATAAAATCACGAAGTAACATCCGACACGGCTTAGGTATATGCCCATACATATACCTAATTCATCAATCCCCATTCGGCTCCAACATCCGAGCCCGAGCACAACCCAGTACACACAGGAAAACAAAACGTATACCCACACAGGATAGCTCAACACAATCCACAAAGGAAAGTAAAATGTAAATCCACACAGGATAGCAGAACACAATCCATATAGGAGAGTAAAACGTAAATCCACACAGGATAGCACAACACAATCCACATAGGAGAGTAAAACGTAAATCCACAAAGGATAGCACAACACAATCCACAAAGGAGAGTAAACAGTATTTAGCTCACACAGGTATAATTCTTCGAATGACGATAAGATGATCACTGATCCATCTAAGTCATCAGACCCACAAAGTATCGATAGGTAACTAACCCCCGCAATGACCCACACATGATCGGGCCCACACAGGACCTGTAGGCGCTGGCTCACACAGAACCTCTGAGCGCTGACCCACACAGGATCGGACCCACACAGGATCGGGCCCACACAGGACCTGTAGCACTGACCCACAAGGGATCACTTAGTGCTGTAGTCGTCGCAGTCCACTGAGGATCTCTACACAGTCGTCATCGTAGTCCACTGAGGATATCTGTACAGTCTTCATCGCAGTCCACTGAGGATTTCTCCATAGTCGTCGTCGTAGTAGCAGTCGCAGCCAGCTCCAGGGTTCCCGCACACAGCAAGCTCATTTTGGATGGTCCGCTCCACGAGCCGAGAGGCTGATACATCAACTGACACAAAGTCCGAAGTTGATGTATCCAAAAATATCTTTATCGTCAACATGAACTCAACGTCACAGACGGCGCGTCAATCGGACGCTCGGTCTGAGAGTTATTGGCTTTTTCGTCCTTGGGGCCCGGTTGGTTTTTAAGGCAAAACCAACCTGAACGTACTCCACATGCGTCCAAACCTCGGGCGGAGTGACCCAAAAGATCCATCTCATTTAGAGGAATCCACCAAAGTCAACGGCACGTCAATCGGACGTCCGAAGCTCAAGATATGAGTGTTTCCGCTCCGAGGGCCCGGTTGGTTTCGTGTACGATCCAACCCGGCCGAACTCAAAGTATTCCAAAACCTTGAGTTCGATATACCAAAACGACCGTCTCGATCCAAGGATAACGTTTTCGCTGACGGCGCATCGTTCAGAGGCCTGTATCTCATGTTATGAGTGAATGACCGAAAATGGTCTGAAGACGAGGGGTCCGGGCCCGGGCCTACCCGGCCCGACCCCCCACTGGGTCTGCCGAACGTTGTCGACCCGAAGCGGGTCGACCCAACTCGGTCCGACCCAGCCGGACCCGGTCCGGTCCGACCCGGCCGGACCTGGTCCTGTCCGGCCAGGGCGCGGCCCGTCCGGTCGGACCGGCCTGGCTCGGCTCGGCCAAGCGGCCAAGCGCCACAGCCACGGGGCACCGCCCCCATGGGTTGAGGAAGCCGCGGCCCTCGAAGGGTCGTGCTGGATTGGCGGACGCGGCATATCGCCACATCCTGTGTATGCAAACTGGACCCACGTGTCCGCGGGTCTGTTGGCCGCCTCCGGCCGCCGGCGCCACCGCGTCGGTGACCCACGCCGCCGGTAGCTTCCGCGGGCCACCGAAGTTGCTCCGGTGGTCCGTTTTCCTTCCCGTATGTGCCTCTGTTCCTCCCGAGGGCTTTTCTTCACTACAGGATCATCAAATCGTCATTGTGTCATGTTTTTTCATCGCCCGCCAAATTCTCACAACAACGAAGAACGGCGGAGGGTTGTCAGGCCGTGTTCGTTTGGCCAACACCCTCCGCGTTAGATAATAACAACAGGAGAATTATTCAACACATGAATACAAACCAAAAACAATTTTAGTGAATGAATTTTTTTTTAAGAACTGGGTTCTTCATTTTGAACGGAAACAAACATGGGTATGTAAATCATCCAAATAAAACCCCTACCTCGTCAAGTCGTCGCACGCGGGTTCGTTGCGGATTTGATCGTCACGGAAGGTGGCGATTGTCGTGTCGCAGAAGCTGTCGCGTCGTCGCAGAAGGGTGTCGCGTCGATGAACTCCAAGTTTCATGAACAATAGATATAATTAATAATAATTAAATCCGTGCGTTGATAAAAAACACAAAGGAGTTTTAAAAAATCGCAAACACTCACCTCAACGGATGATCGAAGGCTTTTGTCGCGGAGGAAGGAACGTCGCAGAAGAACGAAACGGGAGAGGAAACATCGGTGTTGCGGCACACGGCGTCGCATCATCGATTTCCGCAGGTTCGGCATTATTCGTCGGGGGTCGGCGTTCTTCATGTTCTCCGTGTTCTTCGAGTTCTTCGCGAAGAAGGGTGAAGGCACAAGAACTTCTGTCAAAAGCCTCTCAACGTGTAATCCTCTAAAAGTTGGCATTGGTCTTATTTTATTATTACGGAAACAAACAAAAAGAGGTAAGTAAAGACCCATTAATTCAACAAAAGAAACTGCCCATTTAATTCAACGAATAAAACTGCCCAATTAAATGGTGTGTTAAGAATTTAAGAAAACGCGTCAGTTGACTTTCATAATGACGGGTTTTCATGGGTGTGTTACTTAGTGAAAAAGAAACGGTGGGTCTCGTGTGGGCCCCACCTCACAAATATCCTACCAAGAGGGTTGGATATTTCTAGATAGCACCCTATCTGCATCAACTCAGCTTAAGCGGATTTAAGTGGCTTTCAAGTGGCTTAAGTGAAATAAAATAAAGTTGTCGAACAATTTATTTTATTTCTTAACTTTAAGCCCAAAAATTAAAAACCCCAACTGAGAAAACGCAACTCCGGAAGAGGCGTTTCTAAGCAAATATCGGCGCTGCGATTTCATCGGTGCCCTCAGAATTTGATTCTGGGCACCGATTCAAAAGTTAGAAAAACCCGCTCGTCCGTTCACTGAACGTACCCGATCCAAACTTCAGAAAATGATTCCGGGCACACCGGGCCTCGGAATCATGTTCCGTCAGAAACTGAGTTCTTTTAAAATTCCAAAGAAAATTATGAAAAAAAAATTTCCTTGAAATTTATGGGTCTTTACACTAAATTCAAAATGAGTATATGGTTATGCCCTTCGGTGTGATTAACTCCCCCATAGTGTTTATAGGACTCATGAACCAGATCATTCATCCCTATATAGATCAGTTCGTAGTGGTCTTCATCGATGATATCCTTGTGTACTCTGTGTCAGAGGAGGAGCACGCGAGGCACCTAAGGATGGTTCTGGACACACTCCAAGAGCACCAGTTGTACGGGAATCTCTTGAGGTGTCAGTTCTGGATACAGGAGGTCCACTTTCTGGGACACATAATCTCAGCAGATGGTGTAGCAGTGGACCCAGCCTACATAGTGGTAGTGATAGCATGGATTCCACCCCGGAATGTGAAAGAGGTGCAGTGTTTCTTTGTATTGGTAGGATACTATAGGAGATTAATTCTTGATTTCTCCTGGAATTTAGCACCCATGAAAGCTTTGAACCAAAAGGGGTATCCTTTTGTGTGGACGGAGAGATGCCAACAGGCTTTTCAGCAGTTGAGAGAGAGACTGACGAGTTCCCCGATCATGATATTTCTTGAGGAGGGTGTCGAGTATGTAGTGTTCTGTGACACATCAGGAATCAGGATTGGTTTTGTCCTGATGTAGAACCAAGTGGTGATTTCTTATGGCTCACATCAGTTGAGGCCACATGAGCAGAACTACATGACCCATGATCTTGAGTTGGTAGTGGTAGTATTTGCATTGATGATGTGGTAGAACTACTTGATGGGGGAGCGGTATACCATCTACACTGATCACAAGAGTCACAGATATATATTTTCTCAGATGGATCTGATTTTGAGATAGAGGCGATGGCTTGAGTTCCTCCAGGATTATGACTTTGAGATCGTTTATAATCCTGGGAAGGGGAACATTGTGGTAGATGCTTTCAATAGGAAATCCAGTTCGTGGTTTCTAGATGAGGCGATGAGGCCTTTGACCTCTTTACAGTTATCCTTCATGGATAGCGATGAGGTACCTTACCTTTAGTCGATGGTTGTTACCCCTCTACTATTACAGTGAGTTAGGGAAGTACAACTCGAGGATGCTAGTTGTGAGACATTATCTACTCAGATATCCATAGGTGATGCTGCTAGTGGATATTCAAAAGGGGGGGAGCACGTTGTTCTTTTTAGAGGGCGCACAGTAGTACCATTGACGCTGCAGGAGGAGGTTCTGAGGTAGTTACATATATCTCATTTTGTTGTACATCTACTCTTGGCATAGATGTACTAGGACCTCCGACGTCATTTCTGGTGGACAGGAATGAAGAAGAGTGTGGTAGAGATTGTTTCTCGGTGCCTTACTCGTCAGCAAGTAAAGGTTGAGCACCAGGTTCCAAAAGGTTTGAATCAACCACTCGAAGTTCCAGAGTGGATGTGGGATGGGATATCCATGTACTTTGTGATGATTTTACCATGTATGTCCATGGGAAATGATGCCATCTGGGTGATTGTTGACCGACTCACCTTGTAATCCCACTTCCTAGCTATACGAGAGAAGAGATCAGTAGAGATCTTGGTATGCGTCAATGTGTTGGATATAGTTTGACATCATGGAGTTTCATCAACGATAATCTCATATCGTGATTCTCGTTTGACATCCCGGTTGAGGAAGGAATTGCAGGAAGCTTTTGGGAATCAGTTACACTTTAGCACAACGTTTCATCCTCAGACTAATGGTCAGACAGAGTGGACCATCCATGTTCTAGAGGATATGCTACGAGCTTGCATACTTGACTTCGTTCGTAGATGGGATGATCAACTACCACTGGTGGAATTTGATTATAACAATATTTATCATTCCACTATTGTTATGTCACCATTTGAGGCTTTGTACGGGTGACCTTCTAGGTCACCAAATTGCTGGATAGACCCAGGAGAGTCAGTACACATGGGCCCAGAGATGGTGCAAGATAATTTATAGAAGGTTCATGTCATCCATGAGGGGATAAAGACTTCACAGAGTCGGCATAATGTTTATGTCAATAGGAGATAGAGTCCATTGGAGTTCAAAGAGGGAGACCATGTTTTCCTTCAGGTCTCACCTCAACGGGGATTGCAGTGATTTGGCCGAGGTGTCAAGCTATATCCAAGGTTCATCGGCCCTTTTCAGATTCTGAGTAGAGTTGGCAAGGTGGCGTACCGCTTGGCTCTACCTTCTCAGATTTTCCGGGTACACAATATCTTCCATGTGTCGCAGCTGTGGAGGTACATGCATGATCCATCACACGTTATCGACTTGGGTGAGCTGGACATCGATGATGGAGCGACCAGTGTGGAGTACCCAGTGGATATTGAGGATTGGCATGAGAATATCCTTCGTGGTCAAGCTATTCCCTTAGTGTGTGTTCGGTGGCAGCACAGGAATCTCTGAGAGAGCAAGTGGGAGCTGGAGGCTTAGATTTGTCTACAGTACCCACATCTTTTTGAGTAGCCCTTGTCAAGTCTTTTCAATGACGTGGAAGCCCTAAGGTGGGTGAGATGTAATGTCTCAGATTTTACTGTGTTTTATTTTAAAATTTTGTGGGGATTATTTCGAGACTAGGCTTCCAGAAGGTGTGCAGTTCTATGGCCAGGTGAGCCCGGAACAAATGTTTGAATTAAATTAAATAATTTAATTTACACGCACATGGGGTTTTCCTAAAAAAGAGTAATAACTCCTTAACGTGTTCTCATATTGGAAATATGAGGGGACCATTGCATCCATAGCAGCAATTTTACCCTAGAAGAGACCTAACATCGGCTGGAAGAAACTAGTGGTGGAATCTGGTTTTTTGGACGTAACCGTAATAAAATAATTAATAAAAATATTTTTTATTAAAATCTTTTGGCGGTGAATATATCATATCTTTTTCCTTAGAGATTTATCAGGGGATCATGGTTACAATTACCATAACCCTGAATCTCCATGAAGCTCTGGAGAAAACCTCCCAACGCAGTAAAAGTGTTCATGACGAGCTTCTCCGGTGATGACGACGCAGCGACCAGATCTTCATCAACGAACGCCGCGAATCCAAGTAGGATTTTTAATTTGTGATTTCTTCCCCATTCTTGATTTCTAAAAATAATTTGGAATAATCCACGAACATGTTAGTCCGCTGATCAATCTTTCTTGCGGGATGGGATTTTGCGGGGATTTTGGGGGGATTGAATCCATGTTGATCTATTGTTGCTGACTTTCTACTTCGTTCAAGCATATTAATGGGATCAGATCAACGTCGTGACAAACAACAGTGGTGGTTCATTCCTAATACTGGTTTCATTGGATTTATCCCCTTTTTCTTCCATGTGTTTTTCAAATTCTTTGCAGGGTGATGAACAACGGATCGTTTCACATCAATTCTGCAACGCAACTATCCCAAATTAAAGAATCAACACCACGATGATCTCGCGGAGGTGCGACGATGGTTTCAGCAGATGATTCATAGAGGATCGGGAGATATTACATTTATGGAGTTTTTCTTCATAGGATAATTGGTGGTTTATGACCAAATAGAAGGACAAAAAACACCCGATTCATTATTCTTGTGATGGTACGAACCAAGCCCGGAAGCATCGGGATGAATAGACGAGAGATTGCGGATCTGGAAGATCGGCCGAAGCACGAGGATGAAGACGCCGTTATGAAAAAATCCAGACTATACGGCATGTAGTATGGGATACACAACGTGTCTTCATCTGTGGACTACCTGGCATGTACTCCATGAGTACACAGACATGGATTGGGTACACAGCTAAGGGCACGATGTGTACACCTTTCCCCAGCTAGACCCGGCCAGATACATGGGATACCCCGTGTACTAGTACACGGGACGGTGTCATAAACATACACCGTGTACAGGCATACGGCCATGGTACATGGGTGTTTCCCAGTTGACAGGACACGGCGTGTTCTTATACTTACATGCCATGTATATGCTTTCCTACATTACTTTGATTCTATACATGGGATATTAACACGGGCAGTACCCGGAGTCAAGGAATAGGGCATGTGATAATTCTAAATGTTGTTTACAATATTTGTACACAACTGGGATGGATGACATGGGTCGTTACACAAGTATTACACGGGGTCAAGGAAAATGGTGTGTAACCCTACTACACTCATTGTAACCTATTTTACATGGATTGAGCCCTTCTATGACTTGGACTAGTTTCCGTAGGGTTCGTCACCTTAGTCATTCTCCTGAAGGTTTCTGATATCATTTCCTACATACAAGAGTATGATCCCATCAGTAGGGCTTCCTGAATAGAGTTGTTGGAATCCCCTCTGTGAGACTTAGATCCTGATCCACTATTCATTCCTAGAACCCTATGTAGAGTTCTTGGTATCGACGTGACCAAATTTACCCAGGCACAGATCCTCATCTTAGTGGATTAGTTCAGACTGAGTTATTGGAATCACCCAAAATCTATTGTTGTTATCCTCATCTAAACATCATATTCTCAAGTACATTTGGAGTGTTTTCTCCCGGAATGAGTACTATTTCTCTCTCTCTTCAGTCTTATGTGTGTCTTCTCCAAGTTACGTACATAGTGGAATCTCCATGCTAGATTCTGTTTGTTGCGAGAGTCGATCATGTATGAGTATATCTGGATATTCTTGTTATATGTTCTGTAGACATATACTGTGAGGAGATGACTATATCTTTACATTGTGGTATTTCCCTTTTTGTATTTCCAATTTGGTTTTGGGGTGTACTACTGCATATTGATATACTCACACATGCACGGGCTTTGCTCGCACGTGTCGTGTCTTGTGAAGACGAGTGATCCTTTGACAGGATTCTAAGCGGACCAGGGCCGGACAGTGGTCAGTGAGATCAAACAGGCCGAGGTGTGTTCCTATGACTATGGATTGGAGTCCCAGTATCTTTCATTACATTTTGGTCTTTGTTACAATCATTCTTTTGGTGGGCTTTTACTTTTGGCCCAGGGTTTTAAACTTTTTGTACTTTACTTTCCTATCGTACTCTGTTTGTTGGGATTTTAGTGTATGCATGAATTTCCATTTTTAGTAGTTTTTACTTTTCAGCTTTGTGGGCTTGTAGATGTGTGTGAATGCGTACAGGTTTATAGGCAATGACTCCCGTGTTAGTGATATGCCTACATGGTGCTAGTCATCAGCCCCTGGCCTATTGGAGGCGGGCTTGGGGAGTTGCGGCTCTGGCCCCACTAGGACGGCTCATGACACCCTAGCCACCCTTTCATTGAGGATTCATGTCCCACAGCCTTCCCAGTTGTGACAGGTTGTCCTATGACCCAAATATAGTAATTTTATCATAATATTAATATAATTTCAATTATTTTTCAAAACATATGGTTAATATACTAAAAAATAACCTCAATATTTAAGAATGATTTAACATTAATGGTGATTTCATACAATTTAACCTACTTAATCAATTTTTTTTGAATTCATCTAAAATAATATCATTTGTTAAACAATAGGGTTACACATTCCTCAACCACATATTTCCAGAAATATCATAAATCACTATGATAAAACAATATAAAATCTCATAATACATTTAACTTCCTCAAAATATCATCAATCATATTTAGATATGAAGATGAAATTTACTCATTAGCTTCACCATAAATATCATTTAAATATCTCATTGCTAATTACATTATTTTAAATCAGTAATATTATGTATATCCCATTATCTTATAGAACATAATTATCTTAACATCAAATTTTATCTATTAATTATTTGAACATAAATATATTATTCTTCCTAAAACCCAAAAAAATAAAATCACTTCAAGATCAAATTACTTATAACATTAAAAAGGATGTCTAGATTCCTTTGAAATTATTATGAACCTTAATCAAATAGATCCATGATCGTATATATAACATTTAATATAATATGAATATTCTTCCTCTATTAACACAATCTTTATTCCACAAAAAAATCTTACAATTTTGATTATAATCCATAATTAGAAAATATAACAAAATTCATCATATATAATGTAAATAACTTTTTAATAAAATCATTACACAAATTTTAGGTCACCAAAAATAACCAATTAATGTCAACAATATCAATATCCAAAATTATTTTTATCACCTTAACACTAAATAACTTTTCTTTTTTATGTAATCAATCGAAGATATGTTTTAATATCGTTAAAGAATATTATTTCGGTCAATACACAGATATAAATTTATTCATATACCCCAAATATCATTGATATTATTCAAGAATCATAATAAATAATTGCATTAAAAAGATCACTTAAAGGCGTGGCATAAAATATTTCATTTGTAAGTGTAACACCCCAAGCTTTTATGGTACGCTTCTCTTTGAATAATGTGATAGTGTGTGTTGTACACAACACCGAGTTCTAACACACCATAACCAATCAAACTAGCCGTTATGAATAGTAATACCTACTTTTTGAAATTATATATATTTTATATTTCAAAATGGACATCATTTTTGGATTCGGAATATCGAATTTAGCCTAAGGTGAAATTTTGGTACATTTCGGATAACTTTCATATTTTGATGAATAGTGAAAATTACTAAATTTTAATTAAAAACAACTTTTTTAATCAAAATAATTAATATTGATAAATAATGAATTTTAGTGGTTTTAAAGTATATTTAGAATACATTTTTACCATTTAATTTAATTTTTGTCATTGGACATAATTTCACAATTAAACCAGACATAAACAAGTGTCAATCTTTTGATAGTTATTATCTCTTAAAAACACGCTTTTTTATTTTAATAACGGGAATTAATTTTAAATTAATTTCTGCCACTTCTGTGTTTTGAATTTGGAAAAATGGATTAAATATTTGGAATCAGGATGTCCAAATTATGTAAATAGGTAACTTTTATTTTTACACATTTTGAATAATTACTGCGGTAAATATTTTATTTACCATGGTTAAAGGGTAAATCCGGTAAATAAGGGTTAAAAAATAATATTATAATAATACAAAATTACCCTAAAACGTGCCTTAACCCTATTGGATGATACATGGTCGACCATGGACATCTTTGGGTCGATTTTGGGACCCCATGGATCCACTTGTAAGTGATAATGACACTTTATTTTAATTAAGTTAAAATGAATACAAAAATGACACAAGCATATATCTTTTAGAAAAACAATTGTTACATAGGGTTATACATGTTGGATTTTCTATTATAAATATCCATTCTTAAGCTAAAAAGATTTCCTAAATAATGATATTTTATTTATAATTTTTAAACATTAAATAATTTAAATTATTAAAGACACAATAATGATGCAATGTTTACCTCATTAATAAATCATTTAAATAAATAAGATTATAATGATTAAAATATTATCTAAAACCTGTCCAATTCTTATTGGTTGATGTTATTTAGAATATGAGTCATCTAATATTCGACCTAAATTATTTTTGGACCATTATAAACCGAATTTAATTATATTATAAAGTAATACTTTCACTCTTTCCTAAAGATCCCCTCCTCTCCCTTATAAAAGGAGACCACTTCTACTCATTCCTCACACCTCTCAAGCCACATGGCTCGGCCAAACTCTGCCCACATACTCTCCCAACTTCCCTCACTACAACCTAGAGGCCTTAGTTTGATCATAAAGCCAACCTAAGGAGCCCTTTTGATCAAATCTAAAGGAAGAACCCGAAGAAGAGGTAATGTTTTCACCACCCCTTTTCAAGTTCCTTTCTTCTTCCACTTCTTCTTTCTTTGTTCTTACCATTCTAAAATAATAACTCCAGTATCTCACATATACTGTGATGTTATTATAAATATGGTACAACCATATTCAATATTCTATCCACCCTTTGAATAACATGTCACCATACATGCGTACGTACGGCTTACCGTCTCCACGTCGTGGTGTAATTGTTATTCAATATATTATTATTTGGATGGGTATAATAATGATGTGAAACTCATGTAAATAATAAATAGAACATGTTAATTATTCTGTATATATTATATAACATCCATTTATATATTATTTTAATATCAAAAGAATGATATTGTCGCTCGTGCGTACGTACGGACTACCGTCTCCACAAACGCGATAAGATTCATTCTCCATCGTATCCATTCAAGTATAATTATCATTTGATGATTTAAAAATGATTTTTAAGGACTTGATATCATTCTGGATATGAATAATATACAACATATCCATTACAAACATGGATTACGTAACAAAACATATAAAATAAAACAAGTAAGTTAATTACCAAAACAGCGATAATACTAAGAAATTATTATCAAATCAATATTAAAAGATCATATATGATATCATATTAATGTATATGATTCTCTTATAATTTTATAAAAATTATTTCACCATTATACAGGAGGTTAACCTACCCCAACCAAGGAAAATTACAAGGTAAGGGTTATTTCCCAATCTCTTCATTATCCGAGGTTGTTTATACGTAATAATCTACTGGGATCTCGTTATCAGCCACATCCATGTTTCTTCAAAATGTATTTCAGAACATTTTTACAAGAATATGGGTTCAAGTCATTTATACCCTTTTTTGACTTTTTATAAGAGGAATCGTTCGTCCGTTTTCCGAACAAGGTGCTTTTTAACCTTTTCGACAGAATTAAGATAAGAATGTTTTTTTTAACTTATACGGCGGGTGCGGTTATTTTCCGCCGTTATAAAATCGTCAAAGCTTCCCTTACAAGCTTATAAGAATAATTTCAAAGAAAATGTTTTATTTTACAAATATATGTCTCTTAAATGATTTCAAAATAGAAAGGGATATTTCTTTAAAAAGAGTTTTGATTTCATCTATGTCAACATCCTTTAATGGATTTTACGCTTATTTGAGGATGATATATTATGATACAAAACTTTTATATTGTATTGAAGGTTTTGTGATATGTTTGACTATGGATGTGCTATTTTTTTATCTACCATTCATGGTTTATGGTGAAAGTATTGACATTTCGTATGATAGTTTTAATACGAATGTTTATGTTATGTTTAAACCTTTTCATATGGGAATGCATTGGACTTAATATGTGACGGGTGGAGCCCGCTATAGCTCCTCGATGCATCGGTAGGTCTCATGAGACAAACTAGTGTATTGGCACAAGGCCTTGGCAAAATCTTATTTGTAGTCTTGGCACGAGGCCTTGGCTATGTGGTTATGATAGTCTGGCATTATGCATTCCAACATTATGAAAGTGGTTATTGATTTTTGCATGTGATTATTCGATTAGTAGAATATCCATGTGAATAAGTAAATGGAATTATTTCATTTTATTTATGTCGTACCATGTTGAAAGTTAATGTTTGAAAGGCTTTTGTTTTAGTTATACATTGCCTTAAATGTTTATTCTTATTTATGAAAGTTTCTGCTATATTGTTATCCTTACTGGGCATTTGAGCTCACCCCTTTTCTATGTTTTATTTTTCCCAGGAAGTGAAGAAGTAAATTATGAATGACCTGTAGGGATATTATGTGGGGATATGAGTGTGGATTATGGATACATTATGTTGTTGTAGTAGTTTTTCATTTTATGATGTAATGTAAAACTTATTAATATATCTAGTGTTTCAAAGTCTACTAAACCAATCGGTCTTTCAAGATTTGATCTTTCTTGTGATCATGCCAATGTTATGTAATAATGCACAGACTTTGGGTAACTAGGGTCGGGGCATTACAGTTGGTATCAGAGGAAGTTTAGTACAAACCTTGGAAGCTAGATTTAGATAAAATCTGATTAGAGAACGTATATCTAAGATGAACTTTGAGGATTAGTATAGAAGAACTTCCTAGAATTTTGGTATTGTAGAGATTTGGTGAGTTTTCCGAGCAATACATCCCTGTCTGGATACGAGCAGGTAGAGGTGGCTCTGGCACAGATGTACCTAGGGGTAAAACCCGAAAACACCACTTTGAGCTATACTCGAACGAGAACTGGTGCACGACAACGGGCCTTGCTGCACTCTTGGTTACGACACTCATAGGGGATATGCTTAGGATAACTCTCATTTTCTTTACAAATCATTATGAAGGGTTTATGAGTATATACTTCCTCAAATAAAACATTCTTATGATTATGGATTATATCCCTAAATAGTTCAATTTATGTTAGGTGTTTTATAATTATGGGATTATGTATTTTGATTCATAAACTGATCTAGTTTATGCCATTTTTTAGAAATGGCACCTAGTGGAAGAAATGGAAACTGTATCAATGAACGCACTCCATGTAGGGATTCCCCTCCTGCTCAAGATAATTATAGTGGGGCTGGTGATGCAACTGGTGCCGATTAGCTAATCACCATACTGGGACAACTTACTCGGGTTATGAATAATAACCTTACCCATATGGAGCACCCTGATCCGCAGCGTGGAGGATCAATGTTATATCAATTCCTGCGGCAAAAACCACCAACGTTCAATGGGAATACAAATCCCTTAATAGCTGAGCAGTGGATAAATTCCCTAGAGAAAATATTTCAGGATTTGGGGAGCAGTGAAAGGGAAAAAGTTATCATGGCAGTTTACCACCTCACCGGAGATGCTGATCAATGGTGGTCGTTGATTCAAAACATGAAGGAAGATGATGAAGTATCAAATATGGAATGGAGGGAGTTCAAAGATCTGTTTTTATAAAAATACTTCCCTCGCGACCATCGAGCATATATGGAAAGGCAATTTCTAAGTCTGAGACAGAAGGAGGATGAGAATGTCGCAAAGTATGAGGATAACTTTACAAGGTTAGCGAGGTATGCTGGAGATTATATTCGCAACCCAAGAAGTAAGATTGATCGTTTCTTTGATGGTTTAAAACCATTTCTCCGTTGAGCATTAGTCTCACAATCCTTTTCGTCGTACGAAGACATTGTCTCATGTGCTATCAAGACCGAAAAGAATTCTCTAAGTCTTATGACTTTAAAGAAAATCAAGAGAAGAAGAGACCTGCTGATCAATCTGGGAATAGAAATAAGGGGAAGAAGGGAAAGGTTGAATATCCATCCTGTGGTAAATGCGAGAAGAAACACCCTGGTACTTGCTTGAAGGGAATGAGAGTCTGTTACAAGTGTGGTGAAAAAGGCCACCAAGCTCGTGATTGCAAAGGGAAGAAGGAAGCCACCAACGTTCAGTGCTACAATTGCAGGGAGATGGGGAATTATGAAAATGAATGTCCTAAGCGTCAGGAGAACTTACCTCAGAAAAGGCCAAGGGATCAAGGCCAGGCTTATGCTATCACTACTACTGAGGTAGAAGCTCCGAAAGACGTGGTGGCAGGTAATTTAATGGTTTCCTCAAGTTTAGAAAATGCATTATTTGATTCTGGATCATCGCATTGTTTCATATCTTCCCAGTTTGCTAAGAAAATTAGATATTTCCAAATTGATTTAATAAGGGAGTTGTCAGTTAAAACTCATAAGGGAAGTATCATTGCAACAAGGTTTTGTGAATCAGTCCCCATTAGAGCACATAAATATTCTTTATCTGCTGATCTCATCGTCATACCTATGATTGAGTTTGATATAATCCTCGGTATGGACTGGCTTTCAGACTATGATGCGATGATTTATTGTAAGAAGAAAGAGGCTACGATTCTTGATGATGATGATAAGGAACACCTTATTTTTAGAGCAGAATCGTCACCACCTAATTCTTATTTAGATCCACCCCCAGTAACTCAACTTAATTCAATTATTGGGGAGGAAGAGAATAAAATAATTGTAGGTGAGGAAAGGAATGTTCAAATAGAGGATGTACCTGTTGTGAAATAATTTGTAGATGTATTTCTGGAAGATTTACCTGGACATCCTCCAGAACGAGAAGTTGAGTTTTCCATTGATTTGATTCCTGGATCAAGGCCTATATCGAAGACCCCTTAAAGAATGGCCACTTTAGAATTAGTCGAACTAAAGAAACAACTAGAGGAATTGAGTAATAAGGGATTTATTCGCCCTAGTGTTTCTCCATGGGGAGCCCCTGTTCTTTTTGTTAAAAAGAAAGATGGATCTATGAGGTTATGTATCGACTACAGGGAGATAAATGCTATAACGATAAAGAACAAGTATCCCCTACCTCGTATTGATGATTTATTTGACCAACTGCATGGAGCTTAATACTTTTCAAAGATTGACCTTCGATCTGGATACCATCAGTTGTGTGTGAAGAAGGAAGACATTCCAAAGACAGCATTTCGAACCAGGTACGGGCATTACGAGTTTACTGTAATGCCGTTTGGATTGACTAATGCACCCTTTGTATACATGGATCTGATGAATAGAGTTTTCAAGGAGTATCTCGATGAATTTGTGGTGGTATTTATTGATGATATCTTGGTATACTCCAAAACCTACGAAGATCATGAAAATCACTTGCGCATTATCTTGAAGACTCTGAGGAGGCATGAATTATATGGGAAGTTTATCAAGTGTGAATTCTGGCTTCTGGATATTTCTTTTCTTGGCCATATTGTCTCTAAAGATGGAATCTCTGTTGATCCTTCTAAGACCAAGGCAATCCAAGAATGTCCAGCACCTACGAGTATAACTGAGGTACGTAGTTTTATTGGTTTGGCAGGTTATTAGGAATGTTTCGTCCAGAATTTTGCCCGATTGGCTAACCCATTAACGAAGCTCACACGTAAAGGGATTAAATTTGTTTGGACAAAAGAGTGTGAAGAATGTTTCTAAGAACTGAAGAGAAGATTAGTCAATGCTCCTATATTGACTCTACCATCGGGGAATGATGGGTTCGTTATATATAGTGATGCATCAAAGAAAGGACTTGTTTGTGTCCTTATGTAGAATGATAGAGTTATTTCCTATGCATCACGACAGTTGAAAATTCATGAACAAAACTATCCTACTCATGATCTTGAGTTAGCAGCTGTGATCTTTGCTTTGAAGATATGGATACACTACCTCTATGGTGAAAAATGTGAGATTTATACTGATCACAAGAGTTTGAAGTATATTTTCTCAGAAAAATAACTCAACATGAGGCAAAGGAGATGGCTTGAATTACTCAAGGATTATGATTGCACGATACACTACCACCCAGGGAAAGCAAACAAGGTGGCAGATGCTTTGAGCAGAAAAGACCATGGATTTTTGAACATGATGAGAATTGAAAGGGATCCAATTTTCATGGATCTAGTGAAGATGGACATGGGAATAACCAGGGAAGGTGAAACATCAATGCTTTTTCAAATGGTTTCCAAACCATCTTTACTAGAAAGGATTAAGAGTTCTCATACCGATGATGAAGAATTTCAGAAGAAGATTAAAGATGTGAATGATGGGAGATTGAGAGACTTTGTGTATGAAGATGGAATTTTGAAATTCGGGAAGCGACTTTGTGTTCCCGATTTACCTGATCTGAAAAGGGAATTGCTGGATGATGCTCATAGTTCCAATTTCTCTATACACCCTGGGAGCACCAAAATGTATAGAGATTTCAAGGAACATTTTTGGTGGGACAACATGAAGAGGTAGATTGCTGATTTTGTGTCAATATGTATGGTTTTTCAACAAGTGAAAGCTGGAAGGCAACATCCTAGAGGAGTCATGCAACCTCTTCCCATACCGGAGTGGAAATGGGACAATATTACGATGGACTTTGTCATGGGGCTACCAAAGACTCCTAGAAGGAATGATGCAATATGGGTTATTGTTGATCGTCTTACCAAGTCAGCACATTTTCTTGCTATAAGAGAAGATCTACCCTTGGAAATTCTAGAAAGAATATACATTAATGAAGTTGTGAGACTTCATGGAGTACCCCTATCGATTGTTTCTGATCTTGATCCCCGTTTTACTTCAAGATTTTGGAAAAGTCTTCAGAAATCTCTGGATACTGAACTTCATTTGAGCACTGCTTACCACCCTCAGACAGATGGACAATCAGAACGGACTATTCAAACCTTAGAAGACATGTTGAGATCTTTCTCACTTGACATTCAGGGTATGTGGGATCAATATTTACCTCTGGTAGAATTTTCTTATAACAATAGCTTCCATTCGAGTATTCAGATGGCACCATATGAAGCGTTATACGGAAAGAGATGTCGTACACCAACTTGTTGGGATGACGATGGTGAAAGAAAACTTGTAGGCCCAGAACTGGTGGAGGAAACGGTGGAAAAGGTGAAGGTAATCCAAAATCACATCAAAGCAGCTCAAAGTAGGCAGAAGAGCTATGCCGATAATCGAAGGAAGGATTTGGAATTTCAAGTCGGTGATCATGTTTTCCTAAAGGTATCTCCATGGAAAGGAGTCATACGTTTTGGTAAGAAAGGTAAATTGAGTCCCAGGTACATCGGACATTTCGAAATTCTAGAACGAATTGGGGCTGTAGCTTACAGATTGGCAATGCCGCCAAGTCTCTCCAAAGTTCACGATGTGTTCCACGTATCTCTGTTGAGAAAATACATACCTGACCCAACGCATGTACTCACCTATGAGGAATTAGAACTGGAACCCGATCTGTCTTATTGTGAAGAGCCCGTCAGGATTCTTGATATGAGAGAACAAGTACTGAGAAACCGGACGACGCGTCTGGTAAAAGTTTTGTGGAGAAACCATAAGATGGAAGAGGCAACGTGGGAACCCGAGGAACTTATGATGAAGAACCACCCGAGTCTTTTCATGTGATAAGTATTCTAGAAATTTCGAGGACGAAATTATTTGAAGGAGGGGATAATGTAAAACCCCAAGCTTCTACGGTACGCTTCTCTTTGAATAATGTGATAGTGTGTGTTGTACGCAACACCGAGTTCTAACACACCATAACCAATCAAACTAGCCGTTATGAATAGTAATACCTACTTTTTGAAATTATATATATTTTATATTTAAAAATGGACATCATTTTTGGATTCGGAATATTGAATTTAGCCTAACGTGAAATTTTGGTACATTTCGGATAACTTTCATATTTTGATGAATAGTGAAAATTACTAAATTTTAATTAAAAACAACTTTTTTAATAAAAATAATTAATATTGATAAATTATGAATTTTAGTGGTTTTAAAGTATATTTAGAATATATTTTTACCATTTAATTTAATGTTTGTCATTGGACATAATTTCACAATTAAACTAGACATAAACAAGTGTCAATCTTTTGATAGTTATTATCTCTTAAAAACACGCTTTTTTATTTTAACAACGGGAATTAATTTTAAATTAATTTCTGCCACTTCTGTGTTTTGAATTTGGAAAAATGGATTACATATTTGGAATCAGGATTTCCAAATTATGTAAATAGGTAACTTTTATTTTTACACATTTTGAATAATTACTGCGGTAAATATTTTATTTACCATGGTTAAAGGGTAAATCCGGTAAATAAGGGTTAAAAAATAATATTATAATAATACAAAATTACCCTAAAACGTGTCTTAACCCTATTGGTTGATACATGGTCGACCATGGACATCTTTGGGTCGATTATGGGACCCCATGGATCCACTTGTAAGTGATAATGACACTTTATTTTAATTAAGTTAAAATGAATACAAAAATGACACAAGCATATATCTTTTAGCGAAACAATTGTTACATAGGGTTATACATGTTGGATTTTCAATTATAAATATCCATTAGAAAGCTAAAACGATTTACTACATAATGATATTTTATTTATAATTTTTAGACATTAAATAAGTTAAATTATTAATGACACAATAATGATGCAACGTTTACCTCATTAATAAATCATTTAAATAAATAAGATTATAATGATTAAAATATTATCTAAAACCTGTCCAATTATTATTGGTTGATGTTATTTAGAATATTAGTCATCTTATCTTCGACCTCAATTATTTTTGGACCATTATAAACCGAATTTAATTATATTATAAAGTAATACTTTCACTCTTTCCTAAAGAGCCCATCCTCTCCCTTATAAAAGGAGACCACTTCTACTCATTCCTCACACCTCTCAAGCCACTTGGATCGGCCAAACTCTGCCCACATACTCTCCCAACTTCCCTCACTAAAACCTAGAGTCCTTAGTTTGATCAGAAAGCCAACATAAGGAGCCCTTTTGATCAAATCAAAAGGAAGAACCCGAAGAAGAGGTAATGTTTTCACCACCCCTTTTCAAGTTCCTTTCTTCTTCCACTTCTTCTTTCTTTGTTATTACCATTATAAAATAATAACTCCAGTATCTCACACATACTGTGATGTTATTATAAATATGGTACAACCATATTCAGTATTCTATCCACCCATTGAATAACATGTCACCATACGTGCGTACGTACGGCTTACCGTCTCCACGTCGTGGTGTAATTGTTATTCAATATATTATTATTTGGATGGGTATAATAATGATGTGAAACTCATGTAAATAATAAATATAACATGTTAATTATTTTGTATATATGATATAACATCCATTTATATATTATTTTAATATCAAAAGAATGATATTGTCGCTCGTGCGTACGTACGGACTATCGTCTCCACAAATGCGATAAGATTCATTCTCCATAGTATCCATTCAAGTATAATTATCATTTGATGATTTAAAAATGATGTTTAAGGACTTGATATCATTCTGGATATGAATAATATACAACCTATCCATTAAAAACATGGATTACGTAACAAAACATATAAAATAAAACAAGTAAGTTAACACCCGAAACAACGATAATACTAAGATATTATTATCAAATCAATATTAAAAGATCATATATGATATAATATTAATGTATATTATTCTTTTATAATTTAATAACAATTATTTCACCATTATACAGGATGTTATCCTACCCCAACCAAGGAAAAGTACAAGGTAAGGGTTATTTCACAATCTCTTCATTATCCGAGGTTGTTTATACGTAATAATCTACTGGGATCTCGTTATCATCCACATCCATGTTTCTTCAAAATGTATTTCAAAACATTTTTACAAGAATATGGGTTAAATTCATTTATACCCTTTTTTTACTTTTTATAAGAGGAATCTTTCCGTCGTTTTCCGAACAAGGTGCTTTTTAACCTTTTCGACAGAATTAAGATAAGAATGTTTTTTTAACTTATATGGCGGGTGCGGTTATTTTCCGCTGTTATAAAATCGTCAAAGTTTCCCTTACAAGCTTATAAGAGTAATTTCAAAGAAAATGTTTTATTTTATAAATATATGTCTCTTAAATGATTTCAAAATAGAAAGAGATATTTCTTTAAAAAGAGTTTTGATTTCATCTATGTCAACATCCTTTAATGGATTTTACGCTTATTTGAGGATGATATATTATGATACAAAACTTTTAAATTGTATTGAAGGTTTTGTGATATGTTTGACTATGGATGTGCTATTTTTTTATATACCATTCATGGTTTATGGTGAAAGTATTGACATTTCGTATGCTAGTTTTAATACGAAGGTTTATGTTATGTTTAAACCTTTTCATATGGGAATGCTTTGGACTTAATATGTGACGGGTGGAGCCCGCTATAGCTCCTCGATGCATCGGTAGGTCTCATGAGACAAACTAGTGTCTTGGCACAAGGCCTTGCCAAAATCTTATTTGTAGTCTTGGCATGAGGCCTTGGCTATGTGGTTATGATAGTTTGGCATTATGAATTCCAACATTATGAAAGTGGTTATTGATTTTTGCATGTGATTATTCGATTAGTAGAATATCCATGTGAATAGGTAAATGGCATTATTTCATTTTATTTATGCCGTACCATGTTGAAAGTTCATGTTTGAAAGGATTTTGTTTTAGTTATACATTGCCTTAAATGTTTATTTTTATTTTTGAAAGTTTTCGCTATATTGTTATCCTTACTGGACATTTGAGCTCATCCCTTTTCTATGTTTTATTTTTCCCAAGAAGTGAAGAAGTAAATTATGAATGACCTGCAGGGATATTATGTGGGGATATGAGTGTGGATTATGGAGACATTATGTTGTTGTAGTAGTTTTTCATTTTATGATGTAATGTAAAACATATGAATATATCTAGTGTTTCGAAGGCTACTAAACCAATCTGTCTCTCGAGATTTGATCTTTCTTGTGATCATGCCAATGTTATGTAATAATGCACCGACTCTGGGTAACTAGGGTCGGGGCGTTACAATAAGTTTGGCATATAACGCTTGGATTGGGGCACTGAATCAAATAATGATCATATTACCCACACATGAGATAGTAAATTACAAATAGTTCTTTAGAATAGACTTCATCTTCCACCATCGACCTATTTATTTTTCCTTATTAATTACATGATCGATTCCCTTCATTTCCACAGAAAAAAAATCTTACCATTTTTTTGAGAAATTAACATGAGTTATTCTTCCGTCATTATTTACATGAATGAATCCAAATAATCATTATTATATGGTATTTATAAATAATATTCTTTATAAGGTTAGTCATGTTATTAAACTCACATAATTATAAGTTATTAATCAATAATAGGGATAAATTATTATAAAATTTTTTATGGTTTTCCAATCAATTTTTAATTTCAAATATTTTTTCATTAGGTAAATCATTATATTTTTATTCATTATTAACATGAATCCTTATAGTTCCATTCATTTACAAAAACCAAAATGAATAGTGTGAGTAACAATATTCATAGAGAAGAGTCTTGGAAAGTCATTTTTCTATGTCAAAATCATGAGACGTTTTTCTCAATCAACGAAATCTATGATTTATCTAGGGCCACCCATGATCATTAAAAAAACATTAGTATGAAATCCTAAACATATCCCTAGGTTAATCACTAAATATTTTTCATCATTGTTTTAATATATTAGCAAAATCATTTTAAAATTATAAATGAAGGGAAAAATATTTTTCATGCGTAGATATTAAATATTATTAAATGAATATTCATAATATTATATAATGACCAATACCAATATTTTCTATGATAAGTATCATTTGTAAAATTGGATAAATAAAAAACATGTTCATAAGGGAATAACATCATATACTACTAAGTTCATATCTAGATCCTTTCACAAAAATATAACATTCAATACTTTTCTCCATAACCTAGGGAAAGGGAAATATGAGAAAGGCTTATCTCAAATGCTCAGAATGGGTAGACGAGATATATATCCGTGATTACAAGACAATAACATTAGATTAAGGGAATTATAAAATTATTATAATATTAAATTAACATAACCATCTTATCAAATATCATAATCATGATGCATGGCATAAAACATGGATTTTCATAAGAAATGAGTCATAATGTTATTAAAAAATAGAATCCTTGAGTGCATAAAATTTCAATATGACATAGATGTAGGGAATAATGATAACCATAGAAATAATTTATTTGTTAGAGAAGGATCACTTCGATGACTATAAAAATGAATTGGTTTAACTTCCCGAATAATCATAGTAATTATGGTTAACTCTATATACTATCATAGTGGGCCATTTCCCTTACTAAACATGGTTCACTCCCCATTCCAGTCATGTCCATCACATGATATATAAATATATACCAAATACATTGGAGTGATTTATAATTATTATCCCACTCGCCACATAATAAATATCATATACATGTGTTCCAAAATATCATTAGTCACACACCATATCATAACATGTGAAAATTAAATTGTTTTCATAAACATTTCATATTTTGATAACCTATATAAATGAATAGAATTTCATAAACATTTAATAAACTCATCATATCATAACTCATGGAAATGGAATTGGTTTAAAAATAATCTCATCATTTTAATCATAAAACACATAGATAAATAATATGGATCATATCCCTAATAACATATAACTGAAATCTTGGGATTGTTTCCTTTTAGGAATAAAAATATTTTCTAAGATCATTTAAACAAACATGAGGAATATACCATTCAAACTAGAAAGATAAATCTTCAAAAACTATAAATTCACTACAAATTTGGAAAATAATTTTATTTAAAAATATTCATTGAAACTTTTAATGGAAAACATATATTATTGAGTGGTAAAGATAGTTGGAAATTTATTTGATTCAAAATAAATTAAATGAAATAAATAATTTCTTCTTTTATGAAATTTAATGATGTACCTCCCTGTAAAAACAAATAAATATTGATTTTAAATTTCTTTGTTAAAACACTAACTTGTGTAAAAATTTAATTAATAAATCATGGGATATTAGTTAAATATTATTTAAGAAATTTTTAAAAAACATGGAAATGTAAGATAAAATATTTTTCCCATGTAGAGAAATAAAGTAAATTTTCATTAAAAATGTTATTTTGGACTCTTGAGTACATAAATAGAGGTAAAATGAATAGAAATAATTTATTCCACACAAATAACATAATAATATAAAAATTAATATGGTTCACGATAGGTAGCTCATGAAATTTAATCATCTAATACAAAATCATAAACTATATATATATAAATTGAGATTGAATCATAAATCCATTATTTATTTAGTATATTTTATGTCATAATCCATGTTTATAAATAATATCATATGAAACATTATATATCAAAACAATTAGAATAATAGTAATATAATATTTCCACTGGATATATATACATATCATATAATATGGTTGGTAGTTAAAACATAATATGGATTAATATTTAGTTGATAATAAATTAAAAAAATTCCTAACATAGTGTTAAATATGGTTATTTATAAAATACTTTGGATTATATCATTCATTTGAAAATTTTATGAAAATTTCAGTTTTACCAATTAAACTACCACTGTAGTATTTTGAACATAAATTCTTTTTCGTGAAATATTTGAATTTATTATTTTTTCAAATTATTCTTGAAAAAATTGTTATATCTTTTATTCAAGACATCTAAGATAAATTATGCATTTGGATGGAGTAAATAGGCCATTAATTCAAATGTTGGTAGGACACATCAGATTGGGATTCACTTCTATATTCGGTCCATAACATCATTTTAATTTCATGGATTGATCCCAAAAATTTGAAGGAGACAGAGAATAAATTTTCTCAATAATAAACTATCTAGATTTACATCTGGTTTATGTGTTTTTGTGGTCATTCAGTTGGTGATAATTGACATACAATATTTGGCTAAATTTCCCAATTCCCACTTGAAACCCCATGTTACCTAGCCTCCCCTCCACTGTATAAATTGGTGTTTTTCTCATTTGGAGGGGTTTGGAAGTGACATATATCATTGGGGAAGTGGTTAAGTGGTTCCTTTCCATTTAAATTCACCATTAGATGATGGAAGCTACCATTCTAGGATCTATTTCAAATTACTCTTCTTTTCCAATTCATTACTGTAATGTTTTTGTTATAAAATAAATTTATTAGTTACTGCTATATTTCATTTGTTTATTTTTTTACTTCTATAATTATTTAATATTAATATTTTGGCATGAAATCATTAGTATAAATGAGATTTTGTTCTACAAATTTTAATACATTGCCTATATAAAAGGTTTCCACGATGACTACACCGCCAGTAGATGAATAGTTCTTTCAAAAAATCGATCTATCGATAAACTTATACATTAATTTATTTTGAATAAATAATCTAATATAATACACATAAAATATTATATTAATTGAGTTTTTATATTAATTTAATTCAGTAATGAAATTTAACAATTAACACAAAACACACGAGGTTGAGTATTGTGTGGATTTTGATAGTGCAATCATAATAGGTAATACAAGACTGCATAGGATAAATTTTTAGGGTTAAAATATAATCCCTAAAATCAATTAATATTAATTTATAGAGTTTATTTTTAATATAATTAACCATAGACTGTAATATAGCTTTATAACATCAATCAATGCAGGGTGGTGTAATTACATGTTCTGAAGCTAATATAAGGTTTATGTAATTTCATCTTTGTTGTTAACCTAACTACTATAGTGTTTGATTGTTAAAAAATTATGGGATCTTAATGATTTGGATATAAAACTTAAATGAAAATTATTAACATGTAAATTAATAGGTAGTGTTAGAATGATTTAAATTTTTATAAATATATTTCAAAAAAAATTATATTCTCGTGGTGTTTTATTAATAAAATTGAATTTCAAAAAAACAATCTTCATCCATCATGATTCATCTTATTATTTTATAAAAAATGGTTAACCCACCCCACATCCTTGTATTTTATTTATTTTATTTTATTTTATATTCCAAATGACTTTAATATATTGTCTTAAATTACTTCCTTCATTTAGAGACAACCTTGGTCGGACACACTACTACACCAAAAAACATAAACTCAAACATCATTTGAGAGTGCACAAAACAGAGCCATTCAAATTAGAACCATTTAAAGGGATTAATGTGTTTTATTCAACTAATTAAAGGAATTTTTTTCTTTTATTTTGTCCTTTTCTTTTATCTTTGTTCCTCATTCTTCTTTCTCAATTCTCATTTTTTGTTTCTTTTTTCTATTTGTTTGATCTTACTGTCTCTTTTCTTATCGATCAGACCATAAGTTTAAACTTATTATCATATATTATGATCTAATTGTATTTATTTATATGATTTATGGAATTAACCCATCCTTAGGATCACTTTGATCTAGACCCCAAGATTGAACACAACCTTAGGCCTCGAATCTGACAATCTTAGTCTATGGGAAGTGTCGACTTTTACCCAACTCAAGAATTATTAAACTATAAGAACATTTAAATTGTAAAAACCTATGAACCCATCATAATAATGGAACCAATGGTAGAAAATAATAATAATAAACTCAATATATACATTTGAGACATGGCTGCACCAAACATTTTCTTTCAACCAAATTGTATTACATACCCAAATCTCGAATTAGACTTTGAACAAAAATCTGAGTAAATTAACTAGATTCCAAAATTTAATAGCCTCTCTAGTGATGATACAAATAAACATTTAAAATAATTAACTGTGGGTTTCAAAACCTGTAATCCATGAAATGTCTCTGAATATCAAATGAAACTAAGGGTATTCCAATTTTCACATGAGGTAGCTGTAAAGGATTGGATGTATTTTTTAAAACATGAAGATGTAACATGTTGGAATGTTTTTAAATGTCTTTTATAGAAGATATTTTTATATCATCAAGGTCTTATTCCATTCTTAAGGAGATCTCAGTGATCATTAATGCACATGGGGAGTCAACGTATGAGTACTAGGAGAAATTCAGGAAGATGTGTGAAATATTCCCACATCATCAAAGAAATGAGAAATAATCATCCAATACATTAAAAAATAATCACACCAATGGAGAGAAAGAAGTTGGATGTTGTATCTGGATGGGAATTAGTCAACAATACACCAATAGTTTCACGTGTATTGATCGACAATATGGCACAAACCCCAACAATTTTGTGATCAAGGTACACCACATTATAGAGGAGTACATCAAGTATGTCCTTCATCAATTGAGAATCATTTTATTGATAATATGATGGAAGAATTGTCCACTATGGTGAGGTAGATTTGTTTGGCTGAAAAGGCGTCCCTACAAACACATATGATGCAATGTGACATTTTCACTGAAATCCACCACACGCCCAATTGTTTCCTCCGACAACAAGAGATAAAATATTGTATGACGGTAATCCCTAAGAGACCATATCATCAAAAAAACAACCACACCCTTAAAATAAGTACGATTAATTTTCACTATCATACAACCAAGGGTGGAAGGATCAGTTAGATATGATGTATGGCTCTGGACAACAAGAAAGTCCCCCTTTTCAACAAAATTTCAAGCACCCTTCACCTAACAAAATTGGTTTCCCACAACCCAAATGATATTTGAGGTTCAAGATTTAATAATTTTTAAATAAGGTACTTCTCAACCAAAATTAGATTTTAATAGTGGTAATAATTCAAAAAAAATTGTTCTTATTCAATTGAATGAGTTGAATAATCAAGGTTCATAGCATGGAGAGTTGATGACTCAAGTGAGTGAGATTGCCACATACCTCCATGAACTAGTAAGTAATAACTCCAAGAATATTCCATCACAACCTACTCCAAATCCAATGTGAATTTTTAGTTCCATCACATTGCGATATATTAAGAAAACAACTGATACATATGCACCTACCATTCCACCAGGATTCACTGCAAATCTAGAGAATCCCCATTCATGACTGATTGATGGTAAGTCCATGGATATATAAAACGGTACGAAAAATAATGGATATTTTCTTCCTAAATGACATCCATTTTCAAATAGAGTGATACAAACCAAGAATATGGCTTAATTGGAAATGGAAAAAAGATGTTTTGGACACATTAATGCTTGCGGAGAAAAACATCCCCCTTATTGAAACCATTACATAAATACCAAGGTATGCCAAATTCTTAAAAAAAATTACCAATCCAAGATGGATCAATGTAAATGATAGGATCAATCCTGGAAAGTATGTTTCTATCCTCATAACACCAAATAATGAAATTCCAATAATGTAAAATGATTCGGGGACATTCACCATACCATGCATCACAAAGGCGTTACACATTTCCAATGCTTTATAGGATTTAGGATCATCCCTAAATGTGATGACTCGCTCTATATTCTCCTCTTCAGGGGTTGGTGAGATGAAACCAATGAGAGTATTTGTGATATTTTAAAATATAGATACATAATATAAAATAGGAATCCTTGATGATGTACTTTTTCAGGCAATAAACATGATCATTCCAATATATTTCTATTTGCATAACATAAGGGATGATCATGTATGTTCTCATGATCACATTAAATTTGAAAGACCATCTATGAAACTAAAAAATTTATCATTAATGTCAAATAGGGTACACATTCAATGGAGTTTGGAGATGAAGCTGTAATCTTTAATGTTATGTATTCCATAACGTACCCTTCATAGGACCATTCTTCTTTTGTTATCTTCAATATTGAATCAACATGTAAAAAACCCAAGGAATTTAACTTTCATATTCTTAGGGAGATTATGAGTATTTGTTTTAGTTTTATGTCTAAGAGGTCTTCGAATCCTATTGCTAATGCACCAACATTAATTAGATTTTATTTTTTAAATGGATTTATATTCTGATGTTGATCTTGTTCACTCTGATAATGACATGGATGTTGAGGTTGTTGATGGTTTTGATTCATTATCCTCTTATAATGATTATGTTTATTCTAGGCATGATAATCATTTTGAATATATTTTAGTTCCTTGAATGCATCAATCCATATTACACCACCTTCATTGGAAATAATTCCATTTACACCAAATATAAAATACACATACTTGATAAGTGGTGAGAAATTACCTATTATAATTTATTTCAATATTTATTTTGAAAATGAATATTTTATGGGAATATTTTGTTGGAGAACATCAGGGAATTAAGGTGACCCCTGTATGAAATATCAGGAATTAGACCTTCTATTTTCATGTATAAGATTCATCTAGAGGATGGGGATAAACCAGTTAGGCGGCCACAAGGGAGACTAACTCCAACTCTTTAGGATTTTGTTATAAAAGAAGTTGAAAAATTTCTCGAGGTACCTATAATTTATTACATTTTAGAGTCATAGTGGGTTACTCCTATTCAGGTAGAACCTAAGAAATGTCTTTTAACTATTCTTAAAAATGATGAAGAGGAGTTAGTTCCAATAACGGTAAAAAATAGTTGGTGTGTGTGTATTGATTATAAGAAAGTAATTAAATCCACTCATAAGGATCATTTACCCTTCCAATTATTGATCAAATTATTGAGAGACTAGTAGGGAAAATCATAATTATTTCATTCATGGATTTTCATGATATTTTTATCTACTTATCGCATTGGAGGATTAGTAGAAGTCAAAATTCACTTGTCCATTCGGTACATTTTCCTATCAAAGGATTCCATCTAGATATTGCAATTCCCCAGGTACCATCCATATATGCATGGTGGGTATTTTTTCAGATTACATTTATACAATCGTAGAGGTTATTATTTTACTGTATATGAGTCTTCATTTTATGATTCTATCTATAGTTTGTGAAAGGTTTTGAATCATTGTATTTAAAATAATCTGGACGTAAACATTTAAAAGTTTAAATTTATGCTAGAGAATGGGATTTTCATAGGGAATGTAGTGTCACAGCATGGGAGAAAAGTTGATAGATCTATGGTCAATATTATTTAATCCTTCACGTATCACTCATATGTGTGTGATTTTATATCCTTCTTTGGGTATGAAGTATTTTATCGGCGCTTCATCAAAAAATTTAGTATGAATTCATTTCATATGTCATGCTAACATCAAAAGGATAATGATTTTGTGTTTGAGGATTCATGGAGGTCTTTCATTGATGAGATAAATAATGGTATGACCACTGCACTGATCTTACAACCCCCACAGTGAGAGCTTCCCTTTGAGCATAAGTGTGACACAACCAACATAGTGGTTGGAGATGTCCTATCTCAGATGGTGGACAGACATTCACATGTGATTACTTAGGCATCTAAGACACTAGATTCTTAAAAATCAAAATACACAACCATGAAAAGGGAGTTTCTTGTTATCATTTTTTTATTAGATAAATTACGGTCATATTTATTGGGATCTAAAATATTTTTTTTCTTACCATGCAGCTCTTAGGTACCTCTTGATGAAAATATATTCAAAACCCATACATATCCAATAGATACTCCTTCATCAGGATATTGATATTGACATAAAGGAAAAAAAGGGTCAAAGAAATTGGTGTAAGACCACATGAGTAGGTTTATTCATACATTAGAGGTTCATACCATGACCAGGTACAACTTTCGGACACTATCGCCAATGATCATCTTTATTCCATATCAAATACGCATCATTGGAATTCTAGTTAATTAACTACATTTTTGTCTCTGAAATTCCAAAAAATTTAATGAAACGTCAAGTTCAAAAATCAAAGAGTGAGTCTAGATTTTATTTGTGGGATGATCCCTACCTCTTGAGCATTTTTAGTTACCTTGTTATTAGGTGGTGTGTTCCAGATCAATATTTTGACTCTATTATAAATATTTTTCATCCATAGGTTGTCATGGACATAATCAACCACAATAGACTACTAGGAATGTATTAGACTCTTTATTATATTGTCCCAACATAGTTTTTTATGCTCATGTGTTTTGAATGTCATGATAAAATTTCCAACATACATGAATCATTTATACAAAAACATGATATGGCTTAATAACCCATATTATTCTATGAAATGATTGATGAATAGGGAATGTATATTATAGGTCATTTTCATAGTTCATTTAGTTCTGTATATATTTTGGTTGTTGTTAATTATGTGAGTAAATTTGTGGAGTTTAATACTACCAGGACTAATGATTCTTAAGTTGTAGTGTATTTTGGCAAGGAATGATTTTTTTTGCTAGTTTGGACTAAGAAAGGCTATCATCCATGATCAGGGACACACTTTTGCAATCAAGATATAGTTTCATTCCTTTAGGAGTATGAGGTGATACAGAAAACATCAAAACAATACCACCCCCAAAACAAATGGCTAGGTTGAGGTTTCAAATTAAGAGTGGAAATAAATTTTGGGAAAAACATGTATCCAAATATGAAGGATTGGAGTAAGCACATGGATGATGCAATATGGGATTATATTACAACCTACAAGACCCCCATCAGTATGTCCCTATTTCGGATTATTTTTGTGAAATTTTTCATCTCCCTATGGAAGTCGAGCATCAGGATTATTAGGATATAATGAAGTGAAACATGGATTTGGACTAAGCTTGAATCCAATTGAAGCTGTCAATTAGAGAGATTGAGTATATTATATTGTCATCATACGAGAACTCAAGTATCTACAAGGCATGATCAAAAGAATATCATGATATAATGATCCAACCCATGGAGTTTCTTGTGGGAGATAATATCCTTATATACTGTTCATGAATGAAGCTGGAATCTGGTAAGTGAATTCCAGATGGAAAGGTCCATATACTGTTTCTAATGTTTTTTCATATGGTGGAGTGGATATTCAAAAAAGGATACAGAAAGTATATTTACTATAAATGGGATATTCTTGAAGCAATACATTGAGTGAATTATACTAATGTAATTGATTTCATAACACTACATAACCCCATCATCAATTGAGAATATCTTGCTATTCCTAACCAGTTTAATTTTATTGTATTTCTCATATTTAAAACTATCCATTTCATGCGCATGTATTATTTCATAAGATTACATTAATGAAAATTAAATATTTTCAGTGTTGGGGAAAGGAAAACTTTTTGAGGAAGATAAATAGGATTTTATTTTGTCTATTTTAGGTGTATTTTCTATTATGTTATTCATTAAAAATTTCATAAAAATATATAAAAAAATACAAAGATATCATTTAACATTATCATGTTGAACATATAGAACTGCATGTTTTCAAAAATCATTGGTAGAATTTTAATCATGAGTATGAAATAAACACCAATGGTTGATTTTTATAAAAAATAAATTCTTCACTGATACGATTTGTTATGTCATTAGAAACCCATTTAGATTTTGACATCATTATTTGTGAGTGTTGTTTATGGTGAATTTTTTCATGGATTTATCAACACAGATTTTCAGTCTAAAATGACTACTGATATTTTTCCTACTCAATTGATGGTTTTGTCATGTTAGGTTAAAAATTAATTAGAGGATCAATTAATTATTTTCTCTTCCAATCAGTTTCATTAATGTACTAAATCTACCTATGCATGTGTACCAGTTATCTGACTATTTTATGACCATAAAAACAAGAAAACAAATAAAAGATAAAAAATATTGGATCTATCTCCGGGATGTCAAAAACCAATCATCCTAAACCATGGATTTTGTTATAATTATTAACATTAGTTTCATAAGGAGATAAAACGTAGGTTTTTTTTTTGAAATTTGATCCAAGTGAAAAAATCAACTGTTCTAATAAAATGTACAACATATCATGATATCTTGGTAAAGAGCTTCAGTTTTGACATACGAGAATGCTTAAGTGAATGGGTCGTGAAATTCTTTTGCAAAGGATTATTGAATAGGATACGTTAATTAAACCAGGTGAGAAGAGTTGTTTTAGTTGATCTATTTATACCGAATAAAGAGTGGATATTTGAGAATGTAATGGATGGAACACACACACATGGAGAACTAGTAGCATGGTAGACCCATGACTTGTTTGTTTATGATTAATGTTATGAATTAAACATGACTTTTTGACACAATTTATGAGACAATGTCATTAAAATTTATTCATATTGATTCTTAATGGGATTCATAATTTCCCAATATTTCCACTACGGATTGACAAATATGAAAATGCATATATTGTCCTAATTTTTTCAAATAAATGATATGAGATTTTTCCTAGGAGTGCAAAAGGGAAAGTGTGGGGGAGATGATAAACACAATTTTGATAAATAATTTATGGATAAAAAATAAAAACATTTCCTAACATTGTGTTAAATATGGTTATTTATAAAATATTTTTGATTAGAGAATTCATTTGAAAATTTGATTAAAATTCCAGTTTTACCTATTAAACATTCACTGTAGTTTTCGAAAATATATAATTTTATTGGATTTATTTGATAATTAATTTTTTTAATAATGTGCCTGACTTCATTTTATACAACTTTTATTGTGAGAATTATATCTAAATCATTATTTTGTATGGTGTAAATATAAAATTAATTCAATGGTGGGATCGACATGTGAGATTGGAAATCACATCAGTATTTGGGCCACAATGTTTTCATAATGGATTATATTGAGCCCGTATTTTTATAGGAGATATATAATAAATTTTAACATAAATCATCTTGTGGGATGGACATCTGGTTCATAGTTTTTGGTGGTCAGGCAGATGGTTCAAATGGGATTATAATATTTTTCCGAATTTCCCCCTTCACACTTGAAACCAATTGTAACCTAGCCCCCATCCGCTCGGTATATATGTTTTTTCTTATTTTGAGGGTGATGGACGTGACTTTTAGGATTGTGATAATATTTTATGTGGTTATTTTTCTTTTCAATTCGCTATTGGTGGGGGGAATCTACCAAGCTAGGATCTACTCCAAATTTTACTTCTTTTCTCTTCATTGTTGTAATGTTTTTGTTCTTTCAATAATATTATTCATTACTCTTATATTTCGTTGGTTTATTCTTTTCTGTTCAATTCTATTCATCATTATTATTCCAATTTGGGTTTGAAATCATGTGTCTAAACCATATTATGTTCTACCCTTTCTAAACCATTTCTAATGCAAACCATTTCTACGATGACTGCACTGCTCATTGACGAGTAGTTATTTTATGTAATTGAACTACCTATAACATTAATAATTCCTTTAATATGAATTAAAGAGATAATTTAATCCCCACAATATGATATATTAATCATGTTTTTAATTTAAATAAATTTAATAAATAAATTGATCAATTAACACTAAACATGTGTGTTCAAGTATTGAGTGAATAGTGATATTTCAATCTTATTCAGCAATACCAAACCATAATGTATAAATTTATAGAGGTAAAATATGGTCTCTAAGCCCAATTATTCCTCATTTACTGGGAATATATGTGCTTTAATTAACCATTAATAATATGATAACATTATAAAATCAATCAAAGTAGGGTGTTAGTAATGCATGTTTTGAAGCTAGTCAAGAGTTTAAGTAATTTCATCATTGTGGTAACGTTAACTCACATATGGTTCAAGGGTAAAAAATTAAGGGATCATAATTAAATAGATATAAATTTAAATGATGATGTTTAATAAGTAAATTAAGTGGTATAGTTAGATCATTTACGTATTTTGTCAATATTTTCTAAATAATTATTATTTTATTGTGTTTAATTAATCAAATTTAATTTTAAAAAACTATTCTTATATCATTATTTTTTTTTAATATAATTAACATTGAAAAAACCCCCATCTTTCTATATTTTTTATTTTATTCTATTTTATGTTATTTTTAATATACCGTTAATATGTTATATAAATTACTTCCTCCTTTGAGATATGACTTTGGTCAGCCACTTTGTTGAACCTAAATAACCTAAATTCAAACACGATTTGGGAGAACCCAAAACAATTCCTTACATAAGTTCATAATAAAAAATATTACCCAGAGAAGTCAATTTGAGATGATAAACCCTTATATTGAGTACTAATTGTTTCAAAAGAAATATACCCTTATGTATAGTAAATTAAAATTTATTATAATTAAATACTAATATTATGAAAATACTTATCATTTATTAAATTATCCATTTATATATTTTTAACACGCATTTATCAACTAATCCTTATCATATTCGTCATTTCAAGGTGTTAATTATTTCATTTCTCATGAGAATTTTAGTTCATTACATCAGTTCATTTTTCATTGATCATGATTCCATCATCTCCAATATTTTAATAATAAATTCAAGGAAATATATATTTATTATATATATATATTAATTTATAATATTTATAGATGAAATAATTATTAAATAGTTAATAAATATGGAAGGCTATTTGTATTCATAAATCTTATTTTGACTATTTTAAAGATGCAAACTAGAATGGTAATTAATACTTCACCTTCCAAAAATAATTATTCTATAATATAAATCACTTATTTTAAATAAATCTACACTTATTACCATCGAAGTAAAATGTATGTGAAAAAATCACAACGATTTAGGGAGGTAGTAGTCCACACGTATACAACAGCAACAATATTATATTCCAATAGATTAGGTTGTAAAATGAATGAAGTGATATTAAACTTATAATATATAATAATTAATTCCATTAAGATAACCATCCATGATATATTGTGTTGGAAAATTAAGAATATTAGTTCATAGAGATGGTAAGTCACACGTATGTCGGAGTGATAAATCCACATCCAATTTGATTATAAAGTGGGTGGATAATGTTTATTTAATAATAATAACTTATTAACATATTTTTTATATCTAATATGTTTTTTTATTAATACCACAGTTTATGGGGTTATATAGATGAAAAAAATGAACAAAGTGGATAATTTAAGAAAAATATATATTATTTTAAAGAATTTATTTGGATTTTCTCTTAAGGACATTAGGATTGGTATTATGAGAACATGAAACATATATAATATGACTATGAAAATTGGGTAGATATTTTTTCGGGGTATGGTAATGGTAGATAGCTCCTTGTCGTATAACACTCCTAAGAATGTTGATAGATCTTACTCCGACATACATTGTCATGTCAATAAAGATCTCGAAGAATTCATTGGATGTGATTATCATTATGATCAATATAGAATAATTAAAGTTATATAATTTTACATGATATCACTCATAGATTCAAATATATATGTGCGGAGAATTTTGGAACATATTTGGATCATCGGAAGAGGGAATCATCTATTGATTCCAATAAAACATTGATCATACAATGTATATCTACTCTGAGATCCATTAATTAAGAAATGATTTCTACATTGAAATTCATCAAATTTAAGAATTTAATTATAAATAATATGTGATAATCCACTCTATGTTTCTGAAAAATTTATCCATTGTTTGTTGTATTTGATTCAATTTCATTTATCATAGCTTTTCTAATCGTGTAGATCACTGATTGATCATCAATCATGAAAAAAGAAAATGTTGGGAATGACCCATCATGGTATTACCCTGTGCCTAGAACATTCATGTTGTATAATATGGTTCACATAATTAATTATAATTATTTTTATTATAATTAAATTATTTATATATTTATCATTTAGTTTTCAATTAAAGACTAAATCAATATTTAGAGTAGAATTCTTTTTAATGCTAATAGCCTGAAAACTGATATCAGTTTGGAATATGAAAACATTCCCTATTTTTGTGATGTTTGAAAAATTATAGGGAACACGGTCTCTAATTGTAGGATGATTCAGAGGTACCCTAGTACTACAATCAAAAACTTGGATGGGACTGAGGTTAATAGGACCAAAAAGAACAAGTCTGTCTTTGTTGAGAAAAAAGGGATTCTAAAAAACCCACTGGTCCCTTGTGTTCCAAATCAACCTGTTTCAAATACTTCTAATGTTTCTGTGGCAAATCGATCTGTTTCTTCCACTTCACACACGGTCTCTTGGTCTGACATGGTTGAGGAGGAAGAGCATAATTTAGAATGGGTCTGTGAGGACAATATGGAACTTTTTACTGAACTGTTTGATGAGGTTCATAAACTTGTTGCGGCCTCACATAAAGAAGAGGAGGAGAATCAAATATTTCTTAACTATTATTAAAGACATTTTTGATCCTGTGGTGTCCATACAGAATAGTAAGGAGACTGGAAACCTTAACTCTGGTAAGAGGGATTGCACTGCTAATCCAGATTCTGTTCTTAGTGCGTTAGGAACCACTCAATTTAATCTGGATGATTGCATACCTAAGTCAGACATGACAGTCATGTCTCCAATCGTATGCAATATTTCGATCTGGTTGTAGTTCCTCCTTCAGCTTAGAATCTTTTGGAAAACAAGGCATGTTTAGATTCACACTCTACTGATCAGCATGTTGTTGTTCAATCATTCTCAGATCCTTCTTTTATTACTTCGGGTAATGAAAAAGATTCTTCAACTAATTTGACCTCTACTAGTAGTCAATGTGGTCAGAATTGAAGTTTTAATGACAGAAGATCCCATGAATCTCATGAAAACGATAATCTCAAGGTTTCAAATATTGATTATCTTCTTCAAGGTGTTAAAGGTTCAGAAATTCCCCAAAGGAAAGTAGGAAGACCCTCTATGGCAATAAAAATCAAAAATAATGTTCCAAAAAAAAGAGGGCTCCAAACCTGGAATTAAGTTTAAATGAAGATCTTGTTTTGGAACTATCAGGGATTGGCCAATTCAAACACTATGAGATCCCTGAAATCCTTTTTTATACAACACAGTCTTCTTCTTATTGGGATTTCTGAACTCAAGAGGATTTTCTCCCCAAACATTTCTAGTCTAAACTCTCTTGGTTTTTACTTAGTGGACAATAATATTTGTTTTTCTGAAGTCAAAAGTCTATGGTTCATGGCTCACACATCTTTTTTCTAACGTGTCTTTAATTGATAATGGTGGACAATATATTACTTGTTCCTTCAAAGTCTCTGGTCTTCAGCACTATTTCTCTTTTGTTTATGCTAGTACCAGTTATCCGGATCGTAGGAGACTATGGATGGATATTGATGCACTTTCTTCTATCATTTCTGATCCTTGGATTATTCTTGGGGACTTTAATTCAATCATTCATCTGGATGAAAAGCTGGGTGCTATGTTTAATTCCATCACCTCTAGGGATTTTAAGAATTGCATAGATTCCAATGATCTGCATGAAATTAATTTGGTTGGGGCTAAATTCACCTTGTAAAGGAGTTTTTTAAATAGATTTGTTGCTAACAGAATTGTCAGAGAATTTATTAATAATTCATCCCTTGATTACTAGGGATCCATATCCTGTATTACTCTTTCTATGATTAATTCTGATCATCATCCAATTCTTTTTAATCTGTGTGGCAAAGAGTCTAGACCTCCTTTTCCCTTCAGATTCAACAAAGCCTGGGTTAATCATCCTGACTATTCTTCTATAGTTAAAAACACCTGGAATTTTATCAGCTCAAGTAATAATTTGTTTGTTTGCATTGAAAAATTAAAATTCCTTAAACAATCTCTAAGAACATGGAGGAAAGAGAAATTTAGCCTTATTGATCAGGATATCTCATCTCTTGAAGATTCTCTTTGGTATTTGCAAGCTAATAATACTTTGAATAACTTTCCTAATGGGCTCCAGGAGGATTCTGAGATTGTTTCAAAGCTTAATAAACTCTTCAATATGAATGACGCTCTACAAAGGGACATTTATAAGGCTAAATGGTTAAAGGATGGTGACAGGAACACAAAATTCTTCAATTCCCTACAACGAATCGAGAAGATTTCTAAACCTATCTCAATGATCAAGAATGAGGACCAAGTTATTGACAATGATAGGGATCTCTCAGAAAATTTCATTTCTTATTTCAAGGATCTCTTTAATGGCCCTACTTCAACGAATGAGTCGGTGGAGTGTATTATCCCCAAATTTGTCACTTATCAAGATAATGATATTCTCACTTATATTACTTTGAGCATTGAAATAAAAGAGGATGTTTTTAGTCTCAACTCTGAAAGTTGCCCAGGTCAAGATGGTTTTAGTAACTTCTTTTTCCAAACATACTGGGACATCATTCAATATGATGTCTGTAAGCTTGTAATTCATTTCTTCAAGGGTAGGGACCTCCCTTATGGATTTAATGCTCAGTTCCTTGCTCTTATCCCAAAAACTGATAATTCTAATGAAATGAATTTGTTCAGACCTGTGGCTTTAGTCAACACCATTTTTAAAATCATTAGTAAAATCATTTCCACAAGACTCACAATAATTGCTAGTAGGATTGCTTCCCTTAATCAATTTGGCTTTATAAAGGGAAGATCTATTCTAGATTGTCTCATTACTACCTCTGAATGTGTTAATTTTCTTAAGAAACT